>OW028755.1:10279061-11529061 GCA_932294355.1 Aporophyla lueneburgensis
CGGCTAGTGCATATTTTGTAATAATATTTGTAAGCAAAATAACCTATACTATATATAATATTATAAAGCTGAAGAGTTTGTTTGTTTGTTTGATTGAACGCGCTAATCTCAGGAACTGGTCTGAATTAAAAAAATCTTTTTGTATTGGGTAGCCTATTTATCGAAAAAGGCTATAGGCTATATAACATCATGCTATAACTAAGAGGAGCGGAGCAGTAATGAAAAATGTTGCAAAAACTGGTAAAGTCGCACGGGTAGGCGATTCGACGCGACGGGAAGGGTCGGGGGAACAAGAAATTTAACGCGGACGAAGTCGCGGGCAAAAGTTAGTTACTAATAAAATTAATATCTGGTTCATAGTGTGTTAGCTCCATTATAGGCAGGTCTGCCATCTATGGATGTTTCTGCGGACTGCATAGCACAATACATTATTTAAATCAATGCAATGATGAAAATTGCCGTTACCAATGTTATTCAGTGTCATTTCTTCTAATTATTTACGTCTAGAGCAGAGCGTCATAAGCCTATTTTTACTGAGCAGCTAGTTATACGATATTTCTTGTCAATAAGTATCGGATTCCTGTGACTGAAAATCTTTAGTATAAAAATATACCGCATATGCAAAGCAAACGGTTTTATGATTTCAATATTTCATTAGCATAATAGTGTTTTCTTCATGCAATAAAAGTACTGTTCGATGAATTTTATTATTCTTCGCATCTAACTCACTCAAAACCATATCTAAATTCATGCCCTAAGAGATGAATTTCTTGCTCTGTAATTAGATTTTAGACGCTATGGTGTGTTTTGTTTTCATTACTGGTTTTGCTGGTACATTGCTACATATTTACTTTTTGTCCACATTATCCTTTCTTAGAAGTGATTAAATGTTAGAGAACAGTATAATATATGGACAGTATAGTACAGGGGTGCTTATGTATAATGGCGGGGATTAACCTGCGAAGGGCCCACTTATCCTATTTTTAACCGACTTCAAAAAGGAGGAGGTTATGAATTCGGATGTTTATATATTTTTTTTTTTAATGTACGTTCGGCCATAACTCCGTCATATATAAACGGATTTGCAGAATTCTTTTTTGTTCGAAAGGAGTTTATTCCGAAATGGTCCCATATAAATTTCATGTAGATCTGATGATGAGTTCCGGAGACAGACACCGGAACTCTTTAAAAAATGACGGCAAATCAACCGCGATTTTTGCTATCGCATTAATATGCATTGTTTTTTTGGAATTAGTGCGGGGTAGATACCAAAACTAAAAATTTAAAAATAAAAACTTTTTTACAACAAAAAAAAAACAACCGACTTCCTTAAAAACACTACAAAGTGA
This sequence comes from Aporophyla lueneburgensis, assembly GCA_932294355.1. Classification (NCBI taxonomy): domain Eukaryota; kingdom Metazoa; phylum Arthropoda; class Insecta; order Lepidoptera; family Noctuidae; genus Aporophyla; species Aporophyla lueneburgensis. The sequence continues at coordinate 10,280,411 of OW028755.1, forward strand.
AAAATAACTTTAGTTTCGGCAGTCGGTGGCAAAAACCTTAAATACAAATCCTAAGACACCGACTGCCGAAATTAAAGTTATTTTTCACTTTGTAGTGTTTTTAAGGAAGCCGGTTGTTTTTTTTTTTTTGTAAAAACGTTTTTACTTTAGCTATTATATTTTAAAGGTTGTGTGCTTGACCTTACGGAGCGCAGGCTGGCAATGAACTTGCATTTGAGCGGTCAAGCGGGTTTAGAATGAATTTTCACATTTTTGTGATAAGTTTTCAGATTTGGAAGAATCACTGAAAAGGTAGGCGCGTTGATATAAACAGGAACGCTAGGAATAAACGCAACAACTTTCATGGTGAATCCACAAGCCGCTTAACCAGTCAATTACCGTAATTACAGACACAATTAAAAAACGATTGTGTCTGTGGTATCTCAGGGACTTAGAGGTTAAATACACTATAGCCCATATAGTCAACGTTGTTATTGATTTACCACTTTAGACAACATATATACATACTTAAATTCACGCCTTTCTCCCATGACGTGGCTGGAAAATCATTAAATTACGTCATCCGCTCTGAGCGGAGCGGGAGAGCGCGTCAGACTTTTACTGACTAAAACTCACCCGTATTCTTTCGGTTGCCTATATACCTACCAGAGCCACGGTAACTCTTTCGAACAAATCTCGCGACCCTGGCAGGCATCGATCCTAGCGGACCCCTTCAGTATTATTGCTGACATCTCTTTGAGGTGCGCGAGGCCTGGTCTTTACCGGGCGGCGAGTTCGCCGCCTACAAAGCCGCGCCTACTGTGGCCGGGAGTCCACAATCGACTCCCGTACAGAACGCTACCTGCTTAAATCCTAACATACTCTTTTTACTTCAGTTTGCACCTTTTGATAACAATTTCCAGTAATTTGTATTACCCATATATCCTATTTTGTTTTTTTTTGGGAATGTCATCTCCCACATTAACCTAGTAGACTGTTGGTTGCTTAAATGGAATTAAATGTTTACATAATATATTACTATGACCTTAATTAGTTAAATCCTCCAAGTAGGTACCCGGAGAAGAACCGTACATTGAGAATCCAACAGAGTGCAGTGTGAGTGAAAAAACCAAGTGTTCGATGCTCGACTGTCGGCGCTAAACGCTGAGTTGAAGATACAGTGCAGAAAAAATAATCTTGTCGAGATTTCATTAAATTTGACAGACCTAATAGGTCTAGTGGTCTAGTGGTTAATGACCCTGACTGCTAAGACTGAGGTTGTGGGTTCGATTTCCACCCAGGACAAATCTTTGTGTGATGAGCACAATTATTTGTTCTATGTCTGGGTGTAATTTATCTATAACTAGGTGACCCAGCGAACTTCGTATCGCCTAAGATTCAATAAATGTTGTAATAAACCTACCACGTTTAACAACTTGATACGCGGTGGTGATCTGGTAAGCGTTTTCTAGCTGACACTCATTTGTTTGGTTAGCTCCTACCCAGTTATGATAACCTGGTACTTCGAAGGCATAAAGCGTTTTCTAGCGGACACTCCTTTGTTTGGTAAGCTCCTGCCAAGTTATGATAACCTGGTACGTCGACGGCATAAAGCGTTTTCTACCTGACACATACCTAGAGGGTAATTACGTAATACACTATCAGTAGGAATCCCTTTCATTTTGACAGTTCCACAAAATTCATGACGTTGTTAACGTTGCTAAGGACAGGCAATTTTTTCGACCATATGAAAGAAAAATATGGATGAAAGAAAAATATGAATGACGATGAGCAATAAAATAACCTTCTAAATGATTCAGATTCCGATTAATAGTGTGTTGCGCAATTAGGGTGAGGTTAGGCGACAGAGTTATAACTACCTGGTACTTCAAAGGCATAAAGCGTTTTCCAGATGACTCTTCTTTGTTTAGCAAGCAACAAAAAATAAAATGTCAGCTATAAAACGCTTCATGCCTTTCAAGAAGCAGGTTGTAATAATTGGGTAGCAATTATTAACACAAAAAATAAAATGTCTGCTATAAAACGCTTCATGCCTTTCAAGAAGCAGGTTGTAATAATTGGGTAGCAATTATGACAACCTGCTTCTTGAAAGGCATGAAGCGTTTTATAGCTGACATTTTATTTTTTGTGGTGGACTACCCACACGTGTTCCTTCAGTTGCCTATATGCCAGGGCCACGGTATCTCTTTCGAACAAATCTCGCGACCCTGGCAATCAGGTGAGGTGAGCTACTACCGAGTTATGACAACCTGCTAATTCGAAGGCATAATAAAGCGTTTTCGAGATGACACTCCTATGTTTAGCAAGCTGCTTCCTAGCTATGACAACCTGGTACTTCAATGCCATACAGCGTTATCTAGCTGACACATCAGGTTATGTGAGCTCCTTCCCGGTTATGGTATTTTAAAGACAACGCGTTTGCTAGCTCACACTTCTGTTTAGTAATTAGGTCATACCTTACGCGCTAAGATGTGGGATTGCGGACACCAGTCCGTTCTGCCCAGCTCATACCAAGTATTATGACCACCTTTTTACACGATTTATATTAGCTTTACTTGTATGTTTGTATGTTTGTTTGAAACCGACTCCTTATAGTGCGATTTTGACCCACTTTAAACGACCAGATTTCTTGCTTAGTATTTTTTAAATTTTAATTATTGCGTACTAGGTAAATAGAATATTATATATTGGTCAAGTATATCGTAAATCTATATCCTAAGTTTTCCTTTAGCACACACACACAATACTCACACTCCCGACACACACACTCACAAACACACACCCGCACACACACACACACACACACATACACACACATACATCCACGTATACACACTTACCCCTCAACTCACCTACGCACACCGTTTATTTTATTTTTCTTTGTTAATTTTAACTCTAGTTTTTCACATATTACTCCTTATTGATCATCGGCTATAATAATATCGAGTGTGGGCGCTGATACCTATAATTACAAGACATTAAGTTACCTTAGCTTAGGTATTGGCTGCAACTCAAATGTTCAACCTCACTAACCTTAAGCCTATTAATATTATAAATTATATCTTTGTTTGTTTTACTTAAAGGTGCAAATAATTTTTTGTTTATTATTTTATAGATTTCATTCAAACTTTGCACAACTGTCAAAGACCGATGACAATGCAATAATTTCATGAAAAATAGAAAATAAATAATAGTTTAAAAAAAACTAAAAAACATGCTTTTTTGGGAGGGAAATCATCTAGTGACGTCTCATCGAAGGGCGTGTCAGACTTTTACTAACTAAAACCCACCCGAGTTCCTTCAGTTGGCTATGCCAGGGTCATGGTAACTCTTTCGACCAAATCTCACAACCTTGGCAGAAAGTTATGACCACCTGGTACTTCGAAGGCATAAAACGTTTTCTGGCTGACACTGCTGTTTGATAAGCTCATACCAAGTTATGACCACCTGGTACTTTGAAGGCAATGTTTTGTCACACTTACCACGTTTTATAGTGACTTGTATTCTCTTTGACGTTTTATGTGACGTCACACGGAAACGCGGTCGAACAGGATAAAAAGTATCTTATGTCCGTTTCCTGGTTCTAAGCTACCTCCCTACCAATTTTCAGTCAAATCGGTTCAGCCGTTCTTGAGTTATAAATAGTGTAACTAACACGACTTTCTTTTATATATTGTATATAGACTAGCTTCTGCCCGCGACTTCATCCGCGTCAAAGTTTTGTTTCCCTGCCAGTTTTCGTCCATTTTTCGTTGCTGCTCCGCTCCTTTTGATTGTAGCGTGATGTTATATAAGCTTTAGCCTTTCTCAATAAATAGGCTACCCAACCCAAAAAGAATTTTTCAATTCGGGCCAGTAGTTTCGGAGCCGGAGGTTTCCATAGTACAGGCTCTGCCTAGTTTGGGATCAGGTAACGGTGTGTTGGTTGTCCTAAGATATTTATTTATTTTATTATATCCGAGTGAATATTGCCTTACTCCTATATTTGTGGGTTGAATCCTTTTAACCGAGTACCCTTTTTTTATGGAAAATCATCAAATGACTTCTCCCGCTCTGGGCGGCGCAGGAGGGCGTGTCACACTTTTACTGACTAAAACCCACCCGTGTTCCTTCAGTTGCCTATATGCCAGGGCCACGGTATCTCTTTCGAATGAATCTCGCGACCCTGGCAGGAACCAAATACGAGGGTATTGGATAGATTAACATTCCTCTTATCATCTCTTAAATTCATAAAACCATAATAAAATCCTCAAAGATCACAAATACAGGATTATTCCAAATAATAAAAGCAAGGCATTAAGTAATAAAACATTGTGTTTTTCTAAGACCGGTAATAGGTAATTTTATGGTAACCATAAAAGGAATATAATATTTGCCTCAGTATTCTTGTTTGGAGAGGGCTACCATAATTTTCCTTGTAAGGGAAATAGGTATCATAAGATTACGGGAAGACATGATATTGTACAGAAAAATAAGGGACCATGAATCGGATTAAAATAGGAGTTAAGATGTTGTGTGAACAAAATGTGAAAGGATGACTCACGCTTTATATACCGCTTTTGCTGTGTTAACGTTCATACATCTAATCATATGCACGCTGGTTACGAGTACTATGGAATTTTTCTTTGTACTATCTTCTGTGTACCTACCTTGTTATTGTTAGTGATGATATTACCCTTTTTTCCTACTGTCCACCACTTTTATTATTAAGTCTAAGAGTAATCATTACTGTATGCCCATTTTTGGCGACTACAAACTACAATTTGAAAAATGTAAGGACCAGCAAAATTGCCAAATATTTATAACGTGAACAAATATTCGTTCTTACCAAGCCCAGTGATATTAGAGAGCAAATTATACGACTCCTACAAGGTGGACCAATGACCTGGTTGTGAGAAGCACATAACCAGTAGATGTGCCTTCGCTTGCTGAAGGCCTTTGTACAGAAATAGACGTCTTTTCGCTGAAATGATGATCGTGAATTAAATTAACGTCTGTTTGATGCAGCTTTTAATTTTCCTTCTTGAATAGTCGTTGATTATCTTTGTTCTAGTTTGATCCATACTGATTACTAATATAACTCAATATTTCAGGTATTATAAGCTCAAAGTAACTAACAGCCTTTCTGTCTGTCTGTTATATTTTCACGCCTAAACTAATACTGAAGCGATCGGTACGACATTCGGCAGATAGCTAGCCTGAAACCTGTGAAAGAACATAGACTACTCTTCAACTTGGATATTTGTAATTAAAATGATGACACACAAAATACAGGATAGTAAAAGAATCGCGGGAAATAGCTAATAACTTATTTTATTGTTTCATTATTTTAATCACTCCAACTACGTACTTCATTATGATAATCAGCCACAGCCCGACTTCACCCAGTGCTTAAAATCAAAATCAAATGAAATGTTCGTATATCGACGTATGGAACTCGGTCTATTAGCATCATGCCAAATACGGAACGCCAGGTACTTAGTTAAAATCAAACATGCAAACTATGTAAGTGCTGTGTACCTACCATTAAGTGACAAGTTTGCTGTAGTAGTTACTTAACTCTCTGTAAATGATTTTGTGATCTCGTCGTTAGAGTGCCATTCTACTTCATATCCTACTAATATTCGAAATGTGAAGGTTTTAACATTTGGATGAAATACGGCATACGGATAGTTTATAATCTGGGTTGATACATAATATATCTTTGAGCAGTGGTATTGGTTCCAACTTATGAGCTTGTAGGTCGTGGATTTGAACCGAACAAGGCACTATACTTTGTTTAAATTATTTTAGCACCACTGTTCACAAAACGATGAAGGAAAAAAATGTGAGGAAACCGGCGTGTCCTTGAACCAAAAATTCGAAGACATGTAACCAAACCCGCACTGGGCTCATGTGGTAGATTACACACTCCCTCTCACCGAGAGAAGGCCTGTGTCCCAGCAGTGGGAACAATATAGGCAGATTATGACATCTTTTTATCATGGTAGTAAGTTCTAGTGTGCTAAGCTTGAAATAAATAATCAAATCAAGTAAATTTCAACTAAACAGGTATACCATTCCTATTTCTCTTCCAGAAAAAAAACGGCATATAATAACTCCACAGAAAATATTTTATCCCATAAACCATAGTCACCTTACTTCCAATGTATTTGTTTGTATTCAATCTCGATTACGTTAGCCGGGTTTTTCGCCCGTTACTTTTACAAGATACTGTTATATTATCCATTATATTCTGTATACAATGTACTGCCTGCGAGTAATGATTCTGATCGGATGAAAAGCCATTGATTTAAGAAAATATAAAATGGCGTTCAGATAATATTCAGGTCACTTCTGCTTAGACAATTCCCAACTTTTATCGCAGTCGACTTCTATTCTAACTAGATGCAGGTTTTTTTTTTGTGGGTAGGAAATCATCAAATGACTTCTTCCGCTCTGGGCGGAACGGGAGCGTTTGTCAAACTTTGACTGACTAAAATCCACCCGTGTTCCTTCTGTTGCCCATATGCTAGGGCTACGGTAACTCTTTCAAGCAGATCTCGCGACCCTGGCAGGATATGCATATGCAGGTAAAAAAAAAATATCGATAGATGCAGGTTTATATCGTAATTTTTAAATGGAGCGCCTTTCTCTCTTGAGAAAAAAGAACCGACAGCGAGAGCTCTAACGCTGGTTTTTAGCGACAGCGGCCGGCTGATCTCTACAACCCAATTACTAGGTAACACTATACTCCATGGTGAAACTGGTTGTCAGATTATCGAGTTGCTGACGACCCGTAACGACTCAAAGATCCACGAATGACAGTCGGGACCAATGGCTTAACGTGCTTTCCGAGGCATTAGGATTGGGATCATTTTTTCGGTATAAGAAAATGGTTATTCATCCGCGGACCAACCGCGACAAGCGTAAATTAACCTATAATCTGTGCCAGATGTGAAAAAAATAAAAGTCGTTGACACCTGCCTACCAATGTATTCAAATTACCGTTTTGACCGTGCTAGCGACACTTTCTTTATATTTTTTTTTTCGTATCGTTTTAAAATATTTGAATGCAGTGGAAGGCGGGTGTTAACGACTTTTATTTTTTTCACATCTGGCACAGACTTTAGTAATTTGAACTGTGAAGCTGTTATTACTTAGCCACGAGACCATCATAATAAGATTTAAAGATATTATACAAAGATATAATTATTGTTGATGCCCCAGGTTGAGCAAACTCTTATTGGGTTTTCCTATAACGAATTTCTCAGTAGCAGCCCGGAGACTGGATTTGTGTCCGGTTGACGGCAATTGGCTGGCTTCCTATTACATGGGACTTAAACATAGCTGGCTAAATGTGGGCTTATACTCCTCTTAGTAACCTTTCGCCGAATACAGGCGAGACTTTATGTATGATTTTTGTCAAACTTACAAAAAAAAAACCGCTAATGTATTTTTTCTCAATACAAAAAACGAGCAGTGTGTCAGACCAGGTTCAGGTTCCTATCACGACGTTTGATACAGTCGAAAGTCAGCAGACAAAGAAAATGACATAAATATTTAATGTTGAATACGCACATCACATCGGTCTATTATGTATAACACAACTGCGCTATAAAATAGAGTGAAATGAATAAGTAAAAAAACAACTGAAGAAGACATGAAGTTTAATCATTTATTTGTTATACAGAACACCACGCCTTATTTCCCCGAATAGTTGTTCAGAGGTGTACCTATAATACCACCAAAGGATCTAGCTCTAGGTAAGAATTGATATACATAATATGTAAATGCATGCACGTATCCGTAATAGATTTTTATTTTTTTAAGCTATGTTCCAAGAATTCGACCCTTTTGTAACTTTAACATGTAATAGCTAACTAATTAACAAATAATATGGTTTTTTTGATAGCTGTCACTTTAGGGGTTGGTATAAAAAACACCCCCAAAAAATTTACTTCTCGTTTTTTTACAGTTTCTAATACTACAAAAATTCTAAAAAAAATATATTTTATTAAGTTTATCAATAGTCATATATGGTTTCAATTTCATGAAGACATCTTGAATAGGTAAAAAAAAAATCGTTACTGGTTGTCACCCCCATTATTCCCTCACTATAGGGGTTAGGGGTGTGAGATTAAGTGTATGGCTATTTTAGATGAAAAACAATAAAAACAATTTAAGAACCTTTCATCAGACGCGAGTGCAGTTTTCATATGCTTAACCCGCTAGATCCTTTCGCCAGTAATGTTTATGTCCCATGTAATAGAGGGTGAGCCAATTGCCATCAACCGGACACAAATCTAAACTCCAGGCTGCTACTGAGAAATTCCAGATAGAAAAACCCAGTAAACACTTTGCCCGACCTGGGAATCGAACCGTCATGCTCAGCAGTAACTGTAGCGCTTGCGACTACTAGAAAAGAAAGAAAAATATTTTATTTGGGACACGCACAGGACATAAAAACAATGAGAAGGACATAGAAACATTTACATTTAAGCTACAAATAATAAAATATTACAGAACGATATTAAAATAAAAGAGTAAGACCTGTGCGAGGCCAAACGACCACAAACCACTAGACCTACGAGGCAGTCAGTCAGTGTTTATTTGTTATTCTCTTAGCTTTACGGATCACAAAGCTATCTCTCGGAAAACGATCTTCATAATCTACTTAAATACATGTATTTTAATACAACGCCATCAAATTACAACAAATTCACTGGAAATGAAAACTGATACTTTCACAAAATAGTCTTATTCGTCTCCAGCCCAAAGCTTCATCAGTTCTTTGAAACATTATTAGGTGTATCCAATTTTATTTTACACACAAGCAAAATATTACGAACAAACTCAATATAGGAAGAATGCCTTGTACGTGGGATTAAGGGGTGATGCCCGGGAGACAATTACGCAAGGAAAACGTGGGGTAACCTTAGCTTATGCTAAGTAAATGCTTATTTTTGGAAATTTTCTTGTGTTACGGAGCTTTTTCGCTATGATTGAATCAGAAACAAGGAGATTCGCAGAAGTAGCAAGGAATCCGACATTGCTCTGGGAACGGAATGCCGATGGGTCTGAAATGTTCAGCTGGATAATTCTGTGACACGCGTGAAATGGCAATGCAATTAATTTTGGCAGTTCAACAATATTCATTGCGTATTAAGGTTGTTGTTGTTGTCAATTTTCACACAAAATGCATTTAAAGTAAATAATATTTTCATTAGTAAACCTGTTGAAGGTTTACAATCGGCTTTTTTGTTCGTCTTCAGAATGATTGATTTTCTTTTACAAAAGGTTACTCCTTTTGTGGAATGATTTTACTAAATTGATAAAGCGTGAACGTGTGAAATGAAACAAAAATAGACATTCGTTCATGAGAAGTATCTGATATCAGCTAGCTTATTATCCAAAAAACCTGCTTTACTCTGTTTAGATTTATTTAGGCAGATCATTATTTTGTCCTGATAAAATAATGATCTGCCTAAATAAATCTTTACAATGTTTATAACAAAGTCGCGTTTCGTGTTTGTAAGCTGAGATCTTCGAAACTACGCAATGGATTTTTATGCAGTTTTTGTCAGTAAATAGAGTGATTCAACAGAAAGGTTTACATGTTTAATACGCAGGCAATGCTGCTGTCGGAAGCTAGTTAGATAATACCCACGCAATCAGGCACACAGCAGGCCACAGTATTCGGAAGATAAATGGGCTGAAATAAAGCTATGCACAGCGATACGCTGGTGGTTAGAATATCATAATAATAATGCATTTAGTAGTTAGTCGTAGTTAGTTCATTGTGGACGATTTGTGACCTATTTAACTCGGTTAGTTGGCTCGGGACAGTTTGCGCCGTTTTGAAATATGGTTTCAATGGAGTTATAAAAGCTGTGGATGTTTTGTTTGCCTGGGATTTTGAATGCAGGGATAAGAACATTATGGACGTCTTTCACTATTTATAGTACTGGATAAGGGTTTCTGTTAATTTCGTTTTTTCTTTAAATCATGACACCTAAGATATATTTTTCTTTATGCCCTACATTATGGATGTCTATTCGCCAAAGAAGAAGTTTGCGCGCTTTAACTACGCTTTTCTCCCTTCTCAACTCTCCAACTCCTCCTTCTTATCTTATGTCTCACTTCCAATATCTATGTTCTTCTCACACTAAGAATCTGCGTTCTTCTAATAATCTTCTTCTACTTTGTACTTCTCATTCTTCTGACTTTGTTCATTCTTCCTTTTATATTCAGTCCATTCTTCTTTGGAATGCGCTTCCTCTCGATATCAGGACGGCCACCAGTCGGTTTGCATTTAAGCGGAAATTGCAGAGTTATTTTCATAACAAATAGCGTAGAGCGTCATCACAAAACTTCTTCTCTACCTTAAATTTGTATCTGTAGATTTATATATATATATATATATATATATATTTATATATTATAAGTATGTATGTGTATGTATTATAGCAAATATCTATGTGTATAATTAGTTTATAACCTATTTTTGTACTAGTGTTTCTCTATTATTTATAATTCATTGTTATAGATTTTTAATTATTGTTCCTCTCAACCATAGCACCTGCCATGTAATCTCTTCACCACCCTTGGTCAACTGGTAGAGAATGCCTAAGGCATTAAATCCGCCTTTGTACCTTTTTTTGTGTGTGAGAAGTTTAAATAAATAAATAAATTATGGTATATTCGGTAAATCGTAATTGCGAAAGACCCCTTCATTCAAAATGAACGTAATGAATGTAGTTGAGCCCACTAAATGGCTAATAGATATAACACAGCATTAACTGAAAAAAATTAACAAATTTTCTTAAACAAAAAACACTTCAACAATCACACTATACTGGAATCGTAGTATTTATTCCATTTTTTTTAAATTGCACCTTTCACTATTTGTCTCCACCTCACCCAAAAGTTGACCGCCTCTGTCCATGTGTATGTTAATATACTAAGAGTATTAATCAAATAATTATGGAGAAAACGCCATGATCAAATATTTTTAGTTCTGTTTTTTTGCAATTTGCAGGTCAGTGTCAGGGGGATTATTTGCATTCAATGACTTCTAAAATTTAATATTGATGAATACATTTTCATGAAGTAGTCATTTAATTTAATTACCAGAACTTAAATGGTTGTATTGATGAGTTTAATTATTATTATTCTATAAATACTTATGTGTTACTGCGCGATTATTAATTTGTTCAACATACAGTCTGAATTTTACGGGTTACGTTACTGAATCCAACTTAAACTTATTCGAGTAAATGAAACAAAAAAACGATCATGGAAAGGACCATTTTAAAACACTCATGCTGACGTATCGTAAGTGTGTTTCCGCTTAAACTTTAGCCTAAGAAGTGAGAAGATTTTTTTATAACGAAGGCGACCCATTTGAGTAAGGGCCACGTCACGTACGCTTTTCTTAAACTTTGCTGTTACATAACACGCTGTTTTTTTTCGTACTTTTCGTAATGATGTCTATCTAGTTTTGTCCGTTCAAATTAAGTTATCCGACTAATATTAAAAATGTAAAAAAAAATATGCTTAGATTTCTGGATAATTGTTACTCAGTGATGCCTCGGTTTATTTGAATTTTTGAATTATTGTTGTATTTTTGTTCTAATTACGGACGCTTTAAATGTGCGCGTCGTTAACATCGTTCTCACTTAGATGATTTCAATGTTAATGATTTACCTTACCAACTTTTTGTAACATTTCGATTTTAAAAGTGATCATAGAGTTTCTTGCCGATTCTTCTTCATAGTTACCTGCTTACTACTCTTTGGGTTTATTGTGCTTTGAATATGCCGTAAAAAATGGAATATTTTTTTATGAAATTCGAAACACTGATAGTTTATAACCTGGATTAAAACCTAATATATTTTATTTACGGGTTATTTTACGTAGGATATTTTTTATCCCCGTCTTAAGTTCCCGTGGGATAATTTACGTAATCCACGCAGGCGCAGCCGCTGAAAAAGTTAATAGTTTATAAAACGTTTGTTATAAACGCGCTTTCATTATTTTACACCGTCCTCCCATACCTATTAACACTGTCATTTGAAACAATTGTAAAAACCAATAAAGTTTTTTGCCAGCTCTTCTCAATAGGAATCAACTGTGCACCTAGCTTCTGACGTTTCATAAGTGCTCATGTAAGTTTATGTGAAATAAAAATATTTTGATTTGATTTGATTTAACATTCCTTATAGTTTTATGGAAACAAGTAAAAAAAAAAATTAAAATATTTAAATCTATACTTATAATAAAACTGTAGAGACGTCAATTTTGTACATTGAAAATATATTCAAAATCAATATTGGATCGGTGATCGATACTGATGCTAAAAATGCAATCAGTAAATTTGTTGTCTGTCTGTCTGTCTGTCTGTATGTGCACGCATGGGTCAAAAACTACTGAAGGGATTTTAACTAAACTTGGTACGATTGTAGTCCATACTCCTGAGCAGGTTATAAATTATATAACATAACGCTAAAATACATAGGAGCCGAGCAGTGACGATACATTTGAAGCAAGTCGGATGAAAATGCGCTTTCGAGCTCTTATCCTCGCATACATTGATCATACACCAAAAGTATGTAATACAAAGATGATTGTCTTCAAAAGATCTACAAAAAACTCCTAATAGTATATATCTATCTTTTATTAATTAGCCACAATAACGTGCTTAATCGTTAGGCATTTTTCAAAGTGTATTAATTAAATACATAAATATATTGTATTTCACATAGATACATCTTTATCAGACTCCCATATTCAAAAAGTACACTTTAATATCTATTTTATGTAAAAAAAATACCTGGATTAATACAATAAGCTACTTTTTATCCCGGTAGTACGTTCACGCGGGATATTTTCCGACCTCCACGCGGGCGAAGCCGCTGGCAAAAGCTAGTAGGGCATAAAATGTTTGTTCCAGAAACTGATGAAAGTGTTAAAACATTGTTCAGGTTAAAATCTTAATTTCGAAAGAATTGAATTTGAACATAGATTTTACACTTTCAGTTTCACTTACTAAAGGGAATTAGTAACATTTTCATCTGTGTTTAGAAGGTTTGAATTTTACCTCTCATCAGTTTTTTTTTTACCATGTAAAATACTGGTATTCAGTTCTGCATCTGGTAAGACGGGAAGCCGACTTCAACATAGTCGGGAAAAGGTTAGACAGATGACGAGTTACCTTGTCTGACCCAATTGTTTACATTACCATCCTTGTTTTAGAACAGAGTAGGTATACCTGAACACGACACAACTGAAACACTCCAAAACCACACTGACTTTGTATCATATCACACAGAGAGCTAGAGAAATCAGGTTTCGATTCATTATCACTGAGTTTCAGTTACTGATACCCGCAATGCTCGCGTTATCTTGTGATCTAATAGTGCTCAAAGCCTTGTCATTGGCTGTGCTGGGCAGGTTAGCCGATATGGTTGACATATGATAGTGTTATTTGTGTCTGTAGATGCAGTTTGGTTCCAGTTTGCACCTACATGTAGTGATTGAACCAATATGTAGGGGCTACACATTTGTTGGCTTAGCTGCTTACTGTCCCGAATACGACTCATCCGAATTAAAGAAAAAAAATGTGATTATTGGCATTATATCATAAAACTAACTAACCACTACCGTGTGGTGCCGGACGCAAAGAATAACACCACCCCATGTCTTCCTGTGGTGTCGCGACTAAAGGACTTACTAGAGAATGGGCAGCAGCATTCTCTATGCATTTTACCACCATACTGCGATCGCCAACCCGCCTGCCAAGCGTGGCGATTATGGCAAAGCCCCCCAAATTGGGGGAGGCCTAAGTCCAGCAGTGGACGTCTTACGGCTGAAATGATGATGATGATGATGATGATGAACTAACCACTAGCAACACCACCACCCACCTCCACTACTACTAACTAATTAACTCGTCCAAATCGGGCAAAACGCCACGGAGGAGGTTCTATGCTTTACTGTATTTGATTTTTCCGCCAACATTGTAAAAAAAAAATTTTTTTTGAAGGATAGATTATGCCTTAGAGGTGATCCCTTATAAATCTTACTATGCTTTGCTTTGGTAGTTTTTGCGTTAGCTTCGATAATACGTATTTAATCCACTTTATCGTAATGATGTTTTAAAACTTCTTGTCATTGCTATTGACCTGGCCAGTAGTGGTACACGACTTAGTACGGGGTAAATACCATAACCAAAAAGTGAAAAATAAAAACTTTTAAAAGTTAGAATTCGTTACTTTTTCTTTTGTTTTTTAGGTTTAAAATACTATTGTGTTGTCTATAGGCAATTCGCACGAAGTAAATTTATCTGTGGGGGAATCGCCTATAGATGATATAGGTGTTTTTATTTAAAGCTGTCGATTCGTTTGATGCAGGCTAGTTAATTCATACGAATCGACTAATAAAGTAGGCTTGTCACAATTAATTCGGCAGTATAAGGATTATTTAAAATGCAGATTGTGTAAACATTCAAGTCACTAAATAAAGATAATTTGGAGCAGCAATGAAAAATAACGACAGTGTTCCTAAACATATCCCATCTCATAGGTAATCTAGGGATCCAAATCGATTTATTTCTTCTTTCATATTTCATTAACTGTTCTGCGAGCAATGTCCGCTTACCTTGGCCGATGGGGCTGAAAGGTTCTGGAGTAGCGACCGCGTACTAGAACTATGCTACGTAGCATTGGAAGGCCTCCCACAAGATGGACCGATGAACTGGTGATGGCGTGGATGCAACAAGCACAAATCCAATCGAAGTGGAGGCCTATATCCAGCAGTGGATCTTTTTCCTGAAATGATGATGTTGATGATCAAAGCCACAATGTACTCAAATAATGTATTGGCAGTAAATCTGAAAAGGATTTAGAGTACCCGTATTTAAAGTAGGTTTTTCACAAATTATCATTCAATGTGTGAATTTTCAAAATGTCAACCTATAAAACACTCAATTTGTGGTCTCAAATACACACTGACGCCGCGCCGTTGGCATCTACAAAGGAATAAATTCAAAAAGATTTGTTATGTTTTTTCCCGTACGCGACAGATCGACGCAGTGGGGTAAGAGTTGGATTGATGGGATTGAATTAAAGTGAAGGGTTCCGCAGATATTTAATGTGGGAAGTGAGTACATCCTTGTTTGGTATGCAAGAGGCTTTTCGAGATTTACAGAGTTTGCTAAAGTTCACTTCAATTCAGTTCAAGTTCTTCAATTTGAACCTCACATAATAATTAAAATCATCGTTTCTTGATAAATATTTTTTTCTGTAAGTAGGTTTTTAGGAACACTTTTAACACGTCAATCATATTTTAAAAACTAAATGAGATCGACGTTCTCTAACTGGCTCCTCTGAGAAGAAAGGCCGGAATAAAAACTGAAGCCACAGTCTCTTTTTAAATCCAGACATAATCTTGTTCAGACCATGTGAAGATCATGTAGATTGGTGTCTGAAATAGTCTTTTGAGGAAAGATCCACACTGATTGAGTAGACCTGTCCAGTCAGTGCACGTAAAGGTACAATTCCGTGCATCGCGATCGATCGCGGCCGCGCGCGGCCTACGACTGTCGTCGATCGCTCGCGACAATAGTCAAATTATGAAAATGTATGGCACCGCTGCCGAGGCCCGCGACAGACGCGCGCGACCGACGAATGTCGTGAGCCGCGCGCGGCCGTGTCTTGAAATTAGTAGATGTTGTTCGTCAGTTCCCTCTAGACGTGTATCTACCGAAGTCAAAATCATAGTCGAAGTACTAATTGACATCCTTGAAGAAGAAGAGGACGATAATCTCCATGCCTCATATCGTATATGATTGGAGTTTGAGACATAAAATTTATTAATATTTCGTCTTCCTCGACCGAAAAGTTTTCTCCTGCGCTCCTAGACATGTTTGCGCCATGAAATCCACGATGTTACTAACTTACTAAGCGCTAGAACATGTTAAGACACGCACGGCCGCGCGCGGCTCACGACATTCGTCGGCCGCGCGCGTCTGTCGCGGGCCTCGGCAGCGGTGCCATACATTTTCATAATTTGACTATTGTCGCGAGCGATCGACGACAGTCGTAGGCCGCGCGCGGCCGCGATCGATCGCGATGCACGGAATTCTACCTTTACTGTCAGTTATTGTGCAGCTCAGCTCAGAACTTAAAGAGGTCTTTCACGTTTGCACTGTTAACTATGAGGTTTTTAAGTAAGAATAAGAATAAATTTATTAAGAACAAGTTTAACAGACACGATATGCACAAAATAAAATAAACACAACAACCACACACACAGACAAAATGTATAGACACACAAACACAACAACAACAGACAATCCAACAGTATTTTATACTCAACGATAGCCTCATTTTAAAATATACTTTTAATTGTCAAATACTTGAATTCAAGCCGTCAAAAGTTAGGTAAAATTTTAAAAGATATGTGACAAAATGGGTTGGTTCTCTAAAGATAGATTCGATATACTTTATTCCTTACGGAAAAATACACTCTTGATTTACATATATATATATATTAATACGTGAAGCGAAAACTTTGGATCCCTTTTTACGAATATTAGGCGGACGGAGGAGTATGAAAAAACGCACACTTATAGTTTATACAGAGAAGAAGTGACGAATGCTAACATTTTTTTTAATTATGCGTACAAATACATTATTTTCAATAAATAACACGTTACACACACTACTATTCATTACCGTGTATTCAATAAACACATGCATAGATATCTGTCTTTAATATTTTGTGTCTATAGTCTTACTGAATGTCAAGTATAACCATAGGTAATAAATTAATTTTATAGATATACCTATAACCTATTTCATTTTTAAATCTATGATTATATCGAGAATATATGTCTTTAATATTATTTGTATTAGCGACGATAGGAATTTAGTTTAGATTTATAAGAAATATTTTTTGTGGTTTTATGGGGAGTGTCAAGTATGGCATTAGTAAGTTTCCCATACAAAACTTAGTGTCGTGTGCAAACTGTACGGGTTGTATGCCTCACGATTGTACACGCTGGTCATAGATTGTACAGGCTGGTTATAATTATGACATTTTGAACTGTCATAATTAATTAAAAATAATAGGGAAAATTCTATATAAATAACAATTTGTCTATAGTGTTACTGCATGTCAAATATCCATATTATTTTTTTATATTTATTATTACATATTTTTTTTTTCATTTAATAATGATTTCTATTCAAATGAAGTACGGTCGAATTTCGACCAATGGGCGATCACTAGTTTACATAAATACCTTAAGTATTATATCTCACATAAATATAAACGTTGCTATTTATTCAACATTCAAGTATACTTTTTTTGAGCCTGATAATCCTGAAGAATGAATGTCAGTTGCAAAACAATAAGCTCACGAAACTACAAAAGCAGAAACTTGTTCTATCGAATGCCACGAGAAAGATCCACCACATAAACTGAAATTTACCTATTTTTTTTACAGTACGGTATCTAAATCAGTTTAAATTTTCGATTTGGTATCCTATGACCATCTTTGGGAGAAGTTGAGATCCACCTCACTCCCCGAGGATATCATTAATGTTCTTGATTACTGGTATAACAATCAAGTCAATGTTGTGAGATGGGCGAACGTTGTGTCCGATGAGTACAGGTTGGAGTGTGGTGTAAGACAGGGTGGCTTAACATCCCCTCGACTCTTCAACCTGTACATCAATGAGTTGATGGAGGGTCTCAGTAGCACTGCAGTCGGCTGCACTATTGATGGCACCACCATTAATAACATAAGTTATGCAGACGATATGGTGTTGCTGAGTCCTTCAATTAGCGGTTTACGCAAACTGGTTAGGAGATGTGAGGAGTACGCCGTGGCCCATGGGCTCAGGTACAATACGAACAAAAGCGAGTTGTTGATATTCCTACCGCGGAATTCTAAAGTCGTCACCGTCCCACCCGTTACACTAAATAGTGTACCGCTTAAAAGAGTGACGCAGCTTAAGTACTTGGGTCACTGGGTCACGGAGGACCTCTCTGATGACGTAGACGTTGAGAGGGAACGAAGGGCATTGGCTGTCCGTGGGAACATGCTGGCTCGCAGGTTTAAACAGTGCCCAAATGAGGTGAAGTGCACAATGTTCAGGGCATACTGCCAATCCTTTTATTCGTGCAACCTGTGGATCAGCTGTACTCAGCGGGCACTCAGTGCCCTTCGTGTACAATACAACAATGCTTTTAGAATGTTGTTGGGGCTTCCGAGATGCTGTAGTGCATCTGGCATGTTTATGGAGGCTCGGACTGATGGTTTTCATGCCATCATGAGAAAGCGAGCGGCATCCATAATGCACCGTATCCGAACAAGCTCCAACAGCATTCTAAAAGTAATAGCAGACCGGTTAGACGGTCCTTTTACTAGACACTGGATTGCACTCCACGTGTCTAATTGATTTGAGTGAATTTTTATTTATTTTTATTTGCGCTTTACTAACATAGTTGTTAAGTACTTACTAACACAAATATGGATTATTTAATCTGAAATAAAGTAAATATATAAATTAATAAAAAAAAACAACTTCATTTAATTTAACCCAATAAAAATAATGGTGTCTGTTTCACAATAAATCGGGGCATCATTAGGGTTTCAGTGGACAGCTTTTTGCAACGAACCCTAAAATAGGGGCCGACCGCGGAATTACAGACAGACGGACAATTTACTGTCGAAATAATAAATTCAGAACGCGAAACCTTCGGATAATGAGAAAACGATTTTTTCCCATTATTTTCCTGTTTTTTTCATTTCACTATTTGTACCGGGAATAAAATTTATCGAAACCCTTTTCGCCTGTATTTTTTTGGTTCGTTTTTAACTGTCAATTTTCGAGAGAATAATAATAAACTACAATTTTGTGCGGTAACATCATTTTTTCATTTTTACTTTATTGGGCCAGATGAAACGATGGTTTATGAAGATTTATATTTATGAGAGTTGTTCGTTTTTGCTGGAATTGTATTTAATTATTATTTTTCTGGGAAACGTCAGCGTTTTCTATGTCCGTGATTGAATCATTTTTAACTGACTTTTGCCCGAACGTGTTGCAATAACAAAATTTTAAATTAAAAAAAAAAAAATAAGTATGTACAGACGCCAGCAGGTCAAGCTACCCCAGTCTGTCAAATTTTACCTATCGAAAATTAACCTTCCACTATTGTGATATAAGGTTGAAAATCTATTAAAGAAATTTGACAGATTGAGGTAAGTTGATGTGCTGGTGTCTGTACTATTTTATGCCGGCTAAGCCCTAAAAAGTTGGTCCTTATAATTTTTAATGCTATTTTTTACAGTTTGGTTTTACTCATAGAAATAGACATAGCATCGGACTATACCACTCCGACTGCTGGCACACAGGTTTCCTCTCGGTGAGAGGGAGTGGTCCGTTTATCTACCATGCCAGCTGCGGGTTAGTAGGCGTCACAAGTTTTCAAATTTCTGGTTCTAGTTCTAGGACATGCCAACAAAAATCGACATAATGTCAGTAGGTATTTATTGCGATTAACTCAAAATCAAAAGTCATTTATTCAAATTAGGCTGAGGCTCAGCACTTTTCGATCGTCAAAATTACATTAAAAAAAAAAATCTACAACTATCACACAACGCCATCTAGTCCCAAGCTAAGCAGAGCTTGTGTTATGGGTACTAGACAACTGATAAACATACTTATATATTTCTAAATACATACATATTATAGATAAATTACACCCAGACACAGAAAAAATGATCGTGCTCATCACACAAACATTTGTCCTGGGTGGGAATCGAACCCACGACCTCCGGCATAGCAGTCAGGGTCACTAACCACTAGACCAACAGGCCTGTCAAACATAAGACAGTCCCCCCAGAACGCCCACCCGTCACCACTTCCTAGTGCTTTGTTGGGAAGAAGAAGTGACGCAACAATCTCTCAACTATTTAATCTAGTTTTTTCCCGTGACTTTGTCCGCGTAAATGTCGGTTATCGTAGACGCAGATGAAGTTACGGAATAAAAAGTAGCTCATATCCTTTCTTGGGGTTCAAACTTACCCCGTACCAGATTTCATCAAAATCTGTTAAGTGGTGTAGTCGTGAAAGCGTTACAGACAAACAGAGTTACTTTCGCATTTATAATATAGGTAATAAAATATATAAGTATAGATTACATGTTAAAAATATTTATAAATACAAACAGTCGAGTGTATGGCTGACAAAATAGAACTTACAATTAGATTTAATAAAATAATTACGATAAAGCACTCGAAATGCGACGTTGCCAGCCCGCGCGTAATTTACGCTCTTAAGGCCTCATTTACGGAGACGCGGGGCGTCGCACGTCGCGTGCGGCGTGGCGTCGCGCGGCGCGTCGGTCGTTTTTGCTGTTTACGGAGAGGCGGCGCGTGTAGCGGCACGTGTCATTGCACGCATAAACACAAACATATGGAAATATACCATGTTGTTCACAGAGACGCGAGGCGGGCAGAGTGGCGGTGCCCGCCGCGTCGCCCGCGGCGACTTTTTTAAGCATGTAGTGGCGATACATAATGAAACCAACTATTTCGATGTAGTTTACTATATAATCAAAAGTTGTAGTAGAAATCTGTTTAAAGCCATGAAATACATCATAACCACTTTCTCTTATTGACCTATAAAGAATTGCATATTCCTCAAACTTCTCGTGTTTTCCGTTGCTATAAACTGGGCCAATTTTTATATTAAATATATCACGTTTAAAATAAAAATGTCTGGTTAAAAAAGTCGATGATATTGTACTCCATTGTGACGGTAAATACCTCTGCGTTGTGCGATTTCCAAATAAGACAGGCAGAAGTTTTCGCCGTGGGCACCGCTTCATCGAGAATTGCCGCTGCGTGCGCCGCCGCGTTGGGGTCAGCGCACACCGATCTGCAAAATGCTCGCGCATGCTCGCGCAAAATTTTGATTGCTCGAGCATGCAGACGGTATGCTCGCGCATCCGTGAGCAAGCTTCGTTGACAATGCTCTGGGTTGCCAGGCGGGCGTGCATTACCAGTTTGATGCCAAAATCCGACGTTGGCAGGCGTGTTCAATATACATAGTTGTTTGGGACTTAGTAATGATCGCCCTTTTGGTAGAGGAAGAGGAAAATTGAAGAATATGTAAATAAAATAAGATGTCATAAAATGAGAAGAATAGTATTGATAGAAGAAATGTGGCGGGGAAAATGCACTTTTTTTCTACTTCGCTTGTTTCGACTCAGAACCATAGACGCCTGCCAGGATCCCGAGATTTGTTCGAAAGAGATATCGTGGCCCTGGCACATGGGCAACTGAAGGAACACGGGTACGTTTTAGTCAGTAAAAGTCTGAGCGAAAGACGTGATTTGATGATTTCCCACCCACAAAAAAAAATGTACCTGTACCATTGTGTTAGAATTTGGTAAAAATAGGTTTACCCATTTCTTGAGATATTCTTTCCCAAGCATTGGCTTTTAACATCCGATCGTTGTATGTTGGACTCGATACATTGTACAAACATTCAAAATGCTGCACCAGACCGATCAACTTTTCTTCGTCCATGATTTCCAATTTACGCCGGTCGCGCCGTAGGTAAACTCTCGTCTAGACAGTTTTCGCGTTGTGGCAATACTGAGCGCGGCTGGGGCGCAGTGGCGGCGGCGCAAGCGCGCCCGCGCATACTCGCGCATGCTCGAGCATCAAGTTTGGACGTGTATTTAAATTTGCAATGTAAGAAATTGTCATAAGATACATTTTGCAAAATTTTGCTTGAGCATGCGCGAGCATTTTGCAGTTCGGTGTGCGCTGTCGCTTGAACGCCGCGTGCGACGCGTCGTTGCCCGTCGCGGGCTCCGCCGCAAAAAACGCTCCATTTCAAACAAACGCGTGTAAAATCGCCTCTCCGTAAACGCACTCATACAACGCTATATGTTCAAATTCAGTGCGGGCCGCGCCGCCCAACACCACGCGTCTTCGTAAATGAGGCCTTAGATTTCAAAAGCATGCCAAAAGTTTAACTTACGCTTTATGGCAGTGCCGTATCGTTTACTTGTAGTTCCAATCAGTACTCCGGAAACAGCTGTTCCGTCATATTTGATTTCCATCAAAGGAGTTGTTTATCAAACTTCCTCCTGAAATGAAAACACTGAAACTCTCAGTTATTGTTCCACCAAACCAACATTGTACTGAATTAATTAATTATACTCACTCACCTGGCTTATTCTGTTGTTATGACAAGTATTAATTTTAAATATTTCCATACATTAAAGTTTGTTTCAATCAACTCAGACTATCGCAGTCCACTGCTGGGCATAGGCCTCTCCCATGTTGCGCCACAACACCCTGTCCTCCGCTTTCCGGATCCAGTCTACCCCAGCCACTTTCCTAAGGTCGTTGGGCCCTTAAAAAAAAAGTCAAAAGGTTAAAGGTCAAAGTTTGTTTATTTAGTTGATTTTTTTACGATCTTATGGCTGAATATTTCAAGGCCGTGGACGTTAATTAACCACAAAAGTAATCGTTTTTTAATTGTTTGTGCGTGAGTTGCATACTCTATAAAATACAAGCGAAGGAAACTCTACAGACTTGATAGGTATACAATAGGTATATAAGCGCAACAGAAAAATGTTAGATGTTCTTGGGGTCAACGTGATAGTATTTTGCTTGAAGTATGATTTAATAAATATTGTTTTTGTTTTATCGTGTTTAGAAATTCGAAATGGGACACGTCTGTGAAGATACACTACATAATTGAAATTGATGTCTGTGAACTTTACACGAACACATGAAGCAATTTATTAGCAACTAGCTTATAATAATAATAATAATAAACCCGCAGGGCAGCTTGTGGCGAGCTGTTGGGCAGTAGCGACCCCACGGACCCTATCTCCCGGGAGAATTCTTGTTCCTCATCTCTGGCTTGCCTTTATTGGCCGGCTGGAGTGAACACTGACGAGGTTCAGAGCTCCGACCTCATTCTTGCCTTTATTGGCTGGCTTGAGTGGAGATTCGCAAGAGCAAACGTGCTCGGGGAAAGGAAGTATTCCAGTAAGTGCTCGTAGGGACATGACCATCTTCCGGGCTCTGGGATTGTTCTGAAAGCCTTGGAATACCTCTCCACTTCTCAAGCACCTCAGGAAGTGTTGCCCCCTTGTCGCTACGTCACTATGTGCTAGCGACGTTTTCCGGGGGCCCATTATTGAGTGTGCAAGTCACCCCCTGCCTTTTTATCCGTGTATACAAAACATTGATCAGGCAGGGGCCATAGTCCTTCCATAGTTGCGGTTACCAATCCACTATAGCCATCCAAACCCATAGCCTAATTTGCTTTGTATCCATATTCTGTAATAGTTCTGCTCCAACCGGGAATTGTCCTTGGGTGCACTTGCATAGTGCATACAGGGATAATCGTCGGTTGGTGCCCCCTCATCATTTAAAATTATCTAAGGGGCCTCTGCGAGTTGGCTTCGGCCCCTCGTAAGCCTTCCAAAAGACCGGGATTCCAGAATCCCGAGATTATGTTAACATATACATAAAAATAATAATAATAAAACATTTATTTTCAGGTAACAAAGACCCATAGACAAATACCTTACAAACTAACATACATAAGTATTATACAAAAACATGTGTTAATAATAGTACTATAAACTATGTTAGTAGCACTTCACTATTAAGTTAGCTTATCCGTGAGATGTCCTGTGGCACTTGTCCGCGGAAGCGACGGAACTGTGGCCAAAAGTCTTCGTCCATGACGACGGGCAGATAGCAATTTGGTACACGCACCACAAACGCCTTGAAGTTGACGTTGCGGTGTGACTCCAGTAACTGTACCCTCGGCATGTACTTCGTCTTCTGGCGTACGTACTCCACAATTTCTTCCGCCTTAGTGGTGTAGTGTAGGCGGGAAATGTACACGGGAGTGTTCGGCTTAGCAGCGCGCAAGCTGACATTGGACTTTGCAGTAGCTTTCCCGCAGCGATTCTTGTTGGTTCGCGAATGGTGCTTCCTCCTTTGCACCGTCACGAAACCCTCTTCATCAGGCTTACGTTTCATGGTTAATTTTGCGAGGATAAGAGCCCGAAAGCGCATTTTCATCCGACTTGCTTCAAATTTATCGTCACTGCTCGGCTCCTGTGTACCTTAGCGTTATTTTATATAGACTATAACCTGCCCAGGAACATGGACTACAATCGTACCAAGTTTGATTAAAATCCCTTCAGTAGTTTTTGACCCAAGCGTGCACATACAGACAGACGGACAGACAGACAAAAAAAAATCACTGATTGCATTTTTAGCATCAGTATCGATCACCATTCATCCTCCAAAATTAATTTTGAATGTATTTTCAATGTACAGAATTGACCTCTCTACAGTTTTATTATAAGTATAGATTATATAGTGTAGATATCCTTCAAAATAATTCAGACTCTAAATAATAGTAGGTTACGCAATTAAGATGATGGCTAGTGCTCTTGTTAGAGTTATCGTTTGTATGCACGTGTATCTGTGGCAAAGAAACCTACTGTTCTTTATTCCTTGCTTCATAGTAACAAACATGGAAACAACCATAAAAGCGACATCTTACGGACCACTAAAAAAACAGCAAAAATAAGGTTAATCGTCCATTCTGTGCGCGGGATCCCTTGGACTGTCTGTTCCCGAGATTCGAGCTCCTAATTACTCTTGGTGAAGTTAATAAAAGTTTGAAAGATAAGACACTGAGCTCCTAAAGTTGTTACGAGAGGGATAGGAATCTTAATGTCAGACCAGTTTGTGTCAGGAATTGATGTTAAGGAAGGAAAATAGACTGAGAATTTAAACGTACCTAGCCAAGTACTACAATGTGGCTGTTTTATGAGAATTCATGTGACATATGGTAAGTTGGGATTTATGCCTGTTTCACTAACTGTAGACAATACCTCTAAATGTAATCAAAATCAAAATCAAAAGTCATTTATTCAAACTAGGCTGAGAGTCAGCACTTTTTGAACGTCAAAGTTACAAAAGACAGTCCCCCCAAAACGCCCGCCCTTCGACACTTCCTAGTGCTTTAGCTGGGCAGAAGAAGTGGCGGAACAAACTCCCCAGCAGCACAGCTGTCTGTTAAGTTAGAAGAACTTGATTGTATTCAATTGTAAGGAGGTAACATTACGAGACACAAAATATTAAATTAAATGATTTGCCATATCTCAGCTAGCCAACCCAATATTCCAAGAAATAAAATGAAATCTATACTCAAGCAAAAAAAAAAAAAAACAAAGAAAAAATAAATCATCATCATATCAGCCGAAAAACGTCCACTACTGGATATAAGGCTCTCCCAATTTCGGGAATTTACCAGGTTTGGCAGACGGGTTGGCGGTCGCAGTACGGAAGTAAAATGCATAGAGAACGCTGCTGTCCACACTCTAGTAAGTCCCTTAGTTGCCTCTTATGACACCCACCGGAAGAAATCGGATGGTGCTGCTATTCTTAACGACCGGCTCCACTCGGATCTCGGAATGTAATGAGTTATAAAACGAATTGTAAAACAAATATAATTTAAAACAAACTGTGGTGCAATCATCAGAACAGCTACATGGTACCATATTATTGTATTGTCACCAAAGATAAATCTGTATACCAAATTTGAGCTCAATTGGACATCGGGAAGTAGAGATGCCCAATTTTTCGCTTTGAATCGATCTTCTGAATCGTAATGGATCGTAACTTCGTGAATCGATTCACGATCTTAATCGTATTGTATTGAATCGATCTTACTCGATCTCGGAAGATCGTATCGTAATTTTATAACAATAATGAAAAGCACAGTACCTATGCATGCATTTTTTTTTATTCTACTTAATATATTTACTACAAAGTGTGCTGCGCCGTCGCGTCGTGACCGAAAACCGTAATATGCGATTCAGTCAGTGAGTCGTATCAACTAAAACCTAAACAACGTACCGTACGAATTGAAACTTGTCGGGTAGGTGTACATACGTTAGCATTCTCTTCCAAACGTCTGTTTTCTCTAGCTGGAAATACTTTAACATTTAGCCACAATAGGCTAGATCCAGTGTGTCTGTCCAAAATTATTCATTTTGAAAAGTTTAAATGTAGACAGCTGTTAGAATTTGGTGCCGAATGCCTGTTGAATCGATTCATAAAATCGGTAGATGGTATGGTCATGAATCGATCTTCTGAAAGTTCGATTCAGATCGAGCACCCCTATCGGGAAGTGGTTCTAATTTAGCTTCTAAGATTTGTGCCGTACACACATACATACAAACTTCGCAAGTGAAATAAAATATTCGCGAAATGAAGCAGTTACTATGCAAAAAATATACCACCAATCACAAAGCGATGACTAAAGTTTAGACATCGATTCGACAATGTTTGAACAATTCGCAGTTTGCCTAGCAAAAATTATGAGGCAACTGTCAAAATGAGCCTCTCGTAGCTAGTTAATAAAAATAATACAAGGCTTGATGTAGTTTTATTTTATTTTGCGAAACTGAAGCGTTCCTGTAGTAAGACTAACTTTATTATCCATCCTAGCTTTTTTCGAACTAGGTTGGGGTCGGCTTCCAGTCCAACCGAATACAACTGAATTCCAGTATTTTACATGGAGCGTCTGCCTATCTGACCTCCACAATCCAGTTAATGGACTGACAGATTTTCGGGCTTCTGACGGGTCCGAGCCCTGGAACTTTTGAGGGGCCCATTCGTCCTCTGAAGAATATACGATCCGTGACAACTGTCAAAGATCCACAAATGACAACGGCTTAATGTGCTATCACAGAGACAGAGGCGTAAAGATGGTGACCCATCCACAGACCACAACCGTGGCAAGCGTTGCTTAACCTGATCGATCGATCCGTGTTGTTATTACTTAACCGCAAGCCCCTCACAAACATATAATACTTAGAGTCTTATTATATTCACGATTTAGGTTATCCAATTGGTATAAATTGTCGCAGTGGAAATGTCAAGCTGCCTTAGACACGGTAAGCAGTCGTATTTTTTCCACTGCTAACATTGACAGATACCCGTCACTGAAGTAGTAAGTGACTTTAATGAGTGTTGTTTGGCTGTTTGAGAGTTGAGATTTTTGGCATCATTATTTTAAATTATGACAGTTTGCCTTGCACGGTACTTGAGATCGAAACATCAAACAGAGCATTGATATTTTGCTGTGTGAATTATATCGAAGAATATCAAAAGAAGATATCGAAGAATATCGTGTGGTTTAAAAGAAGATGTAATGACAAAAATTTAAAAAAGTACGCTTAGATGGTTTGCTCATGTTGGGAGGATGAATGAAGGACGACTCACAAAAGGTATTTACAAGGCAGATGTGAGTGGAAACACCGGGAGGGGACGCCCTAGGAGGACATATAATGACCTTATTGGTGATGTTCTTCAGAAAGGTCAGGTGCGTAGTACTCGCAACCGGCGTGTGTGTATGACCAATTGTATGAACCTTAAAGAGGCAAAAGGAGTGTGTAGAGATCGTAGCAGGTGGCGTTCCGTGGTTTCTGCCTACCCCCATGGGAAAAAGGCGTGATTGTATGTATGTGTATGTATGTAATATCCATATAATCGTTGTTTCATTTTTAGGGTTCCGTTGCCAAATGGCAAAAAACGGAACCCTTATAGATTCGTCATGTCTGTCTGTCCGTCTGTCTGTCTGTCTGTCCGTCCGTCCGTATGTCACAGCCACTTTTCTCCGAAACTATAAGAGCTATGCTGTTGAAACTTTCTAAGTAGATGTATTCTGTAAACCACATTAAGATTTTTATACAAAAATAGAAAAAAAACAATAAATTTTGGGGTTCCCCATACATAGAACTGAAACTCAAAATTTTTTTTTCATCAAACCCATACTTGTGGGATATCTATGAATAGGTCTTCAAAAATAGCATTGAGGTTTCTAATATCATTTTTTTCTAAACTGAATAGTTTGCGCGAGAGACACTTCCAAAGTGGTAAAATGTGTGTCCCACCCCCCCCGTAACTTCTAAAATAAAAGAATGATAAAACTAACAAAAATATACGATGTACATTACCATGTAAACTACCACCGAAAATTGGTTTGAACGAAATCGAGTAAGTGGTTTTTTTTTTAAACGTCATAAATCGTAAACCGCAATTTACCTTTCATTCAATCAACTGAAATATAAAAATTAAAAAAAAACATTTATTTTCATAAACATGAACCTTATGCATAAACCGAGAATACCTACAGGTTTGTACGGAACCCTTTGTGCGAGTCCGACTCGCACTTGGCCGGTTTTTAATTTAGATTGTCTACAAGGTGTTCCTAAATAAACGTAGATTAGGGTACAGAATTTCCATAAAGACGATTGTGGCTCATTTCTAAAATTAGATTATTGTGGCTCATTCCTAAAATTAGATGATTGTGGCTCATTCCTCAAATTAGATTGTGGCTTAGAAAAGCTATATTTATAAAATTAAACAATGTGAGAGATCACGTCAGAAACTTTTGACGATTCTGACGCTTTCCATGTCAAATCGTTATTATCATTTCAGCCGAAAGACGTCCACTTCCAGACATACGCCTCCCGCAACTTGGGGGGTTTGCACGCTTGGCAGGCGAGTTGGAAATCGCAGTATGTTAGTAAAATGCGTAGAGAACGATGCTATCCATTCTCTAGGAAGTCTCTTAGTCACCTGATGGATGGATGGTGCTATTCTTTACGTCCGGCACCTCATGGAGCCATGTTGAATACTTGATTTAAAACATGGATATCATCGAAAACCGCCAAATAGTGAAATCAACTGAACACGAAATTAAATGAATGAACAAATTTCAAATTTATCGCAGGCCGTAGCGACCTAGCTATGATAACGCCATACAATTAGATTTGCCCGACCTTTCCCTAATTGATAACCACCGAACTTGACTTAAAAACCACAGATGAGCGTCAACAATTTATATTTCGAAGCATACAAAACGAAAGGTGAAACGAGAGTGGATGCTTACTTTATCTTATTTTATTGAAAAGGAACAACAAACAGCTACAATGTAAAATATTGTAAACACAAGTTATAACATAAACACAAAATTAGACAATATTGCAGCCCAAAACGCTATTCACAGATTAACTAAAATACTTATTAGTGAAATAATAATCGCTAGGGTTACAAATACATTTTTTTATACCACTGAAACTAACTATAAATTAACTACCATGTAAAGAGTATCGCATATGAATATAATAATTAAGAAAGTCCCTTAACTACCTTATAAAAGTGATTACATTTAGAATTAACTAGCTTGCTTTGTTTGAAGTTAGTGAAATTGGATATTAGACTTAATATGACTTATAACATACATTGAAAGTTCGATGTTCGATTATGATAAGGGTTCAACCACCAAATCTCAGAAATAATGATTGGATGTTTTCATCATAAATTTCCGATCTCGATTTCTGCCTGGAAACCGTCTCGCCCCCGTAATGTATTGAACTAAAGCGTTGCTAACTAAAGAACAAGCTTTGTGTTATTAGTTATTTCGGGATGTTTAGGGTTTCATGAACTAGCATTTTTTTTGGGGAAGACTTAATCAATTCAAAACAAAGCACGATCGAAATGTGACTTTAGTACTAACATATTAAGCTGAGATTTTTAGTAAGTGGATAAACAATATTGTCACCTTGATTTGACGCTCATTTGTTTTTAAATCGGGGGCTCATGTGTTTGTAAAAACAGTCGCACGATTCGATCGATCATAATTATTCAGCTACGCTTGTCTCAATTGGTTCGTGGATGGGTACCTATCTTCTCATACCGAGACCCCTCTGTGTCTTGTAAAGCACGTTTAACCGTTGATCCCAGCTGTCATCAGTCATTACAGGTCGTCAAAAGCTCAAAAATTTAACAACTAGTCTTACCAAGAGGTTAAGTAATACTCAGCGCCTGCCAGGGTCGCGAAATTTATTCGAAAGAGATACCGTGGCCCTGGCACATGGGCAACTGAATGAACACGGGTAGATTTTAGTTACTAAAAGTCTGTCCCACTCCGACCAAGAGCGGGAGATGTCATTAACAAAAAAATACTCAGCAGCTGTGTTGTGGAAGTGAGATAGGCAGACGCTCCATAGAAAATATTGGTCTTCAGCCACATGTGATTAGGGTGAAAGCCGATCCCAACATAGTTCGGAAAAGGCTAGGCAGATGATGATTTTGATTTTGAATATTGAACGTTGTATGCGCGAACGATTGCGTATATAAGAACACAGATTTACTCTTTTTATCCAGTGCTAGACACCGCTAGCTCCCTCTAAAGAAAACCAAGAAATAACGTCTCTAAATCCAGCGTTATGACACCCTGATCACACTATTAGACGAAAAAATATGAGAAAGGTATTCCGAACCTAATATTTTGCTAGCAGGCGCTCGGAATAACGAAACGAGGCGAAAAAATAGACGTTTAAGTGTATCGTAGGAAAAGCCGAGAAAAACTAGTATTTCAGGCCGAAACACGTCAATATAGTGTCGTAAAATCTTACTTTATTAGGGTTCCGTACCCATAGGGTGCTAACAGGACTCTATTACTAAGGATGTTCGTCCATCTGTCTGGTTATCCTAAAACTATAGGTTTTGAGCTGTAATAGGTAGAAACTTAAAAATTTTACTATGGCTTCTAATTTAAAAAACAATAAAAATAAAATTATGTTAAAAATTAAAACGGGTACCCACACAAGAAAACATTTTTTTTCTACGTTTTTTGCTAGATCTTAATAATGGCAATATAAACAAACGTCAAACTTATATACGTATAACATACTGCTTCTGCCCACGTCTTTGTACACGTGAAAATTGTTTGCTGTCCCAACCCATCGCGTCTCATCGCATAGCCTACCCACGCTACACACCACCTTGTTTGCAGCCGAGCAGTCTGTGTTTGTGCGAGTATGTGACGTATATATAGGCCTTATAGAACCCACAGGCTACCGCCTATAGCCTTCTTCAAGAATTGGGCTACCAAATGCAAAAATTAGTGCGTTCAAAGAAACACACTCTTCAGCTTTATTATTAACTAGCTTCTGCCCGCGTCTTCGTCCGCGTTCAATTTCATGTTTCCCCGACCCTTCCCGTCGCATCTAATTGCCTGCCCGTGCGATTTTCCCCGTTTTTGCAACATTTTTCATTGCTGCTCCGCTTCTCTTGGTTGTAGCGTGATGTTATATAGCCTAAAGCCTTTCTCGATAAATAGGCTACCCAACACAAAAAGACTTTTTCTATTCGGACCAGTAATTCCTGAGATTACCGCGTTCGATCAAACAAACAAACAAACTCTTCAGCTTTATAATCTTATATATATAAAAATCTTGTGTCACGATGTATGTTGCCAATAAACTCCAAAACAACTGAATCGATTTCAATCAAATTTCACATGTACCCGTATTTTGGTCTAACTTACTGGATAGGATAGTTATCATCTCAATTATTCGCTTATGCCGTGAATTTTAACGAATAAAATGTATCAACTAATTGTTTCTTAAGCAAGTGTTTATTTACCGCCATCTATGAGAACTTCATAAAACTATTTATGAAGTTCTCATAGATGGCGGTGTACGTTGATTCATCAATAAAATACTTCAATATTGTTTGAACCTAGATGAGGTTACAAATACACCCAATAGATGGCGCTGTGTTCTGTTTCTTAGAATATAAATTCTATAACTTTATTTCACGTAATATTTATTTATGTTCACGATATAACCGTATTATTTTAATGGTTTGTGACTGATATTTTTATAATTATACTGCGTATTATGTTACAATATTATTACCATTAATAACAAAAAAAATTGTACTATTTTTGTTAGAGAATTATTAAAGTCTTGGCGCCAAATTTTAATCAAAGTTTCAAGATCTGGCCATCAAATTCTATCGAGTCGCCATCTCTGGTTTGAATGTCCAAAGCTTTGGTATCTCATTCGTTCTCGAGACCTCCTCTGAGCGTAAACAAAGCTACCTCTCGAACCACCGAGACCCATTATTTCGAACAATCGATCAATCGATTCTTCTCGAAGCATGCGAACTAGAACGTTCGGGAAATTCAATGTTCAGGTATAAATACTGGCGCCGAGTGTCACCGCAGTTCCGCCCCGGCTGGAGGCCTAAAAAGGTAACTTTTTAGAACTCGCCGGGCTACAATCCGTTTAAGTAGTAATAATCTTTCAGGTTAAATACAAGATGCCAGACAAAAAAAAAAAAATCACCGCAGTTCAGTTCCTTTTTAAACGAGTGAATTAATACTATCTCCCGGAAAGTGATATTCTCAGTAAAATCTCAGTGCAAGTCTTAGTACTACTCTCTGCGTCAGTCTCTACGTAAATATAACTGTGCATTTACCAAGTATATAACCTCTGCAAGTATTAATCAGTGCAAAATCATAACTTTATACACATGTAAATATTTTTGCTTGCATTTTATTTTATTTTCTTCATGTATTTTGTAAAGAAGTCATTGTTTATAAAGAATAGTTAAAGATAAGAAAAATAAAATCTACATTTAATAAATTATAGTTTGAAAAAACTAAAAAACACGCTTTTGAAACTAACTGAACTAAAAATTTAAAAATAAAACTGGAGTACTCAATTTAAAAATTCATATTGTTGTACAAAAAGCGTGGGGGGTTTGATTTTCATTGCTGTAAATATTTTAACGATAGTTTAGTATACCTGTAGTAATTATAATAAGCACCCCACACATTTTGTACGACAATATGAATTTTTCAATTGAGTACTCCAGTTTTATTTTCAATTTAGCTAATTCGATTTTACCGGAAGAGTTTTATTTCCTCAGTTGCGATTAGAGAAATAAAATATGGCGGTACGAAGTTCACCGAGTCAGCTATTAGTATTATATTTTATCAAGTTCTTGAAACATCGTAAGGAAACCGGCATGTCCTAGAACCAAAAATTTGAAGACATGTGACATCTAAGAACCCGCACTGGGCCCGCGTGGTATATTACGGCCCACTCCCTGTCACCAGGAGGAGGCCTGTGTCCCAGCAGTGGGAACAATATAGACTGATTATGATGATCAAGCTCTTCTAAGTGAAGAGACAGTTTAGCTGCTGAAGAGTTTGTTGCGTCAGTTTTTCTTCCCAACTTGCCGGGGGACTGTCTTCTTCTCATCTAAAGCAATAGGAAGTGGTGAAGGGTGGGCATTTTGGGAACTGTCTTATGTAATTTTGTCATTCAAAAAGTGCGACTCCAATCTGCAGTCCAATCTACGGAACAATGAGATCGCTTCGGAAAGCCTCTGATGCTCTCAGGAAGCTTTTGCGCTTTTAGGCGGAGCTAGACTGGCTTTGTTAGCCAGAATAAAATAAATATAAAAAAGACCCTCATTCGGGGACCCACCCGAATGAGGGTCTAAGTGCGAAAAAGGGAGTCCCATCATAATCGAAAGGGAGACAAAATCATGTTCAAAGTTTCCGTTACATAGGCACATCTTTACTTAATATTATAAAGCTGAAGAGTTTATCGAAGCGCTAATCTCAGGAACTAATGGTCCGAATTGAAAAAATATTTTTGTGTTGGGTAGCCTATTTATCGAGAAAGGCAACATCACGCTACCGTTCAAAAGAAGCGGAGCAGCAAACGAAAAATGGACTAAAACTGGCAGGCGATTCGTTGCGACGGGAAGGAGAGCGAAAATTTGACGCGGACGAAGTCGCGGGCAAAAGCTAGTATTAGAATAGATTTTTTTTTTTAATTAGCCTGCGCTGTCCCATATTATGTAGATTATAATAATTTAATATTGCACGGTGGTACGGAATCCTTCATGTGCGAGTCAGACACACACTTAGCCGTTTCTTTTATCGTACACTAGGGTATGTTTT
This sequence comes from Aporophyla lueneburgensis, assembly GCA_932294355.1. Classification (NCBI taxonomy): domain Eukaryota; kingdom Metazoa; phylum Arthropoda; class Insecta; order Lepidoptera; family Noctuidae; genus Aporophyla; species Aporophyla lueneburgensis. The sequence continues at coordinate 10,314,304 of OW028755.1, forward strand.
ATATTTATGGCAATCCATTTTGGTTGATACAAGTTTCTGATATTCAATAGAGAATGGTTGAGTCGATGAAGTAGTTTTGGTCGTGAAGGTTTTTTTCTGAAATGTTGACAAAGGATTCTTCGATAACATACATACATACAATAACGCATGAAAGTGCTACTGTATCTCATGCTCGTGAGATCCAGGTCCAATCAGGTCAGGCAAAGTATTATTGGGTTTTCCATAACATTGGACAGTTGGCAAATGTGATTTGAAAATGGCCACGATTAAGATATCTGCCTAATGACAGTCTATGAAAGGAGGTCAGACAGACAGTCATTCCATGTAAAATACTAGTATTCATTAGCATCCGTTTAGACTGAAAGATGACTGACGGGCTGACTGAAAGGCTAGGCAGATAATTACTGACAAGATTCCACAAAACGGCTCATTAAGATTTTGAACTCCAGAAAGGCCTAAGTCACATCTGAAGGACATTTTGTTCTGTATTAATTTTTTTGGTGAATCAGTTTGCTGTTGTCCCGATCAAGCCTGATGAGTGTGCCCAGAAGATGTCTATTCACTCTTATTTGAAAGCAGATGGGTTAAATGTAGAAAGGACCACACATTACTTCAAGATACCAAGATCTTCTTCCCAGAGTGAACCAAGTTTATAATACCGCTTCACATCTCGTATGGATCGATTCCTAGTTTATACGTCTTCAAAACACAATGCTCCTGTTACTTACACTTCAAAGTTTACACTTGATAATTATACTCAAACTTTGTTGTATATAACACTAGTTTTCGCTAGCGGCTTCGCTCGCGTCGAGGTTGGAAAGGATTCTACGGGAAGGTACTACCGGAAAAAATGTTATGTGCTAACTTTAGTGGTGATCTATCTGTATGTCAACCCTTAAATTTGTTTAAAAGTCAGAAAATGATTCTAGACCCTAGTGTAGTAAATTCTCAGATTGGATGTTTGTTAATCATTTACGCAAAAATGGCTGAAAAGATTTAGATAATACATTCACACAAATAGTTTATAATCTGTATTAACACAAAGGATACTTACTATTTTTGTTCTCTGTTGTGCCGGACGTAAAGAATAACATATTATTATTTCTGCCAGGAATTTCGTACAAGGCGACTAAGGGACTTACTAGAGAATGGGCAGCATCGTTCTCTATGCATTTTACCACCATACTGCGATTGTCAACCCGCCTGCCAAGCGTGGCAATTATGGCAAAGCTATCCAAATTGGGGCAAGCCTATGTCCAGCAGTGGACGTCTTAGGGCTGAAATGATGATAATGATGATTACTTTTTATACTACAACGCGGGCGATGCCGCTGGTAAAAGTTACTTCGAAAATATGGTTATCTTTTTGACGCTAGAGAAACTATTCAGTCTACGACGAACAATTCTGTCTAGATTTTCGGTCGTCAAAACTTTCAAGCCTTAACCTAACAAAAGTCTAGCAGATAAGACTAAAACAGAATTAACTTTTAACCGCGCACACAAGTTTGTGACACATACACATGTTATTAACTTATCATAAACATGTTTTATTAACTAAACCCTTCTGCCCGCGTCTTTGACCGCGTCAAATTTCATGCTCCCGACCGATCCCGTCGCATCGAAGCGCCTGCCCGTGCGCGCACTTGGTGACTATTTTCTTTTCGCTTGGCTTGTAAGGGTGCTAAGTGTGGTGTTATATACTCAGCTCAGCTCATAACCTTCTCCGATCTGGGTTATCCAACACTAAAAGATTTTCTTCGATTCGGACCAGTAGTTCTTGAGGTTAGCGCGTCTAACCAAACAAACTCTTCAGCTTTATAATATTACTACTATAGATTTTGCTCATCTTTCAGTAGAAAAGGTAAACAAAATAGTTATGTGAGTGAGTTTACAATAAGTTACGCAAAAAACTTATCTCCAAGCTATTTTATGTGTAAACGATAAACGAGTACAGTCGACATACCATGCTTTAGAGAGATACGGATACGTAGTAACGGCCGCGACTTCTAAGTAGTAGGTCGTGAGTTTGAACCCAAGCAGGCGCATTATTTTGTGAAAATTATTTCATCACTACTGCTCCCAAAAAACGGTGAAGGAAAACATCGTGAAGAAACCGTCATGTCCTAGAACCAAAAACTTGAGAGGTGTCAAGGGACACCCGGATGGAACGAAGTTCCTTTCGATTAATTGCATTTATTATTGTCTGTATAAAATCTCTACTTACCTAAATCCATCAGCAATATCCGGAACTTGTGCAGAAACACTGTCAAGATTCATTTTGTTATTATTTTTTATTATTTAATGTGTACAAAAAACCTGTATACACTCAACAAAAATAATCGTCGCAACACCACACTGTTCAATGCGAAATAGAAAGACGAAACGAAAATAACTGGCTTGCTTTCTATGAGAGAAAGAGAGAGAGACAGACAGAGAAACACGCGCACGCCGCACGGCTTACAACTATAGCGAAAAGTGTCGTTACAACTTTTGGTCTTAATTTTTTCCGTCTAGCCTTTCGCAACGCGCGATAAGGAACTTCGTTCCAAAATTCGAAGACATGTGACTACTACCAACCCGCGCTAAACCAACGACGAACGTAACGTAACGTTGCGGATGAGAGACAGGCAATAGCTCCATTTAAAATACTGGTATACAGCTGCATCCGGTTAGACTAGGAGCAAACTCCAAAACAAAAATAAAATAATCAGACTGTATTGACCCACTTGACGGCAAAGCCTTCACTTTCACTAAATTCGACCCTGAGCCAATAAGGATTAGTCCTTCATATACGCTTCGAGTTCATCCCGCCACTTACGTTGGGTTTTACGTGATGCTGTTGGACATTTTCGGCGACCCATGTTGTGGTGGTCTTGGCCTACAATGCATCTGACATGCGGCAAACGTGTTCGGCCCAGCCCCATTAGAGCTTGACTGCTTTTTTGGGTGACATCTACGATTTGTGTCTTAGAGTGCAGTATCGTGTTCTGTATCCGATCGTTAAGTCTAACTCCAAGGTGTAACGCTCCATCGATCGCAAAGTTGGGAAAAAGTTAGGCAGATGAGGAAATACACGAGAACAATACACCATGTTGAATATATGTTTTATTTTATATCTTGGTATAACACGAGGATTTATTTATATTTTATTTAGGATTTGTTTATTTTTGACTACAGAAAACCAGTATCACTAAACTACGCAACCACTTACATTATTGCACCATATAATGCTTAAGTATTAAACTTTTACAGTGCTCCCAACAGCTTTTGTAAAGTATACGTTGCGAGTATAAAAACGTTAATGCGCAGCCTGTGCTGCCGACTGTACTGCTATCAATCTTAGCCTCGGATATTCCGGACCATTAAAGAGATTTTTCTTTAAAAGCCAAGCGCGTGCGACCTATAGTTGTTTGTGTGGAGCGTTTAGATGTTGTCAGTTACTTGCTTATAGAGAGCAATTGTTACTTGAAAGTGGATCTTTGGTAACACTTCGTACAGTACAACAACTTTTGACTATGAATGTTTAAGTGTCCAAATCTAATCAAATCAAATCATGTATTGGTTTACAAACAAACCCATGTTCAAACTGCTGAACATAGCAGTCAGTGTTACATTCCCAGGTCACAAAAGTGTTGTTGGATTTTTCATTCAGTAATATCCCAGTCCCCGGAGCTCGGACTCTGGATTTGTGCCAGGTTCATGGCAATTGGCTCGCCCTTTGTTAAATGGGACTTACACACTACTGGACAAAAGTGGGTCTAAATACTTTGGGTATTCCTCAGCCTAACTTTTCGGGGAAAACAAGCGTGATGTCGTATTTTTGTGTACAGTATGTGGTTTTCTGCGAGCAATGTGCCCTGCCCACTGCCACTTAAGTTCAGTAATTCTTCGGGCTATGTCGGTTACCTTGGTACCTCGCAGAACGTATGGCCGATTGGGCCGAAAGGTTCTGGAGTAGCGACCGCGTACTGGAAGACGTATAATTGGAACTCCCACAAGGTGGACCGATGACCTTGTGAAGACCGCAGGAATCCACTAGACGCGGGAAGCAAAAACCGGTCGAAGTGGCGGAGCTTAGGGGAGGCCTATGTCCAGCAGTGCACGTCTTTAGGCTGAAATGATGACATGTTTTTACTGCATTGGACACTCGTAAATTCATTGAATAAATGTGTTTTCTATAATATAAAAGTATTTCCCATGCAGTGACAGTTATGTCGTGATATGATTTGTTGTTACCAAACTGTGTTTGATAAAATAATTATATTTCGACCACGAAAGAACAATTGTCAGTGGAGAACTGAATTGGCAGACTGACAATGTCACATAAACAATGCCTATGTATAAACTTGCCACTGTTTTTTTTTTTTTTTTCAGGATGGGAAATCATCAAATGACTTCTCCCGCTCTGAGCGGAGTGGGACGGCATGTCAGACTTTTACTGACTAAAACCCACCCGTGTTCCATCAGTTGCCCAAGTGCCAGGGTCACGGTATCTCTTTCGAACAATCACGCAACCCCGGCAGGAACTTGCCACTGTGGCTTGAACATTCTCGGAATAACAAGATCCCATGATGTCGTCTAAAGTCGCTCCTCTGCCAGCCATAAGTAGTTTTACTGGAATATTATAGCAATTTACACTTTCAAATATTGCCCGGTATTATTGTTTGAAAAAAAAAATGTATTTGCTAGCAATAGTTTCACAATAGTGTGGCCGGTAGTATTTGCGATTACACGCCTAAAAAATCGCAGACAAAATATTGCAAAAATGTTGCAGCAATATTTGAATGAGTGGCCGGGTCACATAAAAAAAATATGGTTGAGAAAGAAAATATTTAAAGTATTAAATCTATACTAATATTATAAAGCTGAAGAGTTTGTTTGTTTGTTTGTTTGATTGAACGCGCTAATCTCAGGAACTACTGATTCGAATTGAAAAATTCTTTTTTTGTTGGGTAGCCTATTTATCGAGAAAGGCTATAGGCTATATAAAACCACGCTACAACTAAGAAGAGCGGAGCAGTAATGAAAAATGTTGTAAAAATGGGGAAAATTTATTCCTTTTGAGAGTTTCCGTTGCGTGCGCTGCGTAAACGGTTAAAGTAACGCAAAAATCATGTATCACGGAATTGTTCATTTTAAAAAGTTCTAAAAAAAAGTCCACCATAGCATATGTCTATCTTTTAAGGTTGACTCAATATAACTCAAAAGGAGCGAGCAGCAACGAAAAATGGACGAAAACTAGCAGGCAAATCGATGCGACGGGAAGGGTCAGGGGAGCAAAAATTTGACGCGGACGAAGTCACGGGCAGAAGCTAGTGAAACATAAATATCATGCTTGTTTCACTTACCGGCTACTCGCTCCAGAAACTAGCACACCACAACTAACACTCCTTCATGTCGTTCGTAAAATGATCGATCACTACCTTCATAATTGATTGGCGTTTTGTTCCCGCCAATATCGCGACAATACATTCTTCAGCATGAACGCAAAGAATATTGCATCTCACTCTGACATGTGCATTGAAGTGGAAGTTAGTATTGCTCTATCTCATTCACACCTATGTAAAATAAATGTGCATGTTGTGCGGCGTATGCATGATTTTGTGCACCTGCCTTCTGTTGAAGACTAAATTGTATAGAAGTGAAACTTCGCTGTGAAAAGCATGCCGATGATCCATTTTTCTGTTTTTATTTTCTTAATCTTGTCGAAAATAGTAAAAATCGAATATAACACAGATACATTTCATTAATTGATATATTTTGAGGTAACTGTTATTTCAACAGTCCTCCAGTCCGTATTTCGGCCATGGCAGAAAATGTCAATAGACACCAGCTTTTGCTGCGAGAGATATTATAGTCCTGACCGAACTCCGACCGGCCTCATATATTTAAAAAAAATATTTAATTGACGTTTACAAACCTACTCACAGAAATAAAATCATTTATCTTAGTGTGTATGCACAGATGCAGTCTCTTTTCCCTCATTCTCATAGTCCGATGGGACGGCACTAATACAACTGGAGAGAGATAAACGGCTTAGCGGGCTTCCCGAGGCCCGGAGGTATAACACCGCCAACTTTCAAACTCCGGGCTGTTATTAAGATATTCCAAATGGAAAACCCAATGACATTGCCCGACCTTGGAATTGAACACTGGCTCTCACGCTCGCTTGCAACCACGCGATTCTTGGTGCAGTTGAGTCTGAGTTATTACCCAAACAATGTCATGATTTTCATTCACATTAAGAGTATGGATTACACAGACAGAATATGAATTAGTTACATGACTTTACAACTGTGTGGCAGTTTTTAGTATTTAATATATGGCCTTCGCAAATATCCTTCAGATCTGGTAGCGTCGTATGGCGGGTCTTTGAGCTCGCTAAAATAGGGCTGAGCTTCACGATGACTGATAAATACACGCCGTCTGTTGGGACAGGTCAGCTCGAAGCTGCATTGGCTCTTTTATCAAAAGGCCTTTCCAGACATGGGCCTGCATTGTTAGACTTACACAAAATTCTCATTATAAAATCATTGGACTTTAAAAAAGACTATGACCTCTTAGTTTGTTTCAGCATTTCTTATCAGAGAAAAGCCAGCTAAGAAATCTACTTTTTAAAATATTGACGATCTTGTAAGTGTCTTTTTTGTGGGTTAAAAATATCTATAATCTGCTTACATAGATATACTATTATACATTCAAATTAATTTCATAGTTGGCATTCATAACTAGTTTTCAGCGCTTGATCATTGTCAATAATGTTTTGCTTTCTGCAAGGGGGAGTTGCAACCAACTGAAATTGTCCGAATATTCAGATCACTGCTATGATTATTTAAGTGTTTAATAGCTTTATAACATGACAAATTCATGTTGGGTCTGTCGTCTTAGCAATGAATACTCTTGTCTGTTCTTACAAAGGAAAACAAAGCATATGAGTTACACTTCTGTGCGGTTTTATTACTCTATGCTGCGCTGAAAATCCCACTTAATTTATTATGTTTACTGCAATGTTTCAGAATTCGCGCTAGCAGGATTAGTAGAATATTTAGTAACATAATTGGGCTCAGTGTTGTGTTTTCTGAGTATTGTATTATTAGAAGCTACGTTCAAAAAGGTTGCGGAGATTTGAATTCTGTGAAATTTCGTAAAGCTATCTCCGTGTAGGTACCTACTAAATTACCTCTCTGCAGCATATACATATAATCCAGCCTATAATATTCACGGCTTGGACACTCGCCTCCTCTGTTCAAGGAGTGAGCTGTAATTTACGACGCGGGCCCAGTGAAGGTTGGTAGATCTTACATATCTTCGATTTTTTTATTCTAAGACATGCCAAACAACAACAAACTCACCATAAGGGTGTAGTGTGTAATCAACCTTATAGTATGTAACCAGCCTTATTTAATATAAATGTAATCCATATAATTGTTTACTCGTTATAATAAAGATTAGTATTGATTCAGCTCTCGGTCTTTCAATATCTCCTCGAGATCCCGCCTTACATGGCGACCCTGCCAAAGCGCGATGGCTGTAATTTGAGTTGTATAAAATACCATTGCCCATATATGTATGTGTGACTGGGACTTAGTACAAAATGTTCGGTTACAACTCTCCAACGTCGGTTATACGATTAATAATGTTCACCTGAGGAAATGGGTACCACTACATCAAAGGAGGAGGTGATCCTTGCCCAGAACGCCGCTGGGGGCAACAACCAGGCTTCAATAGAAGAGTTGAGGACACATATTGGAGTTACAAATATAATCTTGCTGCTGATCCTCACTTTGGTAACGCTTGCGTCAGTCTATGCCATCTACAAAATCTATAGAAGATGTCACCTTCAGTGGATAGACCAACAGATACACCATCATTCCAGGCGACGGTCGTTTCTTCGCAGACTTCCAAAACCGACCGTAGGCGAGGACGACGGAATAGTGTGATGTGACAAAAATAGTTTGTGTTTGTGCAGTGCTATACTAGAAAATATAAGTGCGGTCTAGTGCGGTCAACATTTCAATAACAATGACATAAATATAATATTCAACAAGGCTCCGTGTGATGATGACAATTATATTTTTTTTAATGAACTTTAATCTAGCATTAACCTAAGTATGATAGAAACATGTATGCAATAGAAGATTCAGCTTTTAAGTTAGAAAATTTGAGTAGTGAGATTAAAGAACTAAGATTTAGAGTATATTGAGAGATTTCAGAATTTATATGCAGAAGTTATAGAATTGTGTAAACCTAAAACTGAAACAATGTCTACTTTTGACCTTAAAGTTGCGTTAAATTTATTGCCACTCATGACTGATGAGGAGGCTAATGCCAGGCAATTAATAGATAATATTGAGTATTATAGTTCTACTCTTTCAACACCAGAATGTAAGAAACAATTAGTTAATTTTGTACTAAAGAGCAGATTATCTCAGGCAGCTAAATTACGATTATGCCCACAATACTCAAGTGTGGATGACTTAGTGATTGATATGAAAAAGGTGTTATTACCTCAAAAATCAGCCACGGCATTGCAAACTAAATTGACCTCAATAAGACAAAATGATTTATCTACACTGGACTATGGTAAAGATATATCTGAACTTTTCGTGCAATTGACGGTTTCACAGGCCAACGGGGAATCCGAGAAATATAAGGTATTAAAACCCATAAATGAGGCGTACGCGATTAAAAAGTTCGCCGAAGGGCTGCGAAACCGCCGGTTGAGCACTATAATAGTAGCTCGAAATTACAGCTCTCTTAAGGATGCGATTCAGGCGGCGCAAGATGAAGAGATAAGCTCGTCTCCAAGGTCGGCTGAAGTACTTGGTATGTACAATAATAATAACGGTAGATTTACAAGGGGTTTCAGGCATAACCGAGGTTATCGAGGTCATCGAGGTCACGTTAATCAAGGTCATTCGCATCGTAGACCTTATCGTGGAGGCTATCACAACAACAACGGCAGTCGCGGTGGATGGAATGAGCATCGCGACCACCAGCACGAGCCAGCCCCAAGCCGAAACCGCCAGGGATACAGAGGTAAGTCTTACTATAATTATAATAGAAATCAAAGGATGCGCAACAACGATTCTAATAAGGTTAACGTGATAACGGAACCGGAAGCAAACGTAGAATCGGCCAATACTTCAAATTGTGATAATAACAAAAAGTTTTTTCGTGAATAAAATTCTATCATGCAATAGTAATTGTTCAATTAATCTACCTATAAACAATCATGCATTCCAATGGTTACTTGATACGGGTGCATCGATTTCTGCGTTAAAGTATAAACTTGTTACAGAAGAGCGCATTGCATATTACAAAGAAAACATTTCTATAAATGGTATTGGAGGCAAAGTAACAACAATTGGATATTGTTATTTAAATTTCAACGTAAAAGGGCATCAACTGAAACATAAGTTCTATGTATTTGACTTCTTACCAATTAGGGCGAATGGCATCATCGGTCAGGACTTTCTAACCAAGTATAAAGCGGTATTGGATTTTAATCGTAACATGATAACTTTATCAACTTATTATAATGAAAGAAATTTACCTATTAATATAATTAGCAATAATATAGAGATTTCACCAAGATGTGAGTCCGTTCATTATATTTCGTCAGATATAAAGGACGAATGCTTAGTTGGCGCATCAGATATCAGAGATGGTATTTATTTAGCGAGTACATTGGTAAAACCAGTGTGTGGTAGGATACCTATCAAGATACTAAATACTACCGAAGATTATGTTACACTTACAGAAATTAAACCAACTATACGTAACGTTAGTGACTATAATTTATGTTCCTTTTCTCAAGGCGAATCTAATGCGCATCGAGTTAAGAAATTATTTTCATTGTTACAATTAAATCATTTAAATGGAGAGGAACAAACATCTGTAGAGAATGTATGCGCAAAGTACAGTGATATATTTTATTAACCAGGAGATAGTTTGACAACGACTGATATTTATAAACATTCAATAACTTTAAAACCTAACACGGCTCCCATATTTCCAAAACCTTACAGATTACCACACGCTCAGAAAAAGGAAATAGATAGACAGATAGGAAAAATGTTGCAAGAAGGAATTATAGAGGAATGTAGAAGTGAATGGAGTAGTCCAGTGTTATTAGTTCCGAAAACAATAGATTCTAGCAGAGAGAAAAAGTGGAGAATAGTCATTGATTACAGGAAATTAAATAATTGTATTGAGAATGATAAATTCCCTCTACCTAACATAACAGAAATACTGGATTCGCTATCAGGATGCATATATTTCAGTCATTTAGATTTATATCAAGGTTTTTATAATATAGAACTTGATAAAGATAGTCGAAAGTATACAGCCTTTGGTTCTGGTCAGTACCAGATGACAAGAATGGGGCTCAAGACTAATCCCTCTTCATTTTCCCGGATGATGACAATGGCTATGGCAGGTCTTTCATATAATAAGTGTCTCATTTACCAAGACGATTTGATAGTATTTGGTCGTAATTTAGGAGAAAAAGTTAAGAATTTACAAGATGTTTTTGAAAGGTTAAGGCAAGTGAATTTAAAGCTTAATCCCGAAAAATGTGAGTTTTTCAAAAAAGAAATGTTATACTTAGGACATGTAGTGTCCCGAGAAGGTGTTTTGCCTGATCCAGAGAAAATTGAAATTGTCAAAAATTATCCTTGTCCAAAAACTGTTGAAGAAATCAAGCGTTTTACAGCTTTTGTAAATTATTATAGGAAGTTTATACCGAATTTTGCGGAAAAAGCTTATCCTTTACACAAATTATGAAGGAAAATGCGACTGTAATTTGGGACCAAGAGTGTCAGAAAACATTTGAAGATTTGAAACAGTGTTTAGTCTCACCACCAGTTTTGCAATATCCAGATTTTACGGAAACTAATCAATTTATTGTACAAACAGACGCATCAGGTTATTCAATTGGAGCTATTTTAAGTAATGGAAATAAAAAACCTGTTGCGTATGCAAGTAGAAGTTTAAATAGTGCAGAACGGAGATACCCAACAATCGAGAAGGAGTTGTTGGCAATAGTTTGGGCAGTAAAGTATTTTCGTCCATATCTTTATGGTAGGACATTCAAAATATTGACGGATCATCGTCCATTAGTTTATCTTTTTAATAACGAAAGTACTACTAAGTAGGCTTATGAAATTTAGATTAATATTAGAGGAGTACGACTACCTTGTAGAGTATGTAAAGGGTTCAGACAACGCAGCTGCAGATGCATTGTCCCGGATTTCTTTTACAAGTGAAGACTTAAAGAATATGGGTGAATCATATATAAATGTAACAACTAGAGCACAGGCTAGAAAAATGCAAAGCCCTCCGAGTAGTTCGACATCTGACAGCACTTGGCCTGATCAACCAGGTGTCGTGGGAAGTCATACGAAACCAAGAGAGGCAATAGAACTTAGATTAATCGAGAAAAAAGAGTTAAATATGTTGAGAAAGCAAAATAAAGTAACTGAAGAGAAAAACGCGTTTTGTTATGTAGAAAGCAAGTTAACAATTTTTATTAATCCCGACTTCCAATCACAATTGACGCGAGCCGCATTTGTGAGGGAGTTAGGTAGATTTTGCAAATTAATAGACGTCGGCGAAATATGTATTATGAAGAATAGAGAACAATAAAAATTTTTGAAGAATTATTAAGTGAGATTAAATCGTCAAATGATAGGTACGTACCGCGAGTTTATATAATACATGATATTCGAAGAATAGACGATAAAGATGACAGGAAAGTTATTCTTAATGACTTCCATCTCTTGCCTACCAGTGGCCACGCGGTTATGAGAAGGATGGCTAGTAACATTAAGAAGTATTTTTACTGGCCAGGGTTAGAACGAGACGTTCGAGAATTTGTGAAAAAATGTCCAAAATGCCAAAAGGAAAAATATGCTAGACTGGTAAAGGAGCCGATGATTATTACTTCTACGGCTACAACGGCATTTGACAAAATATTTTTAGATTTAGTAGGACCGTTAGATAGGGATTGTTATAATTATTCTTATATACTAACCATACAATGTGAGTTGACTAAGTATGTTGTGGCACATCCTTTAATTTCTAAAAAGTCTGAAGAGGTGGCTCAAGCTTTAGTTAATAGTTTTATTCTTCGCTACGGGTCACCGAAGGAAATAGCAACAGACAGGGGATCCGAATTTATGTCTACAATATTTCAAGAGGTTTGTAAACTTTTAAAAATTACTCATTTAAATTCCACAGCTTACCACCACCAAAGCATTGGTGCATTGGAAAATTCTCATAAACATTTAGGCTCTTTCTTACGTATTCAAACAGATAATCATCCAGAAGCATGGAGTCAATGGCTTCCATATTGGTGTTTTTCTTACAACACATCAGTACATACGGAAACTAAATTCACACCATTTGAGTTAGTCTTTGGTAAAATATGCTCGCTACCCAGTAACTTAGATAACAATGTTGTTGAACTACTTTATAATCACGACAGTTATCCTTTGGAATTAAAATTTAGATTGCAGTTAACTCAAAAAGATGCTAGAGAAAATTTGCTCAAAAGTAAAATACATAGAAAAAATATTTACGATAAAAGTATTAATCCTATAATTTATAAACCAAATGATTTAATTCTAGTAAAAAATGAAAAAATAAATAAAATGGATAGCGTATATTCTGGTCCTTTTAAAGTAGTGAAAGATATGTCACCAAATGTTCAAATAGATAAAAATGGAAAACTAGATACAGTCCACAAAAATCGTACAAAATTGTTTACACCAGACAACAACCTTGTAGTTGTATAACTAAATCTAAGTTGAATAAATAAGAAATATTAATAAAACGAATATTAATCTATAGTTTAAAACTCATGTATTGCATATTCAAATATTGTATTATCCTATACTTTAAGTTAAAACACATTACACTGTAAAAAAAAGCAAAATTTTAGTTATAATTTTACTTTTTTTTCACCATGGGAAGGAGATGTAGTGTGTAATCAACCTTATAGTATGTAACCAGCCTTATTTAATATAAATGTAATCCATATAATTGTTTACTCGTTATAATAAAGATTAGTATTGATTCAGCTCTCGGTCTTTCAATATCTCCTCGAGATTCCGCCTTACAAGGGATGCACAAGACCGTCCGAAGTGTAGAGCTAAAAGCAAGAAAGCGGACCCCGGGCTCCGAAAGGATGCAACCGGGATAACGCAAAGAAGATGATGATGATGATGATGCCAGTTCTGCCAACATTACGAGATTTGTTTGAAACAGGTACTGTGGCCCTGGCATATGGGCAACTGAAGGAAAACGGGTGGGTTTTAGTCAGAAAAAGTCTGACACGCCCTTCCGCTCCACCCAAAAAGACTTGCCAGTTTCCCCAAGATCCTTTCACCGTTTTGAGAACATTGGTGATGAAATTATTTAGATGAAGTTAAAATCAAACGTCTACCTCGTTTCGAACTTCGAACTCACACTCGTAAGTCGAGGCTGGCTCTTAATACTGAATACTGAACGTTTCTTATTCTACTCGATCAATAACAATGGCATGCTCTTATTTATTTTTTTTCAAAATAATTAGGTTTACCTGTAATCTGTTGTTAGCTATTGGTGAAATCAGCAAGTTAATCAAAGCATCAGTGATTCAAATATTAAAAATTGAGCAAAATATTTAATGAAAATTGGAAAAGTCGAGAAAAATATAACACTAGCTGTTACACTAGCTATTTTGACTTATTAGTCATATCACACGAATCGGGCGAATCTTTTAAATAATATATTATTTTGTTTAGGCGATTCGCACGAAGTAAATTTATTTAAAAATTCAAAACGTGCCAATAGCCTGAGATGTATTTCTGTATTTATCGATTAGTCCACAAATAACTTAACTTCGTACGAATCGCTAATAGAAAATAATATATTATTTAAAAGTCTCGATTCACCCTATTCGGGCGTGTAAAGTCATGCGAATCGTCTAAAAAGCCGCTATTTTATATTATAAGCCAAAACGTAATTTATCGAATCATTTGTGACAATGTTAATGATAAGTGATAGGTCAACGGAATTTTGTTGCTAACCGTTCAAACAATTTCACCCAATTTTTCAGCACTGCCACCATTTTCACGCAATATTGACAACACGTAAGTTTCATCTGACTTTCGAGCGCAGTCGGGTCACGTATTGCTTCCACAGACACAAAGAATAGTACTGATTTTATTTTGTATGATATTAGTTCTTGTTAAATTCTGACAATATTGCGTTTTAGAATTAAGATTAATTATTTGCCTATCTTCAAGTGGGCAGGAGATAAATGGTTGATCGGGCCGAAAGGTTTTGGAGTGGTGACGATGCACCGACAGACACAGCGTTGGAAGACCATACTCAAAGTAGACATCACCTTCTGTAGGCCGCGGGATTCTGGATGCGAAAGACACTGGCTACAGGACAGGACTGGACTGGTCCTTGTGGCTACGGTATGGGAAGGTCTATATCCAACAGTCGGATCGATGATCGGCGATTCGATGATGACTTAAATCATCAATGTAGTGTATCTATTCCATAGGTACATAAACACTATCTCATGCACACAAGCGGATGTAGCTGCTGTCACTAATGTCATCTGTCAGTCAGGAGCAATGGCGGGAGCGCTTGATGTGGTAGTGAGCCAGTGATATGATATTATTCAACTTAAATACGGAATCAACAGGATTCTACAATCACCCTTAGTTCTGCCAGGGTCGCGAGATTCGTTCGAAAGAGTTACCATATGGGCAACTGAAGGAACACGGGTGGGTTTTACTCAGTAAAACTCTGACACGCCCTCCCGCTCTGCCCAGAGCGGGAGAAGTCATTTGATGATTCCCCATCCAAAAATAAAAACCATTAGATACTCAAATTCAACTCAAAAACTGCAAATATGTATTTCAAATAAACCGATTACAGGTAGTTTTGAATTGTCTAGGAGACGGTCAGTCAGAAACATAAAGCTAGTTGCTCATTTCAAAACGTGGTAGCTAACTATGTAGAAGAATAGGCAAGAAACTCCACAGACCCCCTGTGGAGTTTTGAAATGAGTAACTAGCTTTATTTTTCTGACTTCTTCCTTTATATTATAATTTTGATACAAAAAAAAAAATCTTACGTAGGTCGTTCTCAGATGTTTAATTACAACATGAATTGAAACAAAACCTATACAACATGAATTGAAACAAAACCTAGTGTTAGGTGCACACAAACAACCAGAAAATCTAAGTTTATTTTTTATCATGGATATTTGATCATTGCTCAGCAAAACAACTATTTATGTATTACAACTGTTACTCTTTAGAAGAGTTCAAGCTGAGTCTTTAACACAGCCGGACGTGTTTGCGCGCGCGCAACAGATGTGGTATTTTACCCGCCTGACTTCGAAATCGAACCGTGCTATTGTGTGTGTGCTTCTGTGTCTTAATTTGAAATCGGGTGGCTATACATGTAACTTAATTAACGCAAGGGCCTCATACACCCTAATTAGAGATTTGAGTGAATTAGAGTATTGAGGGAAAAAAAAATCATAGCGTACACCAGCAGTGTTTTATGCATTTGAATTGGAGCCCTACTACCCTGAGATAGGATTGAATTCTCTCTGGCTCAATCGGCAGACTTGCATCCATTCAGTTACGTTATCTTGTATAAAGCAAGCAACGAGTGTCATTTGTGTGGTCCAGACCGCAATAGAGCCTGCCTGCCAGAAGATGAGTGACTCCTGATGAACCCGGTGAGCCCGTTCCTAATATTTCAGGGATTTTTAGGGTTCCGTTGCCAAATGGCAAAAAACGGAACCCTTATAGATTCGTCATGTCTGTCTGTCTGTCTGTCTGTCTGTCTGTCTGTCTGTCCGTGTATGTCACAGCCATTTTTTTCCGAAACTATAAGAGCTATGTTGTTGAAACTTGGTAAGTAGATGTATTCTGTAAACCTCATTAAGATTTTCACAGAAAAATAGAAAAAAAAACAATAAATTTTGGGGTTCCCCATACATAGAACTGAAACTCAAAAAAATTTTTTTCATCGTACCCATACGTGTGGGGTATCTATGGATAGGTCTTTAAAAATGATATTGAGGTTTCTAATATCATTTTTTTCTAAACTGTATAGTTTGCGCGAGAGACACTCCCAAAGTGGTAAAATGTGTGTCCGCCCCCCTGTAACTTCTAAAATAAGAGAATGATAAAACTAAAAAAAATATATGATGTACATTGCTATATAAACTTCCAACGAAAATTGGTTTGAACAAGATCTAGTAAGTAGTTTTTTTTTTATACATCATAAATCGTAAACCGCAATTTACCTTTCATTCAATCAACTCAAATATAAAAATTAAAAAAATAGGATTTAATTTCATAAACACAAGCCTTATGCATAAACCGTGAATACCTACAGATTTGTACGGAACCCTCGGTGCGCGAGTCCGACTCGCACTTGGCCAGTTTTTGTTTACTAAACTGCGTAAGACCGGCTTCGTTTTGCCGCGCGCGGGATCCATACATCGTCATCACACGAGCAAGCGTTGTGTGAAGGATTGCGTTCACATTACGCTATCGTTTTGGAACAGAATACGATACCTATTATGACGCCACAAATAAAGATGCTATCATTTTAACACAGTAACGAATTTTTTAAGTGCTAAAGGCTTGCTAAGTGGCCCACAACCACTCCGATTTCAATCGGTTACACGTGAGGCGAAAAGTCAAAAAAAAAAGTGTACCCGATCCAGCCCCTAAGTTTTAAGTTGAATGCACATCTTGTCATACAGATAAACAAAAGAAACCAAAAAAGAAAAAAAAAGGTCAAACCCATAAATTGAGCGTCCGACTTGCACGTGTCTTTGACTTGCCCCACAAACAAAAGCATTTACAACGGTTATATTTCTACCCATCTTGCACTTCTAAATAATATACAGGAATTTCTCCCCAACAGCATTCTTTCCCAGGAACAAAGGATTACAAAATACATAACTGCGCAATTTAACGAAACATTCTGGTCTGGCGAAGATATAATTATCGCCGCGTCCGAATTCTACCTCGTGAACGTGCATGTGCACATAAACAATAGAAACACACAGGTATATTCACCGACCGGCGAACCAGCTCCCGCTAACATACACATCCTCTTCATGAACCGGCACTATGATAGCTGGGTCCTGACAAACGACAAACAATGCACTAACAACCGGATAATCCTAACGCAAGGTCTAACCAGCGTCAAAGCACAACAACATACCAACCCGTTTAGTAACAGGTACAACACACGAAAAGAGCAAGAAAAACCCACAAAACCCCGCTACAAACGGGGCTGCTCGTAAAAAGCCAAATAGATAACTCATTAACACTATGCGAACAACAAGAATCAACACCACTTACACCGCTATCAGATGTAATCGCGGACGACACGGGATACAGAATACTGAGAATCCTTACCTCTACCACAATTAAGTACACTTGCACAGACCTGCACATAGCAACTCGGAACGTTCGCGGCGCCTCGAAACCAGGAAAAAGAAATTAAATTGACGCCGAACTGTCACGCAGGGGCATTCACATAGCTAACCTACAGGAAACAGGAATGAACGCAGGAACATTCAGCTCCGCACACTACGATTGGTACCTCTCAGGAACTGCGGATAACGCACACCGGGGTCTTGCAATTTTATTAAGAAAAAATGGCCAAATTGAATTAGTCAACAGTAAAAAGGACACTGACATGATGTCAGCTACCTCAAGGGTAGCTGGCATAGGAAATGACAAACCAACTCCTCTGTACATAATCAACTCACACACCAACAGCTGTTCCGGGAAAGCAACCAGATCATTCACAGGCTTATTAAACTTAATTAGACAAAACCAAGGAAATGTACTCTCATAATACTCGGCGACTTCAACACCCATATAGGTCGACAAGATACATTAACCTTCCAACGCTATTCCAACAGGGTTGATACAACAAAACCTTCACCATGAATTTTCCAACTACAACGGCGAACTATTAATGGATATAGCCAACAGGGAAAAATTTCAAATAGAAACAACAAAATTAGAAAGAACATCATGTAGAATAACATGGTCAAAGGGTACTCAAAAATCGTAATTGGATCACATCATCACGCCACAGGCAGTAGAAAAACTTTTTCACTTCATTAAAGGTGAATGGGTCACCGGTCGCATCTCCGAAAATTGTATTATAATTGTAAATAAAAACAAGAATAAAACACTAAAGCAAGACAAAGGTGCCAAGAAAACAACAAAGGAGGCCAATTATTTCGACTACAAACAATGCAGCTATGCCACTCTCAACAGAGCAGCCATCAATACAAAAAATCAAGATTGCATCACAAAAAAAAAAACTAGCAAATATGGGAATCTCCCCAACAAATGAAAACACCGAAATATCCTGGAATACCATAACGGACGTACTAAAAGCCGCTGCTCAGGAAACTTTGAGGCTTCAGCCAATTTACTAAAGGGACCATCGAATAGCCCTCGCTAACGTACAAAAGGCCAAATTCCTACAAAGCAGGCAACCGGATAACCCCAATAGACATATTCGCGTCAAAGAATATCAGACAACACTTCAAAAGGTTACATATCTGGAGGAACAAAAAAACATACAGAGACTACTTCTCCGGACTGGGTAAAACGCACCCCGCGAAACGTATGCAAATGCTCTATTCATTCTACAGAAAAACAAACAGCAAACAAAACGCCGAAAAACAATCGCGCTCATACCGATGTCCAAATGGGAGAAAATACTAAAAAAACTCCGAGGGCCGTCACATACCAACGATAAACATTACAAAAACGATAATAGAAGCACAAAGCGAAGAACCGACGGTGGCCGAAATAATAGGAATCATCAATAAAATGCCAAACGGGACGGCCCCCGGACCGGATCAAGTAGTAACCGAGCTTTACAAAGCGATGCCCCAAACATTACAGGAAGCCGTATCTAAACACATAATTAAAGCCTGGTTAGAGAAGTGCCGGACACGTCGCTCGAGACCGAACAGGAACCAATTCCAAAAAAAAAAAATCCTAAAGATATGAACGAGTATCGTCGCATAACGATTTGCAACACGGGCTATAGAATTTACGCTACTTACTTCAAAAACTTGACGACATAATAGCGGAACTAGGCAGTTACCAAGCGGCTTTCATAAAACAATAGATCAACAGATGACCACGTATTTACGCTCAAAAGGGTTCTAGACAAGGCATGGCGTGCAGGTAAACGAACGTACCTTCTCGCCCTCGACATAGAAAAAGCATTTGATAACATTGACCTTAAGGCATTAAGAGACATATTATTACAACGAACCAACAAATCTTGAATGAAAGAACATGCATCAAATGGTGCGGCCAGCAAAGCAACTGGATTATCAAAGGAAAGGGAGTTCAACAAGGTTGCCCCCTGTCCCCTCGCCTTTTTACATTGATCATCGACGAAGTTTTGAGAACCCTCGAAGAGGAAACTCATTAAAACAAATTAGATCAGGACCGCGAAATCTCTCTCCCTCTAGTATTATCATTTGCGGACGACCTTATTCTCATTACAGATGAGCTAGAAGGACTAGAATGCATCTTATACCACACAAAACCATTACTTAATAGTGTAGGCCTTCAAAGAAACGAAACAAAAATTGCAATTAGGGACCCCATAAAAACACAGAAATCGACCCACGTGACCCTCAACGGAATAAATATACCAACAGCGGATGAAATCAAATACCTAGACACTTACGTAACGTCCGCATTAAGCAGAACAAACTCAATTAGAAAACGATGCCAGCAGGCCACGAGAAACGCTAAATCTCTACTACCATTCATATTGAACTCAAAAATGGACTGGAAACTAGCTACACTTATGTATCGAATGATTATCGTACCTTGTATGATATATAGCTTAAAATTGTCAGCACTCACAAAGGTGAACCGTTCAAGACCGAGAAGATATGAAAGAGGTATCATGAGAGACTTGATCAACCACGCTAGGAACAAACCGAGACAGAAGAAAATGCATCAAATCTTAGACGGTAAAACCATAACAAAACGCATCAAGAACCACAGGATGTGCTACCTGGCACACATTTTCAGACGCTCTGAACCACACCTGTTACATGCAGCTATGCAGTATAGGGCCAAATCTAAGAAGGTCGGACGACCTATATACATATGGAATGACAACCTAAAACAGGACATGAAATACTTCGACAAAGAAATCCAGTTTTGGAGAGACACGGCTGGAGACAGAAATAAGATAAAAAAAGCGGCTAGTGATATCTACAAAAAACCAGAAACTGATAGCAGCGAGAACTCAGAAGACGACCAAGAAAACAACAACACGGAACATAGCGAAGCATTGACATAGAAAAGAGCCAAGCAAACGGTTAACTCCACCAAAAGATGCATCGGTGGAGCTCAACCTGGATCAACATGCCGGCGACGACGTGAAAAGATGCCCTCCTATAAACAAATATCACCCTTCTCTCCACTAGTCCAATGCTTACTTAAGGCTGCATAGTCGGTAGGCTCGTTATCCTTTCCTATCCTAAGGGCACGTCTTCCCTACCATTACAGCGCCCCCCGGTCTACTTCTTGATATGCAATGGCCTATGTAGCACCATGAATCATGAGGCTTCAAAGGCTAGTGCAAATCTTGGGGTTCATTCGATTAATCGAGTCTGGTCAAACCACGCTGGGATCGGTGCAATTCATTTCATTTCATGCAACTGTTACTCTTTAGAAGTTGTTTGAAATGGCTGTAAGAAATACGGAAAATTTACGAGGTGTATCGATTTGTCAGGGGTTTGATGGTGAACTTAATTATTGTTCATCTAAAATCAACAATGCATAGGACAGCATCCTGAGCGTATTTGCGAACAGGTTTGATTGTCGGTACATTAACCATTGCTATAATTATGATTCACGAAATGACAAACAACCAAATGACTCAGAAGTAGGCGTATCATTAACAGTTTAATTGTATTTTATATGATTTTATTTATATTATTTAATAAATTATTTTTATATTTACTTATTGTGATTATTAGTATATTTTATTTAAAATGTACAAGGGTTGTTCTTCTTTTTTACCGACAGTGAACTGAAGTTTCTCTGTTTTTTTTTTAAGTAAAAACTTCTTTAGCGGCGTTGTGCACTTTTTTGTAAAGGGTAAAAAATGTTAAACTCGCGTCAGGACACGTGACCCTGATCGAAAATTCGTAAGACGGACGGAGAGTGATTTTTCTGAGAGATAAACTTTTTAATGTTAATATAAATTGTCATGTTTGTGTATGATAGCGCAATAAATAAATATTGTATTCTACCACATAAATGATAGTACTTTTATACTGATGATTAAAGCAATTCGTGCAAAATTATGTACCGTGTGGTGCCGGACGTAAAGAATAACACAACTCCATTTTTCCCGTGGGTGTCGTAAAAGGCGACTAAGGGACTTACTAGAGAATGGGCAGCAGCGTTCTCTATGGATTTTACCACCATACTGCGATCGCCAACCCGCCTGCCAAGCGTGGCGATTATGGCAAAGCCCCCCAAATTGAGGGAGGCCTAAGTCCAGCAGTGGACGTCTTACGGTCAGCCGTATGATGTGCAAAATTATTCCCTAACCATTCCAAAATATCAAAAATGCACAACGTTAATATTCAAGTTTTCACTTCTGCCGGCACTCCCAGAGTGCAACCCGTCGTTTTTTTTTTGAACTACCCATAATTGTGGTTTCTGTGCGTGATTTAAAAAAATTGCATCTGTGTTTTCATTAGGACTAACTAGAATTTTCTTTCCGGCTAGTATTTATTTTAGTTTAGCTAGTTTTAGTTATTATTTTTAGAAAAAAATAGTGTGACAGACTGACCTTTTTCTGTGGAGACCACATTTTGGCTTACCTCTCTGTCACAGCATTTTACGGGAAAAAGATGTATTAAATATGTTGGTTAGAGAAAATAATAATGACATAATATTAATAGATAAGAAAAATACGGACGTTTATTTGAACCAAATTAAAAAACCGTAAATATCAATACTCCAACGAGATGCCATAACAAGACGAAGGACAGACCGCAGTCGGTAAAAAGGTAGAAAGACCCACAATACAATTATGATTTTAAATGGATTGAAATAAATAATTATTAAACATTGAATAGGATTCCCTTGGTTCTGCAACTCTTTAATATCGAAGACCTACCATCCTTTAAAAACAAACCACAGAAATATAATTTCTCATAATGATACCTCAACAATTCTACCCAAATTGAAAATGTGCAGAGTTGACACCAACGCAAAGTTTCAAAAACATACTCAAACGTTCCACTTTACAGTATAAATATTTAATCAGATTTAAACACCTTGACACTCCCAGTATTTGCAGAAGAACCTGTTGTCCTTTTTTGCCCAAAAAGGTAATTCCCAGTCAAAATGTCCCCATCTATTTGGGGCCCCAGCAAGGTAATTTACATTAAACAAGCATCTTAAACAAGGTTCTGTTTACGTTGCCTACTTCTTGTTTATTCTGTCAAATTAAAATGGGGTAGTCGTGTCTTTTAAGGATTGCTTGTCTGTGAAAATGTGTTACGTTTCTTGACTTAAGGCGCTGCCTAAATGTAGGACACCGTGAATAAGCCAAATTTTTTGTCGCATAGACGGTATGAGTACATATAAAGTGCAAGGTAGAAAAAGCTGCCTGTTTTGGCAAATATTCAAGTAAAAGACTTTTTCAAATATTTGATAAATACATGATCAAGCATAGCTAAAAAAAATCCTTCGTCGCAAAGTTCTCATAATGTTGAGGGTAGTATTATGTGTAATGTTTATTTAGAGTATTTTAGAGAAATCAATCGACTACAGAAATATAAATTATTCTACTGAGCTGTGTATTTTTTTTTACTTAATCAAAACTGCAGAATTACTTTTATTTTGGTGGCCATTCTATTCACCTTATTTGTTTCCGCGGTGCATTTTTGTCAAATGCCTAAATTAGCTTCTTACAACACCTTAAGGTAAAGTGGGATAAATTTGGTTTATTCGACACTAGCGACCCACTCGTGGTTTGCATAGTTTTACGTGCAGTCGAAATATCAAGATCTCTTTATTGTAAATATGCAAGTTAATATTGACGTATTATGCAGGTAAACAATCCGGCTTATACAGAAAACCGGAAAAGTTTGCTTATATCCATTGTACAATTTTATAGCAAGTTTGTTGTTGAACTATGTAGCCTGGCCACCTATACAAACAAAAATCTATTTGAAGCATAAGGTCAATCACCTTCCTAAAAACACAGACATTACATCCACAGATAAATAATTTAAGTAGGTAATGAAATACGGTAAGTACTTAAACTTGAAAGAAAGAGCAAATTAACTATCATCAAGTTTCCTCAACTCTAGAGACCAGTGTTAAACAAACAATAGACATTGAGAGGGTATTCAGCGAATGTCCTGTAAATGAATTCGCAATACAATTTAAGTACTAGTGACGGTAGTTTACTTGAAGAAAGTTATCTTAAAACTGTTTTTTTTTTGTTTTCTGTTACTTTGTAGCTATTATAAGATACTGGACCATGATACGCTGTCATTTAATTTCTTTTTGTGCTATTATTATCACCACCAGGACAACCAACGAAACGGGCATATTCCGAAATATTTATAAACTTAAATTACAGTGGCCATAGCACATTGGTCACAGAACAGATGTTCGAAACCGCTGAAAGGTCATACTAATGATTTATTTTAGTGTGTCTGAGTTCTTACGAAAAGATACTGGAGTACCGACCGCGTACCGGAAGACTTAGCGTTGTTCGGCTGTTCCACAAGGCCATAATTGCTCTTCCATTCGGCCACCAAGGTTCTCCTGTTTTAGTTACGAGTGACAATAAAAGCACGTTTTTGGAGAATATTTAAAGCCAAAAATCTATACTTAATATTATAAAGCTGAAGAGTTTGTTCCTTGTTTGTTTAGTTGAAAGCAGTAATCTCAGGAACTACTGGACCGAATTGTTTTTTTTTGTGTTGAGTAGTCTACTTACTGAGAAAGGCTATATGCTATATAATATCACGCTACAATTACAAGGAACGGAGCAGTAACGAAAAATAAATGAAAACTGGTAGGCAATTTGATGCGACGGGAAGGATCAGGGGAACAAAAATTTGACGCGGACGAAGTCGCGGGCAGAAGCTAGTAGATTATATATGTACTTTAAAATACTCAGCAAAATAAAAGAGTTCAAAAAGTGAAGGGATAAACTCGGCTTACAGCTTTTCGCTGATAAACTACTCAAACTGGTAAACGTGTTATAAGAAGTTAAAAAATTCGAAAATAATTTATTTTAGAAAATAATTTCTGTTCTTTTTCAGTTAAGAACAAGCTTATATGTAAGTAGGCTGCACGGTACACCTTGAGCTGTTCTGTACGGACTTTCAATAGAACAGGAGGTTATCTTATACTGGTTTGGTTATCAATGTTACTGACATGCTGCCTATGAGTACGTTGTCGTTTAATCAAACTTAGCATAATTGCCAGCAATGTTTATCCCTTATACTTTTCGTTACTTTATTCCACCAAGTACATTAACATCAGACCAAAGTAGGTTGAAATATTGGTTATGGACAGTCTGCATCATCCTACTGCTGTGCAAGCGTTTTCCGAACTTAGTAGGTATTGCGCTTAAAATCCATTGTTAATTTAGACCTTTGGCCAAAACAAAAGAGTTCTATATTAATAATTGGTCTTTCGATCCAAAATCGCAGCTAATCTTGCCCAGATTTCATTCTCAACAAAAATCAGTCACCAAATGTACATTTTCACCACAAAATTCGCAAGCAATCTCCATATTAGCTGTAATATTCAGATACATCATGATGCCCACTGCATCCCGTAAGAAGTATTGAGGTCATCTCATCCGGAGCGAGCTCGATTGTCCGCGTGTCTGCTCGCTCACCATTGTTTTTCCTTCCATTTCATGGACGAGTTTATAAGATAGAGAGCCAAGAAAATTTCCTAGTTAATATATTACACCTCTGGGAAATTTTTCAGCGTTGAAAAGTATTAAGGTATGAGAGATTGCACGTGAGATAAGATGCACGTGGTAAAGTTTTACCATAATGTATGAATGGAAAGAAATGGTTTGAATTTTTCGAATCTGCATGAATTTAATAACGCAAAATTGTTAGATTTCCTCCGATTACTAGGCTGTCATATTCATATAGTGTTTTTAAACTTTAATATAAAAAGATTTGTGGTGGTAGCTATTGTGCCACATACAAACTAAGCGGTACATAATATGACGTCACGCTAATCCTATATCGTGCAAGTAGAATTTTCACATATCCAATAGCCCAAATAAAACCAGCAGACAGAACACCCATGATATGGTCAAAGGAGCCTTTCTTGCAATGGATGATTAGGTTTTTTTCACCCTGTTCCTTGGACCACTAAAAAGATAAAGCTTATTTAAGGAAAATTACAATTTCATCAACATCATGTGATTGATTTTTTTTGCAGTTAATCTTTTCTATCTATTTTTTTTTTCACTCTTCAGTGTATTGATGGCAGTTTAAATGTAGTCACCCCAAAATTAACATAGCCCAAAGATTTGCCGAACTTAAGTGGCATTGGGCAGGGTATATTGCTTGCAGAACAGAAGGCCGATGAGGCTGCAAGTTTCTGGAGTAGGGACCGCGTACTGGAAGTCGTAGCTATGGAACGCCTCCACCAAGATGGATCGATGACCTGGTGAAGGCCGCAGGAATCACAGCACAGAAACGGTCGAAGTAGCAGTGGATGTCTTTCGGCTGAAGAGATGATGATGACTCCAAAAATTGCCTATTAATCATGTCTTTACTATTCGATCATCAGCTCTTTTCCATTTTTTTCATTCACCTCATAAAATGCTCTAGCATCACACGATGAGACCTTATCTAAACTTGAATTACGATCATCAGCAACCTTCCGATAAATACCATCGTATAACCCATCGACGACAATGACCCAAGTTATGTTGTCTTTGCGCCATAAACGATACGGGGTGTTAAACTACGGGACAGGGTGAAAACCGTTTAACCACGGTGATAGTGTCACAGAATAGGTGAATTGTAGAAGAACCATACGCAGATAACGATAAAACGCCGTTTTCGTTTAACGCTTAAACAAGAAATGGTATTTATTGGAATTTGCACAAGAAGAAAATAACACAAACTTAAAATATTAAATAAATAGCAAATGACAAAGCAAAACAACAGTTTCAAATCAAAATAGTCCTGTACGAAAAAAAGGAAGTAGGTACAGCATGATGCATTTAAATGTAGTGCGTATTTATGTCTACTAGTTTTATGCAGAGTATGCTAATTTCCAAAACATCCTTCCTCGAAGGAGCAAAGGCAAGTGACATTCAGATTCAAAGCGTTTCGTATTTCTACAACGACTTACAATAGTTTTCGGTAGCTTATGTCAATCCAATGTATTTTTGACTTTCCTTATTAGTTATCGCTGATGTCACTTTGTATTCGCCCTCAGATCTTTATTTGACATATAGACTCTTTCTTGCCTAAAAAACACGGCATACCAAAGATTCTGTATGTCAGAAGAATTATAACAGTCCAGTACGGGTAACTTGCATACCTGTTAAATTGTGGTATTGCTAGGCTGAAATCTATTAACTTTAGTTATGATGAGTTTTGACTTAAACATGACTCCGTCTCTAGTACGCAGTTATAGTTACGCCCATGTTCAAGATTGTTCCAGATTATTTAGTGAGCATATTCGTTGTGGTCCTTCTGCTCCCTTGTGTGTAGTATTAATACTGACAAGATTAAGGTTTACGCCGTTTTGATGGTGACTTAAGGGGCGTTAAACAGCTCTAAAGTAGCTTAACAACCGATGCCACTAGAACATTAGGATCGACTGATTATGGTGTTTGGGGAAACAAGGCGGTGGTAGCTACTTACGTAACTTCATTTTGATTTTGATAAAGAACACGTTTAGCTGGTTAAGAATAGCTGAGAGGGTCGAGGATCAAGTTAGAAGAGGGCAATGGGAGAGGGCTTTGGCAGCAGTGGAGTTATAAGACGATGAGGAAGATGACATAATAATTTTACCAAAATCATTTCTGGACCTTGAAAAAGAGTTTGTTTCAGTGTTTTTTCTCGGGATAGTCCAATAGGAAACGCCGACGTCTTTTAGATCTTAAATTGTTATTGAAGTGTAAAAATGTGTTTGTTTAAACCTACTTAGGGCTGAGTTTACCAAGGTCTGGAATTATTTATCTGTGTGCAATAAAATTGAGATCTCACAGTACTAGTATGGAATAATTGTAAAAAAATTGACAAAAAAAACTGGATTAGACTTATACTAGGTATAAGAATTTGGTGAAATTTGCCTTTAGAGAAATAAACAAAATGTATTACTGAGACAATTTTGGACGTATGCTTGAATGCTATTTTGGAGAATTTCAGATGATTAAATAACAACGTAAGGGCAATTCCTGTTGCGGACTCCCGGCCACCGTAGGCGCGAGCTTGCGGGTGGCGAGCAATGGGTAGCTCGCCGCCCGGTAAGGACCAAGCTCGGGTCGACGGCGCGCAGTGTTCCACGCGCGCCTCAAAGAGATGTCAGCAGCAGTGTAGGGGTCTACTAGGACCGATGCCTGCCGGGGTCGCGTGATTGTTCGAAAGAGATACCGTGACCCTGGCACATGGGCAACTGATGGAACACGGGTGGGTTTTAGTCAGTAAAAGTCTGACACGCCCTCCCGCTCCGCCCAGAGCGGGAGAAGTCATTTGATGATTTCCCATCCTGACAAAAAAAAAAAAAAAGGGCAATTCCTGTTGAGTAAAACGGCACTTGCAACAGCCAGCTGCATAGATTTACTAAGGACAATTTTTTCACATAAAAACCCCTTTAATCTATTTTATGCATTAACTTAAAATCAGACAGATTGACGAATATTTAAAATCCCAGTGACCCAATAATAAACGTATGTAGGCCCTAAGTAATAGAAAGTACTCTGGTCCAGGCTTATACAAATTGAACTTAGACCTTGATTGCCGATATTCCGCTTAAAAATTCCGACAGGTACAAAACCCCCACTTCTAGTATCCTAACTAAAATTACAGAAACAATTTATGTCAGATAACAAGCCAAGGGACGGCTTAAACCTTGAATATGTAAACAGATACAGGACCTATACAATAAGATAAGACCCTAATCAACCGGACACGTAGTGCTGTGAGGTAGTCAAAACTTTGTGGTTCGCCGAAAATTAACACGTTTAACAAGCTAAAATCAGCAAAGTCAAAAAATGTAATTAGTGTTTTTTCACTTTAAATAGAATGATTTATTCCAAAAATATGGCGGCCAGGCAGCAACGACATGTTCAAATTTTGTATTTGTTGTCGGTCATATAGTCCGACAAGGCCTTTTTTTTTTTTTTCTGGATGGGAAGTCATCAAATGACTTCTCCCGCTCTGGGCGGAGCGTGAGGGCGTGTCAGACTTTAACTGACTAAAACCCACCCGTGTTCCATCAGTTGCCCATGTGCCAGAGTCACGGTATCTTTTTCGAACAATCACGCGACCCCGGCAGGCATCGGTCCTAGCAGACCCCTTCAGTTTTGCTGACATCTCTTTGAGGCGCGCGTGGAACACTACGCGCCGTCGACCCGAGCTTGGTCCTTACGGGCGGCGAGTTACCCATAGCTCGCCGCCCGCAAGCTCGCGCCTACGGTGGCCGGGAGTCCGCAATCGACTCCCGACGCCCGGGGCGTATCCTCCCGCGGCGGCTAGGGACGTGCGGGTGCAGAGACTGCCACTCCCTCACGCGCCCCGCCTCCTTCTTCGCGAGCATTACTGCTTCGCAGATGAAGGTGACGGCTTCCCATGCCCTCTCGCTCCGTACCATGGCTCGCACCAGGGCCGGACGCGAGAGGTCGCCGCCACGAGGACACGGCGGTGCTCCGCCCAGGTAGGGCACACCTCCACCGTATGCTCCACCGTGTCCTCCAGACGATCCTCACAATGGAAACACCCAGGCGTTTCCTCCCGCTTTATCCTGAACAGGAACCCACCGAAGCACCCATGCCCGGTGAGAACCTGCGTCAGGCGGAAGGTGAGGACGCCGTGGCGCCTCTCTATCCACTCCTCAAAGAGGGGACTTACCGCCGCAATTGTGGCGTGCCCAGCACTGGGTTGCGACAATCGTACCCGCCATGTCGCCATGAGATCACACCGGAGCTCTGTCCGCCGTGCCGCGATTTGTCGCGGCAGCGGAGTTTCGCCCGGGCGTTTCGCCTCCTCGCGCCACTCCCACATGTGCGCGAGGACCTTTGCCTCCAGATCCCATGGCGGCACTCCGGCAAGGAGGCTCGCTGCCTCGCACGAGATCGTGCGGTATCCTCGGATTAGCCGGATGGCCATGATCCTCTGGGCCGCACTCAACCGGCGCGCTGGGCGCAGCCTCAATGAGGGCGCCCACACCGGTGCCTCGTAGAGGGCCATGGACCGCACGACCCCCATGTAGAACTTCCGGCAGGAGGCGTTTGGACCCCCCAGATTGGGCAGGAGCCGCTATAAGGCAGCCCCAGCCTGCTCCAGTCTGGGAGCCAAACGTCGGAAGTGCTCGACGAAGTTCCACCGGCTGTCGAGGACAAGTCCCAAGTACTTCATCGTCGACTCGACGCCGATGTGAACCCCTCCTACCGTGAGTTGGGAACCCGCAGGTGGCGCGTTCCGAGGACCATGAAAACCCATGGCCTCGGACTTGTGCAAAGCCACCTCGAGTCCCAATTGCCGGATCCTATCGACGATTGTCGCAACCCCGCGTGTCATTAAGTCGGCCGCCGCCTCGTACGACCTCCCCTGCGCCAGGACCACCGTGTCGTCAGCGTAGCAAACCACACTGACGCCGCTAGGGAGGTCGGCGCGCAGCACCCAGTCGTAACCGTTGTCCCACAGATGCGGCCCCAGGACCGATCCCTGTGGGACACCACACGACATCTCTCGCCGGTTCCACTCTCCCTATCCGTCAGATAGGCCTCGACCACGCGACAGAGGTAGGTTGGCATCCGGTGATACCGGAGTGCCTCTCTTATGCAACTCCAGGGTGGTGTTGAAGGCATTGGCAATGTCTAGAGACACCGCCAAGACGACCCCACCCCGGGTCACTGCATGCCCTGTCGTGAGGGCTCGCACGCGCATGATGGCGTCCACCGTTGAGCGCCCCTTGCGGAAGCCTTACTGGCCGTCCGACAAGTCCAGCCCCTCCCGCACCAGCCACCCGACAAGGCGGTCTGCAATCACTCTTTCAAAGAGCTTGCCCACCTCGTCGAGCAGCACGATGGGCCGGTAAGCGGACGAAGAGTCTGCTGGGCGCCCAGGCTTCTTAATGAGGACCAGTTTCCCCGTCTTCCAACGAAGTGGGAACTGGCCCCTCTCCAAGCATGCGCTAAGGAGCCCCCTGAGTCAAGGCCCGAGAGCCTCTGAGGCCAGGACCCATGCTTTGCCAGGCAAGCCGTCGGATCCTGGGGCGGTATTCTTGGCATTAAGCCTTCGTACCGCCACCCTCATTTCCACCACGGTCACTTCTGGAGCACCGTCGTCATCGTCAGTGATGTGGTCCGCATCGGGCACCGCAGTTGGCGGAGCCATGGTTGGGGGACTATGTTCCCCTCGCAAAGGGAACAGAGCGCTCACCACGCCCTCCACGAGTTAGGGCTGGAGACTCTGAGTCAGCGGAGATCCGACAAGGCCTGAATGGAACAAAAAGTGTCGGACGCATAGTCCGACATGGCAGTTGACGTGTTAATTAGTGCCGAATAGTAATACCAATACGTTAGAAATAAGGGGCCTACAAACTACTCATAAAGCAGCATTATTTTATAATCTTACTTCAATATGAGAGAGAGATGGAGCTACTCTTCCTATGAAGCTCCAGTGAGGCGAGCATGGCTTACGGTGATAGGACTGAGTCACATATTTTTGTCACAGTTTGGGAGAAAAAACCGTGATAAAATGCGTTACTCAAGCCTATCACAGAGGTCATTTTTTTTTTTGATGAATAGTCATAAGATTGCTTTTAAAGCTTGATAGAATTTTTGTAGCATTCATTAACCTAAATTTGTGAATGTACTCCGAAAATTTAATTTATGACTTAAAATTGTACAAAAACCGATATAAATATGACTTTGGTACAAATCATTCTTATCAGGTACTTAATACCTACTTAAAGGATTTTAAATTATGTAGACATTTACTTTCAAAAAAAAAATATTTTTAATTTATAGTTTTATTTGTGCGTGACTGAATCTAAGAAAATTATTATAAAAATATAAAAAGGTTTTTCAGAATGAGGGTTGCACTATAAAAAGTATCAAGAAAAGTGTCTAAGAAATTCAAACTCAATGTATCAAATTTTTGTTTCAATTCAAGTTTCTATGCATAACAATGGCTCATAAATTCAAAATATCAAACATCTGTTATTTATTCGTCCCAACAGATATTTAGAGGGGCTCGTGTCTAAATATAACAACCACATGGGTCGATTGAAGGTTAACATTATTTTATGTGTGCCATGACCTGACATATATTTGTGATAAATAACAGTATTTTGAATATAAGGACCAAAATCCGTCTGCTGTTCTTCTGCTGAGCAAAGGTACGGGTATCAGGTATTGTTTTGCACTTTTGATGTTGCTTATGTGTCGTTTATAAAGGTTTCATCTTATTTATTTTTTATCATGTGTAATAAAAATTACCAATATTAAAAATGTGAAATTAAATCTGTATGTCTTTTTCCTTCTCACGCCTTAATGGATGAATGGATTTGGGTGTACACCTTCACGTGGATGAAGCTGGAAGAATAAACAAGATATATGCAATTTAAAAAAAGCTAAAAATACATAGTTTACAGGTGAAGATCTTACAACCTTAAATTCATTGTATTCTTCCTGCAAGCAATCATGCAAATTATTTATGTTGAAATGTCAGACCTCATTATTATGCAGATTATATTATTACGCATAATTGTCGAAAAAATAAATTATACTCAATCCAATATTATAGGGATTTTTAAGTCTGATAAACCACCTGAGCTGGGAGGTAGCGACATGCAAAGGAAATGCGATCCGAAATTTGCCGAATCAAGCCGAATGGTCCATCAACATACATCCCTTCGCTATCCCCTTATGCGTAAACCAAGACTTCTAATTACAGGAATTGGGACACGGATCAAAGGATTAGTTTCTTTTTATCAAGGAGCTCGTTAACTTCACGAAATAATTGATGAGGTGAAACCAATTTGCTGTTGTGAATGATTAATTAGGGACTAAGGAAGGGTCGATTATGGTGTGTTGAAATTTTCGGAATGTAATATGTCCCTTGTCATAATATGCATGGGGTCAGCGGTCATTTGAACCCTAGTGTGATGAGTAGGGGATAGTATACGTGATATTATGTAAACAACACATAACACGAAAACAACCTAATGGACTGGTATTCACTAGATAAAGGAGGCAAGTCCAAGTTAAATAGCTGTGACCGATAGATGCAGAAAATCATAATCATCATCACCATAATCTCAGCCGAAAGACGTCAACTGCTGGACAAAGGCCTCTCCCAAGCTCCACAAATTCTACCGGTTTTATGCTTCCCAAATCTAGCAAAATCCTGCGGCCATCATACAGTCATTGGTCCACCTTGTGGGAGACCTTCCAACTCTACGTCTTCCGGTATGCAGAAAATAAGAGCAAAAAATTCATGTTTCATCAATTTATAGAACTCTGAAAACAGAATAATTGAAGCCAATAAGATAATTTGACGTCGGGCAGAATTTTTTATTAGAAAGGCATGTGTGTTTTGATAATGCGCGAAATTGATGAATTGATTACTGAGACGTTCGGCGAAATTCAAATAACCTTTTTTTCAGCCTTGAATTTTGGTAATGTGTCTAGACTGAAGCTGAAAATGGAATATAATCTTTTTTTTTTCTCTTGGAACGATCGATCTTCACAGGATTTGATTTAAAATATATGCATGTTCTTCTTCTCTAAAGACAGGTCAACCTATGAGGTTGTCAGCTGCTTAGACGGACTTGCTACCTTAATCATTTAAAGCCTCCCAGCCAAGGCTTAAAAACTTAAAACAACTAGCTACTTCTCGCTAAGGGCACCCCCTTGTGAAGTACGGGCCTCGGCTTAGGGCATCGCTGGTAGAGGGCAGCAAGGGATGGGCTGGATCGGAATGATTATATTATTTAGAGAATTTCAAGCTACAGGCTCAGCGGTGTGAGCTGGCTTGAGCAAAGGTCGAGGCGAGCCACAAAATATATCTGCTATTTGTTTTAAGTTGTATGGTACGCCGTTGATCCTGGGCCTGATCTCTCTACTGTTGACCCGAGTTGCCGTCCCATTGGACTATGAGAGTGAGGGAAAAGTGTCTTTCCACACACTTGTGCTCTATAAATCTCCCAAGTCGAGGGCTAGTCTCCGCTGGCTTCGGCCGCCATGGCCAAAATACACAGGTAATTTTGGTCCTCTTATTGATAAATATGGATGCGGTAGACCAGCGCTGCAACACTTGCTTTAAATGTCGCAGCATTATGCTTAGTTAGGGCCTCGTACAGGACTCTGTTTTTGTTTTAATGTAACTTTTGTTTTACATTTTATTTTAATTACATTAAGTATTTTGTGCTTAGTTTAGTCTTCAATATCCCTGTGTGAGTCACAAAAAATACTTTTTCTTTCATTCATAGAAACAACGGTTAAGCAGCTGACAACCTCATAGCGAGGTGTAATTTCCAAAAATAAAGGCATTTTCCAAAAAAGATAGGCAAATGTGATTCTATAGTTTATATACCGAATGCAATAAGAATGCCAAAACACGCAATGTAAAAATAAAAATTGTGTAGATAAACAAACAACTCGACTACCAAGCTTTCTGACTAGTTTCCCCTTTTGTAAGAAAATAAATGAAAAAATCTTATTTTTCCAAGGACCAAATCACTCATACAATACAACAGAATCTTTTGTAACAATATTGCATTAAGTATTGTTTATCTGTTATTCAAAGACACCACCGATTCTGAGAAAACTTCTGACTTTGAAAATGGGATTCAGTTTCTTCGAAGAGAATATTTTAACATTTTATTATTACTTTGAATATACAGATGTACAGTCAGTTTCCTGCATTAACTGACCCCTTTTCCTCATTTCTTCTGTGCAGGAGGGGTCAGGTAATGCAGGGCACTGACTGTACTATGCGTAAGACGCACCTGTAACAAATAAATATGTATTTATTGAATGGGAAATATTTTAACTTAACCTCTAAAATCTTGAAATGACAGACAATTAAAAGGGACTTCTTTTTTAATTTTCTGGCCTTGTCTCACATTTCTTTGCAGGGACTGAGCCAAGGTAAAGTTAAGTTGAAACTGTGACAAACGACGCGTGATTAGAGTTCATCCGAGTAGGTAAGTTTGCTAGCGCACTCTGACCAAATGGGTTACGTTAGGTTTTAGAGCGCAAAATGGGAATGATTCAAGGTTCAAATAAATACATACCTTACAAAATTTTATAATCTGTCGACTGTATCATTGCTTTCATGACATAGTCATTCGAACGGTTGATTTGATCTAATAGAGTTACATTCAGGATTTGAATTAATACAAGATTCATTTTTTTTACGAGCGCGTCTAACTTGTTCATTACCATACTCTGATCTGAGCGGCAATTCTCGTATTTTAAGAATGTTCATAGTCACGTTCATAGTCGTGACAGATTAGGACAGATCACTCAGTCTCAATCTGTCAAAAATATCTCTAATTTCCCTACATTTTTGGCAAGTTTTTGACATTTGATCGTCTCCAAGAATACGCGAAATATACCTACTTCGGAACATAGCAAAAAAAAATCGGGCCAATTAATCACAGCACATCGTCCGAAAAAAAAAGTCACTCTGGGGCTACTAGAATATGTATTAGTTTATAGTTATTGCTTTATATTATTTATAAAGCAATAACTATAAACTAATACATAGCCTTAGTTGCATGAAATAAAGGATTGTATTGTATTATTGTATTGTAAACATTTTTATTTTATGACTGGTTCCCTCTCTCGTAACAGGCTCGAATGAACACAAGACAGGCAGCTCGCATGAAGTCTTGTTGGCACCGTGCCAAATGCGTACGATGTGTACACGGCATGCACACTGCTTAGTTGGAAAGCCACTTTTGGGACAATTGTAATTAGATTTTGTTTTGAAAAGTTAATGTTGGTCGCTTTTGAGTGTCACGTTTGTGTTGTAATTTATTTTAACTGACGTAAATGCGTTGCAATTGTAAGAAAATGTTATGTGGTAGTATACGCTTTTTGACTCACATAGTCAGCCGTGACTATTATTGCAAGAAATAGAAGAATGTGACGGTAAGCAATATTACCACAACATTTATTTTAACATGCGGATAAATTTATTGGTTTTCAGCTAATATTATAATTTCAGAATTAATTCATTTCCAGCAATTATAATCAAAACATAGAAACAACAAAAAAGATTCAAAGACCATGATATCTAATCTACCAACCCGCACTGGGCCCGTGTGGTAGATTGCAGCCCACTCTCTCTCGAAAATGCTGCCTGTGTCCCAGCAGTGGGAACATTATAAGCTGATAATGTTATGTCATAAAGAAATATGAATGTTTTGGCAAGTCGTAAAAAGTATGCGAAGCTGGAGCGGGTCGCTAGTAAAGGAATATACGAAAATGTTCACGATTACATTTCCTGAACCAATTTTCTCAGTGTGCGAGGGAATAGAATCGATTGATAAGATGCGAATAGCGATTTAATCTCCCGAAATATATAAGGGTATAACGCGGAAAGTCTTGTTTAGGAACAGGGTTGCCTCTGACCAAACTCAAAGCTTTAATTTCAAGGAAACCAATTGCCGGCATTTGCTGAATTTACAAGGGGTCGGTTACGCAGAAAGACGAAGATTTATTTAGTTTTTGACCATGCTAACGAGTAGTAGGTCCCAAAATTGTAACAAAATATTGGATTCTCTTTTGAATAGAACTCGTAGCCAAGCTTATTACACATTTTGACAAATATGTTTTTAGCTATTTATCCCTTCAAATGGTAGGGTACATATTTTATTGAGTAACTTTTATTTTATGTCTACCCTCATAAAATCAATGGCTAAGATGCGAAACATTTTCAGATTAAAATATATTTTCATAAAATTATTTAAGAAATCCTTCCTTCCTTTTTTCTATCCAGTTAGCCTTGCAAATGCAAAATTAGGTCAATCTGTTACGTCTGATGGCTGATTATAACGTGTTGCAAATGACCTAATTTACCTATGCTGTAGAAAGTATTTATACCTACATTTAAAAATAAATAATATTATTTTCTTTTATAATGAAAACTTATTATACTTACCGTTTTTTGGCAACCCTATACTCCGACCTGTCATAACGGTGTATTAAAAGGATCTTGTTTCGGGAAAGGTCCACGAAATATAGATACAACTTTTAATATTAGTATTTAATAAAAAATAAATTATATCTTTATTTTTATGATCTGTGAAAGAAGATCTGAGAGCGAGCTTCAAATTTCTGTTACACGAGTGAAAAATAATAATTTTAGTTGAATTGTATAAAGAGGAAATTGTTTGTTTGTTACTTTGTGTTTAGAGGTTAATCTCTGGGACTACCATTCGGATACCAAAAAAGTGCATTTGATAGCGCAATTTCTGAGGAAGGTTTTAGCACCACGCTAACAATCCAACGAAACGGAATAAAAAGAAAAACAAGTCAGAAAGGATGCGAAGACAAAACGAAATAATTTTGCGGATGGGCGACGCTATGCTATATGATATATTTTAAGTAACAGCTATAAATTTCACGTACTATAATATGTTAAGGTAAACATAAGGCAAACGTTTTATTCTCTACACGTGTTTTGTTTTTTTTTTGTGGATGAAATGACGTCTCCCGCTCTGGGCGGGGCGGGAGGGCGTGTCAGACTTTTGCTGTCTAAAACCCACCCATGTTCCTTCAGTTGCCTAGCTACTTACACCCCCTCCCGTATTAGCAAAGTCCGCCGCTCGCGGCACGTTCATACCGATCCTGATGATCCCACTACTCTTCTCCAGGAGAGTCGAAAAGAGACCAGTACAGCTAGACCAGCACACAAACACAAACCGTACTGACCTCGCCGCCGAGGTCCGTCGTCGCGACCCCGACTTAACAGTCCCTCCCGACCCTTGCAAGAGCCAGCCCGCGATGCTGCGCCGTTAGCTTTAAATTAGTCCCAAAATAATTTAACTCAGATCCAGCCAGTCCCTTGCTGCCCCCCTATCAGCGATTGCCTAAGCCGAGGTTCGTACCCCCCTCGGGGTAACCCTTAGAGCTTTCGCTTTAGTTTTTAAGTATAATAAGCCCCGGCTGGAGGCCTAAAAAGGTAACTTTTTAGAACTCGCCGGGCCACAATCCGTTTAAGTAGTAACAATCTTTTCAGGATTAACTACGAGATGCCCCACAAAAAAAAAAAAAAAATTCAGTTGCCTATATGCCAGGGCCACGGTAACACTTTGAGAACAAATCTCGCGACCCTGGTAGGCAATGGTCCTAGAAGACCACTTCAGTTATGCCGACATATCTTTGAGGCGGGCGTGGTGGCTTACCGGGCAGCGAGCTACCCATTTCTTGCCACCCGCAAGCCCACGCCTACGATGGCCGGGAGTCGACACGCGAGTCGTAATGGTCGCAGTTACTGAGCTAATCTAGCTAAAGTACTGCGGTCAATTCGACTCCGCCAATTTTGTGTTAATTATTTTATCACCATTGCTCTCAAAACGGTGAAAGCAAAACATCGCGAGAATTTAGACACAATTTTTTTTTTTTACTGAGTTGTACTTCTGGCAATCTCGTTCAAAACAAAAACACTGCCAATAACGTTCTTTCCTATCTAATAAAAAACTAAGCAATACCTACACCGCCATCGAAGAGACAGCCCTAATGATAATAGATGGGTAGAGGTTTTAAGGCATAGTTCACAAGTCATGATGTGAAATAAATGGATGCGATCACGATGGTGTGTATTGGGCCTATAGCGACCCATCGGTTGACATTGCGATATTACTGTCAGGCAGTAAGGGAAAAGCTTTAGCGGGCACATTATTATCTACTTACTTTTGCCTGTGGCTTCGCCCGCGTGGATTTGGAAATTATCCTATGGGAACGTACTACCATATGTTTAAAACCAGGTCACGCATTCGTATGCCAAATTTCATCAAAATTCGTTTCGCCGTTTAGGAGTGAAATAACAGAGAGGCAGACAAACCGACAGCTGGACAAGAGTAACCTACTTTCGCATTTATGATATTAGTATGGATGAATACGCCGCCGATAGGAACAAAACATTTTTTACTTATCTCTGGTTTCTAATTTCAGTTTGGTATCTGTCAATATGATACAAATCTGTTGCTAGGCAACAAACAGTAAGATTGACTTTCAGTTCGACAGTTTAGCGGCATTTAATGCGATAATAACGTTGTTCAGCAGTATTGGTTATCGGACATAAGACACAATGTCCTTGAAAATGTTTAAAATTCTGAATGATAATTTGTGCTAAGCAACTAGGGTACATATTATAGTGTTCATCCTATACTTACACTTTAATTCATGATTCTTTATCATCCTCTTTATTTGTTTCTATGTTTACACTTCATGCTTTACTTATTTTATTTTATTCATATGTCTACACTCAGCAAATCGATCTAAATACGATTTATTAACTTGGGAATAGCTGAAATCATGGTATAATAATATACTTCGCCAGGTATGGCATTCCGAGAACACATTGGTCACGTGGGTGACACAAGACAACGTCATCATCGCTATCAATGGTTCTCAAACTTTACAGTTTGGGGAAATTCAACATATAAAACATTGACCTAATTATTACATTCCTGCTAGCCTTTGCCTGTGGCTTCACCTGCGTGAGCCAAGGTTCGGTAGTCTATTTATGAGAACAAAGGTACACACGGCTAAATATTATCAAGCTAGATACTTTTAGTATAAGCTGATCCCGCATTATATATGATTTCCGTACAATGAGAGGTCAGCTTATACTGGAATTTATTGCTTAATATGTAGACGGGTGTACCTACCATAAATAAAATTTACTTCAGCATTCATAATATTAGTAGTGGATTCTAGGGATTACTGATTACTTTGGGAATCATTGTTTACACTGTCACTGAGCGAGACAGGCATACGTATAAAACAAGAATAGCGATACACGACAAAATGGCGGAATGTCAATGAGATAATTTTTTTTTTTTTTTTTTTTTTTTTAATATTTTATTCATGACCATAGATACAAGTCTTTCAGTCGTATACATAGATGGGTTTTAACACTATGAATGTAACATTACAATGGTTATTAGATACCTACTTATAATAATGTTAATAAGGCACTTTTTTAACAATAATATTTTTTCAATCTGTTTTTACAAATTACATCAATATTTTTCATTACTTTCTTTATACTACCAACTTGCCCCCCTTTCGGGTTGGGTGGGTACATCTCAGTGATATCATGGTTAAACCTTGATGGTTTTCATACAAATTTAAATTACAAATACACTTCTAATTACAAATTAAATTAAATTTTTTCTACCGTATTACAAATATATTTAGACAACACACTAAAATATTTCTTATTTTTTAATAATTCCTGAACACTGCGGGGAACACTTTGTCGTTCACTTTCAATGTCATTGTCATTAAATTCACTCAATTCACTGACCAAGATCAAACGTTGAATGTTAAAACTTGAACACTGTAAGATAATGTGATCCAGATCAGCATCCTCTGCTCCACAATGACGACATTGGCTATTATTAATTATGCGAATCCTATTCAGGTGAGCTGGTGTTAGGCAATGTCCCAATCTCATGCGTGATATAATAGTTATAATTCTTCTTGTGATATATTTGAAGTTTTGGTACCAAGGTTTTATCGGTAATTCATTTTGTATTCCAGCATACCATCTGCCTTTCGTTTCCAGGGTGATGTCCCAATACTCCTTCCATAACTGTCTATTATGTTCGTTAAAAAGGCTGTAATAATCAGTGAATGGAACCTTGAGCAACTTAGATCGATCCTCATCATGGACTGAACGAGCCGCAGTGTCAGCAACTTCATTTCCACGAATGCCACTGTGTGAAGGTACCCATACTAATTCTACTCTAATACACTTGTCAAGTAGTTTTTGGATTAAAAGTCTAATATTATAAATAATATAGTTTAACTTAAAAGAAATATTTACATTATGTAGAGCAGATAAAACACTTTTAGAGTCTGTAACTATCAAAATATTATGTACATTATTTACAAGACTATTTACATGCTGCAGTGCACAATCAATTGCATAGCATTCTGCAGTGAAAATGCTACACACTCTGTTTAATTTAATGCATTTAGTGAAGTCCAACTGTGGATCATAAAAAGCGGCTTTTACATTATGATCTGTTTTAGATCCATCTGTGTATATAACATAATGTTCTGGTCTATTGTCTTTAAACTGTAAAAAT
Source organism: Aporophyla lueneburgensis (assembly GCA_932294355.1). Classification (NCBI taxonomy): domain Eukaryota; kingdom Metazoa; phylum Arthropoda; class Insecta; order Lepidoptera; family Noctuidae; genus Aporophyla; species Aporophyla lueneburgensis. Next base: position 10,354,934 of record OW028755.1, read on the forward strand.
TCAAAATGATTGTGCACTGTGTCTAAATGGATTGCAAAGCTGTTAATAATACCATTATAAGGAATTTTGTATATAGGCCAAATATCATTTTTAACAATATCTTTTGAATTATTATTCACATGTTCAAATATTATTGGCATTTCAGGTAGAGTTCCACCAACCAAAGAAGAAGCAGAGATGGCATTGGAAGCAATTGACTGTGAGATTTTAGGATGTATTGTTAGCTTCATAAGTAAAGGATTATCATTTGATGCCATGACTTTTAATAAAAATCTCTCAGTTAACAACAACCTTCGTAATGACAAGGGAGGTATACATGTTTCAACTTCTAATGAATTGATAGGTGTGGAGCGCATAGCACCACAAATAAGTCTCAGTCCCATATTTTGAATTACATCTAATTTTCGTAACAAGGTGCTATTGGCATTCATGTAAGCTAGACTGCTGTAATCAAAATGGCTTCTCACTATACTTTTGTACAGCATACTCATAACTTTGGGGTCAGATCCCCAAAAACATCCTGCTAAATGCCTCAATAGATTAATACCATTCAGTGCTTTGTTACTTATATGTTTAATATGTTCATCAAATTTTAATTTGTCATCAATAATTACGCCTAGAAATTTATGTTGCTTAACAGCAGGAATTTCTACATTATTGTATGAAATTTTAACATTGCTATGAATATTTACATTTTTACTGATAATTAAAACTGAACTTTTTTCTGGACTTATTTCTAATTTAAGTTTACTATGGTAATAGCTGTATAATTGAGACAAAGCCTTATTAATATTAGCCATTGCTATATCTATGTTTTGATTTATGCTGTACAAAAGCAAGTCATCGGCAAATTGCAGGATATTTACACCTGATACATCTACATATTTTAATATTTCAGAAGTATACAAGTTATAAAGCAAAGGAGACAAAGTTGCCCCTTGCATTGTGCCTTTGTTGACAGTCCTAGGTCCATGCAATTTATTATTATATTTAACAAATACAGTTCTATTGTTTAAAAAAGAATAAAGCCATTTCAGAATATGACCAGGTATACCAATATCATGAGATACTTGAATAAGTTCTTCTATATTTACATTGTCAAAAGCACCCTTTACATCTAAAAACACACAGATTGCATTAGAGTGACTTAATTTAACCTGTCTTAAATCTGATAATAAAGATACAAGGCTTTCAGAGCAACTTTTACCTTTTCTGAAGCCAAACTGTATAGAAGGAATTAAACTTTGCGATTCAATAAAATAATCTAATCTTAACTTCAACATATTTTCAAAGAGTTTACCTAAACAAGATGATAGAGAAATAGGTCTATATGAAGAAGCACTATTTGCAGGTTTATTAGGTTTTAATATTGGAATTACACACTGTGTTTTCCAAGACTCAGGTATTACGAATTCATCCCATAGTTTATTATAAATATTAAGTAATGTTTTTTGTGCATTTAAATTTAACTTTTTGATTAATATATAAGGTATGTCATCCAATCCCGGTGTAGTATCTTTCCTGCTCTTTAAAGATGTTTTCAACTCTTCTACAGTGAAATTGTTCTTAAGAAACACATTTACATCATTTTCTGTAGCATTTTCGAACAAATACTCAAGCCTATTGCCGTCTATTTCAGTAGAATCAGCTAAGTTATCTAAAAAACTTGGAACCCACTCATCATTGATGTTTTTGTTTCGATTTGTTCCAACTTTTTTAAATTTTTTAATGTATTCCCATATCCTAGAAACTGGAGTTAACCTATTAAAGCTACTACATAAATTTTGCCAAGAAGAGGAACTTTCTTCCTTCAGAATTCTTTTCTTTTTTGCATCTAGTTTTTTATACCTTATCCAGTTTTCAATATTGGGTTGAGAAAAATAATACTTTAATGCATCTTTTGATTTTTCGACAGCATCACTACATTTTGTATTCCACCATGGTACTGGTTTTTTAATAGCTGTGTTTGCACCTAATTTACGTTTTGGAATTGTTTTATACCTTAGATCATTTAATGTTTCTATAAAATGATTGTATGCATTGATAGGGGAATCATTTATTGAGTCCAAGTGAGAAAAACAAGTTTCTGATAGGCTGTAATATTCGTCCCAATCTGCCTTGCTATAAATATATTTCTCTTGATCCACAGGAGGTGATGTGTCATACATAGACGGTTGAATATTGATCTCAAGTAAGGTTGGAAGATGATAGCTACCCATGGGATCGTCATGAACATACCAGTTACATAAATGAGCTATTGAAGAGCTAACAAGGGCAAGATCTATCGCTGAAGCTTGTCTATTAGGATAACGAACAGTTGTTGGTGATCCATCATTCAGAACACATAGGTCAAATTCATCAATTATATTATATAAGCATCTACCTCTATTATTATCACTATGACATCCAAAGGCTATGTTATGAGCGTTAAAATCACCCATAACTATACAAGGTTTGGGTATTTTATTTATTAAATCCTTTAACTTTACTGAGTCAAACCTGATACTTGGAGGGCTGTACACACAAAGTATAGCCATTGCTCCAAATTGTGTTTCTATAGTGATACATAAATTTTGAATAGATTCTGAGAAGTGTGTATTAACTACTTTGTATTTTAAACGTTGGCTCACCAAAATAGCTACTCCGTTATGAGAATTTATGGAATTTTTGTGGATTAAATTATATGTTGGAAAATGTGGAATTATAGAATTAGTTTTGAACCAAGTCTCATTAAGAAGACAGACATCTATATTTTTATCAATTAATAAATTTTGTAGTAGGCTCTTTTTACTCTGTAAACTCTGTATATTATACTGTAAAATATTTAGATAATTATCCATGTTTAAATTAAATTTGATAAAAATATTTCTTTTATTTTCTTATGTGTGAGTGGTCCATCAGAGTCACTCTTGTTTCCTAATGCAACCAACGATTTAACAATTGCGTTAATTATAATATCATTATTTGCTACTTGTTTAATATCTAAAGTCTCATTGGATTTAGTCTTATCAGTAACCTTGGGTAAAACAGGGAAAGATTTCTCATTTAATGTAGGGGGTGGTTTCACAACAGTGGCATATGATTGCTGCATAAGGAATTTGGCCTTTTTCTCCTCAATTTTTTGTTTTTTAATGGGACAGTCTCTTGAAATGGCAAGATGATTACCTGAGCAGTTGATGCATGTGATCTCTTCGACATCGCATTCTTTGTAGGAGTGACGACCAGCACAAGAAGAGCAGTTTTGCTCACCTCTGCAAGTCTTAGCAGAATGATTGAATTTAAGACACTTATAACATTGTAATAATGGTGGTATGTATGTTTTCACCTCGTATCTAAATAGTTGTATATAGGCGTATTGCGGTAAAGATGTTGAAGAAAAGGTAACAGCAACTGTATTGAGAGGCACTAATTTTCCCTCTACTTTACGCATGAATCTTCTAATTGAAATAACTTCAGAGTCGCATACTATATTTTTATATATTTCTTCATTGGAAAGTTCTTTGGGCACAAACCTCAATACACCAATCCTTTCTGTCAAATATGATGGTATAAACGCTTTAAATTTATTTCTCCAAAGGAAGTCTTCCATCTTCAGAAAATTGTTGGCCGCAGCCGCCTTTTTGAATGTTATGCCTATTTTGTGCGCATTTATTCTATGTACTCCTGATACTCCTTTAACATTATCCGATAATAAGTTGGTGAGCGTGATAGGGTTTTTATTCCCTATCTTCTCCTGCTCTGTTGATTCGACGTATACTACATACTCAGAATTGGTGTTTTCTATGAACAGTCTTTTATAATTTTGTTTAGTAAATATGTGATACTTATTATTTGGAGTGCTGTTGTACTTTCTTTTTTTCTTTTTTTCTCCCTTCTCTGGCGGCTCCTCACCGCCACTGGTGACACTCATGGTTGTTCGAGGTCGAGGAAGTTATTTTAGTGGTATTTCCGTATAATTAACTAGTTATTGAGTTTTTTGCGAAATCAAAATTACCGCCTCGTTTGACTTCCCGCCAAAAAGCCGTCTCAATGAGATAACCCGTTCCTGTGTTACCAGTAGTGGGTGGTAATAACTCCCTAACCACATTTATTACCTGTGCGAATGCGATAAAACATTGTGGTTTTAATTAACAATTATGTTGGTATACGTATTGAATTGTTTCATTTGCTAGGCTAGACACAATTCAAATGTTTTATATATTTTTTTTAACAGAATGGTGACTGAAAATGTTTCCATAATTTCGTATTTTGTTGCAATAAAGTGGCAACTGGATAGTGACGTAAGCATGTGTCACTCTCGGAATGCCAGACCTTGTTTTTTTAGACCATGGCTGAATTAAATATTAACTCAAATTTTCATGTTGTGACAAGCCAAATTGTCAACTGTCAGTTACTGTTCTGCTTAGTCTATGAATGGCTACTTTTTGGTTTATATAATTTAAAATTATTTTTATCAATATGTCTAGCTATTTGATTTTATTAATTATTACGATTGTTTACTAAATAACTTAACTTAAAATTATATTTATAAAATAAAATTCCTTACGCACTCATGTGGCCAGCTACACGCACTCATGTGGCCAGCTACATACACTCATGGATGTGTCCTGGCCGACTACACTTGTCAGATGAGATGATGGCTAAACTAATATTTTGAAAATGTTTGGAAAGGGAAGACGGCTTTGGTATAAAAAGGGGCGTCTGAACCGCTGATGGCCGACACTCTAGAGGACCACACTCTGGAGGCCGTACACTCTGGAGGACACACTCTGGAAGACTGTAGACTCTCGGAAACTACTCTGAAGCGTCCACACTCTGGGAAACTACTCTGAAGCGCCCGCACTCTGGAAAACTACTCTCAAGCGCCCACACTCTGGGAAACTACTCTGAAGCACCCGCACTCTGGGGAAACTACTCTGAAGCCCGTCTACTCTGAAGCGTTCACACTCTGAAGCCCGTCTACTCTGAACTCTGAAGCCGGTCTACTCTGAAGCCCTCTTGAAGCGTTCTACTCTGACAGTTTACTCTTTTTCATTTAATAAATTGTATCAGATCTGCCTTATCCATTTCTTTTACTAAGCAGATTCGTAACAATATTGCATAGGCTTTATAATTTATATGATGACGTTTACGTCAGGACATCAAGATAGCTCCATGAGCTAAAACTAAGAACATATTAGAGGACGCTATTAAATCTCCGTCTTCCATAATTTTATAACGTGCACGTACATATTTCGAGACATTTTATTGACGTGTACAATGATATCGTCTCGCTAAAAAAACTATTTTATATTATAACGTTTTTTCATCATCACCCAACGAATGAATTAACTTCGTGCGACTATAGAAAATATTATATTATTTAAAAGAGACGATTCGCCCGACTCGGGTGAATTTATACGTGCGAATTTACTAATAAGCCCTTGGGGTTGGTACTACTAGGTATCGCTCAGAATAAGTGGACACTGGCAAAACTGCCCTATTTAATATTCCTCAAGTGTCTTTTATCCCTTGTACCACACACCAACCCATATCCGCCTTAAGCATTGACCAGAAAATGGCCACCCATATAATGTAGGGGTCAGATGGCCGTCTTGCTTCCAAATTATAATGCTCCTATATAATAGAGACGTTTTAGTACATCTGTGCCCTCATTGCATAGGAGTTCATAAAATTATGGCAGATGCTGTGTGAGGAATCGTCTTGCTTAGAGAGTAAGAAATTGTGATGTCATAATGTTGAAGTGAACCATGTTTTTAAGTTGTACTAACCGTTTTCTTCGAATACAATTTGTGTTTAAAAATTTGGTAGTAGCCAAATTTCATTTCAAGTTATACTGTTTTCAATTGTGTAGGTTATTAATTAAAGATGGTCACGGTATTAAGCGTAATTTAACCTAACAGATCGACCCATGCGGCTGTTATTACTTTGCTACAAGCCCTGTCTTGCGGCTACACATTGATACAATATTATGGATATAAGATTACATACTGTTACGTCATCATTTTCCAGAGCCGTCGCATACTCAAGCCTTTCCTCACGACATTTTCCTAATTTCTCCGTTTTACGTGCCCAAACCATGCCACTACCGATTTCCACCCAACTTTTCAGTTACCGGTCCTGTTTTCAGACTTCCTCTTATATCCTCATAACTTATTCTATCCATTCGTGTAACACCACATATACCTCGTAAAATTATCATCTCAGCTGCATGCAATTGCCAAAGATCATCTACAATTCTACATAAACCGTTTAAAATAAGCCCAAGCAGAACAATTGTACAATGATCAAATAAAACGCAAAACACGCCACGGGCTGCCAATCGTCAAATCTTCAACAAATTGCTAACCTCTTACAAATTGCAAATTAAACTGGATTAAACCTCTGGTGTGTACATTCCATTTTCCCTTGCGTCGGGATCAACCGGGTAAACCGAGCTATCGTCAAAAACAAGGGGAATCTGGCAAATTAAAGGATGTTACGCCCTTCGACACTTCCTAGTGCTTTAGCTGGGAAGAAGAAGTGGCGGAACAAACTCCCCAGCAGCACAGCTGTCTGTTAAGTTAGAAGAACTTGATTCTATACAATACTGTGTAAGTAATTAATATTATAAAACAAAACATACATTATTCACATATGTCAGCTAGCACACGCCAATATACCACCAACAAAACACTGAAAACTAAACTCAAGCTGAAATAAATAATAAAACAAAATCGTAAACAGAACTTAAAACCTAAATAAAGCCTCCATGCATAAAGGGCGTGCCCGCTTACATATTCAACGATGCAACATACAGCTAAGTTGAAGTTACAATAGTTAAACTAAGGACCTATAGACCAAAATAAAATAACAGTTAATACAAGTAACAATAACAAAAACCATGGTCAGCAAGACGACCAGTCACCACAAGCAGCACCCGTTCACGAGCATAATGCAAAATGAGGGAAGGTGGTAACCCGACCCCCGACGCTGCCGCAAGCAGTGACATCTAAGGGAGCATGACGAACTTGCTGCCGGTTGGTGAGACAAGAATATTATGAACAGCTGACGAGGTCGCTAGCTAACTACATGTTACAATACAATTCATTTACAATAATTGTAATGAGAAGATTATGTCCACAATAAATGAAATTAAAAGAAAATAAAATAAATTAACAAAATCAGTGACATAAAAAAAAACAATTATATGAACGACCCATATAAACTGTCGGTAGGAAAGCTAATTCTGGATTGAAAGAACATAAACATTGTCTTGAGTTAATCACAGCGACCAGCTATTCTTATCTTTTAAGTAGTCGTTGATAGAATAGTATGCCTTTGAACAAAGGTTGGATTTTACTTTAGCTTTAAACTCATTAAACTGCAAATCTAGAAAAGCAGAGGGAAGCTTGTTATAAAAGGTAATACCAAGACCAACAAAAGAATTATGAACCTTATGAAGCCGGTGAAAGGGGGCTCGTAGTTTGTCCTTATTTCTAGTATTAATATTATGAAAATCACTGTTTTTAGTGTAAAAGTGTATATTTTGCCTAATATATAAGATGTTGGCGAAGTTGAATTGTGATGCCACCGTAAGAATACCAATATCTTTAAACAAATCTCTCAGAGAAACTCCGGCACCTAGTTGGTAAATCGCTCGAACAGCTCGTTTTTGAAGAACAAAAATATTTTGAATGTCCGCGGCTTTGCCCCACAGCAGAATGCCGTAGGACATTATGCTATGAAACCAATCCCAATATCCAATCCGTAAACTTCCCAGTTTCCAATCTGTTAACTTAACCTGTCACCTAACACAGACCGAGATCTGAAACGTTACAAAAACGATGCGCTAATTTACTACAAATTCAAACTTTGTAGTGAATATTGTTACCAATGATGTTTATCGACCTAAACTAATCATTGATCACACAAAAATATTATAATTAGGCCTTATCAAAAGCTATATGTTATTTTGAAGGGAAAAAAATGAAAAAGGCGCAGCTTAAATTTGGACCAATAAAAATTCTTAACGGATTCTCACGAAAATACTTACCCGTAATAGAATTTTTCAACAAGTAGAATATTTTCCCGTGGTGATAAGCCTTCGAGATTATTTGCAGGCCACCCCATAAATTGGATTATAAAAGCTGATAAATTCAATATCGGACGTGGCACCGACAGCAGAAAAAATCGAGATTAAAAGATGATGTTCGATACTAATTCCAGAAAGTTTGATATTTTTCGTAAGATGTCTAGAAAGTTTCCGTAATTGGATTCGTTTCGCCAAGGCCTAATTTTTACTTTGTAACGGGAAAGGATAGATGAAAAATGTTTTTCCTCTCGGCTGTCTTCAACAGCGTTTGGAGTTCACTAACGCGGGTTAGTTGAGTAATAAAAGAAACAGAAATATTTATTTGCTTATAAAGTTGTTGTAAAAATACTTTATTGAGAATACATGTTTTGCTTGTATCACAGCATGCAAGTATAGGTTACATTCAAAAATTGTTCCCGACACTAAATTTTACGTTGAAATAAAATTAAAGAAAAAAAACCTTTTTTAAAAACAAGCTTTTATTATTTGTTAATAAAATGAACTAAAAAGGGACTGTGATACAAACGGGACGATTTAATAATTAAGGTGTAAAATTTTAGTAAATGTATTTATATTTCCTATTAGAATTAATTTATTTTTAACTTTTTAGTTCATTTTACTAACAAATAATAAAACCTTGTTTTTAAAAAAGGTTTTTTTTCTTTAATTTTATTTTTAACTTTTTAGTATTTTTAATTTTTTCCAAAATTTGTTGGAGTTGCATATTCATGCCAGCCAAGATACTCATCAAGACGAATCGAACGAGCCCAAACTCAATGGGGTTACGTCGTTTAATCACGGAGTTCCTATGACCACCTTCCAGCTCCATGATCAGACCCTGATTACCATATAGTATCAAAGTACTCGTCAAAACGAATCAAACGAGCCCAAATTCGATGGGGTTGCGTCGTTTAAATACGGAGTTCCTATGGCCACCTTCCAGCTCCATCATCAAACCTCGGTTACCATATAGTACCAAAGTACTCGTCAAAACGAATCAAACGAGACAAAACTCAATGGGGTTGCGTCGTTTAAGTACGGAGTTCCTATGGCCACCTTTCAGCTCCATCATCAGACCCTGGTTACCATATAATATCAAAGTACTCGTGAAGACAAATCAAATGAGCCCAAATTTGATAGGGTTGCGTCGTTACATTACGGAGTTCCTATGGCCACCTTCCAGTTCCATCATAAGATCAGCTCTATGTTATAATAATATTGCATTGTCATACGATTTATACATGCATGCAAAATTTTAGCTCAATCGGACACCGGGAAGTGGATCAAATTTAACTTGCAAGATTTGATTACAGACAACGGGACAGGTGAAAGTAAATAAAAGCTTGTAAAATACACTCACACTGTTCTCACACGTATATGCGTGTTTTGCCAAAACTTACATAAAATATTCACTGTTAAAAAGTTATCGAATCGAATGTTGAGCCAAGCCCCTAACACCACATTGCCCAACTCTATTCTTTTTCATTTGTTTTTTTTTTTTGTGTGTAAATCTTAACCGGCATCACCGACCAACCGACTTCGGGAAGCTCTGGTGCGAGCCATAGTACGGAGCAAAAGGGCATGGGAAGCCGTCACCTCCTTCTACGAAGCAGTAATGCTCGCGAAGAAGGAGGCGGGGCGCATGAGGAAGTGGCAGTCTCTGCGCCATCACGTCCCTAGCCGCCGCAGGAGGAGACTCCCCGGGCGTCGGGAGTCGATAGCGGACTCCCGGCCACCGTAGACGCGGGCTTGCGGCTAGCGAGTGAGAGAGTGTGTGAGTCATAGAGATAAATGAAATTAGTTATTTGTGTTAGTCTACTACGTACATATTATCCCGAGAATTTGAGCTCTCTTGTATTATATAAGCCGAAGTTATGAAGGTTCCAAAATACGATAATATTCCTCGAAAAATAATAAGTGGTCCTCCCTGCTTTCTGTTTTGGCTTTTCTTGGTGGGGGTACTACCATGCTGGAGGAATGAATTTTAACTCTAAAAGGCTTGCAGTACTTAGCATTGTTATAAGAAATACTGATAATTTTCAATGATTCTCAAAAATTGTAGCTATAACACTGAAAACCCTCATTAGGAAATCGTAGGTTGTCCTTTCAAACCTCGACCTTCTTAACACCACATAAGAAAGCCATGTTTAGGCATTAAGTCAAAACCCTCTGAAAATTTTGCAAAATTAATATGAAGTTAATAATAAAATTTCAAGGAGCATTTTTCTGCTGATCATGGTTCTGCCAAGTAAAGCAAAGTCATTGCGAAGGTCCTCTCATAAGAAAACTTTGTGATCTTATCAGAGATTGACGATCTTATATAGAGGTGCTAAGACCGTTCGTATGAACGTATTGACACAGAATTGTACAGAAGGTTAGCTGCATACGTCGAATGAAAACAGGCGCATACTAAATAATAAATGATTTTGTTTTTACTAGAAGGTTTGTACAAACACTTTTACACGTCAATCGTATTTGTAAAAAACTTTTTACAAAAAAATAACAACCGATTAATAAAAAAAAAAAACACTACAATGTGAAAAATAAACTTAATTTTGGAAGTAGGTGTCTTAGGATCTGTAATTAAGGCTTTTTTGCCACCGACTTCCAAAATTAAAGTCATTTTTCACTTTGTAGTGTTTTTTTAGGAAATCGGTTTTTTTTTTGTAAAAATTTTTATTTTTAACTTTTTAGTTATGGTAGATACCCCGCACTAATCTAATTCCGTTATTCGTTCATTTGTCGCGCAAATACTTAATGCAAATTTAAGACTTATATGGTTTTCACATGGGTCCAAATGGAACCAAATTAAAATGGGACCATTCGGGAAGTACCAGCTTTCAAATAAAAGAAGAATCATCAAAATCAGTTTACCCACTCCAAAGTTATTAAGGTAATAAACATTATAAAAAATATTTTAAAAAATGCAGTCGAGTTGATAATCTCCTCCTTTTTTGAAGTCAGTTAAAAATTGATGAAGTCTGCTTTTTCCATCTGACTACTCTGAGAAGAAATTTCAAAATAAAGTCAGATGTGGCAGTCTCTTTTAAAGTCCTGAAATAATCTTGGTCACATCATCATGTAGATGGCTGTCTGAAATGGTCTTATGAGGAAAGAACCAAATAGATTGGGAGAACCTGTCCAATCAGTACACGCATTTACCAGTAACCATGCAGCTCAACTCAGAACTTAAGGAGTTCAACGAACTCACGCTCAATTGACACATTTTTTATTTATTTATAGAAGATACTCTTGAAATAGACTGTATACGTAGGGCAATCTCCTAGAGTGCGCCTGCACCCACTGTACGTAAAGCGTGTATAGTATGTGTGCGTACATTTTCGTTTGTTATATTCAGTCGACCTTCTGTAATATTCTGTGGTAATGGTTTTACCGAGGTATAACGTACCTGTTTTATTATAGAAGGCTGAGTTTACTTACCTGTATTTTTCTTTTACTACTTATTTAACATTTCTTTGCTTCTCTTAGTGCTGTGGTGTCAATATACCTTATCGTTGTAATGTGTTTAAAACTGGGTCATTGCGTTGTTGATGGGCATGAACTTCTCGATTTTGAAATTTATAATTTATAAAACGACATAAATTATAAATTTAGTGAATTATTTTTATTGTTGCTTAGACTTTACTATAATTATTTATGTATTTATTTTTTGGGATCCTCTAAGAACGTGTTGATTTTCTAATGATGCTCGACTTTTTAAACCTAAAACTTACATTTTTCGGACGTCATTATAGTTATTTTAAAAGCTTTTAAAAAAATTAAGCCTCTTCTTAACTTTCTGGTCTTTCTCAAAGTTGGTCTACTAAACTAACATCCTGATAAAAAAATATGAAACATGAAATATACGCAAACAAAGTGACGGGCAACAGCTAGTCAAATAGTCAAACATCTAGCAAAGCTCATGCAGTCATCAGTCAGCCGAAATACTTCTACTGATGGACACAGGCGTCTCTCAAACGCTGCTACATTCACTGGTCCTGTGCTCATGCAGTCACAGACTCACAAGTGACTGATATGGCGTCTTTTTTTGTGGATGGGAAATCATCAAATGACGTCTCGCGCTCTTGGGTAGAGCGGGAGGGCGTGTCAGCCTTTTACTGACTAAAACCTACCCGTGTTCCTTCAGTTGCCCATGTGCCAGGGTTACGGTATCTCTTTCGAACACATCTCGCGACCCTGGCAGGCATCGGTCCTAGCAGACCCATTCAGTATTGCTGACATCTCTTTGAGGCGCGCGTAGAACACTACGCGCCGTCGACATGAGCCTGGTCCTTGCCAGGCGGCGAGCTACCCATTGCTTGCCGCTCGCAAGCCCGCGGCTATGGTGGTCGGGAGTCCACTATCGACTCCCGACGCCCGGGGGGTCTCCTCCTGTTGCGGCTAGGGACGTGAGGACGCAGAGACTGCCACTCCCTCACGCGCCTCACCTCCTCCTTCACGAGCATTACTGCTTCGCAGAAGGAGGTGACGGCTTCCCATGCTCTCTCGCTCCGTACCATGGCTCGCACCAGGGCCGGGACGTTAGAATTTTGCCTGAAAAGTTTACACTTACATCGTATAATTCAAATCAAATAATTTATTTCAAATGGGTGCCCTTTTGAAATATTTTGAATCGTCGAAGGGTTGGTCGATCAGGAAGATCAAAGGTCTACGCAGAAGAACGGGCCAAACTCCACGGACACTCTTTTAAATCAAAATATTGTTTCGGACAATTGTTTTAACATTCATGTTGCAATTACTATCTATATAAGAACGGTGTAAATGCCGTGCACATTAAAAGCGTCCACAATAAAAAAAAAAACAAACAAGTCAGAAATTAAAATAAGCTGTGGCAGCTCAGCAATGACCAATCTCTACTGACAGAGCCCGTTCACGAACATGACCTATGGATATGCACCATTCAGTTCAACCATTCCGAAGGGAACTTAGCGATCGCTACTACCAGCGAGACATACTCTCCGCCGCCAGGGCACATTCAAGTTAATGAAAGACAAACCCAGTAATCGGTAGCTTTATACATGTACTATGCAATAATACAATAATATTGAATTTATGCAGTGAAAACAACTTTTGAAACAGACCATAGACGCGTCAATCAAGCCTATTGCAGTCCATAACTGAACATAGGCCTCTCCTAAGATGCGACATAACACCTTGTCTTCCGCCTTCCGTATTCAATCAGTCTCAGTCACCATTTAGGTGTCGTTAGATCATCTAGCTGGGGAGCGTCCCACGTGGATACGCGGAATCCAGAACTTGTCTACTCCACCGACCCCCGGTCTTTCGACAAGTTCAATTTGGTTACTCTGTAAGCTATGTCGGTACGTACAGCGATCTGCATGCGATTGAGCACGCTTTTAGTGAAGAGTGTCCATGATTCACAGTTGACAACAAAAGCTAACAAAAGCGAAACTACCCCACAAAATCGAGAAGTTGATGACCCAGTCTTAAGCACATTACAACGATAAGGTATATTAACTTTAGTAAACCAAGTTTATATTTCTTCGTAAGGACAAGAATCTCAGACCGCACATTCATCTGTTCTTTGTTAAGTAAGCATTTAATAAGGATGTGAATCTTATTAAAAAAATATTTAATAAAAAATATATATATTTTTAATAATTTATTGACCTTGTTGACTGCCTTATTGGTCTAGTTGTCACAAGTACTAACCCTGAGCATGAGGTACTAGGTCCGATACTCAGGTCTGGCAAAGTGCTAGTGGGTTTTTTCATTAAGTAATAGCCTATAGTCTGGGTTTGTGCCCGGTTAATTGTAATAGACTCGCCCTCTTTTACATGGGACTTATATGTCCTATTAGTGCATCTCCTATAATTTCGAGGACTACAGACATGATGTTCTGTTATGTTATGTGTACCTTATTATTGTGCTTTTAATGTCCATATTTGTATAAGCAAATGTGTGCAAGCGTTTCACGTTATACATATAAATAATGTTTTACGCTTACTTTACTAACAAAAGTTAAGTCAAAGTAGATACAGTCTGTGAATCTTGCCTTTAGTGTCACAATTTTACGGCCTGTGCGTTAAGGCGTATACACAAACAGTCAGGAGGCATACGCTCGGTAGCTAGGTATGCTAAGTAGGTACTTATGTTTTTTAGCAGTATAGAATAAAATAAATGGAGTGTAGTGAAAATGTATTCACTATAGTATTAGATAATATGTGTAAGAAAATCTTCGGCAGCGAGTATTTAATTATCTTTTGCGTGTATCGTCTATACACTACGAAGATGGTGCAACTTTTAGTGATTCGCACGAAGTTACTTTATTTGCGGGCGAATTGATGATTCCAGAAAAACGTAGTAGACATTTTTGGGTCGTAATGAACTAAATAATAGGAAACAATTTAACTAATGCAGCTCACGTTATCAACCGACGAATAAAACGGAGGAGGTTATCAATTCGACTCGTATATTTTTTTTTTATTAGTGTTTTTATGTGTGACCACGCATAACTTTATACGTAGTGGTCCGATTGTGATAATTCTTTTTTATGGGATAGGATATACACTGCCAAGTATTATTAGTATATTAAAGCCACAAAAATTATAAAATAAAAACTTTTTAACAAAAAATTAAACCGCACCTCAAAGCGCCGACTCATAATTTTAAGGTTTATTATTTTTTGCTTTTCAGTTTTTTCGGCGGTTTAATTTTTGTTACAAAGATTTTTAAATACAATTTTAGTTACCCTAGTAACTAGAAAGTAGTAGCCCTGGTAGTAGTTAGGTCTAGTATTGATTTGCCCATTTCAGTTGACTAAATTCGTGCGTATCGACTAATAATAACCCTTTTATTGCTTGAACTTATGGTATGCCGCGGGCAATGAAATTGTTTCATGTATATCATGACTTTAAATACATAATCAATTAAGCGAGAGAAGCTTAAAATTAATTATGGTGGAAGAGGTTCTATTAGAGGCAGAGGAAACTACTTTTCTGGGAGTTGCATTAGACGGCTACTTCTCCTGGAAACCACACGTAGAAAAAGTATGCAACAAATTAAACAAATTCGTTTATGTTCTCTACACACTGCGAAAGACCTCGTCGCAGAGTACGATGTTGACTGCGTATCACGGCTGCATTGCATCGACTCTACAATACGGCCTTATACTAAGGGGTAATTCAACAGACGTAGATAAAGCATTCAGAGTACAAAAAAAATGCGTTCGAGCCATTTGTGGCATTCCACCTTGGGAATCTTGTAAACCATTGTTTCTAAAATTAAACCTCCTGACATTACCCAGTATGTATATTTTAGAATGTGCAAAATTTGTCAGACGGCACTTTGACCTGTTTGAAAAGGCTCAAGATCCTCGGAAAGTAAGAGATCCAGATAGAATAGTTCCGCCCAGGGCCCCAAAGACTTCTCTGTATAAAAATAACTGTTATCATATGTGTGGACTTATTTATAACAAAATACCAAAGAACTTTAAAGAGTTACCTAATAATTTATTTTTTATAAAGTTAAAATCATGGCTAATGGAAAAACGATTTTATTCTGTAAATGAATTCATAAATAATGTTAGTAATCTATTTTAAATGTGTATAACAATAATATTAATAATGAATGTATTGTAATGTATTAATTAATAATAGAAACATTTAAAGCATGACATTTGATTATTTGAAATATTAAATGTAAGCATTAATGGACTGTAATGTTTTGCATGTCAAATGTCTGACTTTGGATTAGGAACTTATTACTGACTATAACACCAACACTGTACCAATACTTATTGCAAATAAATGATTATGATTATGATTAGGTGAGTCTACACATAGCGCAGCGTGAAAACAATGCAAATATACAGCATGTGTGTTCACCCCTTAACACGTAAAACTCCCTTACAAAGGCACCATATGGAGAAAACACATTTTTTTCGCATTTTCCACAAACTTTGGCCACTAAGAACGCTATAAAAAGTTCGTCGATATATCAGGGAGCATCGGGGCCGTTCCTTAGTAAGTACGGAGTATGTTTGTTAGTGAAAGTGCTTTGATTTGTTTCCCGGTTTATTATAGTTGTTTTATAGCAATTTTGTAATGCGAGGGAAATTTGAACATTATTTTCTTAAGGATTGTCTATAGGCACGTTTATGTTGTCCATTAAATTTTATCTTACAAACGGTGGCAGCGAGATTAGAGTGATCATTCACAATATGTAACTTTCGTCATTAGTGTTCTTAGTACAGTGAGCGAAAAATTTCCACCGCCATATTTATTACATGTATGCTGACGTGAACTGAATGTAGCGGTTTTCAACGATTGTCAACTCGCCGCATTCCTCTGATTGATGAGTTATTATGAAAATACTAGTGGGTTCACACCTTTCGAATTTATTGAATTTACCTATGTTGTTTTTTCTGCAGCTGGTAACCAAAAATACGAAACTAAAAAACATTAAAAAGATAAAATTCCGGCCATACATACATGAATTTACCAATAGTACTCGTAGGTATACGGTAATGTCAAAGTTTGCCTATTAAAAGTTCCACGAACACACTTTGGGTACCAGCGGGTGATCGTTAACATTTGAGGATTTTCGGACAATATTTCACAAATGGCAAGTACTTACTCTCAGTGTCTGACACTCAAAAATCTTATGTTAATACTTCACCATGTGTTCGCTGCCAGACTAGACCTCACAATACGATTTCAAATGCGCAGTGGAAGTGTGATAATCGTGGGGCTCTAGAGACAAGAAGTGGCTAGCGAAACTAGTCCGCCGTACGCGGAGCAGACAATACAAGTACAATTCAAGTGAAGACGCAATACAATTAACAAATGACTCACCTACAATACAACAAAAGAACTTACCTGGTGGTTGAAGGACACTGCTTCTGGGGTTACCTGGAGTTATGTATGTAAGTGAGTGTATATGTATCGTGTTGTGACGTTACGAGTATTCTTCAGGTTACAATCCGCTGCAATAAGGCTGGAGGCAATCACAGCATGCGGTCTTCAAATCACTCGTTCCCAATAGCGTCACTATGCTTAACCTTCAAACTATTTAAACAAGATATATCCAAAATTCAACCCGTGTTATTACGTCAAATTGGGGTTATTAACAATCAAAGCAATTGGATCACGACTAATTGTCACAAACGGATCGATTTAAAAGGATTAATTTCAACAAACGCGTCGCGAGGTCCCAATACGGCGACGGACCTTTTTAGCGGCAAATCAAGAGAGCAGTGTCAAGTGTCAAAATCAAACTGTCAAGTCAGATGTCATTCCGTTCGGGCGGCGCGTTCCGAAGGCGCATAGAGTAACAAAGTGTTCGGTCCGAAACACCATGACTAATTGGTCATTAAAACTAACATACATATATATACATAAAATCACGCCTTTTCTCATGGGGGTAGGCAGAAACTACAGAACTCCACATGCTACGATCCTTACATACTTCTTTTGCCTCGTTTTAGTTAATACATCTGGTACACACACGCCGGTTACTAGTGCTATGCACCTGGCCGTTCTGAAGATCATCACCAATAAGTTCACTATTATGTTCTCCTAGGGCGTCCCCTTCCGGCGTGACCAGTCACATCAGCCTTGTAAATAACTTTTGTTAGCCGCCTTCATTCATCCTCTTAACATGACTAAACCATCTAAGCATACTCTTTGAAATTTTTGTGGCTACACCTTTTAAACCGCACCGTTGTTAGAACAAATATGGTAAACAAAGTCGATGTCGACAATTATGCCAATATCTAAGGTGAATTGGGATAGCATGTGTACATGTGTTGCGCAAACTGATGATATAACTTCTTTAATTTGAGACCAGCAGAAAAAATAATTATGATACGTCGACATCAATTCTCTTTTTCTAAGTTTGTAAGTACTAACAAAATTGGATTTTATGATCTGCTGAATAAATTATTTGATTTGATTTTTAGAGCTTTTACAGAGACACATGATCCATAACTGTTCTACATACATTCTTATCAAATCTAGTGAGTAGATTAATAAATAAATATCTTAGGACAACCAACACACCGTTATCTGATCCCAAACTAGGCAGAGCCTGTACTATGGCAACCAGACAACTGATAAATATACTTATATATTTCTAAAAACATACATACATATTATAGATAAATTACACCCAGACAGAACAAATGATTGTGCTCATCACACAAAGATTTGTCCTGGGTGGGAATCGAACCCACGACCTCAGTCTTTGCAGTCAGGGTCACTAACCACTAGACTAACAGGCCAGTCAAAAAAACTCGTAAAATACTTTCTAAAATTTGACTTGAAATAAAAATTAATTAAAATATAATATGCATAGTATAATCACACTGTAATATTCCCACTATACACAGGCCTATTCTTTATGAGAGGAAAAGGGCAATAATCCACCACGCGGGCGGAGTATCGGTTGGTAGATGTCACATGTCTTCGGTTTTGTGGTTCTAAGATATGTCGGTTTCCTCACGATGCTTTACTTCACCGTTCTGGGAGCAGTAGTGATAAAATGAAACATACAAAGTGTCTGTTTGGGTGTCAACTCACGACCTGCATCTTGAAAGTCTGAACCAATACTGCAGCAACACCACCAACATGTGCAATTGAAAGAAAAAAAAAATATGTCTAAGCTTCCTACAGGAGATAGAAGTGGTCATGCTATCCGTGCCGGTAAGTACAACAAAAATATACCAACTCTTAAACAACAGATTTCAGTACAATTACTACCAAAAATATTAACACCACAAGCATGCGTCGACCAGATAAAAAGGGTCTTCCCTTAAAATATCTCCCTCGAATAAAATCAAGGAGTATACTACAGATGATTTTACTGAGATAGCAAATTACTTGCAGGAAGCGGCAAATGAACCGAGAATACGATTATTTCGCCCTGAGACTTGCGAAAATGTATACTAGGGATGTACGGTCACCGTCTTAGCAGAAGCGGAGATGAAAAAAGATTAATCTATACATAAAATAAATTGAAATTGAAGTATCTGTTTGTAACGTCAAAATAATAGTTTTTACTAAATGCATATTAAAGTATATGCGATACGAATAGTAAAAAAAAAACAACTGTAAATTTTTTTGTGTTGTTTGTTCCGGCTAATCTCCAAAACGGCTGGACCGATTCTGACGGGACTTTTACGAGCAGATAACTGATATTATAAGTAGTAATATAAGTTTTATATTCTAGTAGTAGATTCCCGTGGAATAATTTCTGACATCCATGCGGACAAGGCACAGCCATCATTTTACGGTCCCATTGACCTGTAAATTGCAAAACAAAAAATTGCGGGCTACCTAAGCGCCTAACCTAAACTTTAGTACTTTTGTTAGGAATCCATATTTCACAAAACACTCAGTGTAATTTATATTCCTACTCAAATTAATTTATTATATAATATTTTCTGGTACAAATCTTTGCGGAAGTTCCGCATTTGCAACGGCGCGGGCGAAGTACCGTATCAACCCTATTTTATATCTACAGAGTGTTCCCTTTTATTTAACGAGTGAAGGTTGGTAGTTAGAGGTGTGGACTTGTGTATAATTAATTACTCACAGTTTTAGTGTTAAATGAATTAGTTTTCATTTAGTACTCTACTTCGTTTAAGCTTCGGTCTTAGACCTAATTGAGGTGAAGATAAGGTAACATTTTGTCGAAACTTTAATAAAGACTAAACAAAACTCACGCTTGAACTTCTTAAAGGATTCGTCAGCGGTGTATTTACAGTAGTTATACCAACATTTCACCTGTTATTTTTGAGTGCCATACATGGGACAACGATAGGGGGAGAGCTTATTGCCATCGACCGGGAATAAACACAGACACCAATAACACTTTTAATAGAATTGAATAGAAAATTGGGAACGAATTTACCACTACAAAGGGTATTTAAGAAGAATACATGAATTATTTTCCATGGCTGCTGGACGTAAAGAATGGAACCATCCCATTTCTTCCCGTGGGTGTCGTAAAGGTGACTAAAGGACTTATTAGAGAATGGGCAGCAGCGTTCTTTATGCATTTAATACTATATACTGCGATTGCCAACCCATTTTCAAAGCGTGGCGATTATGGCAATCGCCGTGTGCGTCAGAGTGGCTGGTTGTCTGTGGCGTTGGTCTATGAGAGTTGATTCGAAAATTGCTACATAATTGTTTATATTTGCCACATATAATAAATAATTGCTACATAGGATATATATTTAGAAATAAAATATATTTTTGACCAGCAATCCTGACGTTTGGTTGGCTGGTCACCTCCTAGTTTAAAGTCAAGCTTGCAGAGTTTCCCGAAATGTATTGCGTCAATAATTGCTACATATTTACTTCATTTATCTCATTTAGTTGTAACTTCAAACATATGTTAAATAAAGGATGTAGCAATTATTTAAATTATCCCAAGGAAAAGTGCCTGATAAAATAATAAAGGCAAATAGTTATGTAGGTGTCAGTTTAATAGTTTAGGCTCTGGTAACGGCGTAAGTAATGCGATTCTTGCGTTAATAATAAATTGTGTATACAGTGCAGATGAAAGTGAACATTGTACAGAATCAGATTGTGCAATCAATAGAGTTCAGCGTAAGATACCTGTTCTACACATTGATATAAATTCAGCCATTAATGATGTGTATATTTGCGAGATCTTATTGCATTAGAATTTCATTCCAATCAATTTATTTCAATAGATGATCCACCAATATCTCTTTCGTTACAAGGATCTGAGTTTCATTTACTGTCAATAATAGAATTCGAGCCCCTAGTATGTGAAACACTAATTGGTCACTACAAAGCTCATTGCAGACGAAATTCACATTGGAAATGTTATGATGACGAATCGAAAAAAATACCTACGAAGAGTAAAGAGAAGCTAATTCCACATTGTATAATATATGCGAAAAAATAATATGAAAATAAGGTAAATTAATTAATATTTTTTAAGTAAATTGTAATATTACTAAACTGAATCTTATGAACGAGCCACATTTTGTTTTTATTTATGATATCCTTTTAATATGCTTATTATCCACTTACCTACTCATACATAACATGCCATTTAACAATTTAGAACGCCTGATTCCTAAAGTAGCAATACCGTTGAGTGAAGACGCACTGCAACTACAATATTTACCTTTATTATTTTATCAGGCACTTTTCTTTGAGATAATTAAAATAATTGCTACATTCTTTATTTAACATATGTTTGAAGTTACAACTAAATGAGATAAATGAAGTAAATATGTAGCAATTATTGACGCAATACATTTCGGGAAACTCTGCACGCTTGACTTTAAACTAGGAGGTGACCAGCCAACCAAACGTCAGGATTGCTGGTCAAAAAAATATTTTATTTCTAAATATATATCCTATGTAGCAATTATTTATTATATGTAGCAAATATAAGCAATTATGTAGCAATTTTCGATTCAACTCTCATAGACCAACGCCACAGACAACCAGCCATTCTGACGCACACCAATCGCCCCGTTGGGGAGACCTATGTTGTGTAGTGGAGATTTTTTGGCTGAAATGATGATGATGATGAGATGAATGAAAAAACTTGGGGAAGAATAGTTTTAGGAGTTTAGAACCTAGGCCTGTATATCCTACACAGATCCTCGAAACTAATCAACAAATAAGAATATCACAGTACTATAACCTAGTGCACAACAAAGTGAAATACCATTCATATTCACAATGGATTCGTGGTAAAGTAACGTCCAGTGTGCGCGTTACCAAGGCCTTTTTACTCGCTTTATATTAGCTTCACTTGTATGTTTGTTTATTTGTAACCGACTCCTTATAGCGCGATTTTGACCCACTTTAAACGACCAAATTTCATTCAAACTTTGCACACCTGTCAAAGACCGATGACAATACTGTAATTTCATAAATTTGGGCCATTTTCCTTGCCAGGGTTACCAGGACAGCAAAAAAACTGTCTTCGAAAACTACGCTGACATGCGTCACAAACTACCCTGACATACGTCTGAAAATTCGAAACACCCTAAAAAATAGAAAATAATTAATAGTTTAAAAAAACTAAAAAAACTGTGGGGTGCTTTTTAAGGTATTTTTTGTTGATATCAGGCACCCCGCGCTTTTTTTCCATTATTTTCTACTTTTTAGTTTGGTTTTCTATGGAAGCGTGTTTTTTAGTTTTATACTATTATTTTTTTCACTAAGTTTCTTGCCTGAGGCATACTATTTAATAGAAGATTGCATCATCTAGACACTGTTTAGACGGTGCGACTTTTATTGTTGCGTCCACTAATGAATTGCTTCAGAGAATATAATTGTATCATGTAAATCAGGCTTTATTTTGCATTAGTAAATAAGACAAATGGCCAGCATAATAACGTGCTTAACGCTGTTCTTTAGACAGACACTAATCACCACAAGATGACAGGAATCAGCATAATATCAATGTAGACTTGCATTTGTTTATTTGTTGTATAATTCGGCTTATATAATTCGTTATTTTTAGGTTGAAAGAAAATTCGTAGATAAATAATTGTCCATTTCTGCTTGTCGGGACAAGAGGTCGATTGGAGCTGGATTTTTCACCGTTGAACATTTTACATCACACTTTTTCTTCTCGCCCGATATATGTCTATACTGCGAAGAAACAGACTGAAATTTAGTTTAGGTTATAGCTAATTGAATTTATTTAAATTAACGAGATAACTTTGGACAGTTTCCAGACACTTGTTGCTCAGTCGATGTCAGATGGTCAAAGGAGCTGCACCACGCTATTGTAGGGATCTGTCTACTCGCACGAACGTCAGACTAGACTGTCAAAGCGCGCCAACTTCACACTTGCGTTTCGTTGTCAATTGATACCCGTACTCTTGACTTTTCCGATTAGCTTATAAAATTGATTTTATGTACCAATTCAAAACCCTACTTACTGTGTATTATCTTCTGCCCGCGACTTTGCCCGAGTGAAATAGCCTGGCTCATGAACTAGGGCATGAAATGCAAAAAAGTTTTTTATTTTTTTAAGAAATTAAACAAGCTCTTTAGATTTATTATTAGTTTTGCTAATACTTTACCCACATGCAAGGTGTCAATATCAAAAACGAATCATTTAAAAAAGAAAACATCATTCCATTTATACATTCGTTCAAAACTTTAAATGAGACTGCACTTACATGTACAGTCAGCGTCAATAATATCGAAACAAACAGACTGTTCAAAATGTTCTAATCGACAATGAAAATTAAATATTAACTCAATGACACAAATAATGTTTCAGAATAAAAACAATACAAGACAACTGTCATTCTTATAATTAAACTTTATCCAGTTGATAATCTCTTTCTAGTAGTAGGACAACTAACAATATTCTGTCTGTTAATAATATTATAATCCTTGCAGGGATGTTGCTGGTAAAGGTGGGTGGTCCAGTATAAAGTTTCATTTTCTTATCTATTGAGATCAATTAGAAGAGTCTGTTTGTTCCGATATTTTTGACGCTGGCTGTACAAAACCAGCTGATCGATTATGGGCATTGACATTTAGCCATCAAATAATGTTGTTAACACGCGTTTATTAACTTCATACGTATGTTAGTATGTAACGGAAACTTTGAGCATGATTTTGAGCCCCTTCTAAACATTGGATTTACTCGAAATTTGGCATACTTATCTAGGACTTAGGACAATATAATAATTTTATAATTTTGTGTCACTATCCTTGCCGGGATTACCAGGATAGCGGATAAAAAATTGTCTTCGAGAACTACGCTGACATACGTCACAAATTAAGCTTACATACGTCTCAAAATTCGAAACCAAACTAAAAGTAGAAAATAATGGAAAAAAGCGTGGGGTGCTTGATATCAATTAAATAATACCTCAAAAAGCACCCCACGCCTTTTTCCATTACTTTTTACATTTTAGAATGGAACAATTAAAAAAATAAAATACACGCAGTCATACAAAAGGATGCGTGTATTTTTTTTGTTCCATTAGTTTTTTTATGTCGATACTGCTAATTTAATGTGATCCTGTAAATAGATTATGATAGCCAAAAATAAGCACTGGCAACTGAAAAATACGAATACATCTAAAGAAGTAAAATTAAAATTTTAAAACTCGTTACAGAACCTATGTCCTTCATTATTATCGAATTGTCTTTTATAGTTATTGAATTTGGATCCTGAAAGTACTACATAAAACTCAACAGTGTAAAAAACACATTCAACTGAAAATCAAAATCCTTATTTTATTGTTATTACCTTTAATGTAGCACGAATCCCTAAAAATACGGTTATTGACTTGTGCGTACGGAATCCGAACACAAAATAAGAGTACCTGATTAAATTATAAAAATGTTATGTATAAATTACAATATTCGACCCGTGACTTGGTTCTCGTGGAATTTGTTGTCCTCCCGACCCACCCTATGGCATTCCATCGTTTTTTTGCGCTATTTCTTCGTTTTAGCTTAGCGTTCTTTCTCAATTTTTTATGATCATGCTTGGTGGCTTAGGATCCTAGTGTAAAGTAAAGCATGGCCTTCAGCTTTCCTCAATAATTAGGCTATCGAAAGAACAGAAAATATTGTTCAAATCCGACTAGATAGTTTCAGAGATTACCGCTATCAAATCTTTGTTATTAGTATATGGTTGGTAAAATTTAATTAGCTAGCAATAATTTACAATCGTGTTGAGTTTACTATAGCTTATTAATCGTTTAGTTGCCTGAGGTTTGATTTTTCAGTTGTCAGGTAACTTTTATCAGTTTTTTTTTGGGACCACCATCACAACGTTATCTTATCCCAAACTAGCTTCTGCCCGCGACTTCGTCCGCGTCAAATTTTTGCTCCCTGACCCTTCCCGTCGCATCGATTTGCCTGCTAGTTTTCGTCCACTTTTCGTTGCTGCTCGCTCCTTTTGAGTTATAGTGAGTCAACCTTAAAAGATAGACATATGCTCTCGCGGACTTTTTTTTAGAACTTTTTAAAAGGAACAATTCCGTAATACATGATTTTTGCGTTACAATAACCGTTTACGCAGCGCATGCAACGGAAACTCTCAAAAGGAATAAATTTCCCCCGTTTTTGCAACATTTTTCATTACTGCTCCGCTCCTCTTAGCTTTAGCGTAATGTTATATAGTCTATAACCTTTCTCAATAAATAGGCTACCCAACACAAAAAGAATTTTTCAATTCGGATCAGTAGTTCCTGAGATTAGCGCGTTCAATCAAACAAACAAACAAACAAACAAACTCTTCAGCTTTATAATATATAATATACATACATACATACAATCACGCCTTTTTCCCATGGGGGTAGGCAGAAACCACGGAACGCCACCTGCTACGATCTCTACACACTCCTTTTGCCTCTTTAAGGTTCATACAATTGGTCATACACACACGCCGGTTGCGAGTACTACGCACCTGACCTTTCTGAAGAACATCACCAATAAGGTCACTATATGTCCTCCTAGGGCGTCCCCTGCGAGCCTGGCGAGCCTGTACTATGGCAACCAGACAACTGATAAACATACTTATATATTTCTAAATACATACATAATATAAAAAATAAATTACACCCAGACACAGAACAAATGATTGTGCTCATCACACAAAGATTTGTCCTGGGTGGGAATCGAACCCACGACCTCAGTCCTAGCAGTCAAGGTCACTAACCACTAGACTAACAAGCCAGTCAAATGAATAAATATTACGGTTTGACAGCTCTTGTATAGAAAACATGTCAAACTGCCAGATTTATTCTTCCGATAAAAGTTATCTGACTATTGAAAAACCAGCCCTGAATATACTTGTCGAGTTTTAAACTAAATTGGATGATGACTAAAAAAACAAACAAGTTTTTTTTTTCTATTTCATTAGCTTTCGATATCGATAAAGGTATAGTATTGCCCTGTAGATAGATGTATATTATTATATAAACAAAACTCCAGCTGATCCAAAAACAGGCATAGTGGCGTTAAGATGACGCTAATAAAACATATTATTACTACTATTTTACTACTTCATTTCCCTACGTGATATTATACGACATTACGAAAAACCTCAAAAAAAAAAACTATACCCAAACCAAGAAAACACCATAAAAAATCCTTATTTATCCATAGCAATGTGAGAAAGCAAGATAAGCAAATAATATTATATTCCACAGCTGTTTTGACCAAAACAATCAATATAAGACAGTAATAATATGTTACAAGTGAGTAACCTTGACTCTGTGATAAATGGGGGGGCTACATAGATAGATACTGTATAGAATGCCGTCAATTAATTATTGTAGTGGTTGTTATGGATAAGTTACATTTCGTCAATTTAGAGTAAGAGGAAGCTGGGAATAGATAGTTCTTATACAGTCAAGATTTTGCAGGAACTACTCTTGAAATTATCATTATTGAGGCGATCATTCCCGACCCCGAATGGATAGGCAGATGTGTTCAGAAACTAACATTTCCTGACGGATGATAAGCTTGTTGTATCCCATAAGAAGTGGTCACAGTCTCATATCAAGCAAAGCCGACTTAATTAAATGATTTATAAAACTATGCTCAGTGTAGCGAGCAGTTGCATGATGAGTAACCGAAGCGAGCCCACAGACACAGCTGGTTGGGCGTCCACAAGCATGGAGCAGGCGAAGCGAACTCCTTCCCTAACAAGACTATCGAGTGGAGCTGAGCTTAAAATGAGCCAGCAAAGCGAGCCCACACTGGTCTCGAGTGATATGAGCACGTTTGCATAAAAATAGCGAGCGAAACTTTTCGTGTGAGTTGTCTCGCTTCGCTCAGTCATCGCTTGAGTGAGAACGCTCTGCTTATTTCACGCTGATAACAGTTACCGATAACTTCCAAAATTTTTATTCAACGATCATAAGGCACTTTCCTTTTATATTTTCCTGGATAATTCTCCAATTTATTATGATGCGCCCCAGAGAGAAAACGATAAAACGAATTTATAAACTAGGTCATATAAATTAGTTTTTATCGTTTCCCTCTTAAGAGTTAATTATGTCATTTAAACTTTATGAACCTGATTTGAAGTGGTTTAAACTTTTTGATGATGGAATAACCTATTAAAGGATCGTTTTGGCATTTATGTACGTAGTTCCCAGTAAAATGTGGTAAGGAAAATGGCATATTATTCAGTAAAAAGATAGGCATGACAACAATATTGTATGCAGAACTTCTGCCTAAGGTATGCTGACTATTTTTTAAGTATTATGCTGGTAAACTAGCACTGTGAATTAGAATTTTTGGGAAGCATTATAACAGTTTTCACAACTGGAAATATTAAAAAAAAAAAAAAAAAAATACGTAAACCTACTTGGCACTTATGGAAACGTCAGAGGTGGTCGTTTCCTATAAAGAAAAGCCGGAAAAAACATCCTGGTTATTCTTTTAAAAATAATTGACGTTTATAATGTTTTAAAATTACACTATTAATTGGTTGGTAAGTGATTATTGTATAAGCCTGGTAACAAGTAGTAGGTACTTCGCAAAATAGTAAATGGTCAACAATTCGAATCTATGAGTCTGTCTTCAAGTGCTAGGAATAAGATCAAAGGCTAGTATTTTTTATAGCATCCCGCTTTTTTTCGACGAAGCATATAGTAGAGAGGTATAGTCATAATAAAAAAAATAAAAAAAAAATAAAAAAATATTTAAAAAAAAAAAAATAATAATAATAAGCCCCCTAAACAACCACACGTCCCGATTGACCATCGAATCACGTGGGGGGCGGACACACGAATTAGAAATTACTGGCGTGGCTAACGTGGCACTGGAAACCCACTTAAAAATGGAGACACGTTCAAAAAGAAAACGCATAGGACCGCTGCCCGGGGGCGATCGCCGGGGCACACTTGGAGCTGACGCTGAGTGTCTCAGCATGCGAACCGTCAGCGGTGAGGAGTTGAACAGGCGGGCTCCCACCGACAAAGATGCTACAGCCGAAATCATTGACGATGGTGACAGATTCACAAACAGGACAGACACCCCTGTAGAACCTTACAGCCAAAGCACAATATTGTACACACCTTCAAGAACATCATCACCATCCATACCATCGTCACCCATATCATCGTCACCCCCCAAAACTAGTTTTAACTCAGTGCCACCCACTTCGGCCTTGAATGTTGCGCGGGAGGTATCTACCTTCTTACCTGCGTCCACCAAGGCTGGAAAAGCAAGAGTTCGCATGAGATGGAGTAAAGATGTAAACCTATTTATCATGCGAACCTACTTATACATTACTAAATTAGAGACTGACATGACCACTTACCGCCAACAACTGCATGTACTTTTTACACGACAATATCCGGAAATTACGGTTACAGAACAAAGAATCTCAGACCAAAGAAGAGCCATATTAAGAAATAAACTTCTTTCTCAAGAAGTAATAGATCAACTAAAAGAAGAAGTACGTAAACAGTTGATACACGAAGAATCAGAAAATTCTACAAACAGTAACACTATCACACAAAACACAAACGAAAATAGCCTGCAAGATCAATCGCAATCACTCACTCAATTACAACCTAATTTTGAATCTCAACCATCCAATCAATCACAAATATCACACATATCTACACAAACTGAATCTATAACCCTAACGCTAGAAAATGATATTGAGACAGTCGCTGATGTGAATCAAAACCCGTTAGCAGATATGTATATACAAGAGATACATAACAAATTTAAAACGACATTAACACAGTACTCTGGGATGGACCCAGCGGCTCGACCAAAACTACCTAAACTCAAATATAGTCCCAATCTTTTCCGCTTAGTAAATTTATTTAATGAAGATATACTAAAACAAATTCTATCTAATGACACACAACTGACTGACATACACACCCTTATTTATTGCACAGCGGTTGTTATTTCTGAAGAACTCAACTTTAAAATCACTGATCACGCGAGAAACACAATACAAAGAGACACTGTCAAACCGCCATGGCAACAGAGACTAGAAAAAGATATTGAAAAACTAAGAGCAGACTGTGGCAGACTTACACAATACATCAACGGCAACAGATCAAATAAAGTCACTAAAAGGGTTGAAGCAATATTTAATAACAATTTCACACATACTAGGCATGAAAATAATAATAGGAAATCTGAAGAGTATTTAGACACTTTAAAACAGAAATTGGCACTTAAAGTCCATAGGCTTAGGAGATATTTGAAGGCACAACAGCGCAAAAAAAGATAATGCTATATTTGCTACAAACGAGAAAATGTTTTATAGGAATATACAGAAACCACACACCAATTTAACAACAGAGAATGACACACCTTCAAAGGAACACATGGAAATATTTTGGTCTAACATATGGGAAGAACAGGTACATCACAATGATAGAGCAAACTGGATTACAGAAGAGGCAACAAAATGGGAAACAATAGATGAAATGGAATTTAAAGACATAACAGAGACTGAAATTACACAATTAACAGCTAGACTACATAATTGGAAACACCGGGTATAGATAAAATACAAAATTTTTGGTACAAAAAGTTAACGATTCTACACAAATCCATAGCAAAAAATTTAACAGATATAGTATTAGGTAAACAGAGCATACCCGAATTCATTGCTACAGGGATAACTTACATGCTTCCTAAAACTAAATACACATCAGAGCCTTCCCAATACAGACCAATCACATGTCTACCCACAATTTATAAAATACTTACTTCAGCAATCACCAATAAAATCAACTCACACATTGAACACTACAATATTATAGCAGAGGAACAGAAAGGATGCAGGAGAGGCCACATGGGATGCAAAGAACAGTTAGTTATAGACTCTACTATCCATAAACATGCTACCACAAAAAATAGAAACCTGCATTGTACTTATATAGATTACCAAAAAGCTTTCGATAGCATCCCGCACTCTTGGCTTATAAAAATCCTAGAAATATATAAAATTAATTCCAAAATAATTGAGTTCTTGCGCATTGTAATGACACGTTGGAAAACCACACTTCACATAAATAATCGAATCAGCACTCTCATAACCCGACAGATACATATTAGGAAGGGTATCTACCAGGGGGACTCTTTGAGCCCTCTTTGGTTCTGTCTCGCTTTGAACCCTTTGTCTCACTTACTTAATCGGTGTCGAGCTGGATATAAATTTAAAAACAATAACGAAGAAACTCTTATTTCGCATCTCATATATATGGATGACATAAAGCTATATTCTAAAACCGAAAATGAAATGAAAACTCTTCTAGAAGTGACGACAACATTTAGTCACGATATTAATATGCAATTTGGATTAGATAAGTGTAGGACCTTACATATTATGAAGGGAAAAGTAAAACCCGGAAACTATGCCATAAACGACACCGACACAATAGCTGCTATGGAACCATCAGATCTATACAAATATTTAGGATACAGGCAACTAAAAGGACTCGATCACGCAGCAATTAAACAAACACTGAATACAGAATATCGTAGAAGAATTAACACAATTTGCAAAACACAATTGTCTGGAAAGCATCTAATAAAAGCCTTGAACACTTTTGCCATACCAATCTTGACCTACTCATTCGGAGTAATCAAATGGACAAAAACTGATATCGAACAGTTAGAAAGAACCACACGCACAACACTCACAAAACATAACAACCTACATCCTAAATCTGCGATTGAACGACTCACTATCAAAAGACAGAATGGAGGGAGAGGCCTAATCGACTTACATCACCTTTGGCAGAAACAAATCACTAGGCTAAAAACATTTTTCTTCACAAAATCTCGCACAAGTAACATACACAAAACTATTGCCTTAAATGATTCGAATCACACCCCGCTTAACTTAAATGAACAAAATACACAAGACATAAACTTAACTGACCCGCAAAACCAAAAAATTGAAAACTGGAAGAAGAAAGTTCTTCACGGTAGACACCCGCATGACCTAGAACAGTCCCACATAAACAAATTAGCATCAAACACTTGGCTTAAAAAACTTTTTGACAAAAAAAAAACCGACTTCCTCAAAAACACTAGAAAGTGAAAAATAACTTTAATTTCGGAAGTCGGTGTCTTAGGATCTGTATTTGAGTTTTTTGCCACCGACTTCCGAAATTAAAGTTATTTTTCACTTTCTAGTGTTTTTGAGGAAGTCGGTTTTTTTTTTGTCAAAAAGTTTTTATTTTTTACTTTTTAGTTATGGTATCTACCCGCACTAATTCCTATACCACTAATTGCCAGGTGAAATTTAATACTTTACTACTGCTGTAAATCGTTGAGGAATTCCCTTGACTGTCTGTCTATGGTCTCCATCATCAGACCTGTTATGGTACTTATAAGCCTTATGGGAGCTTTCTCATCAATAGAAATGAATTAAGTTCAAACACCAGGTAATTGCTGTAAATCGTTGAGGAGTTCCCTCGATTGTCTTTTGGCTCCATCATCAGATCAACTCCGGACCTTAATTAAATAGTAGTGATAAAATTGGCACTTTGAACCGTATAAAGTAACCCCAACAATAGGGAACTGCTGTAAATCGTTGAGGAATTCCCTCAACTGTCTATGGTCTCCATCATCAGACCTGTAATGGCACTTATAGCCCATATGGGTGCAAAGTTCTCATCAATAGAAATGAATTAAGTCCAAACACCGCGTAATTGCTGTAAGTCGTTGAAGAGTTCCCTCGACTGTCTTTCGGCTTCATCATCAGATCAACTTCAGACCTTCATTAAATAGTAGTGCTTTAAGATAATTAATGAAAGAAATAAAAAACGCACTAGTCGCCACTACGATTTTCGAAGGTTCCCTTCGACTTCTCTGGGATGCCATCATCAGATCCTGGTTTCCTTATCATGGAACCACCCTTGGGATATCTCCTTTCCAACAAAAAAAGAATCATCAAAATCGGTCCATATACGACGAAGTTATCGGTGAACACACATAAAAAAAAAAAATTAAAAAAATATATACGGTCGAATTGAGAAACCTCCTCCTTTTTTTGAAGTCGGTTAAAAATAGGAAATCTGTTCCCTGAAACAGAAGGCTTTGTCATAGCTATACAAGATCAAATCATCAACACCAAAAACTATAGAAAATTTATAATTAAAGACCCTACTATCACAAATGACAAATGCCGCAGATGCCACATTCAATCAGAAACTATACAACACATTACAGGAGCATGCATAACCCTCACACAGACAGACTACACTCACAGACACAACCAAGTTGCAAACTCATCCATCAAAAACTAGCACTCAAACACAGTCTCATACAAAATACTAACACTCCTTACTATAAGTACACGCCACAAACCATCCTCGAAAATGATACACACAAAATGTACTACGATCGCGCCATACTTACAGATAAGACTATCCACTATAATAGACCAGACATAACCCTACAGGACAAAATAAGTAAAACCACTTACCTCATAGACATTGCAGTTCCCAACACCCATAACCTACAAAAAACCATATCTGAGAAAATAAGTAAATATGTTGACCTTAAAGAAGAAGTTAAAAGAATCTGGAGACAAGACAAAGTATACGTTATCCCTATAGTTCTCTCCACGACAGGCGTTATCCCCAACCATCTTCTCCGTAGCCTAAAATTAATAGATTTAGAAGAATCAGTTTATATTAATCTACAGAAAGCTGCTATATTAAACACCTGCAGAATAGTTAGGAAGTTCATGCAGTTAGAAGAAGAAAACACACCCTCATCGTAAATACACACCACACGCTGCATTTACTTGGCATTGGCCCGTAAATGCAGTAGACACCAGCCTGAGAGCTGTGAAAAAATAACACTCCCAATAATAATAATAATAAATAATCATTTCAGATGAAAGACGTTCACTGCTGGACATATGCCTCCCCCAATCTGAGAGGGTTTGTCATAATTACTACGCTTGACAGGCGAGATGGCGATTGCAATAAGGTGGTAAAATACATAGAGAACGCTGCTGCCCATTCTCTAGTAACCCCTTAGCCGCCTCTTACGTCATGCACAGGAAGAAATGGGATGGTGCTGTTCTTTACGTTCGGGACGGAACAAAGCGAAAAGTACGTAAATTATATTGCTAATTAAGTTAAAACTCCCCTGTAACAGGGGGTTGACCCCATAATTTCCCATGACCCGATAATCTCAAAAAGATCTTTACAGGGTACTGAAACCCATTCCTATCTTCAACCAAACACCATATCTCAGGGCATTCAAATAACAGTTACCATTGCCATTTGAACGTAACCCATGCATTGCACCAAATTGGGTAGCGAACGACACACTGAAACAAAGCAAATTTGGGCGCAAAACAATAAATAAAGATTACAGTGGCATTTTCCTACCGAAATGACCGTAGCTGTGTGGCTTTGAAACCAGCGGGTGGAATTTTGGAGATACTGAAATGTGGAGTAGAAAGATAAATGATTAAAAATGATAAATGATTTCATTTGTGCAATTAGGTTTGTACAAACACTTTTACACGTCAGTCATCTATACTTAATATTATAAAGCTGAAGAGTTTGTTTGTTTGGTTGAACGTGTTAATCTCAGGAACTACTGGTCTGAATTGAAAAAAATTGTGTTGTACACAATTTTTTTCAATTCAGCCTATTATTAAGGAAGGCTATAGGATACATAACAACACGCTTCGATCGAAAGAAGCGGAGCAGCAACGAAAAATGTACGAAAACTGGCAGGTAATTCGATGCGACGGGAAGTGTCAGGGTAGCAAAAATTTGACGCGGGCTAAGTCGCGGGCAGAAACTAGTATTATATAAAACTAGATGAGGCTGGCCGTATTCGAGGCCGAGGTCCTGTCGAATCAGTGCACGGTTTCATCAGATGGCTGTATGAGAGTTATTAAAAGCAATATTCGAAAGCTGTGGCAGACCGCAACCCGCAACGGCAAGGTCTAATGACATTGATAAGGCGCTCGCTACAAGCCGTAAGAGAGTCGTCGAGTTACATAGAAACGTATAGCTGTGGTCCGTTACTTCGATAGCGTTCATGCATTATACGTGTATATAACATCTATTGACTTTACTTCAGACATGTATCTATTGATAACTGTTTTGTTTGCTTTTTGGTAAGTTATGTATGCAACTTATCTTCACAACTTATTTAAGGTGCAAACGATAGACGAAGACAGAAGACACAATACGTTTAATTTAACTTTCGTTCTAGCCTAAACCTTTCAACCAGTATTTGTATTTCGAAGTTTAGTAATTGGTTAGTTTTAAGATTTTGGGCCATAATCCACAACGTGGGCTCAGTGCGGATTGGTGCATGTCTTTGATTTTTTTATCTTATTGCCGATTTCGTCATGATATTTTCTTTCACCCTTTGGAGAGCAGTGGTGATGAAAGAATTTACAAAACTACCATTGGGCAAACCTGCTCTAGCTCCATTGCTAACTGCTTTAGATTTCGTATTGAACATTAAATCCGCCTACTTTGCAGCTCCAACCGCATCCAAACAGTCCCTCTATTGTTATCATTACACTAGTAAGTTCAGGGGTCGTTGAGGCATTTAAGCTTAATAAGGAACGATAAATATGCCGAAAAATGGCTGAGACAGTGTTTATTTGAGAACCTTGTTCTGGAGAAATGTTAGGGGGATACACTTTTTGGTGAAGTTTTGTTGTTCTTGAGTCGTTGTAAAAAATTAGGTTGGATATTAATATAATATAAAAAAAATGTATACTAATAAAAAAAACGGATTTCCTACTAAAAAAAACACGACAAAGTGAAAACTATCTTCAATTTCGAAGCCGGTGTCTTTGTTTCTATATTTTAGTTTTTTGCCACCGATTTCGGAAATTTACGTAATTTTTTTACATTGTAGTGTTTTTTTTAAAATAAAGTATGTATCCACCCCACACCAATTCGTATACCAATATGTGCTATCTTAACAACAGTGACTTGAAACATTACAATATTATTACCATATTTATTTTTATCCAAATATAGCGGATAGATAAATACTTAGCCAAGACGCAAACTTTACTTTGTTCGAAGTCATTCCTATAAAAGTGTGCCCTTGAAAAGTTTTATGAAATTATTTTTAAATCAAGTTTTTAGTTATTTCTAATATAACGAATTAATTATTATTTTGTAATTATTTCTAAGAGGTACACGAAAATTTAAAATTTTCTACCTACTAGGCGGAATGTAGATGTACACTTCTACCCCTTTTAATTTCAGCTATTCAGAACTCTTGTCCATAAGAGTTAAAACAACAAAAGTTAACTCCGGTTCAAAATCACTCCGTAACCTCAAAAAGAAAATGCAAAATATTAAAAATAATTGGCAGCAAATAATCTTTTAAAACAACAAAAATCTCAGTGTCAACCGTTAAAGGTGTTATTTTTTTTTCCCTAGAAGCTACTATCAGCCTCCAAAGCATATCCAAAATTCAAATTAATTGTGGTCCTGAAAAAAATATTTTTTCAGATGTTTTCAGATTTTTACATATTTTCCTTTTTCTCAAAAACTAAAAGCGTTAGAGATCTGAAACTTTCAGGATCTTATTAGTACCTAAAAATCTTATTAGTATCGTGTCGATATCTTTCAAGGGCAAACTCACTAAGCACCCCCCCTAGGGCCTTTCACGGAAAATTTCGTATAAGGTCACCCGGGGCATTTGCGTCTTGGGGGCTATTGCGTCTAATCGAAATAATTTAAAATGTGTTTGAATACTAACCTCTCCTGCCATCTAGTTTTGTTCATTTTGAATAAAGTCATAGCGTATACTTTCAATAGATGGCGTTGTCCCGCACAAATTTAAAATATCGGCCATATTGAAAATAACGCGTGTTTCGTCAAGACGTACTGCTTGTGGTGAGTGATTAAAATCTTTAAGAATCCATGTTTTTTCTGAGTTTTCCGTGTTTTGAATGAAATGTTCATATTCAACATATTGTAGCCTCTGTATACCGATAGTTATTTTTATTGAAATCGTTTTATTTGTGGAGAAATGAAGATTTAATTGTATTAGGTTAGGTCTGTTTTCTTGGGGTAAATGCGTCTGCTGTTTCGGGGATATTGCGTCTGCATGACGCATTTGCCCCAAAACCAGAGATCTTAAGCCTTTTTTTTTGTATTTTCTTGTAGTCAATTTTATTTCGTTTTAACAGCTTTATTTGAATTGAATTTGCGTTTCTAAATTTTTTATGAGAAGTTTAGGAATTTTATTTATTATAGTGTAGTTATCAATTTGTGTTGCAGGTAATTTAGATCACAATGGTTATATTGAGATATCTTGAAATCGACAAATATTTAGACAGAAATGACTTTCAATATTATATAGAGCAGATACTTACCTGGCCATGGCATAAAACACATTTTATTTGGTCACATAAATGTTTCGGATGCGGACAGTCCCATACGACACCAACTGGACCTCATCATTTGATTTTGAATATGAATACTCAAATTGCAAAGGCATTATTAGAAAGTTCATTCTTTTGGTGTCCATCTTGTTCTATTTATACTTTGTACATGCACTACACTGAGGATGAATGCGAATATTGCTATGAAAATTTATAACTGCAATATTATTTTTTCTTTTAATACTTTGTAAGTTATTCCGAATCTTGAGACATTTATTTTTAAATTAATTTTAAAGTTTTCGGTCCAAAATCACAATGCAAACGATACATAAATATTTTTGAGTAATACTTAATATACTTAACATCTCAAACTTAGCACAAATTTATATTACAACTTTATTAATTCTATTTCAGATGTTAATCATTTGAAGATGGTTCGCAATTATAAAAAAAAGACTATTTCTAAATACACTCTTGAAACATTAAAAACAGCAGTATTAGAAGTAAAAAATGGAGTCCTTAATTCATATCAAGCATCACGAAAATATGGGATACCGCGTACAACTATAGTAGATCGAGTAAAGCAAAGGCGAGGAGTTGTTAAAGACACACGTGGTAGACCAACACAAATCGATGCCGAAAATGAAAAAAGATTAGCTGCTGGCCTACATACTATGGAGAAATATGGCTTCGGCCTCTCTTCAAAAGAAACATCTATTATAGTAACCAAATACATTGAAAGTAATAAACTTAAAACACAGTTTAAGAGTAATACACCGGGGTATGATTGGCTTTCCGCTTTTCTTAAAAGAAACAAATTATCCTTAAAGAAGCCGCAAGCTGTAGAAATGTCCAGAAAAGCAGCTTGCGACCCCTTTATTATTGAAGAATATTTTAACACACTTGAAAGTTGCATTAATGAACTAGATTTCAAATTTTCCCCTGAAAGAATTTGGAATTTAGACGAATCTAGTTTCAGTAAAGATCCAGAAAAAACCAAAGTTGTAGGTGCAAAAGGTTACGCAAGTACTCGAACCATAGCATCCGCGGGAAAAGATAACGTCACGGTCTTGTTTACTGCTAGCGCTCTTGGCGAAAAATTACCTCCACTGATCATATACCGAGGGAAAAACGTATGGGACCAGTGGATGTCTAAAAATGCATTTGAAGGTACCACATACGCTGCAACCAAAAATGGTTGGATAGAATCGAAAGTTTTTGAGAAGTATATGCTAGGTACAGTCTTGCCTCACTTATCCAAAGAAAAACCATGTTTGCTAATTTATGATGGTCATTCAACACATATTCAATTGAAAATATTAGAGAGAGCCGCTGAAATGGGTGTGACCATTTTGAAATTGCCACCTCATGCCAGCCATCTTTTACAACCTTTAGATTTAGCAGTTTTCAAATCCATGAAAGACAGATGGGACGCAAAAATATTGGCGTGGCAGCGTTTGAACGTTGGAGCCAAGTTACAAAAGGACCAATTCAGCCAAATCCTTGGCGAATGCTGGAATGAATTGGATCCTAAAATAATTAGAAATGGCTTTAAAAAAGGGGGTGTGTTCCCATTTAACAGAAACGTTATCTCAGAAGACAAGTTCGATCCAGATTCTCTTAAGAGATTTCAAAAACACAAAGCCAAAATCAACGAACTCGACATACTATCTCTATCCAGCTTATGTTTACAAATAATAAATAAGGTGAATCCAGAAATTACAAGAACTTCTTTGAATCTGAAACCTTCTGACATTGTAATACCCGGTATTAGTAATGGAACTTCGGGAATCAAAATTCTCGAAAATCGTATCATTTCTGATAGACAAGGAGAATCATTTGAGGATTTGTTGCTTAGCACAATTAAAAAATCGGATAGTACAGATAAAGTAAAGAAAAAAAAAGCTGCGAAAGGCTGTGAAGTCATTACACGCGAATATTACCTGGAAAAGTTACGAAATGAAGAAGCAGAAAAGCAAAAACGTGAAGCAGAAAAAACATGGCGACAGTCAAGAAGATGCGCAAATAAAAGTAAATCCAGAAAGAAAGAAAAGTATATAGCTTCTAAGAAGAAAAAACCACAGAAGAAAATATTGTATTCATCAGATTAAAGTACAGATAAAGAAATAATATTAAGCGATGGCACAGAATCTGATAATTGGAACACTTATTGTGAAAACATTATTCAAGACGACAAAGAAGAGGACTGTTTTCTTGACCACGACTCTAGTGACGATCAAGTATTAAGTGAATTAAAATATGAAAAGAGAACCGATTCAAGAGAGACGGTCACTCTGGACGAACCAAGACGTCCTCAAGTTGATGATTAGATAGTAGTTAAGTTTGTAACAAAAAAAACTGTAAAGCACTTTGTCGGAAACATAATTTCAATGGATCTCGATTCCGACATAGTGGCTCCAAAAGTCAAATTTCTAAGAATCATTAAGAATAGTAAAATTGATTCATTCCATTACCCCGATGTCGAAGATGTTTTAGTACTCCGACATGAAGCTGACATTGAAAAGTTTCTTGAAAAACCCCAAATAACCCGAAGAGGTCATGTTATTTTTAAGGAAAATTTAAAAGCTTTTAATATCCAATAGAATGTACTTAATTATTGTATTTATTCTTAGGATATTAAATTTTCGACTGAGAGACTATTATTATAATGTTTTTATATTGATTTTGTTGGAATAGAGAATTGATTTTGTTATAGCTATATTTGAATTAAGGCTTTATTATCTTATTTTAGATAGAATAAGTGTTGATTCTTCAATATTTTATGAATGTAAATTAGGGCATCATCGAATTTCGT
This sequence comes from Aporophyla lueneburgensis, assembly GCA_932294355.1. NCBI lineage: Eukaryota > Metazoa > Arthropoda > Insecta > Lepidoptera > Noctuidae > Aporophyla > Aporophyla lueneburgensis. Next base: position 10,394,173 of record OW028755.1, read on the forward strand.
AATCAATTCTTTGAGGCTCGTATTACAAAACGCACATCAAAACTCAAGTACTTATTACTTAAAACTAGTGTCAACCAATCAAATGCCTTGAATCTAGTTTTAAGTAATGCTTGAGTATTGATTGACGTTCTGTAATACGGGCCCGTATGTATGTGGAACAGGAAATTCGGTGTGCTCCTCGAAGAGTAAAACTTACCCGTAATTTTGATCTGATTTTATTGTGATATTAGAATATGAAAGATTTGATCTTGTGAATGTCAATTATTATAATAGCCATACATTTTAATATAATGATACATAGATGGACCAGCTTTAAAATACAAATAGTTTAGTGCATACTTAGGAGTATGCAAGGACTGATATTGATATGAGACATAATTTGTGATTATTTATAAAATACATAAGATTTAATCTCGTTAAAAATTATAATACTTGATTTAATTCTAGATTCTTACATTATTATACCAGATGACCTTTTTGACAGTCGTGAGGAAATAGGCTATCATAGATGAACGGAGTAGAGGCCTGTGGCATACCTAGATTCTTTGTTTTGATTTACCAATAAAAATACTACACATTTGTTACACATTGTTTAGATAGAACATTTTTTTTTGTAAAAAATAGCATTTTTTATGCAGGATTACGGCGCGGCGGCGGCACACCACCGCAGCCCTGCATCAAACTCTTAAATTGAAAAAGCTCTGACTGTAATAGTGTACATGTTAGTTTTCGTCTACCTGTAACTTGATTTTGATTAAACTTCAAAAATCTACATGTTGCTTTTATTTAGCACCCAGGTATTTTTATAAGAATTTATTTTAATTTTACCTTCAAAAATAAAATGTTCTGAACGCCTGGATTTGACAGCGGGTAAATGCGTCTATGAAAAAACAGTCGCTTTTTCCCAGATTTTATAACATCGCGTCTGATGTAATAATAATTTAATATTTTCTTAATTTACTGAAAGATGTGGGTGTAAAACTTTAGTTGAAGTAAAATATATCTATTCCAGCCTTCAAACGTCACAGGTTTAAAACTTATTTAATGAAGACGCGTTTGCCCCAAAACGGGAAAATGCGTCTAAAATTTCTCTTTTTAAAAAAAAAGTGTATTTACTCGTATTAATTGTTACTAATGAAATAAACGATTTGTTAAGGTTGCGCACAGATAATTTCTTTATACATTTGCGTTAAAGGTTTTTCCAAGAAATTTAAAGTTAGTGTAATATAAATTTTTAAAAGAGACTAAGGTATTTTTATGACGCAATTGCCCCGGTTGACCTTACTGCCTTTCAAAAAGTATTCATATTTGTACTACCATTTTGTACGGGTAGCAGCCAAAATCTACCTTAAGTTTCATGCACATTACCCGCACGAATAACGAGAACGTGTGCAGAATAGTCCGGGTATAAATGAACGTGTGTAAATGGCCTTATCTGGGCGAAATCATAATTTATAGTAATGTTACGTTGGCTTAATTAGTAGCGCAAATTGCTAGTTTTGGTTGTGGGTTAATTGATTTTTATTGTGAGGGAATTAGGGGTTATGTTAGAGGTCAACAGTAAGACAGGATTGTTGAAATTGTGGCAGGAATTTGGAAATGACCACTGTACATAGGAATTACTTCTAGTAAGTTTTGCGCTTTGAAATTTAATTAGATTCACTGTCTTAGACATAGCTCAACTCATTTTTAATTTGGCACTAGTTTCAAACGTTGGTAGATGCAAAAATATGGTACTCAAAACATTTAATCATTAGTAATTCTAGTTACGATTTGAAAGTTTTGACGAGGTTTTTCTTTTCTTTTCTTTGTTTGCGAAATTTTCTTATGCTATATTTACAATGAGCACAAAAAAAAAATTGTTGTTCATTTAAATTATTGTACTCGTAGTTCGTAAGTTTTGGTATAAATAGCATAGTTTGTAAAGTTTTTTATGGGTATTCCGTTCAAAATTTTACGTTTTTTTTTGTCGTATTTGTCGTGAACATGCCACAATTTTGACATTTTATTTTGATATATTTTTATTTTATATTTCAAGCACACAAATTTTCGGAGGCGGACTTTGCGGGATTTGCGGAGGCATTTTTTATTAGTCAACTTTTGGGCGATGCAGAGACAAACAGTGGTAGGTGAAATAACAATGAATTAAGGATTTTATATTTGTTTTAAAATTAATATAATATTCATGGGAAAAGTGATAGGAAATAGGGGACGCCTATGTTGCAAAGCAGCCTGATCTGGTAGTAGACAATAGCTCATTTGCTAATATTTGGGTTAACATGATATTAAATGTTATTAGTTGAAAAGAACTTGTGTAAGTATAAAAAGTCATGGGAAATAAGGCTCTTTTAATATTATTAAAAGAGCCTTATTTTTTTTTAAAGGAAGTTGGTTGTTATTTTTGAAGTGAAAACTTCTTTAGCAGCGTTGTGCACTTTTTTTGTAATGGGTAAAAAATGTTAAACTCGCGTCAGGACACGTGACCCTGATCGAAAATTCGTAAGATGGACAGAGAGTAGGAGAGGAAGTATCCCCCTCCCTTTCTACGGCGCGGTGAAAATGTATGCCTGCGCCTGCTGTTTCGCTTAGGCGGCGCAGGACGCTTGCGCGAATGTTCGTGTGTGTTTATGTTACAGCGTGCCACACGCATCCATGGATAGTGACAACTGATGGCTCGACCGTCTGTGTAGTTGCCGTCGTCGAAATTATGGATGGAAGTTGATTTTTCTGAGAGATAAACTTTTTAATGTAATATAAATTTTCATGTTTGTGTACGATAGCGCATAATCATAATCATAATCATCATAATCATAATCATTTAATCATTTGTTAACACAGGTACAGTAAAATAGTTGTTATAAATAAAAGATACAGGCGCGCTATGTTATACCAAAAGGCGTACAAATATTTTTGAAGTCATAAAACTAAAAAACTGATAATATCATTAGATTAGTCAAACTTATTAATTGATTTATCCAAATATAAAAAATATGAAAATAATGCATGTCAAAAAAAGAAAAGAAAAGAAAGAATGTTTACTCTGTCAATATTCAAATGAAGTTAAACAAAGAGCGAAAAGAGAGTAATTATACAAACTAAACTGTTAGTTGAACTTGAATTTAAATAATATACCAGGTCATTGAGTACCAACTAAAGTCAAAAACAGTCAATGCATTTTGTCAGTTAAAAATTCCGAAATGCTGTAATATGCTTTACTAATCAGCAAAAATTTAAGCTTTTTCTTAAATAGGTTTAAATTTAATTCTTTAATTGAAGTAGGTATGTGGTTGTATATGATTGGTGCCATACATAAAACACTTTTTTGCATCAATGCTGTATGAGACCTTTTTACGCACAAGTGATGGTTCTGTGGCCGAGTTCTTTGGTGATAAAATGATATTTTAGTAAAAAGATCTGGATTGGTCATGACAAATACAGCTATCTCAAAAATATATAGGCAAGGAAATGTCAATAATTTGTGTTTAATAAAGAACGGTTTACAGGAATCTAAGCTGTGGAGTCTGAACATTGACCTAATGCACCTTTTTTGTGCTTTGAAAACGAACTCTCTATTGGTTGAGTATAAATAATATTAATAATATATAATATTGTAATAAATAATAATCGCAATAAATAATATTGTATTCTACCACATAAATGATAGTACTTTTATACTGATAATTAAAGCAATTCAAGCAACATTATTCTCTAACCATTCCAAAATATCAAAAATGTACAACGTTAATATTCAAGTTTTCACTTCTGCCGGCACTCCCGGAGTGCAAACCGACGTTTTTTTTTTTGTAAAATTTTTTTTCGTATAAAACTCCTATTAAAAACCATATACTTTGGCACTGATTTTGTGTTCGTTTGTTTGCCGCTGAGTTTTATTTTAGCCACAGACTGCGTTATCAAAAACAGCACACAAACCTAGAATATCAATAAAGAAACCCTCGGGTCGACAACAATGGGCAGGGAAATGGCCCTCTTCGGCGTACAATGATCAAAATCAAAATCAAAATCAAAAGTCATTTATTCAAACTAGGCTGAGAGTCAGCACTTTTTGAACGTCAAAGTTACAAAAGACAGTCCCCCCAAAACGCCCGCCCTTCGACACTTCCTAGTGCTTTAGCTGGGAAGAAGAAGTGGCGGAACAAACTCCCCAGCAGCACAGCTGTCTGTTAAGTTAGAAGAACTTGATTCTATACAATATCGTGTAAGTAATTAATATTATAAAACAAAACAAAACATACATTATTCGCCATATGTCAGCTAGCACACGCCAATATACGAACAAAACATTGAAAAGTAAACTCAAGCTGAAATAAATAATAAAACAAAATCGTAAACAAAACGTAAAACTTAAATAAAGCCTCCAGGCATAAAGGGCGTGCCCGCTTACATATTCAACGACGCAAAATGATACATATACATACATTGATGCATATAGCTAAGTTGAAGTTACAATAGTTAAACTAGGACCTCCGGAGTAAAAAGTAAAATAACAGTTAATACAAATAACAATAACAAAAACCATAGTCAGCAAGTCGACCAGTCACCACAAGCAGCACCCGTTCACGAGCATAACGCAAAGGTCAGCCATTACCCCCCTCGCCATATTTGAGGGAAGGTGGTAACCCGACCCCCGACGCTACCGCAAGCAGTGACATCTAAGGGAGCATGACGAACTTGCTGCCGGTTGGTCAGGCTAGAATATTATGAACAGCTGACGAGGTCGCTAGCTAACTACATGTTGCAATACAACTCATTTAAAATCATTGTAATGAGTAGATTATGTCCACAATAAGTGAAATTAAAAGAAAATAAAAAATAATTAACAAAATCAGTTAAATAAAAATAAAATAAAAAAAAACAATTATATGAACTACCCATATAAACTGTCAGTAGGAAAGCTAATTCTGGATTGAAAGAACATAAACATTGTCTTGAGTTAATCACAGCGACCAACTATTCTTATCGTTTAAGTAGTCGTTGATAGAATAGTATGCCTTTGAACAAAGGTTGGATTTTACTTTAGCTTTAAACTCATTAAACTGCAAATCTAGCAAAGCAGAGGGCAGCTTGTTATAAAAGGTAATACCAAGACCAACAAAAGAATTATGAACCTTATGAAGCCGGTGAAAAGGAGCACGTAGTTTGTCCTTATTTCTAGTATTAATGTTATGAATATCACTGTTTTTAGTGTACAAGTGTATGTTTTGCCTAATATATAAGATGTTGGCGAAGATGAATTGTGATGCCACCGTAAGAATACCAATATCTTTAAATAAATCTCTCAGAGAAACTCTGGCACCTAGTTGGTAAATCGCTCGAACAGCTCGTTTTTGAAGAACAAAAATATTTTGAATGTCCGCGGCTTTGCCCCACAGCAGAATGCCGTAGGACATTATGCTATGAAAATAACTAAAATAGACTAATCGAGCTGTATCAACGTCCGTGTACTGTCTAACTTTCCTTACGGCGTAAGCGGCCGAACTGAGCCTTCCCGCTAGGCTTGATATATGTGATCCCCACTGAAGTTTGGCGTCTACTGTTATGCCCAGAAAAACTGCCGAGTGTACAGTATCAAGCACCTGATTATTTAAAACGACATTGGGTCCCAGATTCCTAACATTCGGTAAGGCGAACTTTATACCTTTCGTTTTCTTAGCATTAAGAACTAGGTTATTTGTGGTAAACCAATCCGTAGCCATTGAGAGCGCACTGTTCACGTCGTCAAAATCTTTTCTATTCCTGTCTACTTTAAAGATAAGTGAGGTGTCATCAGCAAATAGTACAATGTCACAGATATTCTTTAAATAGAATGGTAAGTCATTAATGTACACTAAGAATAAGAATGGACCCAGTATTGAGCCTTGAGGTACACCTAACTGAACTAGTAGCCCGGAAGATTTTACACCATTGACATCTACACATTGGTGCCTATTTTGTAAATAAGAACTTATGACATTGAGAGCTTCGTTTTGAACACCGTAATGACGTAGTTTACGCAAAAGTGTGTCATGGTGAACGCAATCAAAAGCTTTGGAGAGATCACAGAAAACTCCGATAGCATTTTGCGAGTTCTCCCATGCGTTGAAAATGTGTTTCAGCAGAGCAACACCCGCATCTGTTGTCGAACGACCTTTTGTAAAACCATATTGCTCATTATGAAGGAGGCTATTTAAATTAAAATGTCTTAGTAACTGCTTGAGTATTAACTTTTCAAATATTTTACTAAATGCAGGTAAGATAGAAATGGGCCTAAAATTGTCAACGTTATTTTTATTACCTGTTTTAAATAATGGTATGACTTTACTACTCTTCATGAGGTCATGAAAAGATCCCAAATCAACACATTTATTAAAAGTTACAGCTAGATAGGGGGCTACGATGTCTATTATATTACTTAACAGTTTAATGGAGATGCCCCAGTAATCTCCAGTGTTTTTTGACTTAAGTGTATTAAAAATATTAACCACGTCACGAGGCGTTACATGTTCGAAACTAAATAAGCGACTACATCTGGGCACACTATTATGCAAAAGGTTTTCAGCTTTAGACGGGGACGAATTTAAGGAGCAAGTCGTAGTTATAGGTATGTTGGCAAAAAACTCATTAAATGCCTCAGCTACATCGGCAGCTTTATTAACCAATTTGTTGTTAATCATAATCTCCAGTTGTTTTTCCTGTTTAACCGATTTACCCGTTTCATTGTTAATGATTTTCCAAGTGGTTTTTATTTTATTGTTTGAATTTTTAATTTGATCGCTTAAAAATTTAGATTTAGCGAAAGCACAGATTTTTTTAAATAACTTTGAATAATTTCTGATGTACTCTAGAAAAGGAGTATCAAATATATATTTTTTTAAACCATATAACTCGTATAGTCTCGCTCTACTTTTATAAATACCTGGAGTAGCCCATTGGTTGAAGCTAACAGAGGTGCTATTAATGTCAATAGTTTTGGTCTTGAAAGTAGATTGGTATTCTTTTTGCACAATATCAAAAAGGGCATAGATTTCATTAGGATTCTCGTGTTCTACTATAGATGGTGTAATCCTATGAGCAATATTATTTTTAAATTTGTTGCAACGACTAACTGTATAGGGCCTACATTCTATTTTATGCGGCTTTTTTAGTAATGGCAAAGGGAAGCTGGCTAATAATCCACAGTGGTCAGACGTTAAGTCACTTAACACTAACTTATTATTGGCATCACAATCACTAAATATATTATCAAGACAAGTCGAAGACGATGCCGTGATCCTAGTAGGTTCGAAAAACAAATTTACTAAATTAAATGACTTAAGCAGATTGAGCAGTCTAATACTTAATGGAGTAAAGTAACATCTAAAATATTAATATTAAAATCTCCACATAAAATTATACATTTATTAATTGATTTTAATTTGTTGAGTGAGTCCTCCATGACCGACTCGAAACGAATAAAATCCCCAGAGGGTGGACGATAAACGCATATTATGACGTAACGCTCTAGTTCAACACAAGACAACTCAATAGTGCACTCAATGGAAAGATTAACTAAATCTAAACGTTGTTTACATTTCAACTTGTTTGAAACAAGAACTAATGATCCACCGCGTATAGCACTTTTTCTCACAAATGCACTTTGCACAGTAAAAAAATCATCATTCATAAACACTATTTCATGTTCTTTCAACCAGTGTTCAGTCAAAAATAATACCTGAACATCATGGTTTTCTATAAATAAACTTAACTCTAGTTCTTTGCCGGACAAACCCTGCATATTTTGATGAACAACATTCAACATATGCGGCTTACCTGTTGTCGCACCTAATAGTTTAAACTACTAGGTGTATCAAAAGTGGTGCTAGAACCACTACTAACAGTAATCGCTGGTACCCTACAAGTACCAGTGTCACGGTGTAAATTGTATGCTAAAAGATTAGCAATTTGTCTCCTACACCTAGGTGGCAAATACATAGTATAATTTGTTAATTTGTAATCAGTAATAAATTGATTACAATCAAAATATAAAATAGCGTCACTGTGACAACTAGTCCTATTATAAATTAACATATTTAAATTATAAATGTGCCTGTTTTGCTCCTCAGACAAGTATTGAGAATAAGGCAAGGCACAGAAAATAAATTTACAGTGATTGGTCTCATTGAGATGTAACATCAAATGGACACATTGAATTATTTCTTTTTTTCTAACATTTAAACTATCCCCATATAATAATATTACTGTAGAACCAGGGTTTATTTTTGACAATTTAATTTTACTTAATAATTGGCTAATACTGGCACCAGGTGAACAATTATTAATTACATACTGTTGTGAACACTGATTAAATATGCTACCATAACCATGACCAAATTTGTCAGAAAAAATATAGGTTGTGTTAATATGGCTATTATCATCAGTAATACCGCTATTTACTGGCTGAGTTGCTGAGGGTGTGGGTGTATCAAGTTGAGGCTGAGGTGCCGCGGAGCAAGTGCAGCTAAAAGAGAGGTTATTTGTAAGAGACTCATACCTCTCTGCATTGCACTTGACCAGGTCTGCCAACTCACAGGCTTCCTGCATGCGCTTACTCAGGTCTTGTTGAGTAGCCTCATATTTACTAAAGATATCCTTTAGTGCAAATTCCCTAACAAACAATTCATCCCGAAGGTGCTGAGTGTCCGTATCATACAAAGTAGTACATAATTTCAAATCACTATAACACTTCTTCAATTCTTGTATTAAATTTAGATTTTTTTGCCTAAGTTTTGTGTTTAATTTATTTACTTTTTGGCATTTCAATGTTTTCTGATACTTTCTAATTAATCTATTAATTTTAATATATTTTTTTAACTTATTGTGGCTAGTAAACAATTCGTTTTTAGAAATGGTATCATCAGTTAAATCTATTGTTACAATTGGCTCAACACATGTAGGTTTGGACCTGATACCAACCAACTCATCATAGAGACTGCTGGTGATCGCAGACTCTTCACCGGCTTTGAGAGTTTCCAAATGGGTTACTGTGTTGTGGGCCCTGCTTAGTTCCAGTTCCAGTTCTGATATCCGTCTCAAAGCCAGTTCGTAGGTGTCACTACAATGCTGGTAATTTGACACTAGTTCACGAAGGTGTTGATGCTGGTCAAGTATGTCCATATGCTGTACATGTAGTTCAGCCAACTGATTCTTAAGGTCAGTGTTCTTTTTATTAATTAACTCTATTTCGACCTCGCTGTCTTCCCTTTCCTGTATCAGCTGATTGCATTGCTTTTTACTAGAATCCAATTCCTTTAACGTAGCCCTCAGTTTTTCCTCTAAGAATGCAGCTCTACGGGTCAACATATTGACAGATCAACCCTAGAGGCACCCTGGAATGAGAGAAGAGAAAGCTAAGTGTGTGAAAGGAATAAGAGAGAGGGGTGAGAAGTAGATAGTAAATGACGGGAGTTCAAATTTTAACCCGGCGAGCATGAGGTGAAAAAAAGTTACTTCAAGAATGTGGCAGGGTGTGACATACCCTTATCTTAATGTACCGTAATATAGTTATTTTTATTATTATTTTAATTTTGTTGATTTTATTTTGTAAAATAATGAATTATTTAATGGAGTTAAATGAAAGAAGTTCTTTATAAAATAATAATGATTTATTTATTCATATTTATTTTATACTATGTAATTTTAGGAACAAAGTGTAAGGTTTTACAAAAATTAAGAATTCAACAAAATTATTATTCTTTGGAATGTAAATCAACTTAAAACTAAAAGATAATGAGAGCCACCTCGTAAAAAAACTAATTAAGTAATTTTTTTATTGAAATAGGATTAATCAGCACTGTTGAGTTCAGCACAATTTTCGCAAATAAATTTTGCATGTTTCAAACATATGGGCTTGCCACAAGCATTGCAGGAATGTTTAGTTTTTCTGTCCTTCTTATATAGACAATCCTGGCATCTGACATATCGTCTGGGCGCAATTGTAGGTCTAGGTGAGGGCTCACCGAGCTGCTCTTCGATTCGCTGGTGGATGTACCTTGGTATATTTTTCTTAGTTTTTCGTGAATGTAGGTATTCGTAAATCATTGATAAGCCCAAATTACGAATGAATTCAGTTCTTTTGGTCGTAACGTTTTTGTTTGTTGATAGCTGCCATTCAGAAGCTCACTTGGAGAGTACGCATTTTGACAGCGTTGAACGAACTGATCAAAAATGCTTCGGAAGACTGCCATATTATCAATTTGTTTACGCTGCTCTCTTGTGGCTTTGTCATCGAAACGTACAGCATTTTGAAGAAACTCGAATCTCTGCAGTGACATGGTGGTACGAAATATGTCAACGCCAGTTCCATCAGTTCGCCAAAGATCTTTCAAATTTTGACGATTAGATTTGATGAGGCCAGCTAAGTACAGTAAGCCAATAAATGCTTTCAACTCACGTAAAGTGGTTTCTTGCATGTAAGAAGAAGCATTACTATTAGAATTATTTGCTGCACTTTTAATTTGTCTTTGGCGAATTTTCGAATTAGTGTGGATCAAGATTTCTTGAAGCATTTCTGGAGTCACAAAAATATTCCAGCATTCAAACTCTGTAGAAGCATCTTTTCCAATGTCCTTTACTCGAGCATGCTCGGTTACGATGTTTTCAGAACGAAGTCTCACGTTTGGACGCTGACAATTTTTATACCACTTGGTGCCATCTTTAGACTTATAAAAAGGTCCACTTATTTGCCTAGAAGCTGATACTCTCTGCCTTAGTAGTGACAATGGTAAATCGTTCTCGGGGTCGTTACCTGATTGAGCTGTAGTAAATACTTCCTCCCTGGAGTTGGATGAAACATCAACTGAATCGTCACCTTCTTGCTCCGTATCAGAATTCACTTCATGTTCACTACAATGATCAGTTTCTTGTTCTGAACTGGATTCTCCAGAAAAATCAGTTGCTGCCTCTTCCAACATAGCACGAATCTGTTCCTCTTGACTTTCAATATCCATTTTGGTCGAAAATTAAAAAAAAATATTTAAAAAAATGTTCAATAAATGAACGAATAACAAATTCATATAGTAAAATAATAAAGAAATAACAAAAATCTAAAAACAACAAATAAAAAACAAAAAATCTGAAATTAATTGAAAAAAAAACTAATAAAACAGTTAAAATTCATTATTAAATCATTACGTAAAATAAATACGTCAAAAATGAGGCAGGGTATAACATACCCGAGACAAGTTTGTGCACGTATAAGTTCGCCGATGCCTCGCGCCACACTGCGATCACGCCACTAACCCGTCCCGCACGCCCCTACCTTCAGCTACTGACCGATCTAGTGTCGCCAGACGAGGATTTTAAAATATACAGTACTTTTACATTTTAACTGGGTATGAGATACCCTGGATCATGCTCGCCGGGTTAAAGAGATAAAATAAAAGAATAATACTAATAAAAGAGTGAAATCTCTAATCGAATGAAAACGAGATAATAATTATTAACAACAGTAAAAAGTGAAAATACTAAAAAAATGTTTTCTTTTAATAAATGTGCAAATATAACAAAATGGTTGGGGGTACGTACTACTATTATGTTGTTCAATTCAGTTTCTAACATTAATTTCTTAAGGTGGTTCTAATTCAGCAATTGAACATAAAAAAGGATGTATAATGGAACAGTGATTTCTATGGGAACTAACGTTGTTTATGTGATTTTGTCCTAATAGTGCATGAAATTAATGTCAAACATATTTTGGAGAAATAAGGGTTATTTACGACATAGATCACTGTTACAAGTAGTATGAACGTTAAAGGGCAAAAGGTGCAATGGGATCGAATAAGATTATAGTTGAATATGCTTAAATTAAAAGAAATACTCCCCGGGTTAGGTGATTTCAAATCCGTCCGTTGGATGACAGCTGGTACTGATTTATTGATATTTCATTGATTTTGCAACGAAATAACTCACAAACATTAATCCTTATTATTTATCACTATATCTATCGAAATTAAACACGATTTTAAACATTTAAACGCAAATTACATTAATTTTATAATTTAATTCTAACACCAAAATTTTTGACGGCCGGCTGCCAGTATTGCCAGCCTAAAAAAAAAGATGATAGAGATCGTAGTCTAGAATCGAAAAACTATTTACAGAAAAGACACAAGCGACTTAAAAAAAAAAAATGAAACATAATTTGAGTTTTAGAAGACGCTGGGTTTGATTTTCTTTATTGCCAAATTAACATCGAATACCGAAACTGTAAAAAAAATCGATTTATAGTAGCATTCTTGACATCGATTTTTTTCTTGTAAGTCAACAGTTTTTTTTCTCCTTTAGAACGTTGTAGGTACCACATAATTGCATGTTCCTCTACTTCTAATATCCCGCACAATGTGGAGATGACAAAATTATCAATTCAAACTGGATATAAAACTTAGTTTTTCAGTAAGTTTCAATAAAAATATCTGAAACTACTCAAGTAAAGTTAATAACATTGATGAGACCACAGCGTGGACGTCTTCTCCTAAATGAAGAAGTTTTATTTTACTCATAGAATTTGTACTTTTGCATATCTTCTACCTTTCTTATTATTTTAACAGAGTAGTAAACCATAACATGATATACAACAACTAGGCGAAATGTTTCAATGTGTGCTTAATTTCATGGTATTTTACTAGTTGTCTGCTAAAGATGACCTTATGTTGATAGAGAAAATACTTATAACATCACTCCATTTGACCATATAATATTTATTTTTTGCCCCAACCAGGCGTCGTAGTCGTTATTTCTAAATGTTGCCAAAGTACAATAACACATTAAATCGCCCGAGTTGTTATAATGTTATCAGATTCCAAAAGTCTGTTACTATTCATGATAATACCTTAACAGTGCTCCCAGCCAGTATAGTGGATATTGTAATTCGGTATGAAAATAATACACTTTTTCCAAAAATCAACTCAGCCTATGGCAGTTCACTGTTGGACATAGGCCTCACCCATGTTGCGCCACAACACCTATCTTCTGCTTTCTGCATTCAGTTTGTCCCAGCCACCTATTTGAGGGCGTCGGTCCATCTAGCTGGAGAGCGTCCCACACTGCGCTTGCCAATACGCGGTCTCCACTCCAGGACTCGTTTACTCCATCGCTCATCGGTCCTTCAACAAACATGGCCTGCCTATGCCTCTGCAAACTATGTCGGTAACTCCAGTTCTTTTCCGGATAACTTAGATTCTGATTTCATTTTTCAAATATACTTCGAGCTTAGCCTACGCTATAGCGCGCTGTACCTAAACACGAAAGCGTGCAATAAATGAAATAATTATATTATGAAAGTTGCACAACAACGTGTTTTATTGTTCAATCCGGTCCGGACAGGCCCTAAAGCTCTTACAGTACATTTCACCAATCTGTACCCGACATTAAAAGTTTCTATTGACTGCGGTACTTGCACTCTGCTTTTGATTAACAAAGTTGTGACAGCTAACGGATGGCTACGAATGGTGGATGGTTCAGTAAAGTGTCAGCGGGTAAATGACTCGTATATTTGGCGTAAACAGAAAGTTTTTCTTTAAATGGACTCTTAAATTAAGCTGTTTAGAGGGCAGGGACATCGATGTGCGTATTACCATGGATTCAGTAGATGATTATCAAATGTGTTAAAAAATTAGGAAGGTTAAAAGAAAATCTGCTGTTTGTTTCGAGGAAAAGTGCCAACAGCATTTTTTATTTAATAATCGACGCAACATATCGCATTATCCAACCACTACCTCTACAGTGTTTGTTGTCCTTATCATCCACCCAGCCTTATTCATCGGTTTCCAGTCACACCAGATGCAAGTGAATATTTAACATGCAGCCACTGCCTATCTGAACTCCAATAAAAGTCATAAAAAAAAACATTTCATACACAACTGATTCTATTTTAAGACTGAAAAAACTATTAAAACTAGTTATTTTTAATAACAACTGAAAAACTGTAAAGTATGGTTTTTGTTTTAATATAATAATAAAAAATACCAAGAGTAAAGTAAAGCTAAATCTCTAAAAAGATATTTACCAAGAAGTTCATTCCATCCAGCATTTTTAAATCCCTTCTCGTCTCTAGAGATGGCGACTAAGTGAAGTCCAAGCGCTTTCAAGAGTTAACTATGTTTTATACTTAGAAAACGTTGAAGGCACACTCCGTCGAGTCTGTTGTTAATTAAATGAATCCGTGCAACCTTTGACATCAGGGGTCTACTCACTAAGTACGAATTCCGCAGTTTCGGCTGAAGTTACGGGCGCTTCTAACTCCGTAATACTTAGAAGGTTACATAAGGTGAGTTCAGTTTCCGAACAAAAAATTAATGATGACACGATTTTACAGTTGTCCTTACGCCTCATGTGAGTTTTTGCCTGACTGCAAAATTGAATTTGACACTTATTTTGATAGACACTACTTTCTGACGGACCCGAAGGTTCGATGATGGACTTATACTCGGTTTCCTATAAACCAAAACAAATCGTTTTGCTTACCATTTTTTGTTTTGGTAGCATTTTATTGCCAAACTGTGATTTTAATAGATTCGTGAGCTAATTTTTCCTGTAATTCCTACTTGTATAAGGGAGAGTCTACTTTGCAAATATATGATGTACTAGCTTCTGCCCGCGACTTCGTCCGCATGAAATTCCAAATTCCCCCAACCCTTCCCATTGCGTCGAATCGCCTACCCATGTGATTTTCCCCGTTTTTGCAACATTTTTCATTACTGCTCCGCTCCTTTTAGTTGTAGCGTAATTTATATAGCCTTTCTCGATAAATAAGCTACCCAACACAAAAACATTTTTTTCAATTCTGACCAGTAGTTCCTGAGATTACCGCGTTCAATCAAACAAATAAACTCTTCAGCTTTATAATACTAATATTATAAAGCTGAAGAGTTTCCTATAGATATATATATTTGCTTCATGAATTCTGAAGATACAAGAGTCTTATTTTTAACAGTCCGTAAAATACAAGAATCAACCATTAGACAGTAGAAAATCTAAACATTAAACAACAGATTAATTAATGTGATTAACAGTCCAGTTATAAGTAGTTGGTAGCAGTTAACTTAAAGATTACTGAGCCTTTTTCTTATAGCTGTAGAGAATACGAAAAATATTGTTGCACTTGATTTACCTAAGATATAATGAGTGAATTCTGCAAGAAAGCCATAACTATTACCATTATTAAATGAATCTATTTTTCTGCTGTAAACGCATATGAGCCAACAGGACCAAAATCGTGTCTATCCGTTTTATATCTATAATAATATTATAAAGCTGAAGAGTTTGTTTGCTCCTTTGGTTGAACGCGGTAATCTCAGAAACTACTGGTCGGAATTGAACAATTCTTTTTGTGTTGGGTAGTCTATTTATTGCGAAAGGTTATTATAGGCTATAAAATATCACGCTACAATCAAAAGGTGCGGAGCAGCAATGACAAATGGACGGAAACTGCCAGGCAATTCAATGCGACGGCGACGGGAAGGGTCAGGGGAGCATAAATGTGACGCAGTCGAAGTGACGGGCAAAAGGTAGTTAGTCATATTAAGACAAAACAATTCTAAAACTTCCCCTTATTTCATTAGAGAATTTTAAGAATTTATTAGTCAGTTGCGTTATTTCACAAGCATTCTGAAAATAACGTACCATTTGAAATTCAATTATAGAACTCAGGTAGGAAGTCTTAGAACATTTAATATCACTTAGTAGAGTTTAAGACAGAAAACATTAATCTACGATGTTTTCTAAGCTAGCTAGTTCTTTGATTACAGTTTGATGGTAAATAAACAGACCTTTCTTGGTTAATATTTGTTCATTATAGAGAGATTAGGAGGGATTGAGATCTTTCTGAAAAAGTAGTGATAAAAACTATTCATTGCTGATGATTTTGTTAATTACATAACACCATTTTCCGTCGTTTTGATTTTCATCTTGAAAGTCGCATATTATCAAAGGTTAGTTGATTTTCAAATTAACTAAAAACTTAAATTATTTGTTTATTCAAATCATAAGTTAAATTCGCTGACAGTTGTATGAAAAGACAAATTGACGTAGTGTGTCGATTTGTTCCCCTGGCTGTACTTACGGAGGACGTGCATTTTGCCGCATAGTTACTATTCTCTAGCTCTTCTTTTCTAAATGGGGCAATTGTTTGTTTTACTGCACAGTTTTCAAAAAAAGAACAAGAAGTCAGCGTATCGGTATTCCGATACTCTCAGCATTTTCTCTTTTAATCCTTAATTATGACAGCAAAAGCTTGGAACAATAGGTTTACATTTTATATCTTCCAGCGCTATTAACGCTACCAATAGTCTTAGTAAGCGGCTTTATTGCATATTAAATCAGTGTTTGACGTGACTGCGGGTACTAATTAGCCATTTTGTTTGTGTCGCTGTATGCGTTTTGTTTTGTGGCTATTTTAGGGCTGCGTACATAGTAATTATATCGAGTGTGTTGAAACGTAAGAGAAAGAGAAGGTGGTGGATGCGGAATTTCTTACTACGACGAGAAAGAAGAGTTAATATTCTAAAGTGATCTATGAATGTGACAAATGGCGCAAAATGGCGCGAGACACGTGCGCTCGCTCTTGAGGCGGGAGCAAGCAGCATGCCCCACTTCACGTACAATGTTGCGGGACACTATGCAACGTTCCAGCGTCACGTATATTGAGTGTCGCGCGTCATGTTGCGGCACAAAATGTTCCCTAGTGTATTTGGCGCTTCTATTCTCCATGCAAACCTTGGTATCCAGCTGACGTTAATTCCATTTAAACGAATATTAACTTTATGTTACTATAAATTACGCTGATTTCAAAATGATGAGTTTTATTGACAAAGATCACATTTCGTTTAAAGCGGTAAAGCAAACTGAATTTTCTGTATGTCTATTAAAGTTGATTTTCTAAACCTATTTGAAAATACGGAATGATATATATTATGACTAGCTTTTGCCAGCGGCTTCACCCGCGTGGAGGTCGGAAATTATCCCGCGGGAACATACTACCAGGATAAAAAGTAGCCTATGTCCTTTCTCAGGGTCTAAACTATCTGTGTACCAAATTTCATTTAAAGCGGTTCTGCAGTTTTAACAGGAAAGCGAGACAGATAGACAGACAGACAGACAGACAGAGTTACTTTTGCATTTATAATATTAGTTAAGAAGTTAAGATTAAGATATATAAGGAAAGGGAATCTTGAACGAAGTGTAATGTAGACTTCGTTCGCGACTAAGTTTGACACAAACTGATTCAGTAATGGATTCGTACAACCTACTACTAAATTCTCTCTTCTGAGAATGTGGAAATGAGCTGTTCCAAAAATAGATCAAAGACATGCCATTATCTAAATAACAAAGTAACTCAGTGACACTCCGGTCTTGTTAAAATGTTACTCAATTGATTCCCTAAGGAAGGATGACAATGAAACTTTTGGGTCCTGCCATAGAGTAGGGAGGAATGGAATGACACTTACACTCTGTTTCGAATAAGTATTGTTGCTTCGTGATTGGTCCAAGCCAGCCGCAACCAAGCCGCGTAATATTTCCAACCTTATTGATCAGTTGGGAAATATTAAGCGGCTTGTTGGATTATTGTTATTATACAAGCCATAAATAAAAATTACAAACTACCATATAACTTTTCATCCCCTGTTTAACCCCTTTAGAGAGTAAATGTTCACTCTCAATATAGAATTGTTGTCAAATTTATGATGAAGTATACATAAAGTACTACCTATCCATCTTAAAAGTAAGTTAAATAAACTGACTGAACAATTTACCAAAACTTCAAACTGGAACGTAAGCATTATGTACCCAACTCGATTAGCCAACCAAATTAGCTACCCCCAAAACTAATCTCGCATGTCAAATCTAAGGAACAACTTAAAAGAGTTCTTCTAAAAAATATCTTCCCTTGTGTCCATAAATATTGTAGTAACAAACCTCACGTTGGCGAAAATGTCTAGTTGCAAAATGTAAAATTGTTTAATTTTATTTGCTTAGCATAGTTATGTTATTAACACAAGCAAATTAATTTGCAGTCTACTGTTAGACGAGCTACTGCCGACAAACAATATGCATTTGGCAGACTATATGACAGTTATTCTTAAAACAGATTTTAAATAACCCCCTCGACGGATGCTGATGATTCGCCATATTGTATAAGCCTCGAAACGTTTTTGTTCATATCAACACTCCATTTCTACATTCTCCGTGTTCATATAATATGTCACGAAATGTTCAGACCTTTTATCCCAGGTACATGTACCTCCCAGAGGCATAGTATCAACTCGACTAGATTACACGTTTTGACAAACTTCGAATTGAATCTCTGAGTTTGGGAGAACTGAATTTGTATGAATGAGAAGGTAAGTATATATCTAGATGTTGTTTTGTTTGTTAGTTAAAGTTGGGTATCTATGCGATCGGAGATTAGAAATCGTTACTCTATTTAAATTATCTTCATTTTGCCTAGCAAAATGAAGATAATTTAAGCACGATTGGTGACGCCAACTTCTTAAACAAATAATTGAATTTGAAAAAATATTGACTTTGTTGGCATGTTTTCTAAAGTTATCATTTTGTTTAACATAAGGTTTGACTGGCTGATAATGTCTGCCCCATACATTGTTATCTTTTCGGTCATCGTTATCGCTGAAAGACTGTCACTTTGACACTATACATAGAGTTTGAGTTGTGAATTAAATAGTAAGTACTCAAATTCTGACTACTTCTTCGCATTGGACTAATCACGACAGCTTGGGCTCAAAAAATATACACTCGAGAGCAATGAATCCGGGTCACTTAAAGAATCCTAAAAATCTCGGAAACTAAAAATGCTAGGTTAATGCAATAAATTGTATTTAATAGACAATGTAATACTCCTTAAATGAAGGTATTAAAACTTCTTAGTTATTGTAAAGTTATATCATAAAAAAATCAAATTTGAAAAAGGGCCACTTTCGAAGATGGAACTACGAAATTACAGCATTTGGTTTTGCTTTTGTTTGTAATCTGTCATTTATGTGGGTACATAAACCATGTTGATAGTGCTCTATATTCATTATTCAAGCTGAAATTATGTCGCTTACGCCTGAAGAATGCACCAGAATACTTACAATGCTGGAAACCGGCCGGAGTCAGCGCGATACAGCCTGGACTGTCGGTGTGTCGCTGTCAACAGTACAAAGAGTTCTCCGACGTTACGAAGAAACTGGTTCTAACCTACGCAGACCAGGAACGGGCAGAACCAGGTGTACCAGAGCACGAGAAGACCGATACTTGGTGAACACCATGCTTCGAAATCGCTTTCTCACAGGAACTGAACTCACAAATCAGTTTCGACGCCTCGGAGGAAGTAACCCAAGTGCATGGACAGTAAGACGTCGGCTTGCTGAATCTAACTTAAAACCCCTTAGACCTGCAAACGGCCCTAAACTGGAGCGTGGGCATCGTATTTCAAGACTAAGATATGCCCAGAGCCACGTAAATTGGAGTATTGAAGATTGGTCAAAAGTTATGTTCTCCGACGAATCAAAATTTATGCTCTACAAGCACGATGGAAGACACAGAGTGTATCGAAGACCAGGGGAAAGATTCAAGCAAGCATGCATCGAAGAAAAAGTAGCCTACGGTGGTGGGTCTGTACTTGTGTGGGCCGGAATTTCTTCTGAAAGTCGCACAGAGCTGGTGATCATAGAAAACGGCTCTTTAACTAGCGTAAGATATGTGGAAGAAATCCTCAATGATCACGTTGGTCCATTTATGGTCAATTTAGGTGAGGATGCTATATTTATGCATGACAATGCCCGACCTCATACAGGTAGGATTGTGAATGACTACCTTCAAGAGATGAACATTACTCGTATGGAGTGGCCAGCGCGCAGCCCGGATATCAACCCGATCGAGCATGCTTGGGACGAGCTAGGCAGATGCGTAAAACAACGAAACCCTCCCCCAATCACGCTTCGTGAGCTCAAAGTTGCTCTCACAGAGGAATGGGAGAATATTCCCCAAAATCGTATAAGGAACTTGGTGTACAGCATGCCAAACCGCGTAAACGCAGTAATGGAAGCACGAGGAGGCAATACGAAGTATTAAAATTCAAGAAAATCGTAATAAAGTTCAAAAATTTCATGTTTCCTATTTTTGTTTTAAGGAGAGATCAGCAGTTTTTTTCTTTATGTAATTTTGTGTTAATAAAATGTATGGTGACTCATATTTTTTTTACTTTCATTTAAGGAGTATTACATTGTCTATTAAATACAATTTATTGCATTAACCTATCATTTTTAGTTTCCGAGATTTTTAACATTCTTTAAGTGACCCGGATTCATTGCTCTCGAGTGTACTTTGCCATTTTTATGTACACTACATATCTACACAAAGAACTTAATAAAAAAATAATACATTTCTGCAACGTTACGGAATAATTTCCAATCACAACGATAAGGATCTCAATACATAAGGCCTTCCTCAATACTGCCCAATGTGTTGTATTACAATCGTATCACACCACAGAGCACGGACACGCTTTGCCGGTCACGGCTAGAGGCGGCATTGTCAACAGTTTTCATACAAGCCGAACGTGTCACCGTTTACTCGCACTACGTCATAAATGACGTATAAAACTGATGGTTAGAGGCCGTGTGATAGACGTCATTTGCACTTTGATTTTGATGCCACTAATTTAATTTGTTCTGCCATTTCTAGATGCTACCTTAAGCTACCCAATATCATAATCCTTGCGGTGACGCACTATCCTATTTTTTCCCGTAGGATTCGTAAAAGGCGAGTAAGGGACTTGCTAGAGAATGGGCAGCAGCGTTTTCGTTTTCGATGTATTTTACCACCATACTGCGATCGCCAACCCGCTTGCTAAGCGTGGCGATTAGGGTAAACTCCTCCTAAAAATGTACCGGTCAAATTGGCACTTGCTACGCTTTGTAATTAACAAAGTTTTTTTTTTTGCTGACTGAGCCTGCTCTTTACCTCGATCATAGAAAGCGATTGATGAAGTCTATACAAAATCGAAAACAAAAGTCATTTATTCAAATCACGCTGAGGCTTAGCACTTTTCAAACGTCAAAATTACATAAGATAGTCCCCCAATACGCCCGCCCTTCACCGTTTCCTAGTGCTTTAGCTGAGAAGAAGAAGTGCCGCAACAAACTCCCCAGCAGTATTGTGAAACGAGCGTGCCCAAACATGTAAAAGCAAGACTGAACAGCACTCTTGCTTTAAAAGCAGGCAGGTAAAATGTGAAAGGGAACACAGACGCTAAAAGATAGTTCCACACTTTAGCTGTGCGCATAGAAAATCTGGAGGAGAAGCACTGAGTACGACTGTTGACTGACGGATTTTTGACAATTTCAAAGTGTCTGTAAATGGTTCATTTGAAATAAATGCTTTGAGTTTATCTTCCGTGCTCTGTAACCCAGACACACGTAATTCAAGGCTTGATTAATTAGCCCAGCAGTATTGTCTAAGACGTCATTAGTAATACTATTGTATTGCATTGATTTGTTCAAATCTTAATTTATTAGATGCTGCATACGCTGTTTGGATTACATTGTGGGTTGATAATGGAATTATTATGGAACAATGCAGACTATAGCATTGATACTGATGTGCATTAATTTAATGAGGTTTAGGTGTAACTAGCTAAAGCATATTATGCAAGATAGAGAGGATGGTAAATAATAGCTGAAACTTAAGGTTAGATTCAGCGCGCAGGTTTGACGACTTCCAGCCTCCCGAACAAGCCGGATTCCGTAAAAGCTTTAGCACCGTGGACCACATTCATACGCTGCGGCAGGTTATACAGAAGACCGAAGAGTATAACCTGCCTCTCTGTTTAGCCTTCGATTTGGTCGAAACCTAGGCTGTACTGCAGTCTCTCCAATGGTGCCAGATCGACTATCGGTACATCGAACTGCTGAAGTGTCTGTACGAAAATGCCACTATGTCAGTCCGACTTCAGGACCACACCTCAAAACCTATCCTTCTCCAGCGAGGGGTGAGACAGGGAGACGTTATTTCTCCGAAACTGTTCACCGCTGCACTGGAGGATGTCTTCAAGGTTCTGGACTGGAAAGGGGCTGGCATCAACATAAATGGTGAGTACATCACTCACCTTCGGTTTGCCGATGATATAGTTGTCATGGCTGAGACTATGGAGGGCCTCAGAACAATGGGCGATGACCTCAGTAGAGTTTCCGAAAGAGTGGATCTCAAGATGAACGTGGACAAGACAAAGGTCATGTCCAATGCTCATGTGATATCCGCTCTAGTGAAGATCTGTGGCGCAACACTCGAAGTTGTGTACCTAGGACAGACTGTCCAGTTAGGTAGGTCCAACTTCGAGAAAGAGGTCAATCGTCGAATCCAACTCGGCTGGGCAGCGTTCGGGAAGCTACGTAATATCTTCTCGTCCCACGTTCCGCAGTGTCTAAAGACGAAAGTCTTTGACCAGTGTGTGTTGCCAGTGATGATTTATGGAACCGAAACGTGGTCGCTCACAATGGGCCTTATTAGAAGGCTGAAAGTCACCCAAAGGGCGATGGAGAGAGCTATGCTTGGAGTTTCCCTACGCGATCGAATCAGAAATGAAGAGATCCGTAGGAGAACCAAGGTAACCGATATAGCCTGAAGAATTGCTAAACTGAAGTGGCAGTGGGCAAGGCACATTGCTCGCAGAACAGATGGCCGATGGGGCCGAAAGGTTCTGGAGTGGCGACCACGTACCGGAAGACGTAGAGTTGGAAGGCCTCCAACAAGGTGGACCGATGACCTTGTGAAGGCCGCAGGTATCCGCTGGATGCGGGAAGCACAAAACCGGTCGAAGTGGCGGAGCTTGGGGGAGGCCTATGTCCAGCAGTGGACGTCTTTCGGCTGAAATGATGATGATGATGAAGGTTAGATTCAGGAAAAATAAGAGTGAAAAAAAAGTTAAATTTAAAAATCCCCAGCCCATACAACGCCTTTAAAAAGAAAAAAAAAAATACGTGTTGAATCATCGCTAGAAATAACCCGTTCAAGAGCTACAGTGCCCCAGACATACATACAGACAGATACACAGACAGACACACATAACGGTCAAATTTATAACACCACTTACTCCTAGGAGGTTGGTCAGACACTTTAAAAGGTTGCCGTTAGTCCTGATACAAAGTGCCAAGCAATTAATGCAAGATAGAAATGGAGAATATTTTTGTCTAAGTGGTAAACACCGTTTATAAATCTCGGACACTCATAATTTAGCACAACCATCTCAAAAATTAAATACAGAAAATAGTGTGAAAACGCTAAACAGAATGAATTTTAAAAAGTATACTTGTGCACAAAATAAATAAAAAACGAATTCAATTGCCAACTCAACTGTACTTCCGACGTCCGTAGCGAATGTGAAGTATTTTCCGCGCAAACAAGTCGAGATTGGACAGTAAAAAATAGTTCAGTGCATTTTCGTCCAATCTCCTGATTTTAGGATAGGTTTCTCTCTGTTTCTGTCTATTTCGTGGCTCAGTTAAAGTAACAAATGGAATTGAAAGACTTATTGGCGGGAACCATTTTTGAATTTTGTGTTTGGAATGTTTCGTATCGTACCGTAGGACTAAATATGACGGTTTGCCTAAATGCAGGGTGATATCCACGTACATTCTTAATATAATGTACGAGCTATTTTTAAATAGCCCTATGTTTTAGGATTTAAAAAAAAACATAGAGCAATTTAAAAAAATAGCTGTAGCAAATTTATATTTTAACCGCGTCGGTTTTAGATTTCAAATAAAATAACTTTTTTTATAGCTAACGAATAATTTCGAAAGGATTAGAATCATGTGCTAAATTCATATTCATAAGCGTTCTCGAAGAAAAGCTTTTACAATTGATTTGCTAAATTGCCACCTATTTACACGAAATAAAAGTTATTTTTCCATCTAAAGGCAGTTGTTTATTGTAAAGCATTTTAATAAAATGCGTAATAACTATTATTCTTTAAAGAATTACAGATACATTTATCCTGCACTCCAACTGTGAAACACACTTTCCATTAAGTACCTTCAAATTGAAAGAATTCTAAGAAAAAAATTATAATCCTTAGTGCTTCATAATATTAAATTTGAAAACTTCGTCTGCTCGACAACGCAAAAAATCGCAATGAAAATAGTTGAATTGGCAAAATTATTGCCATTGGATTGTGAGTAACACATTACCCGGCTTTTTTATCTTTGTTCCACGAATCAGATTAAAATTGTATACTGATAGCAATTTGCGGCTATCAACCACGATTTCGATTTCCACATCAGTCGATTCGTCGAGTTGATTTGAATTTCTGGATTCGTATTTTGAGTATTTTCTGCCAATGGGATGTTTAATTTAATGGGGCTTGTGACTAAGTAATAACAGGCGCAAGGATCGATCAATCTGGATAAGCTACGCTAGTCGCGGTTAGTCCGTGAATGGGTGACCATTGGTCCCGGTTTTCATTCGTGGATCATTGACAATCGTTCCGGGTCGTCAGAAGCTATAAAATATTAACAACCGGTCTTAGAAAGGGGTATCGTGTTACCCAGTGGGTTGTTCAGGTCATAAAGGCTGTTTGCTTCTTGTAAAATACTGAAATTCCGCTACAGGCTGGTTATAGGTACTGTTTGCCGACCCCAACATAGTTCTGAAAACCCCATCAAGCAAACCTTAACTTGCGATCGACACATGCGGCTTTTATAATTTTTCCACGAACCCCTCTCTATAAAAGTACCAAACTATAGTTTTAGCAATAAATTCTCTACTGAGAAACCAACTCACGAAAAGGATGAATATAGGACCTCAATTAGAAATACTGAAATAGAGTTGTGAAGTCAATGAGATTAACCGGTCAATTACCGTAATTACAGACACAAAAAACAATTGTTTACATACCAAATGTGGTATCTCAGGGACTCAGAGGTTAAAAAAACTAACACACATTATGAGGTCAAGCACCAAAAAGCTGGTACGAAATAAAATTCTCGCGTCAACAAACACTTAAATTTCAAGCGGAATCCCCAAGATATTCATATAAACTTAAAGCTGAAAGCGCTTTATACGTACTGAGTCGCTAAAAGGAAGGAATTTGTCCACTTTAGGTGTCGGAATGATTTATGCAACGAGTTTCTTCGCTGCAGCGGCTAAGTTTTTATCGTTCGCACAGATGTGGGTATTGTTGTAAGTTTGGGCGAATGTCCTGAATATTACGCAGTAGTTGGGTTTATTGCAGTGATATTGAAACTGAACAAAGTTATGAAAATAGAAGGGGAAAATAAAAAGAAGAAGAAAAGGAAATATGATTTGCTAGCTTTTGCCAGTGTCTTCGCCCGCGTGAAGGTCGGAAATTATCTCACCGGAACGTATTACCGGGATAGAAAGCATCTTCCGTGTTAATCCGGGTTATACACTATATGTATGTAAACGAAATGTCATTCAAATCCGTTTGGCCCTTATTGCATGATTGAGTAACAAACATTCGAATAAACAAACTATCACATTTATAAAATTTGTAGGATAAGTACACAAAGCTACAAATCAAGTTTAACATTTCTAGTTTTAGCTGACCTTGCATGATTTTGGTATAAGGAAAAATCAGTTTTTTATTAAAATTATTGCTAAATTTGTCACCGGGCATACTTATTTACCAAAAAGAGTGCATTCTGAAAGTTGACGACGTTGCAAGGAGCTGACAAATATTTTGATGTTTTGATAGACATAACATCACGTCCTATCACGCGTGTGTTTTCCGAAGGGTTTGGCAGAGGTGCACCAATTGTAAAACCCATATTTTGTCAGTTATTTTTAAGTCTCATGTAGTAGGGGCCCGCGTATTGCCATCAAGGAAGACTCCAGGCGGCTGAAAATGAGAAAATCTTGATGGCAAAACCCAGTAACACTGTCTGACTTCAGAATCGAACTCATCACTACTAGACCAAAGACCAGGAGCACCAACTACTACACTAACGAAGCAAAAAAGAAAGGATGGACATTATTTATTAATACCATTAAATAAAGAAATCCACACCAGCGTAGTTTCAGCCAAACATAATTCATAAAGTTATTTTTATTAAAAATCGAAGCCTTTGACCACTCGCATAAAAATATTATATAATAGCATATAGGTATTCGTATAAATCAATTTCTGAGTTGAGACGTGCAGAGGAAGCTGGGTGTCATTAGAACATCCTCTCTTGCTTATGACGCCGGATGTTCAAATAGTCCGCAACTCCCCTCGAAGGAAATAAGAAATGGCCGTCGCATACGAAGTAAATAGTATTTAAACGTTTAGCAAAGGAACTAACTGGACGTTGATATTTAATTTTATATTTATTTTGTAGCCATAAATTCTTGTATACTCTGTGGTGCTAGCTTAGGCTGTAAGTTAAAGTGTAATTTCCTTAGCAATCTATAGTGTTTTGCTTCGATTGGTGAGGCAGAAAAACAGGCGTCTTAGTAAACATGTGACATCTACCAATGTCATAATTGTCTAAGAATTTTCGGTTCTAGGATATCCGGTTCACTGTTTTCAGAGCAGTGGTAATAAAATAACTAACACAAAGTTTAATGCCTGTCTGTTTTCGAATGGATATCGTAATTTGCAGCAATAATCAATTATTACTTAAATTAGTAATGTAAAGGAAAATTGTTATTTTCAAGACATTTTTTTGTAACGCAAACCTATTGAACATGCTGCGAGAAGTTGTCTCGTAAACACAAAAAAAAACCAGCGACCAACCCAATCCAGATTACAAGTAGCTAGCCAACTTTTTCCATAATCCCCACAAAACAATCTAGTCGTCCTGCAACCGAATTTATGGGCGCTTTGACTGAAAACCAGAGAATTACGGTCCTAGCCAGAAATGAGAAATACGGTCATGAAGTGGATAGGTACAGAAGGCGTAACATGAACCAAAATAGGTGCACGCACACATCGATGCTTGCCTACGTTTGGCGATCTCAAACAAATTCCAGTCGCTAATTCGCTTGCACTCGCTGTACATGAAGTATATCTGTGTGTGCGTGTGATTTAACACTGGTTAAATCGCGCCCTCATCTTTCTCTACATGGTGGAACTTTACCAGCTCAACATGTAAAAGAAGATGAGTCATGAGCTCATTTGTTTCTTAACTTTTCGTTTCTAAATTCATAGAATGATCAATTTTGTTACTCTTACTCTTAATACGCGCCTGAACATGGAGTTGCGGAAACTGGCCTTTAGTGTAAGTACCTGCTACTTATTGACAGGCCTAACTATCAACACTGTAATTTGAAATCATTTGGAAAAGCCGATATTTTCTAAATAGCAACCGTGCAATTGCGTGCCGGCTCTTCTTTATTGGAATCGACCAATTAGAACCGTACACCTAGCTTCTGACAGCAAAATATGTGTAATAGAATATATTGGTTTGGTCATGTTGAGAGGATGAATGAAGGGCGGCTAACAAAAGTTATTTACAAGGCTGATGTGACTGGTCACGCCGGAAGGGGACGCCCTAGGAGAACATATAGTGCCTAGTACCTGGATGTACCGGGTATTGGTGATATTGTCCAGTAGGGTCAGATGCGTAAGACCAGGTGTATGAACTTAAACGAGGCAAAAGGTATGTAAGAATCGTAGCAGGTGGCGTTCTGTAGTTTCTGCCTACCCCCATGGGAAAAGGCGTGATTTTATGTATGTATGTATGATTTTCATATGAGTTGAACCCGTTATTGAGTATAATACCGCATGTCACATGTGTACGTGCGTTTTCGCTTCTTGTATCGAGCCGACCTTCTGTACCTACGTTTTGTGACACGGCTTTAGATCCAGGATTCGGAATGCACGGGAACGGAGACTGTTGGTCGTACATAATCTGTCTGAAACTCGAATGTTGCCCGGACTGTTACTTAGCATAGCGATCGGGTGGGATTAAGTAGGATTGGAATTTTAAGTTGATATTATTCTGGCCAAGTTATTTTGGTCCTTTGTTCCGCAAATATTCAATTGGTTCCTTCATCAATTCAGTAGTCAGACGTCTACTGCGGGACATAGGCCTCCTCCCATTTGGAGGGGTTTGCTGTAATCGCCACGCTTGGCAGGTGGGTTGGCGATCGCGGTACGGTGATAAAATGCATAGAAAACACTGCTGTCCATTCTCTAGTAAGTACCTTAGTTGCCTTTTAAGACACCAACGGGAATAAATGGGGTGATACTATTATTTACGTCCGGAACTACACGTACAATTGGTTTCTTTGATTTAATATTGTGGAGTTCTTATTAAATTTCAGGACAGCTTTTGCTGTAGATACGTAGTTACACTAGAGAAATTCATGCGACAGGATCTCCGACACATTCTGTTACTGGTATTTTCTCTAGCGGAATCCGAAAAGTAATAATTTCAAAGTAGCGCTTTTTTGACATCTTTTAGAAGAATAAGTTACATCAAAGAAAAACTTATAAAAGAAGTACTAAGTCTTATTATCTGACGTATCTTTTAATGGGCACGTCTTACTCCTATGCAAATTTTTCTTATTGGCCGTCTGTGCGATAGAGGAGCGCTATGATTTTACGCCAATCTATGTATGTTTGTGTTTTCTTCTCTTTTACGTATTTTTGTATGTGGGATATATATGCCAGGTATTTTTAATTTTATATACTTATTTATTTAAACAAATGGAACTATCATCACAGGCTTACCTAATACAATAGTGTAGTTAAAATAGCTTACAATATTCGTCTTACAAGTGTTATTTTATGATACTAAACATGAAAAAAAGGACCATTTTTGTTGTCAAAAATCTGAATAAAATATTATCATGTTCATCATGATAATATTTTATGATTTGTTCGTCATAACGAATCATTAGGATGATTTGTGATCGAAATCTGATGTATCCTTGTAGTGGATGTGCATGCATTTTTCTACCTATGTAAATAATGTAATAGTTTAATTTAAACTTAGTTAATTTATCTTAGTTCGTTAATGACTTACCTAATTCATTGCATAGTTTTATAACTCGTACAGCAATACTTTGTTGTTATCTGTGGAGGCTTATAAAACTTTTGAATGTCTTAAGTTACACAGTTCGACATAAGCAATTGTCTTTCTATTGTGTCTCTAATTACGACATTCGATGAGTTAATGGCTTATCGTGAAATACCTTACTACTAATTTTAAATTGTTAGCTGCCAGCCAAACATAATAAAAAAAACCGGCCAAGTGCGAGTCGGACTCGCGCACAAAGGGTTCCGTACAAACCTGTAGGTATTCTCGGTTTATACAGAAGGTTCATGTTTATGAAAATAAATGTTTTTTTTTTCAATTTTTATATTTCTGTTGATTAAATGAAAGGTAAATTGCGGTTTACGATTTATGACGTTTAAAAAAAAAAACGACTTACTCGATTTCGTTCAAACCAATTTTCGGTGGTAGTTTACATGGTAATGTACATCATACATTTTTTTTTAGTTTTATCATTCTCTTATTTTAGAAGTTACGGGGGGGGACACACATTTTGCCAATTTGAAAGTGTCTCTCGCGCAAACTATTCAGTTTAGAAAAAAATGATATTAGAAACCTCAATACCATTTTTGAAGACCTATTCATAGATACCCCACACGTATGGGTTTGATGAAAAAAAACATTTTTGAGTTTCAGTTCTATGTATGGGGAACCCCACGATTTATTGTTTTTTTTTCTATTTTTGTATGAAAATCTTAATGCGGTTCACAGAATACATCTACTTACCAAGTTTCAACAGCATAGCTCTTGTAGTTTTGGAGAAAAGTGGCTGTGACATACGGACGGACAGACAGACAGACAGACAGACATGACGAATGTATAAGGGTTCCGTTTTTTGCCATTTGGCAACGGAACCCTAATAAAAAAGGGACTTGAGAAGATTTCTATAAACATAAGAAACTAAAATTTTGAGAAATATAATCTGGGGACTGTACCATTTCCCTGATGACTGACATTTATATTTCAACCAGTATTTTGCTTGGTTTTTTATGTATACTTAGTCTATTGATTTAAAGAGCTGGAAGCCAATTCTCGCGCAATTCGGATTCATTATTGTCGCTCGATTCGTACTTTTCACTCGTTAAAATCGAGTCGAGCTATTCTCGCCACGTCGATTCGAGCATATCTCGGAGGAAAGCCACGCGATATGCTCTCGTTTACATGCGACATGCAAAGAGTGGTGGAGACCAGTCGAAACGGCCATGACGTCATTTCGAGGAGCGTTCGAACGTCAAACAGTCAGTCAGTCATGATTGTGTCAATTGCGAAAGAAATTTATAAATATTTTTACCAAAATGTGTTACGTGTTCATAAACATCAAAACAAACAATTGTAAACAAACAATCAAATGATGGCTTTAATTTGACGTGACGAATAGGCGTAGCAAATACTAAGAAGAACTTATTTTAATGTTAATATTGAAAATAAAAATGGAGTTACGAAATTAAGAATTATGTTATTGATAAATGTTTATAAAATACGTATCAAATGCTGCTCAATACATTTTTCTGAATTGAAAATCATTTTTAAAGTTGGTCGAAAGTAAAATAACGATTGCGTTATAACAATAGCATCGTTATGTAAAATGGATTACATGGTGTGACGCATAATGGCAACATTTTTGTCCCTAAATTCGTAATTTACGATCGACTTGTACTGAGAATAGGTGATTTCAGATAATCTCACCATTTTATAAGCGACTTAGAACGCGAGCGAAAACAACGAATGTGATATTTACGAGTGAAAACGCAAGAATTGCCTTCCTGATGGTTAGTTTATGAGACGCTTCAGTAAGAGGTAGCGGCAGGATATTTAGAAATATACATATACAACCGCTTTTAAAAATAGTTTGCTTAAAATGACTAATGCCTGGTTAGGTTAGATTAGCTATTAAAACACCACGTACAATTAGTATCAACACGTTTACGATTCGCTCATTGAGAAATAAATGGTAAACCAGAGGTGGTTCCTTAGATAACTACTATCTACTTACGTCAGACATTATCTGAACAGGCGCAGCTAAACAAAACGTGAGTGAAAATACGCATAGGACACTCACTATTCAAATACTGTTTGTGCACTCAGTGCTCTAATGTGTTTCACCTGTCTGGATACAAAGATTGAAATCGTTAGAGTTGTTCGCATCGTTCTCTCAGCTCACACATCCCACAAGCATGGCACGATGATTTGTTTCAGTATAGATGAGCTTGAAAATACTTTGCAAATGGTAGTGCCAACGAAAGAGGAATGTGACCATCTTTTGGCAGAATCGGGCGAATGTTACGATTTAAATCTTCATCTGAATACCAAGCTCTTTCTCTGTGTGCGTATCTCGTAAAACCTCGTAACAAAATAAACAAATAAAAATCTTAACATATTGGAGGATAAGCCGTTGACATTCACACGTTTCGATACACACAATATAACAAGATTCTATCAAATAAATGTCTAATAAAACACGAAATACCGACTGTCTGTGCAGAACGGAATGAAAATCATTGTTTGCTTCAATGTGTCTCGATAAACGTCAATGTCAACTCTACTGAGGCAGTACGTGTAAATAAATAAAAGCTACCGACTGATTCTTTGTTTAAAAATATTTTTTGTAGGCAAAACATATGTTTTTCTGGGAATCACAATAAGTAATAAATAGGCGGAGTGTTTATCCCTTTTAACATAACTAAGAATGTGCATGGTTATGATTATGAGGGAATACGATAATTTTCATAGAAATATTTAAAAACATTCTTCACAACTTCTTTTTAATACCTACTAGCTTTTGCCTGCGGCTTCGCCCGCGTGGTTGTCGGAAATTATCGCAAGAGGACGTATTACCGCGGTAAGAATGTATTAATTCATGTTATACCTACATACATAAAATTACGCCTGTTTCCCATGGGGGTAGGCAGAAACTACGGAACGCCACCTGCTACGATCCTTACATATCATGTGTGTTTGATGTACTTAAAATAAAACTAATAGTATTCAGGGTAAGAAGACTGCGACATAGGGCTGGATTGAATTGAATATAAGTCTTACTGGTTTTTCTTAACGCTCCTATTCTACCTATACAAACACTCAATTATTTACCAGACACCAAATTAAACATAGTTATAAGAATAGTACTTTGGCCAGTGGCTTCGCCCGTATAGCTGTCGGAAAATATCTCCCGGGAACGTATATGGTAAGTATCCAGGATAACCAAAAAACCAAATCCATCCAAAAATCTAAACATCTAAGCCATATTTCACGGTCTCTTACTTGGAATAATACAATTGGGTTTATTTTGAGTACTTCGAACACACATGATATTCGCATTTACTATGAAGCCAAAGTACCTAATATGAATTACAATATTACAATCCTACTAATCCTGCAGTACCCGACCGCTACCAAGCGAGATGGCCGGACGCGGGACGGCCCGCTAGCCGCTCTGCGGCAATTTTATTATAATCTCTGATATCTTCTAAAATATTCATTTGAATGATATGCTGTACAGGGCAATTTTGATCTACATGAAATGCACAATTTATTTAAGGTACTTAATTGGATAAGGATTAATGCTGTATTGCTTAAAATCGCATTCATAAATAAGCCATTATTTCTCGTAAAAAGTAAAGGATAAAAGTGGTTATTGTGGGTTATCCCTAAGAGTTAGACATATATCATTGCGGATTTTTTTGTAGAACTTTTTAAGGTGTACAATACTGTAGTACATTATTTTGATCTAATTCGTAGGGTTCAGCCAGCGTTCGCAATGTAAGCGCAAAAAAATGAGTTTATTTATGACATCACATTAGAAACCTCTAAAATTATCAGCGTTTCTTTACTATATTATACATGTCATATACATATAAACCTTCCTGTTGAATCACTCTATCTATTAAAAAAACCCGCAACAAAATCCGTTGCGTAGTTTTAAAGATATAAGCATACATAGGGACAGACAGACAGCGAAGTGACTTTATTTTATAATATGTAATGATGATGATGATGCATTTCCTCCTAACTTTTTATAGAAAAATGAGATTCAAGATCTTCCGCTGGCTTTTCAACGGCATGGCATACAGTCATTTTCTGATGCCATATTGGGTATCAGACAAAACAAATGTTTTAGATAATTAATATGGGAAAGGGCTTAATTAATATAGGTATATATATTGTTCGCTACGTGGTCGTATGTCACCTACCTTAAACAATGCATTGTAACAGTAGTCAGCGATCATAAGCTTTGATATTTTCTTCTTTTATACTTTCAGAGCGCGATTTTTCAGTAGTTGGATTTTAGTTTTTAACTGACGAAAAAAAAACGGGGGAAGTTCTCAATTCGACGCGTATTTTTTTATGTATGACCACGAATAACTTTTTACTTAGTAGTCTTTTTATAATTTATATGGGACCACCTTCGGGTATACCCTTTGTATACCCGAAGGTGGTAATATAAATTTGGAAAAAAATGGAACTCTAAGGGTCGGAAAACAGGGGATGATTGAATATTCACTCACTAATCCACACTTTACTAACTTTACACGGAGTAGTCTGATTTTGATCATTCTTTTTTTAACTTACTTTTTCACCATAGGAATCTACTACGCTTTGGAATGGGCAATTAGTTTAATCTTTCCGACTGACCAACTCATTGCCATTCAATTGTTTGTCAGTTGTTTAATTGAATAATTGCTTTTAGTTTGAATAGCCATTTTGATAGCTTATAATCCGAGGGTAGTTGTAGTATATGTATTGTGAGTTGCAGCTGAAAATCAGCTACAGGTGGTTCAAACTTTTCATGTCATGTAACATTATGTTGATCGGAGGCCTTTTTGTCATTGATTATTATCATTGTTTTCTGTTTTTTTTATGGTTTTAGGGCTTTTTATGATATAGTGCCAAAAAATGCATTTTTCTTTCTATCTATCTATCTGACATATTTGCTATAAGTATGTCAGAACGTACAATTCCTATCTAATATCAAACTGAACGCTTCCGACACCACTTCAACTCACTTCAACAAATATATATTTTTAACAAAAATATATATTTGTAAAATCCCCTCAAGACTCGTTATCATCCATCACGAACAATCAAATATTAGCTCTGATTGATGAGCCAACCAAGATCTGGACGATTGTAACACGTCCCCATTCCTTTGAGGAATCATCATAATTAATAGCTCTGAGATTCAAAGAAGGTATAATCTGTCATTTTGTTCAATTACATGGTGAAACTTCAAAGAAAAAATTGGGTTCCATTTTTGTTTTTTCTGGAATTCTATGGGTCAAAGGAAGTTTTGTAACCGGCCATAAAATTCGAAATTTGAAATTGATTTCATTAGATCGGTTACAGATTTTTTTAAATTGAGACGATTGTGAATTCTATTGCTTATCGGAATATTACACTAACAATTTATTGTGAAATTGACTTAGTTAAAGTTATGGAAGTGACGAAGAGACAGAGGTGGCTCTGGAAAAGGATGCCGAACGAAGCATTTATTGTGGAGACGAAATAATAATTTAAAATACTTTTGCATACCTACATTAATTACCACTGTACTTACTATGTCTCAACACTTGGTGATATCAGAATATTTTTGGCGGGTTCGTGGTATAAGGTTTATTCAATGTATTCCGATAATATTCTTGTTTATGTTATAATTAATAAATACGTACATGTACCAAATATATTTCAGTGAGGTATTAAGAACATACCTAATATCATGCCCTGTTTCTCCTAAGCGTTGGCAAGAGAACTTATAGTACACCCACATTTACCTAGTTATAGGGCCCAAACTCGGGGTTAACTCTGCCCAAAATCAGACTCCGGGCAGTAGCGATTATCCATGTCCAAAACTAATCTTAAAAAACTTTTACAAAAAAAAACCAACCGACTTCCTTAAAAAAAAACACAACCTACAAAGTCAAAAATAACTTTAATTTTGGAATTCGGTGTCTTAGGATCTGTATTTAAGGTCTTTTTGCCACCGACTTCCGAAATTAAAGTTATTTTTGACGTTATAGTATTTTTTTTTTTAAGAAAGTTGGTTTTATTTTTTTTTAAGTTTTTATTTTTTACTTTTTAGTTTCGGTAGATACCCCGCACTAATCTAATCTCGTTATTCGTTCTTTTGTCGCGCAAATACTTAATCTAAATTTAAGACTTATATGGTTTTCACATAGACCCCATTGTCTGAATGGAACCAAATTAAATTGAGACCATTCGGAAAGCACCAGCTTTCAAATAAAAAAAGAATCATCAAAATCGGTTCTCCCAGTCAAAAGTTATGAGGTAACAAACATAAAAAAAAATACAGACGAATTGATAACCTCCTCCTTTTTTTGAAGTCGGTTAAAAAGTCGACTGATCCCCTTAACAATATTAAATTTTAAATGTTATGCAAAATGACTTGATACTTGATACATCGTGTACCTAATCGCCGTACCCATTCTACATGAAAAACGAAAACACACATCAAATTCAAAATCACCTTGCGGTTTACAAAGCCGCTTATAAAGGACCTGACCACATTACACTTCCTGTACAGAATCAAAATACACGCCTTTTACAGAAACATGCGAACACCCAAAAATACTCTTAATGGTCAACAAAATGTGCGAAATGTAATTAAAATGCCTTCCGCGAGAGATTTTCGGCGTAGCAGCCGTTTTCATTAAAAGTTTGCCAAAGCGAACGTTAAATTCGTCACAGACTACCCTCGCATGGCGACATACGGAACCTTTTGTTCTGGAGCTAAGCTTTTGGCTTCAGTTCATTTGTTTTCCGATTTTGAAGTTCCTTATGAGGAAAATTTTGGTTTTGAATACTTGAAGATTGGGAATAATTTTATCTAGATGTTAGATCTGCCATCACGGCTAACTCGGATCAACCAATCATTTTAAGCTATGGGTGCTGCGGTTTGTGTGTGTATGGGTCTCGGCCTCGGAAAGCACGTAAAGCCGTTGATTTTGACGACCATTTGTGGGTATTTGACAGTCGTTACGTGTTGTCAGAAACTAAACGGTTTTTTTTTGTCAGATAAGTATCTATGTAAAGAAAAACACTACAAAGTCAAAAATAACTTTAACCTCTAAGTCCCTGAGATACCACATTTGGTATGTAAACAATCTTTTTTTAATTGTGTCTGTAATTACGGTAATTGACCGGTTAATTTCGAAAGTCGGTGTCTAAGGATCTGTATTTAAGGGTTTTTGCCACCGACCTCCGAAATTAAAGTTATTTTTGACTTTGTAGTGCTTTTTTTAAGGAAGTCGGTTGTTTTTTTTTTTGTTAAAAGTTTTTAATTTTAACTTTTTAGTTATGGTAGATACCCCGCACTAATCTAATCGCGTTATTCGTTCATTTGTCGTGCAAATACTTAATGCAAATTAAAGACTTATATGGTTTTCACACGGACTCCATTGTCCGAATGGAACCAAATTAAAATGGAACCATTCGGGAAGCACCAGCTTTCAAATAAAAAAAAATCATCAAAATCGGTTCACTCAGTCAAAAGTTATGAGGTAACAAACATAAAAAAAATAAAAAAACAGACGAATTGATAACCTCCTCCTTTTTTTGAAGTCGTTTAAAAATGAGTGTCATCTGTAATATTGGCATTATGATGCAACAACCTGTTTGCCTAATGGAATTGCCAATCGGCAAAAATTGATTATCACACAAACTTTCACCTAATATGTAGGTAAGTCCTAGGAATGAATTTCAAAAATTCTTTATGCTTAAAAAATCTGATAATCTATACTAATATTATAAAGCTGAAGAGTTTGTTTGATTGTGTGGTTGAACGCGCTAATCTTAGGAACTATTGGTCCGAATTGAAAAATTCTTTTTGTGTTGGGTAGTTTATTTATTGAGAAAGGCTATAAGATATATACCATCACGCTACCATTAAAAGTAGCGGAGCAGCAACGAAAAATGATCTGAGACTGACAGGATATTCGATTCGACGCGACGGGAAGGATCAGGGGAGCAAATTTTGACGCGGACGAAGTCGCGGGCAATAGCTAGTGGTAATATAATTTTAGTATCACTGTATTCGACTTATCGTTTATGCGAATATTTCTAGTACATGCATAATAATATCATGAAATTACATCAATGTCATTAGTCATTCATTAGTTATATACATCTTAATCATACCTACAATTAACAGTCTTGCTTCGTTAATATTAATTAGGCACATTACATTATAAAATATATTAAATTAGTTTAATAGATTAAAATTTCAGCTTCTAGATCCAGCGGTTTAGTGTGCTTTGCCTGTCAGTAAATGAATGAATTCATGATTTTAATATCGTGCACTTGATAAGCAAAATTAAACTTTAAGGTTACGAAAGTTTTTTAACTATGTGTATAATTATATGTAACTTACTTTTTTCTTATAGTTGATGAGCCTTTTATTGGATGGGAAATCATCAAATGACTTCTCCCGTTCTGGGCGGAGCGGGAGGGCGTGTCAGACTTTTACTGACTAAAACCCACCCGTGTTCTTTCAGTTACCCATATGCCAGGGCCACGGTGTCTCTTTCGAACAATCTCGCGACCCTGACAGAGTAGTTGATGAGCCTTCCGTTTGATATTCCTTTAACATGAGCTCGAGGTTCGAGACCAAACTGCTCCTGAATTTCTTCTCAACATATAATATATGACTGAATTGATATTATTAGCTCATGTTACCTTAATAATAATAAAAACAGCGTAGGTTTTGATTCTGTGGGTGTACTTTAACATCACTGGAAATCGTGGGTGCTCTGAAAGTTGATTGAAGTTTCCTAATAGGATTTCGGAATATCTTCATACAAATGATTAGGATGGTGTTTTCCGAGAAGTGGGCCGAAACCGTAGGACGAACGCGGAACTAATCTTATATTTAGACATTACAATTATATCTTCAAATGAAAGAATTGAAAATATATTAAAAAAAAACGACTTACTAGATCTCGTTCAAACCAATTTTCACTGGAAGTTTATAATGTACATCATATATTTTTTAGTTTTATCATTCTGGGGCCATCCATTTATTACGTAAGACGATTTAGGGGGGAGGGGGTCGACCATGTCTTATGTTTTCTTACAAGGGGGTGGGAGGGAGACTCGATAGTTCTTACGTAAGTTGAAAAAAAAATGCGCAAAGTTAAAATAGTACTTTGAAAAAAAAAAAGCGCGGGCAACCGCGCGATTGCCGAGGTTCGCTCGGAAGCGTATTAGGTAAACGATATTTCCATTTCCATGACAACGGACCCGTGCCATCCACACTGCACCTCCCGGGAATTCCCCGCTTGTGGACTAGTCGTCACTTGTTTGCGTAATAAACAACACTCATTATTGCGTTGATGATTTTAATATTGTACCTAGTTAAATAGTAATTGAATTATTGAAGTGTGTGAATAGTTTCTCTATAAATGTCTTTAGTGTATTTTAATCATGGCTTCCTTGTCAAACGCCGATTTATATAAAAGGTTATTTGATGCATACAAAAATGTTAAAATGTTAAAGTTGTTTCAAAAAATAAAAAATAAACATTAAAATAAACCAAACGTAAGTTCATTTTTTCCTTTAGTTCCTTACGTAATAAATATTAAACAGGGGGTAGGGGGTCGGCCTATTCTTATTTTTTCTTATAATAGGGGGAGGGGGTCACAAACTAGCGAAAATAGTCTTACGTAATAAATGAATGGCCCCTCTCTTAATTTAGAAGCTACGGGGGGAGGACACACATTTTACCACTTTGGAAGTGTCTCTCGCGCAAACTGCTCAGTTTAGAAAAAATGATTTTAGAAACCTCATACCATTTTTAAAAACCTATCCATAGATACCCCACACGTGTGTGGGTTTGATGAAAAAATATTTTTTGAGTTTCAGTTCTGAGTATAGGGAACCCCAAAATTTATTGTTTTTTTTTTCTATTTTTGGGTTCACAAAGTACATCTATTTACCAAGTTTCAACAGCATAGCTCTTATAGTTTCGGAAAAAAGTGGCTGTGACATACGGATGGACAGACAGACAGACAGACATGACGAATCTATAAGGGTTCCGTTTTTTGCCATTTGGCAACGGAACCCTAAAAATCAAAAATAAATTGTAATGATGGAGATTTATATGAATATTATTAACGGATAACTAAAACAGTTATAATGTTTAAATTGCGTAATAAGTCTGTGATGTGCACCAGAAATAGTGTCAAAAAAAGAACAGATCGCTGAGAAACTCCAGCGTCACTAACGAGAAACTTGACGAGCAGCCATTTACGACCACTCCCATTGATAGCTCGCACAGAAAGTCCGTAATGCAGTTGCAAAAGTCAGCATAGATTTCGATGTAAGAAGCGTACCAAACAGACTAGCATCCAGGGCCTTGGCAAAAGCCTTTCATATATCAAGAGGCCTTGCAGTAGCAAGGCCTACAACATGTCTCATCAGTTGACCAACCACGGTGGAAGTCAGACTGATGGTCATTGAGGACATCATTGTCTTCCAGATATGCTATTAAGAACCCTTTCCATCGCATTATATAGCATAGAGGTTATGGAGATCGGTCTGTAGTTGACAGAGTCGTTGTCACACTTTTAGGGCATAGACTGCACTTAAAAAACCTTCTAGGCCTCTGACACCGCTACATTTTTAGAGAGAGAAACAAATGCGTCAAGAAAGGGGACAATCCTGTATTAAGTATTCCGATAGGACCACTGTTCCCTGAAGCATGTTTATTAAATGAGTCGATTCGACTATTTGTTTCTAGTTGAAATTATCATCATCCAATCATCATCATTTCAGCCGAAAAACGTCCACTGCTGGACATAAGGCTCCCCCAATCTGGGCGTTTACCATAATTACCATAATTGCTATGCTTGGCAGGCGGGTTAGCCATCGCAGAACGATGATAAAATGCATAGAGAATGCTACTGCCCCTTGTATAATAAGTCCCTTAGTCGCCTTGTACGACTACCATGTGAAGAAATTGGAATGGGCTAGTCGAAATACTCTTGGTAATTACTAATATGACATCTGTGCTATTATTTAACAAGTTTGAAGTAAATAATGATGTTACTTTCGACACACAAAATATAATTGTGTTTCCTCTGTATGCTTGTGTGTAAATATACATTGAATAGTGAACAAAAGAGAAGCAGCAATTCTTCATTTATTCAAACACAGCGAAATGTTTGCCGGTGTTGGTATGAATCAACTTCATAAAATTATATTGTCTGGTACGTGTCTTGTGTATTCTTTGTGGTATTATAATGTTGCTGAATTTGTTACCTTTTATTTCTACTTTTTTTTTGTACGAGTAATTGTAATTTGTTATAATCAGCCTTTAATGTAATGTAATGTGAGAGGGAAAGGGCGGTAATCAACCACACGGGCTCAGTTCGAGTTGATAGATGTCACAAATCTTCGAAACTTTGGTTCTAGGACTTTGCTTTGTCACGGTGTATTGTAAAATATCCCGCGGGAACGTACTACCGGGATAAAAAGTAGCCTATGTGTTAATCCAGGTTATAAACTAACTGTGTTCCAAATTTCATCAAAATCCGTTCTGTAGTTTTATGCGTGAAAGAGTAACAAACATCCACACATCCATACATACAAACTTTCGCATTTATAATATTAGTAGGATTCAATTTATATGAGACTAATACACCGAATTGCTGATATGAACTACATGTTTTTGCCCGCGGCTTAGCTCGTGGGTATGTCAAAAACATGCAGTACTGGGATTAAAAATATCCAGATAGGTAATCCAGATTATAAACTATCTGTGTGCCAAATCCGTTCAGCCGTGTTTGCGCTAATCCCAAATATACATACAGACAAAAATGACGAACATATTATAAAAAAGTTCTAAAAACTGTAGGTTCTGCATCAGACTTGTTGCTACACCTCGAAGGTTTTTAAGACAAAAATTCTATTTTATGTTTAATAGATAAAGAAAAGAAGTTAAGATTTTACATAATTATCCAATTTTAACCCTGCCCGTTTGCTCAAATTTAACGCTGCCCAAGTGACATTTCACATTTTGTTCCGTATTTTAAATTATTTTTAATTAGTAATTAAGTGAAATTATTGTGTAATTTTATGTTCGAAGGTAATATATTTTCATAAATACTCAGCATTATTGATTCCTGTTGATCATATATCACGCTCGACTGAGGGCTGCAATGGGGTCCTCATTGAACATCTTTTGCAGAACCGCTAAGTTCAGCAGCATGTGCTTTAGGGAAACTTCTTCAATTGCCTAATGTAGATATTGCAAGGCTAGTATACTTCAGTTACTTTTTTGGTATCATGTTACGGTATATTTTACAGTGGGCTGTATCGAAGCAATATATTGCCTCCGCAGGCGTGATCGTCGAAGGAAACTTACCACTTTACTGTTTGATTAACATCATGATGGTACCGTCATGATTTTAACTGTCAATGGTGTAGTGTAATGAATTATTCTCCATAATCATCCATCCTTCTCGTCCTGCATATTTCATA
Source organism: Aporophyla lueneburgensis (assembly GCA_932294355.1). Taxonomy (NCBI): domain Eukaryota; kingdom Metazoa; phylum Arthropoda; class Insecta; order Lepidoptera; family Noctuidae; genus Aporophyla; species Aporophyla lueneburgensis. The sequence continues at coordinate 10,435,698 of OW028755.1, forward strand.
ATATTTCCTTAAATCCATTGATTTTCTTCTGTAACTAAATTCCCGCCCCTACTTTCAATGGGTGCAATACACTGATGTACGAGTTACGACAATGTTGAACTATCGAGATTTCTTTGCTATACCTAAGTTAAACTATTATACACATAGCCTTTCGAAATAAATTCTCTTGAAATGAAAACTGTAAAAGTGACTTTATTTTTAACCGACTTCAAAAAAAGGAGGAGGTTCTCAATTCGACAATTTTTTTTTTAAATGTTTGTTACCTCAGAACTTTTGACTGAGTGAACCGATTTTGATGATTAATTTTTTATTTGAAAGCTGGTGCTTCCTATATTGGTTCAGTTCTGATAATGGCATCCATGAGAAAACATATAAGTCTGAAAAGGATTTAATTATATGCGCGATAAATGGACAAATAACGCGATTAGATTAGTGTATATGTTAACGGAAATGTATGTAATCCGTCATTGCATACAATTCCTAGGAAATGTATGTAATTCCTAAAATCGCCCGGAAATGTGTGAAATAAATTATATTAGACACATTTCCTAGTAAATTTATACATTTCCTAAATAGCAATCGGAAATGTAAAACGGTATATGCCGCCGTTTGCCCGAACTTTATTTGCCCTAATATCATTTGCCATCGACATTGGGTGTGTAACGGTAGTTATATTAGGAGAAACTGGATGCAATCGGGACTTTAAGGCACCCCGACTCGGATAGGTTAGGTTAGAAGGGGATGGCTGGGGTCGTTTGAGCGAGCGAAGCGAGCGAATAGACCCCGCCATCCCCTTCGTGGTTATTTTTTTATAAACCACGCAGAAGTAGGAGCCCCGCGTAGCGGGGCTCCGTCGCCTAGCTTGGAAAAAGATTCGAATACAATTTATTATACACTTTTTATACATTTCCTAATACGATATTGGAATTATATACAATTCCTAGGAAATGTATACATTTCCCAGGATATATATGTATTAAATAATTTTTTAAACAATAGTTTATGCATTTCCTAAATAGCTTCGGAATTGTATAAATTTCCTAGGAAATATATACAATTCCTAGATTTCATACATTTCCGGTAACATATACATACCACATCTAAAAAGTAAAAACTTTTTTCAAAATAATAACAACCGACTTCCTAAACACTACAAAGTGAAAAATAATTTTAATTTCGGAAGTCCGTGTGTTAAGATCTGTATTTAAGTTTTTGCATTTTTTAAGGAAGTTGGTTTTTATTTTTTTGAATAAAGTTTTAATAGTAGCTTCTTACCGCGACTTCATCCGCGTATTCATAAAATATATTCTATGATAGTCGGCTATACCGTGGCTTCCTATTAGAGAAAGAATTTTGGACCGAGATGAGTTCCTAGATACAACTCACATATTATTAATATTGATCTAGAAAAACATACAACCAAATCACAGTACCGTAACAACCGAAGAAAAAAACGCCCAAAAGTAAATCTAATACACATGAAAACTTGATATCAAAACAAAAATATTTTTCTTACACAGGATTTCCTTCACAAAATAGTTTCAGAATAAATCCTCTTTGCAGGGTACATTTGTTGCAAGGGCGGACCCTTACCCCCTCCCCCCTCGTAATCCTAAGGGGATAGACACGAACAAAATTGTGTTGGTGGGTTTCTTTGCTGACGGGGAAGTTAAAAGGAGTAACGAGATTTTTATTGCCTAGGAACTATGAAATATCCTGTATCTAAGAAGGCTCATAATACATTATGAATACTGGCCTGTTACTCTAGTGGTTAGTGACCCTGACTGCTAAGACTGAGGCCGTGGGTTCGATTACCGCCCAGGACAAATCTTCGTGTGATGAGCACAATCACTTGTTCTGTGTCTGGGTGTAATTTTTCTATAATATGTATGTATTTCGAAATATATAAGTATGTTTATCAGTTGTCTGGTTGCCATAGTACAGGCTCTGCCTAGTTTGGGATCAGATAATGGTGTGTTGGTTGTCCTAAGATATTATTATACGAAAATGCCAAATTTAAAAATATCAAAACCAGGTTCATTTTATTCTATTTTATTAAATAGCTAGCTACTCGGCCAATATCTAAAGTGAATTGGCAAACAAGTGTGTATGATAAACACAATTTCAAAAGAAGAACAACAACCGGAGACGCAAGTACATGAAATTATTCGACTGATACAGTTGAACACAATGTCGATCTTGTTTTAACCAAACAAGATCTACATTGTATTCGGGAATGAGGTTGATTACATGAAAACAACGTATAAAAGCTGCCAGTGTAATATTCTAAGTATTTAAACGTGGTTTAGATGTGCTGATCGCATTGAGTTTCATTGGTGGTAGACGTAGAGACGTAGACTCAGTGTATAATGTACTCATTGTTGGAAAACAGACCTCCTTTTTTTGAAAGAGAGTGGGCTATAATATACCACGCGGGCCCAGTGTGACTTGAATAAGCCCTTAACATGTTAACTGCCATGTCGGACTATGTGTCCAACATGTATTGTTCCATTCAGGCTTTGTCGGACTATATGACCGACAACACATACACAATCTGAATATATTGTTGCTGCCTGGCGGACATGTTTTTGGAATAAATAATGTCTTTTTGGAATAAATAATCTACATATTTAAACTGAAATAACACTAAGTACATTTTTTGACTTTTTCAGATTTTCATCATGGTAGTTAACATGTTAACTCTTCCAACTTCATACAATAAAGTAATAATATGACTACTCACAATATGTACCACGTTATACCATCATGAAACAACACTGCAAGCAAAACCAAAAAGGATACCGCTACAATATCTAGACAAGTATAAAGGCAAGCTGTTTGTCTGAACGGTAAAGAAAAATTCAATTTGGTGCTCGAGGTGTACCGCATCAACATACTGCTGGAAATTGCAATAACATATTGGATCTGGAGATTGCAATAATGCATGTGAAGTGGATTTTTGAAACAAAAGTGTTGTGAATATTATGTTATCTACTCCTTATGTTGCAACTGCCATGTTTTGTCTTTGCATTACCCTAAAGTTGACTGTTAGAAAATGCTTTAGGCATTAAGGCCGTTTCTGTATGGTATTTTATACTATTGCATAAAGTTGTATTATTCATAAACAACTAGCTTCTCTCCACGACTTCGTCCACGTCATATTTTTGCTCCCCTGACCCTTTTTTTTCTGGATGGGCAATCATCAAATGACTTCTCCCGCTCTAGGCGGAGCGGGAGGGTGTGTCAGACTTTTACTGACTAAAACTCACCCGTGTTCCTTCAGTTACCCATATGCCAGGGTCACGGTATCTCGCTTGAACAATCTCGCGACCCTGGCACGCATCGGTCCTAGTAGACCCCTTCAATGCTGCTGACAACTCTTTGAGGCGCGCGTGGAACAGTACGCGCCGTCGACCCGAGCCTGGTGAGTCTGGCGAGCTACCCATTGCTCGCCACCCGCAAGCTCGCGCCTACGGTAGCCGGGAGTCCGCTATTGACTCCCGACGCCCGGGGCGTCTCCTCCTGCGGCGGCTAGGAACGTTAGGGCGTAGAGACTGCCACTCCCTCATGCGCCCCGCCTCTTCCTTCGCGAGCATTACTGCTTCGCAGAAGGAGGTGACGGCTTCCCATGCCCTCCCCTGACTCTTCCCGTCGCATCGAATTGCCTGCCAGTTTTCGTTCATTTTTCGTCGCTGCTCCGTTGCTTTTGATCGTAGCGTGATATTATATAGCCTATAGCCTTCCTCAATAAACAGGCTACCCAACACAAAAATATTTATTTAATTCGGAACAGAAGGTCCTGATATTACCGCGTTCAACCAAATAACCAAACAAACAAACTCATCAGCTTTATAATATTACTAGCTTCTGCCCGCGACTCCGCGTTAAATTTCTTGTTCCCCCGACCCATCCCGTCGCGTCGAATCGCCTACCCATGCGCTTTTCCCCGTTTTTGTAACATTTTTCATTACTGGTCCGCTTCACTTAGTTATAGCGTAATGTTATATAGTCTATAGCCTTCCTCAATAAATAGGCTACCCAACGCAAAAATAATTTTTCGATTCGGACCAGCAGTTCCTGAGATTAGCGCATTCAATCAAACAAACAAACAAACAAACTCTTCAGCTTTATAATATTAGTATAGATTATAGATTTCTAAAGAGTCATGGCTTAGTAAACGCTTTCTGATATCGGTGAACGAAAAACATCAGGTCAAAACCTTTTGTTTTGTTTTAATAATCTTCAAATGACGTCTCCCGTTCTGGGCGAAGTGGGAAGGCGTGTCAGCCTTTTATTGACTGAGACCCACTCGTGTTCCTTCAGTTGTATGTATCTTTCGAACAAATCCCTGCAGGATCGTGTGGAAACCTGGACTTAATAGGATTTATTTAAGTCTGAAATCGTCAACCAAGAACAAATATGCACTTCTGACTAAGCCGTTCGTGAAAAACAGACGTGATGTTATGTGGTTGTTGTTTATTCTGTTAAATAAGCATAGGTAGACCTACATTTTACCAGTTATGTACCTATGATTCTCGTGTAATCAGGGGCCACGGGCGAGATTATTGTCATAAACTATATACAAATCCATCCTGAGGTTGCTTCTGAGAAACTCGATTACAAAAATGCAATAATATCTATTGACCATCTTATCATCTCTTTATCAAACAAATAGTGTTGAAGCATCCAGTTTTATCATGAAACAGTACCAGGTTTTCATAATCAGATCTTTATCAAATCTACGTTAGGTTACAGAATAATTTTAGTAGGTCAAAGTATATATTTTTTTCAAACTATAGGCCTTTGATAACAGTAATAATCATAATTATCATAGTTCAGGTCTTCTAGACACTCGTTAAAAGTACTGACAATAGAGTTCTTTATAAAACCGAGTTATTTGAACTAAATTTTAGGCGTATTTTTTAAGTAAATCAGCAGGGTAATATTGTGTAACACAATTCTATTCGTAATTTAAGCCGTTTCAATTTGAAGGCGAACTGAATCTGCGGCGTAATTGTATAACAAAATCGTTATCCTTATGCTATATTTTGATAATTCAACTATATTCATTGTGTTATTTCCATTGTTGAGCAGGCGATTTTTTTTTTGCAATTTTCTTCAAAAAATATTTGCATTGCAATTGAAGTGTGACGCAATATGAGAGTGCAACATCAAGAAATAAAAAGCCATAACAAACTGAACTAATTCATTTAATTTATCTATATATAATTATAAACTAACATAATGAAGCTGAAAAGTTTGTTCGAACTCGCTTATCTCTCGAACTGCGAGCAGAAGTTAGTTAATTAATAACCGTGAGAAGTAAATAAGTCTTATATTCAATCATTAATTCACTGAAGGAGAACGCATATCCTAAACCACTGGGTCTAGAAACATACAATTTCACACAAGTTCCTAACGAAGGTGATGTTAGGATATTTGCAGTAAATTCATACCCTTAAGGAATAAATATGATGAAAGTTTTTATGGAAGTTTGTCATTTATGCCGATGGAAGAGAGCACAGAGATTAGATTTTAGTTTATTTGTTGATTGTGTGTATCATCCGAAGGATAATTTTGACATTACAAATATAATTTTGTTTCAGAATACTATGAGTACCTACACAATTAATTTACTCGAAAAGATTACGCCTACGGTTCTGGTAATAACAACCCCGTGACTGACTTTTCCATTTAGCGTGGGAGACCTAACAACTGGTATATCTATAGTTACAATATATAGAAACAATGGGTTTTAGGAATATCAGCATAGAACAACTTTACTTATGGACTAAAAACAACGATACATAAATAAAAAATGTAGAAGAAATAGCAACAAACAAAACAATTCTTGAAATATCCACTGACCAGGTCAATTTAACCCATCCAACCGAAACACCTACAATGACGCACAAAAAGGGGTAAGCTATTCTTACCCCAAAACTTCCGAACAAAAGAATAAGAAACTTTGCCAGAACAACTTGTGTTAACAACATTGTTACTAAAGAGGGGTCGCTTCGCCGAACACCGCTTATATTCCGAATATCCAATCAAAGATCGAAATATCTCCTGTCAAAAGTTCTGAAGAAACTAAGAGAAACTTTGGCGATACACTAAAATAAAACGTAAATTACCTGCGAAGTTGGATATAGGATTTAGCAGACATACAACTTTCAGCCTCGTCGATTGGAGATTTTGCGACGAAATCTGTGTTGTATAAAATTCTGGCATCGTTTAAGCGTGGTTTTAAAATTGCATGATCAGTGGAATACCGTATCCTGTCTTGTATCCTCTGTTTGTCTGGACGCAAAGATAGCGTATTCACGCAACGATTGTTTTAGTGGAGACATTGTTTTAAACGTTGCATCCCATTTCGGCCACTTATTGCATTTGCCATTGGTACAGTATTGAGCTCTCATCAATTTATTCGAGATATCAAACTAGTCGAGGTAAAAGCCCACACACTGCATGTAGACCAGCAACTGCACCACTCAGGTGCAGTTGCTGGTCAACCCCAACTTTATACTGCGGTGTATCGCAAGCAGACTTGACTGCTTGTCTGTGAATTGTTGCTGCAAACTCTCCATTGGTGTTGGGCTTGTAGCAGGGACGTTGGAGGGAAGGAGGGGATGCAGGATCGACGACTTGGCACGAAATGGCAGTGTAGGTTAAGTTTACCAAAACAGTATTTTTGTTACTAATACAAGAAATATCTTTACCACCATATTAGAGTCCTGTTTTACTTGTATTTTAAATATAAATAAATAAATTGAGCAGCAGAGAGCAACTAAATCGCTGATCACTGATACCAAAATAAGCTTGTCTATAAAAGCCCTTAGATAAAGGAATGGAAAGGAAAAGGACAATGTTTAGGAAAGTAGGAAACAATATTGCAAGTTATAAAAAACTCTTAAAAGGTGTCCCTGGGGCGAATAGGGACATGAATGCGAATTTAGTTTTTATATATATTTTTGTTGATACTCTTGAAATTGTAAGCGAACATTTCGGAAAATGTAAGTTGACTATTTATATGGAAGAAAATTAATATATACGAGTATAATTATAAGTTGAAGTCGCTTTTTGTAACTATCCGTCTGAAATGTTAGCTTCATTTATATCGCCTTCATTAATATTAGATTAAGCTACAGCCGTAACTAGTGTTGCAAAGTACTCGAGTCCTCGAGTCGTAATTTTAAAGACTCGACTCAATTATGCAAGACTCAGTGTGCTCAAAAGGCTCGGAGTCTAGAGTCAAGCCGAGCCCGAGTCATTTACAAGCCACTTGAGTCTTAAAAAGGACTCGAGTCTTAAAAAAGGACTGAGTCTTAAAATGAATTCGAGTCTATGAATAACTTGTCAGATTATTAGTACGCATAATTACATCATAACCACTCATTAGAACTTATCATTCTTCTATTCGAGTCTTTTCGAATGATGAGCTACAAGTTTCATCTTCATGCTCCAAGTTTTTCTTTAAAACTCGAGTTAATTTTAAGACTCGAGTCCTTTTTTGACTCGAGTCATCTTTAAGACTCGAGTCCTTTTTAAGACTCGAGTGCTTGACTCTAGACTTCGAGCCTATTGAGCACACTGAGTCTTGCATAATTGACTCGAGTCTTTAAAATTACGACTCCAGGACTCGAGTCCTTTGCAACACTAGCCGTAACCACTGGCACTTCTGCTCTCAAAATGGTGAAGGATACCTGGCGATGACACTGGCATTTCCTAGATCGAAAAACCAAAGACTTGTGACATCCAACAACCAGTACTGGGCCCGCGTGGTAGATAACCACCCTCTCAAAGAAAGGAGGTATGATCAATCAATCAATCAAAATATTTTTATTTCGCATAAACCTACATGGGCACTCATGAAACGTCAGAAGCTAAGTACATGGTTCCAAATTGTTGATTCCTATGGAGAAGAGCCGGCAAGAAACTCTACGGTTACTCTTTTAAAAATAATTGGTTTTTACAATTGTTTCAAATTACAGTGTTAATAGTTATGGGAGTTAATAGATATGTGTTCTAGCATCAGTGTAAACTTAATATCGACTCGTAACGTTTGTTTGTATGCACTCTATACTATAATAAATAAATCATGATGTTTTGTCAAGTTATTAAAACTTGGCGAAACAAAGACGAGTCGCTAGCGACTCGTCTTTGTTTTGACCTGGGTAAAATTTAAAATACAACTACGACCGTGAAAGTCAATACGATAGTAATTATAATTTGCAGACAGTAGTTATTACTTGCGAACTCGACGCGTATTTAAATACCTTTGAAAACGGGCTAGTCAATTTCTGTGAGAGTTTGAACCAGAGCACGGTTAGAACACTTTAGGCAACGGACGTCTAAGGGCATTTTGGGAAACTGGAAACGGTGTTTGAGTTTTAAAAATATAGTCAAGGACAGTCATTGTTTATTCTAATTGACACACTAAGTGAATTTGCCGTCGCATAGGCAGTGCATACACACCGTTGTGATTACAAAACATGCAATATTTAGGTTAATGGTCATAATACTACCACGATTTTACTAAGATATATTTTGTATCATCATTTCAATCGACAGACGTCTACGTGGACAGAGGCCACCATCGCCACTTCGACTGGTTATGTGCTTTTCGTATCCAGTAGATTCCCGCATCCTTCACTAGTGGGGTAAATGCGTACCATAATACTACCATGGCTTTCATTTTAACAGTTTAACAATATTCAGTAAGTTATTTACGTTATTTAGCAAAAAAATCTTCGAACATTTATGAAGCAATATATTAGCTTTATCATTCAAATATTATTAATAGTGTCTTTCACAATTAAGGTCCAGATCATCGGTATACCAACGGTTTTTAATTAATTTGGTTTACTTAATGCAACACAATAGTTATTTGTGCAACAAGAGAGCAAAGTCGTTTTTTGCTGCGAGTGCTGATTTTGAATCCTGAGTGTGGCGAGGGATTCAAAGGCACGAGATGCAAAAAACTTTGCTTTCGTGTAACACACATAACTTTTCAATTCAGCAGCAAGAACACTTCAGGAGATGAAATAATAAACAGGAATAGATTGAAATAACTATCTCGTCGCTAGTTTTACTCATATTTTACGTTTATTTTAATATTATTTAACCAGTCAATTACCGTAATTACAGACACAATTAAAAAACCATTATGTCTATACCAAATGTGGTATCTCAGGGACTTAGAGGTTAGCTTATTCAACTCTTTACGCCAGCTACGAAATTTAATTCTCGCTCTTTTATTTAAATTAAGGCGTGTTCGGAAATAGCACCCATGATATTTTATTATTCAAAATATTTACGTAACATTATTGAAACTAGAAATAAATATTTACAGGTTAAATATCAGTTTTATTTGCAGTAAATACTTATTTTCATTTAAATACAACAATAAGTTAAAAATTCAATAAATTACATTAAATGACACAATTATCTGCAAAATTTCTTTAGTTAGTACAAATTTCCGAACGTGTTGGTCTTTGACGAAAGGGCTGGTCTTTCTCTCTCTCTCTCTTCCTAATGGCAGGAAAGAGATAGTGTGTAAATGTTTTGAATGTATGACTAACCCAAGGCTGCATAAGATATTCGCGGCTTTCTGAAAACAAAAATTAAAAAGTTACTTTGTCTCACTCAGTGAGCAAAATCGCATTTTGCTCACTGATTTCAGGCAGCAAAACCTACATAATTGAGCTACTGAAGTGAAAAATATAGTTTTTGTGCTTTTCTATACAGAAAGACGAAATAAAATTCTTTGTGTAACATCTTTTATTGTCTTATAGACGAAATAACGAACACAAAATCAACTCCAGAGTCCCAAAATCGTTTACTAACCTTCCCAAATACCAATTATTGGTTTATTGTTTTTAATTTCGTGCTAATATCCTCTTATTTTGTTTTAAAAGCGATTCAAGGAAATACAAAAGAAAAGCGTAGTGTTTTAAACTTTTACTTTGTGCCGGGAATTCCAGATCATTAATCCCCATTTAGGTAAAACGGGCTGGTGTCCGCAACTCCACGTCTATGCGTATTTTGCGTACGGGTGGGAAATCGATTATTGGACCCCAGCTCCTCAAGGATGGCCAGCAGTGCATTGGTGCTAGTGACGATTACACGTAGGGTACCGACTTTTTGGTAAGTGATAGGCATGAGTGTTACCAAAAAGTAGGAAGGGCGTGTAGCTTGTATGCTGTTCACCAATAAGAAGTAATTCAGTTGCAATAGCATACGCAAATAGCGTAAGCCCCCCAAATTGGGGGAGGCCTAAGTCCAGCAGTGGACGTCTTACGGCTGAAATGATGATGATGATGATGAATAGCATACGGTTCCGGATAAAGTCTTTTCTTCCTTTGACGTTGAGAGTTCCAAAACCATCCTAGAGTTTATTACAAACTGGAGCCACTTTTTTCAACGATTTTACTTCTTGGACCATTTTTTTCTAAAGTCTTATTGTATAAACATGATTGCTTCTAAACTGCCAAGTGGTCGCTAGTAAGTGACAGGTATGAGTATTGTCGGCGTGTTTTGTCAAGAATGTGTAACCAAGAACAAAAATATAATTGTTTGATTTTGTAAGAACAGCATGACTGTGTGTTGTGTGACAGAAAGTGATTTGGACCAAACATTTAAACCTGGTATAAGCGATTCGCTCTTGCTTTGCACACTATAAATGACTTGACAAAAAATCGATAATGATTTATTATTATGTTAATTTACGCCCACTCCTCATTGGGACAGTTGGCGTAAATAGGTACAGTTTATTCCGGAATAAATGTTCTTCATTAAATAATGGTGAAAACTACATCTAAATCTGGTGCGTACTTTAGAACATGGCGATTACACAGACACAAACTATACTAATTTATAATGTGTATATACATATACCATCATTCAACAGAAAAACGTCCACTGCTGGACATATGCCTCGCCCAAAATGCCGGGGAGGGAGGTTGCCATAATAGACACGCTTGGCAGGCGGGTTGAAGATCGAAGTATGGTGGTAAAATGAATAGAGAACGTTGCTGCTTATTCCCTAGTAAGTCCTTTAGTCTCCTTTTACGACACCTGCGGTAAGAATTGGGATGGTGCTATTTTTTACGCCCGGCACTACATGAAACAGATATATAATACAGATATAATTATAATACAGAAATATAATACAGATATATAATACATAAGATAAGCTAAGATCAATCCAAAAATCTTATTAGAAATTCGTGTGCTACTATTAGCTATGTATTTATTTATCTACCCCTTACCACCGACTACATTTTATTTTCTTTACAATTATGAGTAACTAGCTTCTGCGCGCGACTTCGTCCGCGATAAATTTCTAGTTCCCCCGACCCTTCCCGTCGCGCCTACCCATGCGATTTTCCCCGTTTATGCCACATTTTTCATTGCTGCTCCGCTCTTCTTAGTTGTAGCGACTATATGTATAGCCTATAGCCTTCCTCCATAAATTGGCTACTCAATACAAAAAGATTTTTTTAATTCGGACAAGTAGTTCCTGAGATTAACGCGTTCAATCAAACAAACAAACTCTTCAGCTTTATAATAATAGGTCTTTACCTATGAAAATGCCGTTTTGTATGAAAAAAATTAAACGAATTTTTTTCATGTATTTTTATTTGTATTAATCGAAATAATCACCCATGCAATCAATGCATCTTTGCCAACGCAGTGGCAGTTTATTGATGCCCGTCTTAAAAAAAAAAACCGGCCAAGTGCGAGTCGGACTCGCGCACCGAGGGTTCCGTACAATCCTTTAGGTATTCACGGTTTATGCATAAGGCTTATGTTTATGAAATTAAATGTATTTTTTTAAATTTTTATATTTGAGTTGATTGAATGAAAGGTAAATTGCGGTTTACGATTTATGATGTTTTAAAAAAAAACTACTAACTAGATCTTGTTGAAACCAATTTTCGTTGAAAGTTTATATGGCAATGTACATTATATATTTTTTTTAGTTTTATCATTCTCTTATTTTAGAAGTTACAGGGGGGGGGGACACACATTTTACCACTTTGGAAGTGTCTCTCGCGCAAACTTTTCAGTTTAGAAAAAAATGGTAATAGAAACCTCATTACCATTTTTGAAGACCTATTCATAGATACTCCACACGTATGGGTTTGATGAAAAAAAAAAAAATTGAGTTTCAGTTCTATGTATGGGGAACCCCAAAATTTATTGTTTTTTTTTTCTATTTTAGTGTGAAAATCTTAATGCGGTTCACAGAATACATCTACTTATCAAGTTTCAACAGCATAGCTCTTATAGTTTCGGAAAAAAGTGGCTGTGACATACGGACGGACGGACAGACAGACAGACAGACAGACAGACAGACAGACATGACGAATCTATAAGGGTTCCGTTTTTTGCCATTTGGCAACGGAACCCTAAAAATCAGCTGGACGGGAGGCAATAAATTCTTCAATGAAATTTATACTGCCTCTCGGGTATTGAATTTTTTTCCCGCCAAGAAGTTATCCAAATTCTGGAAAAAGTAGTAGTCTGTAGGCGCAAGGTCTGGTGAGTGGGGCGGATGACGGAGAGCTTCCAACCCCAGTTCTTACAACTTTGTCGACCGTCTGCTGTGCAGTATGAGGTCACGCGCTGTCGTGCAGGAGCAGCGGAGACGAGCAATTGACCAATGCTGGTTGGAGATGTGCCAGCTTCTCCATCATTGAGTTCAGTTCTTTATAGTACACATCTGCAGTAATGCTCACCCCATTTGGTAAGAAGCTGTGTTGAATCACACCGGCGCTAGACCACCAAACAGTGACCATCACTTTTCTAGGGGTAAGTTTTCGTTTAGGGCATTGTTTAGGTGCTGAAGCAGGATCCAACCAAATTGCTGAGCGCTTGCGGTTATCGAACAGAATCCACTTTTCATCGCAGGTAACAATGCGGTTCAAAATTCCTTCATTTGTGTGTCTGTTGAGCAGTGCAAGGCACGTTTCGACGCGTACTTCGCGCTGGCGATCATTGAGTTCGTGGGGCACCCATTTGTCAAGCTTTTTTACCTTGCCAATTTGACGCAAATGGACCAATATTATTTTGACGCTAACGTCGAAAGCTGCTGCTAATTCAGCCGTAGATTGTGTATCATCAGCTTCCACAATCGCCTTTAATTCTTCATTGTCGACCAAAGTCTTCGGAAGACCGCGAGGTTCATTTTTCAGGTCGAAATTTCCAGAACGGAAGCGAGCAAACCAATATCAGGTGGTGCGTTGGTTTGTAGTGTTAGCTCCGTAAACGTCGTTGATGTTGCGTGCCGCTTGTGCCGCGTTGCTGCCACGACGGTACTCATATTCCATTACTCGAATTTTTAACGTATCCATGATGACGAAAAAGATTGAAATGCGATGAAAATGTAACACTAATCAATAAACAAATGACTACTTTTGGAAAAAGAATTCCATGTTTTTAAAATAAAATTAATTTGAAATTAGAATTCTTAGACAAACAAAAATTATTTTGATTTGAAATGGCCAGTACTGCAGAACGGCAATTTCATAGGTAAAGACCTAATATAAAGTATAGATAAAAACTGTTATCTTATAAAATAAATAAACAGATTCTTAATAAATAAATTCTTAAAGATAGATACCGAAGGACGCCTGTCTGTCTGCCATGTTAAAGACGGTTGAAATTACAGACCAGTTTTGATAGCTTGAATTCTAGAATAATGTCCAAATTCTGACAAGTTATCCATTTTATTAACTATCAATGTCTCTAGTTTAACTGCAGTTCAAATGTTATTCTCATATTGCAAGAATTTCATAAACTTACCCAAGAACTACACTTAGGTAGACTACTCTACAAATAATTTTCGATTAGGTGTTAGTCACACAAATGGGCCATTCTATTTCTTTGACATTTCTATGGAACATATTTTCGAGATAAACATGGAAGTTATTTTACCTGTCCTATTCGAACATATTACGCGTGTTGGAGGTGAAGTTGCGATTGAAGATAGAAAATGAAATGTATTTAGTCTAAAATTTGGTACACTATTCAGCACAATCATATAAGTACTTAAACTAGTAGGGACAAAATAAACTACAGAATTAAAATATAGTATTGTGGTACTTAAATGTTGGTACGTCTGGCCGGCCCACTGCCGGTTAGTAAATGTCACGCGTCTTCGAATTTTAGGTTCTGGGACACGCCGGTTTCACTAAGATGTTATCTATACTTATATATATATATATTATATATTTATCTATATATTAATACGTGAAGCTAAAACTTTGGATCCCTTTTTACGAAAATTGGGCGGACGGAGGAGTATGAAATTTCGCACACTTATAGTTTATACAGAGAAGAAGTGACGAATGCTAATATTTTTTTTTAATTATGCGTAAAAATATATTATTTTCAATAAATAACACGTTACACACACTACTATTCATTACCGTGTAGTTAATACACACATGCATAAATATTCTTTTGTTTATGGTCCAATCGACAATATCTGTCTTTATTTTGTGTCTTATAGTTAGGGAGCTGGCGAGCATTTCGGTATATGATTTGCACACGTTCCACGTCGAGGTGGATTGCAGTTTAAATCATTACGAATCGATTTGGTCCAATCAATTAAGGTCCTATGTCACTGCGTTTTCGCGTTACAGCGGATTGAAGTTGCTTAAAAAAATCGGGGTATTAAATCATTTACACATGTATGCCTCTAGAGTTCATGGTCACAATCATCTTGGAAACGAAGAAAATCGAAGAGGCAGACATTCAGGACTCTGCATTGTCATGGGACGGAGTTGTAAAAATGTAAAAAAAAAGGTCTACTCAGTCATTTGCACGCGGTTCTCATTGCGCCCATTCGATTCACTATGACTCTGTGGATTCGAAAAAACATGTGGCAGACTCTTTGCTCACTGATTTTCAGCTGTATTGCTTTTTGAAATTCACGGAATCAAGGGACAGCGGGTATTACGTGGGATTATTGTTATTATTTATAGTTTTATTCTTATAATTTTGGTTAATATTATCCTTCAAACTCACGGTAACGATTAAACTTCTGGAGCTGAAATCTATGCAATCAAATTTTTTCTCAGTGCCAACCAGAAACGAAATGCGCTTGGAACTTTAATTAGAAAGTATTTTTTTAAATTGCATGCTTGATTGTAATCTGAATAGGATTAGGATCTGGATAGGAACAGTCTTTAACTTTTTTAACCTTTCACGTTTTATTTGTGTAAAATACGTAGATTTTGAACCAAGACGTGTGAAAGTGTCTGAGAGCGAGAGAGAGGAAAAGCGTGCAAAATAAAAGGGGAGGCTGTATATAGATATACGCTCTATACATTTAGTTTCACAATACGGAAAAGGTCAGAACTGAGTTATAACGTTCTCACTCATATTCCCAAATAAAAGAGAGACACCACGAAACGAACTATGAGGATATTTTATACCTGCTTGGTTTGGCGCGGGCGTCGGGTTGAAAAAAAAAATCAAATGGTCTGCCTTTGGAATATCAGAGGCTTGAACGTCTGCCTCATCGATTTTCTTGGTTTTCATAAGGAATTCAAACATCAGTCCAAGAAGTAAACGTGTGCGCATAATAGCACACCTTTTTTTTACATTTTTGGAGAGAGCAGAGGCAACATGCTGGCAGACTATTTTGCCGTGGTTCTTCTCATTGTTTTTAATCGAACAATTCAAAGCTGCCAAGTGTGCACTTCATATAGAGTTTTTTTAATCATAAAAATAAATGTAAAAAATGAATACTACAAAAGTCAGAGCCCTGAATGTCGGCCTTTTCGATTCTTTCTGTTTCCACGATGACTGTGATCATCAGCCCCAGAGGCAGACGTGTGCGCATCATATAGCACACCTTTTTTTTTTAAACAATGTTGAAACGCTGAAAATTTACAACGCAGCGCCACAATGGTGGCAGACGAGGTCCTTGATGTTTCTTAGGGTATAATTATCACTATTAATAACGTCTGCCTTGTGTGCTGATCATATCGAAATTTTGCTCGCCAGCTCCCTAACTATTAGTGAATGTCAAGTATAACCATAGGTAATAAATAAATTTTATAGATAGATTATATAAAATATTTATTTTTTTAAATCTATGATCATATCGAGAATATTTGTTTTTTTGTCTATAGTGTTACTGAATGTCAAATATAACCATATTTTTTTAAATATTTATTATCATATATGTTTTTTTCATTTAATAATGTATTTCTATTCAAATGAAGTACGGTCGAATTTCGACCAACGGGATATCACTAGTATATAATATTATAAACCTGAAGAGTTTGTTTGTTTGTTTGATTGAACGCGCTAATCTCAGGAACTGCTGGTCCGAATTGAAAAATTATTTTTGTGTTGGATAGCCTATTTATCGAGGAAGGCTATAGTCTATGTAACATTACGCTATATCTAAGAGGAACGGAGCAGTAATGAAAAATGTTGCAAAAACGGGGTAAATCGCACGGGTCGGTGATTCGACGCGACGGGTAGGGTCGGGGGAACAAGAAATTTAACGCGGATGAAGTCGCGGGCAGAAGCTAGTCCAAGATAATTTGAGAGCAGCAGAGATAAATTTATTTACACAAAATAACGCGCCTGGGACCGGGGTTTGAACCCACGGCCTATAACTTGTGAGTCGCTTTTATTTGAAAATACTTACATACATAAATTCACGCCTTTTTACATGGGGGTAGGCAGAAACTATGTAACGTACCCTGCTACGATCCTTACATAATCCTTTTGCCTCGTTTAGGTTCACATAATTGATCATACAAACACGCCGGTTGCGAGTACCACGCACCTGATCTATCTGAAGAGTTTTTATTTTAAATCATATTATTTATTACCATTACAATCGATGTTTATGCATTATTCCACCGCAATATTGAATTTGTTTAAGTGTAAAGAAAAGATTGCTTAGCATTATTGCAGATTTGATCGTAAACGCCTAACGGTTCTACAAAAGCAATCTTATTTCTAAATGCTTATATGTAGATCGCATTGCCACTTCACAACTTATTGCTAATCTAAACGATTAGCAATAAGTTGTGGAGTGGCAATAAAAAGGTGTCAGTAATTTTCAGTTTTTACTAATCTTCCTATTATATCTCCTCTTTTTTACTGCATTTGCAAAAATTTTATTGTTTTGGCTGAGCTTGGCTTGGAGTCGGGTGAAACCGGATACAGCTTTTTTTTTTTTTTCCAGGATGGGAAATCATCAAATGACTTCTCCCGCTCTGGGCGGAGCGGGAGGGCGTGTCAGACTTTTACTGACTAAAACCCACCCGTGTTCCATCAGTTGCCCATGTGCCAGGGTCACGGTATCTCTTTCGAACAATCACGCGACCCCGGCAGAACCGGATACAGCTTAACACCAATATTTTACATGGAGCAAATATCTGACCTCCACAACCCAGTAGGTCGGATAATACGATATGCCTTGGTTAGACTGACTTACCTTCGACATAACTTGCTTTCCAAGGCACGGAGGAGTCTTGGTATGTAAAGATGGTTTCTCATCCACAGACCAACCGTGACCAGCGTAGCTTAACCTGATCGATCGATCCGTGCGGCTATTATTACTAAACCTTTCATTATAAATATAATAGATTTACTTTGGTGTATATAGGTAAGTAAAGAAGCCATTTCTTTCTATGGATTGCCGTAAGAGGTGACTAAGGGACTACACTAGAGAATGGGCAGCAGAGCGTTCTTTATCCATTTTACCACATACTGCGATCACCAACCATCCTGCCAAGCGTGGCGATTATGGCAAAGCCCCGTAAATTGAGGGAGGCCTATGTTCAGCAGTGGACGTCGTACGGCTGAAATGATGATGGTGATGATGATGAACTATAGAAGAAGAAAACAATAATATGTCGCACCGACCTTAAAACAAATTGTGATAGTATTTCGTATTGCGCAAATGTCACAATAATTAGTTCTAGTAACCTTGACCTAATATTATTATCTTTGTCTCCTTATCAGATAAAATAATGGAAATATTTTGAAAGATGTTACTCAATTAATTACTGCAATTCAAGTGATTAGATTATAATTATTACGCATGCAAACAAAATTAGGTTGAGGAATTCGGTCAAAAGCAAAATTTGTTTATTTTATTTATGTGTTCTGTAGAGTTAGTAGTTTTCCATCTGTGTGTATATTAGTGATATTCTAAAATATTAATACAAACTTCCTATTACTGTCATTTACCAAGCAAGTGAGTCCACATTCATATGCATAATCGCGGCGGGATATTTTAGCGTCCTGGATTTTAAACTTTATGTCTTAAATCGACTATTATTTTTTCTGTGGGTTTGAAATCAGCAAATGACGTCTCTTGCTCTGAGCGGAACAGGAGGGCGTGTCATACTTTTACTGACTAAACCCACCCGTGTTCTTTGCCTGTGCCAGGGCTACCATAACTCATCATTTTCATCAGCAGCCTATAAAATTCCCACTGCTGGGACACAGGCCTCTTCTGCGAGAAGGAGCAGGCCATAATCCACCACGCGGGCCCAGTGCGGGTTGGTATTTACCTACAGTATTTATCTACGTTAACTCTTTGGAACAAATCTCACGACCCCGGCAGGGTGTTGAATCGACTATGGAGAATCCAATAGAGTGCAGCAGAAGTGAGTCTCAGCGCGTCGAAAAAACATAGTGCTTTTGTTTTCAAGTCTCAGCGCTAAGCAATGCTTTGAAGATCCATTGCGCATTGAAAATCCTGTTGCGATTTATTACGTCCGTAAGTACGCTGGCTTAAGGTAAACGAATTTGTGTGGTACTCCACACAAATTCGTTTGGTAGGTACAACAACTAAAAAGTGAAAAATAAAAATATATTACAAAAACACTACCAAGTGAAAAATAACTGTAAATTCGGAAGTCAGTGGCAACAAACAAAAATACAAAACCAAAGACACCAACTTCCAAAATTTCGGTTATTTTACATATAGTCGTGTTTTTCTTTTGGAAGTTGATTGTTTTTTTTAATTGGAAAGTTTTGACAATGCCGCATCTAAAATTAGATCTTTGTGCGAATTGCTAATTTAATGTGCCCTTCGTGAAAACTCACGCTGTTTACTTGAAGTAACTTAAGTTCTGATCTGTTAACTACAGCTTGGTACTCAATTTGTGGTTGAAAAATTGAGAAACGGCTGAAGAGGCCCACGAGCATCGAAGCGACTAGTCGCGACAAAGCTACAGAGTTAAGGCAAGCTTACGTACTTCAACTAAACAAGTTTTATTGTTCCCAAAGAGACCGTTGAAGTATTGGATACATTTTGAAATTAATTCTAGTTTTTATCGCGAGGATGTTTCTGCTAAGAAATGATGATCGAGTAATCGAAAAAACAATTGCATGTTAGCTTTTTTCTCTCCCTCTTTGTAATACTATTATGTGTACCATATCTATAATATTTTCAGCCAGTATAGAACCATGGTGGCAACCAGCTTTGTGAACGCTTTCAGAACTCGACTTCAAACAATTCAGAATTGAAAATGGAAAATCAAAATGTATGTCAAAATAATATTTTGGCACCACATTCCCATCTTTTGAACCCTAAAACACAACAACACGAATAAACTTCACCCACTTATGAATCATGTAATCCCCTTGCCTAAATAAACACTAAACTTGAGACACAAAACAAATAGTGTACAGAAGATCATAGAACAAGGGAAAACGCACACATGCATACAAACGCTTCACGTACGGCGACTGCAAGTGTTCTCGAATCGCGACTGGCATTTGTTCGAGATCGCCGTACGTACGTGTATGTATGTGTGCGCCTGTTTCACTCGCCGTATGGAGCTGACCTTCTCAACCTATCTAGTTTGTGTTTGTGATCTATCTTTATCAGTCGAGTGTACAACGAAGGTAACTATTATCAGGTAAACTACGTTGACCTTAATAATCTTTTGTAATTTTCAGGTATAAATGTTCAATTATTACGAACAATGGGCAGTAGTTGTAATTAATTCAACATGATTTCGTTGCTGTACGTTTTGTCGTTTGTGAGTTATGTCGGTAAGTATTTTTTTTTTTGTGAGAAACAATTTTTAACTGACTTCAAAATGGAGGAGGTTCTCAATTAGTTCGTATATATTCTTTTCTATCTACCTATCTTCAGCAATTGTGGATCAAATTATTCTCATAGGTAGAGTTTGCCTCAGGGAAAAATATATTTAATTTCGGAAGTCAGTGGCAAAAAAATAAAATAAGGATCCAAACACACCAAATTCCGAAACTAGAGTTAATTTTACGTTACTATTTTTTTTTTTTATAAAAAGTTTCTTGTTGTTTCAATAAAGTAGTTGTTATTGTTATCCTTAATTAACGGAATCAAATTTTAAAAGCACTGACATGTGGTTTTATAACTTTCTACGTGTAATATGTGACGTGTTTAGCAACTTCTGTGATAACAACGTGCTTGAAAACATTAAATATTATTTAAATCCAGTTTACCACTCTATTTACCACCCGGAGATGGTATTTGTAGAACAGAAAATCGGTTGCAAAGAGTCTCAAATAATTAAGAAAAAGATTTACAAAATAATCTGCACCCAATCAGAGAGATTTAGTTAGTTGAAAACCAGAAGAGAATTCGCTGCAATCGAGTTCTTAGCGTATAGAGGTGTTGGTGCGAAACTCGAATCACGATTTTCCAAACTTTTTTCTCCAGCACCATGTTTACAGAACGTCTATCTTCTTCTTCTCGGTGTTGATATCTCAGCAGCATATATGAATATTGGAAAAACTATTATTTGAACAAGCCGAATCTTGGCCTTTGTAAGATCTCTGTTCTCCTAGACATTTTTCAGTTTGTCCATTTGATCATTTAATTATCGCCATACGTCTTTTAATTTCACCGAGAATAAGAGTTTTACTTTAAGAAATTATTTCATCACTACATAGTATAAAACAATGTCGCTTCCCTCTGTCGGTCCCTATGTATGCTAACGGATTTAGATGCGTTTTAATAGACAGAGTGATTCAAGAGGACGGTTTATACGTTAATACGCGGGTGAAACCGCTGGCAAAAGCTAGTTAAGACCACTGCCAAGATTTTTTTTCTGCATTCTTCAGCTACTGTATACTGTAGGCTAGCGTAAGAGGGGTTAATTATTATATGAAGTATTTTTTAAATGTAAATTGTTGTCAATTATTTTTACAGTGTCAACACCCACAATAAACTCCTTAGATGATCTGAAAATCGTTGGAGGGGAAGACATCGACATCACTGATGCTCCGTATCAGGTGTCCCTTGTGAGGAGAGGAAGACATTCGTGTGGAGGAGCCATCGTTGCTAGAGACATAGTTGTAACAGCTGCTCACTGTGTTGTTGGGTAAGTGTTCTGTTGCAAAAGTGTCTAATGGAAACCAAAACAAATGGATTACAAAACGTACCTGTGGATGGCAAATTGTAGTGCCATTTAGCAGAATCCGCCTATAATATTCCCACTGCTAGGAAACAGGCTTATTCTCTGTGAGAGGTATTAGTTGTCAACCCACCACGCGGGCCCAGTACGGATTAGTGGATGTTACATGTCTTCAAATGTCTAGGACATGCTAATTTTCGTATAAGATTTTCCTTCATAGTGGTGATGAAAATTATTAAGACAAACTAAAGCGCCTGGAATCATCAATGAAACCCAGGCGGTTGGAATCTATGACCTCCAAAACTTGTAAGTCAAGGCCGTTACCACTGGGCCACTACTATAACTGCTCTCCAATTTAAAACAATTTAATTATTTGAATGTTTGAGAACCCGAAATTCTTATTTTGAATCATCTGCATTAACAATTGCGGCTTATTTTATAGCCTTAATTTTCGACGATGAATTTTGAACAATAATTTAATTATGTAATCGAAGTAATCGTTTTTGGAAAATGTGGTTAGATGTAAAGTTGAAACCTTTTTGATATAGATGAAGGTGTAACTAATTCCAATTTGTGAGTGATTATACAAGAACTTGATGTGGTGTACCTACTTTTCTAAACATGTGAATTCTTTATTTATTGATCTCCTCACCTCCTGATTTTGAGCCGTTGCCCCCCTGATTTTTAATTTATTTTTTATATTTATATTATATTATATATGTACTTAATATTTCTAATTTAATTTTGTGTTTACATTTTCTCAGATCATATCCAGAAACGTATCAGGTGCGTGTTGGATCTTCATTCAGCGAGAAAGGTGGAACGTTATATCCCGTCGGAGATTTAATATGGCATCCTGATTTCGATTACTCTAAGATGGACAGTGATATAGCTATACTGTGGCTTTCAAAACCTTTGACGTTCAGCGACCAAGTGGCACCGGTGGAAATGATGACAAAGAATAAAGAAATTAAAGATGGTGATCTGACAGTTGTGACGGGATGGGGCAATCTTTTTGTAAGTAAAAAAAATCATACACTTAAATAAATAAAAAAAAAGTAGTTTATTAACAGACAAAGCACAGCATAAACCGCTGGTTCTGGAAGCATGACATATTGCCCGGCAGTTTGTTGCGCTACTTCTTCCCAATTGAAACAATAGGAAGTAGTGCAAGGTGGACGTTTATGGGTGACTGTATTATGTAGTTTCGGACGTTCAAAAAGTGCCGACTCTCAGAAAAGTTTGCATAAAATACTTTTGATTTTATGAAACTCTTCTAGTTTTGTATGCATAGTTATAATAAAAGTGACCACCAATGAGGATTTTTTTTATTCATGCAGAATTAAATTTTCGCAAAATCAAAAATCAATCAAAGGTAATTTATTCAAACTTGGCTGTTTAATGGTTTATAGGATATAATAGTTTGTATAGAATTCTTCATTGGAAAAAAATCCTATTGGGCACCCACTTTCTGCGTTCATAAATAAACTGAGGCTTTTTTTCCATGAGGCAGAAACTATAGAAACCCACCATCTGAGACCCTTTCATTCTCCTTCTGCTTTGTATACGTTAGTACATTAGAACGCCTAGTTTAATAATTATTCGTTCCATTAACGTATACGCTAATAATTTACGTTAATTTGAATGGTGTGTTCCTCATTATTTTCAATAGAACCATTGTGTATCTCTTTAAATACTTAATTTTATGCCTTCTACAAAATTTAAAACAATTATAGTACAATATTATATTATTTTTAGGAAAATGGTGGCATTCCAACTGTGCTACAAAGTGTATCCGTCCCGAAGATCAATGAGAAGCAATGCAGTGCCTTCTACCAGCCAGTGTACAGTATCACACGCAACATGCTTTGTGCTGGAGCTAGTGAGGGTGGAAAGGATGCTTGCCAGGTAATATTTTTAACCAAACATTGTTATGAAAAAAACCATTGGGTACCCAGTTTTGTAAGTCATGATGTTTCATGCCTTGTTTTCCCGTTGGGTTAGCCAGAGGTGTTAAAATCCCATGTAATTGGAAGCCTATTGTCATCAACTGGACACAAATTCAGGCTCCAAGCTGTTACTGAGACATTCCAGAAACAAGAAGACAGTAAGACATTGCTTGACTTGGAAAAAGAAACCCACGACATTATTCTCTGCAGTACCGCTTGCGATCTCTAGACTAATGAAGCAGTAGTTTTTTTAAAGAACCTACTAAAGAGTTATCCGTGTTCATGTACATTTATTTAAATCCGCATCTTTATTGATACATACCTACACGGTATAAGGGATTTCGACGTACAGTTAGTGACCATGAATTCAGTCAGTCAATGATAGTCTACAGTCATGAGCTGAATTCATGACAACTATGGGTCAGTGTACGTTACACAGTATAATGTAATAATTTAAAACGTTTGGGATGACATTTGTACAACAAAAGTTCAAGTGTGTTTGGGTACAGCAAAAGTTCAATATAAAGTCACTTTTACAGTATCATCATTTACACATAATGCCTTTTTTTAACCATCATCGTCAACATCCTCACTATCACCCTATATTGTTCCCACTGCTGGGATACAGGCCTCTTCTCGGTGCGAGGAAGTGGGCCATAATTTACCACGTGTGTCTAGTGCGGGTTGGTAGATGTCACGTCTTCGAATTTTTGGTTCTAGGACATGCCGGTTTCTTCACGATGTTTTGCTTCCCATTTTGAAAGCAGTGATGATGAAATTATTTACTCAAAGTTAAACACCTGCCTGGGTTTGAACCCACGACTGACTCGTAGGATACCACTAGGCCATTACTGCTCACAAAAACCTGCTCTGCTTTTAAAATATCCAACTAAAAATAATCTGTTTTCACAGGGTGACAGCGGTGGTCCCATGGTCCACAACAACAAGCTAGCTGGCATCGTATCTTGGGGCTTGGGATGTGCCAGACCCGACTACCCTGGAGTCTACGCAAAGATCTCTGCCCTCAGAACCTGGCTTGACACGAACATTGCACAATTACGCTGGAAGCATCTCTTCAGAACGGCTGCGTAATTTTAAGAAGTCCTGTTATGTTTGGGGCTATTTCAGCGATGGGATTAGACCGTACGAATCCTATTTTCGATAATATTTTTGAATGCTTTGCGAACCAGACATTGTGACGTACACCATTTTATTCTGCCCCGACCGTTGCATAGGGCGAAATTTAATTCATACGGTCTTATCACAGGGCGGAACTCACCCTAAAATAACATGTTTATTTTTAATTAACGGGTTCGCTGTTTGAACCGTTTGTGATTTTGTCTGTCTGTTACTACGCTCGTGATTATCATTAATAATATACTTGTATATGATGTGATTTTATTAGATTAACGTAAAAATTATAACATTAGTTTTATTTTATCTGATCTCTATTTATTACATCAAAACACGAAAAATAACATCTTCCATACGTACCTACTCCACGCAGTTATGTTCGCATAATTCGTCAAAATATAAGAACCAGCAGATTTTTTTTGCTATTTTAGGCTTGGTTTCAAATCGCCTAAACTGCACGTTTGAGCTCAGTACTCAGGCGCTTTACTTTTTGTAAATGATTGTATCACTGTTATAGGCTCACTATAGCGGCAAACCGGCATCTTCTAGAACCCATAATTCGAAGACATTTGACAGCTACCAGCCCGCATTGGGGCTGCATGGTAGATTATTATCTATGCACTCCCTCTTGAAGAAAAGAGGCCTGTGTATTAGCAGTGGTAATATTATTGGAATTTCGTAAAGAGCACAAAGTACAGTATGGATTCTGCAAAAGCTCAATCCAAATAGATCGCTCAACAAACTAGCTAAAAGTAATGACGTCCCCAGCTCCGAGTAACTCTTCAATCACCCAAGCCAGATTAACTCAATGTCCCAACTTTTCGATTTCCTACATCGATGATATGAGAAAAAGTTTTTCGATCGTGAAATGCAGCTTGGAACGTACCCGCCTTATCGTACACTCGTCCTTTTTAAAAGGCTGCTCTTTTGTATGCGAGAGCTCGAATAGTTACTCTTTTAATTCCAGTTATTCTGCAAGGTTGAAAGGCTAGCGATACGCCGGAAAAAGCTTTGCTTAAAGTAACTGGGTAGTGAGTTAAAATATACGGGGTGATGTGGTTGGAACGAAAAATCCATTTCGTAGGTAGTCAATTGCATTAATTGTTTAGTAAATTCAGTGATAATTTCAATTGTCCTAAATTAAATTTATGAAACGGCCATTTAGGTGACAGCAAATTGACGTCGAGTCGTAATTTGCCTAACAATTTATTTTTCGGGCTGTACAAAAAAAAAAGATAGTTTAGTTTTTTCCTAATATTTCGTTTCTGCAAAACGGCGTAAATATCAATGAAAGAGAATAGAGGAAATCAAAATCAAAAGTCATTTATTCAAACTAGGCTGAGAGTCAGCACTTTTTGAACGTCAAAGTTACACAAGACAGTCCCCCCAAAACGCCCGCCCTTCGACACTACCTAGTGCTTTAGCTGGGAAGAAGAAGTGGCGGAACAAACTCCCCAGCAGCACAGCTATCTGTTAAGTTAGAAGAACTTGATTCTATACAATACTGTGTAAGTAATTAATATTATAAAACAAAACATACATTATTCACATATGTCAGCTAGCACACGCCAATATACCACCAACAAAACACTGAAAACTAAACTCAAGCTGAAATAAATAATAAAACAAAATCGTAAACAGAACTTAAAACGTAAATAAAGCCTCCAGGCATAAAGGGCGTGCCCGCTTACATATTCAACGATGCAAATTGATACATACAGCTAAGTTGAAGTTACAATAGTTAAACTAAGGACCTCCGGACCAAAATAAAATAACAGTTAATACAAGTAACAATAACAAATACCATGGTCAGCAAGACGACCAGTCACCACAAGCAGCACCCGTTCACGAGCATAACGCAAAGGTCAGCCATTACCCCCCTCGCCATATTTGAGGGAAGGTGGTAACCCGACCCCCGACGCTACCGCAAGCAGTGACATCTAAGGGAGCATGACGAACTTGCTGCCGGTTGGGCAGGCAAGAATATTATTAACAGCTGACGAGGTCGCTAGCTAACTACATGTTGCAATACAACTCATTTAAAATCATTGTAATGAGTAGATTATGTCCACAGTAAATGAAATTAAAATAAAATAAAAATAAATTTAAAAAATCAGTTAAATAAAAAATAAAATTATATGAACTACCCATATAAACTGTCGGTAGGAAAGCTAATTCTGGATTGAAAGAACATAAACATTGTCTTGAGTTAATCACAGCGACCAGCTATACTTATCGTTTAAGTAGTCGTTGATAGAATAGTATGCCTTTGAACAAAGGTTGGATTTTACTTTAGCTTTAAACTCATTAAACTGCAAATCTAGCAAAGCAGAGGGAAGCTTGTTATAAAAGGTAATACCAAGACCAACAAAAGAATTATGAACCTTATGAAGCCGGTGAAAGGGGGCTCGTAGTTTGTCCTTATTTCTAGTATTAATATTATGAAAACCACTGTTTTTAGTGTACAAGTGTATATTTTGCCTAATATATAAGATGTTGGCGAAGATGAATTGTGATGCCACCGTAAGAATACCAATATCTTTAAACAAATCTCTCAGAGAAACTCTAGCACCTAGTTGGTAAATCGCTCGAACAGCTCGTTTTTGAAGAACAAAAATATTTTGAATGTCCGCGGCTTTGCCCCACAGCAGAATGCCGTAGGACATTATGCTATGAAAATAACTAAAATAGACTAGTCGAGCTGTATCAACGTCCGTGTACTGTCTAACTTTCCTTACGGCGTAGGCGGCCGAACTGAGCCTTCCCGCTAGGCTCGATATATGTGATCCCCACTGAAGTTTAGCGTCTACTGTTATGCCCAGAAAAACTGCCGAGTTAACAGTTTCAAGCACCTCATTATTTAAAACGACATTGGGTCCCAGGTTCCTAACATTCGGTAAGGCAAACTTTATACATTTCGTTTTCTTAGCATTAAGAACTAGGTTATTTGTAGTAAACCAATCCGTGGCCATTGAGAGCGCATTATTCACGTCATCAAAATCTTTTCTATTCCTGTCTACTTTAAAGATAAGTGAGGTATCATCAGCAAATAGTACAATGTCACAGATATTCTTTAAATAGAATGGTAAGTCATTTATATACACTAAGAATAAGAAAGGACCCAGTATTGAGCCTTGAGGTACACCTAACTGAACTAGTAGCCCGGAAGATTTTACACCATTGACATCTACACATTGGTGCCTATTTTGTAAATAAGAACTTATGACATTGAGAGCTTCGTTTTGAACACCGTAATGACGCAGTTTACGCAAAAGTGTGTCATGGTGAACGCAATCAAAAGCTTTGGAGAGATCACAGAAAACTCCGATAGCATTTTGCGAGTTCTCCCATGCGTTGAAAATGTGTTTTAGCAGAGCAACACCCGCATCTGTTGTCGAACGACCTTTTGTAAAGCCATATTGCTCATTATGAAGGAGGCTATTTAAATTAAAATGTCTTAGTAACTGCTTGAGTATTAACTTTTCAAATATTTTACTAAATGCAGGTAAGATAGAAATGGGCCTAAAATTGCCAACGTTATTTTTATTACCTGTTTTAAATAATGGTATGACTTTACTACTCTTCATGAGGTCAGGAAAAGATCCTGAATCAACACATTTATTAAAAGTTACAGCTAGATAGGGGGCTACAATGTCTATTATATTACTTAACAGTTTAATGGAGATGCCCCAGTAATCTCCAGTGTTTTTTGACTTAAGTGTCTTAAAAATATTAACCACGTCACGAGGCGTTACATGTTCAAAACTAAATAAGCGACTACATCTGGGCACACTACTATGCAAAAGGTTTTCAGCTTTAGACGGGGACGAATTTAAAGAGCAAGTCGTAGTTATAGGTATGTTGGCAAAAAACTCATTAAATGCCTCAGCTACGTCGGCAGCCTTATTTACCAATTTGTTGTTAATCATAATCTCTAGTTGTTTTTCTTGTTTAACCAATTTACCCGTTTCATTGTTAATAAATTTCCAAGTGGTTTTTATTTTATTACTGGATGTTTTTATGGTATCGCTTAAAAATTTAGATTTAGCGAAAGCACAGATTTTTTTAAATAACTTTGAATAATTTCTGACATACTCTAGAAAAGGAGTATCAAATATATATTTTTTTAAACCATAAAACTCGTATAGTCTCGCTCTACTTTTATAAATACCTGGAGTAGCCCATTGGTTGAAGCTAACAGAGGTTCTATTAATGTCAATAGTTTTGGTCTTGAAAGTAGATTGGTATTCTTTTTGCACAATATCAAAAAGGGCTCCATAGATTTCATTAGGATTATCGTGTTCTACTATAGATGGTGTAATCCTATGAGCAATATTATTTTTAAATTTGTTGCAACGACTAACTGTATAGGGCCTGCATTCTATTTTATGCGGCTTTTTTTGTAATGGCAAAGGGAAGCTGGCTAATAATCCACAGTGGTCAGACGTTAAGTCACTTAACACTAACTTATTATTGGCATCACAATCACTAAATATATTATCAAGACAAGTCGAGGACGATGCTGTGATCCTAGTAGGTTCGAAAAACAAGTTTATTAAATTAAATGACTTAAACAGATTGAGTAGTCTAATACTTAAAGGAGTAACATCTAAAATATTAATATTAAAATCTCCACATAAAATTATACATTTATTAATTGATTTGAATTTGTTGAGTGAGTCCTCCATGACCGACTCAAAATGAATAAAATCCCCAGAGGGTGGACGATAGACGCATATTATGACGTAACGCTCTAGTTCAACACAAGACAACTCAATAGTGCGCTCGATTGAAAGATTAACTAAATCTAAACGTTGTTTACATTTCAACTTGTTTGAAACAAGAACTAATGATCCACCGCGTATAGCACTTTTTCTCACAAATGCACTTTGCACAGTAAAAAAATCATCATTCATAAACACTATTTCATGTTCTTTCAACCAGTGTTCAGTCAAACATAATACCTGAACATCATGGTTTTCTATAAATAAACTTAACTCTAGTTCTTTGGCGGACAAACCCTGCATATTTTGATGAACAACATTCAACATATGCGGCTTACCTGTTGTCGCACCTAATAGTTTAAACTACTAGGTGTATCAGAAGTGGTGCTAGAACCACTACTAACAGTAATCGCTGGTACCCTACAAGTACCAGTGTCACGGTGTAAATTGTATGCTAAAAGATTAGCAATTTGTCTCCTACAACTAGGTGGCAAATACATAGTATAATTTGTTAATTTGTAATCAGTAATAAATTGATTACAATCAAAATATAAAATAGCGTCACTGTGACAACTAGTCCTATTATAAATTAACATATTTAAATTATAAATGTGCCTGTTTTGCTCCTCAGACAAGTATTGAGAATAAGGCAAGGCACAGAAAATAAATTTACAGTGATTGGTCTCATTGAGATGTAACATCAAATGGACACATTGAATTATTTCTTTTTTTCTAACATTTAAACTATCCCCATATAATAATATTACTGTAGAACCAGGGTTTATTTTTGACAATTTAATTTTACTTAATAATTGGCTAATACTGGCACCGGGTGAACAATTATTAATAACATACTGTTGTGAATACTGATTAAATATGCTACCATAACCTTGACCAAATTTGTCAGAAAAAATATAAGTTGTGTTTATCATGCTATTATTATCAACAATACAGCAATCTACAGGGTGAGCTGCTGAGGGTGTGGGTGTATCAAGTTGAGTCTGTGAGCAAGCACAGCTGGAGAAGTTATTTGTCAGAGACTCATACCTCTCCGCATTGTACTTGACCAGGTCTGCCAATTCACAGGCTTCGTGCATGCGCTTACTCAGGTCTTGTTGAGTAGCCTCATATTTACTAAAGATATCCTTTAGAGCATATTCCCTAACAAACAATTCATCCCGAAGGTGCTGAGTGTCCGTATCATACAAAGTATTGCATAACTGTAAATCACTATAACAATTCTTTAATTCTTGTTTTAAATTTAGATTTATTTTCCTAAGTTTTGTGTTTAATTGAGTTACTTTTTGGCGTTTCAATGATTTTTGATATTTTCTGATTAGTCTATTAATTCTAATGTATTTTTTTAACTTATTGTGACTAGTAAACAATTTGTTTTTAGTAAATGTATCATCAGTTAAGTCTATCGTTACAATTGGCTCAACACATATGGGTTTGGACCCGCTACCAACCAACTCATCATAGAGACTGCAGGTGATCGCAGACTCTTCACCGGCTTTGAGAGTTTCTAAATGGGTTATTGAGTTGTGGGCTCTGCTTAATTCCAGTTCCAGTTCAGAAATCCTTCTCAAAGCCAGTTCGTGGGTGTCACTACAATGCTGAAAATTTGACACTAGCTGACGAAGGTGTTGATGCTGGTCAAGTATGTCCAAATGCTGCACATGTAGTTCAGCCAACTGATTCTTAAGCTCAGTGTTCTTGTTATTAATGAACTCAATTTCGACCTCACTGTCTTCCCTTTCCTGTATCAGCTGATTGCACTGCTTTTTACTACATTCCAATTCCTTTAACGTAGCCCTCAGTTTTTCCTCTAAGGATGCAGCTCTACGGGTCAACATATTGACAGACCAACCCTAGAGGCACCCTGGAATGAGAGAAGAGAAAGCTAAGTGTGTGAAAGGAACAAGAGAGAGGGGTGAGAAGTGGATAGTAAATGACGGGAGTTCAAATTTTAAAGAGATAAAATAAAAGAATAATACTATTAAAAGGGTGAAATCTCAATTATGAATGAAAAAGAGATAATAATTAACAACAGCGAAAAGTGAGAGGACTAAAAATATTTTTTTATTTATGTGCAAAAATAAAAAAATGGTTGGGGGTAGCTATTACTATTATATTGTTCAATTCAGTTTCTAACATTAATTTCTTATGGTGGTTCTAATTCAGCAATTGAACATAAAAAGTATGTCTAGTAATATTGAACAGTGATTTCTATGGGGTCTTTAACGTTGTTTAGGTGATTTTATCCTAACAGTGCATGAACTTAATGTCAAACACATTATGGAGAAATAAAAGGTTATTTACGACTTAGATCACTGTTACAAGTAGTATGAACGTTAAAGGGCAAAAGGTGCAATGGGATCTAATAAGATTTTAGTTGGATAAGCTTAAATTAAAAGAAATACTCCCCGGGTTAGGTGGTGATTTCAAATCCGTCCGTTAGATGACAGCTGGTACTGATTTATTGATATTTCATTGATTTTGCAACGAATTAACTCACAAACATTAATCCTTATTATTTATCACTATATCTATCGTTTTTAAACACGTTTTTAAATATTTAAGCGCAAATTATATTAATTTTACAATTTAATTCTAACACCAAAATTTTTGACGGCCGGCTGCCAGTATTGCCAGCACAAAAAAAAAAGAAGCAATAGAAAAGGAAGCATAGAAAATGATTAAGACAGGAATGATACTTATGAAAATATAGTAGCATCTTCCTAATTGTTTGTTTTGCAGCATCCTGTTTTTTTAGTCAAACCCCAACTCAAAGCACTTATTTTTTGATTTTTTTGTTGCGACCTGCATTATATGACTAAAGTCATCCATATCATCCATACATATGACAAAAGTCTAAAATCGACATAAATATAGAAATAGCGAACAAGGAATAGAAAGACGATTTGTTCCGGTCTCAAAAAACATAGGACAAGGATAGGCACAGAAGATTAGTAAAAGCATTTGCAAAATAATTCGCTAGATAATCTACGTAGGAGCGTGTTATTCAATAATAATAGCTTCATGAACTGATCAATCAGGTATGTACAACATAACAAGGCAGCAACAAGCCATTACCGAGTTGGTCTATGAATGAGGGACTGTCTTAACATAGTAGGACCTCTCCGTGCCTCGGCAGAATTTTAAACCGATGATTTCGTAATTTGTAGATCTTTAAGATTTGATAATTGCGAGTCATCAGTAGTGTTGCAAAGGACTCGAGTCCTCGAGTCGTAATTTTAAAGACTCGACTCAATAATGCAAGACTAAGTGTGCTCAAAAGTCTAGAGTCAAGCCGAGCCCGAGTTATTCTCGAGTCTAAAAAAAGGACTCGAGTTTTAAAACAGACTCGAGTCTTAAAAACGACTCGAGTCTTAAAATGAACTCGAGTCTTGTAGCTCATCATTCGAATAACTCGTCAGATTTTTTTTGTACCCAAAGTTACATTATAACCACCAATTTGAAATTATTCTATAGTCTTTTCGAATGATGAGGTAGGTACAAGTTTCATCTTCATGCTCCGAGTTTTACTTTAAGACTCGGGTTTATTTTAAGACTCGAGTCCTTTTTAAGACTCGAGTCCTTTTTAAGACTTGAGTCCTTTTTAAGACTCGAGTGCTTATCTGTAGGCTCCGAGCCTTTTGAGCACACTGAATCTTGTATAATTGAGTCGAGTCTTTAAAATTAGGACTCGAACACTCGAGTCCTTTGCAACTCTAGTCATAGGAGACCTGAAAATCAAGCAATCGATATCACTAAGTTACTGGGTTGCGGAGGTCAGATAAGCCGTCGTTTTATGTAAAATTTGAAATCAGCTGCATCTGTTTAGACTGGTAAGCATCTCCAGAAAATATACACTAAATATGAAAAAAAAAACAAAACATTAGTTAAGCCCAAGCAGCAATGTTTTTGTAAAAGTGATCTCAAAAAAAAATGCTACAACATTCTTGTTCGTGCGTCCCTTGTTCTATGAGACTACTAGATTAGATCTAGTACATTACCTTTTAACGTTAAGGACTATGCGTTAGGTAACCCTCAAAATCCAAATTTTCATACGTTTTCTTACAATTCGTAGGTCAGTGTCAGGTTATAAATGTTACTTTAAAAAAACCCGGTCTGGTCAAAGTTGTTTATAAGGCTACGAATGTCGCTGAACTGACAAATTTATAGACATTACGATCAAAGACCAATTTATGTGTTACGTAATTACTCCACTGTTTGTTTACTAACCAAAAACGTGATCAAATGGCCCACAGTTTACAAAAACACGATGTTACTATTATATAAGTTCACTTGAAGTCAAGGTTGAAAATCTTATCAGTATCAACTGCATTGGAGCACATGTACGTATTTACTACTCATGTCCTGATATGAACCTTGTTGAGTTAGCCACTCAACAAGGTTCATATCTTTTAAATTGCTATCAATCTCCTATTTCAAATTTATAGTGTCTGCACCTGAAAGAGATTACATATTGATGATTACGTATCGATTTTTTACACGACGAAGCATTTTCTAATGCATTTACGTGTATTTATTAACCACTCTGTAAACGTCACTTAGGTGCCAATAGATCCTCATAGACTGTTTTTTTTTTAAATGCGACGACATTATGCACTTTACAAGTAAGAATAAAAGGTCTGGGTTCGTTCAATTTTGGCCAGGAAAATTCTCCAATATTTTCCTTCCGCTAGGTTTATTATTTTCCCCTTCACACTCCATAAATAACATGGAAGGGCCGAACAAAGCCGTAAACATTGTGGTGTGGTTTACAAAAATTTGTTGTACATTTGCATAAATGTAAATATTTTTAGAATAACACAAAAAGATCTGGTGCGGTCCTAATGGAGGTTAGCTTTTGTTTATAAGCTTTGGTATGAATCGATGTAGAGTGAAGACTTTTCTTTAAGGCTAACATTATGAATAGTTAGTAGGAGAGTTAGTGGCTTAGCCATAAGGATTAATCAGTCAGGGCCATTCATGAAAATTTATTTTAGCTACCCTCAGTATTCTGAGGGAACTGTATTCAGTTTAGCAGACATGAATGCCAAGAACGCTTAAACAATTCAAACCTTCGGTAATGAGCAACAATGACTACATTCACTCTATGGTAGCAAAACGTGGGCCTCAAAGAAAACCCATGAGCAAAAAATTCAGACCACTGAAATGCGCATATTACGTTGGGCGGGTGGAATCACTCTCAAAGATAAAGTGCGTAACGAACACGTGAGGGGGAGTTTTAAAGTAACATCTATTACTGCAAAAATTGCAGAGTCCAGACTAAGGTGGTACGGACATGTTATGAGTAGACCCGATGACCATATTGTGAGAAAGTGCCTTTCCATGGCTACTAAGAAGAGAGGGAGAGGTAGACCGCAAACTACCTGGATGACAAGTGTCCGGAAGGACCTGCAAAAGCTTGGTCTTCCAGATGGCGATGCTTACCACCGAAATGCATGGCGCCGCATGATTAAAAAAGCCGACCCCGCGTAACGGGAAAAAGCGAGGGCAAAGAAGAGGAGGTAATGGGCAACAATGAACAAGCCAACACTTAGCAGTCAAGTCAACTAGCTTTTCGAGAGAAATAGTTATATTTACATACATGTACATAAGCTCCGCGTTCTGTGTGGTACCGGACGTAAAGTATAGTACCAACCCATTTCTTACCGTGGGTGATGTAGGAGGCGACTAAGGCACTTACTGGACAATGGGCAGCAGCGTTCTCTATGCATTTTACCACCATACTGCGATCGCCAACCCGCCTGCCAAGCGTGGTGATTGTGGCAAACGCCATCAAATTGGGGGAGGCCTGTGTCCAGCAGTGGACTTCTTTCAACCCATTCTCTAGTAATTCCCTTAGTCCCTTTGTATCTTACGACACCCACGGGAAGGAAACGAGACACAACTATGCGTTATCAATCGCCATCGTGACATCTATGTTACATTTATGTAGTAATCGTCTCAACAATTATCATGATGGCAATTTGTTTATCTGTTATTATCTTATCTATAATAAGTAAAGCTATTACACAACGTTGTGAAATATCTGTTAAATATTTCTACAAACAAATTGGTTCTATAAATGTCCGTACCGTAACATTATGTATTATTAGTAGTACGATGTTTTATTATCCAAAACTGTAATTTCATCTATGGCCTGAAAAAGAATGTCCCATAGTTGAAAGGTTCTATTTAACATTCTTATACAATAATAAATTAATTTCCAAACTTGTAAATATTAGTTGGTGGAGAAACTGTTCAAAGTACAATTTTCGTATGACAGTCGGACTTTGCCCATCTTAAAATTAAAATAATCATTAAGAAACGTTACCACCGTATAAATATGGACAGTATAAATTCTAAGCCTATTTGTTAACACAATCATCAACGCTCCATAGGAGTTGACTAGTAGAAATCGTAGGATTATGCCCCCTCACCCCCATTCCCTGCGACTTTACTTTAGGCCAAAATGAAAAAAAAGTGATTTCAATTTATTTTAGAAAATTCCGATCTGAAAATTAAATTTCAGGATTACCTGCAGAACTTCGCACTAATTTAGATCGCAATTCTTTTGCCGATGTAATAACCATATATTGAATATGGCCTCCCATTTTTACATTTATGTTTTTGATGGGATATCATTCGTTTTTGTAAAGACTTCAATCAATAACTTGAAAAGATTTAATTATTTATTATTCAAAAGCGATCTGTAAACCTAATCTTTCACTGCGTTTACGATTTATAGTTTTCTTTTCATGTGCTATTATATGTATTCTTTTGATCGTTAGAAATATTAAAGTGCATGGCCCATTCATAATGGAACCTAATTTTATTATTCTGCGAAAGAATATTTTTTTGTTTGCTATTATCATTTGGTGTTCATAAAAATCGATGGCTTGGAAAATATATCAAATCGTAAAAAAACACTACTATCTGATTTATTCCTTTAGCAGCCAGTTAGGTGAACAGTAAACTTTCACTTTCTAGGTCATCTGGATGAAGGAAGGTTTTTGAAATATATGTCAGTCAGTTTCAGTTCAGTACAAAATACAGTTTTTTACTCGTTAATCTCTCAATATTTATGTTTTATTTATGAAAGGGCTTCTATTTAACCCAAAGGGTTTTATTAAATAAACCAAATGTAATGTGTTTATGTTAAAAAGATTTGAATTATTAAGGGGTCAAAAGGACCCACCCACCAAGTTATTCGTAAAACATAAGTCCCCGGCGGCGTCGCCGTCGCCAATTCCTTTTTATTTGACCTTGGCTTAACACGCTACCGTGTGTCTAAATAATAACATGAAAAAAACTGACAACTTTAAATAACTTACAACTTACTTACTTTAACTTACAACTTTAACATATTTTAAAAATAATGGTATCTAATGTTACTCATTCACTTACTTTAAATAAAGTGCAAAACCAAAATGATAATAATTTCAAAACACGTCACGATTTCGTTTATTTGATCGGTGTGCACCTAACTAACCTAATCTGTACAGCCGGTATAATATAGGCAAACTTATCAATTTCTGGTTCATAGCGGTCTGAGCCGCCGTACAAAAATGTTCGCTCCGCGAGACGTGTTGCTATTTTTAACGTTGTTGATAGCATCTAACGATGCGGCAAAAATACTGGCGTTTTTCCCAGTACCCTCTATCAGTCATCAAGTAGTGTTTCGACCTCTTACTCAAGAACTTGCAAGAAGAGGCCATGAAGTCACAGTCATCACACCAGATCCCGCTTTCCCAAAAGGAAAAACACCTGCAAACCTCACAGAAATCGATGTCCACGACTTTTCATACAAACTTTGGAGAACTCTGGATAAATATACATCTACAGGTGATACTGACACGCGCTTACAAACACGGTTAGCATTCGAAATGTTTGTAGAAATCGTTGAGATGCAAATTAATGTGGATCAAGTGCAAAAAATAATAAAAGAAGAAAAGTTTGATTTGCTGTTATTAGAAGCTTGTGTAAGACCAGCATTACTTCTGACACACGTTATAAAGGCACCTGTGATTCTAGTGTCTTCTTTTGGTTCCGTGACTTTCAATGTCGAAACAATGGGATCAGCCTGGCATCCTTTAATGTTTCCAGACCCATTTCGCCAGCGTGCGTATAATTTGTCAAAGTGGGAGAAAGTGCAGCAATTGTGGAATTTTTATCAGTTACAAAGTGATCAACGAGGTGTGGAGAATGCAGAAAATAGACTAGCTAAAAAAATGTTTGGACCAAATGCCCCGACTATGAATGAACTATTAAATAATGTCGACATGCTGTTCTTGAACACTTATCCTACATGGGATGACAATCGTCCAGTGCCTCCAAGTGTTGTTTATTTGGGTGGATTGCATCAAAAGCCAATGAAAGAATTGCCACCGGTAAGTCTTTTTCACAAAAATCTTTCGACAAAAAATCAAAAATCAATTAATCATTCCTCTCTTTGACCTCATCTAGTTTTAAAATCATGACAGATGTGTAAAAGTATCTGCACAAATCTACTTGCACGATTAAAATCATTTATCATTCAGACATTTTGTACTGCCTATAAATAACGTTTTTGAAATATGTTTGGTCATAAAACACGTTTCACTTGAAATATTGTGATTTTTTAAATGCAAATGTACTAATATATATATATATTTTAAATGCGGTTACAGGATCTTAAAACTTATCTGGACTCCTCGAAGAACGGCGTGATCTACATAAGCTTTGGCACAAACGTGCGGCCTTCACTGCTTCCTCGAGACAGAATAGAATTGATGGCTAAAGTCTTCTCTCAATTACCTTACGACGTCCTTTGGAAGTGGGACACAGATGAACTTCCAGGGCGCTCGAAGAACATTAGGATATCCAAATGGCTTCCGCAGTCAGACCTACTAAGTAAGAAATAATAATTTATTATTAAAAAAAATACCACACAGTCTGTGATAGTCTCACGGTTGAGACAGTGAAGGCATAAGCCGGGTCAGAGATCAAGACGTGTTGACAATTTCAGATGTATATTAACTATAAGCCTAAGTTTCTTCACGATATTATTCCTTCACCGATGTCGGTTATGTCAACGATATACTCAAAAAGTGGTCCCTCATTGATATATTTGTAATATGTTACGATAATTTTATAGGTAGTGGCCAATATATGACTTGCGAATCAAATATGTACAGTGAAAAAAAATATGGACGGTTAGAATTGTGACAAAAGAAGATTTGAATATGTGCGCTTACTTTCATACGAACTAATTTTACATTTATCTGCTTCCAGGGCATCCAAAGATTAAATTGTTCATAACACAATGTGGTCTACAATCAACAGACGAAGCTATCTCTGCAGGAGTACCGACGATTGGTTTACCACTGGTGGCCGATCAATGGTACAATGCTGAAAAATATATGCACCATAAGA
Organism: Aporophyla lueneburgensis; assembly: GCA_932294355.1. Lineage (NCBI taxonomy): Eukaryota > Metazoa > Arthropoda > Insecta > Lepidoptera > Noctuidae > Aporophyla > Aporophyla lueneburgensis. Next base: position 10,474,335 of record OW028755.1, read on the forward strand.
TTGGAATAAAACTTGATATGCCCACTATGACTGAAGAACTCTTTAAGAATGCTATTAATACTGTCATTGGTGATGAAAGGTGTGTAAATGAATTCTTTTGTTTTTTCAATTTGCAGCCTTGATCTGCACCCAAATTGCGTAACACACTATTATTCAGAATCTGAATCATTTTGAAGCTTATTGCTAATCAATTCTGGCATATGCTGGATGAAAACTCTGTTTAGCTACGTAAACAACGCCATAAATGTATTGGAACTGTCAAAATGAAAGCGATTCCTACTGATAGTGTATTACGCGTTTACCCCTCTGTTATTTCGCTTACTACCTACACGGACAAAAGTAATCCTGTTTAATAGAACTCGATCGTAACGTCATCTAGCGGCTCCAATTATGAATCTAAACCATACAGTGACCCTCTCAAACTCACTCAAAATATTTCATCAAAATTAGTCATGCCGTTTCAGAGGAGTTCAGTGATGGATAATAAATGATTTTACTCCTATAAGTAGGTTTTGTAGTAACACTTTTACAAGTTAATAATATTTTTCTGAGCTAGACGAGGTCGGTCTTATCTGACTACTCTGAGAAGAAAGGCCGAAACAAACTCAGAGGTCACAGTCTCTTTTAAAGTCCAGACATAATCTTGGCCATATTATGTGAAGACCATGTAGATAGCTGTCTGAAATGGTCTTTAGAGAAAGAACCACACAGATTGAGTGGACCTGTCCAGTCAGTGCACGTATTTGTCACTAATCGTACAGCTCAACTCAGAACTTGAGAAGCTCAACACGTCCCGACCCGACAGACTTTGTCATGTCTGAACGTTGGCATTTTTTGGTGATATTTCTAAAGTAAATTAAATGAGATCATCATATTTGCAAATTAACAACGAACTGTAAATGATGAGTCATACAAATATTATATAATTTATGGGTTTGTCACGACCCGGAATCAAAATATATTGTGAATGGTTAACAATTACGCACTTAATATACCTAACTACCTGAATAACAAATATAAATATTTGATGACATTAGGAGATAAAATAATGTATGAAATTAAAGCCAAACAATAAGTACACTAAATTCATTATTGTATATTTTGTGATAGCATTATTACGTCAGCGGAATCAACGATTGAATTTGTACATATTTGATAGTTTTGTTGTTTACAATACTTGCAATAGGCCCTGAATCTTAAACGTTGACTGTAGTTTTTTTGTTGGTCCAAATGATATAATTTGAAAGCAAGAATTGAATTTAGGTACGAATTTTACGCTAAAACAATTTTGATAAAAAAAAAAAAGAAACATACCAATTTGCTTCTTAACGTTTAAACAATTTTCATTATTTCAATATTCAGTATTTTAATGAAAAAGTTTTGAATAACATGAATATTCCCTATTGGGATACATCAAATGTCGAAAGCGTCAGTAAAAATTAAATTAATTAAAGTGGGTAGGATGATGAAGTCAGAAGGTTGTTAGTGGAACTCTACAAACGTTACTAGTAACTTCATCTAGGTTAGATTTACGTATGTGGTTGGTTTTGAAGAGTTTTAATATCCTTGACGGGTCTGATGATAGAGACAGGAGACAAACAGTGGAACTGCAAAAAAAAGTAATGATGATTACTTAATTAGAATAATTATTGATTGTTTGCATCCGGACAAGTTAAGGGTTTTTGAACTGTGCCGAGAACTATGTGGCATTACCGTGGCTCATGATGATACGTCTTTAACAATACATCTCCCATGCTAACTTTTGAAACGTGCCGAGGACTCTGTGGGAGTGTGAGAACAAATCAATCTAAAACGAGAAAGCAAAATAAATAAATAAAAGTTTTAAGTTACACTCTTTTATTCGAATTTGGGACTTTGTATCACTGCGTTAACGGAATAAGTAATAAAAAGAGGCTTTTAACTGACTAAATTAAAACCGTGGGGTGCATAAAACCTGTATAATTAAATGAGGACAACTTAAATAGCAAAATGTGTTTCTAAACCCTCCAAATTCAAATGCGCGCCTCATTAAAGGCATTACTTGAAAACCACGATCGATCTTTACCTCCATATTGGTAGAAATAAAAAACTCTAGTCTGCAAAACTTAGCGCCCACTTATTTAATATTAAAATTTCTCCTGTACTATAGAAGTCAGAGTTTTTAAATAAAAACGTGTGATAACAAATTTCATAAATTTTGATTACATCTTCGAGCCAAATTGGCATGGTGAAGACGAGGTTTCAGAGGTGAAGTTGAGGAATATTCTTTCACTCTTCCATTTAAGTCAGATTTAGAGCCCTGAGGATGATGAGAGAAGTTTGGGGCTTCTGATCAGCATCACAAGTTCATCCTTAGGGCGGTGGATCGGGTTGAGATCAGTACTTCTTGATGATTAAGCCATCAAGTTTAATCAAATTCTAAATGCACTCTTGTACGACCCGAGCGGTGTGAGATAGGGCATCATCCCGCATTAGTATCGATCCATCACCTTTATTGACTAAATAGCATAGTCATTAAGAATCTCTTGAGCATATCTTTCCAGAGTCAAGGTGCCATTATTATGGCCACTAGCTCTGTGCAACCTTCTGAAGAGATGTAAACCCATACGTGTACAGAGCCTCCACTGTATTGGACTCTTTCTGTATAGCAGGCTTGAATGTATTGCTAACCAGGTCACCTGTACACTCTTTGCTTAACATTGGAAATGAGAAGTGAGAATCAAGACTCATCAGTGAAAAAAACTTTTGCCCATTCTTCTTCACTCCACTGTTTGTGTTCAAGGGAATAGCGTAGTCTTGCTAATCGATGTCCTCAATCAAATTTGGAGCTATGTGCTAGCCACTGGGCCATCTGGTTTGCTTTGACAAGTCTTCTTCTCAGTGTACTGATGTAGTTACTTCGAATCTGAAGAAGCTGTTGCTAGACTTCAAGTGAATTAAGGTGGCGATTTCTTTACATACTTGAGAAAATTTTGCAGTCTTCTCGGGTACTGGGTGGGTATGTACTTACAAGATGTCCTCAGATGGATTTAAGTTTTTTCGTAGTTCCGCTTTGCCAGTCAGGGCAAAGCGGAGCTACGACAACCGTTATTAATGTTACACCCACCATTCTTCCAGTATGACGCATCCTGATGCCTACTTTAAAAAAACCCATGATATTTGCATATTATTCAGGTGACAGAGTTATGATAAGTTATGTTTACCTTGGCTATTGAAACAAATTTCATCAATTCAAAAATAAATGTGAAAAGAATTAAAAAAAAAAGTCAAAAATAAGACAGTAATAAATAAAAAATAATTATTATACTAATTTGGAAAGGAACTGTTTTTAACCGACTTCAAAAAAAGGAGGAGGTTTCTCAATTCGACCGTATTGGTTTGTAAAGATGTTTCAGCCTTTCCTTAAAAGAACGTTATTGACGATAAAGATTTTTGCATATTTTTTGAAGACTTCAAATTATTTTTGTAAATCATATTATTTTGCAAATATGTTGTGTTTTCTAAGTGTGGGTACTAAGTTCTGAAGGCCATTGTAACTGAAATTACCCTTAACTAATCAAATACTTTCAATATTTCAGCTATCGTCGCAATATTAAAAGACTTGGCAGCGTGTTGCGGGATCAGCCACAGCCTCCACTGGAGCGCGCCGTGTGGTGGGTGGAGCACGTGCTGCGTCACGGTGGCGCGAGACATCTGCGCGCGCCCGCCGCCAACATGTCGTGGGCAGAATACCTAGAACTAGACCTAATACTCACTTTTTCAGCAATTGCTTTAGGCTTAATTCTATTTTTATCTTTTATTGTATATAACTCATGGAAGTATTTTAGTCATAGTAGCAAAAACATAAAATCAAAAACGAATTGATGAACAATGCGTATTTTATGAATTCATATAGAAAAGGCTGTGAAAAGTATTTTAAGCTAATAAATAGAAGAAGATTGTGGAATTGCATTTTTATTCTTATATCATCTGGATCATTATTTTCTTTAGCAGTTAGAGACTACGATATTATTGAAGCAAAAAGAAAAATAAAATAATAGCCGCACGCTTCTACGCTTGCCACGGTTGGTCCGTGGATGGGTCCTTTATGACCCCTTCTTGCCTCGGAAAGCACGCTGAGCCTTTGGTCCTGGCTGTCATTTGTAAATCTTTGGTAGTCGTTATGAGTTGCCAGAAGCCCGAAAGTCTAACAACCAGTTTTACCAAGGCTTATCGTAATCTCCAGGCACCAGGCTGTTGTGGAGATCAGATAGACAGCCCCTCCATGTAATATAGAAGAAATAGGGAACTAGTATGGTGCAAGAAGCCACAAAAGTATGTGGTGTGACATGGAAGAAAAGTGGTAGTAGAATAAATAATAATAAATAATACAATATTTTAGGACAACCAACACAACGTTATCTGATCCCAAACTAGGCAGAACCTGTAATGTGGTAACTAGGCAACTGATAAACATACTTATATATTTCTAAATACATACATATTATAGATAAATTACACCCAGACACAGAATTGCTCATCACACAAAGATATGTCCTGGGTGTGAATCGAACCAACGACCTCGGTCTTATCAGTCAGGGTCACTAACCACTAGAATAACAGACCAGTCAAAATGAGAAGCCAGAATGAGTGATTTTTGGGTAGATGGGGAAGTTAAAGAGGTTGTGCGGAAGAAGAAAGAGGTCTGGTTTAATGTAATAGCCTACAAGGCTCAAAATAGGATGATTCAGGCAGCTAATAATATGTATGGGGGGGAGTTTAACACCTCGCTCCCCTCAACGTGAGGAGGCCCGCAAGGGCGGGCCGGCACCAGTCGGGATCGCGGAAGATATATTGGTTCCCGTGGTCCCCGACATAGGTGTGGGACAGAACACCGGGGTGGTTTTAGTCAGTAAGAGTCTGACAGACCCCTCCGCCCACCCCAGGGTGGAGGACATCCATGAGGATTTCCACCTCGAGATAAAAAAAAAGGCAGCTAATAAGATGGATGGTTTGGAAAGAGTTAAAAAAAATACGTCGAAATGAAAGTGAAAGAGATGGTAAAAATGAAAAACGATGAAAGGGAAGAACAGTTTAACAGGAAGTTCTCTGATAACTTCAGGGCCAATGGTAAGCTGTTCTGGAAACATGGAAGACTGGCTCGCGGAGTGACAGGAACATCAAGTATGAATGTTATAAGAGTAGAATATGGATGTACACTAAGCAAGGAATGTAAAATTCTGGAACGCTGCAAGGGATACTTTTAAATTTTATTTAGTAGCCAGGATAGTGTGCAAAGATTAGGCAACTAGGCATATATATAGAAGAAAATTAAAAAGGAACAGATGTACGAGCGATAACAGGAATGAAAGTTGGGAAAGCTGCAGGGTACGACAGAGTGTCTGCTGAAATGCTGAAGAACGGTGATGGGGTGGTAGCAAGCCTGTTGTGCCAGATCTTAAATATATTATACAGGAGATACGGTCGTGTGCGGATACGGTACGTGTCAGATGATTTGTGTAAGGCTGTAATCGTACCTACCATTATATAAGGGCAAAGGCTCACAAAAGGAGTGAAAAACTACCGCGACATTAGTCTGTTGAGTGTTATCGGCAAACTGTATGCATAGGTTTTAATAAATATTATAGAATGATGGGAGTTACAGGTGAGAAACAAAGGCATGTGTAGGCAGGATTAAGGGAGGGGATGGGCTGAATGGATCAGATCTTTTTCCTAAGGTGCATAGCCGTAAAACATCTGGTAAAGCATAAGAAAGTATAATGTGCTTTCGTTGACTTGGAGAAGGCCTATCATAGTGTGTGCAGAGAAGAACTGTGGTTAACACTATCCATGTACCGTGTGGACTGGCGCTTGGTACGAACACTGATATCTTTATATAAGGATTCCAGTGCTTGTGTTAGGATAAATGGGGCATACACGAACTGGGTCTGCATTTCGAGGGGTGTTAGACAGGGCTGTGAAGCGTCACCGTGTTAGTTCATCGTTTACGTCGAGACTGTTTAACTTGTACATGGATAGTTGTCTGACAGATTTGAATCAATTTGATCTTGATCAAGTTCTACTTGCATCGTCAGCACAACAGTTGGAAGACATGGTGATTGTAATGGATGAAGCATTTAAGATGAATGAAGTAAAAATAAAATGAAGGTCATTGTATTTGAAACAGAAGAGAATGTATCGGTGTGTGATATTAAAATAAATGATAAGAGTGTGGAGCAAGTAAGTGACTTTGAATATTTAGGGAGTCTGTTTATAAGGGATGAAAATATTGAAAAAGATAAGGGTAGAAGAGTAAATGCGGCTAATAAAGTAAATGGTGCTCTATATGCAATTGTGACCAACCAGTTGGTGTCCGATTAGGCTGTGCACAATGGTGTACTGGTACCTACGCTTAGGTATGGAAGGTGATGTTGAGCGTGGCAAAAGATGCATGAAAGTAGAATAAATGGAGTGAAAATGCGCTTCTTGCGAAGCATGTGTGGTGTGGCTATAAATGATAGGCTGAGGAAAGATGTGATAAGGCAACGGTGTGGTTTGAAAGAAGATGAAGTTACAAAAATTTAAAAGAGTTTGACGGTTTGGTTATGTTGAGAAGATGAATGAAGGGCGGCTAAAAAGGATTTTTACAAGGCAGATGTGACTAGACGTACTGAAAGGGGACGCCCTAGGAGAACATAAATTGACCTAATTGGTGTTGTTCTTCAGTAGGGTCAGGTTCGTAGTACTGGTAACTGGCGTGCGTATATTATGATCAGATGTATTAATTTAAATGAAGCAAAAGGAGTATGTAAGGATCGTAACTGGTGGCGTTCTGTAGTTTCTGCCTAGCCCCATGAGAAAAAGGCATGAGTTTATGTACGTCATAATAAGCACACGAATAACACAGTCAATCCAAATAAAATAAAATCTTAACTTAGCACTTCAGTAACCATACAAATAAGTATGCTAATGTCATGTAGATATGCATGACATTAGCATACGAATTTTAAAGACAAGAGATAAAATAAAAAGTATGTTTAGTGAGTTAAATCTAGAACACTACAAAACACCAATCTAAGCTCCACAGATGTACACTCGCCGCTCTGATCGAATAGGGAATGCCTGTATGAAGCCAATTCATGGAGAAAATATCAATAGGGTAATCTGTAAAGTTGTGCCATTCGTTATATTGTCTTTCCGTATGTGATAGGGGGCTAATAAATGTGATATTGAATGTGGATATAGGTAATTCAAAAATATAAAACAAGTAAAGTTGGCAGTAGCCGGTACGTAAATAATCCAATAAAACCGGCCAAGTGCGAGTCGGACTCACGCACCGAGGGTTCCGTACAAACCTGTAGGTATTCTCGGTTTTTTTTTTTTTTAATTTTATATTTCAGTTGATTGAATGTAAGGTAAATTGCGGTTTACGGTTTATGACGTTTTAAAAAAAACTACTCACTCGATCTCGTTCAAACCAATTTTCGGTGGTAGTTTACATGGTAATGTACATCATATATGTTTTTTACTTTTATCATTCTCTTATTTTAGAAGTTACGGGGGGGGGGGGACACATTTTACCACTTTGGAAGTGTCTCTCGCGCAAACTATTCAGTTTAGAAAAAAATGATATTAGAAACCTCAACACCATTTTGAAGACCTATTCATAGATACCCCACACGTATCGGTTTGATGAAAAAAAACATTTTGAGTTTCAATTCTATGTATGGGGAACCCCAAAATTTATTGTTTTTTTCTATTTTAGTGTGAAAATCTTAATGCGGTTCACATAATACATCTACTTACCAAGTTTCAACAGCATAGCTCTTATAGTTTCAGAAAAAAGTGGCTGTGACATACGGACGGACAGACAGACAGACAGACAGACGGACAGACAGACATGACGAATCTATAAGGGTTCCGTTTTTCGCCATTTGGCAACGGAACCTTAAAAAAAAATTGCCCCACGGGTTAGTGTGGGACAAAATTTTCTCGTCGCAATATCTCGCGTCGAAACGAGACACAACTATGCATTGTCATAGTGCACTCTCGTTTTGGCGCAAAATAAACTGATACCAAAATATTTATCGCGCGCTTTTTCACCCGGCGAGTTCGATAACCACTATTTTCGAGCTCTAACGTCATTTTAACAATCATGATGACAAAGCGATTTGTTTATCTGTTAGTATTCTTCTAAGTGATGGCCTTCGAAACTAAATAACGTATTACACAACTTTGTGAAACACCTATGAAATGTGTATTTTAACTAAATGGCGTATAATTCTACTAGTTTCTCCCTGTGACTTCAACTGCGTGTAATAACGCGCTATTAGGTTGCATTCGTTTAGCGATTTTGCTGATTTAATTTGTTTTATTTTTGAACTTTCTCAAGAATAGGGGTCTCAAACGATCGACCAACTTTCAAAAAAAAATCCACCAAAATTCAGTTTATATTATTGTTTTTTTTTCCGCTATTTCACGTCAACATTTCTTAAAAAAAAAAAATCCTGTCTCTAACATAAGAAACGCTGTTTTTTCCTAACAAACTTTCATCCGCAATATCGTGCCCTGAAGGATTATTTTTGTAACAAAAAGAAGCTTGTGTTCTTTTTCAGGATACCATTTAGCTCCTTGTCAAATTGTATTGAATTCGTTCAGTGTTTTAGGCGTGACATACAGACTGACAGAGAGACAGAGTTACTATGGAACTGATAATATTAATAGTATGGATAAATATTATCAGTGGTGTAATTTGTGTGTAAATGGCCTACTACATAGAATTATTACCATATTTTTTTTTTAATAGGCCCAAATTTTGTCCAAAATCAAAATCAAAAGTCATTTATTCAAACTAGGCTGAGAGTCAGCACTTTTTGAACGTCAAAGTTACAAAAGACAGTCCCCCCAAAACGCCCGCCCTTCGACACTTCCTAGTACTTTAGCTGGGAAGAAGAAGTGGCGGAACAAACTCCCCAGCAGCACAGCTGTCTGTTAAGTTAGAAGAACTTGATTGTATACAGTATCGTGTAAGTAATTAATATTATAAAACAAAACAAAACATACATTATTCGCCATATGTCAGCTAGCACACGCCAATATACGAACAAAACATTGAAAAGTAAACTCAAGCTGAAATAAATAATAAAACAAAATCGTAAACAGAACGTGAAACTTAAATAAAGCCTCCAGGCATAAAGGGCGTGCCCGCTTACATATTCAACGACTCAAAATGATACATATACATACATTGATGCATATAGCTAAGTTGAAGTTACAATAGTTAAACTAGGACCTCCGGAGTAAAAATAAAATAACAGTTAATACAAATAACAATAACAAAAACCATGGTCAGCAAGTCGACCAGTCACCACAAGCAGCACCCGTTCACGAACATAACGCAAAGGTCAGCCACTACCCCCCTCGCCATATTTGAGGGAAGGTGGTAACCCGACCCCCGACGCTACCGCAAGCAGTGACATCTAAGGGAGCATAACGAACTTGCTGCCGGTTGGTCAGGCTAGAATATTATGAACAGCTGACGAGGTCGCTAGCTAACTACATGTTGCAATACAACTCATTTAAAATCATTGTAATGAGTAGATTATGTCCACAATAAGTGAAATTAAAAGCAAATAAAAAATAATTAACAAAATCAGTTAAATAAAAATAAAATAAAAAAAAAACAATTATATGAACTACCCATATAAACTGTCAGTAGGAAAGCTAATTCTGGATTGAAAGAACATAAACATTGTCTTGAGTTAATCACAGCGACCAACTATTCTTATCGTTTAAGTAGTCGTTGATAGAATAGTATGCCTTTGAACAAAGGTTGGATTTTACTTTAGCTTTAAACTCATTAAACTGCAAATCTAGCAAAGCAGAGGGCAGCTTGTTATAAAAGGTAATACCAAGACCAACAAAAGAATTATGAACCTTATGAAGCCGGTGAAAAGGAGCACGTAGTTTGTCCTTATTTCTAGTATTAATGTTATGAATATCACTGTTTTTAGTGTACAAGTGTATGTTTTGCCTAATATATAAGATGTTGGCGAAGATGAATTGTGATGCCACCGTAAGAATACCAATATCTTTAAATAAATCTCTCAGAGAAACTCTGGCACCTAGTTGGTAAATCGCTCGAACAGCTCGTTTTTGAAGAACAAAAATATTTTGAATGTCCGCGGCTTTGCCCCACAGCAGAATGCCGTAGGACATTATGCTATGAAAATAACTAAAATAGACTAATCGAGCTGTATCAACGTCCGTGTACTGTCTAACTTTCCTTACGGCGTAGGCGGCCGAACTGAGCCTTCCCGCTAGGCTTGATATATGTGATCCCCACTGAAGTTTGGCGTCTACTGTTATGCCCAGAAAAACTGCCGAGTGTACAGTATCAAGCACCTGATTATTTAAAACGACATTGGGTCCCAGATTCCTAACATTCGGTAAGGCGAACTTTATACATTTCGTTTTCTTAGCATTAAGAACTAGGTTATTTGTGGTAAACCAATCCGTAGCCATTGAGAGCGCACTGTTCACGTCGTCAAAATCTTTTCTATTCCTGTCTACTTTAAAGATAAGTGAGGTGTCATCAGCAAATAGTACAATGTCACAGATATTCTTTAAATAGAATGGTAAGTCATTTATATACACTAAGAATAAGAAAGGACCCAGTATTGAGCCTTGAGGTACACCTAACTGAACTAGTAGCCCGGAAGATTTTACACCATTGACATCTACACATTGGTGCCTATTTTGTAAATAAGAACTTATGACATTGAGAGCTTCGTTTTGAACACCGTAATGACGTAGTTTACGCAAAAGTGTGTCATGGTGAACGCAATCAAAAGCTTTGGAGAGATCACAGAAAACTCCGATAGCATTTTGCGAGTTCTCCCATGCGTAGAAAATGTGTTTCAGCAGAGCAACACCCGCATCTGTCGTCGAACGACCTTTTGTAAAGCCATATTGCTCATTATGAAGGAGGCTATTTAAATTAAAATGTCTTAGTAACTGCTTGAGTATTAACTTTTCAAATATTTTACTAAATGCAGGTAAGATAGAAATGGGCCTAAAATTGCCAACGTTATTTTTATTACCTGTTTTAAATAATGATATGTCTTTACTACTCTTCATGAGGTCAGGAAAAGATCCCGAATCAACACATTTATTAAAAGTTACAGCTAGATAGGGGGCTACGATGTCTATTATATTACTTAACAGTTTAATGGAGATGCCCCAGTAATCTCCAGTGTTTTTTGACTTAAGTGTATTAAAAATATTAACCACGTCACGAGGCGTTACATGTTCGAAACTAAATAAGCGACTACATCTGGGCACACTATTATGCAAAAGGTTTTCAGCTTTAGACGGGGACGAATTTAAGGAGCAAGTCGTAGTTATAGGTATGTTGGCAAAAAACTCATTAAATGCCTCAGCTACATCGGCAGCTTTATTAACCAATTTGTTGTTAATCATAATCTCCAGTTGTTTTTCCTGTTTAACCGATTTACCCGTTTCATTGTTAATGATTTTCCAAGTGGTTTTTATTTTATTGTTTGAATTTTTAATTTGATCGCTTAAAAATTTAGATTTAGCGAAAGCACAGATTTTTTTAAATAACTTTGAATAATTTCTGATATACTCTAGAAAAGGAGTATCAAATATATATTTTTTTAAACCATATAACTCGTATAGTCTCGCTCTACTTTTATAAATACCTGGAGTAGCCCATTGGTTGAAGCTAACAGAGGTGCTATTAATGTCAATAGTTTTGGTCTTGAAAGTAGATTGGTATTCTTTTTGCACAATATCAAAAAGGGCTCCATAGATTTCATTAGGATTCTCGTGTTCTACTATAGATGGTGTAATCCTATGAGCAATATTATTTTTAAATTTGTTGCAACGACTAACTGTATAGGGCCTGCATTCTATTTTATGCGGCTTTTTTAGTAATGGCAAAGGGAAGCTGGCTAATAATCCACAGTGGTCAGACGTTAAGTCACATAACACTAATTTATTATTGGCATCACAATCACTAAATATATTATCAAGACAAGTCGAAGACGATGCCGTGATCCTAGTAGGTTCGAAAAACAAGTTTATTAAATTAAATGACTTAAACAGATTGAGCAGTCTAATACTTAATGGAGTAGTAACATCTGAAATATTAATATTAAAATCTCCACATAAAATTATACATTTATTAATTGATTTTAATTTGTTGAGTGAGTCCCCCATGACCGACTCGAAACGAATAAAATCCCCAGAGGGTGGACGATAAACGCATATTATGACGTAACGCTCTAGTTCAACACAAGACAACTCAATAGTGCGCTCGATGGAAAGATTAACTAAATCTAAACGTTGTTTACATTTCAACTTGTTTGAAACAAGAACTAATGATCCACCGCGTATAGCACTTTTTCTCACAAATGCACTTTGCACAAGTAAAATAAGAAAATTTAAAATGGATAATTGTCATGTTTACGTTGATAAAAAATACAGTTAGTATTTTTTATCAACGTATCCATTTTAAATTTTCTTATTTTACGGTACTTTGGACTGTATTTGTCTTTCCGTTTTGTAACGCATACATTATATTATATTATGTAATAGTACGGTAAATAAAGATGATATGATAAATATAGCTGTCTGTATTTTTGATAAATATGTTAAGATATTAATTATCTGTGAACATGATGTCTGTCACATCTTTAGTTTTGTTCACTCTCTGGGATTTTGGATTTTGCCTAAGATGGCTGTTTATAAGAGTGTAACAATAAAAGATAATTGTATTAGATTAGATGTCTTGTTTTATTATAGTAACCACTAAAGTTTTCATAGGTTATGGGCCCAGACGCCAAATAGTGTCGAGTAGGAAGTAGATTGTCGAGATTTTCAAAGATTTAATTTTATGCAACAAAAGCGTAACGAAGAAAAGAAAATGGCCGGGCAGCAAACTAAGTTGTTTTACAATTTTCCCCAACTAAATCCAGAAGCTTTCGACAATTGGATGTTCAGGGTGAATTGTATTTTAGAAGAAAAGGGATTAAGTGAAGTTGTGTCGTTACCAAAAATCGAAGACTGTAATAAACAAGACGATGCAAAAGCAAGAAACATTATTGTTCAATGTCTAACGGATCAGCATCTAAATCTGATAAAAGAATGCGTTAACGCAAAGGATATGATATCCACTTTGAAAAGTACATTCCAAAGAAAAAGTGTAATTTCCAAATTAAGTTTGCGAAGAAAACTTCTAAACTTGAAACAACAAGGAAATCTTCAAGAGTATTTTTCAAACTTTGATAACTTAATCAGAGATCTAGAGGTATCAGGAGACAAGATTAATGATACAGACAAAGTATGCTATCTATTAACAGGACTGAGTGAAGAATACAACCACATAATTACAGCTTTGGATGCGGTGAACACTGAAATAAAAATAGATTTTGTAAAAACTAAATTACTTGATCATGAAATAAGAAAAGAAACAGTTACAAACGAGCCACATACATCTTTTATATCGAATATAACCTGCTATAAATGTAAAAAGAGGGGACATAAGTCCTATGAGTGCTACAGTAGAGGACGAGGCAGAGGAAGAGGATATCGAGGACCAAGAACTCGTGGAGGAACTGCTCATCCTGCTGAAAGTCAACCAATTTTTATTGCCTCAAATGAAGCACTTGTATGTAATAGTAATGATGGAATATTAACATTTGTTGTGGATTCAGGAGCTACTCAGCATTTCATAAAAGAATCTTATGAGAAATACCTCACAGATGTCAAGCAACTGTCACAGAAATTAGAAATCAAAATTGCTAATGGCCAAATACTGACAGCACATAAATCAGGATATCTTGATGGATATTACAAAAATGAACCATTAAGACTGGAAGTCATACTTGTACCGGGAATCAGTAACAATTTAATGTCGGTCAATAAATTAGCAGAACGAGAAAAGCAAGTAATTTTCAAAAAGGATAAGTTAATAATAACTGCAGGTAAAAAGAAATATTTTGGAGAAAAGAGGAATATGTTATATACCTTCTCAATAAAAATAAAAGATAAAGATGAATGTAATGTGATACAAGAAGATAATGACTTATGGCACAAAAGAATGGGTCATATGTGTAGAAAACATCTAGCTATATTAGGATTGCCATACAGTAAGGAAGTGTGTGAAGCATGCATGAGGTCAAAATCAACCAGACTACCATTTAACAGATTACAAAGTCCAAGGTCAAGTAAGATAGGAGATTTAATACACACTGATATTGCTGGACCAGCAAGAGTAGCAACTAAACAAGGATATAAATATTTCCAAACAATAACAGATGACTATTCTCATTATACTCAGACGTATTTGTTAAAAAGCAAAAATGAAGCCACAGATAAATTAATCAATTATATAATAGAACAAGAGAGGCAAGATGGGATAAAAGTGAAAAGGATCAGATGTGATAATGGAGGGGAATTCACAGCGGAAAGTCTCAAAAAGTTTTGTTATGAAAAAGGTATCAAAATTGAATACACGCAGCCATATAGCCCACAGCAAAATGGGAAAGCTGAACGTATGAACAGGACAATATATGATAAAGCGAGAACCATGTTAGATGAATCAAATCTACCAAGACACCTATGGGGTCAAGCAATCTTAACGGCTACTTTTCTTATCAACCGATCGCCATGTTCTTCAATAAATTATCAAGTACCTGCGAGGATCAAGAACAAGGAATTAATTTTAAATAAAATCAAAGTTTTTGGATGCAAAGCATGGGCACATATTATGCCCAAACAGGATAAATGGTCAAGACGAGCAGTGCCAGCTCGAATGATAGGATATTCTATGAATGGATATACCTTATGGAACCCAAAAACTGATGAGATATTTGTCTCAAGAGATGTAAGATTTGATGAAACAAACATAAAATATCAACATGAAGAACAAAACAAAAATATAAAAGGATACTTAGAAGAAAATGAAATTCAGAAAGAAATGTGTGTGAAACCAAAAGAAAAACAAATAATAAAAGAAACAAAGTATTCAGAATCAATACAAGAAGAAGAAAGTTTTTATGATCCAGAAGAGAATAATTACTCCACTCCAGAAAAACAAAACGAAGAAATCAAGCGAACAAGAAGTGGAAGAGAAGTAAAAAAGCCTAAACAATTTGATTTAAATACATATGAAGATTATTGTTTACTTTCAAGTGAAAGCGATCCTGTCACATACACAGAAGCCATTCAACAAGATAAAGAATGGAAAACAGCAATAGATAAAGAGATTAAGTCATTAAAGGAACAAAACACATGGATAGAATCAGAATTGCCAAAAGGAAAAAGTGCTATTGACACAAAATGGATTTTCAAAACAAAATCGGATGGAACTAAAAAGGCAAGATTAGTTGCACGCGGATTTCAACAGTACACAGAAGATTATGTTTATTCCCCTGTAGCCAACATAACTACCATAAGAATGGGATTATCAGAAGTAATAAATAATAACTGGGAAACAAAGCAGTTGGACATACCTACAGCATTTCTAAATGGAAATTTGAGCACAGAAGTTTACATCAAAGTTCCAGAGGGAATAAGTTTGGAAAATAAACAAGAAGGAACTGTTCTGAAACTTAAAAAAGCTTTATATGGATTGAAAGAGTCACCAAAATGTTGGAATATAAGATTTGATAATTTCTGTCAAACAATAAACATGAAAAGATCAAAATATGATATATGTTTATACATAGGAAAAGATATATGGCTCATATTATTTGTAGATGATATTTTACTGATGGGAAAGAGTAGTGAAATAAATAAAATATCAAGAAAATTGCAAGAAGAATTTAAAGCTAAAGATATGGGAAGAGTATCTAACTTCTTAGGAATTGAAATTATGAGAAATGATAATACATTGAAATTATCACAAAAACTGTTTATTAAAAATTTATTACTAAAGTATAAGATGCAAGATTGTAAAGAAGTGAAGACGCCGATGGAAAACAATTTTCAAGTACCTGAAACAGAAGAAATAATTAGTGATATACCTTACAGAGAATTAATTGGAAGTTTAACTTACCTGGCTACAATAAGCAGACCGGACATCACTTTTGCAACTTCATTCCTCAGTCGATATCTTGATAAACCCACGAGAAGCTTATGGACAGCTGCAAAACGTGTATTACGCTATCTGAAGGGCACAATTAATAAAGAGTTGACATACTATTGTCAAGAGAAAGAAGAAAACACTAATAAATGTTCTAATATTTCAGCATTTTCAGATGCCGATTGGGCAGGTGATAAGATCACAAGAAAAAGTGTTAGTGGAGCACTAATATATCACCAAGGGAACCTAATTGCATGGTCATCACGAAAGCAGAGGACTGTATCTCTCTCCAGTGCTGAAAGTGAATACATAGCTGCTGCAAGTTGTGTCAGTGATTTGTTATTTGTGAAAGGATTATCAGTTGACTTTAATGAAAAGTGTAATATTGTGCTTTATGTGGACAATCAGAGTGCAATAAAAATGATACATAATTGTGAAAATACAAAACATTCCAAGCACATAGACATTAAATATCATTTCATAAAAGACATTGTAAACCAAAATTTTTTGATTGTTAAATACGTAAGTACCAGTGAAAATACTTCGGACATTATGACGAAACCACTGTGTAGTGTTAAGTTTTGCTATTTTCGTGACAAGCTGTTAGTTTTGTAACATTGTTTTTCATAGAATGTTTGCATTGTTTATATTTTAAGGTTATGTTGTCACTTGTCACTAGCTTGTCAAAATTATCTGTCAAAACTTATATATGTCAGTTTTAGTGTTGCAATTTCAAGAATTTAAATATTACTAAGTTTGTGTTGCCATGTTAAAGTTAAAGTTTGGTAGAATTTATTTTCATTTATTTATAGAAGCAATTTGTAAGTTTCACAAACATAAAATTGAGGGGGAGTGTTAAGATATTAATTATCTGTGAACATGATGTCTGTCACATCTTTAGTTTTGTTCACTCTCTGGGATTTTGGATTTTGCCTAAGATGGCTGTTTATAAGAGTGTAACAATAAAAGATAATTGTATTAGATTAGATGTCTTGTTTTATTATAGTAACCACTAAAGTTTTCATAAAATATACGACCATTTCTTAGGGTTCCATACCCGAAAGGTAACTAACGGGATCATATTACTAAGTGCGTTCGTTTGTCTGTCAGCGGGCTACGTCTCAGTAGTCCAATTTAAGCTTAAATTTTTATAAAATGTGTATTCCATTATAACAAAAAATAATAAAAACAAAGTAAAAAATTGAAGAGCTGTCCATACAAGAAACGTGGGTATGTGAAAAAAACTTTATACTTTACTTATTTTTCAAATTAGGCTAAAGACATGCCAATACACCAACAAATAAAATGAAAACTATATGGGTACAACTATATTCAAGCATAAACATAATAATATTAATGTACACATATGTTCCTATATAAAAAGTTTATTTATGCAATGCTGAATTACATCTCGATGCCAAAAATGATTAGTTAGGTCAGTCGACGTAAAATAAATAAAACAGGTACGTAGTAATAAATAAGAATAAATAATTAAAATAATATTTATTCATCATCATTTCAGCCATAAAACGTCCACTGCTGGACATAGGCCCTCCCCAATTTTAGGGGGCTTTGCCATGCATGTATTGTATCAACTTAAATAATTTATTCTAGTTAGAAGCCTTTTCAACCGACGAAAAAAAAACGGAGGAGGTTCTCAATTCGACGCGTACATTTTTTTTTTATTTTTTTTTTTATTTATGACCACGCATAACTTTTTACATAGTGGTCCGATTGTTACAATTCTTCTTTTATTGGAAAGGGTATACTCCCAAGGTGGTTCCATATAAATTTTGAAAACAAAATCGAACCCTAAGGGTCGGAAAACAGGGGATGATTGATCGTTCACTCACTGATTGTAATGTTTAACCACGCATAACTTTATACAGAGTAGTCCTATTTTGGTAATTCTTTTTTTGTTGGATAGGGTATACCTTGCCAAGTATTATTAGTACATTAAAGCCACAAAAAATTATAAAATAAAACTTTTTAACAAAAAATTAAACCGCCGAAAAACTGAAAAGCATAAAATAATAAACTTTAAAATTTTGAGTCGGCGCTGAAAAATCAATGAACAAGGATCACTCAAAGCGCCGTACTCATAATTTTAAGGTTTATTATTTTATGCTTTTCAGTTTTCGGCGGTTTAATTTTTTGTTAAAAAGTTTTAAGCAAATAGCTTGCTTGTAATAATAATATCAACATCAAGGTCAGCAACACGACCAATCAACACAAGCAGTACCCGTTTACGAGCACAACGCAAAGATCAGACATTATCCGCCTTGCCAGTGTTCGATCCTGAATATTTGTTATTTATTGGTTTCTAGTATTGCTAACTTTCAATAAAGGATAAAACCAAACTGATAGTAATAAAAAAACACATGTAACATTCATATTATCGGTGTGTATTTTTATCAAAACAGCCGGTATATTATATAAGCAAACGTATTCATATTTATGTTTCAAAGCGGTCTCAGACGCCGCACGACAATGTTGGCACCGGTAG
The DNA here is from genome assembly GCA_932294355.1 of Aporophyla lueneburgensis. Lineage (NCBI taxonomy): Eukaryota > Metazoa > Arthropoda > Insecta > Lepidoptera > Noctuidae > Aporophyla > Aporophyla lueneburgensis. The sequence continues at coordinate 10,492,931 of OW028755.1, forward strand.
CCTTGTGGTTATTTTTAACGTTATCGATAGCATCCAACGATGCGGCGAAAATACTCGCGTTTTTTCCTCTTCCTTCTATCAGTCATCAAGTTGTGTTCCGTCCTATAACTGAAGAACTTGCAAGGAGAGGACATAAAGTCACAGTCATCACAACAGATCTCGCTTTTCCAAATGGAGATACACCTGACAACCTCACAGAAATCGATGTCCACGACTTTTCTTACGAGAATTGGAGAACTCTGTACAAATTCACATCTACCGGTAATAATGATTTGCACTTACAAATGCGGTCAGCATTTCATATGATGGCGAAACTAGTTGAGATGCAAATGAATGTGGATCAAGTGCAAAAAATGTTGAAAGAAGAAAAGTTTGATTTGCTGTTATTAGAAGCTTGTGTAAGACCAGCATTACTTATGTCACATGTTGTTAAGGCACCCGTGATTTTAGTGTCTTCTCTCGGTCCAATGAATTTCAATGTGGAAACTATAGGAGCAGCCGGGCATCCTCTATTGTACCCAGGTCCTTTTAACCAGCGTTTATACAATTTGTCAATGTGGGAGAAATTAATGGAATTGTGGAATGTTCATCAGTTAAACCGTATTCAGCAAGAAGTTGAAGATGCAGAAAATGTGATGGCTAAAAGAATGTTTGGAACAAATGCGCCTACTATGAATGAACTGAAAAATAATGTCGATATGCTGTTTTTGAATACTTATCCTACATGGGAAGGCAATCGTCCAGTACCTCCAAATGTTGTTTATTTGGGTGGTTTACATCAAAATCCAATAAAAGAATTGCCAACGGTAAGATGTTTTTTTATCAAAGTTCTCATTTTTAAGACTCTACGCATAATTTTATAAATGACTTGCTTCTGCCCACGACTTCGTCCGCGTCAAATTTTTGCTCCCCTGACCCTTCCCGTCGCATCGATTTGCCTGCTAGTTTTCGTCCATTTTTCATTGCTGCTCGCTCTTTTTGAGTTATAGTGAGTCAACCTTAAAAGATAGACATATGCTCTCGCGGATTTTTTTTTAGAACTTTTTAAAGGTTCATTTCCGTCATACATGATTTTTGCGTTACTTTAACCGTTTACGCAGCGCACGCAACGGAAACTCTCAAAAGGAATAATTTTTCCCCGTTTTTGCAACATTATTCATTACTGCTCCGCTCCTCTTAGTTGTAGCGTGATGTTATATAACCTATAGCCTCCCTCAATAAATAGGCTACCCAACACAAAAATAATTTTTCAATGCCGACCGGTAGTTCTTGAGATTAGCGCGTTCAATCAAACAAACAAACAAACAAACTCTTCAGCTTTATAATATTATTATATTATATAATTATATATTATATAATTATATATAATATATTATATAATTATATATAATATATTATATATTATAGATTTTACAATCATAATTTTGATAATGTAAAATAATTTTAAAAATTGTACCACCTAAAATTATTGTGTTCCAAGGATGATCTATAAAAAAAAGATTCTCCTAAAACAATGGTGGCTTCTTCTAATAAAGGATTACTAAATATTCGATTACAGGATCTCAAAACTTATCTGGACTCCTCAAAGAACGGTGTGATCTACATAAGCTTTGGCACAAACGTGCAACCTTCACTGCTTCCTCGAGACAGGGTAGAATTGATGGCTAAAGTCTTCTCTGAATTACCTTACGATGTTCTTTGGAAGTGGGATACAGATGAACTTCCAGGGCGCTCTAAAAACATTAGGATATCCAAATGGCTGCCGCAGTCAGACCTACTAAGTAAGTAATAATCATTAATATAAAATAATACCGCACGGCATATGACACTCACAGTAGGGCAAAAGCCTGTGTTAATACACATAAGGCCCTAGCCGAGTGAGAGATCAACACGGGTTGCTTTTAAAACTTTACAAATGATTGCTTACACACACATGGAGTGCCACAGGTTAGAATCTTAGGTCCAACTTTGTTCCTAGTTTATATTAATGATCTTATACTACTTAATATTGAAAACAGCAAGATATTTTTGTATGCCAATGATACTACTAGATCTTAACACCCAAAATTCTTTAAACATTGTCGAGATAGCAAATATATCACATTCTCGTTTCGCAACCCTGGTGAAGCGCTACCGTAAAAATATAGTATAACCTACCACATGTGTCATAATGAATCTAGTAATTGTTCTCATTCTTCCTTATCAGCCTTTGAATGTATTAATATAAAATTCTAGTTATACTCGCAGCTTTGCCCGCGTAGATTTCGGGTATTATTCCACGGGAACGTACTAATGGAACAAAAAGTTTCCTATTTCCTACCCTTTCATCTAAATTTCTTTGGTCGTAAGGTGAAACAATGGGACATATAGAGTTAATATCGTATTGATTAATTAACGTTTTGCCCGCCACTTCGTTTCCGTGGACTTCAGAATTGATAGAAGATATTGTACAGACGCCAGCACATCAAGATACCCGAAACTGTCAAATTTTCCCTATCAATAGTAAACCTAATGCTTTAACTCAAATACACAACTAAGTAGAGTTGTATATTTGAGTTAAATTCAGTACTACTCTCAGACCTTCGGCCTATTAACATTGCGAATTAAAAAATAATAGTTTATTTGCACTTCAAGTAAAAAACTCGATGGTATATTTTTTTTTTAAAGGTCCTTTTATCGGTAATGTATTGATATACACGACTTATAAATGAAATATTTATTTTGGCTATAAATATATACTATTATTAGAAAATTTTACTAAATAAGATGAAAATAGAGGTCTAACTAATTTAACATTTACCTATTTCCAGGGCATCCCAAGATCAAAGTGTTCATAACACAGTGTGGTCTACAATCAACAGACGAGGCTATCTCTGCAGGAGTACCTCTAATTGGAGTACCAATGTTGGGCGATCAATGGTACAATTCTGAAAAATATGTGCACCATAAGATTGGAGCAAAAATTAATTTGCCTACTATGACTGAAGAAGACTTTAAGAATGCTATTATTACCGTCATTGGTGATGAAAGGTGCGTAAATGAAGTCTTGTTTTTTTATTTGTAATGTGGATCCAATAAATGGTTAGGTAGTTGAAGTGTGGTAAAGTAGTGGTTTAGTTTTACTTATATGCGAAACTATTTTTGATAAACATTTTCGAATTCAAATGCAATATTTCATGTAGTACAAAATTCCTGTACAGGATTTTTATCTGACGATATGATTATTTAATTTAGTTGTAGCCCTTGAAGGTTAAAGTCCTAAGAAAGGCATGAAGCAACGAATACGACATGAAATCTATCCACCAATAAACGATAATAATTGCTCATTGAAACGACGTATGTTGGGATTGAGCTTGCCACGTCTTCTGTATATTCAATGAGCTGTGGACCGAACTAACGACTACGTGGAACCCTGCATAGCCAGAAGGCATCGCGGCAGGCTCCATAGACGATAACGGGCGACAAGCTAGAGTAAACACATGTCTAGTGGTCCACTTTAAGTCTGGAATGAAAGAGCTGGAAGTCATGGGGTGAGGCTTTTGTCCAGCAGTAGGATGATCCGTGATAGCAGTAACAGTATATAAAGTATTGAAGAGGTGAAAAGGTCAATGAAAATTAAAACATTTTTAACTTTAAATGCATTATGTGAAAACCACGATCGATGTGTACCATCACATTGGTAGACACGAAATAGATGAGATTACCATTGACCGTAACTAGCTATTGAGCTTGTGTAATTTTAAGAAACTAATTGCTTAAATTAATATTTTTTAATAATTTTCAGTTATCGTCGCAATATTAAAAAACTTGGCAGCGTGTTGCGTGACCAGCCAGAGCCTCCTCTAGAGCGCGCCATGTGGTGGACAGAGCACGTGCTGCGTCACGGCGGCGCGAGACATCTGCGCGCACCCGCCGCCAACATGTCGTGGGCAGAGTACCTAGAACTGGAACTAGTACTCACTTTATCAGCAATCGCTTTAGGCTTAGTTCTACTTTTATCTTTAGTTGTATATAAGTTATGGAAGTACTTTAGCTGTAGTGTAGAACATAACAAATTGAAAAAGAATTGACGTACAATAATGCATTTTATATAAATTAATCTAGAAGAAACTGTGATATGCATGTTAAGCCAATAAAAGAAAGAAGAATGTGGAATTTACATTTTATTATTTTATAACTGGAGCCCCCTCTTTTATAGCAGAGGGGTAATTGGGTAATACACGAACGGGTAAGAATCGCTTTCATAGTCACAGTGCCACAACACTCATGGCTTTGTTAACGTTGCTAAGCAGATAATTATTAGAACTTATGACAATACTTATTGCCTTTCTTGGAGAATGTTCACGACGACTTCGCGAGCACGGGTACGTCTGCTGTGGATACGTCTGCTGGCATGCTCCGGGGCCGGCCGTTTGGTGGTGTGGCGCTGCTATGGCGTAAATCAGTGTTTAAGTGCGTGGCAGTAATACCGTGCGATAATCCGCGTATTGCAGCAATACGTATCACTACGGAAGATCGTTCATTGCTTGTGATTTGCGTATACATGCCAATTGATTTAGTGGAAAATATGCCTGTATTCACGGATTGTCTCAGTTCAATTAGTGCTATCATTGACGAGAGTGGTATCGAGTCTGTGTTCATACTAGGCGATTTCAATGCCCATCCAGGTGAGCGCTTTTATAACGAACTTGTGGTGTTTGCAAAGGAACAGGACTGGACTTGTGTGGACACTCATAAGTTACAATTAACCTCAGATACGTTCACGTTTATAAGTGAGGCCCATGGGTGCAAGCGTTTGGCTTGACCACTGTCTCACAACTGAAGCAGCCCTGTCCAGTGTTTCGTTATACGTAAAATACGATGTTTTCTGGTCTGACCATTTTCCATTGGTTCTTACCTGTGACTTTAATGTTATAAGACAAAAGATGAATGTAAAAAGCTCATTACGTAGTAAAATACAGTGGGGAGAGAGAAGCGTAGAACAATGTTGTTCCTATGAAAATATGTGTAACCAACAACTAAAACATATTGACTTGCCTGTCGAGCTACAACAATGTTGTGGTAGGTATTGTAGGGAGTCTAGTCATAGAAACTTTATAAATGACATGTATAGGGACATTGTTAACATTTTATGTAATAATGCGAGCTATACGTATGAGTGTAAGGCAAATAGGCGTAAGAAACCATTGGCTGGGTGGAACAAATTTGTAAGCGATGCTCACCGAAACGCTAAGTTGGAATTTAATACGTGGCTCTGGTATGGTAGACCTGCCTGCGGCGCCATATTTGACGCAATGACAGAATCTCGTAGGATATTCAAAGGGAAGCTCAAATGGTGCCAAAACAACCAGGATCAGATCCGAATGGATTTGTTAGCAAAACGCCATTCGACCTCAGATTTTGGGGGTTTTTGGAGGAGCACTAAACAGCAAAGTTCTAGACCTGGCGTTTCTATGAGTATTGATGGTGTCTCCAACTCAAAAGATGTTGCTGATTTATTTAGTCTGCATTTTGATGTGAAGTCGCGGTTGGGTCCGCCGTGCCAGGAGATTGATACTGAGGACAGTGCTGCAGAAATAACTACAGTTGGCAAAAGATGTCAAGGCAAAAATTAAAAGCATGAAGAGGGGCAAATCCCCTGGGCACGATGGGCTCAGCATCGAGCACCTGCAGTATGGTGGGTACCATTTGCCTCGTGTGTTGGCACTTCTGTTTAATCTGTGCCTAGGTCATTCATATCTTCCTCCCGATATGTTGCGGGCTCTGGTGGTACCAGTGGTCAAGAGTAGAACCGGAGACGCCTCGGACAGGTCAAACTATAGGCCGATTTCCTTGGCTACTGTTGTGGCTAAAATACTTGACAAAGTGCTTAATTCACACTTGAAAACTCACATCCAACTGCATGACGCCCAGTTTGGGTTTCGGCCAGGGCTGTCCACAGAAACCGCAATATTTAGTTTAAAACATGCTGTCAAGTATTACACAGACAGGAAAACACCTGTCTATGCATGTTTCCTAGACCTATCCAGGGCTTTTGATCTTGTTTCGTTTGACGTTCTCTGGCAGAAGTTGTCTGATACCATGGTGCTGCCGGAGCTCGTCTCGGTTCTGCGATACTGGTACATGAATCAGGAGAGTCGGGTTCGCTGGGCAGGAGAGCTATCAGAGCCAAGTAGGCCAGAGTGTGGCGTGAGGCAGGGTGGCCTGACATCACCTTTGTTATTTAGTCTGTACATGAATGCACTAATCGAGCGGCTCAGCAGCACACGAGTCGGTTGTTTTATTGATGGAGTCTGTTTCAATCATTTAAGCTATGCAGACGACATGGTGCTACTGGCCCCCTCGGTCGATGCGCTCCGTAAGCTTCTCGATATCTGCGAGTCGTATGCTGCGTCTCATGGCCTTGTATACAACGAAGGCAAGTCTAAATACATGGTTTTCAAGGGCGATACCAAGGGAACCTCCACCGTCCCGCCTTTGTTACTAAACGGCCAGACCGTTGCACAGAGTGTACTCTTTTAAATACCTGGGTCACTTGGTCACGGACGATTTGAAGGACGACGCAGATATGGAGAGGGAGCGCAGAGCATTGTCGGTTCGAGCTAATATGCTGGCCCGCCGGTTCTTCCGATGTACGGCTGCGGTCAAAATAACATTGTTTAAAGCATATTGCACGTCGCTGTACTCGGGTAGCCTGTGGTTCAGCTACACTCAGAAGGCCTACAATGCTCTGCGGATCCAATACAAGAACGCATTTAGAGTGCTTTTGCGGCTGCCTCGGTTCTGTAGCGCATCTTCTATGTTCGCTGAGACACGTTCCGACTGCTTCGATGCTGTACGTCGTAAGAGGGCGGCGTCTCTGCTAAACAGACTCCGTGGCAGCCCCAACAGCATTCTACGTGCTATAGCCGGGAGATATGACAGCCCGTTGGTGACGTCGCTTGTCACCTGTACACTGTCTGTATTATTAGTTAAGTACTAACATAGGTTAAGATTATTGTTACTAACCCAATGGATTTTTGCTATCCGATCAATAAAATAAATAAAAAAAAAAAAAACAATAGATTTACAATAACAAAAAAGAAGATGAAAAAGATGACAATTTGGATGATGTTTGACTCCGGGACGTATGATCAATCAATCAACTCAGCCTATCGCAGTCCACTGCTGGACATAGGCCTCTCCCATGCTGCGCCACAACATCCTGTCCTCCGCCTCCGGGACGAATGAATTGAAGCGAAAATTGTAAAGATAAAGAATTCTGGTTGTGCAAAGACCATCAATGTCGAACTCAAATAATTTATTTTATTTAAAAATTTACATGCACCTTTAAATTGTCAAGCAGTCGATCAGTCAGACGAAGCTTGTTCTCCATTCACACTTTGGAATGGAGTAAGTTCCTTTGCAGAAGAACGGACAAGAAACTCAGTGGACAATTTTTACATCGAAATAATCTATGGCCATGCAATTTGTACCCGATCTTTTAATATTTATGACTAAATAATATTCCAAGTAATCATAATAATTATTCTTATCTTTGCACAATGTGATTAGAAAGTATGCGTTAAAACGATTTATTATTATAATTATTATAATGAATTAGTTATACTTCGTAAGCATTACTTAAATGATTATGTCTAAATGGATTTTGCTCGCGACTCTACTTATTTTTTGGATTTTAATTCTGGACCCACATTCATATTACACAAAATGTTTCATAGCCGTTGTCCGCTGTCGTTCGTTGTTGTTCCCATTAATTAAACTAATTAAAATAATATTAACTTTAATAGTATAGAAAAGGGTGGTTAATTTTAAAAATCAGCGAATGCAGCGATTACAGTATCCTGGCTGTTCGACCTTCAGACCGCACAAGGAACACCACACTGCACGCTAAAACCAAGGTCAAGGACGTTACCCAGAAAGCTGCTCAGCTTAACTGGGCCGGACATGTCTGTTGGATGTGAGATGACACATGGGCTAATAAAAACGCACGACGTCATCGCGTTAGGCCAAGACGAAGATGGCGGGATGAGCTTGACTCTTCCGAAAGGGCTGGCCAGCATTAGCAAATGATAGAATTCTGTGGAAAAGGGACATCCCGAGGTCTTTGTCGTACAGTAGAACAATAAAGGCTAGTTAGATTAGATTAGATTAATATTTTCACCTTTTAATAACAGCAAATCGAGCGGACCATTTTAGTTTGTAGTCAATTTGGCTAACAATATTATTCTTTGACTGGACACTTATATTAGCATATATCATCCATCAGTATTCGTTCAAGAACAAATTTTCTTAAATCCTTGGATACACCCCAAGGATTTAAAAAAATCTGTTCAGTTGTTTAAAGATTATCAGCTTTTTTCTAACTGATGAAGGGATATAAGGAACTATTACTTCAATGTTATTAGAAAATAAAGTAACTAACCTTGAACGAATACTGATGGATGATATATGCTAATATTAGTGTCCAGTCAAGGAATAATATTGTTAGCCAAATTGACTACGAACTAAAATGGTCCGTTTCAAATTACAATTGTCATTCCTTGACAGTTGTATGCTAAAACGCGAAGAATTGTTATAGTGTCTTTAAGATAAACAACTAACTACCTTGACCATACTAAACTACGATATTTTTTTTAAAGTTATTAATTTAAAAAAAAACCTTAACTTTACAATGTCAATTCCAATGGCTATTATTTTGCGTTGATATATAAACAGTCAGTCAGTTTACTATTTCATATATACAGATTCCGTTTGTGTTCATTTTATCAGTTAATTGTATAAACAGTTTTGTTTGAAACTACGTACGTTCCTAACTTAGTTACTATTTAAGCAAATATTTAAATAGAGTGTTCATTTTATATTAATTACCTGAGAAGGGTCTCAGAAAATGTCTGGACAGATAGTGTTGATGTTGTTTACATTTTCAGTAACGTCCAACAATGCGGCAAGAATACTCGCATATTTCCCAGTTCCGTCAATAAGTCATCAAGTTGTGTTTCGCCCTCTAACTCAAGAACTAGCCAAGCGAGGACATAATATCACAGTCATCACAACAGACCCTGCTTTCCCAAATGGAGAAACACCAGTGAATCTAACAGAAATCGACGTCCATGACTTGTCCTACGAGAAATGGAGAACACTATATAAATTCAGTTCTTCAGGTGATAATGATTTGATCTCTCAAGTGCGAGTAGCATCCCAAATGATTGTGAACGTTGTTGAAATGCAACTGAAAATGGATAAAATAGTAAAATTGTTAAAAGAACAAAAGTTTGATTTGCTATTGTTAGAAGCTTGTGTTAAATCTGCGTTAATTCTGTCTCACGTAGTTAAGGTACCCGTGATCCAAGTGTCTTCTTTAGGTCCCATGAACTTCAATGTAGAAATTATAGGATCAGCCTGGCATCCTTTATTGTACCCCAACAATTTGAGCCAGCGTTTGTACAAATTGTCAAACTGGGATAAATTGTTAGAGCTGTGGAGATTTTATAAATTAGAAAGTGTAATAAATGATGCTGAAGATGCAGAAAATGAATTGGGAAAACGACTGTTTGGTCCGAAAGTGCCGACAATAAGTGAATTAAAAAATAATGTTGATATGCTATTTTTGAACATTCATCCTATTTGGGAAGGAAATCGTCCAGTGCCTCCTAGTGTTATTTACATGGGTGGCATGCATCAGAAACCAGCTAAGAAATTGCCAATGGTACAGTTTTCTTTGTTTTATACATGATATATTACTGTTAATTTGAACAATAGATTATTTTACTTACTCACAAATTTTACCTGTTCATAATAAAAGTATAGATTTTTTTTACTGGATTACTGGAACTTAAAACTTATTTGGACAGCTCTAAATATGGTGTGATATACATTAGCTTTGGTACAAACGTACAACCATCACTGCTTCCTCCTGAAAGAGTGCAATTAATGGCCAAAGTCTTTTCTCAATTACCATATGACGTACTTTGGAAATGGGACAAGGATGAACTTCCTGGACGCTCTGCGAACATCAGAATATCTAAATGGCTCCCACAGAACGATCTACTAAGTACGTAATACTAATTTAAAGGGCAGTGGCCTCACATTAAATAGATTGCTAAAAATTATTATAGGTAAAAATATTTTATCCATTTATTAGTTACTGACATTTCTTTTAGTAAAGTAAAACCTTGATAAACAATGCTTGTACTAACAAACCAATCATATAAATTAACAAGACATTTTAGGGCATTTAAAGATCAAACTGTTTATTACACAAGGAGGTCTACAGTCAACAGACGAGGCTATCACAGCAGGTGTACCTTTGATTGGTGTGCCAATGTTGTCGGATCAATGGTACAATGTTGAAAAATATGAGCATCATGGTATTGGAGTTAAACTTGATTTACTTACAATGACTGAGGAAGAGTTTAAGAATGCCATTAACACTGTAATTCGTGATAAAAGGTCGGTATTTTTTTTGTACGGTTTGATTTGTGCTTCACTTAAAAAAATAAAATGTCCATTGTCGTGGTTAGAGTAAACTGAATTTAAATAAACCATGTTCGCATACATTTAGTATCAAAGTAAATATTACTGCTTCTCAAGGAGATAAAATTAGTAACGCATGCGGGCAGTAATATTAATTTCTTATTTTTAACTGTATAATTTGTATATCCATTGATAAATAGTGGTTTTGGCTAGTATTTTATGAATCGGTACACACATCTAAGTTATGTTTTAAATGTATATCAATTTATAGGTATCGAAACAATACAGTGAAACTTGGCAGCGTGATGCGCGATCAACCTCAGGCTCCACTGGAGCGCGCCGTGTGGTGGACGGAGTACGTACTGCGTCACGGTGGCGCGAGACATCTGCGCGCGCCCACCGCCAACATGTCGTGGGCGCAGTACCTAGAACTACAAATAGTACTCACACTGGTGGCAATTGTACTGGGCTGTATTCTGCTCGTAATGTTTATTTCGTATAACTTATGGAAATATTTATGTTTTTGTGTACAACAAAACAAACTGAAAACGAATTGAGGATACGTGACGCAATGTGGGTGTAAAGATATTAGAAATTAATTTTTATATAATTACAAACTAATTTCATAAATATAACAACTTTAAAAATTAAGCAAAATCCTTTTTGTTTTTATGTGGTCAGTAATATTGCCAAAAACAGCACACGCAAAAACCTTCATTCAATTTAGTGTATTAAACAGAGTTCTAATGATGACACCAAGCTCAGAATCTCAGTAGCCATGATAACGTACCAGAAAGACAGAAGCGTGTAGAAGAACAGTCATATTTTCATTAAAACAAGACATCCATGCCAATTTGGACACACATTGACAAGGACGTCTTGCTTTTATTAAAGGTGATTGATAAAATATATTTCTGTAACATCCGCGTTTTTCTGTATTTTGGATTCTGTATTTTTTATCATTTTTGATAAAAAATACAGAATCCAGCTTCACGAAGATCGCTGATGTGAGAGTTTGCGCCCCACTGAGCTGCGCATCTTCACGGACGGATCAAAAACAGACAGTGGCACAGGTGCTGGAGTCTTCTCGCAGGACTTCAACATACATATAGCCATACCGTTGGGAGTCCACAACACAGTGTTCCAGGCTGAATGCATTGGGATCACTCTTGCAGCTTCAGCCATCATGGCCAGGGCAGTTAAAGACCACTCGATCCGCATACTCTCAGACAGTATGGCTGTTCTGCAAGCGCTGGACAGTCACTCGATTGGCTCTGGGTTAATATACGAGTGCCACCAGCGCCTCAACCAGGTGGGTAGCCTCAATAATATAACCATTCAATGGATAAAAGGACACAGCGTTTCGCTAGGTAATGACGCCGCCGATGAACTTGCCAGAAGGGGGTCGAGCATGACACCGGTGGGACCAGAACCCATCGCGCCACTTCCTTTTGGCTTCCTACGCTCTCTGGTAAGAAAACGTACCAGGGATCTACACTGCAAGCTATGGGTGAACTAAAGTGAGTGCAGGCAGGCCAAGGAAGCACTTCCTAACATCGATGCCCGCCTCACAAAACAGGTCCTCCGGTTAGACAAACGACAGTTGCGTATGGTAACAGCAGCATTAACTGGACATGGGTCGTTTAATAAACATCTATCTGTTATAGGAGTAACAGACAGTCCGCTGTGCTGGGCCTGCATTGGGGACGACGAGACAGCAGCGCACGTGCTTCTAAACTGCCCGGCGATTGCCACATACAGGGCCAAGTACTTTGGTAACCCAGGTACCTTACGTGAGATAGTCAGCAATATCAAGGCGTTGCTGGCCTTTTTCGAGGAGCTGGGGTGGACCGCACCAGTACGCAAAATACGCGCTCAGACGTGGAGTTGCGGACACCAGCCCGTTCCACCTATTACCTACCTAACATCCGCGTTAAACCTTTATCTTAACGAACACACAAGTTATGCATCTATCATACGTTTATTTGGTAATCAATTCTAATCGTTTTTATCAAACTTGATCTCACGTACCAAATATTAGCAAAAACATAACAACCGAATCAAGTATGAAGTGTATGAAGATAAGATTGGCATTATGCTTAAAAAAATATTGTACTTCGGTTTAATGAACTCGTTGAAACATGTCCAATGTAATAATGTTTCAACACATCCTAGTATCTCACTATCTGATTCATAGATTATTTCACATAAAAAATTAGGTATATAAAGAGCGCATGGATTTATTTTTGTAGTAATTCGATACGCACGTACAATAATGATAGCTCTGATAGCATTTTTATTATTAACTTTATCAATAACGTTCAATGATGGAGCAAGAATACTTGCTTTTTTCCCAGTGCCGTCGATCAGTCATCAAGTTGCGTTTCGTCCTCTAACTCAGGAACTTGCAAGGCGAGGGCATGAAGTCACAGTCGTCACACCAGATCCCGCCTTTTCACCTAACAAAACGCCAGCAAATCTAAGGGAAATTGATGTTCACGACTTGTCGTATGACAAATGGAGAGCTCTGTATAAAATAAGTTCCTCAGGCGATAGTGATTTGATCTTACAAATGCGTTCTGGATACAAAATGATATTGGAGGTATTCGAACTGCAGCTAAAAGTGGATAAAGTGCAGAAAATTTTAAAACAAGAAAAGTTCGGTTTGTTGTTGTTAGAAGCTTGTGCAAGACCTGCGTTACTTTTATCATACCTTGTTAATGTGCCCGTGATTCAAGTTTCTTCGTTTGGTCCCATGAATTTTAATGTGGGCATTATAGGATCAGCCTGGCATCCATTATTGTACCCAGACACTTTAAGCATGCGTGTGTACAATTTGACAAACTGGGAAAAAATTGTGAAGTTGTGGAATTTTTATAAATTAGGAAGTGCGTTAAATGAAGTAGAGGATGCGGAAAACGAAATGAGTAAGAGATTGTTTGGACCAAATGTGCCAACTATAAATGAATTGAAAAGTAACGTCGATATGCTGTTTTTGAATGTTCATCCTATTTGGGAAGGAAATCGACCAGTTCCTCCTAGTGTTATTTATATGGGTGGATTGCATCAGAAGCCAGTGAAAGAATTACCGAAGGTAGGTTATTATGGTATTTTACCACGTGGCCTGTATGCTCTTCATGTATATAAAATTCAATCTGTACAGATTGAATTTTGAATTACAAGTATAGATAGTATTATCTATACTTCTTAATATTATAAAGCTGAAGAGTTTGTTTGTTTGGTTGAACGCGCTAATCTCAAGAACTGCTGATCCGAATTGAAACATTCTTTTAGTGTTGAGTAGCCTATTTATTGAGAAACACTATAGGTTGTATAATATTACGCTACAATCAAAAAAGAGGAGCAGCAATGAAAAATGGAGGAAATCTGCCAGGTAATTCGATGCGACGGGAAGGGTCAGGGGAGCAAAAATTTACAACACTAGTAATTTAACTAAAATTTTGTTTTTCAGGATCTACAGACTTTTCTAGACACTTCAAAAAACGGCGTGATTTACATAAGCTTTGGTACAAACGTTCAACCTTCACTGCTACCGATAGAAAGGATTAAAATGATCACCAAAGTCTTCTCTGAATTACCTTACGACGTGCTGTGGAAGTGGGACAAGGATGAACTTCCAGGACGCTCTGAGAATATCAGGATATCCAAATGGCTACCACAGTCAGACCTACTGAGTAAGTGATAATGGGTTTAAGAGACAACGTTTTGGCGCAATTCTTTATAACGTTAAGTCCCTTGTAATAAAAAATACATAAAGTGACACGTTCTCTCATGTGGGTAAGCACAATCTACAGATCGTCACCGATCTTCGATCTTTACATACTCTTTTTGCCTCATTTACGTTTATAAATCTGGTCATACAAGTACGCCAGTTACGATTACTACGCACCTGACCTTTCTAAATAATATCACTAATAAGGTCAGTATAATGTCACTTACCAAGACCCCTCCGTGCCTCGGAAAGCAAGTTAAGCCGGCTATTATTCGTAGATCTTTGAAGTAGATCTTTGACAGTTGTTACGGGTTGTCTGAAGCTCTGAAGTCTGACAACCAATCGTACCAATGGGTATCGTATTACTCAGTAACTGGGTTGTTGAGGGCAGATAGGCGGCAATTCAATGTAAAGTACTGGTACTCAGCTGCATCCGGTTAGTCTGGAAGCCGACCCCAACATAGTGAGCCAGGTGATGATGATGAAGGTGAAGGACCTCATAGGGCGCCCCTTCCCAGCGTACCCATTTATAAATACCTCTACTTAGGTACCTTTTCATCCATCCTCTAAACGTGTCTAAACCATACAAGCATACTATTTGTAATTTTGTCATTACATCTGCTTTTAAACCGCATCGTTGCCTTATCACATCATTTCTCCTATCATTCATGGTTACACCGCATATGTTTTGCAAGTAACGCATTTCCACAGCATTTATTCTACTTTATTTTCTAATCCACATGGCAAATTGCGTGAGTTTTATATGTATGTTATTCTACTTTTATGTTTCTTTAACCATAACCAACATTAACTTTCGTACATCGTTCGGTACTAAATAACAGATTTCTATTCAATTTACAAAAACATGCATTTTCAGGGCATCCAAAGATCAAAGTATTCATAACACAAGGAGGTTTACAATCAACAGACGAGGCTATTACAGCAAGAGTACCGCTAGTTGGTGTACCAATGGCAGGCGATCAATGGTACAATGTAGAGAAATATGTACACCATAAAATTGGAGTCCAATTGGATTTACTTACAATAACTGATGAAGATTTCAAGAATGCTATTTATAATGTAATTCATGATAAAAGGTGGGATACTATTTTTCATTTCTTGTTGGTATTCTCTATATGTACGAATGGAAAAGTACTGATTGATATATTATGACGTTTCGTTCTTGAAAATATATCTATATATATAAAAGAAAGTCGTGTTAGTTACTTCACTTATAACTCAAGAACGGCTGAACCGATTTAGCTGAAAATTGGCAGGGAGGTAGTTTAGAGCCAGGAGAAGGACATAGGATACTTTTTATCCCGTTTTTTTTTTTTTTTTTTTTTTCCCCTTTTTACGACCGCGTTCCCGTGAGACGTCACATAAAACGTCAAAGAGAATACAAGTCACTATAAAACGTGGTACTATGACAAAAACGTTGCCTTCGAAGTACCAGGTTATCATAACTTGACAGGAGCTTACCAAACAAAGGAGTGTCAGCTAGAAAACGCTTTATGCCTTTACGCTTACCAGATCACCACCGCGTACCAGGTTGTCAAACTTGGTACGTTTATAACAACATTTATTGAATCTGAGGCGATACGAAGTTCGCTGGGTCAACTAATTATCTATACTAATATTATAAAGCTGAAGAGTTTGTTTGTTTGATTGAACGCGCTAATCTCCGAATCGAATCCGGTCCGAATTGAAAAATTCTTTTTGTGTTAGGTAGCCTATTTATCGAGGGAGGCTATAGGCTATATAACATCACGCTACACCTCAGAGGAGCGGAACAGTAATGAAAAATGTTGCAAAAACGGGGAAAATTTATTCCTTCTGAGAGTTTCCGTTGCGTGCGCTGCGTAAACGGTTAAAGTAACGCAAAAATCATGTATGACGGGATTGTTATTTTTAAAAAGTTCAAAAAAAAAGTCCCAAGAGCATATGTCTATCTTTTAAGGTTGACTCACTATAACTCAAGGAGCGAAAATGGACGAAAACTAGCAGGCAAATCGATGCGACGGGAAGGGTAAGGGGAGCAAAAATTTGACGCGGACGAAGTCGCGGGCAGAAGCTAGTTATCAATAAATCGAATATCAGAACATGGTTTCATGCAGCAGTAAATTGTACGCAGGAAGATAATATAAGCATGTTATTAATTAGTATGAACCGATAAACTACTGATTTTTGTACTATTAATTGAGTGATGCTTGGAGCAACTGTGTGATAAAGTGAATATGGAATACCTCTTTCCAATTAACCTACCTGTGATCTTGATCAGATTACTGTATTGGATTCAATTTAATGTTATCATTCGATATTTTTCAGCTATCGAGACAATATAGTTAAACTTGGCAGCATGATGCGTGATCAGCCCAAGCCTCCACTGGATCGCGCTGTGTGGTGGACGGAGCACGTGCTGCGTCACGGCGGTGCAAGACATCTGCGCGCGCCCGCCGCCAACTTGTCGTGGGCGCAGTACCTAGAACTAGAACTCATATTCACTATATCAGCAATTGCTTTAGGCTTAATTCTATTATTATCGTTTGTTGTATTTAACTTATGGAAATACTTTAGCTATAGTGTAGAACATAACAAATTAAAAAGGAATTGATGCAAGATAATGCATTTTATACAATTATTTCTTACTCTATTGGCAATCATTTTGGGCTTTATAATATTTGTAATTAGGTTTTGCATACCCTACGGATGTAAACTTTCGTGTAGAACAAAATAAATTGAAGGCCAATTGACGATAACTGACAAAAATTGTGGGAGTGAAGTAGTACAATATAATTTTAATAAAATTTAAAAACATTGTAATTTAATTACATTGTAATATAATTACAATGTTTCTAGTCAAGCAAAATCACTTCCATTTTCATCATTAACTTGTATATTTATCGAAGAACATCGAAGTTTTAATAATTATTCGATAGCAGAGATCAGGAGGGTTTGCGTAACTCATTTACAATAGGAATGGTTTTCAGTTTGGCTGGTTCAACAACATTCATTACTTTATTTACCGTGTTGAGCAGAAGGGTTTTTTGAACATATTATTATGAGCCAATACACTAACAGTAACTTTCAAAATGATTCAGATTCTGATTAATGCTGTGCTACGCAACTAGGCCTAGCCCACTACCACTAGGTCACTAGGCCACTAAGCCTGGCGTAGTTGAGTAGCACAGTCTTATCCGCAGAATAGACTGTGGATATTTTTTTTTTCCAGGATCGGAAATCATCAAATGACTTCTCCCGCTCTGGGCGGAGCGGGAGGGCGTGTCAGACTTTTACTGACTAAAACCCACCCGTGTTCCATCAGTTGCCCATGTGCCAGGGTCACGGTATCTCTTTCGAACAATCACGCGACCCCGGCAGGCATCGGTCCTAGAAGACCCCTACGCTGCCGCTGACATCTCTTTGAGGCGCGCGTGGAACACTGTGCGCCGTCGACCCGAGCTTGGTCCTTACCGGGCGGCGAGCTACCCACTGCTCGCCACCCGCAAGCTCGCACCTACGGTGGCCGGGAGTCCGCTATTGACTACCGACGCCCGGGGTGTCTCCTCCTACGGCGGCTAGGGACGTGAGGGCGCAGAGACTGCCACTCCCTCACGCGCCCCGCCTCCTCCTTCGCGAGCATTACTGCTTCGCAGAAGGAGGTGACGGCTTCCCATTCCCTCTCGCTCCGTACCATGGCTCGCACCAGGGCCGGACGCGAGAGGTCGCCGCCATATAGACTGCGGATAAGACGAGCATAGCCACAGCTAGTTCGGCAGGGACGTTTCTTTCTTGATAAAGGTCGTAATAGATCATAATAATTATGTATTTATTAGACCCCATTTCGTCCCATGGGTGTTGCAAATGGTGACTAAGGTACTTACAAGAAAGTGGACTGCAGCGTTCTCTATGTATTTCACCATAATACTGTGGTCACCATCCCGGCTACCATGCGTGGCAATTATGGCAAACCCCTCCATCTATAGAGGGAGGCCTATATCCAGCAGTGGACATTTTCGGCTGAAATGGTAATGATGATGATTTATTCAATTAAGAACTTAATCCAATTACAGATATAAGAACAATTCTAGATGTTAATAAACAGTTTAATTTATTAACTCTGTTTAGGATTAAAAAAAAAACACTATGGGGCTTGGTCAGGGCCATCAGCAATAGCTTACAGAAAGCTGTTTTTTACTTGCAGTCTTGTGCAAAAAGACGCATTCTTTTCCGCACTACATTTATAATAAGTTTAACAGACCAATAAACATTTATCCCTTAACGATGACACAATGTAAGAAAAGGACACCGAATACGAAGAGACTGAATTAATACTACCCCGAAGTATGTAGATTATACCCGGTCAAAAGCCTTAGAAAAATCCAAAAATACCCCGTAATCTTGTGCACGTGTATTTTCTGTTAATAAGCAAGGCCAAAACCCGGATTGTGCGCCGCAAATGAATCTTTAGTTATATCTTCTGTACTCTATCAATTATATTTATTGCAACAGTTGCCATATAGATGAGTCTACAAAACTGGAGACGCATGCGATCGATTGCGTCTCCAGTTTTGTATTTAACTACTGGTACGGTTACCATTTTCATTCAAAATCAAAAGTCATTTTTCATTCAAATTAGGCTAAGGATCAGCACTTTTCGAACGTCAAAATAACATAAGACAGCCCCCCAAAACGCATTATACTGCCTGACAGGTGAGAGTGCGAGATATACAATTTAAATATTTGATACTGAGTCCATCGCAACAAGGTAATAATCCTCATGTCATATTCTTTAGAGCTACTCTAATATCTTTAGCTGTGACAAGTGTTGAAACTCATCCTATTTGTCTCAAAAATCGATTGTAGTTGCGCTAGCCCCAATAGCGACTAAACCATGAATTGTTTCTTGAACAGTTTCGCTAATACGTAAGTTACCGTAAGTCCATCAAGGCTCACAGGGAGACCCTGAGTCACGTTCATTCTACTGATACATTTTTGACGGTTGTTGGGTCATTTCCACATAGTAAACTTAGCGTAAGTGATAACCACACAGACCTAAAAAGGATACTAACATAGGATTATTGGGCTCACGGATGTACAGTTTTTTGTTTTACTATGTATATTAACATTACAAAAGACGAGAAACGGACAATGGTCAGACTAATAAATGTCGTATTTAACATATAGTGTAATAGATTTCACAATATTTTCTTCTATAACAGCTTTAATAGTTTATCAGCAGTCCAGCTTTAATAGTTCATCAGCAGTCCGTAAAATTATAAAAGTTTTATTCTAACCTCCACATGAAACTTTGATATAAACGAAAATGAAGGATTTACGTTTAGAATATCCTATTTGTCGAAAATCAATTAGTTTTTATCAAACCGGTCTCATATACCTACCAAACTATTGCTAAAAATTCTATAGTATAACAGAAACCGAATCAAGAACAACATCTATTAAATAAAATCGCTGCATTGCTTTAAAACTGTATTCTGTCTCAGTTCTGATGAACTCGTTAGTAACAAACTCCCGAAAATGTCCAACGTAATAATGATTCGACACATGCCAGTATCTCATAATCTGAAAAATAGTTATTATCATCAAAAAAAAATGGTATATAAAGAGCGCATGTATTTACTATAGTAGTAATTTTATACGAACGTACAATAATGACAGCTTTGGTTTCATTTTTGTTATTAACTTTATCAATATCGTTCAACGATGGGGCAAAAATACTGGCTTTTTTACCAATGCCATCGATCAGTCATCAAGTTGCGTTTCGTCCTCTAACTCAAGAACTTGCCAGGCGAGGACATGAAGTCACAGTCATCACACCAGATCCCGCCTTTCCACCTGGCAAAGCGCCAGCAAATCTAACAGAAATTGACGTTCACGACTTGTCGTACGACAAAATGAGGGCGCTGTACGAAATAAGTTCCTCAGGTGATAGTGATTTAATCTTATAAATGCGTATTGGCTACAAAATTATATTGAAGGTATTCGAACTGCAATTGAAAGTGGATAAAGTGCAGAATATTGTGAATGAAGAAAAGTTCGATTTGCTGTTGTTAGAAGCTTGTGCAAGACCTGCGTTACTTCTATCTCACCATTTTAAGGTGCCCGTGATTCAAGTGTCTTCGTATGGCCCCATGAACTATCACGTGGGCATTATTGGGTCAGCCTGGCATCCTTTATTATACCCAGACACTTTAAGCATGCGCGTGTACAATTTGACAAACTGGGAAAAAATTGTGAAGTTGTGGAATTTTTATAAATTAGAAAGTGTGTTGGAAGAAGTAGAGGATGCAGAAAATGAAATGATCACGAGATTGTTTGGACCAGATATGCCAACTATAAGTGAACTGAAAAATAACGTTGACATGTTGTTTTTGAATATTCACCCAATTGGGAAGGAAATCGTCCAGTGCCTCCTAGTGTTATTTATATGGGTGGAGTGCATCAGAAGCCAGCGAAAGAATTACCAACGGTAGGTTATACTTACGGTACTTCGTGGCTCTTTTAACGCTTATTCAAAATGTTGCAACACATCATCTGTTTTTACAGAAGTGCATAAATTTCTTAAATGTTGTATTTCAGAATTTACAAACTTTTTTGGATAATTCAAAGAACGGTGTGATTTATATTAGCTTTGGTACAAACGTTCAACCATCACTGCTACCGATAGAAAGAATTAAAATGTTCGCAAAAGTCTTTTCTGAATTAAATTACGACGTGATATGGAAGTGGGACAAGGATGAACTTCCAGGACGCTCTGAGAACATCAGGATATCTAAATGGCTGCCACAGTCAGACCTTCTAAGTAAGTAATATAAGATTTAAGAGGCAACAATTTGGCGTTAATGTTTAATCAGTTAAGTTCATGGTACTTATAAACACAATTTTAATAAACCAGTACCAACATACCAACTACATGAACATAAACTTTCAGGGCATCCAAAGGTCAAAGTATTCATTACACAGGGCGGTCTACAATCAACAGACGAGGCTATCACAGCAAGTGTACCACTAGTTGGTGTACCAATGTTAGGTGATCAGTGGTACAATGTAGAGAAATATGTACACCATAAAATTGGAGTCCAATTGGATTTTCTAACGATGACTGCTGAAGAATTAAAGAACGCTATTAACACAGTTATTCATGATAAAAGGTGGGTTAATCTCGATACTATTATTTGTATTTCAAAGGTTTTAATTGAAATGTAATGTCGAAATTGATTTGATTAAATTCATTCAGTTAAAGACTTTTTTCATATAGTATTTCAGAACTCGGTATCATAAAGCGCTAAAGTGAACGCGTGGTGATTAAGCACGTATTAATATCGATGAACCGATAAACGACTTATTTTTGTACTGTTGACCATGCTTGGAGAGGGTTTCCGATAATGTGAATAATAAATTCTTTCGCCTTTTTTACTTGAACCGTGACTTTAATTAGATATTTGATGTATAAATTGGATTCAATTTAAAAATAGTATTTGATATTTTGCAGCTATCGTGAGAATATAGTAAAACTCGGCAGCTTGATGCGTGATCAGCCACAGCCTCCACTGGAGCGCGCTGTGTGGTGGACGGAGCACGTGCTGCGTCACGGCGGCGCGAGACATCTGCGCGCGCCCGCCGCCAACATGTCGTGGGCGCAGTATCTAGAAATTGAACAGTTCTTACGTTATTAGCAATTGCTCTAGCCTTTATTTTTGTTGTATCATTACTTTTTTATACGTTATGGAAGTATTTAAGTATTAACGTAGATCGTAAGAAAATAAAAAGTAATTAATTGAACAAAATACCTACTTTTGACTAAAAATGTGCAATATTCCGATATTTACGAAAGCATTATACAAAGTGAAATATCTTTTCAAAATTCGATAGCTAATTTGAATTTGTCATCGCATTTACATTAGTACAATATTTTATTCAAGTGCACATTTGCAAACGAGGCATAAAACGTTGACATAATGTATTACAATACACGATCAAGGAGATAAATATAATTGCAGTCTTATAATAAAAATTAATCTAATCACAGATTAAATAATTTTCAAGTTTTCATAGGTTTTAATTTGACCGAACATGTCTGAACAAGACAGTACTGAATTCTCTGTATTTGTTTTATGGATAAATATCTGGTTGACCGAGCCTTGCTCGGTATCTTTTGGTAAATTGTGTTTAAAATAATAAGTTTATGTTCAAGTTGATTATCGATAAAGTTGGTCATTGAAAACATGAATAAAATGACATTGTATAAAAATGAATCCTAGCTAGATCGATTTATCGCCCCTGAAACCCCTTGTATACTAAATTTTATGAAAATCGTTGGAGCCGTTTCCGAGATTCAGATTATATATATATACAAGAATTGCTCGTTTAAAGGTATAAGATTATAAAATGTGTTCTATTTGTTTCCGGACGTAAAGAATACCATCCCATTTCGCCTCGTGGGTGTCGCAAGAGGCGAATGAGAGACTTACCAGATAGTGGGCAGTGGCGTCCTGTATACATTTTAACATCATACTGGGATCGCCAACCCGCCCGCCATTTTAAGGGTTCCATAACACAATAAAAAATTTAACGTTTTTTTATCATTTAATGATAAAAAAAAACGTTTCAAACAGTTTTGTTCTATTTTGTTACTTTTTCTAATCGCACATTATTTTCCAGTTATTAATTTAATGAATAATTTATTTTTACATTTTCAACAGCATTTTTGTTTGCTACAATTTGCTGGTAGATTGCAAAGTCGAAATGTTAAATCCAGTAAATTTTATGTTAGTTCTACTGTATGACAATGCATCGGTGTTATATGAGTAGTACTTTATTAAGTCCATGGACCACGCGTTCATTATAATCCGTGCTCACACTCGTGTCAAACGAACAATAATAAAATGGCTTGGTAATTCATTAACTCTATGTCATTTACAGAGCTATGAAGCTAAGCGGTGCTCGCACCAAGGTCACTGGCGTAACCTAGTTACTAGTGCTGTAAATAGACAAACAGTGTTCAAATGAGTAATTTCGTTCCTCGAGCGACTTGGTCACTTTCAGTTAAAAGAAAATACTTCTGTCAGTCATGTTCACATTTTTTGTTATTATTGAGACATCATAAAGAATGGATAACTATGGCAGCTTGAAGCCAGACACGACGGCGGTAGTTAGCTGTGTGGCACATGCGCTGTAGGCACTGTTTCAATGAATAATAGATTTCAGCGGCACAAAACGTTAGTGTTGTGATCAAGTAGTAGACTAAACGAGTTTAAACAATACCACTGTAATATGAAAACATTGTATACAAGTCACAGTGTTAATAATTGAGTTTGTTTAGTGTAATATCATGGTTCCATTTAGTTTTCATCGCATTTATTGAGCCCACAACGGGTCTCATGAACATTGCCAATCTGAAATATTTTTGTGTATATTTTTATCTTCCGCGAACATTAGTTACATAATTTTCTTATCTATTTTGTTTACTATAATGTTTAATCTAATCTTTTAGATTATTATTGTTATTATATTTTTTTTAAACCAACGAACTTGTTGATACGAGTTCAATTGGTCAATCATTCCACGCAAAGTCACAATGAGTGCAAGTTTTATGTAAAACGATACTTAGTTTTGTTCAATGTAAAAGTCAGTGGACATATAAATTTAGTTACATATAATCATGTCCGCATTGATAACGTTGTTGATATTAACGTTATCAATTTTATCCAATGATGGGGCAAAAATACTGGCTCTGTTTCCGACCATGTCCATCAGTCATCAAGTAGTGTTTCGTCCTCTAACTCAAGAACATGTAAGAAAAGGGCATGAAGTTACAGTCATCACACCAAATTCTGCTTTCCCAAATGGAAAAACTCCTGCAAATCGCACAGAAATCGACGTCCATGACTCGTCTTACGAGAAATTGCAAACACCGTTTAAGTTAGCTTCTAGTGGCGGTACTGATTCGATGGAACTAATACGGATACCGTTCCTGAAAGTGGATGCAGTGCAAAAAGTTTTAAAGGAAGAAACGTTTGATTTACTATTGATAGAAGACTGCGTAAAACTGCACTTGTTTTGTCTCACATCGTTAAGATGCCCGTGATTCTGGTGTCTTCTTTTGGTCCCATGAACTTCAATGTGAAAACTATTGGATCAGCAGCATGAGCAAGCGGTTGGGTGGGTTCACCACTTGGAAGCGCACAAGCGTGTATTCGAAGTATTGTGAGTCGCAGTCCTATTTTGTCACACAACTGTTATTCACACATTCATTTGTCGAGCTCACGTAGTACACGCAATTATTAAGATTTGGTGATCATTTACTACATTTGGTGTTCGAATACAATTTGAAGTGCAGTCGTGACTAAAATAGCTAGTCCTATTGTAATTTTAGACTTTATTTTTCTGTTGTCAAGTATATATTTTTGGTAAAAGAAGAAAGATCAAAGCATTTTATGGTGGTCATTATATTTAACCTCTTATGAATTTCCAGGGCACCCAAAGGTCAAAGTATTTATAACACAAGGAGGGCTACAATCAACAGATGAGGCTATCACCGCAGGCGTACCCTTGATCGGCATACCAATGTTTGGTGATCAATGGTAAAATGTTGAAAAATATGTACACCATAAGATTAGAGTCCAAATGGATTTACTCACGAAGAGTGAAGAAAACTTTAAAAATGCTATCAACACTGTCATCAATGAAGAAAGGTCAAATTTCAGGAATGAGGAAATGAAATCTTTGTTAACTTTGTTTTGTAATTTTTTTTTGGGCTGTGGCAAATAATTGTCTAATTATTACACTAATATCTGGATGACCGAGCTTTGCTCGGTGTTTTTTGGGAAATTGTGTTTAAAATAATAAGTTTATGTTCAGGTTGATTATCGATAAAGTTGGTCATTGAAAACACGAATAAAACAACATTTTATAAAAATGAATCTTAGCTAGATCGATTTATCGCCCCCGAAACCCCATGTATACTAAATTTCATGAAAATCGTTGGAGCCGTTTCCGAGATTCAGATTATATATATATATACAAGAATTGCTCGTTTAAAGGTATAAGATAGTAAAACTACGTATACTTATATTTAAATTAAATGCTTCATTCGGAATACACATTTATGTAGTGTGATACATAGCGTGTAGCAAATAAGAAAGCCGTAGCTAAACATTAAAAAGCACACGGGTCGATCTACAAGGATAAACAATGCTTACTGAGTTCGGTACGTGGATTAGTCTTTCATAAATTAATTGAATCCCACCGTGCTTCGGAAAGCACGTTAAGCTGTTATTCGTAGATCTTTGATAGCTATATCAGTAGTAAGAAACCCGAAAGTCTGACAATCAGTCTTATGATTAGTAACTGGGTATTGTGTTTAGTAACTGGGTTATGAAGATGTCAGATCAGCAATCTTTCCATGTCAAAATTCTGGTATTAAATTGGATACTGAAGCCGACCTCAAAAGAGTTGGCAAAGTCTAGGCAGATGATGATGATGTACGGTGGGATAGACATAACATCAAATGTTAAAACAATATTTTTTTCCGGCTATCGTAAAAATATAATTAAACTTGGAAGCGTGTTGCGTGATCAACCACAGCCTCCACTGGAGCGCGTCGTGTGGTGGACGGAGCATGTGCTACGTCACGGCAGCGGGAGACATCTGCGCTCGCCTGCCGCCAACATGTCATGGGTGCAGTATCTAGAACTAAATCTAGTTCTTATTCTGAGTATTATTGCTCTAGGCTTTGTGATATGTGTCTTACTGATTGTAAATTATTTGTGGAAGTATTTTACTCTTAGTCAAATGCACAAGAAAAATAAGGAAAATTGATGGATTTTTATCGATCGTTGCTACGTAGCTATATTTTTTATTTGTAATTGTATTTAAAACTATAATACATTGTTGTTGTGATGTAATTGTTGTTTTGATTAGCATAATAGTTTGACAATAAAGAAAAGAAAACCTGTTTCTTATTATTATTTTTGATTTAGTTCCAACAAACTTCTCAATAAAATCAATAGGAATAAAGATATCGCGAAGTTATATTAATATTGCTAGTGTTATCTAATAGGTAAGTTTTATATAATTACTGGTATATAAGGAAGTGTATTTATTCACTTATCTATTAAAGCAATTCGCGTCCACTTAGAATAATGTTCTCATCGATAGCCTTTCTTTTACTAACTATATCAATCACTTCTAATGACGCGGCAAAAATACTGGCGTATTTCCCGGTTCCGTCGATCAGTCACCAAGTTGTGTTTCGTCCTCTAACTCAAGAACTGGCCAAGCGAGGGCATGAAGTGACAGTCATCACGACGGATCCTGCCTTCCAAAATGGAGAAACACCAGTGAATCTGACAGAAATTGACTTCCATGACTTTTCTTACAAGAAATGGAGAACACTTTACGAAGTAACATCTACAGGCGATAATGATTTGATCGCACAAATCCGTTTAGCATTCCACATGATTACTGAGATCGTCGAGATGCAGTTGAAAGAAGATGTAGTGCAAAAGTTGTTAAAAGAAGAAAAGTTTGATTTGCTATTTTTAGAAGCTTGTGCAAGGCCAGCATTACTTTTATCACATGTTGTTAAGGCGCCTGTGATTCAAGTGTCTTCTTTCGGTCCCATGAACTATAATGTGGAAACTAGGGGATCATCCTGGCATCCAATATTATACCCAGACAGTTTGAGCAAGCGTTTGTATAATGTTACAAAGTGGGAAAAATTCTTGGAATTGTGGAACTTTTACAGATTAGAAAATGTTATGCAGGCAGTAGAAAATGCAGAAAATGAAATGGGCAAAAGAATGTTTGGACCAAATGTGCCGACTATAAGTGAATTAAAAAATAAAGTTGAAATGCTGTTTGTGAACACTCATCCTATTTGGGAAGGAAATCGTCCAGTGCCTCCTAGTGTTATTTATATGGGTGGATTGCTCCAGAGACCGGCAAAAGAATTGCCAACGGTAAGTTTTTTTATAAATTATGCTTATGATTTCCTGAATCTGCATAAAAAGTCAAATCTATCAATTTATTCTTACATTTTAATAAACAACTAGTTTCAAGTAAGTATATTAGGGCTCATAAGTAGGGTATAATTGGGGGTTCTGCATCACTTGCTCTCGCTGCGCTCGAGCTGCGCGATGCGCAATTCTACCACTAATGCAACCTGCATTGTCAAGTGCTTATCATATTCAATAACAATACAGCCGAACAAGTATTATATGACGCGTTTAGGATTTTAGGTAGGAACACTGACTAAACCACAGCGCATGTTGCTGCCAGGGATCATCATTATCTTCCCAATCTTTTAAACCTCCACCACAGTGAAAACACACAGTCCTATCTCCCCGGCCGGTGTAAAAGAAACCAGCTTCTACCAAATCCTCAGGTTTCTGTCGCTTTTGTTGGGGCCAGTCTAAGAAACTAATCAATCGTCTTGATTTGGAACTGAAATCTGGATGCTGAGGTCTCTCTCTCAAATTAAGTTCACTCATCGGTGAGACTGTTCTTTTGTTTGTCACTGGCGATAATAATCCCAAACCACACTCGTCCCGTCCTTTTATTGGATCGTCAACCAATTTTCTTAACTCTTCCTCTACATTTTTCCCCTTAGTACTCATAGTAGAGACTTGAATAGATTTAGATTATTTTTTTATACTCTCTTAATGTTCTTGTTAATTGTTACAATTATGAGAGTGTAATGAGTGAGTGCTGTTACAACCAATTTATAAATATCTTTTTAAATATGAGTTAGAAGGAAGGGATGATTATTTAATGAATAAAAAATGAAAAATAAATTATATTAATAGTTTATTATCAGAGCACCATTTTTTTAAACACAATATATTTTTTTAAAGCACATATTGAATTATGATAAATACAACTATACAAATCTTCAGAATCTTTATATCGATCATACAGACTTAGCAAACTAGGACAACCTTTATCTTCTAAATTAATCACATTATTATTGTTATTTAAAATATTTTTTAACCATAACACTTTTTCAAGACCTTTAATATAAATACATTTATCTCTTAAAATATCTGAAATAAAATATTGATAATTTGAATACGGTATAAATCCTTCACCCCAGCGTATCTTCCTGTTACGTTCAATCCATGCAACTTGCCGTCTTTCTTGTTTTGTCAAATCGTAAAATGGAAATGGTGGCTTAATTAAAAATACTTGTAATTTGTCATTACACAATATAGCAATTTCTTTTAGCACAAATTCATTTGCTTCCGTTTTGAAGCCTTGGACGTCTACAATGGCAGTCATGATAATCGACGTACTATGTTGCTCAGAGGTTTATATTCCACAAGTCTATCGTTTATAATCAAACAATATGCAGCGGTGTTATCTGGTATTGGCGCTGTACTTTCAATTTCTAACCGAACGTCTACTGGACCTGTTTTTAAACTATCGTTTTGCCTTGAACAATCTAAGATGAATAGGGGAGCCTTTTCTTTAAAGTCCTTTAGATTAAGCAACGGTCCTGCCAGACAGTTGTAATAAGACTGACGAAATTTAGCGTACATATCATATAATATACCATATTTGTTCTCAGAAAACTTTAAAGATAAAGGTTCATATGGATAATATTGCGAATTTAAGAAGAGAGTGACGTTTGTCACTTCACAATGATCGAATAGTGAACTGTCTTTTAGTTTATTGCTTTTTCTACTAGTTTGTAGGCAAAGAATTACATATCTCGGTTTTTATAATTGTGATGCAGTTTTAACGGACCATGAGTGCTTTGTGGTTTTAGGTAGTAAAGGATATTCGTACAAATCCCAATTTCTAAATGCCATTTGAATAGGTTTATCTTTTTCTAAATGTTTTAATAGAGTCAATCGTACGCGATCTGACACTTTTATGTGTGGTACCCTCCATTGTATTCTTTCTATTTCTATTTGAAAATGTGCAATATCTTCAGTAAGTATAACGCTATTTAAATTAGAGTTACTTCTATTCAATATAAGCTCATGTTTACAATTTATTATAATTTTATTATAATCTTCCGCAAATCCTAAAACCTTATTTAATGGTATTAAAGCATCAAAATGACCATCACTTTTAAATCCAGTTAAGTTCCAGCCCCATAGGGCAGCCACTTTATTTTCAGCTTCATTTAATGAAATATACGATTTTATTGTCGAAGTTATTCCAGAGTTTTTTATACGATCTATTTCAATGCCGTTTATTTCGTACCTGATGTCTTGAAACAAGAACATAGCAGAGTTATTGCTAAACGAAATAGTCTTTTCGAGCGGTTTTCCATCTTTACCGAAGAGCTTTGCCCGACCTTCGATATAAATTGAGCTGGCTGATGGCAGCACGTATATGTCTTGCTGGTGAATGGGAATTCTGATTTCATCATTTTCTCTAAAGCAGTTATTGTAGGGGTTGTAAGAATGGACTTCATAGCTTTCGATCGAAGTATCAAAGTGCGGTAAGTCACTAATCTGTAGTATATTCATACTTTAAAACCTAGGGCTTTAAGAAAATCTATATTTGTTTTAGTTAAGGTCTTAACTTTTTTCTCACGTCTGAGCACCTTTGTGGTTGTAGAAGAAATAAGACGTTTTATTTTGATGGGAGGATATATATTATATAATATCATTTTATTTTCCTTAAGTGAATACGCAGTTGAATATGTTCTATCCAATCAATGCAGTAGCCTAACTGATCAACAACTTTAATAGATATAGATGAAATGATATTTTTGTTCACTGGAAAGTAAATAACGTTTGCAGGTGTTTCTATGTACTGATGGTCTGCAGCAATATTAGATATAAATTCATGAATAATATGAGTTGGTAATCCGTTACTGTAGGATCCGTATATTAAATCACATTCAATTCTAATTACAGGTAAGTTACTATAATTATTTTTATTAAAATGCACTTTTGGTACTGAATTCAATATTAAAATGTTTAGCAATCCACACTCATATTTCCCAGATAAAACCAGAGGAGGTTGGAAAAACGATTCTAATTCTGATTTCTTGCCAGAGATAGTCACTGTTATAGACATACTTGCATACTGATCACTTTTTCTTAAAACTATTTATTTTATTCCTTGCCTACACCAAAACTTTCTTAAAAACTTCAAACAAAGATGGCCGCAGTTAAAAGGGTGATCACCTTGTATATTTTCATAATTATAGTGGACTTTAGAACCTAAATATTTTATAAATTCCTTGGGGGGCTTAAGATTACCGTAACTGTCAAAATATTCAATATAATCATTGTGTTTTGCATAGGCTACCCAATGAGAACCAGGATTTTTAGAATTATCTAAATTAATAACCCCACATTCTTTTTTTAATGAATATTTAGGGAGCTCATCTCTCATAAAGACGCCCCTGAAATAGGGAATATCATTTCCATACCTAAAAATATCAAGATTAGTTAAGGCTCGTTTGGGTAGCCGATATACTAATTTTTTTCTTTTGTTACAAAAATACCAAGACCATTCTTATGTGGTTTAAGATGTAGTCCTTTTCCGATGCAAAGTGCCTCCATTTTTTCATTGTGTCTCTTCGATTCTTCATACAGCTTTTTAGCCATCTTAAATTCATTAATAGTTTTAGCAATACCAGCTGCGCCGCCTGCTAAGGCTCCAGCCGCAGATAATCCAGCAAAAATAGGAATTAAAGGTAATACTTCACCAGTTTTTGGTATAGGAATAACACGAGGAAGTTTAATGGATGAATCATCAGCTAATTCCCTGGCAGCAGCCATAGCTAATTCTATTGCTACTTTTCGACATTTTGGTTTTAATTTTCTTATATGTCTTTTTGTTTTTGTTACAACATTTTTAAATTTTGTTTTTAACCCTTTTCCAGATGTAATTTTTCGAGAACACTTTTTGTTACTTTTTTTTTAATCCAGAACCAGTTTTAATTTTCGTTGACATAGCATTGCTTACTAAAAATGCACAGATTTTTTCACCTTGACTAGCATCCGGAGCAGCTGCACGCTCTTTCGCCATATTTAACAAAATCAAATCTGCCTTGTGCCGATCCTCTAACTTTGAAGACTTGTGATAGGCAATGTCGTGCTCTTTACAATATTCGTCCAACTTATTAACACCTTTATCTCCACGTGTAAGCCTTTTAATTAATTTCGTGCCAGGACCACAATAATTGTAGCCTGGTAAGTGCAATTCAACTGGTAAATGATTTATTAACCAATTGAGAAGACTGCTCTCAGCAATACACATCATACGACTGATGAACAATACACTAAACCCTTAATAAATAGTGTCTGTGAAGTTAAGTAACTTTTAATTTTGTTACAATTTATTCGACTTATCAATCCAGCTATTTTCAGCTGAAGGCAAACCCAACCATTTCACTAAAACCCGGTGTCCTCTACTTCTAAGAACTTTCTCGACTAGATATACATTGGAATGTTTAGTTTTTTGAAGCTCTTGTGCATAAAATGCTCCTAAAATAGGTCGACTTCTTATTGTATCTTCAATTAAATAAGTGACAGGAGTTGTATTTTGTATTTTTTTAATTTTAAATATTTCAGTCGACCAGTTTGGCGTACCTATATCCTTTTTCAAAAGTTCCCTTATACTTACTGATACGCACGTAATCGCCCACTTTAAACTTGCTTTTTATACTTGTACTAACGTTTTTTATCAAACTCACATATTTTTCCAGTATACGTTTTTTATTTTTATTATCAACATTTGCTGGGATTTCATCAATTGTTCGATGGTAAGTGTGATTGTATTTATGAACAACACTATCAAGAGTATTACCTATCCATTTATAATTTCCTTTTAAACTAAATTCTTTATACAGTTTAGATTTCAATGTTCTGATGAACCTCTCAACTATTGAAGCTTTTTTTGTCGAGAATGTTGAATAATGATTAATATCATGAGATTGCATAAGCTTTAAAAATTTATTATTATAAAATTCAGTTCCATTATCCGTTTGAAGATTTTTAGGCACACGTCCCTCATCTAACAAAATCTTAAAAGTGTCACATACGACATCTTTGGTCTTACTTTTTAAAGGAAAGGCCCATGCGTATTTCGAAAATGTGTCAATAACTACGAGAATAAATCTAAAGTTTTTGTTTTCCTTAGAAATGGATTGCATATCAATTAAATCCGCTTGCCACAGGTCATCTAAATCTTTTATGATAACGTGTCTTCGTGGAAAGTTCACCCTTGCATTTTTATGAATTTCGTTGACCACGTCAGCTTTACTCATTTTTTTTTTGTCTCAATTTAATTATGTCTATTATCATGTCCTCCGTGATACTGAGCCAAAGGCACATTATTCCCACTATTTATTCTTTAATAATGATAGCTTCTTTTAATTCTTCAATTATTGATAAAATTTCACTATCATGATTTGTATTACCAGCATCTCTTGAAGCAACTAATAATCGTAATCTCTCAACCAATTCGTTTGGGTCATCCCAATATACTAAGTCAGTGTTATTTTTGTATTCCTTTAGCTTCGGTAGTTTCCCTCCAATTTTAGTGGGAACTTTAATATTTGATATTTCGGAAAACAGTGGTCGGATGATTTCACGGTATTTAATTCCTTTATCACCTCTTATTTGACCTTTAGGATTAAAATCTCTTTTATGTGCATTTGTGAAATGTAACATATCCTTATAGACAAGTTTATCTTTGTTAGATATTAATTTTAAATCAGGTTTTCTTCGAAGTAATAGTTCTTTTAGACCAGGGGTCAAATTATAGGCTCTGTCACCAATTTTAATTAAAATTACATTATCGTTATTCAAACTGTCCACTTTAGAAAAAGATACTATTGAATTGCCCATGAATATTTTTTTATTTTCACTTCTTATTCCGAACGGTATGTTTATACCATCATAAATATCATGGATGTCATGACCCTCTAATGAAATTTCTGAATCGTCTAGTAATTGCTTTTTAGGTGTATTTTTAATCAATCGCGCAGAATTTGGTGTAGGATCGTAACAGTCTTCAAATTTCATAAACGAGCTAGTGTTATTGTCATCAGATTCAAAATTGTCAGAATTAGTGAATGTTAGGTTTTCCTCATTTTTATTGTTTTCAATACATGTATTCAAATTAACTAGGGTTTTTAGAGGATCTGTGACAGGTTTTAGCATTTTATCAACTGACAAATTCATCGCATGTTCCTGGGTCTTCATTTGTTTTATTTTATTCTTGATGGAGTCTACGGACTTCATTAATTCAATTTTAATATTTTTTTCCATCTTATGTTCAACGTCTGCTTTAGCTTAAAGAAGAATTGACACTAGCCTCCTTTGGCGTGTTATTCATAATTATATTAATTTGTATGAATCTTCGAAGTATCAAAATTTTAAAAAGATATCGAAATTCTTTCTGTACCTTCCATTATTTATGGAAGAATCTTTATTAATAAGTACAAAATTATAGGGGTTACTCCAAATAGTTTTACAAAATGTCTTTGAACTGTTTCCATTGTAGGTCAGAACTGACATGTTCTTCATAAACATGTTTTAAATTCATATCATCTTGTTTAAATAATATGAGAAAATTTGCATTATCACGTAACAATTGTTTCGGAATTTTAGAATAGGTTTGAGATAATTAAAAACAATCAATTTTTTTATGTCTGCCCATACAAAAATAATTACGGATATTAACTTGATTTTCGCATGCAACATCATCAAAAATAAATACAGAATTAGTCAAAGCTTCATTCGGAGTTATCCTCTTTGAATTCATAGAAGTTAATCTGAGGAACTCTTTTCAATACTTCGCTCAAGAATCGATATTTTGGTTGAAAAGCAGTTTTGAAGTAAAGATAAAGATTTTTAAATTTGAGACCATTTTCATGCAACAATAAACTGATCATAACGTTTGTTTTACCACAGTTTGATGGGCCACATATTATACAACGAATCGTATTCGGTAATAAAGCACTATGTCTGATTTGGCCAGAAGGTTCATTAAATTGTATACTGTTAACTTTTAGGGATATGGGTTGCTTAATCAACCTCATCTTGTCAATGATTTTAAAGAATGGCTAACATACGTTTTTATGTTTACTTTTTATACTAAAACACATGAACTACGTAAAACGTAATATGGCATATTGTAACTATTTCTGTGCAGGTTTAGACATGTTGAAGAAAGAAAGAAAGATGATTCAAACTAAATAATTGAGATCATTAGATATCGAATGTCATGTCATTTATTTAGGCACTCACTTGAAGTTTGTCCTATCCATAAGTAGGTATTGTTTGCTTGCTGGCGAATAAATTTATGAGGTATGTATTTTTTTATCATAAAATAATATATTAAATTATTTAGATATAAGTACTTACTTAATTTTATTATTTATATTTTTTTTTACAGAATCATGTCACACTCACCGTCTTACAGTCCGGTTAAAGATATTTCAGAGATTTTATCAGAGGTAAGTAATAATTCAGATTCTCTCAAGTCAAAATATCGTTTTATTTAGCCCTATTCTTTAATTAATAAATTGTATTTTTTTACAGCCCAATTCTGAGAATCTCAATGGAGGAAATCCGCTATTTTATTCTGAGGGAAACTACAACACATATTTTGAAAGCTTAACAGATCAGCAACGTTTATCATTTAAAGACCCCAAGAATAACCAGGTTCAAACTTCTAAGAAAACGAAAAAAAGAAAGCTTGGCCCATCTTCGTCTTATGTTATTCGAAATGAAACAGGAAATGCTCGTCATTTGATAAATATAACAGTTGATGATCTGAGTTGTGATACCGTCGTGAATTGCAGTGAAAATAATAATGCTCGTGTAAGTGTTCAATACCTAGTGAAAGACTATAGTGATGATATTATGGATGAAACTGAATATTTGATCAGTAAAATAGTTAAAAAAATTAGCTTGTCTAATCGATTGTGAATCTTATTTCTACAAGAGTAGGTACTAAATATTTATTTTGCTATTTTATTACTTATTGTTGAATAAATAAATATTACAAAATTCCGTATCTCCGTTTATTTACCTTATAAATAAAATAAGTGACTGCCTCGATAGCCTAGTGGTCCTAAGCGCGAATGCTATGCTAGAGGTCTTGGGTTCGATTCCCAGGTCGAGCAAAAGTGTTATTGGGTTTTCTATAAAATTCTCAGTAGCAGCTCGGAGTTAGGATTTGTGGCTCCGGTTAATGGCAATAGACTCATCCTCTATTACATGAGACCTAAACATACCAACGAACTGTGGGTGTACATTGGTACACCTCTGCTTTATCCTTCGGGAAATACAGGCGTAATGGTATGTAGGTGTGTATAATTAAAAAGAAAAAAACAAAGTATAAATTTAATCATTTTTATTAAGCATAAAACTACACATTATTATCTACAAAGATTTCTTTTTAACATTCACACAATAGATTATAATATACATAGTAGGTACTTATTATCTAATTTTTACTAAAGTATTGTACTACAGTGCCCCCATGGTATAGTCTCAAACCGATTTGTTATCATTTGTCTTTTATTGTCGTCTCTGTTAAGTATTAACTTATTTAATTTTTGTGTAAAAATGAAGTGATTTTTTGATCGTATAACATACATATCATCTCTTAAATTTTCATTATATTTTAAAGCTCGTTTATATTTTTCAATATCCAATTTTTTTGTTACGGACTTTGTTACCCCTTTTGCCTTTTTAATGGTTTCCTTCTCTGACTGTATACAATATAATTTAGCACGTAAACCAACAAATTCTGAAATAACATCTCCACCCATTTCGTCTTTAAAATAACCCGGTAATTGCATGTTAGCTTTTGGCATACTATATATATTATTCTCCACAAAATTGCTTGTATCAAAATACATAATATTATTTTTCATGTCAGCGTAAAAGTCGTCAGTTTTTATATGATAAAGAAGACTATCGGTGTCCGTATAACACAGTTTTATATTATCTTTATAGATTTTTTTCATAACAGAATAATGAAAGTTATATAAATGTCTTTTAGATATTTCGAGTATAGAAAATCCAATATAAATAGGGCGATCTAAAATTACTTTTGTTTTATTTAACTGAATAGCCACTAAATTTTTGTCAAAAATTGCTAAGTCCTTAAAGTTTGGAGCACTTATATATTTTTCGGCCCCATGTAATTTGTTAGTTGTATTTAATTTATCTTTCCATAACTGAACCAGTCGAACATCAACTTGTTTGCGTTTATTTTCAATTGTTTTCCCAAAAATTGAGTTGTTTTGCTTCTTGAAAAAGTCTCTTTCAAAATCTGACTTAGCTTTTTGTCTTAGAGAAGTATTCAAAGAAACATATGGCTCTAAAAAGTTATCCTGGTAAAATGTTAGTATTCTATGTATTTTAAGTAATATCAAACCATTTTTTAAACATTCTCGTAAATGCAAATAATGGATTACAAAACGATGTTTGTTATACAGATTTGCTATTAATTTTTTATATTGACCTTGCAAGGGCGCAAACTTTTCAGCTGCAAAAGGTAAATCTGAATGGGAATTATGAATGCTAGTTGGGTAACATAAGTCTACTTCAAGAATATAACCTTGTTTGCTCATTTAAGATACATTCATGACATTGAAATTGTTTATTTCATTTTCATTCATAAATTTAAAATTACGCATAGGCAGTTTTTGCATCATAGCATATCCATATAAGTTAACACAGTCTAGATAAATCAGATAGGAGTTTGGCTCTTCATTATTATAAGACGATAGATATTTATTATTAGCTTTAGCATATCTCAGTGAACACTGAGCAAGACCTCCCCGAATTCCATCTTCTAACATTTGGTACATATCAACATCCGAAATTAAATCCAGTTCAACTTTAGTGTATAACAGCATAGCATCCCAACTTAATGATGGGGATGAAACATAGAAGCATGGATCTAAACAATAATAATTTAAACTCATGTCTCTAAATTTTTCAAAAATATCACACAATAAAAGTACATCACATTTCAAATACAGATCCGTATACTCTCCTAAATTTTTTATTTTGAAACTTGTCCAAACTTTTTCGGCATGCTGATAATCATCTGTTGAAACATGTTCTCCAGTAAGTTTGTTAAAAAAATTAGATTGCTCAGGCAGTTGAGTATCGTTATATTTTTCCGATGTATCTATATAGTCATAACAGTACACACCTTTTCTACGAACTAATTGAAATAAGTCTTCATTAGGAAAATACATTCGCAAGTGATGAAAATCGTTTGAATGTAAAGTTTTTACCAATTTGTCTAAACTAGTACTTAAAAAATTAAATGAATCTATGAATTTTAACTGTGCTGTATTTCTTTTATCAATCGGTATGAACTTTGTAAACGATATATATTTTTCTTTTGATTTAGGAATTAAATTGATTCCACCAAGGATACCAGATAATTCTTTAATAAATAAATGACAATCGTATCCAGATAGATTATGAAATATTATAGGTATAAACTGACATTTTTTTAAATTTAAATTGCAATTATTATGTGCGGGACCTCTGTATTTACCTGTGAAATGATCATGGTCTTTAACTATTTTATCATTTTTAACAAATTGAGATTTACATATATGACATGTTGTAGCTTTATTATGAACAGTTAACTCCTCAGGGGTAAGAGGTAACATAGGTATGTCCTCTTGTAAAATATTATGAATCCTTTTGACATTATTTATTATTGTTTTTACAAATGTTTGGGCGCAATTTGGACCTCTATAACTAACAAAATCATTCAGTTCGGATTTAGACTTGCAGCAAATATAGTAAGCAAACGAGGATGCTTTATGTGTTTGTACACTCTTAGTAAAAAGAGATTTATTTTTGTCGGAGTATTCACAAAGTAAACTTTCAAAATCGCCATATATCACAATAGGTAGTCTTTGTGTTCTTTCAAAATTCACAAAATGCAATTTGCTATGTTCTTCAGGTAAAACAGTTTGTTTTCTACCACAGTTGTGATTCATCAATTTATTTATTTGGTCATAGTATAAAAAACATTCATCGCATAAAAATACTTTCGACTTATGTTTAGTTAATTGACGATGCAAAAGGCGACTAAAATCTTTTATTAAACAAAAATGCGCTTTTCCGTTTTTATATATGTATAACAGGTTAGCATGGATAAGCTTTCGTTTACATGTCAAATATAAAGGACCAGTAACATGATTGTTAGCTTCAATACCATAAACATTCACGCTTATAAATGGATTATTCATTTCAAATATTTTAATATCATTAAAATTCGGAGGAAACGATAAATTATTTATATTAAATATCTTCGTATAGTGTGGATACGATTTTATACGATTAGGATTCCGTGCAGTTGGATACATATGAGCTGCAAGACACCACAAAAAACAATTATTGTCATTGTTATGTATGTTTAAACAAGATTTTGTATTTCTTATAACAGTGGGTAACTGTAAGTAAGTTCCAGCTCTTAGAGGATTGTACTTATTTATATTTACTTCCAAATGACTTATAAAATTAATTGTCCAACCTGAGTCTGAAAGTTCAAATTCGGAACATTTTGATAATAATTTCTCAGAACACATATGGTAAATATCAAGAATATCAGTACTTTGCACTATAATATTAAATTTTGTGTTAAATGATTTCATCGATATTTCATCATTTTTGGGCAAAATGTAGGAAACAAACAGTTCAAAATTTACTTTAATTGCTTTA
The DNA here is from genome assembly GCA_932294355.1 of Aporophyla lueneburgensis. Taxonomy (NCBI): domain Eukaryota; kingdom Metazoa; phylum Arthropoda; class Insecta; order Lepidoptera; family Noctuidae; genus Aporophyla; species Aporophyla lueneburgensis. The sequence continues at coordinate 10,531,847 of OW028755.1, forward strand.
TGTTTTTTAATAGCATTTTTTATGATATCATACACAGTGTTTGAAATTTGATTTAAAAACGTTTCGGGAGTAATAGTGCAAACAGTCGCATTAATTTTATAACTTATAATCCTTTTTTTAAATGCAGAAGCTATAACTTGAACATTGTCAATTTCAGAACTTGACAAGCGATTTAATTTATGAATATTAGTTCTATTGTGTGATGTCAAAATTTTGAAACATAAATATTACAATCTTTACAAAAAAACATTTCAAAAGTATAGGCAGTTCGATTATTGAAATATAATTATATAAAAGTTATTCTACACAATTATAATATAGAATTTTATTGTGTAGAAGTTTGTGGGTGTAGATTTGAAAAACTTACCAACGAACTCCCGTCCACTGCCTCGCGCACCTCATGGGCTCGGCGTCGTGTCCAGTCGCCCTAAATCCAGCTAAAACTTCACTGCACATGTATTTCCACAGGTGTTGGTTTTTATTTCTCGTCTCTTGTTGGGGGTTGTAGCACGAAAATCACAGAAGGACCATTTCTTATTAGAAAAAAGTTTTTAGCGCGCGGAGCACGTTGTATTACGAGTTCAGCCGCATAGTTCAAGTGAAAAAGCACGCGGAAGAGCGGCGCCACTGTCGCCCTTCGTACACCAATCGGATTGCTCAGCGAATAGGCGATAAGCAAGCCGACAAGTTAATCAAATCAGACCCTTATTACTACACACAAAGGCTTGAGTACTAGTTGTGGGGTAAAAAACTATTCAAATTCCAAAAACTAAATGCCTAATACCTATCTTATAGAGAACGGTACGTAACATGCCGCTCGCCTTAAAAGAATGGGTTTCTTTTAACCTTAGGTTACAGACATTGTAAGAATGTTTCACTCGAAAGAGGAGTGAAAAAAAAAGGCTACGAAAGCAGAAAAGCCCAAAAAAAATAAAAGTTACTCTTACTCTAGATTACCTAACTAAGATTCGCAACAATATTAAGGAAAACTTACAAACTAATTATTCTAAGGGCAAAGGACATATTTTAACTACTGAGCGTTTCACAAAAGTTTTGCCCATTTGTAAAGTTACGACACGAGTAACATTGTCGGAACCCGGATGAAGAGCATGGACACGAGCCAGTCTCCACTGTAATGGTGGGACATTATCGTCACGTACAACGACAATAATACCTTCACGGAGTTGCGAGCCGCGATCTCGGAACCATTTATTACGTTGTTGAATTTCATGTAAATATTCCCGACTCCAACGTTTCCAAAAGTGTTGCACACATTGTTGTACCCTACGCCATCTAGTGAGTCGATTTGGAACATTCTCGTATAGTGGGAGATCTGGTAGGGTCGTCAACGGACCTCCTATTAAAAAATGCGATGGTGTTAAGGGTAACGGATCTAATGGGTCTGCACTTAATAAACAAAGTGGACGTGAATTGAGTACCGCTTCGATTTGACAAAGAAGGGTGTGCATCTCATCATACGTTTGAGTTTGCGTACCGAGGACTCGATGTAAATGATGTTTGAAACTTTTCACTCCGGATTCGAAAAGGCCACCAAAATGCGAGGCATAAGGAGGTTGAAAATGCCAAGTGATACCTTGTTCTAAAACCTTACCATTAAGAATGGCTTGAACCGAATCATTACGTAAAAAAGTAAACAATTCTTGTAGATAATTATTACAACCAACAAAGTTCCTTCCACAATCAGAGTAAATGTCAGTGCATAAACCTCTACGGGACGTGAAGCGTCGCAAGGCTGCTAAAAATGCTTCAGTTGACAACTCGGACACGAGTTCGAGATGTATAGCCTTGACGGACATACACACAAAGACAGCTACATAACATTTAATAATTTTTGCATTTCGAACTTTATTTGCCCGAACGTAGAACGGACCCGCGAAATCAACAGATGTTTTTAAAAATGGCCGCTCGGGGCGCACTCTGACGGCCGGCAGTGGACCCATGCATGGTTGCGGATTCAAGGGGCGAGCACGAAAACAACGAACGCAGCGATGTATGCGTGTACGTATAGCGTCACGACTAGACATTATCCAATAATTTTGAAGTAGAATGTATTGTACGGATTGTGGACCAGCATGTAGATGCGTGATATGTGTATGATCAATGATTAAATTTGTAAGATGATGTTTCTTAGGCAGAATCAATTGGTGTTTGGAAACAAACGGTAAAAGTGATTTGTGAATCCGCCCACCAACACGCATATTATTTTTGTTATCCATGAAAGGATTAAGTCGTCGTAATTTAATTGATGGATATTTTCCATGTGAAATATTTTTTATGTCTTCGGAAAAACATGAATGTTGAACTAAATGGATAAGTCGATTTAAACAAAAATTAAACTCGGACACAGTTATGTATTTTGGATAGAAAATGTGCAGCTTCTTACATTTATTATAGAATCGGAATAACAGTGCTGTTATTCTAACAAGTTTGCCTAGAGTAGAGAATCTTGTAATATACTCACCTACCAGATCAGACGGTACTGAGGTGGAGGGGTTTGATACTATCGACAACGGTAGATTACGTTTGTCTTCAGAGACTTCTGGTAATTTCTTGGGACTTGGCCAAAAACTAGAATCTCGCGCGACCCACCAGGGCCCCTGGAGCCACATTTTATTTTGTAGAAAACTTGTAGGAAGCATTCCTCGGGAAGGTGCGTCAGCTGGATTGTCAGCAGATGGAACATGTCTCCAACTATTAGCCGGAAGCCGGGATAAGATTTCGCTAGTGCGATTGGAAACGAATGTCTTCCACTCGTGTGGTGGAGAACGAAGCCACGCTAACACGATGGATGAATCGGTCCATGCATACACCTGATCACAGTTTATGTGCTTATCATACACACTCCTAACTTTATCAATCAACTGTGATAACAAGACAGCCGCGCACAACTCAAGTCGCGGGATCGTAAGAACCGGTTTTATAGGTGCTACACGCGTTTTTGCGAGAAGAAGAAATGTTTTAACGTTATCACTATTATCGGATATACGGGCGTAAACACACGCGGCATAAGCCCGCTCAGAAGCATCGGAAAACCCGTGAATTTGAATGACATTCACGTTTGCAAAAACGAAACGTGGAATTTGAAAATTTGATAATAATGGTAACTCGTTAAGAAAATTAGACCAAGCATTTAATATATCTACAGGAGGTGACTCATCCCAGTCGACCCCTGACATCCATAATAACTGAATGAGATGTTTCGCGTAAATAGTTACAGGAGATAACCATCCCATAGGGTCATAAATTTTGGCTATTTGTGATAGTATAGACCGTTTTGTAATTTTACCCGTAGTTGCTTGAACGCTGAAAGTGAAAGTATCCGATTTAGGATTCCACTGAAGTCCCAAAACCTTTATTTGTTTGTCATTCTCCATCAGAGCGAAAGAAACGTTATCAGGCCGCTCGCCCTGACAAACTGACGTTTGTAAAGCAGCGAGTAACGCTGGCGAATTGCTCTGCCACTTCCGTAGCTCGAAACCAGCTGACGAACAAATACCTACTAACTCACGCTGTAGAACCAGTGCCTTCTTTACGTCGCCTGCACCGGTGACGATGTCATCAACGAAAACCTGATTCTGTAGAACTTTAGAACCTAGCGAGAAGTTGACGGCTTCGTCCTGAGCCAACTGTTGAATAGTACGAAGCGCTAAGTACGGTGATGAGCTGACACCAAAGGTGACGGTACCCAATCGATAATCAAGCAACGGTTCAGTTGGTGATTTACGCCACACAATGCGTTGAAAATCCCAATCGGATTGTTGTAATTTAATGTTTCTGTACATCTGCTTGATGTCGGCAGTGACAGCAATAGCATGGATACGAAAACCTAATAAAACGTCTACTATATCCTGGTGCAATTTTGGACCTGTTAGTAGAATATCATTAAGTGATATTCCATTTGAAGTTTTACAACTCGCGTCAAAGACGACGCGAGTGCGAGTAGTCTCACTAGATTCTTTGACCACGCAGTGGTGCGGAATGTAATAGCTAGTAGCTAACGAAGTAGGTATATCAACTGGCTCCATGTGACCGAGTTCCAAGTACTCCTGGAGGCACGCATGATACTCTAACTTAAGCTGAGGATTATGTTCTAAACGATACTCTAATTTTCTAAACCTGGAGACCGCCGTATCCCGTGATTCGCCGAGGGCGGGAGCATTAGGTTTGAAAGGAAGTGGAACAACATATCGCCCAGCTTCATCGCGAGTATGTGAATTTACGTAGATAGATTCACACAACGCTTCGTCGGGACTTAGGATTTTCTTTTCCGGAAGAGACTCCAATTCCCAGAATCGTCTCAGATTGATGCCGTCATCGTATGGTGAGCTTAAACTACTGAGACACACTTGAAGCGAAGTAGGTGTATTTTGGTTGCACGAAACATCACCCATCAATAAATAACCAAAGATACTGTTCATAGCCATCGGTGAACCGGGTGGACCCTTGATCACGTGACCTAATAGAACTTGGGATAGTATATCCGCACCTAGAATCATTTCCACTGATTGTGGAAGATAAAACTTAGGGTCAGCTAAATTTAAATTCTGTATGTGTGACCACCCCGTATAAGGCAACGTCACACCTGGCATACGTGAAATAAGATTAGGTAAAATTAATGCATCAACTGAAATTGAAGGTTGTTCCCCGTGCGTAGGAGTGATATGACACGATACTACACCCTTTGGTAAAACAGCTGAGACTTCGGACCCGCCGATACCGAACACTGGAACGTGCGCTTGCCTACGGTGCAAGCCTAACCGCTGCACACAAGCCTCGGTAATAAAAGTCGCTTGACTCCCAGTATCAATAATACACCGAACTGTGTGTTTTTGTGAGTCAACATGAACATTGATAAGTGCTGTACACAAAAGCACCGTACTCATACTAACCGACGGAGCAATGGTTTGCGAATCGTTCTTGCGACCGTGCAACGCATGATTTACCGCAGTCAATGCGGCGGCATGCGAGGTACTGGGTACCGCTGTCTCTGTCGTTTCGTTCACAGGAAATGAAATAGCATTATCACTAATCCCGACTTCATTAATAGCTGATAAACTGTGAGATGTTTCGAAATGAATTAATGAATGATGTCGTTTATGACATGAACGACAAACAAAGTTGGATTTGCATTGTTTTAAATCATGACCGACATGTAAACAATTGAAACAAACGTTTTTGTTTTGAATAAAAGAATACCTATCACGAGGAGATAAATTGAGGAATTTGGAACATTTTGTCAACGTATGTTGAGCATCACAACATAAACAATTAGATTTTAAATTATTTTGTTTGATAGACTGTAAGTCTGTTTTAATCGAACTCGATGACGTGACGTTGGCTGCGAGCGCGCGACGCGGGCTTTCGTAACCGCGCGATGACGTCGTCGCCGGAGTCCGAGAAGTACCTGCCTTTTCTAGATTATTATTTTTATTTTGTGGGTAAGAGGAGAATTCGTTTGCGGATAACTCGCGTTCTAAGAAATTTATCAATGTATTTATGTCGGGTATATCCGATGGTTTGGATAGTGATAATTCGAAACGTTTTCGAATACTTGACGGAATTTTACGTACTAAAATCGTCACTAATATGAAACTCCATTGATCTATCGGAAACTGCATCGCCTGCAATGCCTTGATGTTTTCTTGATAAACATTGAGTAAATTTCTTAGACTTTGAGTCATTCTCTCGGTACTAGGTTCAATTTCTAATATTTTTTCGAGATGTTTCGTGGCAATAGCCCTTTTGTTGTTATACCGAGAAACCAAAATATCCCACGCAACACTATAGTTTTCGTCTGTAATTGGTATCGATTTAATAAGGTTATAGGGTTCATTTTTTAATGACAGTAATAGGTAACGAAACTTCTCTGTATCCGTGTAAGTATTTTTGCCGTGTACTAATGAACGAAACAAATCGTAAAATGGGGGCCAATCCGTGGTCTCCCCTGAGAAGGTAGGCATTGGAAGAATAGGTAATCTACTTGCACAATTATTATTATGAGAATTTACTGGAACATGTACCACAGAATTATTCATAGACGTACTGGACGACATTCTTCGTTTACGCTCATTATCCTCTTCTTTAAGTTTGTCTAAGTGAACACTAATTGCGTAATAACAGTCATTAAAATTGTTACGAATCTGTAGTTGTTCCTCCTTGTCGAAAGTATTGGACTTGATCAAGACTTTTTCTATTTTTGCCTGAAGTTTGAAGAACTTTCTTTGTTGCAAAGTTAACTCTTTTGAGCGTGACCTAAACTGTTGTTCGTCTGAATCTATGAACTGCAATGTACGTTGGAGATCATCAAGAATGATCTCGCGTTCGAAAATATCTTGTTGAATTAAGTCCGCCATTTTGGACGCGTACCGACGCAAAATGAACTATGAAGTTATGAAATGAAATAAGAACACTAAGAAAAATAACCCCACAACAAGCACGTCAAAATAAAGTCCGGGTCGATGGACCAAACAATTATGTGTAGAAGTTTGTGGGTGTAGATTTGAAAAACTTACCAACGAACTCCCGTCCACTGCCTCGCGCACCTCATGGGCTCGGCGTCGTGTCCAGTCGCCCTAAATCCAGCTAAAACTTCACTGCACATGTATTTCCACAGGTGTTGGTTTTTATTTCTCGTCTCTTGTTGGGGGTTGTAGCACGAAAATCACAGAAGGACCATTTCTTATTAGAAAAAAGTTTTTAGCGCGCGGAGCACGTTGTATTACGAGTTCAGCCGCATAGTTCAAGTGAAAAAGCACGCGGAAGAGCGGCGCCACTGTCGCCCTTCGTACACCAATCGGATTGCTCAGCGAATAGGCGATAAGCAAGCCGACAAGTTAATCAAATCAGACCCTTATTACTACACACAAAGGCTTGAGTACTAGTTGTGGGGTAAAAAACTATTCAAATTCCAAAAACTAAATGCCTAATACCTATCTTATAGAGAACGGTACGTAACATTTATAATTCTATGAAAGTTAAATAAACAAATATATTACATAAAACAAATTTTAATCTTCTTTAAATTCTCAAGTTTAATTTTAACCAAATTCTTATTTCATCTCTAAATTTAATCAATTTTTATTTCTCATGTGTAAAATGTCTGTTTCATTACACATAAATGCAATTAGAAGTTTAGTTAATTTATATCATAAAACAAAGTTAATCTTTTTTTAAATTCTCAAGTTTAATTAATAATCAATGTATTATCTCATTTGTAAATTTTAATCAATTTTTATTTCTAATGAATAAAATGTCTGTAAAAGAATACACATAAATGCAATTATAAGTTTAATTATTATCATAAAACAAAGTTAATCTTTTTTAAATTCTCAAGTTTAATTTTAATCAATTTACTGTCTCATTTGTAAATTTAGTCAATTTTTATTTCTCATTTGTATAATGTCTGTAAGAAAATACACATAAATTCAATCAGAAGTTTAAATATCATCATAAAACAGTTAATCTTCTTTAAATTCTCAAGTTTATTTTTATTCAATTTATTATCTCATTTGTAATTTTAATCAATTTTTATTTCTCATGTGTAAAATGTCTGTAAGAGAATACACATAAATTCAATTAGAAGTTTAAATATTATCATAAAACAAAGTTAATCTTCTTTAAATTCTCAAGTTTAATTTTATTCAGTTTATTTTCTGATTTGTAAATTTAGTCAATTTTAATTTCTCATGTGTAAAATGTCTGTAATAGAATACACATAAATGCAATAAGAAGTTTAATTTTTATCATAAAACAAAATTAATATTTTTCAAAATTCTCAAGTTTAGTTTTAATCAATTTATTGTCTCATTTGTAATTTTAATCAATTTTTATTTCTCATGTGTAAAATGACTGTAAGAGAATACACATAAATTCAATTAGAAGTATAAATATTATCATAAAACAAAGTTAATCTTCTTTAAATTCTCAAGTTTAATTTTAACCAAATTCTTATTTCATCTGTAAATTTAATCAATTTTTATTTCTCATGTGTAAAATGTCTGTTTCATTACACATAAATGCAATTAGAAGTTTAGTTAATTTATATCATAAAACAAAGTTAATCTTTTTTTAAATTCTCAAGTTTAATTTTAACCAATTTCTTATCTCATTTGTAAATTTAATCAATTTTTATTTGTCATGTGTAAAATGTCTGCAAGAAAATACATATTAATACAATTAGAAAGATTAAAATGTAATTGTTATTTGTAAAGCCTGTAAGGTTTATTTTTAAATTAATGAATAATAAAAAAAAAAAATAAGTGAAACATAGACAATAACAAGGTATAGTAAAATATTTGCTATACAGTTAAATGGTTATAAACATAAGACGGGATTTCATGAATCTAAAAAGTTAAGAAAATATCAAGTTAGGATAATATCCTAATTAGGATACAGTACCGGGCGAATATCCCTCATTTCATTTCGACCCGCATTAACTAGACCAGTTAATGCAGCCCAAACACCAGTGTTCTGGTCAGTAGCAAGCTTCAAAGTCACGAGAGCCTGCTTCCAGCGCTCGTTGTATGATAGCTGCTCCGCTTCGCGAGTGTTGTACACTCTCAGTTCGAAGTAGTATTGCCCTGTTTTCGTCGGATCTGACTGGTAGCTATGACCCGAAGCTATGCGCTGAGAGAAAGCACTTCTTAAAGTCGCTGCTCGAATCGGTTGTTGCGGTAATTCATCCTGGAATATAATAAAATTGCAATTTAACATCTACTATGTGCAAATATCGATTCTAAGGATCTAGGTTGAATTCAAGGTGTGTATCGCCACTTAACGTTTCAAAAGAAATATGATTATAAATAAGGGAAAACAGTTTTTACTGTGTTGTGCCTGGAGAGGCAATATATCCAAGGCTGTGAAAGACTGGGTTTATAGATCGAGATAGATCTAAGTAAACAGAAGTTGAAATGAAATAAAAATCATCATCATTTAAAGTATAGCACAAACTTACCTCAGAGTCAGGAAACACTCCAATTTTCTTTCGTTTGATAGCTGGTGAGGTAGTAACCTCTGTAAGCTTTAACGCATCGTCGGAATCAGATTCCTCAGCAAATGGATTTTTCACGGGCAGTCCTTTTTTTTTATTAGCCTTTTTAGCCCGCTTCGCCGGTTCGGCTTTCTTTTTAGAAATGCTGCTAGCAGCGGTTGAAGGTTGCTCCAAATCCTCTTCATGCAACCAAAACGGATTGTTAACTTGAGCCCTGAAAAGTAATTAAAAAAAAGATTAAATCACACCTGTCAGGGATGCATGTATGATGGGGAATCAAAAGTTGACTTCGTGTCAGTACGATTGACGTAGATTTCAAAGTGTAAATACGTACATAAAAAAAATCTTAATAAATACTGAACCTAGGAATTGACCTGGAATGATCTGGAGATCGAATCCAAAAACTTCACGCTTAGTAGCTGCGCTTGAAACCACTAGCCAAATGAGTATTAATGAAATGATAGAAATGTAAATGTTTAACTACTGTTTTATTTTTAGGCAGTCAGTGGGGAATAGGCAAGATTTTATGATGTTGAATTTCAGAAAATATATAATAAATACGTACTTACATACTTTACTGTTGCAGAATTCTGGCACAATAATCACAGGAAATTTTCGTAACAATAACGAACTCGGCTTAAATTAAATATGCACTCTTATGAGTAAGAAAGTAAAGTGAACGAATTCACTGAGTGCATACTTTTATAGACCTTAAAACTTAAGCCGTGTTCATATACAAACTCAATGTAACAAGCTATAGCAAAAAAAAAACTACAATAAATAAATATTGATGTTATTTGGTTCCTATGACAGATGGACTTAAAGCATACTTTTAATTGAACAAATTTCTCATACAAGTCTCAGGTATGAATGCTTCCGAATAATACAGATATGGGATATGTCTGCTCATCATATTGTCCATATCAGCTTTTCATCAAGCAATTCGAGATGAAAATCGTATAAGGAATGAGAGCTCAATTAACTGCGGTCACTAACACTAAACTTTTGTAAAACTAATTGTAAGAGGCCTCGTACATGTTTCTAAGAACGATAGTCGCTCTTTTAATTGTAACCTGACATAAGTGAAATAGTAAAATACACAGGAAATGCGACCTTAACACACAGTCATTAGCTAGTAATTTCGTGTTACGGACTTTTCGACCTAGATCACTTTTATTTTTACACAGGGAGATGCATATTAATTATCGTGATAGCCTAGTGGTTAAGTGACCCGCCTCTCATGTATGAGGTTGTGGGTTCGAAACTGGGCAAATACCAAAGTAACTTTTTCAATTCACGTGTACTTTCTACATCATTGAGAACAGGCTTGGCTATAGAAAGAGTTAATTACAAATAAAACCAAATAATTATTGGTACATACCCAAAGTAAACAACAAATTTATTAGAACTTTTTAAGGTACTACAACATTTCTAACTTGTTTTAAAATTCACATACATAGGTATGTTATAATATTTATATATAAATTATTTACATAATTTTAACTATTACTATTATTTTATGTGTAAATCATATACAATACATTTTTATATATTTTCCAAAAGCTTACATTATTATATAATTTTATTACTACGTAATTAGGTAACATAACATTAATTTTGTAAGTACAATGTCGTTATAAGCATTAACTAAGATAATTATAACTGAAAAAAAAAATGCTACACAATCATGAAAGACTATGAATACAATTATTAAAATACAATTTTATTGTATGTTTTCATGTATTTTTCCAATTCTATTTTCTAGAGCTAAATAAGTATCATCACAATTTATATTTTTTATTACATATTGCACACATGTGTCCGCGCTGCACTCGCAAGGTTTTTCAGGCTGGTTATCACCCTCATAAAGGGAGACGCCCATTCTTGGCCATGTCCTGCCCATAAATGTGGTAAATACAGAAAAAATATCCATTTAATAACTAAAATATTGCTATTACTTATTTGTTATGAAAACTCCGGAATTAAAAGCCGATTTAATAAAAACATTCAATAGTTTATTATATTATCTAACAGTTCCGGTCGATTGTCAATCCTGAGTAGGGATGGCAAATATTACTGAAACACACAATCGATACACTAAATAAAACCGGTTACCAAACATAGATTTTTGGAAAACCTTCTTTTATTATATAGTTGTTTCGCCTTTGTTGTTTTATTTAGAAACAAAAAAGATGTTTGTTCATTTCCAGGCTTCTAAACGCGATCTATTGAACCGATTCCGTGTCTCCAGTTTTTTTTAAATTGATTTACAGATTTTTCGGTAAATCGATGTCATATCGCATCCCTACGTCAATAATAATCGTAGTTGACAACTAATTGACATTTCACATTTTGTTTGGTGTTGTGTGTTCTTGCGAATCGTGATTTATTTTCTACTGCGTTTTTCTATTTGATTTTCGACGACTTTAATTACGAATATGGACCCTGTAACCGCTCCCGATGATGACCTTGGCTTTACTTTGGATTCTGTACCCGCCTCCCACGACGACACCGGCTTGCCAAGGGTGCAGGACCTTTACCTGAACCTGATTTACACGAACTTACTAGCTTACCACGGAGCCCTCTCTGTGTCAATTGTGGCGTAGATACACGAAGACTTAAGAGATTTACCTTAAGCAATGTGGAAGTTCGGTCTATATTACAGCAATGGATTGCACCACATAAAGTAAGTTACTATAAAAACATGCAAGGTCCATACATACTCAGTAACTAATATTGTATAGCTATGTAAGATAGATTTGAATTAAATAATTCGGTTGTTTAGTGACAAGGAAACCATGAAAATAGTTGCAGTTTGTTTTGTCTCAACTTAAGTTGTATTTTGTAGCTGTATATTGTGAACCCAATTCCTAGATGGCGTGCTTGTCATTTATTTAAATGAGGACGAATAAAAAAACTAAAAGTGTTTTTTTATAACCTTTAATTTTTATATATGGTTTCTAAAAGTCCCACCAAGTTCTATGCAAAAAATAGTGGTAGTTTCTTTATCTGTGATGTCAGCCCTAATGCCTATAGTTTATTTCTTTCGTGGGCATCACTTGGCCAAAACCTCTTTATTAAATGGGCTTTTCCCTTTCAATTTTGATTGTCCTTGATGATGCAGATACGTTTTGAACCTTCGTTTTAGTATACGAGTATACTTGAACTCGTTTGCGCTTTTGTTGAGTTGACGAGGTTTCCCCTTTTCTCTTTAAATTGAGTTTAGGTGACTCGCTTGCAATCGGTTCCTTTGGTGGATATGGGATAAAATTAAAAAGGTCTTCAGAGTCCTGAAACAAAAAAAATACAATTTATTAATGTATTATAAGATAACTTTATACGATAACATAAAAAAGCAAAAAAAAAATACTCACCGACATTTTATATATATTTTAATATGTATATTATCTCGAACGAACGCTCACAGTAATTGTTAAAAATTAAATGCACTCTTTAATTAATTGCACTCTTATATATGAAAAATCTATAGTGACATGTTGCTACATGTAATAGAGCAGCCGTATTGAATCATAAATAAAGCAGTACATTGTCACAAAATTAAACATTATGTACTAAAAAATAGAGTTTAATTTGATAATATGTAGCACACATATCTTTCTTTCCGTAATTAGGAAACGGCGCCACAGCGTCGCGGATACCTGAGATGAAATTCTAAAAAGGAAATGTATTTACTTTTGTACGCAGTGATAGCCTAGTAGTTTAAACGCTCACCTACTGTGTAAATGGGTGCGAGTTTGAATCTACCCGACTACTTTTCGAAGCCATGTGTAAATTACAATAATGATTATCACTTGCATTAACGGTGAAGGAAAACATTATGCGAAAGATTTCATGCGGTGTTATTACAGGGGACTTAAGCATAGCGGTATACAATTACCTTCTGCCTACTCCGTCAGGGAACATAATTGCGATCCAATGTTTTATTTTAACAGAGGCATGAGCAACTGTTAATTAATGCAAGTAAGTATAATAAATATCTTAACAGATTGTATTTCTATATGCGATTTCGCAAGTTTAAATGTAGACGATCCATCTTTACTACGTATAATGAATAACAGATGCACAACAATCTACTATGCATTGCATTACGGTTCTAAGAAATCGGATTCCCGTTGAGTGAACAGTTGCGAATCGGACCAAATACTTATTCGGCTGTATTGTTATTGAATATGATATGCATTTGACAATGCAGTTTGCATTAGCGGTAGAATTGGGGGCTTTTGCATCGCGCAGCTCGAGCGCAGCGAGAGCAAGTGATGCAGAACCCCCAATTATACCCTACTCTCATAGGTTTCTAATGCTAGTTTATTTTTTATATTTGTTGGATGGTTTCCATATTGGTTACAGTTGTATTTTTATCTTATTTATTATCTACTAACTTCTGAATATAGGTCATTTAAAAAGGTTTTTCAAATATATTTTGTCATTCATATTTAAAGAAACTGCCACAGTTATTTAGTACCTTGCATTACCTGACCCTGTTTCCCATCCTTTTATCGATTTTATTATCAGACAGGATTGAGCAAAACGAAATCGTTTTGATTACGTTGTCAAAATTCAGTTACAATTTCATTCGTTCTAACAAAGGATGGCATTAAGTAAAATTTTAGAATGATTCTTCTGTTGCCCTTTACCAAGGATTTCATACATGGGTCATAACCATAAGAATGTCAGGCGAGCAAAGTGACGATACAATACCTACTTTTGACTGGCCTGTTAGTCTAGGGGTTAGTGACACTGACTGCTACGACTGAGGTCGTGGGTTCGATTCCCACCCAGGACAAATCTTTGTGTGATGAGCACAATCATTTATTCTGTGTCTGGGTGTAATTTATCTATGCTATGTATGTATTTAGAAATATATAAGTATGTTTATCAGTTATCTGGTTACCATAGTACAGGCTCTTATAAAGTTCAAACATCTTTGTGGTCAGGATATATATATATTTGTGGTCATAAAGTTTATTGTCTGTGATTTTTTGAGGACTGGACTAGTTCACTAAAATCTTATGGTTCTTCCATGAGGTTTTAATGAACTAGTCCAGTCAGCGAACACAATTCTCAATAACCGTGTTGCTCAACTTAAATTGAACATATAACCATACTGGATTAATCAAGAAAACTTTCATAAGTTTACAGCTATTTTAGTTTTTTATTTTAATTAAAATATTCGAGTAGTGCCATTTTTTTATTGAACAGTATTGTTGCAGGATCTCAAACTATTTCTAGACTCTTCAAAGAATGGCGTGATCTATATTAGTTTTGGTACGAATGTTCAACCTTCACTGCTTCCTCCAGAAAAGGTACAATTGATGGTTAAAGTCTTCTCTCAATTACCTTATGATGTATTGTGGAAGTGGGACAAAGATGAACTTCCAGGATGCTCTAAGAACATCAGGATATCTAAATGGCTACCACAGTCAGACCTTTTAAGTAAGTGATAATAGTTTTAGGACTACGGCCTCACATATGGGTCGCTAACTGTTATTGCCTATTTTGGGGTTTTCGTCATAAAGTTAATTAAGCATGACCTCATTAGGGTTTTGAAATACTTGAAACTGATTCGTGTTTGAATAGAAGTGGTTGCCAAACTGTTGTAACATGTTATCCATTGTTTGTGAGGTTCCTTAAATCGTATACAGAGAAACCCTTTGAATTTTTATGCTACATTTGACCTCTCGTTTAAACATTTGATGTTTAACGAAAGTGTATTTATTTCGGTTGGACCCAATTAGGCCTAGGCTTTGAGTAGGAACTTTTAGAGATTTAACTAATTGGAGTAATTTGTATAAACATTTTGCTTGTCATTCGATACACCATTTCCATTTCATTTTTGAGGTTTTCATAATATAATTTTTTTTTACCGCAACCGCAAAATCTCACCTAAGATATGGTAATACTGCCGGGGTCGCGTGATTGTTCGAAAGAGATACCGTGACCCTGGCACATGGGCAACTGATGGAACACGGGTGGGTTTTAGTCAGTAAAAGTCTGACACGCCCTTCCGCTCCGCCCAGAGCGGGAGAAGTCATTTGATGATTTCCCATCCTGAAAAAAAAAAAAAAAAAAAGGTATGGTAATAAATCTTCAAATAATCTTATATCTTCACAAAGTGAAAAAATAAAATAAAAAAGGAATTCGTGTTATATTAACGGTTACGTATCATAATACCTAAGTTTATTCCTCCTATTTTCAGTATAACTACGCTCAAAAGATCTATTATTTAAAACATCTAATGATCGTTTCACCTATTTTTGTAATAACTAAAGAACGAAATCCATAAAGGACAAAAATCAAAATCAAAAGTCATTTATTCAAACTAGGCTGAGAGTCAGCACTTTTTGAACGTCAAAGTTACATAAGACAGTCACTTTCTAGTGCTTTAGCTGGGAATAAGAAGTGGTGGAACAAACTCCCCAGCAGCACAGCTGTCTGTTAAGTTAGAAGAACTTGATTCTATACAATATTGTGTAAGTAATTAATATTATAAAACAAAACATACATTATTCACCATATGTCAGCAAGCACACGCCAATATACCACCAAAAAAAAAACACTGAAAACTAAACTCAAGCTGAAATAAATAATAAAACAAAATCGTAAACAGAACTTAAAACGTAAATAAAGCCTCCAGGCATAAAAGGCGTGCTCGCTTACATATTCAAGGATGCAAATTGATACATACAGCTAAGTTGAAGTTACAATAGTTAAACTAGGACCTATGACGAACTTGCTGCCGGTTGGTCAGACAAGAATATTATGAACAGCTGACGAGGTCGCTAGTTAACTACATGTTGCAATACAACTCATTTAAAATCATTGTGAAGAGTAGATTATGTCCACAACAAATGAAATTAAAAGAAAATAAAAATAAATTAACAAAATCAGTGAAATAAAAAATAAAAAAACAATTATATGTACTACCCATATAAACTATCGGTAGGAAAGCTAATTCTGGATTGAAAGAACATAAACATTGTCTTGAGTTAATCACAGCGACCAGCTATTCTTTTCGTTTGATTAGTCGTTGATAGAATAGTATGCCTTTGAACAAAGGTTGGATTTTACTTTAGCTTTAAACTCATTAAACTGCAAATCTAGCAAAGCAGAGGGAAGCTTGTTATAAAAGGTAATACCAAGACCAACCAAAGAATTACAAACCTTATGAAGCCGGTGAAAGGGGGCTCGTAGTTTGTCTTTATTTCTAGTATTAATATTATAAAAATCACTGTTTTTAGTGTACAAGTGTATATTTTGCCTAATATATAAGATTTTGGCAAAGATGAATTGTGATGCCACCGTAAGAATACCAATATCTTTAAACAAATCTCTCAGAGAAACTCTAGCACGTAGTTGGTAAATCGCTCGAACAGCTCGTTTTTGAAGAACAAAAATATTTTGAATGTCCGCGGCTTTGCCCCACAGCAGAATGCCGTAGGACATTATGCTATGAAAATAACTAAAATAGACTAATCGTGCTGTATCAACGTCCGTGTACTGTCTAACTTTCCTTACGGCGTAGGCGGGACAATTCAACTACGGTTTATTCAACTAAGTTTGATTAAAGTAATGGTCGATTCGCCTTCTGTTGATTTTTCTGTGGTCTTGTGTTTGATTTACTGGTTATTATGTATATGTCGATTGGATGGTTTGCTAATTCGAATTTTCGCGAAAACCCTAGCGATATTGCGAAAACACGGGTAATTAGACAATGGTAAAAAAACATTTCTGCGAGCAACTTGGAAATAGCGCTCGCTGGCCGCTGCCGCGGCACCTCTCGCTACGCTCGCTCGGCTCGCGCGCGGATGGTCACAGTTTTAACCTAACCTATGTCACTCAGCTCAAAATGACGAATCATACAATTTGCCCGCGAGTGAATAATTAGACAATGATAAAAACATATCTCGTCATTTAGAAGTGAGTAAATAGGTTAGGTTAGGTTAAAACTGTGACTAACAGCGCGCGAGCCGAGCGAGCGTAGCGAGCGGTGCCGCGGCAGCGGCCGGCGAGTGCTACTTCCAAGTTGCTCGCAGAAATGTTTTTACCATTGTCTAATTATCCGTTAAAAGAATGTTAAGAAAACACAAAAATCGTTGAATCATAGTTTTTTTACATATAATTAAAAGAGATTGACATTGTAACTACCCACCACTTTAGAAATCAATCCAGCGCGCAGTATTAATAAACTGTAGGCGAGTCGTCTATTAGGTATTTCATACACAGTTGAAATATCAAATATCTTAAAAAAGCATTAGATTACTCGTTCGTTAGTGCAATTAATTTTAGTTTAATCAACATTATGTCAGTTAAACAGTAGTTGAGTCGATCAATATGCGTTATGAACTTTTGTGAATCAATCGTAGTTATCTTGAAAATAGTTTGAACAAAATTAGGTATTATTAGTTATTGTTAATACGTAACCATATTAACAATAACTATACAATCATGTTTAAATGTTTAATAAATTTTCAGGTCATTCAAAGATTAAAGTATTTATTACACAAGGAGGTCTTCAATCTACACAAGAAGCAATCACAGCAGGGGTACCTCTGATCGGTGTACCAATGTTGGAAGATCAATGGTACAATGTTGTAAAGTATGAGCATCATGGTTTTGGAGTTAAACTTGATTTGCTCACCATGACAGAAGAAGAGTTTAAGAATACTATTAACAATGTAATTGGTGATAAAAGGTTGGTCCTTGACAACTCAATCAATTTCGATATTACTGTATTTCATACAGAATGTATCTTGGTTACTCTAAGGTACTGACGCCACCACATCAAGGTACCTGAAACTGACAAATTTTCCAAATCAGTCTTTAACCTAACACTTAAGCGTTAAAGTTGAAAATATATTATGGAAATTTGACAGATTGTATTAGCTTTATATGCTGGCGTCTGTACATTTCTGCAACTGGACGTACACAATGTTGAAATTTGAAAATCATTCATGATTTAAACATCCTATTGGCCTTATCAGCAATTTGGCATTCCAGTCTAAACTCGAATGTACTATATAATCGATTATAATATTCGGAAAGTTATCGCTTTGGTCGATATTAAGCGATAAATTTTTTGTTCATTTTTGAATTTCATGTCACATGTTTTGCTCGAAATGAAACATCTGAACACAAAATGAGCAAAAAATTTATGAATTTTTGACCCGATCCAACTATGGCGGATTTTGGCACTCGGCATCATTCACTCGCCGACCGAATTATCGAGATATTATTTGAAAGGAGCAGTTTAACGCTTCCAAGTAATGTTGTCGGTGTCCTGTAAATAAAAATGAACCTTCACTATAGTGATGAATCTGATGTGGGCTTTATTGGCGTTTTCGTCATAACATCGTCAATTTTGGATGCGTGATGCGAGACCAGCATACATTTACGATTTTTTCATAAAAATATCACACAGTAAATAGTTTGATCTCAGAACTCGGTTTCTTGTAGGGAGATAATGAACGTTGTTATATCGATGAACCGGTTTATCACTTATTTTTGAACTATTGATATGGCGATGCTCGAAAAAGGTCGGGGGATTTTAAAAATAGTATTTGATATGTTGCAGCTATCGTGAAAATATAGTAAAACTCGGCAGCTTGATGCGTGATCAGCCACAGCCACCACTGGAGCGCGCCGTGTGGTGGACGGAGCACGTGCTGCGTCACGGCGGCGCGAGACATCTGCGCGCGCCCACCGCCAACATGTCGTGGGCAGAGTACCTAGAACTAAAACTAGTTCTTATTATGACAGCAATTTCGCTGACCTTTGTTTTAGTACTCTCTTTTCTTGCATATACCTTATGGAAGTACTTTAGCAGTGACGATAAAATAAAAGTAAATTGAATATCTGGTAATTCCCAGATTTCAAGAATATTTCGATGTGATAAGATTTTGTTACTTTAATTTAGACAATTGAATAATAAATAACCTCTATTATATTATTTTCTGTTTGGTTTCTGCACTTAATCCTTCAAGTAGACCATTGTGCGTAGGCCATGGCGGTCGATCTGCAAGGATAAGCACTAAGCCGAGATCGACCCGTGAATAGATGATCATATATTAAACGCAAAGTCTGCCCCTCTGACCTTCTTGCCATGGTACGTTGGTTCTGGCTGTAATTCGTAGATTTTTAACAATCGATGTGGGTATTTAGGCAGAACTCTGAAAGTATGACAATCAAATCAGACCATCGCAGTCGATTGCTGGACATAGGCCTCTCCCACATTGCACCACAACACCCGGTCCTCCGCCTTCCGCATCCAGTCTGTCAGAGTATGACAACTAGTTAAAAACATGAAACTATGCTGTACGCTCCGTTAGGCGCACAGATTAAACAAATAGATCGGGACTAAACATCTACCCCCCCCGGACGGGCCTTCCCGTCCGCTAATCACTTGGCAATCCCGACAAGGTTGCGTTTTATCAGTCCACCTGACGCGCTGCTGGAGGATGTGCAAATACTCCAAGCTCCAACGCTTCCAAAAACTCTGAGCGAGCTGCTGCACCAACTGAAACCGCGATAGCCAATTTTGGCTCACATCGACAAAAGGGTGCTCCGGCAGGGCGGCAAGTGGCTGTCAAATCAAAAAAAATGGCCCGGGGTCAGGGCCTCCAAGACGTTCAGGTCCGAAGACAGCGGGCACAATGGACGCGAGTTCAATACAGCTTCAAAACGGCAAAATACCGTAGCTAACTCCTTAAAGGTGAGAACGGTGTCTCCCAACAATCTGCGCCAGAGTCCCTGTGCCGCTTTCACGACGGCCTCAAAAAATACCCCCCCAATGGGGGCAGGCTGGCGGGTCAAAACAACAACAAACAACAAAAACAACCAAACAACAATAACAACCAAACAACAACAACCAAATGGCCCTCCTTAGGCAACAAAAGGGGGTGACGGACCCCATAAGGAAGGCTAGAGTGACTCAACCGTCACCAACCAAACAACAAAAGACCCGTATCGTCCAAAAGGGGTTCAACTTAATAACGGCTCCCGACAATATCCAAAACTCTCGCTGCAGAATGGCCAATAGCGCATTGCAACCGGCATGCGAGTTTTTAATGTGACGATCAGTCACCAACAATTCAACAACAAAACAACAATTCAACAATTTGTCGAGGGAGCTTTATCGACTCAACAAAACTCAGGGTCCCTTGTTCCAACAGCGAGCACCTTGAGCCCGGGCAAAGGACCCGACATCAAGACTGGCGATCGAGGCCAATCATCCTCGGGATGAGTCAGCCAGTCTGGTCCCCACCATAGGGGGTGAGCAATCAAGCGGGGTGCTATGCACCCACGTGAGGCCACGTCACCTGGGTTCAAATCTCCAGGCAAGTGCCTCCAAATCAAAGGCGTATCAAATTTTTGAATCTGGGACACTCGGTACGCAACAAAGACCTCCAAAGAGTGGACGGACGTCTTCAACCAACACAAAACAATTTGACTGTCCGTCCAGGCGTAAGAAGCCCGAATGTCCACAGTTCCACCCAAAGTGTGAGCAACGTGGTTCAATAGACGCACAAGACGCGCCGCCCCTGACAATTCTAACTTAGGGATGGTCAGTGCCGTCCGGAGGGGGGCCACCTTGCTCCTGGCCAAGACCAGTGACAAATTCACCTGGCCTGTTGCGCAGACGGTGCGTAGACAAACAACAGCTGCATAACCGTGCGAAGACGCATCACAAACAAGGGTAGCAGTGTAGCTCCCAGGGGGGAGGATAGCGCGGGGTAACACGACCTCGTTGACTGCAGGGAGTGCGGATACAAATTGGAGCCAATCTTCCAACAGGGTTTCCCGAATTGCCTCGTCCCAGCCAAGTCCCGCAGTCCAAAGGCGCTCAAGAAAACAATTTTGCCCAAAACAATACAAACAAAACAACAAAACAATAGACAAAAGGCAACCCTGGGCTCCCATGTCCATAATGACACGGACCACAACAGAGTCCCCCATGGGCCCCCAGACCTGACCGATGCCGTTGGCAACAAAACCGTGTCGATCTGAGGGGTACCTTAGCGGGGCAGGCGCCAATGTCCTAACAATGCCTGGGCGGCGACCGATCGCCGCACACCCAGGTTCCGCACCCAAGCTCAAGTCCCCTCGCGACGAGGATGGAGGCCAAACTCCTCGTCCGTGTGGTGTCCCGAGCCACGCGCCATCGCTGGATGGGCATATCCCACCGGAGGCCTGAATGGCGGGGGGCGTGACTCCAACCGGGGACGTTCCGCCAAAGGAGGGGAGGGAAGGCGGTGCTGGTCTGGCCAGCGGTGCCTAGCAACAATTGCGTAATCGCCTTTACGCGGGGAGACCAAATGGCGGTCGCGCGGCTCCCGATCAACTTGCGCGGGGGGTGGAGTGCGGCGCTCAAAATTGCGGGCCTCTCCCCGGTTCTGAACCGGCGAGGCAGAAGCCCGGTGACCAACTCCATGGTACCCCCCCGTACGCGAACCTTCATCAGAGGCTGGTCTGCTAGCGTGGTTCGCGTTAGCGCACAATATGTCCAAATGGGACCCCTACAAATTCTACAAGGGCGGGGGTTGGGGCAGTCCCGATGGAAGTGAGCCCCCAAACAAGAGAAGCACATGCGGCGTGCATTGGCAATTCGGCGGCGGGCACTCACGTGCAATTTCAAAAAAGGCCGCACAAGTTGCCATGCCGTGTCCCTACAAAACTCACAACCAGGACGACTCTGGGTGCCAGCAAAACGAGCGGCGGGGCGACCATCAACAGGCCCGCGAGCCCTAGTCCGTCCCTGGTCTCGTGGCCGGGAAGACGGCTGGCATGACTCAGTGGCAACGCCAGAGTTGTCCACAAACCGACACTCATCCTCCAAAAATTGGACGAGGTCATCAAATGGGGGGAGATGTGTGACACTATCCCCACCATACTTTTGCTCGAAACGAGCCCTCAAATCGGCAGGAAGCCGTTGCAGCACAACGTGCACCAAAAGGTAAGACCAATGGTCCACCGGCAAGTCCAATTGCTTTAAAGCGTTGGTCGCTGCCACCAACGGGTTCAACAGGTCAGTATGCAATGCTGACAATCCAGTAATGACCGGTAACCCCAAAATCAATTCAATATGAACGTCAGCCAAACAACGTTTATTTTGGTACCGCCGGGTGAGTAGCTCCACAGCGGTAGGGTAGGCTGAGTCAGTCAACGACAGATGCTGTACCAAGCCGAGCCTTGGTACAGCATCTGTCGTTGACTCACCTTCTAGGACAGACAACAAATAGGCCAACTTTTGGGCGGGTCTGAGGTCCGAGCGTGCATCAACCAAACTTTCAAACAGGTTTTGGAAACCGTACCAGTGGTCCCAGCGACCGTCAAGTGTGGCAGTTCCAAAGCAGGCAATCTACTCAATAGTCCGGGACCTGAAACAACCGAGGTCTCCGGCTTGACCTGGACAGGTGTCCGGCACTGCAATATTTCCATTTGTATGCCATTGCACAAACAAAACCATTCAAAAAAACAAAACAATTAAATTATCAAATAACAAAGTTCAATCAATTAATAACAAGGAAATCCAACGCAAACAATCAAATAAAATAAACCAAGCAAAAGGTAATTAAGTAACAAAGTTCAAACAATCAATTACAAAATAACTACAAGCAAACAATCAAACTACCAAACTGACTAATCAGCAACTCAAGAAATAACAATATATTGGTTTCAATTCAATTCAACAATAAACTTTTATTTTAATTCAAACCCAATATCAACGTTCAAAATTCTATTTCATATTCAATTCAAATATTCAAATTCTATCCAATTCCAAATGTTAAGTTCACAAACCACTGTGTCAAAGGTACAACAATAATAAACCTTTATTCCAATTCAAAACAATGGTAATACTCAAAAATGCCAATTTCAACAAAACTACCATATTGATGGTACAAAACTCAATATTTTAATGTCTTCCTGACATTCAATACAACACAGAGGTCAATTAACAACAACAAGAGGTTATAACATAGCTCAATCTAACCAACTCTGTTAGAATATGCAAACCTGGTTGACCCCGTCAATATGAGTTACTCGACTCAATAAATTCCAACAAATTTCAAACAAACAAGCAATCATAGTTAACAAATATTTACAGCGTATTACTTCTTCCCTTATAGAGACTGCCAAGTAATTAGCTTACTGTAAATTACCAATTTGGTGGTTTTATAGGTTAGAACCACGCCTCTGATACCAAAAATGTACGCTCCGTTAGGCGCACAGATTAAACAAATAGATCGGGACTAAACATATGCCAAAAGGTATGTTGTTCCCTAGTTACAAGATTGTGGAAGTCAAATAGGCAGTCACTTCATATAAAATATTCAATATAGTAGGGAAAAGGGCTAGGCGGATGAAGTACTAATATTTCTTTAATGCTTTGTAAAAATATGTTAAAGTATAACTTTAACATATTTTTACAAAGCATTAATTCATCGTCAATTTACAAAAATCTGTGGTAAACGTTACTAAATAAACGAGGGAGTTGCATTTTTTTGTATCCTTATATAAAAATAAAGCGTGTTTCATTTAATTCCTTTGTCAGTTGGGAAAATTCTCTTTCTTTTTGATGACAACTAAGGCCCATCATCAATGACAGCCCACCACCATTTCAGCCGCAAGACGTCCAATGTAGCACATAGGCCTCCCCCAAGTTGGGAAGATTTTTCATAATCGCCACGCTTGACAGGCGGGTCAGTGATCGTAGTAAAGTGGTACAATTCATAGAGAACACTGCTGCCCATTCTCTAGTAAGTCCCTTACACTACTTGAAAGTAATGTCATCACAGATGCAAAAATATTGCAGCACTATTTGAATTACAATGGTGATCGGTACACGGCACGACCTTTTATGGCTGCTTGCATAAAAATGCAGACTGGCAGTGGACATTGAGGCATAAATGAAACCATGGATTCTGTATTGATTCTGAACTTTTTTGATATACAAACATGTTTGCTGTTTCATACATTTTGACCGTGTAAATAGCGCACTTTTCTATAAAACGGTATTTTTTTTTTATAACCGACTCAAAAATAGCCACGCTCTTTGAGTTGCAATTTTTTGTCGGTTGTCAAAAAACAAATTATATATATTGTGTAGGAGATTTTGCGTCATTAAATATAAAAAAAATATTTGGTTTTAAACCATGTTTTGGACTTAAAGATCCAAGAACATTTTTTTTTGCGACAAGCACCCACAGGAAAGTATCACCTATATATGTCCGTATTTATGCAAAACTAGCTTTTGCCAGCGGCTTCGCCCGCGTGGAGGTCGGAAATTATCCCGCGGGAACTTACTATCAGGATAAAAATTAGCCTATGTCCTTTCTCAGGCTCTAAACTATCTGTGTACCAAATTTCATTTAAATCGGTTCAGTAGTTTTAGCAGGAAAGCGAGACAGACAGACAAACAGACAGACAGACCGACAGACAGACAGACAGAGTTACTTTTGCATTTATAATATTAGTAAGTAAGTAAGTATAGTAAGTAAGTATGGATGGAACCACAACACAATTTTTTTTTGAAGTTTACTAATTTAAAAGTGGTCTAAATTTTTATATAAAAAAACACATGATTTTTCCCTTGGAAACAAGGTATACTAAAAGCAGAATGGAACCAACAGCAACAATAAATATTACATATACAGCAAAACCGAACCACAGCTCAACGGGACTCGATTGTTCTAACAAATAAACGATATTACTACTATGTCATTTTATACAAAACAGATCCACACTTACTTGGTACCGCTATACATTACACATATTTCTATTATTAATAATTATTTTTAATACAGCAAATGGAACCAAGTTACATAGTTTCATTGATATCAGTAAATGCCTGGGTTGTGGTTCTTTTTTTGTATGAGAAAACCTATCAATTAGTGAATGTTAAAAGGAACCACATGCACATTTTCTTAATTATCTAGTATGTTTAAGAGTATGCAGAGCAAATTTATATACGCATACTTAAATAAGTAATTTATCAATAAAATATAAAATAAATAGTAATTATACTTCATCTAACCGAGCTGCACATGTTTTTGTAAATCTTTTGATATCTCATAAGTCCGTTTTTGATGGGTGGTTCCTTTTTGCATAAATACGGACTTATATAATAAGGTTTCAAAACGAAGTACTTAAATATTTTGGGCGAAACGATTCGTAACGAACGACAACCGATTTTTGCATTTAAAATCGGTCTAGTTCACTTCACGTTTATTCTCCGCATTCGTGCTCGTCTCTTGAACAATAATTATAATAAAAAATACAGCCGATTCACCATTACAACACGTCACTGTGATAATAATATCAACTAACGATAATTTAACGTGAAGAATACAATCGAAATTGATATATTTCTACATCCTTATCAGCGTATAGTCATTTGGGGACAGTAAGGTACAACGAACATTATGAACTGACGTAGAAGAAAAGGATTTATTTTATTCCAGATTTCCGAGTGTTAAACTAATCAAAATTATTGAATTTAAAATACGTATTGGATTCTCGCCACAGTGTGCGTTTAAGTAATACGTGTGTTTAAATTTCTGGCTGTTTTTCTGTGTATTGTATTTATTGTGACTTGTTATTGTGTTTGTTTGTGTGTTGTATTGGTGTTGACAGCTGTCAGGTTTGTTTTGTGTTTGTTGTTTCACGAAATCAGTAATAATTATGCATATTCAATATGAATATGGATAAAAATAAACCCCCAGACCCTCCCGATGATTCTCCCACTACTCCTACATCCGGCTTTTCCTCGTCCATCCCAAGTCCCTCCCCCAACCCATTAAGTCAGTTTGCAGACGTGGTTTGTAATCGCGAGTCCCAAATTCTTCCATCTCAGACCAACCGAAAACGTCCTGGTAATGAAGAATTATCCAATCGCCCTACCAAACAAGCAAAATCCCACATAGGACGTGTTAAGTATTCTGTTACCGATAAAGGACCATATATATCGTCCATGTTTCCCGTCAGGAATCCCTACCTAATTCTGGTACTACCCTACACCCAGTCGTATTTGGACGCTTTCTATCTAATCAGAATATTACCAATATAGTGACAGCCAAACGAGTGGGTAGAAACCGTGTATCAGTTGAGTTTGCTTCCCCTCAGGATGCAAACGCCTTCATGTCAAATAATACTTTAACAACAAATTTATATGAAGCCGTTATTCCTTCCTTTAATATTACTCGTATGGGTGTTGTAAGTGGCATCCCTACAGACTTCTCAGAAGAGGAAGTCCTATCATACCTAAAAGTTCCAGTAGGATGTGGCCTTATATTAAAAGTTAGGCGCATTAACAGAAAAAATAATAAAGACGGCATTCATGAATACAGGCCCACAGAAACTTGTGTCATCACATTTGATGGCAAAGTTTTACCAAAACCAATTTTCTGTTTTTATATTTCACTATCTGTAGACCAGTATATCTACCCTACCATTCAGTGCCGCAAGTGCTGCCGATTTGGTCACGTAGAATCCATTTGCCGTTCCAAACCCCGCTGCAGGATGTGTGGCAATGATCACCCCGGTGATGGTTGCAGCATTGCTGAGAGCGAAGTTTTCTGCGTGTTGTGCTCTGGAAGTCACTTTGCTAATAGCAGAGCCTGCCCGGAGTACAGCAGGCAGAAGACAATTAAAACAATCATGGCTGAGAAAGTGATTTCGTACACAGAAGCAAGCAAAACTGTCCCTGCATCTTCTCGCAGCTATGCAGACTTTGCAAAATCACAGACTCAGTCATACCGTAAAACTATGTTTCTTAAGCAAAAGACCCATGCTCCCCTATCCCTCTCCTATGACAAAGCAGCTCATCAGCAGCTCACTAGAACTCCCCAATCCTCTCAGTATAATGGCTGTGCTCTCAACAAAGAAACAGAATCTCCTGAAAACCTAACTTCAATCATTGAAACTCTTAGTAAACTTCTTCTAACTTTAATGTCTTCCACAAATAAAAACCAAATACCGTCCAACGTTGCTTCCCCACTAATAAATTTTCTCTCTTCCCATAATTATGGCTCGCTCGGTTGGTGTTCTTTCAATGGAATGTGAGGAGCGTGTGGCATAAGAAGCATGAGCTCACATTCCTTCTGAACAAACACAAACCTTTAGCTTGTTCCTTCGCCAAGACTTGGCTGGTTCTAAGTCTTAATTTCCACTTACCTTCCTTTAATATTCTCAGATGCGACCGATCTGATGATTATGGCGGGTCGGCTCTCTGCGTGAACAATTGTGTGCCACTTGTTACGGTATCTTTGCCTTCTCTAGGTGATGATATTAGCATTGTGGCTGGTAGGGTAGAGGGTATAACCCTCCATTCTATCTATATTGTTCACCCTCATCTAAGTCTCCTTCCAATATTAAAACATACATTGGAAAACATAGATGGCCCTGTACATGTTATGGGGTACTTCAACTGCCATCACTTTAGGTGGGGTTCTGAACGTTGTGACTCTTTTGGGGAAGGTTTAGTTGAGGTCTTAAATGACCTTAACTTGTGTATCCTGAACAACGGCAGCCCAACCCGTAGGTCTCTTCCTGGACAGAATAAAAGCTGTGTTGACCTTACATTTTGCTCACTGGATATAGCTGCATCATATCATTGGGAGTGTTCCAGTTTGTCACATGGTAGCGACCACTATCCAATTATTATAACTTTGGCTGAAAAAACATATCTAGAAAAATCGAACCCTCCACTCTTCAGGTATAATCTGTCCAATCCTGACTGGGCGAGATATTCCTCACTATTGGAGGACAAAATAGACGCACTTCCAAATTTAGTATCTTGTGATTTTGATTCTTTTGGCTCCTTCCATGTGTCAAACTGTTATAATAACCTAATTTCTGCCATAATAGCTACTGCAGACGCATGTTTCCCTATTAAAAACTCAGCACGGGGACTGATCCCTCCTCCACCATGGTGAGATCAAGAATGCACAGCAGCCATAAGGGAAAGGAATGATGCTGAAAAGGCCTATAATGAGGCGATGGTTTCCGATAACTTAATAGCATTCAACAGGATCCTCGCAAAATCCAGAAGACTGCTGCAAAGGAGGAAATGTGCCGGTTGGGCTGACTTTTGTGGTTCCCTGTCCCCTTCCACTCCTATATCAGTAGTATGGAAGAAGATCAACCGTTTTAGATCTGGATGTTCTCCTTCTATTTCTTCCCCCATCCCTCGAGAGACTGCTGAGCCTGTTCTTCGATAAACTGGCTCCTCCATACGTACCACCGGAATCAGAACATAATCAGCCGTATCTCATTTACTCAGACGATCCTTTTGATGCACCATTCTATAAGCAAGAGCTTAATTTAGTTTCAAACCATGTTAGGGACTCTGCCCCCGGTATAGACGGTATAGTCTATTCTTTCATGTCACACGCTGGCCATAAAGCAAAAAAATATTTTTTAGCAATATTAAATTTTTGTTATACTAATGGTTGGGTCCCCGATCAGTGGAAAACACAAATAATCATTCCTATTTTAAAACCTGGAAAGCACGCTGACGTCCCAAACAGCTTCAGACCAATCGCTTTGTCATCAGTCCTTGCTAAAATATTAGAACACCTAATAAAGAATCGACTAGAATTCATAGTAGAATCCAGAGATTTACTTCCTAGTTCCCAGTTTGGCTTTAGAAAGGGACTCAGTACCATGGATAGTGTTGGAGTTTTGTTCTCAGAATTACGCTCATCGCTTGCGAAAAATGAATCCGTAGTCGCTGCCTTTTTAGACATTTCCTCTGCATATGATAATGTCCTTCTTCCCATTCTCAGGCAAAAATTGCAACAGCTGAGGATACCGGAGAAAATGGTACAGTGCATTTGTAGTTTACTAATGTCTCGATCTTTGGTCTTGAGGTGAGGAATTTGATACCAGGATGTCATGGAAGGGCCTCCCACAAGGCTCTGTCCTTAGCCCCTTATTGTATAATTTATATAGAGCTGACATCGGTTCATGCCTAAATAACGATTGTAAAATTCTTCAATATGCTGACGACCTGGCTCTATACGTCACTAACAATTCAATTAACGACGCTGCATCATCACTCGGTGTCTCCCTGGACTCTCTAAATCAATGGTTAAATTCCCACGGTCTGAGTTTGTCTGTCCCTAAAAGTACAGTAGTTGTGTTTTCCCGCAGGAGGCTGATCCCTCACATTTCAGTGAACATCCAAGGTCATTGCATACCGGTCTCCACAAAAGTAAAATTTTTAGGCGTGGTTTTAGACTCCAAATTGAGTGGTTTACATCACTTAAACTATTTAGTGAATAGATGCGAGAGAGCTATTCCCATTTTAAAAGCCCTTGCTGGTGTATGGTGGGGTGCACATCCCTACACCATGAAATGCCTTAATCCGAAGTGTGCTAGATTACGGATCTTTTCTTTTAATTCCCTGCAACAAAGGTGCTCTGGCAAGGTTGGACAGAATTCAGGCTAAGTGTCTGCGGATTATATCGGGATGTATGAAGTCTTCACCAATTAACGCATTGCAAGTGGAGTGTGCAGAACCTCCGTTAGCTTTGAGAAGGCAGTACCTATCATCGAGGTATTTGGCTAGAGTCATCACCAAATCCTCCCACCCCCTTATACAAAAAGTGGAAGACTTGGAAGTCCTATGCCGAAGTTCCAATTACTGGAACCATAAAGAAGTCCCTTTGTTTTTAAAATCCTTCCGTAGCTATAAAAATTTAGATTCACCCATTGTACAGTTCCCGAAACTCCCTATTTTCAGTTTTGATTATGAGATTATATGCTTTAAACCAGATATCTTTTATAATATTGGCATTTCCAAAAATTCCCCTTCGGCAGACTCTATTTTCAATGCGGCGGTTGGTGAGCGATGGTTCAACTTTGAAAGATTTTTCACGGATGCCTCTAAATTAGCAGATACAAGTTGCACTGTTGCTGCAGTTTACTACTAAAATTCCAAAATTGTTTTAAAATTCAGATGCCCTGTTCAATCATCGGTGTTTACGGGCGAATGTGTGGCCATATTAGAAGCGTGTTTGTTTATAGAGGCTCATATCATAAGTTTTGGTGTCATCTTTACAGACTCTCTTAGTTGTTTGCAAGCCTTGGAGCAGAATCCTTTCAAGAGTACACTGCGTAGTCCAATCCTGCTTCAAATCAAAAAGTCACTTTTCTCTTGTGCCAAGAATCACAAAACCGTACATTTGGTTTGGATTCCAAGTCATTGTGGCATAAGAGGAAACGAATATGTTGATGCTCTCGCAAAGGATGCTGTAACGTCACAGGCCGTCGACCTAAAACATTTCCAATGTCAGGGCTATGATTTGCTGAGTCTTCCCAAAAAGAGTTTACTAAACGCATGGCAAGTGCAGTGGCAAAATTCAAGTAAACGAAAAGGTGCTTTTTATCACGCAATACAGCCTAATATATCACCCAAGCCTTGGTTCTACCCCTTTAAAAAAACATCCAAGAAAGTGATAACCATTCTTTGTCGTCTTCGTATAGGCCATTGTTGTTCTCCGGTTTTTCTTCACAAAATCCGGGTCAGAGACACATCGCTCTGTGAATGTGGGCTGGACGAAGGTACATTGGAGCACATCTTTTTTAAACTGCTCCAGAAATAACCCAGCCCACGACTTGTATAGTCATCTCCCTAAATTAAAGATCCCTGTCCCAACTAACTTTCTGTCCCTACTAACACATTTTTCCTCAAAGCTCCTTGGAGCTTTGATGTTTTTTATCCGCGTGAATAACATCAAATTATGATGTTCTTTTGTTTATTGTGTAGTCTGTGTTCATTTATTTACATATTTAGTCACATAATTAACAATACTTTTATTTGTTTGTTTCAGTGTACTAACAACAAGTTCACAGTAAATTCAAGTTTTAGCATCTGGTACTAAGTTTAGTTTTTAGTTATCTAGTATTGAATCTAGGTGTTTTTTAATTATTTTTTGTTTTCTTTTTCCTTCGCACGTTTTCTCACAACACATCTGACATTGGCAGAATTGTCGACATCGGCACCATTGCCATATGGAAAAATAGAATAGAATAGAAATACGTATTATTTAGATATATTAAATTCATAGATAATTAAGACATTAAATGATTCATGAATGGTTTTGTTGGTCCATTTTACTACCATAAGCGAATCACAACGGGCCGATAAGGAAGGCAAAATGGACTCGCAAAAAATAATAATTGCAGATCATTTTGTTCAGAGAAATAAAAAGCTTCTTCGTCATCATCAACACTGTCAGCGAAAGCAACCTAAGCCTATAAACAAATATATGGACATCGAAACTTTCTCCAACTTGATTTAAAGAATAAGTTGCCACTGTATGATAGACTCATTTCTCTTTATTAAAATTTATTTCATCACTACTCTTTCTTGTTTTCTCTTTCTTTGATATCAAAAACATCTAAGACTTGAGTAGAACTCACTGATGTTGGTTGGGCACCTTAAGTGACCCAAATTGACTTGTTAATACTTATTTTTGTTATACCTAAGTATTAGGTCATTTCTTTATCAATAATTAATTCGTTTCAAATGGTTTCTATATGTTAGTATCTGTGGCTATTTGGTTCCCGCGCTTTTCGGATCGCGCGTCGGGATTCGCTGAACCTGGCGACACTAGCGCCATAGTTTGCCCACCGCGCCTCGAGCGCCGACCAATGTGGCCGCCAGTCTTCTTTTTTTTTCGAAAACGCTCCGCCGATGTTTTTCTTGTAATTTTGAGGAAAATTTGGTTTTTCACCGTGATCGACAGCTAAAGTTTGAAGAGACTCGTTATAAATACCCAACAGTGATCTGACAATCTGTTTCGTGAAAGTGCTTCACGGTGTGAGCTGCTGACAGTTGCTGGTGAGGCGTCCCGGAGCTAGTCTGCAGGTTAGTGGGCCAATAGTTCTCAGTGCTGCCGTCGAAACCATTTATCATTCTTCAGCTCACAGGGAGGGTTTCATAGGAATCAATATAATTACTATCAAACCATAACTTTTCACATGTGAGCTCCCCGCGTGCTGTCGGCTATTTACACGCCGCTGCACCAGATGTTTTCGAATGTGCATGTTTTCTTTACTTTTTGAATCTCTTAAAATTTCTCCAGTCCGTTTTGCTTCTTCGCATAAGCAAACTCATTACTTGTTTTTGTATATTGCTAATGAGGATCAGCGACGATTTTAGTTAAATATGTAGAATTACAGTCATACCTAAACCAATTATTTCAGTGAAAGAATTATTAAAATTGGACCAAAAATGACGAAGTTAGAGCGGTTTTAATTTTGCATTTTCAAAAACGCCCGCCAATACACACAATTTGTTGATGACGTCATTTTCCACGTTCGCGTCCGCGGCACCGCCACGCACGTTCTTTCTGCCTTTAGTAACGTGACTCGCAGAACATTTAAACGAATAATATCTTCATTAAATATTGTATCGTGCCACGATGCGAAAATACAAGTGTTGCTACACCGGACAAATTGTTATTTTGTGTCCCAAAATACCCAAAAAATAGAAAGAAGTGGTGTACTTTCATGAGGAGCGACGCCCCATGTCCCCTTAACTAAAAGTACTTTATACTGCATTTCAAACATTTGGAATATAATAATTTATTTTAACTAAATCTATTTTTAATCGCGATAAAAAAGGTGTGGATTAAAACTAGTAGTTATGAACTAAAATTCACACCATCGAACGCCTCGCCTTTACGTGCTTTAAACAGTACTGTATTTTTGTTTTCCTTTTCTTTTGCTCATATCTCGAAAATGGCGTTTCCTATCGCAAAAATAATGAAATTTTCGACCCCTTTTGTAACCCCGTTTTTTTTTTTTTTTTTTTTTCAGGATGGGAAATCATCAAATGACTTCTCCCGCTCTGGGCGGAGCGGGAGGGCATGTCAGACTTTTACTGACTAAAACCCACCCGTGTTCCATCAGTTGCCCATGTGCCAGGGTCACGGTATCTCTTTCGAACAATCACGCGACCCCGGCAGGCATCGGTCCTAGTAGACCCCTACACTGCTGCTGACATCTCTTTGAGGCGCGCGTGGAACACTGCGCGCCGTCGACCCGAGCTTGGTCCTTACCGGGCGGCGAGCTACCCATTGCTCGCCACCCGCAAGCTCGCGCCTACGGTGGCCGGGAGTCCGCTATTGACTCCCGACGCCCGGGGCGTCTCCTCCTGCGGCGGCTAGGGACGTGAGGGCGCAGAGACTGCCACTCCCTCACGCGCCCCGCCTCCTCCTTCGCGAGCATTACTGCTTCGCAGAAGGAGGTGACGGCTTCCCATTCCCTCTCGCTCCGTACCATGGCTCGCACCAGGGCCGGACGCGAGAGGTCGCCGCCGCCGATCGCCTCCACGAGGACACGGCGGTGCTCCGCCCAGGCAGGGCACACCTCCACCGTATGCTCCACCGTGTCCTCCAGACGATCCTCGCAATGGAAACACCCGGACGTATCCTCCCGCTTTATCCTGAACAGGAACCCACCGAAGCACCCATGCCCGGTGAGAACCTGCGTCAGGCGGAAGGTGAGGACGCCGTGGCGCCTCTCTATCCACTCCTCAAAGAGGGGACTTACCGCCGCAATTGTGGCGTGCCCAGCACTGGGTTGCGACAATCGTACCCGCCATGTCGCCATGAGATCACACCGGAGCTCTGTCCGCCGTGCCGCGATTTGTCGCGGCAGCGGAGTTTCGCCCCGGCGTTTCGCCTCCTCGCGCCACTCCCACATGTGCGCGAGGACCTTTGCCTCCAGATCCCATGGCGGCACTCCGGCAAGGAGGCTCGCCGCCTCGCAGGAGACCGTGCGGTATCCCCGGATTAACCGGATGGCCATGACCCTCTGGGCCGCACTCAACCGGCGCGCTGGGCGCAGCCTCAATGAGGGCGCCCACACTGGTGCCCCGTAGAGGGCCATGGACCGCACGACCCCCGTGTAGAGCCTCCGGCAGGAGGCGTTTGGACCCCCCAGATTGGGCAGGAGCCGCTTTAATGCAGCCCCAGCCCGCTCCAGTCTGGGAGCCAAACGTCGGAAGTGCTCGACGAAGTTCCACCGGCTGTCGAGGACAAGTCCCAGGTACTTCATCGTCGACTCGACGCCGATGTGAACCCCTCCCACCGTGAGTTGGGAACCCGCAGGTGGCGCGTTCCGAGGTCCATGAAAACCCATGGCCTCGGACTTGTGCAATGCCACCTCGAGTCCCAATTGCCGGATCCTATCGACGATTGTCGCAACCCCGCGTGTCATAAGTTCGGCCGCCGCCTCGTACGACCTCCCCTGCGCCAGGACCAGCGTGTCGTCAGCGTAGCAAACCACGCTGACGCCGCTAGGGAGGTCGGCGCGCAGCACCCAGTCGTACCCGATATCCCACAGATGCGGCCCCAAGACCGATCCCTGTGGGACACCGCACGACATCTCTCGCCGGTTCCAGTCTCCCTGGTGACCGGGGTAGATGACGGCTCTATCCGTCAAGTAAGCCTCGACTACGCGACAGAGGTAGGTCGGCATCCGGTGATACCGGAGTGCCTCCCTAATGCAACTCCAGGGCAGGGTATTAAAGGCGTTGGCGATGTCTAGAGACACCGCCAAGACGACCCCACCCCGGGCCACTGCATCCCCCGTCGTGAGGGCTCGCACGCGCATGATGGCGTCCACCGTGGAGCGCCCCTTGCGGAAACCGAACTGGCTGTCCGCCAAATCCGGCCCCTCCCGCGCCAGCCACCCGACGAGGCGGTCTGCAATTACTCTTTCAAAGAGCTTGCCCACCTCGTCAAGCAGCACGATGGGCCGGTAAGCGGACGGAGAGTCCGCTGGGCGCCCCGGCTTCTTAATGAGGACCAGTTTCCCCGTCTTCCAACGAAGTGGGAACTGGCCCCTCCCCAAACATGCGCTTAGGAGCCCCCTGACTCGAGGCCCGAGAGCCTCTAAGGCCAGGACCCAGGCTTTGCCAGGCAAGCCGTCGGGTCCTGGGGCGGTATTTTTGGCATTTAGCCGACGTACCGCCACTCTCAACTCTACCTCGGTCACCTCTGGAGCGTTGTCGTCGTCATCGGTGGTGTGGTCCGCATCGGGCACCGCAGGAGGCGGAGCCATGGGTGGGGGGCTATGTTCCCCTCGCGAAGGGAACAGAGCGCTCACCACGTCCTCCACAAGCTGGGGCCGGAGACTCTGAGTCAGCGGAGGAGCCCATGTGCGGAGTTTCTCCCGGACGGCCTTGTAGGGCCGTCCCCATGGGTCCCTGTTCAGAGTCTCCAGCGACTCCTTGCGGGCCAGTCCTCTGGCCCGCAGGATCTCGTCTTGGAGGGCGGTCTTCGCCGCTCTGTACCCCTCGTATAGCTCCGCCTGAATGGCTTCCGTATCCGATGGGCGGATACGGAGCCTGCGGTGCCTGGTGTACCGGCATCGTGCCGCAACGCACGCTTCGCGCAACGACGTCAGCTGCGGCGACCACCAGTACACCTGGCGCCAAGCCCGTCCTGGCTGGACTCGGGGCATAGCCACGTCACAAATCTCGGACATGGCCTCCCGGAACCACTCGGCCTCGTCGTTGATGTCAGCAGGCCTGTCCGGTGGTGACACCCAGGCCTGCACGATCGAGGCTTCCAGGAGAAGCTCCCGGTCCAGCTTCTTAAGCGCCCACCGCGGACCACACGGGGCCTGTCGGACCGGCGCGGTCGACGTCTGGGCGGAGACGTCAAACCGGATATACCGGTGGTCGGAATACGTCTCCACCCCCTCCATTACACGCCAGTCAATGACCTGCGGCGACAGAGCGGGACTGGCGAACGAAATGTCCACCACTGAATCACCCCGCATCCGTACGCACGTAGGGACAGAACCCCGGTTAAGGACGACTAGGCCTGTCTCCAGAGCCCAGTCCTCCACCATCCTGCCCCGTGTGTCCGTATACCGGGAACCCCAAGCCAAATTCTTGGCGTTGAAGTCCCCGAGTACGAGCACGGGGAGGGGACGGAACCCGACGACGACAACTTTCAACTCCGCAAGGGAGTTGTGGAACTCGGCGAGAGTTCGGCTCGGGGAGAAGTATACTCCTACCACGACAATCTCCCCGAACCGTGCTGCTACGCAACCCCGTCCCCTCTTGACAGCCTCGAGGGTCGGGGTTCCGGCGGCGGCCGACGAAATGAGGGTCACTGAGCCGCTCAGGTCCTCCACCCAGTCATCCCTGGGCGGGACAAAGTACGGCTCAGCGACCACGGCGATGTTAATCGACCACTGCGCCATGCTCTGGAGCAAAAGATCCTGAGCAGAGGCGCAGTGGTTGATGTTCGCCTGGAGGAGGCGTAATGGAGCAGCCATTACTGACAGTCCATATCAGCCCCCTCCCGAGCCCCCTGTGAGGGCCCTGCTGTGGCGTTACCGGCAGCGACAGATGTGGTCGAGCCGGCATCGGCAGCAGCGGTGACGGCGGTGGCGGAGGGCTTGCCCCTGCCCCTGGCCTTGGCGGGTGGAGCGCAGGCCTTACCTCCCGCCCGGTGATCGGCCGGCTTGCCAGCTGCCGCACATAAGTAGCAGTGCGGCATGGCATCGCACGAGCCGGCCTTGTGACCGGGCTGACCGCAGCGGAAGCAGTGACCGCTGCGATCTACCTCCGAGGTGCATGTCACTCCCACATGGTTGCCCATTTGGCAGCGGAAGCACCTCAGAGGTCTGGGCTCCAGCAGTTTGACCTGCGCAGAGACCCAGCCCACCAGGAGCCTTCGGCCCTCCCCTGTTATTTTTTGGGCCGCCGACACGGGACAGCTCACCGTTACGGCTCGCATCCCGGTTTTGTCAGGACGGATGGTGCCTGCCCTAACCTGGTCGGCAGAGCATTCCCCCGTCCTGACGATGGCGGCCACCACCTCTGCCTCCGTTGCGCAGTCGTCCAGGCCCATGATGCGCACGTCAGCGCACTTGGTGGGCCTGGACACACGGGCCTCGTCCGCATCTAAGGACGCCCTGAGCCTTTCGGCCAGAGCGTCAGCGGTCGGGCCGCTGTCCGCACCCGGGACCTCCAGCATCCGGGCCCCAGTCAGGGTGACCCTTAACCGGAGGCCATCGGCAACGCCAAGCTCCTTGAGGTCCACCGCCGTCCTCGCCTTAGAGAGCAGGTCGCGATAGGTTACGCCCTTCTTTTCCGCTTCCGGCTGTAGTGTAATCACTACAGCTGCGGACTTCGGGGCGCGAAGCCTAGCCGCAACGCTGCTCTTCTTGCGTCGCTGCTGCCTCTTTTTATTTCGGGCCTTCCTAGCCGCTTTGCCCGCCTTCTTTTTCTCCCCGACCACTTGCCATTCGGCGGTGGCAGGGGGAGATCTAGCAGGAGCGGATGGCATTGGCGGCCCTCTCACTTCCGTCGCTGGGGTCCTCCCGGGGGCCTGCTTGGGCCGGCCTTTTGTCTGCCCCGACCCTTTGGCTGGGACAGACGCGGCGGTGGCAGCAAACGAGGCCGCCTTTGGCTGGCCCGAGGCTACCTTCGGCTGGGCCGAGGCTGCCTTCGGCTGGCCCGAGGCCGCCTTCGGCTGACTCGAGGCCGCCCTAGGCTGGCCCGAAACCGAAACCGGCCGGCTTGCCGCTAGCGGGGGGCGCAGGACAACGGCCTCCAGAGCAGAAAATCTGCTGTGGATGGCAGCGAGCTCCTGCCGCACCAGGGTCAGCGCCTGGTCCTCGGCAGGCAGGGGCCCGCCCTGCCCATGCCGTAACCCCCCCTTTGACACCTCCCGTGGGCCGGCTCCTCGGAGCGCGGCCAGGTCCGCTCGGAGCTCCTCATTTTCCTTCCGGAGGAGCTCGATGGCGGCAGTCAACCGGGCCACCTCCGCCGCCAGTCCATCGGACGGAGGCTCTGACCGAATGGCCTTCGCTGCCGCCACAATGGTTTCCGTGGCTGCGGATATGGCCTTGTCCTTTGAAGACTGAATCTTTTTCAAGGACACCAACTTGACCGCCCCAGCCACGACCTCCGCAAACCTGACCAGTTGCTCCGAATTGGAGCCAATGGCAGGGTCTGGCTCGCCACCGGAGGACTCTGAGAGGGCCCTGCTGCTGGTCCCTCCAGAGGGATACCCCTCCGTGGCTAGCCTCACCTCTCCCTGGGTCATCTCAGCTGAGCCTGCCCGGCTCGGCTTGCTGGCCTCCCTGGTAGGGAGCCCTCGGCCCGTGCCCCTCTCGTTGAGCCCACCCCGCCGTGATATTTTTCGGCGGGCCGAGCTCAGCCCGCCGTCAGAAGACGACTCTTGGGCTTCCCCCGATTTGGGGCGCTTCTGGGAGAACTCACGGTTCCTCCCAGCAGCGCTCACCACTCCTCGCTTCGGGCTCGCACGCGAGCCCTTCGCACTCGACGCGGCGTCGGACTCCGACCCCGCATCGCTCCCTTCCACATCATTGGGTTTTGGGTTTTTTAAAAAATTTTCCATATCTGTTCCCACGAGTAAAAACATGCTTATAAAAGAAATCCAGTGGTTCGCACTAGTGACTAATTCAGCTACCCATTAGTCAAGCTGTCAACCTCCCTCACGGTGCGCCGCCGCTTGGAGGTTTGGGGTGATTTTTTATAGAGGTTTTCTACCTCGCGGCCCGGGCAATTAAGCCAAGACCCTCGACCCCCGTCAAAAGTCAGAGACATGACCGTGACGATCTTCGGGGCTACGAGACTAACGGTGGCAGAAGGAGTACCTTCCTTCTTGCCTGCCCGGCGGCAGGTTAGTGCACACCGAGCCCGCTCTTACTCCACCGCTGTGCGCCTCTGCTAAGATCAGAGGGACACACGGTGGAGCGTTCCTCCGACAGGACATTAGCGTACGGACACCGAGACCCCTTAGGCACACAGTACCTAATGGGGAGTCCTTGCCCGCACCCCAGGATGCACCGTCCCGGACATTGGCCTTCCCCCCGGACGTATCCATAAGGGAACTCCAACCCCCGGGCACACGAGGAGGTTTCCTGTCCAAGCACCCCTTTGTAACCCCGTCACATGTAAATCTCAACACGTGGGTAATTTTTTTTTTTTTCGAAGAAAATGTGAAAATTCCATATAAAACACGTCCATTGCGCGCGCCTCGCGCCTTGCCTTCACGTGCCTCGCCTTCATGTGCAAAAACAGTACTGTATTTTTGTTTTCCTTTTCTTTTGCTTATATCTCGAAAATGGCGTTTCCTATCGCAAAAATAATGAAATTTTCGACCCCCTTTGTAATCCCCTCACATATAAATTTCAACACGTGGGTAATATTTTTTTTTTTTCGAAGAAAATGTGAAAAATTCCATATAAAACACGTCCATTGCGCGCGCCTTGGTCTTTCAAAAAATTCATTGCGTAGCACACCCAAGTAAAAGCTGAAGAGTTGTAAGTTTAGTGTTGCAGAGCCCATTTATCGAGGAAGGCTATAGACTATATATTATATAAGGTCACACAAAGACCCTTAGGAGCCGAGCACAAAGAAAAACGTCACGCATGACAAAGACCTCGCACGGGCAGGTGATTCGATGCGACGGGATGGGTTGGGGGAGCAGGAAATTTCACGCGGACGAAGTCGCGGGCAGAAGCTAGTAAGAAATATTATTTAAAATAGGTAGAGAGGTGCCTACACATTGTAGAAACACGAAAAAGGTACCTGCCTGCCAAATCAAAACATTCTAAAACGTAGTACCTACCTGTGCACTGGAATAAATTGTTTTTTTTTTTACTTTTCAACCATAAACGAATCAATCTTCGCGAGATTGTCCGATTGGGCCTTGGGTAAATCCGACTTCCATGTTTCCTATCTACCAGTATCTATAAAACATAAATAAACAAGAAACAACGATTAAACTCCGCAAATCATAACAAAGCAGTGCGGCGCGTGGCGGGCGATCGAGCCTCGTGACGTCATCAGCAGTTTCGCGCGCGCGGCGTGCGTTTTAAAACTCCCTTTTTTTAAAGTTTAATAACTTCGTAATTTCTCGATGGATTTGAGTGATTCAAAAAGAAATGAACTCAGATATTTATATTGTATTCGATGTAGTATTCAAAATTGCTATATCTTTTTGTCGAATTGATCCTCATTGTCCACATAGGTATATCATAAGTTTTAGTTCAATCATAAGTCACTCAGCATACACCAGTATAGTAAACGCCAGCACATTTGTTTTGTAAGGCAAAGTAAACTTAGTACAACTGAAATCATCAAAATTTACATCATGTGATGGAAAAATGTAATCTTGATTATGTTTTTAATTTTGATTTCAAATTTTGATATTGATTCTAATTTGGATTTTGATTATTATTTGATTTAATTTTATTTGACTGTCAATTTTTGTATATGGGTATAATGCCTGCAACAGAACACTATTTATTTTATTTAAAAAACAAACTTTTCTTGTGAAAACAGTGCTAATTTAGACGACGTTGTTAAGTAAGCTGACCAAAACAGGAAAACTAAAAAGTTTCGTCATTACATTACTTTTTCATGGATGGTATTTTGTTTCATAAATTATCATGGTCATCGTACCTGCAATGTCCATCTTACCTTACTCTCCTCTATCCATTCTAAATGTCATTTATCAAATACAATCAACTTTTGCATTGATTAAGACGCACTTGTGGAAATACGGATACAAAATTTAGGGTTCTTTTACCTGTGATTTCCTTAAAACTCCTCTAGTTAAGTCTTATTTAGTTTGGTCATTTAATAATGACTCAGATTATATATTTTACCGATAAGATGAATTTGAAGGGTCGTGAGGTTTTCGCTTGTAACAAAATCAGGCAACAGGCATAACCCCTATATGTCTAATAATGATAGTTAGGTATATGAGGTCGGCTTCAACTGATGCTTGCTGCTGCATTCAACTGTCTGGAGATGGAGTAATAATAAATATTGGAGACACCGAAAGTGTGTTCACTGTGTGAGCAAACGACAACTTATGTCACGGACGGCCTGCAATGCTCTCATACGTCAGTTGTGTCCTACTGCGAGTAAATGATGACACACACATAGTTTGTATGGAATATGTTGAAAATGGCGCTTCTAACGACAACCACCGCACCATTGCAGTGGTCTGTGATAATCGATCTGCCCTTATAAGAAAGAAGCGAACATGTTTCTAATATATACATATATTGGAACGAAGTTCCTTATCGCGTGTTGCGAAAGGGGGCTAGACGGAAAAAATTAAGACCAAAAGTTTACAACTTTTGGTCTTAATTTTTTCCGTCTAGCCGACACTTTTTGCTATAGTTGTAAGCCGTGCGGCGTGCGCGTGTTTCTCTCTGTCTCTCTGTCTCTCTCTCTCTCTCATAGAAAAGAAGCCAGTTATTTTCATTTCATCTTTCTATTTCGCATTGAACAGTGTGGTGTCGCAACGAATATTTTTTTGAGTGTATACAGGTTTTTTGTACATAATAAATATTAAAAAATAATAACAAAATGAATCCTGACAGTGTTTCTGTACAAGTTCCGGATATTGCTGATGGAGTTAGATAAGTAGAGAATTTATACAGACAATAATCGATAGGAACTTCGTTCCATCCGGGTGTCCCTTCACAACTTTCAAGTTTTTTTTATTTTTGAGATCTGAGTCAAAATTGCCACAAATTGAATCCTGATCCACACCAATCGGCGTAGTGGTAGGCTCAGAAAAAGATGGTAAGAATAGTTGTGCTTCTCAACGACGAGATGAATGTTAACTCTTTTGCAATTTTGTCAGTGTCTTGTGATCTTAGAATGAAACAAAAACTGGCATATGCGATACAAATAGCTGTTGAGCGGCAAATCCACTGCTGTCATAAGTTTTCCGATGCCTTTGGAATTGTACCTTTACTTGCCTCTACAACGATATCAGGCAAAGGAATCAGGC
Organism: Aporophyla lueneburgensis; assembly: GCA_932294355.1. Classification (NCBI taxonomy): domain Eukaryota; kingdom Metazoa; phylum Arthropoda; class Insecta; order Lepidoptera; family Noctuidae; genus Aporophyla; species Aporophyla lueneburgensis. The sequence continues at coordinate 10,573,691 of OW028755.1, forward strand.
AGCCTATTCTAGTTGCAGCACATCATAATAGAGTGGCAAAAATTTACCGCTTACAGGATGTTGGTTATTTTGCGTAGCATTTAAAATAAGAATTTTAATAAACTCTTGTCACATGCATGCTCTGCATGATTACTGACAAATGCATGCACTGATTAGACAGGTCCACTCAATGTGTGGTTCGTACTTTAAATACCACTTCAGATACCAATCCACATGGTGTTCATATGGCCTGACCAAGATTATGTCTGGACTTTAAAAGAGACTGTGACCTCTGAGTTTGTTTCGGCCTTTCTTCTCAGAGTAGTCAGATAGGAAATGCCAACCTCATCTAGTTTTAAAAAAGATGAATGACGTGTAAATGTGTTTGTACAAACCTACTTACTTGAGAAAAAAAAAGTCATTTATCTCAAGAAAACTGTTCACCGATTTAGATACTTTACATAAATGGGTAAAATTAAACCATTTTTAAATGCAATTAAATTTTTTAAACTGTTGTTTTCAAGAAAATTCCTCAACATTTTGCTAAAAGTACATTGATTTAACCATTGCTAAAAGCTATGTGAAACTTACTACCTACATTTCATATCATAATATACAAACTGATATCATGCCAATACATTTTTAAATAACTTCCACCTCTGCTAATATAGCTGACATATTACCATTCCATAGGCAGACTAAACTGCAAAGCAGTAGTAAAACAATCCCTACGCTAATCTCCCTTAATACTACGACCTACAGGTGCTATCAATATGTGAAAAGAGAGATAGGCACATACGTTTTATGATATAAACATGATGCTACAGCAAATTTCGACATGTCTTGACTTTAAAATTGCATTATTAAAAATGTCGACTCAGATGACTCGTCACTAAATTGTATCGTATTAATAAAACAAAAAAGTCATCAATATCAATATTTACAGTACTTATCGCAGCTGATTTCCGTATAAATACATATCGATCAACTCGTTCGAATCAGTTGTAACCTAGCATCACAATGGCGACGTTAGTGGTTTTAGCATTGAGCCTTCTCATACAATTTTTCGTCACTGACGCAGCGAGAATATTGGCAGTGTACCCAATTCCGTCCATCAGTCACCAGATAACCTTCAGGCCAATAACGATGGAACTCCTCAAACGTGGACATGAAATAACAGTGATAACAGCAGATCCCATGTTCAAGAAAGGTGAAACTCCAAAAAATCTTACGGAAATCGATGTGCACGATGTGTCGTACGAAGTGTGGGAGGCGTTCATGACAACAAAAAAAGGAAAGAAAGAAGACCTGATATCACTAATGAAGTTGGGAGTTGAAGTAGTTATTAACACAATAGACGCGGAACTGCAAGTCAAAGAAGTCAAGGATTTAGTACAAGGAAAGGGGAAGTTTGATCTGTTAATAACAGAAGCATGTGTTCGGCCAGTACTAGCCTTTTCACATGTTTACAAAGTGCCTTTGATTCAAATTAGTTCTTTTGGAGCTTTGTATGATAATTATAAAGTAATTGGAGCTCCGGATCACCCATTTTTGTACCCTGGCAGCATGAGTCAGAAACTTTACAATCTGACAATGTATGAGAAGTTGTATGAATTATACACCGGTTATATGGTAGATCATCTACACGAAAAAGCGGCAGACGCAGAGAACAAAATGTTACAGAAACATTTTGGACCAAATGTTCCGGATGTGAAAGAACTCCAGAATAATGTTGAGATGTTATTTTTGAATATCAATCCAATTTGGGAAGGAAGTCGCCCTGTTCCACCGAGTGTCATACATTTGGGAGGACTGCCCCAAAAACCGCATAAGGAATTGCCTCAGGTAAGCGATTATTGTGATTAATGTATCTTTCAAAAAGTGAGTGGCAAAGCAGCGTGTTGTGTCGATTCCTGGTAAAAACAAAGAAATAAAACTTTTAAAAATATAATATACCACAAAATGTACTATTTATTGACTTATAATTGTACTAGAACATTGTAATATCGTTTAAATGAAAAACTTTTTTTGTGTTAGTAGAAGCAGTTTCGCGTAGGCAATTTCAAAAAATGTTGTACCGCCGTATTTTGCCTTGTCCCTCAACTTTGTTAATTTTTTTCTTTGAGATGAATGACGTCTAGGAGAATATTTTAATTGAAGTGAAAAGAACATATTTTAAAATATATTTATAATTTGTCGTTTACTTGTTTTTTTACTATATATAAAACTTACGAAGATTTTAAAATATTGAAAACCACCGAATTTAGCTGTCCCCTTCCCAGCAGGCCTCAGAAAATCTTTGATTTCTAAAAATATTCGTATGTGCGAGTGGTTTAGTAAATATAATTTGAATTCTTAAAAGTCCAATTTATCAGTTAAAAGAATCATTTATTTTTTATTTTTTCATATTCTCTATTAAAAATAAATCTATATTAAAATCGCAAATTTAAGCTAACCGGAACATTCCGTTTTGTGACCGGTCTTTTTTGCAAATATTCTTCCAATTGTTGAATAATTCGGCACGAAATGGCAAAATAATGTGTCGTTCTTCATCGGAGACACCATTTTGCTTTCATTGTCTAACTAATTAGTAGCCAGCGCTGACGCATACTGTTGAAGTGTTTTGTGTTTCAATTTCTTTGCTCAGGTATGTGACCAAGTTTTACCATAATAAATCACTTTCTAAAAATTATTTTTATTTTTTAAACTTTGCAAAATTCGTATAGTATTTAAACTACAAAGTGAATAGTGCTAAGTACGATGGGTAATTTTAAAACAATTTAAAACTACAATAAGGTGCCATTATGTGACCTCCGTTTTGTGACTTATTCTACGGTCACATATAGCGGAACGGCAAGTCACAACAGGTCGGAATGCATAAAACTTAGTTCACAATGCAAAACCTTACTTACCAAATTTATGAATACACTTACAAATAATGTATCTTTTTTATATTTTTTCATTCAAATTTACAGATTAAACTTTACTGACAAAACTTGAACATAGCACTTTTACATGTCAATGTTTTTTTTTTAAATATTATTGACATGTAAAAGTGTTTGAACAAACCTACTTACAGAAATAAAATCATTTATCACTCTATCTCTCTATCTATCTTCTGCCCGCGACTTCGTCCGCGTTAAATTTCGTGTTCTCTCGACCCTTCCCGTCGCGCCTACCCGTGCGATTTTCCCCGTTTTTGAAACATTTTTCATTACTGCTCCGCTCCTCTTAGTTGTATCGTGACGTTATACAGCCTATAGCCTTTCTCGATAAATAAGCTACCCAACACAAAAATATTTTTTCAATTCGAACCAGTAGTTCCTGTGATTAGCGCGTTCAACCAAACAAACAAACAAACTCTTTAGCTTTATAATATTAGTATAGATTATGTGATTAGAAACTACGAAGTTCCTATTATCCTGCAGTTTTAATATGACTTATGTCAATCAGTGCAATTCATAACGATAATTATAGTAATATAAGACTAGTTTCAATTATTGATTTATTTCTTACCTACTAATAATGGTATTTAGGCAATTTTTAAGTTGTGTATACACAACTTTATGATTTTAAGACTTCCATTTTGTCACTGTCCCTTCAACGGGGTGGAATGAAATCTATGAAATTAGATAGAGGTTTTACCTTTTAAACCTGTGCGGCCACAAAAACGTTTACAGTAAACGTATTATATTCGAAAAATATACAAAATTAAGAAATTATTACGATTTTAGAGTAAAATTAAAAATAACCCATTGAAATTCGACAGAGTCACAAATCCGAATAAAAAAACAATTATTTTGAGTTAATCCTTTAAAATAAGGCTATTTTCTTACATTTATCTATTAATTACATGTATTATTTAGTTTAAATAAATTTTAAAAATCTATATATATAAAAATGAATCCCTATTTCCCTTGGTCGCGCCATCACGCATGAACGGCTGGACTAATTTCACTTTTTCTTTTTTTGTTGTGTTTGTTATTGTCAGGAGAAGGTTCTTATGAATGAAAAAAAAAAAAAAATTGCGCGGAAAATTAAAAAAATTAAGAACACTTATACCCTAAATAACCTAACCTAACTTGGGTGTTTGATAGGTAGAAAACGCTTTATGTCTTCGAAGTACCAGGTTGGCATAACTTGGTAGGAGCTCAACTAACATGGGCTTTATGTCTTCGAAGTACCAGGTTGGCATAACTTGGTAGGAGCTCAACTAACATGGGCTTTATGTCTTCGAAGTACCAGGTTGGCATAATTTGGTAGGAGCTCACCTATCATGGGTGTATGGTAGCTAGAAAACGCTTTATGCCTTTAAAGTACCAGTTTGTCAGAACTTGGTCTAACATGGGTATATGGTACTTTGTGCTCTTTGCTTTGTGTTGGTGGGGTCTGATAAGTCAACATAACAGTTATTGATTCTGAGGCGGTACGAAGTTCGCTGGGTCAGCTAGTCGCTTATAAATTTCATACTTTCCTTAAATTTCGCTTTTAAATCTAGTCACACAACGGAATCAGTTTCGCTACAAAGTCCGTTTTGTTTCGATATTATTGAAAAACTGTCTCTAATTCCGCGTTCCATTTTATTTTCCTCTATAATAAACTGTATTTCCTATTATATTTTGGCAAAATTTGTAAAAACAAAAAATATTAAAAATATAATCGAATGTTACAGCAGGGTACACTCTTTTTTGAAAATGCCCGTGTGCATTATCAAATGTTATAGTTTTTTGTTCTACGGTAAATAGTTGGTAGGGTAATTGTTATGATAGTTAAAAAAAATCTTATTTTATTTATTTTTTGCGTTTTTTGACGGGTAAACGTCTGTTGGCTAGTTGTAGTAAGTTCAATAATTCTGTGGGATAGGAACATGTAAAATTTCAATCGCTACAAGACTTTTATTGTTAATGTAATGGTTAGGAATTCAAATCTAGGTTGTATTAACCCACTGAATACCGTAATTACAGAGACAATTAAAAACCCTTGTGTCTATACCACATGTGGTATCTCAGGGACTTGAGGTTAATAACAAATTTCTGGCCCTATATATTTTGGCTCTGATTTCAAATTGTGAAAGCATGCATGAGTATGGGGTACGACAATATTAGGTACGATTACGAACACCCTTATGAGCACCCTTTCTAAACTAGAAAGTGCCACCTACTGCGACCTCCTCACCCGTGACGATGATGGGCTCTCTTCACTCGCTCTTGTGAGCCTAGTCTTCCTCCACTCACTTTTTTTGTAGACAATGCTGGCTTTGCTTGCTTTTCTGGGGCAAAGCGAGCGTACGTAATACGAGTCAGAACTCGTACAGTAGATGGGCTCGCTTCGCTTGCTCTATTTGATAATATGCTAGTGTAGAACTTGTTTATTTGTGGGGGATGACTTTGCTCGCTCATTGCTTGAATATACCCGCTCTGGCCAGTCGTGTCGACTGTGGGCTCGCTTTGCTCTCTTGTTACAAATCTGTGATCGCTTCGATGTGCTGAGTAGTCTTTCGTTAAGTCAGCTTGATGAGAATGTGAGCACCAGAAGTAGTCAGATCGGAGATAAATTATACGGAAGCAATATAAAGAGGTAAATATAATTTTAGTTCCAGTGGACCAAAATCTTCTAAAAAAGAGAAACCAAGAAATAATAATGATGAAAACGATTAAGGGATGGAAATTTGAGTTTATTCGACAGTGGAAACTTGTCTTTACTCAAGTGCCCTTGGTTCAGTTTTCACTTATGAGCACATTGTGCTTGCACAAGCTGTGTCATAGATGATGATGAGTTAATGTTTTTCTGTGTTTGTGAAAAACGTTCTTTCAGGTTTTTTTTTGTGCTAATCTACTTTCTGCTTGGTCTGTTTTTTCTTGCATATGAAGGTCAAATAAAAAAGACCAATCGAAGATTTGTATATTAGTTTTGCATGAAAACATTTCAGTTTAATAAGTAGTGTATAGTATTAATGTTGTGTCTTTGATCATTCTTCTTTTCAGGACCTAAAATCATACTTGGACTCATCGAAATATGGCGTAATATATATCAGTTTTGGTACAAATGTGAAACCAAGTCTTCTTCCTCCAGAGAATATACAAGCACTAGTTACAGCTTTGTCTAAAATGCCCTATGATGTACTGTGGAAGTGGGACAATGATGTACTGCCTGGGAGGTCAGCTAATATCAGGATATCCAAGTGGCTGCCGCAGTCAGATCTGCTTAGTAAGTAAAGCTGTTGTGATAATTATTTTTTTAATTTTTCGTTTAGTTGTTGTGTGTGTTGTGGGGATACCCATTTGACCCGTCTACGTCGAAGCAAAGTGGTAGGTTATGATTTAATAGTATGTGGGTATGTATGTTTTTATGCATGTCTATCTGGTCCCACATAACTTCCAAAAATTTTATAGTATTATAAGAAGTTTAGAAGTTATCAGGGTAAGATTCGTTCATTCCGATCTAGCCCGTCCCTTGCTGCCCTCTACCAGCGATGCCCTAGGCCGACGACGTCCGTACCCCACAGGGTGTGCCCTTAGCGAGTAGTCGCTTCAGTTTTAAGTTTTTTAAGCCCTGGCTGGAGGCCTTACTTTGTTAAGGTAGCCAAGTCAGGGTACAGGCAAGTCAGTTAAGCAGCCGACAACCTGATAGGTTGACCTGCGAGATGTTCTTAAAAAAGTTTAGGAGGGGGGGGGGGGTCCTGTTTAGGTTACAATTATATAAGTACGTGATGTAATTGTAAATAAACTAAACATACAGTTGGATGAAGAATTCAGATGCAACGAAGTTGTTTACCGTGGCTTGAGGTACAAGTAAACTGATAGAAAGCCATACTTGCGATTTTTCTTCACATTCTCTGTATTTTAATAAAGGAGTTTTCATAGCGTTTGTGCATGCTGTGGCGCTAATAGTGAGCTCGAAATGATAATCATAATTGGCGGCTGCATAAATTTTCATACGTTTCGTAATGAGTGTCGGTTTTTTGGTTTTTAGGGCTACTAAAGTCGAAAGTGAGGTCAAAATGACCATCCAAGATGACTACAACTGTATGACAGCTTCTAGAAACTTATACTGGATGGCTTTGTAGTAAAAACGTGTATGAAACTGAGACTTTCTCAATTTTTTTGTCTCCTCCAATAATATGCGAGTTTGTGTACGTATAAGTATCGCGGAGGAAATTTCATACCTGACGCGGTCCCCTTAACGCCCATGCATTTTTTTTCGAAATGTTGTCGATTTATTTAGTTGACACCTTCTTAATACAGATGAATGTGTTACTAATTTTATTTAGTAAGTGTTGCGTCAGAGTTTAACCCGAATAGCGTTTATTTACCCTTTTATCAGATATTTTTGTAAAATAGCATAGGAAAATAATCACTACTAACACATTCAATAATTATTCTATCTTTTCTAACTTTGCAGAACATCCCAAGATTAAACTGTTTATAACACAAGGAGGTCTGCAATCAACAGACGAAGCTATCACAGCTGGAGTACCTCTGATTGGTATGCCAATGTGGGGTGATCAATGGTACAATAGTGAAAAATATGAACATCACAGAATTGGAGTCAAACTGGAAATTGCGTCGCTTAGTGAAGAATCATTTACTACTGCAGTGCAGAAAGTTATTGGGGATGACAGGTAAATTTAATTTAAATGTTATTTTTCACTTAGTTCTCTTTTATTTTATTTTATTTGGGAAAATAAACGGTTACACATTACAATATTATGGAATAGAACTTAAAACTAAAACGGAAGTGGAAATGTAGGGGCAAGTGCTGAACATGTGGACACTTTCCAGAATTTGGAATAAAACCTTTTTTATTTCTGCATTAGTTAAGTTTTTTTTTATTTTTAAGATATCACATGTCTTAGGGGATAATCAGCCTTTCTTAAATTATAATTCTAGTCTCAATATCATATATTACTTACGAAAATAATCAACTTTCATTAAAACAGCATATTTGTCCACAGGTTCGACCAACGATTGTACCTATGTACAGTAAAATTGTACCTGTGGACGGTGTTGTACCTAGGGACGATTCACATTAATTAAACAACAAAAAACAAAATGAAACAATTATAGACTTCTAAAAAACTTCAAACAAACGTAAAACTTGTGTCAAGAGATACAATTAACTTATTTGCATGCATTTCGACACTCTTCATACAAGTTTTGAATAGATTCATCGCTATCATGATCATTGTCTAATACGAAGCATGCCGCGCAAACGAAACCTTCACCCTCATCATCAGTCTCAAAGTTATCTCTGTGTGTCTTCGGAATACAACAAATATGGTAGCTATGATTGCAAAAACTACATTTGAGCATTTGGTTTTTGTCTTTGGAATAAGTTTTACACTTCATACATCTAACGAACGACAACTTCTCTTGTTGAATTATTTTAATTTTTTTTTCACCATATTTCTCACTGTTTTGTTTCGAATGTGCGGTGGAAGGACCAGGTTCAGAAAAATTATTAGGGAGCAGAGGAGTTGGATGACCTTTAGTGCAGCTAGCGTCAACTTCTGAGGAACCAGATTGTGGAAGAGCTGTGGCAGCAATTGTTTTTATAGCAGCTTTTACGTTTTTTTTCTTGTTCGCTTTCTGGACTGCGATTTTCTTCTTTTCAGATTTTTTTAATGCCTCACCTAGAATTTCATCTTTTTCTGGCGTGTCAGTTAGTCTGGGTTTTCTTCCACGTTGAGCACCTTTTCGAGGACCAGCTTTTTCGAATAGGCGGACGGTTTCGGGTGTTATTTGTGGATTTATACTCTTAATTCTCCTGAAGTCATCTTCCCTAGCTGACGAATCTCTTTAGGAGCCAATACTTTCCCTGGCTTTTGAACAGTAGAGATTCTAGTCTCATCAACATTATAAATCGATCCTGGTGGAAAGTTGTATCCTGTCATGACCGATTCTAAGTTGTTGAAGAAGTCATCGACGTTTGCCCTGATAAAGCTAGTTGCTCTAGTTATGCTCGTTGGTTCGGGTTTGCGAAGAGATAAATCCGGGAAACGAAGTCGAAAATTACGGAGCCACCCTATTCCTGCCATTTTGTGCTTTGCCCAGTTAGCAGACAGATTTGGTTTCTGTTTAAAAACGGCGTATTGATAAGCCAGCTCACTACATTGTTTGGTATTTAAACCCATGTGTAGAAATGCAGCTTTTCTTAAATATTTGCATAGCAAAATTTCTTCTTCCCGATAACTTTACATACTGAAAAATGGTTGACTTTGGCACTTTATACTTTTCAGGTACTTTTCCTAATGAATTGCCACTTTTTGCTTCTTTGACGGCTGCTGTGAGTGTATCGGAGCATATTACCTTTCTTTTTAAACCAGCTTTACTACGAGGCACTGCAAAAGTTAAACAAAACGACTGATCAGATGAGTAAGTAAACATTATGACACTTTTGTACCTATGGACAGTCCACAGGTACACTAATATTTTTGTCCACAGGTACAAATTCAGTCATAAAAAATGAAACTGATCTAACTTTGTGGATAAAACAGTCTTACAGACAGGGAAAACAGCACTTATTAAGCAAAAAACAACACATATCAGACTGCAAACACGATCAAACCGATATTATAAGTATTATGACAGTGAAACTCATTTAAATTAAGCAGAAAAACTTACTTTTTGATGCAAAAAACTTTCATAACCGTCGTTTAGACAACCTCACAAAAGACAAACATGGCGACATGTCAAAACTATCAACCATAGACAAAGCTTTACGGTTGCGTTCAAATTAGAATTTTAGGGTTACCAGTTTCGTCGGAATCGATTGTGTCCACAGGTACAAGCGTCCATAGGAACAGCACTTGCCCCTATAATAACCAACGACATTTTCCATATAATATAAAAAAAGTTAAACAAACATGAACGGCTTTATATCAATATTATCTCTGGAAGCTGCAAGCAACTCACTGATCTTTAGGAAGCAGCGTAAAATAGCTTATAATTTTTGTTCACAGGAATCCCAAAAAATGTAAATTACTATGTATTTTAAAAGCTTTCTCCTGAAAATACTTATCATCATTGCGACGGTCAAAATGTTAAAAATATTATGATTCTGTTTTTTTTTTTTTAATATATATAGCCGTTGCTTTTCGGCATTGTCTTACCAGTATCGAACGCAAAACAGCGGAAGGATTATTCCCATAATTATAAATGTTCGGAGTCTAATCACACTTTATCTCAGAGATTATCAATAGTTAACTTGTCAGAAATGTAGGTAAATTCGATGTATTTTTGATGGGTTTTCACAGGTTGACGTTCTTTAAAAGACGAGAATTATCCCTCAGAGAAGCTTTGCCAATATTAGAAGGATAACCATCTTTTTTTCCCTTTCAGCTACCGCAAAAACATTGCCCATCTCAGGACTCTCATGCTTGACCAGCCAATGAAACCGTTAGACCGTGGACTGTGGTGGATTGAGCACTTGCTACGTCACGGCGGCGCGAAGCATCTTCGAGCTCCCGCCGCCAACATGTCGTGGGCGCAGTACCTCGAATTTGAACTCCTTGCTGTAGTATTATTAGCCTTATTCTCTGCATTTTTAGTTATAGTCGGTATAGCTTATAGTTTGTTTAAGTTTGTTACTAATAACTATATTAGTAAGACAAAGGTTAAAAGTAGTTAAAGTTGCTGTAAATGTTGTTGTCTAGCCTGAAAAAAATTCACTGTGACAATTTAGCTGAAGTTAGCTCACATTGAGCTAGAAGTGAGGTGTCAATATTGTCAGTGCCATCAGGTAGAAAATCAAATCGCTTCACCTATGTTTTCACGGTGAGATTTTTACAGAATAGATCTACTGTTTGTAAAGTCTTTTCATCTCATTTGGAATTGAGTTCTAATTTCCAGGACCAAAGCAACGAGATTGAAGTAAAAGAAGACTGAAAGTATTTATATGGCATTAACTACACAGGTAGTAGTTCCGGGTTCGTTCGTTTTTGTAATTGAGTCAGCCTCAAAAATTATGAATATGTTAACAAGACTATTTTTTCATCGTCTACAATTTGTGTTTCTTCATACTGTATTAATTTGTTGCTACAATTACTTAATTGTAGCTTTTTTTCTGTGTCAACTTTACTGATGTGATTATAATGCTTTGTGTGTTTACATCAAGTCTACGAAATTTCACTAGCTAACTTAATTTGATCTAGTAGCTACATCGTTTTGAGGCTGTACCTATGGTTTCGTCTAGATGTATAATAAAATGAATTATTGTGATACTAATTATTAAAAAAAATGTTTAGTGTTTTGTGCAGTTAATAATAAAACTGAATGGTTTACGCTGACTTTCATTTTAACAGACAGTTCAAAATCAAAATCAAAAGTCATTTTTTCAAACTAGGCTGAGAGTCAGCACTTTTTGAACGTCAAAGTTACAAAAGACAGTCCCCCCAAAACGCCCGCCCTTCGACCTGAGTTACCTGACAAACCTGACCGATTAATTTGCCATAACTATGTATTCATTTTATATACCGTTCATTTTATATGCCGAACATAAAGAATAGTACCACACCTTTTACTTCCCGTGTCGTAAAAACAGCAGCAGTATTTACTATGCATTTAACCGTCATACTGCGATCGAAAACCAGTCTGGCAATTATGGCTAAGCCTCACCAAACTGGAGAAGGTCTAAGTCCAGCAGTCAAAATAAAAATAAATATATCAATATTTTAGGACAACCAACACACGGTTATCTGATCCCAAACTAGGTAGAGCCTGTACTATGGCAACCAGACAACTGATAAACATAATTATATATTTCTAAATACATACATATTATAGACAAATTACACCCGGACACAGAACAAATGATCGTGCTCATCACACAAAGATTTGTCCTGGGTGGGAATCAAACCCACGACCTCAGTCTTAGCAGTCAGGGTCACTAACCACTAGACTAAAAGGCCAGTCACATCAGTACAGTGGACATCTTTCGTTTGAATTGGTGATGATGATAATTGATTTTATAAATAATCTGCGCAATACTTGTACGCTGCCAGACTAGGCCCACATAAGGTTTTAAATGCGCAGTGGAAGTGTGACAACCTTGGGGCTCTAGAGACAAGAGTGGCTAGCGTACTGTCCGCCGTACGCGGAGCAGACAATATAAGAGAACAATTGCAAATAAATTAACTACACTAAAACGAACAAAGGAACTCACCTTCCAGGACGACGACCGCCTGCTTCTTGGGATTACCTGGATCTTTGTATGTAAGTGAGTGTGTATGTACCGTGTTGTGACTTGTAAGTGGGTTTTCCAGAACCAGGCCGCTGCCACTCGCCAGAGATTCACTCCAACATGCGGTTCAAACACTTAACCTTAAAGTTCTTTAATGTCAAGAAACTATTTAAACAAGATGTATCCAAAATTCAACCCGTGTTATTACGTCAAAATAGGGGTTATTAACACAAACAACTGGTCATGACGTATTGTCCGCAAAACGACCGATTTTCAAGGATTGATTTACAAAAAACTCGTGGAAGCAAAAATCTGTCCGACGCTCTCAAAGACCAAACTAAAAAGGGGGCGGAAAAGGAAGTGACAAGTGTCAAAATCAAACTTGACGAGTCAGATGTCATTCCGTTCGGGCGGCGCGTTCCGAAAGCGCATAGAGTAACAAAGGTTCGTTCCGAAACAATACTAATACATTGTAAACAGTCCCGGATTAGCCATATTAATTGGGCAAACCGGGCAAATGCCTAATAATCCAGCTGGTATGACCGACTGGTGGCTGACGTTTTTTTTGCTTTTTCACAAAAACTATCGCGATACTTTGATCCAAATAAAGTCCCCTAACGTCAAGTCGAAGATCTAATTCAATTCACGTTATCGTCTTTGGACACAAAAAGGTGCCTCAATAATTTGAATGATGAGGTTACAAAGCTGAAATGCAGTGGCCTTACATACCGACTGAGGTATAATTAGCTTTCGTCATGGTTTTCTAAAGATTTTCCAGGACAGATACAGACACGTGATTAATATTTTCTATTAAGTTACTGATGTCATTGATTGTAAATCTGTAAGTTTTTTTTGGCAAGATAGGTATTCTTGGATTATGAATAAAAATATGAATGTTTACGTAACCCGTTCGAAATCCTAAAAGAAAAACTTCCCTAGAGTGATGCGTAGGCTTTATTAATTGATTGCAGTTTTTGTCGCAACGTAGTTAAACTTGGTAACGTGATGCGTGATCAGCCCCAGTCTCCACTGGAGCGCGCCGTGTGGTGGACGGAGCACGTGCTACGTCACGGCGGCGCGAAACATCTGCGCGTGCCCGCCGCCAACATGTCGTGGGCAAAGTACTTAGAACTGCAGTGCTATTCTGTAACCATCTCACCGGGTGAAGTGAGCGTGGAGTGAGCTATCAATGTCATTCCACCTGATGCTAGGGATGACCAACTATCATATTTACAATCATGATCGAGATTTAGATACCTAATATTCTTATGCTAATTCTATTGATTATTTTTATAAGGATTTCAAAGCTAGCATAGTGTCTAAACAATACTACTCTTTCGGGAAGTTTTTCAAATGAAATAGCGAAACCGAAATTCAGACAATCGCATGTTTGTTTTTTTTCTATTTTTTCCTCGACTAGATTGCCTGACGCACAAGTGCGACACGCACGAACAATGAATGAATATAGTAAGACATAAGTACATGTATAAGATAGCTAAAACAGAAAATGCGAATCGACATTGTCAGTTATTATGAACCCACTGTAAACTGATTAAAATTAAATACGTAAATGGAATCACATGGCCTAATCACGATGTGTCTTCAATCACATGGGCTAATCACGATGTGTCTTGGAGACGCGATTGTAGATTGACTCGAGTAAAGATTGTGCAACGTTCTTCAGCGTTGTTACTAACCCAAATCTATTTTTAAAAAAAACCGGCCAAGTGCGAGTCGGACTCGCGCACCGAGGGTTCCGTACAAACCTGTAGGTATTCTCGGTTTAAAAATATATATTTTTTTTAATTTTTATATTTTAGTTGATTGAATGTAAGGTAAATTGCGGTTTACGATTTATGACGTTTTAAAAAAAACTACTCACTCGATCTCGTTCAAACCAATTTTCGGTGGTAGTTTACATGGTAATGTACATCATATATTTTTTTTAGTTTTATCATTCTCTTATTTTAGAAGTTACGGGGGGGGGGGGGACACACATTTTACCACTTTGGAAGTGTCTCTCGCGCAAACTATTCAGTTTAGAAAAAAATGATATTAGAAACCTCATTACCATTTTTGAAGACCTATTCATAGATACCCCACACGTATGGGTTTGTTGAAAAAAAACATTTTTGAGTTTCAGTTCTATGTATGGGGAACCCCAAAATTTATTGTTTTTTTTCTACTTTAGTGTGAAAATCTTAATGTGGTTCACAGAATACATCTACTTACCAAGTTTCAACAGCATAGCTCTTATAGTTTCGGAATAAAATGGCTGTGACATACGGACGGACGGACAGACAGACAGACAGACATGACGAATCTATAAGGGTTCCGTTTTTTGCCATTTGGCAACGGAACCCTAAAAAGATGAAAGAACCTGGCCGTGCCTGACTGACGGACCATAGAATTCAATCTCACACATACTATGTGAGAACCAACATCTAGGCACTGTCATATTCACATTGACATTTGTTTTTTTTTTTATTAAGTAGGTATCGTCACGTATGTGCACTAAGAACATTAGGAAAATGTAATACCAACGTCCAAAATATGCCGACTAACATTTTATTGTAGACTGCCCGCGACTTCGTCCGCGTTAAATTTCTTGTTCCCCCGACCCTTCCCGTCGCGTCGAATCGCCTACCCGTGCGATTTTCCCCGTTTTTGCAACATTTTTCATTTCTGCTCCGCTCCTCTTGGTTGTAGCGTGATGTTATATAGCCTATAGCCTTTCTCGATAAATAGGCTACTCAATACAAAAATAATTTTCCATTTCGGACCTGCAGTTCCTGAGATCAGCGCGTTCAATCAAACAAACAAACAAACCCTTCAGCTTTATAATATTAATATAGTATAGATAAACATATACCTACTTACTTACTTACTTATGTCGTTATTATCAATAAAAAGAATATTCATCAAATGGTGACCACCATTTTGAAGATATTATGTTAAAATTCAACAGTTCAAAACGGTGACCCGCGTGCTCGCGATGTGAAGTGATGTTACCATGACAACGGCATTGCGAGGATCGCGTGATCAAGCCGCGCATGCGCGCTAGACGCTGTCATCAATAGGTATCAACTTTTTTTTTTGTTTGCCTTGTGCAGACGCCATTTCGTATTCGGTTTAGAGAATAATTAGTAGGTACGCAAGGATTTATTTCAATTCTTGTAGATATGTACCTATCTAAATACAACAGTTTTTATCTTTGATTATATACCTGTCTAGATAGAGTAATGCAAACAAACGATGCACAAAAACTGTCCCCAGTTTCGCGATTATGTGTGAGTAGCGCTCGCGTACTTATTGTAATCAAACTGTCAAAGTGTGCGTGTTTGGAGATGCCAGCTCCAAATGATTAACTTACCTTTCTTCCATCATTCAATAAGATCAATTTTAAACAAATTAGGTTAAAAGAAATAATAATTTTATTGTTAGTGTTTTATTTAATTAATACAATATGTCTCCAGCAATTTGCTTTTACGGAATCCGTAGAAAATCTAAAACCCGAATATTAGAAAGAACTAACATCAATAATATTTCATGCATGACGTCATGGATTTCATTTATTTTATGTACGTAATTTCTTATTTTCGGATCAAATAAATGCCATGAGTTTTTAAAGAATAATTTATTATTCTCCTGATTGAATTTCGGTCACGGCAGATAATCACAAGTTTTAATGATATTTGTAATATGTTACCCACATTTTCGCCAAATCTCCCTAGTAATAAACTGGCAACACCGGCTAATCAAATTAACCTACGAAGTATCGAATTCCAAAATTCATGTTTTCTTTAAAAAAATGTGGTTAAATAACAAAACTTAGTGATGAAAACTGATCTTGGTATTATTATATAACTTTCCCAAATAAATGCGACACAGTTTGACAGCACAAACCAGCGTAATTAATAATTTTTCGTGAGCACGTTACCCCTAAGTGATTCAAATGACACTGACGTCAGTGAGAAGCGAGTCTACCAAAGGATATAGCAGGTTAAGTATTGAAAATGTGCCCCCAGAGCCATCTGTTTACGGATATTTTGCACTGTAAAACGAATAGACAAAACATCAACTTTGTAGAAAAATAAAATATTGATAAGCTATTCACAAGCTTGTTTGAACTCGCTTTGCGGTAACATTTGAATGGAACACAGGGAATCCAAGCTTCCACAAACGTTTTTAAATAACATACATGAAGTGTGTACAGTGCAAAATATCCGTAAACAGATTTTACATGTTTTTTAGACAGTTATAAGTGAATGAAAATCTATCGTTTCTGTACCTACGTTTTTAACGTTTACGTAACACTGTATAGGTCCCGGCAAACATCTTGAACAATGTTTGATATAGTCTTCTCGCTCTTGTGTGTTCTCCCGCCAATGCGGAAGAGCGAGAAGGGTATATCAATCGGTGTTAAATAAGTGTGCCACGAAGTATACAGGCACAGTCTGTATTAAGGGTCTTGAATAAAAATACACTTGGATCTGCATACTTTGAATTGGATTTGCGTACTTAACTGTACGCCAAACTCTTACTGGGTTAGCAGAGTGGATGGAGAATAACTTTTTCTTATTATGTATTACTAGCTTCTGCCCGCGACTTCGTCCGCGTCAAATATTTGCTCCCCTGACCCTTCCCGTCGCATCGCAGCCTGGCAGTTTTCGTCCATTTTTTTGTTGCTGCTCCGCTCCTTTTGATTATAGCGTGATGTTATATAGCCTTTAGCTTTTCTTAATAAATAGGCTACCATACTCAAAAAGAATTTTTAAATTCGAACCAGTAGTTCCTGAGATTAGCGCGTTCCACCCCCATTTTAGGGAAGTGGGGGGTTAGAAAGAGACAAAAAGTAGCCTATGTCACTCTCCATCCCTTCAACTATCTCCACATAAAAAATCACGTCAATTCGCCCCTCCGTTTTGCTTGAAAGATGGACAAACAGACACACACACTTTCCCATTTATAATATTAGTATAGATTATTATTAAACATATCATTTAAAAATTGTATGTGTAGTGTCACAAATAGGGACCTGAACAACATTTTCTTTTTTTTTTGAATATGTTGCAGGTGGAGGATTTCGATGAAACTTGTAACAGTAAAATCAACATACTAAGTACTAATTCTGAGATTTTTTTTAAAGTGGTCACTCTGTTAGAACTTACTAATAATAGCCAAAGAAAAATTATTTCATTAAAAACAAATATTTATTTTTGTCAAACTAAGTAAGATCATAATGTTGTCTACAGTTTGGCTTTGGAATCACATTGTTAGCTCTATTAGTTTTAGAGAACGAAAAGTTTAAAAAATTGTCTGTTATTAGGACATTTCCCAAGGTTACTCAATGACAGTTAGAGCTAGACAGTCAAAAACTACATAAATAGTAATGCAAATGAGCAGTGTACTTAACAATATCATATTCATTACATTTGGCTCTGGGGGCACATTTTCAATACTTAACCCTTTATTAGACTTTTTTTGAGCCGTTCGGTACGGCCAATGTGTCATCTAGACAGGTATATAATCAAAGGTTTTTATACAGGTATAATGTCAGTTTAGTACCTACACTTTGATGTCAACAATTAATCCGCTTTTTTTTAAACTATGTACCTACTTACTGCTCATTTAACCTTTATCGCGTGGTGACACCTGCATGCTAAGAATATACAATACCATGAAGTACCGTACAGCTACCCACTACAAAGAATCTTCTCGTAGTCTGAGCATTGATTGGTAAGGTAACGATGATGAGAGATAAAATATGATGTGCATGTGTACTTAAACACTCATCATCATCAGCCATAATTCTCATCAAACTCATTGTCTATAATAATAGAATATTCATCAAATCATCATCTTGATACCTACTAGGTAGGTATGTCAAAATTCAACGCTTCAAATGACTATCGCGTACATAGCGCGCCTCTGCGCGTATTCACTTTACCGAGAATACATGCGATGATGCGACGAGAATCGCGTGAAGTGCTCACGCCGCGCAAGCGCACTTGGTCACTAGTTCATCAATGTAATACATTTTTTTATCTTTTATTTTTGTTTTGATGACCATGTGCCTGTACATATTTAGAGTTCAGACAAAATTATTAGGTACTTATTTATTTCAATGTTTGTAGGTAACCTATTTGGTTGCAAACAATAACAAAGAATATTCATCGAATCGTCATCGTCTTGATAATAATGTCAAAATTCAATAGTTCAAAACGGTCACCCGCGTGCTCGTGAGGTGAAGTCATGTTACCATGACAACGAAATTGCGAGCATCGCGTGATCAAGCCGCGCATGCGCGCTAGACACTGTCATCAATAGGTATCAATTTTTTTTTAATCACCTTGTGCAGAAGCCATTTCGTAATCGGATTGAGAATAATTAGTACGCAAGTATTCGAAATATTCATATAGATGCATGTATACCTACCTACTTAATAATCGTATTATTAATAAAAGAATATTCATCAAATCATCATCATCTTGATACCTACCTACTAGGTATTTCAAAAATCAACGTCGTAGCGCGCCCGCGTGAGTTCACTCCACCTTGACTAAATGTGACGAGAATCGCGTGGAGTGTTCACGTCGAGCAAGCAGCATGTCGATTCTGTAAAATTCTCACCGTGTAAAGGTGCGTGGAGTGAGCTGTCAGTGTCATCCCAGTGCTGCTAGGGATTGACCAAACATAACATTTACAATCATAATCGAGATTTTGATAATATTTTTTATGCTAATTCTATAGATCATTTTATGAAGATTTCAAAGCTAGTTAAGTATTTTAACATTACTACTGTTTCGGGAAGTTTTTCAAATAAATAGCAAAACAGAAATTCAGACAGAAACTGTTGTTCTTGAGTGTCGCACTTGTGCGTCAGGCAATAAAGGGCTAGTCGAGAAAAAAAAAAAACAAAAAAAACAACAATGCGTTTCTGCCTGAATTTCTGTTTCACTATTTCATTTGAAAAACTTCCCGAAACAGTAGTATTTTTAATACACTAAGCTAATAAGCTTTAAAATCCTTTTAAAAATGAACAATAGAATTAGCATTAAAATATTATCAAAATCTCGATTGCGATTTTAAATATAACACTTGGTCATCCCTAGCATCAGGTGGAATGACACTGATAGCTCACTCCACGCTCACTTCACCCGGTTACAGAATAGCACTGCAGTTACTCATTCGGTGTGGTTGCTATGGCAACAACACCGTGTGAGTAACGGTTTCAGGTGAAGTGAGGTGACCGACACTGTCATTGTCAAGATAGCTTTTTTATTTCAGCCTTTCAAGTCATTGCTACAGGCAATGACGTATACGCAGTTAGCCAATGAAGTATATTTTAATGTCAATTCCAGCCATTGTTGAACATTCCAAAATGATAAATTACTAGCTTTTGCCAGCGGCTTCGCCCGCGTGGAGGTCGGAAATTATCCCGCGGGAATATACTACCGGGATACAAAGTAGCCTATGTCCATTCTCAGGCTCTAAACTATGTATGTGTGCACCAAATTTCATTTAAATCGGTTCAGTAGTTTTAGCAGGAAAGCGAGACAGACAGACAGACAGTTACTTTTGCATTTATAATATTATATTAGTGTAGAAGTGTAGATGTTTTCAACAAATGAATATTAGGTACTTACTTGAGAGGTGTGAGATCGAGCATTCGGTGAATCGAGAGGCTTGTAGCTAAATAAAAACAGCCGCACAGTCCGACCGATCCGGCTAAGCTACGCTTGCCTCGGTTTGTCCGTCTATGGGGATCATCTTTACATACCAAGACCTCGAAGGTCGGAACTCTGACAACCAGTCTTACCAAGGGGGTAACATATTACCAAATAACTGGGTTGTCGGAGTCGGATTGGCAGTCATTGCATGTAAATACCCGTGCATTCAGCTGCAACCGGTTAAGACTGGAAGCCGACCCCAACACAGTTGGACAAAGGCAGGCAGATGATTAGGTGAGATCGAGCAACTTCATTAAATTGTGCAAAGCAAGTATTCAGTGATTGGTGATGTGTTCGTTAACATTATTTACATAATATATGTAAATAGCATACTTAAAGGTTTTTTTAAACAGCTATCATCTAGATTCTGGATAAACAATAGTTCAAGATACAAACCTTATAACAACAATACACAAAATATTTAGGCATATCAATAATCTAGTTATGGGTGCTGTTGAGACACAAATTGCTTATCTCCCTTGCTAACAAGATTTCAACATTATTCATGTATTGATTTTCGTTTATTTTTGTACTATAAGGTCCACCTCTGCCCAACCCTTCGAGAAAACAAGGCGTGATTTTATGTTTGTTTTTTATTTTATTTCATAAATGTGTAAATAAACATTGTATGTAAGTACAATTATTATTTTAAGCCGATAGAACTATGTATGTTTTGGTTGCTATAGCCTAATTTAATCTGTTTTCATATACATATACCGTTTTACACAATGCGTCTATGTTTCTCATCCCAATTGCAGATGTGCTGCAAGAAATTTCTTATGTTTTAAGCAGATCCTTTGTGCTTTCCTATCTTTGTGTATTTAATTTTATTAAGTGTAAAGTTTGTTCATAAATAAATAAGATTTGTAACACAAACACAAAAAAAATTGCTAATACATTTTTTCTACTGAGCTTGCTGTTTCTCGAGCTTCAATTTCTTGATTCTTCAATCTCGATTATGATTGTAAATGTTATGTTTGGTCAATCCGTAGCAGCACTGGGATGACACTGACAGCTCACTCCACGCACCTTTTCACGGTGAGATTTTTACAGAATCGACATGCTGGAACTAGTAGGTACTTACTAAGACAGAATTTTCGCAAGTCTTTGTTTTAGTACTCTCATTCCTTGCATAAACGTACCTTATGGACGTATTTGAGTAGAACGATAAAATAAAAGTAAATTAAATATCTGGTAATATAGAATATACTGGTATTCACAGAATATTCCAATTTTATTATTATTTTGATACTTTAAGATAAATAATTGTAATTTTGCCTCTAGTGCTTTATTACTATAGGTAAAAAGAAAATGGCCACTCGGGTCAATCTTCAGCAAATTAAGCACACTTGCTGGGGTCGTTCTTTGGACAGGTGATCATAGATTAAATGTCAAGCCTGGTCCTTCTTGCTCAGGGACTTTGGTTCTGGCAGTTCCTAGATTTTTAACAATCGGTACCACCCTAGTTACAACTCCGAAACTATGATAACCAGTCTTGCCAAAGGCTATCATGTTCCCTTGTTACTGGAATGTGGTACTCAAATAGACAGTCGCTTCATACAAAATATAGTCAATAAGGTATTCAATATTGTTGCAAAAAAGGTAGGTAGGCAGATGTGAGGATTTTTCATTTAATGTGTCAAAATAATATTAATATTATGTACAGACACCATCACTTGAAGCTACTACTACAATCTGTCAAATTTGTTTAATAGGTTTTCAACTTTAACGCTAAAGTATTAGGTTCAAGATTGATTAGGAAAATTTGACAGTTTCGGGTACCTTGATGTGCTGGCATATGTACAAGAAATTGTTTAACATTATGTTTATCAAAACATAATGTTAAACACCGAACGACCGACCGACGCTACTTAAAGTAACGTTTCATAAACACAAATCACACATGAATCGCAAGAACATTACAGAATTTTTAGTATTAAAATGGTGATCCGTACATAGCGGGTCATAATATGGATATTAAAACTACTTACTATGGCAGATAAATACAGGATGAGAACATCGACGCGCAAACTGAATCCATATATTGTTATTCAGTAAGTACATGATTCTGAACCACAGTTGGAAGATTACGTCGGTTATAAAATAAAATAAAAATACTATTCAATACATTTTGACCGCGTAAGTAATGTGAACGTCTAATTTGTTATTGAGGTTTTTAGTGCGAATAAGCCGGAACGGATCGATATTGAAGTATATAGTAGTATAGTATAAGATACCGGAAGTCCTGTACTATCTGTATGCCGAACTGACATGCTTCAACTGTGTCACTATGTAAGAGCTACATAAACTAACAAGTTAAAACTTGTCAGTACCTCCTACTACACCTTGTCATAGTGGGCATAAAAGAGTTTATCTGTACGTATCTTTATGCGTGTTTTTAACTAAAAACTAATTTATCAATCCGATAACATGGTGATTGATTGAGAACGATCTTTCAAATAAAAAAACTGTCGTTTTTCGAGAAGTTTAAAGAAATGCCTGAGAAAGGCTAAGTCGCACGGCAGCGCACAGCTGTTAGCTGAAATCATGAAAGATTGCTGCAAAATATAAATTATTTTGTCGTCATAAGTTTACTTCACATTACTTAATTATTGGATAACTGCCCTCAGTCAACTGCCCTGCACAAACGCGTGATGAAAACAAAGCAACGCCGAAATATACATATAATTTTTATTGCATTTTGGTATTATTTGTTTGTTTTTTTTTTGCAACAAGCGGGTATCATCAAAAAATTAAAACCGATGTACTCAAATATTTATTGCGATACGTGTATACCAAATTTTAAAATTGATTTTGTTTTGTTTTTATTTTGTTCGAATTTATGTCACGTTTATTCTGCGCGTTCATGCTTAGCCCATGTAAAATAAAGATAATATTAAAATGAACTAGCTTTTGTCAGCGGCTTTGCCTGCGTATTATATACGTTAAACTTCCTCTTGAACAACTCTGTCTATTGATGAAGCCCACATTAAAATCCGTTGAATAGTTTAAAAGATCTAAGCGTACAAACGCGGGAGCGACTTTGTTTTATACTACGAGACAGAGATAGAGATAATAATGCCAGATAGAGATAATAATCACAGACAGAGATAGAGATAATAATACCAGTCATTATGATAATAACATCTATTAACGATGATTTACAGTAAATAATTCAATCTACATGCTAATTAACGTAAATTAGGGAACTATAAGACGAAACGGGCCTTAAGAACATAACATTTCCGAGGATTAATCTAATCAACAAGATTTACTTTACACTATTTATTAATTATACTTAGGTAAATTATTTCTACAAGCTTTAAATGATCCGTTTTACCTACATAAGTGAGGCACAATGGATCGAACAGGAATGCAATATGGACTCGCTTAGCTAATACTTCGCATAAATAAACGTCTATATTTCCATGAAGACGCACCCTACTCTTTGACAATTGTACTGAGAGCGGTTAAAAACAAAGGAAAGGGGCGCAGAGGGGCGCGTCATCGTGGATTGTGAATTATTTGTGTAGGGACCAACTTCGAAGCCGTCAAATTCATTTTTGTTCGTACTGCAAGTAAACAGTGACGAATAGTTTATTAGGGAAGTGTTAAAAATGGCGCTTTGAGCAGTGGTCATCGAGGGGTCTCGGTGTTCTGTGATAACCTCTCCTTATAGGAAGGCAACGCGGTACAATAGGTTTATATTGCAAAGAATCTGGTGTTATTAATGACATGTTACAATTTTCTTTTTTAAGGACCGGGTAAAAATTGTTATAAAGCAAGTTCTATTCAACCGAAACCGGATGGAGATGGCGAGACGAGTTGAGCATCTACTTAAAACAGATACTAGCACAATATAGCACTCAGCATCTCTTAGTCTGAAAACTAAAATACCGAATGCCGATTGCTGAATTTCTCGGCCATTGTTTCGGTGTCGCGTGAACGTGGGTTGAAATAAAAACACACTTAAATTGATATTAAGCATACTACGCTTTTTTATCATTATTTTCTACTTTTTTGTTTATTTTTCTATGAAAGTGTGTTGTTTTAGTTTTTAAACAATTATTTATTTACCGCAAAGTTCGATATAGATGGTTCATCATTTCAGCCGTAATACGTCCACTACTGGACATAGGCCTCCCCCAATTTGGGGGGCATTGCCATAATCGCCACGCTTGGCAGGCGGATTGGCGATCGCAGTATGGTGGTAAAATGCATAGAGAACGCTGCTGCCCATTCTCTAGTAAGTCCCGTAGTCGCCTCATACGACATCCACGGGGAGAAATGGGGTGATGCTATTCTTTACAACCGGCACCACACGGTACACAACAACCATCTATTTTTAGGCGGCAAATCCCATGGTGTCTGAAATCTACTGTAGCCTTCGGAATTGTACTTCTACTTGTTCCTACAATGATCTTAGAGGAAAATATAATGGTTTACTATACAGTTGCAGCGCATCGTAAAAGAGAGATGTTGTCTAGAATTTTTAAAACTTTTACAAGCACCTCATTTATATGATAATTTGAGGATGAAAGAAAAATGCAAAAATTTTGTGCTTACAGGTGCTGTTTATTTTGCGTAGAAATTAAAATAAGATGTTTATTTATTTAGTGTCAGAAGAATGTTCTTCACTTGCTTGCTTCAAGATTAAATGTATAAAATGAAACCATTGTTAAAAGCAAATAGTACTATAAACCATTGCTCTCAATGAATGAGTTTTCTTCAACATTTTGCGTGATGTTTAAAATGGAAACATTGATTGAAGCATTGTTCGAATTAAATTGTATTTTTAACAAGTAATTCAATAAAATGCTCCTGAAACTGTTGTCAGAATCTTAATATATGCATTCGTACGTCTAAAATTGCATATCATAATCTAGAAACTAATTCAAGAAAATTTTCCAATCTTATCATCAATTTCTTGGTTTGATTACTCATTCAGGCAAACAGTTCTAGATAAATACAATGTTTAAAACCTCCGCCTCCATAATTGATAAGATGTCTTTTATACCTCTATTCCATAGCCACATTTAGTCGCACATGATTAATAATACAAGCACTACATAAATAACCTGTACTGCTACGATATAAAAGCGCTGTCAATGTGCGAAAAAACACATCAATTTTAGAATACTTATAACTATTTAGAGAATACAGATAATTTTAAAAGGATAATTTCGTCATCTCCATGACGTAAAAGTTGCACGAGAATTCAAAAATACCATCATACGTATTATTAAAAGTGTCGATTCCAGATGACTCAACACGTTCGATTGTACCTAATTTGAAACAAATATCTACAAAAACAAAACTAAAAAAAAACACAATATTTCGACGGCGCGGCGTTATCAAACTTACAAAAAGAAGAATGAATTAAAAACGTTCCAGTCATCAATAATAATATTGACTGTACTTATCGCGGCTGGTTTCCGTATAAAACACACGTCCATCAACTCGTTCGAATTAGTTGTAACCTGGCATCATAATGGCGACGTTAGTGGTTTTAACATTGAGCCTTCTCATACAAATTTACGTCACTTACGCAGCGAAAATATTGGCAGTGTACCCAGTTCCGTCTATCAGTCACCAGGTGACCTTCAGGCCAATTACAATGGAACTCCTCAAACGTGGACATGAATTGACAGTGATAACAGCAGATCCTATGTTCAAGAAAGGTGAAGCTCCAAAGAATCTTACGGAAATCGATGTGCACGATATATCGTACGAAGTGTGGGAGGCGTTCATGGCAACAGAAAGAGGAAATAAAGAAGATCTCATATCACAAATGAAGGTAGGAGTAGAAGTGATTATAAAAACAGTTGATACGCAATTGCAAGTCAAAGAAGTCAAGGATTTAGTACAAGGAAAGGGGAAGTTTGATCTGTTGATGACAGAAGCGTGTATTCGGCCGGTAATAGCCTTTTCACATGTTTACAAAGTGCCTTTGATTCAGATTAGTTCCTTTGGAGCTATATGGGTTAATTATAAAGTGATTGGGGCCCCGGAACATCCATTCTTGTATCCTGGAAGCATGAGTCAGAAACTTTACAATCTGACAATGTATGAGAAGTTGAATGAATTATACACAAATTACATGATAGAGAATTTATTTGAAAATATGGAAGAAGAAGAAAATAAAATGGTAAGGAAACATTTTGGATCAGATATTCCGGATTTGAAAGAGCTCCAGAATAATGTTGAGATGTTGTTTTTGAATATCAATCCAATTTGGGAAGGAAGTCGACCTGTGCCTCCGAGTGTCATCCATTTGGGAGGACTGCCTGAGAAACCTCATAAGAAATTGCCTCAGGTAAGCTGTTCAAGTGATTAATGTTTTATTTAAACTTTGCTTAGTTAAATATATTTTGAGGCTCTCTCTAAATGTTGGTTGAGAAATAAGAACAAATAGTTAAAAAACATATTATTAAGAATATTATAAATTACCACTAAACGTCTCTTTTTACTAAATAATCATTTGACTAGCATTAATTACGTTGATTACTGACCATATTTTTTTTGTTAAACGCATTACAATCGCAATTATACATTGCACAATTAGGTAGTACTTATTTGATTCATGGTAGTTAGTAAATAGGTTCATATTGATGTAGTGTTTAAATATTTATATATTTCTTTTTCTTATATTGTTTTTTTGCGCTTCTTCATCGATATTTGACTAGTCTCTGATATTTGGCACACTTTTTCAATTAACCGTTTGTATATCAACAAATATGCAGCTAGTGAGAACATAATATTTGTCTTAATATTTGTATTTAATTCATGTTTACCATTTGAATTATTGTTTCATAAATATTGATAGTATTCTTGATCCTATTTATCAGTCATAGCTCTTCAATAAATGCGGACTATTTTAGTACCTTCGGCATTTTATCATTTCTATTCTAGGTTTTCTTGTATTTATGAAGTTTTATTACTTTTTCCAAAAACTTTCAAAGTTATTTTACTCTTTACTTTTTATTTGCTGTGCTCTCTGAACAAGAACAGAAGTCACAATAAATGCCCTGATTTTGCTCCTCATATTGGAGGTCAAAATCAAAGTCAAAACATTATTTGCAAACTAAGTGTACAAATATAGACTCGATACTACTAATGTTATCTATACTATCCACTATCATAATTTTATAATTGGTTTTATAATATCAACAAAGATTATAATAAGCTACTCATCTTTAACTTCCTTCCTTGCATAATTATAAATACCTATTTCTTTATCTACAGGGCAATACTTTACCCACGTGTTAGGTATTGATATCGAAAACTGAAGCAGCAAAAATATTTTTGTTTTCACTATTTCATGGGCAAATGTCAAAAGAAATCGATTAGTCGTTTGTGTAATTTTTCGAGAAACATTGGTATTTCCTAATAATTTCCCAAAACTAAAGCATAACAATTGGTTGCCTTAATATCATGCCAATTTCATTTAAAATTTTGAACAAAGTTGTATCGATGAATCTTTTTTAAATGTTTTGTTTTTTATGTCATTCGTTTTCGAAATCGGTACCAAACACATGGTCAAAGCATTACAGAGTATTTAATTTGATCCTGTATATACATATCTCTGTCTATTCAATATAGTGCTCATAGAACTCGACTATGGGGTTAGTTTTTACAAGCGCGGTTGAGACAGGTGGTGGAAAATGATACAAGGATTTTTCAGCAGTGTAGGAGGCATTTTCGATATGTTTACTGACTCGCCTCAAATCTTTGAATAATTTGTCTATCGCTTCTGAATAATGCTAGATTTTAATATTATTTTACTATGGCTATAGATTTACAGTTTTTACTAACTATTGCTCGCGTCTTCACATACATCCATGTTTGTGAAGCCGCGGGTAGAATATTATAAAAAAACATAAATAAAAAGATGTGTATGCCAAGTGTCATGATAACTGGTCAATCGGTGTTGCAGTTTATCAATTACATATACAAAAACATCTATTTGACGTAATTATATAGATAACTTCAAGTATCTATGGAGCATCACAATAATAGCTCTTGAGGAGTTCCTACTGAGAAGTTCTTTTCCACGCGTTTTAAAATGTTATTCAATCATTTATCTTATCTCTAATATATCTACCTTATTACGAATGTTTGTCTCGTTTCAATTGTGCAGAATCATCATGATGTTCCACTTATTGATTCCAGTGGAGAGACATTCTAGTGATGCCTGATATAAATGGCATTGGCATCAGTTAACCTCTCGCATGTTTTCAATAAAAAAACAGCGGGAATTCAAATGTATTTTACATGATTCACATGGTGTATCATAAACAGTTGGGCATTGAAATAACATGATGCACACGTGTGCATCATAAACACGCGAGGGGTTAAGAAAATCAATTAGCTGATAAAGTAATCAAGCCTTGACAGTTTCTCAAGTGCGTGATTTGTATGGTTGTCATTCGATTTCCATCGTGTATCATGCATGATTTTCAATGTCCGATATATTAATCAAATCAAACTATCGCTCTTTGTAAAGTATTTGTATTCTACTGCATCTGCTTACATAGCCTGACCTCAAAATAGTTGGGAAAAGGCTAGGTAGATAACAATGATGATCCTTACTATTGAGGTGTCTAAAGTGACCATGCACTATTGATGATTTAAGCAGCTATTGATAAAATCTACGTAAATCAACTTACTCGTAAGCGAATGATTAAATCTACGTAAATCAACTTACAATAAGAAAAACATTGACAATAGTAGATACGCTAGAAGAAAAAATAGACAATATTATGATGCTGAGGGCCTTTTCATACGCTCTGATCTGAGGTCTAGGTCCTATCAGAAAGGGATGTATTCAAAACTGGAGTATAATTAAAACAAAACGTCATCCTTTCTCTTTACTGCATTTTACCAGTTATTTTTGAACCCCTTGTGTCAGCCTATTATAACTGCCGAATATACTTAAATATATGATAAAAATAGCCGCAGTTTTGTCTACGTGGTAATTGGAAATCATCTCACGGGAACATTCTACCGGGATACTCACACGCTTGTTGATATCGTCCCTAATATTTCAACATTCTTCTTTCTTTTCAGGATCTAAAGTCATATTTGGATTCATCGAAGCATGGCGTTATATACATCAGTTTTGGTACAAATGTGAAACCCAGTCTTCTTCCTCCGGAGAAGATACAAACGTTGGTGAAAGCTTTCTCTAAAATGCCTTATGATGTTCTTTGGAAGTGGGACAAGGATGTTCTGCCTGGAAAGTCACCTAACATCAGAATATCCAAGTGGCTACCGCAGTCAGATCTACTGAGTAAGTATAGTGGATTTTAAATGTATTGTTTTTTTTTTTAATAGATTGGTCACTATCCCTTGTTTTACTGAAAATATGTACTTTCAAAATGGATGAACAGTGATTAGTTTGTCATTCAATGAATCTGTAGTGTTATTAAAAATAGATATAAGTATACATACATATTCTGTAAAACTCGCACCTTAAAATTAGGTGAAGTTACCTGTCAATCCCTAGCATCTCGCAGTTCTATTCTGTAAAAATCTTTCCTTCACTAAGCAGGTAAAACAAAATTGAACAAAATTGAATTGAAACGGGTTGTGATTGCACCCAAAATGCCAGGGATTGACAATGACCTTCAAATAAGTATTCACCGTAAGAGTTTCACAAAAAATAGAGACTTTTGACATTTTCCGAATAGACGGTCTATTCGGAAAATGTCAAAACTCTCTCTTTTTTAGTAGTGAAACAGTATCATATGCCCCTGTTCTATGATTTTGTGCGATACATAGTTAAAAATAAGTAAGAGCTCAGTTTTAATAACATAGCTCATAACTTTTCGTGCCCTGGAACTGTAACGCACTGCTTTACATTGATAGTTGGAAATTGATGAGTGTGTTTTTTCGACGTACTGGGATGTACTCTGTTGGATTCTTATCGCTCAGTTCCACACTGAGAGTTGATAATCGAGCGTACGATGAAATCTCGCCGCAATATTTTTATATCCGTGCGGATTCGTTCTTGTTGTATCGCAGATAACGTACAAGTTTTTGTATCATACCTATTATACCTATATCATTCTGTTATGCATACCAAGTATGTCCATCTTAATATCGCACACTCATGCTGAGTAGATTGTTAGTGCGACGGTAATTATAGAAACAGCAAGTCATCGGCGTAATATGATAATGACAGTAAAACATGTTATAACATGTGAATCTGTTATTGAACAAAACAACCTTTGGTATAGTCTTAACAACTCAAAACAAAAACTTGACTGGGTAGGTCGATAAAAAATCATCGCTTCTATCTCTCATGTTGACCTTGACTATAGAGTAGACAGTACCGTACAGTATGGTATGTATATTAAATTATTATGTAGTCTGTTACAAAACGATGATTCCATACGATTTAAATGTAAACAAAGAGAAAATGTGCACTGTAGATGCAAATTTGTAGTACCACTTACATATTGAGTGCTTTGATTTGTTTAATTAAACACTTAAACCCAAAATTCTAAATTTTAATCTCAACTTTAATATTCTTTACTTTGTGAGGTTATTTTTGTATAAACTAAATTTCGTCACTGTTATTTTATTTACGAAAATAAAGATGATTTTTTTTTTTGTAAAAAGTGTTCTGTTACAAACTTCAAATCTGCTAAATAAAGATGAATGAATTACTAATATAATTTAGGTAGTAGGTGATTACGTAAGAATCCAGCGTAAATAGGGTTTGTTTACAATTTCATCAGATAAGTACTTTTAGACCAGACCATAGAAACAAGATTCTCAAGAAAACCGGTTATATCAGATTCTAATAAAAATAGTTCAAGCAAACTCGTTTATATTGTCATATGCTCAAAGTAGCCAAGTTTGGTAATAATCCAGGATTAACGCGGAAGTCGGTACCTATATTGTTTTACCAATTTTGACAAACATTCCTAGAAATTTAAACTTCACCAAAGTTGGAACTAACTTACAGTCACATATGAACAAACACAAACGCGCAGATCAAACAATTTATACACTGAAAACACTCATTTCGCATCCATATTTCGCACATATTATTTATATTTCCAGGACTTAAGTGATTGGTACTAATTGTGCTACTCGCAAAAAATATAAAACCAAAGTGCTATTTTCCAATAAAAAAAAGTTAAAATTCACGTTACGATTATGTTTTGCGTTCGTGCTAGGGTTACGTTTATAACGATTTAATTTGATCTTTATTAATTGCGAGATCAACCCAATCAATCAATTCAGACTATCGCAATCCACTTTTCTTCATAGGGCACTCCAAGACTGCGTCATAACACTCAGTCCTCCGCCTTCCACATTTACTCGTTTCAAGGTCAACTAAGAACAAAAAAAAATCTATATTGACAAAATCATTATTTGCATTCTTTCTTCCTTTGCAGAACACCCCAAGATTAAACTGTTTGTAACACAAGGAGGTCTACAGTCAACAGATGAGGCTATCACAGCAGGAGTACCGCTGGTTGGTGTGCCAATGTTGGGTGACCAATGGTATAATGTTGAAAAATATGAACATCACAAAATTGGAGTCAAACTGGAATTGGCGTCGCTTAATGAAGAAACATTTACCAATGCCGTGCAAAAAGTTATTGGAGATGACAGGTAAATTAAAATTTTAAACTTAACTCAACTACTTATCTCTAATATTCATAATGAACAGAGGTTTCCTGAACACATTTTTAAAAGAATCTAATCGACCATAAAAAATTCTGACGGTTACTCACTGGGACAGTTATTATTAAGACAAAATTATCTTTTTTCAAATTAATCTAAATTAGAACCATTGTTTATAAAATACTGATGCGTCAATGTTTGCCAGCATAAAAAGTCTAAAGTTCGAAATCTAGACGCTATCTCATTTTGAGTCTTAATTTCAAATAGGTACTGATAAAAATGACAGATTTAGTAACAGCCGTTTTAATTATTTTTTTTTTTTGTTTTTCAGCTACCGCAAAAACATTGCCCACCTGAGGACTCTCATGCTTGACCAACCAATGAAACCATTAGACCGTGGACTATGGTGGATTGAGCACGTGCTGCGTCATGGTGGCGCGAAGCATCTTCGGGCCCCGGCCGCCAATATGTCGTGGGCGCAGTACCTCGAATTTGAACTCCTTGCTATAGTATTATCAGTTTTACTCTCCGCATTTTTAATTATAGCCGGCATAGTTTATAGTTTGTATAAGTTTGTTACTAATAACTATATTATTAAAGCGAAGGTTAAGAGTAGTTAAAGTAGCTAAAAATTTTGTTGGCTTATCCATCTATTCTGCAAAAAATCACCCTGATCGCTTGGTGAAGTAAGCTCACGGTGAACTTAAAGTGAGCTGTCTAAAGTGTAAATTCCTAGCATCAAGTAGAATGACAGACCACTTCACCTACGTCACTTCAACTACGTATTCACGGTGAGATTTTTAGAATAGATCAACTGTTTTGTAAAGTTTTTCGTGATTCCAAAACGAATATTAACTTCAGTCAAAATTCAAAGCTTTGAGACAGTTTGTTTTTATCTTTATCCAGACACTCGTAAAGTTTTAAACAAAATTGACCAGTAAGACGTAGATTTAATGTCAGTTTTGTAATTTGTTTTGTAAACTAGTCGAAATGAAGTTCAAAATTCAAAAATGGCTAGACTGATTCAATCCCTTCTTGGAACCAGAGAGGTAATTGCGTAATTACCTCTCTGGTTACAAGAAGACTATTAGTAGGAAACGCTTTAATTTTGACAGTTCCACGACATTTATGGCGATGTTTATGTTGCTAAGCAGATAATTTTAAAAAAATTGCAAGAGTGGATTAACAACAACCTTCAAAATGATTCAGATTTTCTTGAATAGTGTGTTACGTAATTAGGATGAAGTATTTATGTGGCAGTAAAGATAGTCATTTCAAGTTTGTCTTTGTTTATGCGTGATTAGTTTTTGTAAAGGCATCCACTATAAAGGCGAAATTCTAAGAATGCTCTGCTTCAAACATAAATTGTATATGTCAATGAGAATTCCTTTTTGTCTATCAACACGTATCACTGTGTAGCTATAATTAGGTACTCAATATGTAAATATGTCTTGTGATCCGGTACAATATTATGGAACAAAGGTTATACAAAGTTTTTTTCTTGATGTATAATTATATCACTTTGAGTCTGAGTGGCCAGTTGTGAGAGAGATCAGTATCTAAGTTGTTATCCATAAGCGTACCTATAGGTAATATCTTAAATATAATGATATAAAATGTATTATTGTGATAGTAATTATAAAAAAACTTATTCGTTAAGTGTTTTGTACAGTCGATAATAAAAATTAAATGGTTAATGCTGACTTTCATTTTAACAGACAGACACCAGACGGTGACTTATTTAAATATATCAATCAATTTTATCAGGAAGGGCAATATTATGCAGATTATGTAATGAATAGTTATGGGCTGGCACACATAAGAATCGCGAAGACACGCAAGGTCGTTGAAGATAAATAAATTAAACTCCATGATCCAAACACGTGTTGTGTGTTTGATAAAAAAAGATATCTACCTACTTATAAACGACTACTTAGAAATGACGTCTAATGCCATGGAATAAAAATGTGTAGAAGTGACACTATTGCGTTAAACTTAGAGATCCAATTTGCACATCAGGGCCAGGTTGTATATTAAACAAAATATGATTCGATTCATGACCGTTACACGACACACACACACAATTATCCTACTAATATTATAAATGTGTAAGTTTGAAAAAAGTTTTTAAATTTAATGTTTGTTACTCAATCACGCAAAAACAGCCGAATGGATTTGAATGAAATTGGGCGCACAGATAGGTGGATTAAAACCTAAGATACTATTCATACCGGAGTGCGGTCCCATGAGATAATTTTTGACCTAAGCCACTAGACTAAGTCACTAGGTTTTGCCCGCATGGAGGTCACAAAAGCTACTAGTATTTTAATCATCAAAATAACCCTTTTTTGTGGGTGGGAAATCATCAAATGACGTCCCCCGTGGAACGGATGGGCGTGTCAGACTTTTACTGACTAAAACCCACCCGTGTTCCTTCAGTTGCCCATATTCTAGGGCCACGGTCCCACGTACGAACTGATCTCGCAGTCCTGGCAGGGAAACAACCCTTTAAGTTTGAATAATCCAATTGAATGACTAATTCATGAAAAAGTCATTCAATGCTATAGTTTACTAAATTAAAGACTGCGAGTATAATTCTGTAAAGTGATATTTTTATGCCCGTAAATCATGTTTTAATCAACATACAACCTACAACGACACTGACCTATAAATAGTAAAGAACATAAAATAATTTGAATTTCGTGGGCTACTTTAGCACATCCTCCTTAACGTTCAAATTAACTCAATATTTTTTTAACTTTTAACACAAACACACATAAACTCTTTGTTCAATCTAACAAGGCATAAACTAATGCTGAGTTATTCTGTAAAAATCTCACCGCGGAACCTGTTGTGAAGTAATCTGTCATTCAATCTGATGCTTTGGGGATTGTCACTCTTGACAGCTCAATTCACGCTCACTTCACCTACGTTTAAAAGGTAATTTTTTACTGAATAACTCGGCAGAATGCCATCGGGTACGATCTTTATTTACCTTCTCATATTTCTTCCTTTACCTTCATACATCCAGGTCATACACGCACGCTGGTTACGACTTTTAACATCGTTAACAAATACTGAAGTGCTCGTTAAAAGTTATAATCTAGCTTTACGTAAGTGTTAAAAATAACAAGACGAAGAGGAACTTAATAATCTTATCCATTATAATGTGAACTTTTAACGGATCTACGACAAATATTTTTAAACTTTGTATCACATCCTCAATCGCTTTCTAGCATCACCGGTGAAAAATGGTAAATGCACGACACCTAGTGGTCTCAGGGGAGCGTACTATGTGAGCTCGACACATGGATATGTAAATAACACTTGTGCGACAAAACTGTGCTACGACTCACCATAGTTCGAAAGCACGCTCGTGCGACACGCTAAATCTCGTCGTTTTTGGCACTCGCCGGCTGCTGTCACGGCACCGATCGCTTCGCTCGTTCGGCTCCTGTAAAGGAGGTTACAGTTTTAACCTAACCTAACTGAGTATACTACGTGAGCTCGAGTGTATCGCACAAGCGTGCATTTGAACTATGGTGAGTCGCAGTACAATTTTGTCGCACAAGTGTTATTCGCACATCCATTTGTCGAGCTCGCGTAGTACACTTGTGGATTGTGGCCTAGCCCCACTCACAGAAAGGATCAGGTATAGTAGAAAAAAAATAAAGGTCACATCTGTGCGGTTTTATAACTCTGTGTAGAAACACAGTTCAATCATAAGTCAAGAACAATCAATTAGGAGGCATGAACAAGATGTAATTGTACGGTCAGTAAATAATATAGTATTTCGTTTCATCATTCAAGCAACCGAAATATCATCATTATCATCATAGTAGTCTTTTCCCAATTATGGTCTGGTCGGCTTCCAGTCTAACCGAATGGAGTTGAATACCGATATTTTTTACTTTGTTTTCATGTGATATCGGACGTAAAGAATAGCATTTATTATACAAGCAATTTATTGGAAACTTTGAAATTGTTTCCATTCAAAATGACAACCTAAAAAAATATACCGACGAAGTCAATATGGTCCCGGATAATAAGAACAGCACCATACCATTTTTTCCCATGGGTGTCGTAAAATGCGACTAAGGGACTTACTAAAGAATGGACAGCAGCGTTCTCTACGAATTATACCCCCATACTGCGATCACCAACCCGCCTGCTAAGCGTGACGATTATGGCAAGCCCCCCAAATTGGGGGATGCCTATGTCTAGTAGTGGACATCTTTCGGCTGAAATGATGAAATGATAATCTATCTAGACTAATATTATAAAGCTGAAGAGTTTGTTTGTTTGTTTGATTGAACGCGCTATTCTCAGGAACTACTAGTCCGAATTATAAAATTCTTTTTGTTTTGGGTAGCCTATTTATCGAGGGAGGTTATAAGCTATATAACATCACGCTACAACTAAGAGGAGGGGAGCAGTAATGAAAAATGTTGCAAAAACGGGGGAAATGTATTCCTTTTGAGAGTTTCCGTTGCGTGCGCTGCGTAAACGGTTAAAGTAACGCAAAAATTATGTATGACGGAATTGTTCCTTTTAAAAAGTTTAAAAAAAAATCCGCGAGAGCATATGTATATATTTTAAGGTTGACTCACTACAACTCAAAAGGAGCAAGCAGCAACGAAAAATGGAAAACTAGCAGGCAAATCGATGCGACGGAAAAGGTCAGGAGAGCAAAAATTTGCCGCGGACGAAGGCGCGGGCAGAAGCTAGTTTTTCATAAAGTGACCGCTTATATGACCTCTTCAACCCAGTTACTGGGAAACACGATACCTTATTGACAAGACCACCTGTCAGACTTTCGGGCTTAACAACCCGTAACGAGTGTCAAAGATATATGAATAACAGCTAAGACCAACGTTATAGCGTGCTTCATAAGGCCCGAGACAATGAATGGTAATCCGTATAATGAGATTAAAAATAAAACAATTGCAATCAAGGAGAGAAACAAATGAATTTCGTTGAATTTGCAGCAAGTTGAAGCTATTTCATATTACAAGCTCAAATTCAGTTTATTTTTAGAGATGATTTTTGCTAGCTAATTGTGCTTTTGCCTGATTTATTGAATTAAAACTTTTGACTTGTTTTTGTCTAATGAAAATACATTGAAGAGCCAGTACTATAATTGCATTACATCTTACCTACACTTATCTAAGTTGATCCATGAAGAGTTGCAAAAACAGCTGACGGGGTTTGCTGACCGATTACGGGCATTGACCCTTGGCCTATCGAATGAGAAAATACAAAAAATGTATCATTCGTTTTCGATACTAATACTCGACACTTGGGTTAAATATTGTCAACGAATTTAATTTCATCCTGTATATAAGGTGCATCTATTCATACACGAAATATTTTAAGAGGTAATCCTGTAGATGGTAAAGAAGCTATCGAAGCAAAAAGAAATTTTTTATCGAAGCGTTTTTGAATTTTTGTAATTATTATAATTTTAGAACTGCGTGAGACGTTTTGCATAAAACCTTTACTCCAAATTCTATGAATGGCCCGCCTGACGTTGCGAGGGCGGCGACCGGATGGCACGAGCATGGCCGCGGTTTCTCGGGCCGTAAAAAATAAGAAGGAGCCAGTATTTCTTATGTGCGTCAAATAATTTACAAAAATTAATTTTTTTTCGTTGCTGTAGCTTCTTTACCACCTACAGGTGTACCTCTTAAAATATTTCGTGTATAAATAGATACACCTTATATATATAAGTATGTAGGATTTTTAATACAGAAGCATATTATATAAATGTAGTAGGTTTCTATTGTAATTATCTGTATGGTTACTTTCCAAAAAAACTTGATCTCTAAATTTGAAAGGAGATGATAGAGAAGATGAGCAACATTATGTAAGGAGCAAAGAAGTGTGTATTTTATTTATGTACATTTTAATAAACTGCCCCGTTGGTCTCGTGGTCGAAAGGGTGAATGCTGAGTGTAGTGTGTAGTGTCTGGTCCTGGGTTCGATTCCCAGGTCAGGTAAAGTGTTATTGGGTATTTCCATTAGGAATATCTTAGTAACAGCCCGGAGTTTGGAAGTTGTCGGTGTGTTACACCCGTGCTTCGGAAAGCATGTTTAGCTGTTGATCCTGTACCTGATCTCTCTCCGGTCGTGTCGGATCGCCGTCCTATCGGACTATGAGAGTGAGGGAACAGTGAGTGCCCCTGTGTCTGCTCACTCACTTGTGCAAATGTGCACTATAATATCTACCGTGCTGATGGCTAGTCTCCGTTGAGATTCGCCGCCATGGCCGAAATACGGTTTGAAGGAGTATATATGTCTTGGGACTTGTCCTCGACAGCCGGTGGAACTTCGTCGAACATTTCCGACGTTTGGCTCCCAGACTGGAGCGGGCTGGGGCTGCATTAAAGCGGCTCCTGCCCAATCTGGGGGGTCCAAACGCCTCCTGCCGGAGGCTCTACATCGGGGTCGTGCGGTCCATGGCCCTCTACGGGGCACCGGTGTGGGCGCCCTCATTGAGGCTGCGCCCAGCGCGCCGGTTGAGTGCGGCCCAGAGGGTCATGGCTATCCGGTTAATCCGAGGATACCGCACGATCTCGTGCGAGGCGGCGAGCCTCCTTGCCGGAGTGCCGCCATGGGATCTGGAGGCAAAGGTCCTCGCGCACATGTGGGAGTGGCGCGAGGAGGTGAAACGCCGGGGCGAAACTCCGCTGCCGCGACAAATCGCAGCTCGGCGGACAGAGCTCCGGTGTGATCTCATGGCGACATGGCGGGTACGATTGTCGCAACCCAGCGCAGGGCACGCCATAATTGCGGCGGTAAGTCCCCTCTTTGAGGAGTGGATAGAGAGGCGCCACGGCGTCCTCACCTTCCGCCTGACGCAGGTTCTCACCGGGCATGGGTGCTTCGGTGGGTTCCTGTTCAGGATAAAGCGGGAGGATACGTCCGGGTGTTTCCATTGCGAGGATCGTCTGGAGGACACGGTGGAGCATACGGTGGAGGTGTGCCCTGCCTGGGCGGAGCACCGCCGTGTCCTCGTGGAGGCGATCGGCGGCGGCGACCTCTCGCGTCCGGCCCTGGTGCGAGCCATGGTACGGAGCGAGAGGGAGTGGGAAGCCGTCACCTCCTTCTGCGAAGCAGTAATGCTCGCGAAGGAGGAGGCGGGGCGCGTGAGGGAGTGGCAGTCTCTGCGCCCTCACGTCCCTAGCCGCCGCAGGAGGAGACGCCCCGGGCGTCGGGAGTCAATAGCGGACTCCCGGCCACCGTAGGCGCGAGCTTGCGGGTGGCGAGCAATGGGTAGCTCGCCGCCCGGTAAGGACCAAGCTCGGGTCGACGGCGCGCAGTGTTCCACGCGCGCCTCAAAGAGATGTCAGCAGCAGCGTAGGGGTCTAATAGGACCGATGCCTGCCGGGGTCGCGTGATTGTTCGAAAGAGATACCGTGACCCTGGCACATGGGCAACTGATGGAACACGGGTGGGTTTTAGTCAGTAAAAGTCTGACACGCCCTCCCGCTCCGCCCAGAGCGGGAGAAGTCATTTGATGATTTCCCATCCTGAAAAAAAAAAAAAAAAAAAAAAAAGGAGTATATGTATATTTTTATTAAAAGAAGTTAAACGTAAGTTTTTAAGATCGTGACCAGCGACAATGACCCTGAATAATATTCACTCCTTTCATTAAGCTCTTTCATGACTTGCATAAAGAAATTTAGTCTTGAATTTAGGTGTGATATTCTTATTTAATGACATTTTAAGTACCTGTTTTCTAAAGCCCTATTAAGCGTGACGTCTAGCAGACCTAAAAGGTCAAAATCAAAAGTCACTTATTCAAATTAGGC
The DNA here is from genome assembly GCA_932294355.1 of Aporophyla lueneburgensis. Lineage (NCBI taxonomy): Eukaryota > Metazoa > Arthropoda > Insecta > Lepidoptera > Noctuidae > Aporophyla > Aporophyla lueneburgensis. The sequence goes on from OW028755.1 coordinate 10,613,040, forward strand.
TGTGAATCAGCACTTTTCGAATGTCAAAATAACATAAGGCAGTCCTCCAAAATGCCCGTCCTTCACCAGTTCCTAGTGCTTTAGCTGGAAAGAAGTGGCATGGTATTTAAAGAAATTATTTTTTCCTTTTTAGGAATATTTTTTCTAAATATAAAATTGTTTTACTCCTCCAACTGTTAAATTCTCACGTAGTAGGGTTCGTGTTTGACTGTTGAACTCGCAAGTAATTTATTGGACAATTTGATTTATACGCGCTTTAATAGTTTTATAGCTAACAGAACCTACCACCTAGCTACTGCTGGTACGTGTATTTTTTCAGCCTTGAAACATTTATGCCAGACGTTTGTTTTTATTTATAAGAATTTGTTTTACGTGTTTAAAATAAAATTAGAGTTACATATAGCTCAATATTTAGGCAAAAAACCTGTAAAAAGAGTTTATTGATTTGATTGACACTACTTATGAAAAATACTTGTTTTCTAAACTCATACTTCAAGTTAGTAATTTCATGTAATCTGGTTTTCTAAACTCAGTATGAGTTAAATAAAGTGTAAAAAGAGTAGGGAGGTCTTCGACTAGAAGTGGGACATTCAAATACGTGTTAGGTGTGGCTCAAAATGCGAAACTCTACTGTCGTGATGGGTATCAAATAAATTTACAGGACTTATATCAATTAACACTCATCACGACTAAATACTGGTTTTCTAACTTCATACTTAGTAACCAATTTCACATTCCTAACCCAAAAAAAATAATAATCTAACCTTTTGATTTTCTTTCCCCGTGATTGGTCATAGCGATTCGGCGCAATAGTAATAAGGTTAAGGAGGACTTCGCCGACCAGGGTATCACGTTTTTTTTCGCTGGTGTGTCCAGCTGTTTGGACTTTTGGCACAATATGGCTGATCACATTGAACCGCGAAAACAGCTACTGATGTAAAACCTAACTGTTGATTCCCGAAGATATCTTCAAAATTAACCTGCCCAATATTGAATTCCTAAAAAATCTAAATACCAGCCTATTACTGTCCCATTGTAGGGAAAATACCTTTTTCCATATAGAAATGGTGTGAGCATTAATCACCACGCTTGCAAAGCGCAACTGGTATGGATTTAAATATATATTTACATCAAAATTAACGCAATTTTCAAACTCCAAAATATTTTGAAAACTTAAATATTTAAGACGAAACAATGACAATACTTTAACTTAGTGTCAAGATTGTTGCACATAAAAGTTTTGTGTTTATCTGATTATGTATTCTTATTTTGAAATAACTTGAGTAAAATTTATGTGAAGTTAGAAGTTTTTGGTTGACTGCTTAACCGGATTTCCCTGTGGCTACCTTAATGAAATAAGGCCTCCAGCCAGGACTTAAAAACTTAAAACTAGAGCAACTACTCGCTAAGGTAGCCCTGTAGAGTACGAACCTCGGCTTAGGGCATCGCTGGTAGAGGGCAACAAGGGACGGACTGGATCGGAATGAAGGATGTGCAAGAAGAGGTTTGCTACATTAGCTGCGCTGTTCATTTGTTTGACAGCCACGCATCTGTGTGAAGTGTGGCCGTGGTTTGCAGTGTAAAATCCCGCCTCTGTATTATACACTCGTGTAGCGTACTGCTACTGTGGGGTAGCGCCTTTATTGTAAAGCCAACAATGAATAAGGTAGCATCGAGCAAAACAATCGTGGTACAAACCGCCTTTTGTTAAATTGATAATAGATAGATAAAAGCTCTTCAAATAAGATAAAAATGTAAGTGGATATTCGTAACTAAGGACCCTATAGTTCAATAGAGGCGTAACGTAACTACTTAGGCTATTTATATCAAGAATATCTCAAGAACTTGTTTCGATTGACTCTTCATACATACTCAGTTATCGATAAATCATTTGAAGTGTACGTACCTAAGTATACTAAATTGATTTGTTGCGCAATTAATTTTTGATATGAATTAATCGTTTCTAGAAAAAGAAGGGAATAGAAGATAATGATTATCAAAGTTTTAAAACACTGCTCGCAAAAGCCCACAAATCAGAAGAGAAGAGTTTTCATCCAGATCTAGCCCATCCCTTGCTGCCCTCTAGTTATTGTACTACACCTGCCCTTAGCGTGTAGTTGCCCTGGTTTTAAGTTTTTAAGCCTTGGCTTCAATTGATTAAAGTAGCCACAAGAAAGTCCGGTTCAACAGCCGACAATCTAATTGTTTGAGCTGCGAGATGTCATTCCCAAAAAAAATCATAGAAGAGTTACAGAGTACCCTCTTGTAAAGGAGTTTGTGCAAAATGCGATAAACACTAACACTAAATAATAAGTTGTTCTATTGTTGTTACTCCATGGACTTTTTTTCGAAATTAACATCATTATTATTCTATTTATTTTTAGCTTCACTTTTTATGAACAAAACAAAGTTGTAAACAAAAACTAAAGAAAAAAAGAAACTGGAAAGCCAAAAATATACCCACATTTTAGTCTGATTAAGCTCCTAAATTAATGTGAATAACTAATGTTGTGCGGCGACTTAACATTACTCATTTACATGAATTTAGGAGCTTAGTTAGATTAAAAGGCATATTTTTACTTTTTAGTTTCTTTTTAAGTTGGTACAATTTTTATTTAAAAAAAGTGTGTTATATGTAATTTTTCCATGCCTAGGGGTGGATTTAGATTATCAATTATAAATAGGACCAATTTCAAATTGTATAATAAATGATACATAATTAATCCATATAAGTAAAAATTTATGCGTGGTCGTACATACACAAAGTGATCCCTTATGGGTTTCGCTTTTCCTTTTGAGTTACGGAACCCTAAAAATATTGATATTGATTATTGTGTTGACTTGAGAACCTCCTACTTTTTTATTGATGGTTAACAATGTCGTCAAAGACGCACACGTTCACAAATTAACCATGCAGCTATAGTGAAGTCATTTTAATAGGTAACATTTGACGTCTGTCAGTTCATATGAAAGCAAATCGTAAAATTACTCGTATCAGTCATTATTACAATAAATATCTAATCGTAATTGAAAAAAGTTAAGCAATTGTGCAGTTCTAACAAAACGAAAAAATATATTATTTTATGCCCGCCGTTACAAGGTTACGTTGTTGAATTTTGATGAACTGTCAAATATTACCTATTAAAATGACTCCACTTTAGTGTGGTACACCTCTTCATGTACATCCTACGCAGCAGTGCATGGTCGACTTTACTGTTGGCAGAACAATGGCTTTTAGCGACTTGGCGATTTATGCCTACTAAAAATGTAATAGCATTATTACACAGTTCCACCACGCCTTTCGTTAATCTAAAGGCGCAATAAAGAATATGTGATGCACATAATTTCCCTGTCATTTGAATCTTAGTCTTTCGGTGTAACACTGACGAGAATTCCAAGGAGTATTAACTCATTAAGCACACTGCACACTTTCAAGTACAATCCAAAGATTTTGGAGGCAATTGTGAAACCATGGCTTCATTGGTTTAAAAGGTCGTCTTTTGAACAACGTAAATAAAACAATCTAAGTTGTCGAATTGTCAAATTGTAAAGCATTGCCATAAGACATACTCGTAAGTTACGCAATTACCCCCTATATTGTTGCGGAAGCAAACCCTCACGACACACAAACAAAAAGTTTCTTATCACAAACTCATATATCACATGAAAATTAAGAAACACCTACGCCATTAGCTCCCGATATCGTATCGAGAAGTTTTTGCGCAAAACTTCTGGCAAAATGCTATTTGATTTATTAGGAGAACCTTATCGGGACAGACTTAGTTTTTTATTGCGAACATTTTTACGCTTGTTTTTGGGACGGTGAATATTGGCCCGGACTAGTTCAGCCGGTAGGTATATGTAGTAAAAATCTTACCATGATGACTTTCGTATAGTGAGCTCTTTGTAATACAAAATGGAAAATATTCCATAAAAATAAGTTCTTTTTTTCTTTTTCACAGTACCCATTCAGCAATGCTAACATAATAAAACTGTGCAATTATATATTTTGGATGCGGAATTACGGTTGCGCCAATATGGCAGCCCAGTTGAAAATAATATTAAGTTATAATGGTTCTTTTTTGTTATAAAATCACAAACCCTTCAGAGAATAATAAGATAATCAATCATATTCACTACGTTGGAACTGAATTAGATGACAATAAAACTCTCAATTTTTACAAATCAAGATCATGGAACACATGCATCTACAATTATTTTGGATACAGTTGTTTGTAAAACAAGCCCGATAGCCGGACAGTCAGTCAGACCAAGGGGTATTATTTATCCAATAACTTGGTTCTAGCGGTCAGATAAATGGTAATGAGCTGTATCGGGTTAGTCTGTAAGCCGACCTCAACATAGTTGGAAAAAGGCTGGGCAGGTGGTTAGTAACACAAACACCGACAAATATTTCGCTGTTTTATAGGTAAGAAGAATAGAACTTTAGCATTTTTGATGGACTGCTTCGTTGGTCTAGTGGTTGCAAGTGCTGCTGCTGAGCATGAGGTTTTGAATTCGGTTCCCGAGTCGGGTAGCGTTAGTGGATTCTTCTAAAAAACCGTCGTTTTTCTTTTGTTTGGGTAATATTCTATGTATTGACGAATACGAACGTACAGAGGAAACACAATGATGGCTCTTGTTTGTCGAAAATAATATATTTACTTTCAACTCATTACATTTTGTGGACATATTAATATACAGAATTTCAACTTGGAACAAATAAATGGTCAAATCGATTCTCACAAATGTACATTAACGTGATTACATAAAATCTAAGCATACTTTAGCGGGGTTTTTCGACGCCAGGCCAGGCCCCGACCATAGGATTTTAATTATTATGTGGAAGCGTGATAATCGTGGGCCCTGGGTCAAGAAGTGGCGAGCGAACTGTCCGCCGCACAGTGTTATATGAAGACGATTTTTCGGACATTGCTTTTTTATATACAAAACCGATAGTTTAAGTTATTTAAATGCAATATTTCGTATCCCCATTTCACTAGTATGTTTAGTTTATGAGATATAAATTTTTGAAAATCGTCTTTTTTCAACCAGGTATTTAGAAAAAAAAAATCATATCTCTGAAACTAAATATGATACGCAATTGTGACCTAAGAAACATCGAAGGAGTTTTTTATGCTGCATATTTTAAAGTACAAATAAATCTCGGAACTTCGTTAGATTCAGACTTATACGAGGTTTTCAGTTTTTAGTTTTTATTTTTTTTCTCGGTAATGCCGTCGTATTTGGAAAAGTTATTTACACTAAAATTAGGTCCTTCATCCTACATACCACAAAAATAACACATCCTAATTGCGTGGAATCTAGAAACCACAACATTTTAAAGTTTGATCCGTATTCTACGTCGTTAGGGTTGTCACGCGATCATATTATATTAGTTCATATCCGGATCTGAAGTTATGTCTATATTTATACCAAAGTTATCCACACAATCAGAAGAATCGCCAAACTTAACGGGCAGTGGGCAGGGCACATTTACATTTTAATGTCATTTTTGATTTTCAGAACTACCTCCAACAGAACAATTTAGGGGTTTTTAAAGATCGTATGGAGGAATCTTATTTCTTAGGTTAATAAACTTAAAACTTAGCACAAATTAAAATCAAAATAATGATTGTCATTGCCGATTCTGTTGTACACCGAACTAAACTATCTCTAAAATTCCTTACTTTTGGCTATGAGAATTGTAACGCTATTCTGCAAGAAAAAATCTCTAAATTTAAAAATTATTTTGACACGACTAAAATCGAATTTGACAATCGCGACTCAACGTGGTATTTTTTTTTCTTTTGGCTTCGCAACGTGGTACTTTTGCGCTACGCAATGAATTTTTTGAGAGACGAAGGCGCGTGCTAGGAGGCAGCCTGGACGTGTTTTATATGAAAATTTACACTTTTTGTTAGAAAAATATAAAAAAATATTACCCACGTGTTAAGATTTAAATGTGCAGGGCACAGACATCTTATTATTTAGATTTCTGTGGTGCAGGGGTTTTAAAGGGGGTCGAAATTTTCATTATTTTTGTGATAGGACACGCTATTTTCGAGATATAAGCAAAAGAAAAGGAAAACAAAAAATACAGTACTGTCTTTGCCCGTGAAGGCGAGGCCTTAGTGTGAATTTTAGTTCATGATCACTAGTCTTATTCCACACTTTTTTAATCGCGATTAAAAATAGTCAGATTTAGTTAAAATAAATTATTAAGTCAATTTTTTTTTTTGAAAACCCGCAAACTCAGAATAGCAAAATTGACATTTTCACTAAACTAATAATTCAGTGTAATCTTAGTGCTATCAAACTAAAATATAGTTAAATTGTGTCACTTTTAGTCTATTTCAGGATAGAAAATCGTTGTTTGACAGGGATAAATCAAATTTAAGTGATTTTTAGTTTAGTTTAGAGAATTTTGTGACAATAGAATCAGCCCGTTATTCTTTTGTCAAAACTACCGTCAAAATTCAGTTTTAAAGGGTGTTAAAGTTTTTATGAAAATATGCGTGAACGAAATTGCTGGCCAAGTGTAGTTTCAGTATAAATAACTTATCCCAATACTACGGAATTATAGAGAACAAAATAAATAAAAAACTAAAAACCTTTTATAAGTCTGGATATAACAAAATTCCTAGTATTAATAGTCGAAATTTTAATAACAAATACGTACCATTAAATAAAAATTGAGTCATCAAAATTCAGATTAGAAAGTGACAACCCTAGCTAAAACAGTTAATTTGGAATAACTTCTAGATTCCACGCAATTAGGATGTGTTATTTTTGTGGTATTTAGGGAAGATAGAGGGCATAATTTTAATATAAATAACTTTTCCAAATACGGTGGAATTACCGAGAAAAAAAAATAAAAACCAAAAACAAAAAACCTCGTATAAGTCCGAATCTAACGAAGTTCCGAGATTTATTTGTACTGTAAAATATGCAACATAAAAGTCGCCATCGATGTTTCAAAGATCACAATTGCGTATCATATTTAGTTTCAGAGATATGATATTTTTTTTCTAAATACCCGGTTGAAAAAAAGAAGATTAAAAAAAATATATCTCAAAAACTAAACATACTAGTGAAATGGGGATACGAAATATTGCATTTAAATAACTTAAACTATCAGCTTTTTATATAAAAAAGCAATGTCCGAAAAATGGTCTTCATAAAACACTATGCGCCGTGCGCGGAGCTGAACAATAATATATTCAAATACTCACCTCATGGTTGAAGAACACCTGCCAGAGACCACCTACCACCGATGACCGCGCCTGCGGCCGCCTGCCTGTCACCTGCCTGACATAAATGAGTATATATTGTATTGTGTAGTGACGTTATGAGTTTCTCCAGGATACCATCCACCACAAACACCGCTCCAATAGGCCCTGCTACCAAGAGGCATGCGGTCTCCAACACGCGTTTTCCAATAGCGTCACTGTCACTTCAAAGTATTTCCAATAAACAAACTGAACCCGTATTATCTCGTCAAACGGGGTTGGTTACGCACAAAAACAATTGGATCATGGCAAATTGCCACAAACGGATCGATTTAAAGGGATTAATTTACAAACGGAACACCAAGAGGACCCACCATCCCTTTTAAGATCAAAAAACAAAGAGTGTCAACGTCAAATTGACAAGTGACTGACAAATTGAGATGTCGCTCCGTTAGGTACGTTTAGAAACGTAGGCGCATAGAGTAAAAAGTCAAACGGGACGGAACATCTACCCCCCCCCCCCCCCGACGGGCCTTCCCGTCCGCTAATCAATTGGCAATCCCGACAAGGTTGCGTTTTATCAGTCCACTTGACGCGCTGCTGGAGGATGTGCAAATACTCCAAGCTCCAACGCTTCCAAAAACTCTGAGCGAGCTGCTGCACCAACTGAAACCGCGATAGCCGATTTTGGCTCACATCGACAAAAGGGTACTCGGGCAGGGCGACAAGTGGCTTTCCAATCAAAAAATGGCTCGGGGTTAGGGCCTCCAAGTCGTTCGGGTCCGAAGACAGCGGGCACAATGGGCGCGAGTTCAATACAGCTTCAATGCGGCAAAATATCGTAGCTAACTCCTCAAAGGTGAGAACGGTGTCTCCCAACAATTAGCGCCAAAGTCCCTTTGCCGCTTTCACCGCGGCTTCAAGAATACCCCCCCAATGGGGGCAGACTGGCGGGTCAAAACCATAACAAACAACAACAACAACAAAAACCAAACAACAACAACAACACAACAATTTAACCAAATGGCCCTCCTTAGGCAACAAAAGGGGGTGACGGGCCCCATAAGGAAGGCTAGAGTGCTTCAACCGTCAACAACACGCAAAAGACCCGTATCGTCCAAAAAGGGGTTCAACTTTCTAACGGCTCCCAACAATATCCAAAACTCTCGCTGCAGAATGGCCAACAGCGCATTGCAACCGGCATGCGAGTTCTTACTGTGACGATCAGTCACCAACAATTCAACAATTTGTCGAGGGAGCTGTATCGACTCAACAAAAATCAGGGTCCTTCGTTCCAACAGCGAGCACCTTGAGCCCGGGCAAAGGACCCGACATCAAGACTGGCGTTCGAGGCCAATCATCCTCGGGGTGAGTCAGCCAGTCTGGTCCCCACCATAGGGGTGAGCAATCAGGCGGGGTGCCATGCACCCACGTGAGGCTACGTCACCTGGGTTCAGATCTCCAGGCACGTGCCTCCAAATCAAAGCGTTTCCGAATTTTGAATCTGGGACACTCGGTTCGCAACAAAGACCTCCAAAGAGTGGACGGACGTCTTCATCCAACACAAAACAATTTGACTGTCCGTCCAGGCGTAAGAAGCCCAAATGTCCACAGTTCCATCCAAAGTGTGAGCAACGTGGTTCAATAGACGCACAAGAAGCGCCGCCCCTGACAATTCTAACTTAGGGATGGTCAGTGCCGTCCGGAGGGGGGCCACCTTGCTCTTGACCAAGACCAGTGACAACTTCACCTGGTCTGTCGCGCTGACGGAGCGCAGATAAACAACAGCTGCATAACCGTGCGAAGACGCATCACAAAACCCATGAAGGGTAGCAATGTAGCTCCCAGGGGGGAGGATAGCGTGGGGTAACACGACCTCGTTGACTGCGGGGAGTGCGGATACAAATTGGAGCCAATCTTCCAACTGGGTTTCCCGAAGTGGCTCGTCCCATCCAAGTTCCGCAGTCCAAAGGCGCTCAAGAAAACATTTCGCCCAAAACAATACACAAACAAAACAACAAAACAATAGACAAAAGGCAACCCTGGGCTCCCGTGTCCAAAATGGCATGGACCACAACAGAGTCCCCCGTGGGCCCCCAGACCCTGACCGATGCCGTTGGCAACAAAACCGTATCGATCTGAGGGGTACCTTAGCGGGGCAGGCGCCAATGTCCTAACAATGCCTGGGCGGCGACCGATCGCCGCACCCAGGCCCAAGTCTTTCCCGACGAGGATGGAGGACAAATTCCTCGTCTGCGCGGTGTCCCGAGCCACGTGCCATCGCTGGAAGGGCATATCCCACCGGATGCCTGAATGGCAGGGGGGCGTGACTTCAACCGGGGACGTTCCGCCAATGAAGGGGAGGGAAGGCGGTGCTGGTCTGGCCAGCGCTGCCTAGCAACAACTGCGTAATCGCCTTTACGCGGGGAGACCAAATGGCGGTCGCGCGGCTCCCGATCAACTTGCGCGGGGGGTGGAGTGCGGCGCTCAAAATTGCGGGCCTCTCCCCGGTTCTGAACCGGCGAGCCAGAAGCCCAGTGACCAACTCCATGGTACCCCCCGTGCGCGAACCTTCATCAGAGGCTGGTCTGCCAGCGTGGTTCGCGTTAGCGCACAAAATGTCCAAATGGGACCCCCTACAAAATCTACAAGGGCGGGGGTTGGGGCAGTCCCGATGAAAGTGAGCCCCCAAACAAGAGAAGCACAAGCGGCGTGCATTGGCAATTCGGCGGCGGGCACTCACGTGCAATTTCAAAAAGGCCGCGCAAGTTGCCGTGCCATGCCCCGTGTCCCTACAAAACTCACAAACAGGACGACTCTGGGTGCCAGCAAAACGAGTGGCGGGGCGACTATCAACAGGCCCGCGAGCCCCTGTCCGTCCCTGGTCTCGTGGCCGGGATGACGGATGGTGTGATTCACTGGCAACGCCAGAGTTATCCACAAACCGACACTCATCCTCCAAAAATTTGATGAGGTCACCAAATGGGGGGAGATGTGTGACACTATCCCCACCATACTTTTGCTCGAAACGAGCCCTCAAATCGGCAGGAAGCCGTTGCAGCACAACATGTACCAAAAGGTAAGACCAATGGTCCACCGGCAACTCCAATTGCTTTAAAGCGTTGCTCGCTGCCACCAACGGGTTCAACAGGTCAGTACGCAATGCTGACAAACCAGTAATGACCGGTAACCCCAAAATCAATTCAATATGAACGTCAGCCAAACAACGTTTAGTTCGGTACCGCCGGGTGAGTAGTTCTAAAGCGGTAGGGTAGGCTGAGTCAGTCAACGACAGATGCTGTACCAAGGCTCGGGCCTCAACTTCCAGGACAGACAACAAATAGGCCAACTTTTGGGCGGGTCTGAGGTCCGAGCGTGCATCAACCAAACTTTCAAAAAGGTTTTGGAAACCCAACCAATGGTCCAAACGACCGTCAAAGTGTGGCAGTTCCAAAGTAGGCAATCTACTCAATAGTCCGGGACCTGAAACAACCGAGGTCTCCGGTTTGACCTGGACTGGTGTCCGGCTCTGCAATATTTCCCGAGCACGTTGACCAATAACATCCCCCAGGTCCAAGATCTGGTCGTAGTCAGCAAGGACCTTATCACGTGCTGCCTGGTCCAGCACTTCCAGATCCACTTCATAACTGAACTCGTTGTAGCGGGTGACCAGAGCACCAACGTTGCCGAGTCTCACGTTCAACTGCTCGAACCGAGCAAGCGTGACCCCTTCAAGATCCGGGCGCTCAGCGGTCGCTGCAGCTGAAGTGAACCACCGTAGCTGTGTGGTCATCCACTGATTGCTTCTCTCACCGCTTTGTGTGCCATTACACAAATAATACAATTCAAATAAACCAAATAATTAAATCATCAAACAACAAAGTTCAAACAATATAACCAGGAAAACCAAAGCAAACAATCAAACTGCCAACTCAAGACAACTACAAAAATATTGGTTCCAATCCAATGAACCTTATTTTAATTCAAACAATGTCAACGCTCAATATGTTAATTTCAAATGTTAATTTCACAAACCACTTTGTCAATGGTACAACAATAATAAACCTTTATTCCAATTTAAAACAATGTTAATGCTCAAAAATGCCAATCTCAAATGTTAACTTTCACAAACAACCATGTCAATGGTACAAAAACTCAATATTTTAATGTCTTCCTGACATTCAACACAACAGAGGTCAGATACAAACAAGGGGTTGTAACATAGCCCAATCCAATCAACTCCACTAGCACATGCAACCCGGCCGACCCCGGCAACATCAGTTACTCGTTTCAACAATTTAAAACAAATTAATACAAATGAACAAGCAATACAGTTAACAAATATTTACAGCGAATTACTATTTCCTTATAGAGACTGCCAAGCAATTAGCTCACTGCAAATTACCAATTGTGTGGTTGTATATCTTTAACCACGCTCTGCTACCAAGGATGTTCGACGCCAGGCCAGGCCCCGACCATAGGATTTTAATTATTATGTGGAAGCGTGATAATCGTGGGCCCTGGGTCAAGAAGTGGCGAGCGAACTGTCCGCCGTGCGCGGAGCTGAACAATAATATATTCAAATACTCACCTCATGGTTGAAGAACATCTGCTCTGGAGCCTACCTGGATTTATGTATGTAAATGAGGATATATTGTATTGTGTAGTGACGTTATGAGTTTCTCCAGGATACCATCCACCGCAAACACCGCTCCAATAGGCCCTGCTACCTAGAGGCATGCGGTCTCCAACACGCGTTTTACAGTAGCGTCACTGTCACTTCAAAGTATTTCCAACAAACAAACTGAACCCGTATTATCTCGTCAAACGGGGTTGGTTACGCACAAAAACAATTGGATCACGGCAAATTGCCACAAACGGATCGATTTAATGAAATGAAATGAAATGAATTGCACCGATCCCAGCGTGGTTTGACCAGACTCGATTAATCGAATGAACCCCGAGATTTGCACTAGCCCCTGAAGCGTCATGATTCATGGTGCTACATAGGCCATTGCATATCAAGAAGTAGACCGGGGGGCGCTGTAATGGTAGGGAAGACGTGCCCATTGGATAGGAAAGGATTACGAGCCTACCGACTATGCAGCCTTAAGTAAGCATTGGACTAGTGGAGAGAAGGGTGATATTTGTCTATAGGAGGGCATCTTTTCACGTCGTCGCCGGCATGTTGATCCAGGTCGAGCTTCTCCGATGCATCTTTTGGTGGAGTTAACCGTTTGCTTGGCTCTTTTCTATGTCGAGGCTTCGCTATGTTCCGTGTTGTTGTTTTCTTGGTCGTTTTCTGAGTTCTCGCTGATATCAGTTTCTGGTTTTTTGTAGATATCACTAGCCGCTTTCTTGATCTTATTTCTGTCTCCAGCCGTGTCCCTCAAAAACTGGATATCCTTGTCGAAGTATTTCATGTCCTGTTTTAGGTTGTCATTTCATTAGTAAATAGGTCGTCCGACCTTCTTAGATTTGGGCCCGTACTGCATTGCTGCATGAAACAGGTGTGGTTCAGAGCATCTGAAAATGTGTCGCACATTCTGTGGTTCTTGGTGCGTTTTGTTATAGTTTTCCCGTCTAAGATTTGACGCATTTTCTCTGTCTCGGTTTGTTGATCGAGTCTCTCATGATAACTCGTTCGTATCTTCTCGGTCTTGATCGGTTTGCCTTTGTGAGTGCTGATACTTTTAAGTCATATATCATACAAGGTAAGATAATATCTCCAGCTTGTCCGTCCTAAACTTGATTCCCATGTCGAAGTACTCGTATTTCATGTCTTGTTTTAGGTTGTCGTTCCATTTGTAAGTAGGTCGCTCGACCTTCTTAGATTTGGCCTTGTACTGCATTGCTGCATGCATGCGTTGTGTGGTTCACCGTGTGCTAGGTAGCACATCCTGTGGTCCCCGACGCGTTTTGTTACGGTTTTACCGATTTAAATTTGATGCATTTTCTTATGTCCGCAGTTTCCTGGTTTCCTTTTTTCCTAGCTTGGTCAATCAAATCATGACTCAACTCGTTCATTTCTTCTGAGCCGCAATAATGTGGTATTGGATTCGTTTTAGTTCTTCCAGCTCATCTGTAATGAGGATAAGGTCGTCCGCAAATGATAATACCATCGGGAGTGTTGATGATTTCCTTTGTTTCTTTCGTCGTCGGTCGAAGCGGGCCGAAGGCCCTTGGACCTTTTTTTTCCTCTCATTTGGATATCGGTACCCTGCTTTTTTTTCGGTTTTGTTTGTTTGTTTTTTTTCCTGTGGAATGTGTTGAGCGTTTGCATGTGTTTTGCGGGGTGATTATTTTTTTCCCTAGTTCGGTGAAGCATATTTATCACGTGTCTGCATGTTTCTTGTTCTGATATTTAACCTTTTGGAGTGTTATATGGCTTTCTTTTACGTGATTATACATATTGGAGTTATTTGGTTGCTTGCTTTGTAGAAATTTGGCCTTCTGTAGGTTAAAAAGGGCTAATCGGTGGTCCCTTGAGTAAATCGTCTGAAGAGTCAGAGTTACCTCCGTTAGAATGTTCCAGGGTACTTCGATGTTTTCATTCGTTGAGGTGATTACTACATTTGCTAGTTTTTTGTTATACAGTCTTGGTATTTTGGTTTGGTAGGATTTCTATTCAGCGCGGCACAGTTGCATTGTTTGACATACTTGGTCTCAACCGTTGTTACATTCGTACCATGTCATTGTTTTTGTGTTTGTTTTTTTCCCCTTTTTGTTAACTGTTCTATGATATTTTGATCTTGGCAGTCCCCAAATTATTTTATTGTATTCTATTTGAAGTGTTTCCCTGTTAGCAATATTCATGAATAGTTCGCCGTTGTAGTTGGAATCTTCATGCTGAAGCGTGTGTTGCATCGAACCTTTGCGTTGGGTACTTCGACCTCGACCAATATGGGCGTTGAAGTGTCGTATTTGCAGCGCACCTGTCCTTGTTTTTCGTCTAATCAAGTTTAATACGTTTGTGAAGGATCTGATTGCTTTCTAAGTACAGCTGTACGGTTGTGTGTAGTTGTATGATGCGTTGGTTGAACTTTGCGTTTTGTTTATCCAGTTGTTCTTGTATTGTTACTTTGATCAGGACCCAGCTATCATAGTTCTTCGTGTAGAGGATGTGTATATGTATTAATGGGTTCTCTCGATCGCCGATCGGTGTTTTTTTGCGTTCTGTTTATGTGTACATTCATATTTACGAGTTACAATTTGGACGCGGTGATGATGGTATATTCGATATACCAGAATGTTTAATTAATTGCACGGTTATGTATTTTGTTATCCTTTGTTCCTGGAAAAGAATGCTGTTGGGGAGAAATTCCTACATATTATTTAGAAGTGCTAGGTGAATTCTATTCTTCCTTCCAAATCATATGTAGCGAGATTTTGACGGATATTCTTGTGATCAAATGTTATATGGTGAGATATCTTACTAGACAAACATTTCCCGTCTTTTGTGATGGGTACGATTATAAAGATTGTTATTACTTTTGTTTAGTCAAACACATTTGTGTCAGTAAGGGGCTGAAACTGTCTAATTTGTGAGCTTGACCTTTTTTTTTTGTTTTGTATCGTTATCTGTAGAGCAAAAACGTCTGGTGCAAACTTAAGAGTTCGAGGTATTTTTTTATTATCTCTTCAGTCCACATGTATATTTACATTCCGGTGACCGTGGCCTTTTGCAAAACAATTTGAGGAATTTGTTACCATGGTACACACGTCGACAAATCAAGCCATTCATTTCCCGTATAAACTGACTTCTCTTTGCACGGAAAGCCTATACAATGCGAGGTCTGTTAAAACTGGAAATCCATAGTTTGATATGTAGCTGTGTGTACACTTATAAGATCTTTAGATAAGGCATCTTTAACGATATCACATTTAGTGTTAGAATAATAGCGTGAATTTGTTTGTGTGACGACACTGGTCCGCAACGGCTGCTTGAGATGACGTTGTGTGCGCGCGCGCGCGGCATATCTAGGCCCGTCTACGCAGTTTAGCTAACGTATCCCTGTAATATTAAGAACGGTCTCACCGGGTCTAGCGCCATGGGTTACTCGTCCTCCGGCAGTCAGTCTTCACTACAGCCTGAGCTTATGACACTTTTGCACAGAGAGACACACACAAAAAACGCGTTTTGATTTCGAAGTCGGCCGAGCCAACATGTGTTGCGCGCGCGCACAGACGACCGCTTGCGACGAGGGTTTAGCTTGAACTCCTGCCACAAACGGATCGATTTAAAGGGATTAATTTACAAACGGGGTCGGAACGCCAAGAGGACCCACCATCCCTTTTAAGATCAAAAAACAAAGAGTGTCAACGTCAAATTGACAAGTGACAGATGTCACTTAGGTACGTTTAGAAACGTAGGCGCATAGAGTAAAAAGTCAAACGGGACGGAACAGGGGTAATGAAAGAACTAAGATGGTTTCCTATATACAAAACCATCTGCACAACAACATCCCCATGCCACAAAGTCTGAAAAGTCTCAACAGTTTTTTTAAGTACCGTTGTCCTCTCACTCATTGGTGAGTCCTGTGTCTCAGCAGTGGAAATACCATAGGTTGATAATGAAGTGACATCTGAGTGTAATATAAACCGAGCCCCCTACATAATTCAGTACCAATTCTGAGTGAGATTCATTAGCAATTCAGAAAAACTGTGAGATTATTGCAAATTCAGCTCAAGTTTCAATCAAGGATTCTTTTTGAACCAAAGCCAGACAAGAAATTTTGTGAAAGATCACTTAGTTTAAAGTTCAAACTTCTAAAAAGCAATCCCTACTTATTTCACACTAGTAATAATTAAAAAAAGTTTCAACCATAAAAGTTTTTAGCCTCACAAACAATGGTGCAGAGGAATCTACTTCAAAATAAAAGTTTTTTCAGAGGGTGGCGTTGTAAATATCCTTGGCGCACTATAAAGCGACGCTTCTAGCATTATATCCTGAAAAATATTATGGCACATTACACAAAGTGCACTGGCGCTATGAAATCTTTCTTATATAACACGATGTGGAAATAGTATGAGATATAATATGTACTCACAGTAATTTTATGGGAGCTGGGCTTAAATGAGATAGCTGTTGAACATTTTTAGACAAAGGACCAGAAATAGTTCAAAGCTGACGCCTCGTTGGTTCAGAATAGGTTGCGAAATATTATTTGTGTTTTTTTGAAAGGTAAATTTATTATAATCAGTGGTAGGAGTTTTTTTGTTGGGCGTTGATGCGGTTCTATATTCAAATTCAATTAGTATATTTCACATTAAGAACATTTTATGAGACTTGATGCATATATACAAATAAAATCTACACTTCAATAATATCTAACCACTCAACCGTCCATGGTTACAAAAGTAACCAAATAAAATTTCGTCGAAACGTCCATGGTTACTTTTGTAACCATGGACGTTTTATGCGTCATTCGTCACTTGAAACGTGTTTATCGCTACAGTCCTTTGATAGTCGTACATTGGAGAAATACTAGATGTCGCTATATGAGATTTGTCATCCAGTAGAGTGAATTTCATCTATGGACCGGCAACATAAAATTTAGAAAAAAAAAAAGAAAATGACAGTTCATCCGTGTTGTCTAGTGAACTATGTTTGTGTGTGGATCTCCAACTAAAATATGGTAAGTTTTCTGTTTTTATACCACATTTATGTTGTTATTGTATATCAAATTAAACGTGAAGATATTTCCTTTACGAAATATGCATTACTACGCCAATTTCGAAACGTTTACATGGAATAATATAGCTGGAAAAGTTTTATGATGACCGCGCGGACATTGTTCGTTGGTTGTTGTTGATCCATTTTTCGAATTAGTTGTTTTTGTTAAATAAATGCTTAAATATAAGAGAATACTTTACTATTAGCACTATAACAGCTATTTACAAACGAAATATATTGAGATGGGGTCTACAAATTATTCAAACGCAACTCGTAATTCATGATTTTAGTGTTGGCTCGGGGACCTTTGGAGAAGTATTTGTTTTTTCTTGATAGAAAACTAAATACTTATATTTAGATATTGGTGTCATTTTGAAGGGTATATTATGTACTATTATAATAAAAATAATTTTGCCTAGTAACTATTATACTTTTCTTGTAAAATACGAAATAAAAAATAAATACGATATTTTTTTGAAATCCCCGACTTTATTTTCTAATTAGAATTCAATATCTAATTAGCTTTTTGTTTGATTAATTTAGTTTTTTCCAATTAGAATTCGATATCTTATTAACTTTCCGTGAGTATTTCTTATTAGAATATAGCTATAGTAGTTTTTCAGTCGTAATCGTTTTTGTGCAAAAAATTCGCAATGTCGTAAAAAAGAAAGTGAAATTTGACGCCCGGACAGTTGGGGAGATAATCGCCGCGCGGGTTGGACGGTTGAGTGGCTAATATCTTAGGACAACCAACACACAGTTTGGGAGTTTCGGATCAAATAACGGTGTATTGGTTGTCCTAAGATATTTATATTTATTTATTTATACTTATATATTTATAAATACATACATATTATAGATAAATTACACCCAGACACAGAACAAATAATTGAGCTCATCACACAAAGATTTGTCCTGGTTGGGAATCAAACCCACGACCTCCGTCTTATCAGTCAGGGTCACTAACCACTAGACTAACAGGCCAGTCAAAACACTACACTAAGTGCACTAAGTATTGCAGATATAAAAAAAATAAACACAAAACGTACAAAGACAACACTGAGAGTTTATTTTGGGTTGATGTTATGCCGTATTCATACAAATTTCTACACGAAAGATGACAAAATTCTCCAAGTCAACCATTTATTTATTCAGACGTCCAACGTAGCTCAATAAACACGGATAGGCTTACCAATTCCTAGGCTCAACACAAAGCCACGACATTACGCCCCTACCGAAATTTTTCTTCATCACTCATCACAGAAAAGAATTAGTATTCATGCTATCAACGCAAATTTTGTTTACTTAAAAAAACCAATCAACTCCATAATTATGTTCCGCAAACAAGGCTATAAAGAGAGTTTCTTTTCCGAATATTTCGTTGAAATTATGGTCTGGAGTTTGTAAACACGCTCCTTTGGGCGACATTACTATTCAGTTAAAGTTTGCAACTTCATTAGTGGGGTCATCAGCATCCTTGTCTCCAGCTGGAGCCGCTTCAGTGGAACTCATTAGTGTAACAAAGTTGCATTACGTTGTAGTAAGATGCGAATGACCGAAGTTAGGAAGAATGTTCAGATTAGGCTGTAAGTTCCCTCCAAGTTTGTGTGAATGGGCTCCTCCGAGGTGAGTTAGGGAGACCCTTTCTGGAATGGAACGAGTAATGACCATGCGTTTGTGACGCACTGCTGTTTTCGTAATGAAGTTTGAGCGTTGTAGAAGTTTCAGCGTTCTCTGTAGGCGATTTAACATTTTAGGTGGTAACAGCGTCTGAAATATTAAATTGGCGCTTCGGTCTCTCTAGTATTAAAATTGTCTAAAGGTCAAAACGCTTGAAATAACAACGGTAGTTATGATTTATTGTCAGCTATTATAATCGGCCTTTAATTTTTCCACTGCTGGGACACATTCCTTCTCTCGGTGTGAGGGAGTCAGCCGTTATCTATCACGCGGGCCCAGTACGGGTTGTCAATGTCTTCGAATGTTTGGTTCTAGGACATGTCGGTTTCCTTACGAAGATTCCTGTACCGTTTTGTGAGCAGTAGTGAAGAAATACTTAACACAAAGTATAGCG
Source organism: Aporophyla lueneburgensis (assembly GCA_932294355.1). Taxonomy (NCBI): domain Eukaryota; kingdom Metazoa; phylum Arthropoda; class Insecta; order Lepidoptera; family Noctuidae; genus Aporophyla; species Aporophyla lueneburgensis. The sequence goes on from OW028755.1 coordinate 10,632,022, forward strand.
CTAGTCTGGGTTCGAACCTATGATCTACAACTCGTAAGTCGCGGTTGTTACCACTTTGTCACCACTGCTCTCAGAGGCTGCTTTTTGCTCTCCTAGGGCAGGATTTTATCCGGCAACCATAACTAAACCAAATTCGATGCTTTGCTATAGTTATACCAGAAGCAAGTTCAGTTCTATTTTATTTAAGACCACTACTAGATGGCATTTTTAGTGACCTCAATTTCTTTTGTCGAGACATTGCCTGACAAGAACTAAAACGTATTCCATAATTGAAAAACTTTAACGAATCACTTTCAATTAAAGTCTAGCTAAAAGTTAAGTCTAGATCTATAACAGTTTTAGTTCTAGTTACAATTCAGTACAATTCTTGCTCACTCCAAGTCCAAACCAACATTCAGTATATAACACAACTCTTGTGGCTCTCTTCCTGTTCATACATATTCTGAAAACGCTCCAAAATGTTTTCTAAGCACACTAACATTTCATTCAAACATTCAAAAGATACGAACAAAAACATTTGTACGTTCATATTACCGTAAAATGCAGTAAAAAGGATCGCAAAATTTTGCACACTCTAAAATTTTCCCGTATTTGTCGAAAACATCAGAAACCCTTTACTATTACGAGGCTTAACCTGAAAATTCTAGGCTTTTACGCTTCCAAATGAGTGCTCGAAACGGCTCAGAACACTCGCCCCTTTAATATCTTAATTACTGTAAAATGTACTCTCTTTTACTTTAGGTAGGGTTTAAGTTATAAAACAAGAGCGACCAGTCCTTGCATCACACGGTTTTGTCGGACTGACTCATCATCGAGATTTCATTATTATTTATAGTATTCTTCAAATCAATTTCCGAAATGATGGTGAAGCCGCACTAGCAGACACGAAACTTTGCTTTAATTTATTATTATACGTAGATTAGTTAAAGATCAATTTGTAATGAATACCGTCTAACGTATTACAATCATCATTCAGCCGAAAAACTATTAGACACTGACCTAACATCGCCACAGCAACTTCAATCAACTACAAAACGTGTGCGTCAGCGTTCCTCTAAAGTTTGTCTCTAAATCCCACATAAGGGGCTGTCTGTTTGTTTCGTCTTTAGCTGTGCCATCTGAAATTCCAAGCCACTAGCTCGGCTGAGATTGCTTACAAAACATCAATCTTTTACCCATGTGTATAGTGTGCATCACAATTCTTGAAATAGCCTTGCATCTAAAACAGTATGTCTATAAAGGAATAGCGATTTCAATTTCCTATCAAAAGAATTAAGGACTAGCACAATGTTTCCTTACTTCAGCAATTATACTGTATGCAGCAGTCAAGTGGTAGTCTAGATGAAATTTATTTAAACTCGAATAACATAGCATAGCTCTCAGAGGGCAGGTTTTTTTTTTCGAACTACTAATACTTACCGTTATATTATAGCCAAATCACACAAGATCTTTATAAATTGAGCCTATGTGTCATTCTAATGTATATGCTATACTAGCTTCTGCCCGCGACTTCGTCCGCGTCAAATTTTTGCTCCCCTGACCCTTCCCGTCGCATCGATTTGCCTGCTAGTTTTCGTCCATTTTTCGTTACTGATCGCTCCTTTTGAGTTATAGTGAGTCAACCTTAAAAGATAGACATATGCTCTTGCGGATTTTTGTTTAGAACTTTTTAAAAGGAACAATTTCGTTATACATGATTTTTGCGTTACTTTAACCGTTTACGCAGCGCACGCAACGGAAACTCTCAAAAGGAATAAATTTTCCCCGTTTTTGTAACATTTTTCATTACTGCTCCGCTCCTCTTAGTTGTAGCGTAATGTTATATAGCTTATAGCCTCCCTCGATAAATAGGCTACCCAACACAAAAAGAATTTTCCAATTCTGACCAGTAGTTCTTGAGATTAGCGCGTTCAATCAAACAAACAAACAAACAAACAAACTCTTAAGCTTTATAATATTATATAGTATAGATATAATATAACAGTAAAGTTTAATCAAAATCCGTTTAATTCTTTTGCGTGAACACATAGACGAAGAGTAATAAACATCCGTCCATCCACCCTCACAAACTCTAGAATTTATTTAGTTTATACATAACTTTGGTTCATTTTCACTACAAAGCACTGAATACGTTAAACGCTACAAGTATTTAAAACATCGTACTGTTTCTGACAATCACTTGATAAGAAAAAAATAGCATGATGCTTGAAATATATATACTTTTGAGCATATTTAGTGACTTGTGGTGATAATGAGCCTTAAAGCTCTTACGTTACTGTAATAATTAAGAGGAAGCTTAAAATATACTTTATAATAATCCCCTTATAGCTCATGACTCGATCCCCTTCTGTTTGTGTGTTTATAATTTTTAAGCCAGCTTTGCACTTTCTGACGACTTCGTTACCACATATTTTAACGTTAGTGCCATGCGTACTTAGTCAAATCATTGCTGGAATTAGAGCTCAACGCACCTGAAAGGTATGCTTAATGATTCATTTGCATTCAACGCTGTTTATGAAATAAATTTTATAACGAATGTAATTAGAGAAATTAAGACTGAAGATGAAATTGTTGAGTGTATGAAAAAGAGGAGGAGGTGGTGGATTCCGGGGCCTTTTTTTTTTCATGGAGACATGCTCATGCATACTGCGCTACCACGGGGAAATAGCGCAGTTATGTGGGACTCCAACCCACTAAAACTCCATGGCGTCCTCCTACACAGCTTATGGCGGGAACACGGGAACAAAAAACTCTTCCGCGAACCCGCCGCGGCTGTCCGTTGCCGGACCCACCTCTGGGGGAAACCCCCATTCACGGCGCGCATGAACACATAACACGCCGTGACCACCTCGGGGACCAATCAGCACATGGGTGCCAGACGACCCCGTGAATGGCACCCGGATTCCGGGGCCTGAAAGTCAATTTCCGTAATTAAAATTGTTCAAAATCTAGTTGTCATCTAATCTAAGCGCCTATCAATATTATAAATTATCAGAGATGTAGGAAACTTATTGTTATTTGGAACTTAGACAACGAACGCTCTTAAAAATACTGGAATTATCCATCTGAAAATGCAATATATTTGTCAATATTATAAAATTGTCACGACAGATCAACTTTACCTATCTTGGTCTACAGCTGAACATAGGCTTTTCCCAGACCGTGCCTCAAAACCCTATCCTCCACCTAGCGCAGCCAGTCTGTTCCAGCTCCCTTCGTAAAGTCTTCGGTCCATCAAGCTACACATGCATCCCACACTACGCTTGTCGATACGCAGTCCCCATTCTTGGATTCGTTTGGTTCACCGGCTATCGATATTTCGACAAAAATAAAATTATACACTAAAATAATAAAATTGTATTGTAAGATAAATTAGAGTTTATTATTTAAGAGCATCCAATCTTAAAAGATTTCCAATATACAATACTACTTAATAAATTAAAATGCTATTGGACAGTTTTAGTCATTTCAAAAATCGTTTAAACTTACATTACGTTTACGTTACTTGTTTGTACCAAACGAAGCGAGAAAAAACATAGAAGATACAATGTCTAGTTTATTATTAAATTCATTAGTAGAACTTTTTCAATAACAAAGCTAATACGGCATCTCAACTCAACCTCCAGGGACAAAGAAATTGCGTATAGATCGTTTGCAGCCATAGATGTCTGAAGAAAGTACTGGAAATGATTCTATGGGTATCTTGTTACTGCCAGGGTCGCGAGATTTGTTCGAAAGAGATACCGTGGCCCTGGCACATGGACAACTGAAGGAACACGGGTGGGTTTTAGTCGGTAAAAGTGTGACACACCCTTCCGCGTATAAATGGTATCTTGTTAAATATTACTATCATTGTGGATATTTGTGGCTAATAAAGTGTTGACAAAATATTTAAAGAAAGATAAATATTTTTTTTTCTGAATAAATAAAACGCTCATTCATAAATATAGACGGTTATACTAAATTAAAATAGCGGAGTGTAATCGGAAAAATTATAATTAAAAAATTAACGTTCTGAGTTTTAATTATATTCACTACTAGCTGACCCGTGCCCACTTCGTTGGTCGGTAAACATTTTAACTTGTGATGAAATTATGAGTGTGGTTCGGTTAGTACTGAGTGCTGTGATTTATTTCATGACTGGCAAAAGGAGGGTTTTGTTTTTATTGCATATGAGACATGCTGCCTTAAATCAGAAAGACGCTGCGCACATTCAGCGCAAGATTCCCGAGAACGGGCCTGCGATGTTCTCGCGCTCTGGCTAGCGAGCCTCTGCGAGTACTCAGCGCTAGTCTCCTTATCCCTTGTTGCTGAGACATGCTGGCTTTTTTTTGGATGGGAAATCATCAAATGACTTCTCCCGCTCTGGGCGGAGCGGGAGGGCTTGTCAGACTTTTACTGACGACTAAAACCCACCCGTGCTCCTTCAGTTGCCTATGTGCCAGGGTCACGATATCTCTTTCGAACAATCTCGCGACCCTGGCAGGCATCGGTCCTAGTAGACCCCTTTAGTGTTGCTGACATCTCTTTTAGGCGCGCGTGGAACACTACGCGCCATCGACCCGAGCTTGGTCCTTACCGGGCGGCGAGCCACCCGAGCTTGCGGGCTCGCCGCCCGCAAGCTCGCGCCTACGGTAGCCGGGAGTCAGCTATCAACTCCCGACGCCCGGGGCGTCTCCTCCTGCGGCGGCTTGGGACGTGAGGGCGCAGAGACTGCCACTCCCTCACGCGCCCCTCCTCCTCCTTTGCGAGCATTATTGCTTCGCTAGAAGGAGGTGAAGGCTTCCCATTCCCTCTCGCTCCGTACCATGGCTCGCACCAGGGCCGGACGCGAGAGGTCGCCGCCGATCAGCTCCACGAGGACATGGTGGTGCTCCGCCCAGGCTAGACACACTTCCACCATATGCTCCACCGTGTCCTCTAGACGATCCTCACAATGGAAACACCCGGGCGTTTCCTCCCTCTTTATCCTGAACAGGAACCCACCGAAGCACTCATGCCCGGTGAGAACCTACGTCAGGCGGAAGGTGAGGACGCCGTGGCGCCTCTCTGTCCACTCCTCAAAGAGGGGACTTACCGCCGCAATTGTGGCTTGCCCAAGACACGCTGCCTTAAATCAGAAAGACGCTGCACACGTTCAGCGCTAAATTCCCGAGCACGGATCTGCGATGTTCTCGCGCTTTGGCTAGCGAGCACTCAGCGCTAGATTCCCCAGCGCGTGCTTGCGAAATATTTTCTCTATTCCTCAAAAGGCGCTGATGATTTTCAAGAGCAGACTCTTCCGAACGGCGTACTCGAGCTTGTCTTCTCTCTTCTCAAAACAATTTTAAAGACCAACAACAAAAACACTTTTAAAGACCAACAAGATCCAACCAACTGCGTACAACTCACCTACCTAACTAACGACGAAAGTGAAATAATAACCGGAGATGGTCATTAATCCGCGGAAAATCTTAACACCGCGATTCAGAAAAATGACGCAATGCACAATGCAATCTATGGGTAAATGGATAAAACATCCGTACAAAGCATGTTCTAATGCGGTTCATGAATGGACGGCGGCATTTTGCGATTTAGTAATTTTATATTATCTTCGAAACTATTCAACCAATTGACATATTTTTTGGGGCAAATCGTATCTCTATGATATTCTTGTGATCATAATAATATTTTTTTCGATAAGGTTTAATATTTTGTTGTTTAAAAAATCGTCCAAAGGTAAGTACGTCCAAAAATAGTTTTTTTAACACATAAAAGCTACTATGTCTGCTAAAATATAAAAGAAATATGGTGTCGCAGACTCTTTTGTAGAACTATTCAAAGCGACCCAGGTTGCCACACATTGTTTTGAATTATATACAACTGTTAAGGCAGCGCATGCAAATAACTCTGTTGTAAGAGCTATTTTTTTCCGCCTGGCTAGACAAAAATTGAGATAGTTCGGCTAATATGCATGATATCTTTATAATTTATAGCCTATAGCACTCACGAATAATGTAGCTTTCTACCAGTGAAACAATTTTTAAAATTGGTTCATTACTTCCGGAGATTACCCCTACATACAAACTTACAATGTATTTTTGATGCACTGATAAGTCTCTATTTGAAAGGGCCTGACCTTAGTAATTATTGTGATAATTAAGAGTTTCTGTGACCTCACATTCAACTCATTTTAACAATGAATAGAAATTATCTGTGCTAAGTTTTAATCACAATAAATTTACCGATTATTTAAAACTTTAGTATTATCTAAGTATTGTTAATATTTCAACTGAATTATTAGCATATATTTGGCCAAATACAGAAATACAAATAAATGCAGTAACAAAATTAACAAAACTAAAATGTCCTGTGAAAATTACGAAAATCCTTTGCTACCACGGAAGTGAGTTTTAAACTGCGAGTAAATATTTGTCCTCTGAGACACAAACCCAACCACGCACTTAACAAAAGTCTGCAACTTCTGAAACGTATACTTCTGTGGTACGATCCTTTTTTTCAGGAACTTTATCGAATTTAAACGAAAGATAAACTTGATTGAATGCTTCACTAAGATTTTCTTTGACGTGTATTCATTGGTTCATTTTCTTTTAAGTGAGAACTTAACATATTGTTAGGTCTAGTAGAAATTGAGAGGAAATTCTTCTCAACCTTTACATTTTTCGTTGTTTTACAACTCATTAAAATCCAATATCATCTGCCTAGCATTTTCCCAACTAAGTTGGGGTCGGCTTTCAATCTACGGAAACAACTGAATACATGAAATGACATTTTAAATGGAGCAACTGCCTATCTGACCACAATCCAGTAACTGGGTAATACGATATCTCTTGGTGAGACTGGTCGTCACTCTTTCGGGCTTCTGTCAAATAGACAGAAGCCCAAAAGACGAATAACAGCCGGACGGCTTAAAATGCTTTCCGAGGCACGAAAGGGTCATGGTATGGAAAGATGGTCACCCATCCACGGACCAACCGCGGCAAGCGCAGCTTTACCTGGTTGATCGATCCGTTGGGTAAGCCCCTCCTAATTAAAATTCGATAATCGATCTATTTCAAAGAATCATGTAATATTGTTTGGAGACGATGATGACGACAAAGGAACTTCTTAAAATCTCTAACCACAGACTTTCGTCACGTATTAATATAATTAATTATCTCATTTACATCCTAAAAGTTATTAGTAGTATAAATCGAAAATAGAGGTAAATTTGGGATGACTTTCTATGCAGATTTTTTTTGTATATTACTTATCTTTTTGTTTAATTACGGCCCTCGACAATAACATGTCTTTAAATATTGTATTTCACATCGATACATTCCCAATTGATTGTTTCCTATGGAGAAGAGCTGGCAATATTTAGCTACCTATCGAAGGACATGTTTAAGCTGTAAATGTGTGGGTGAAAATGTGTAGCATCAGCATATAATACGCACAAACACACACATGCGCAAACAAAAAAAAGGCATGTTTGAACGTCAACAGTTATATGAAAATAGAATTGATGCTAGAAAAAAAAAAAACATGCAGATTTCGAATTAGATTCAGTAAAACCTTTATATAATTATGGTAAAAACCGCATTAAAATCTGTTGCGTTGTCTACTATGTACAGTCACGAGCACGAATATGTATACACTTACCAACTTTTAAAAGGGTTTTTCTCCTATTGTACTGATTGTAATTTTATTTTATTACGAACATAGTATTTTGGAACCCACAATATTACGAAATTTGCCTTATCTCAAAGTTGTAATCGTTATTTAAAGAGAAAATCGCTTTTGAATTTGGCCATGTGTATACATATTATTACTCGTGACTGTACAATAGAACAACACGATCACATATGGAGGCACGATAAGCCGTAGTAAGTCTTACGTTATGTATTTGTACGGATCATTGTTAGCATTAGATACCTAAGCCACCCAGTATTATGAACAAGTAACGTAGGAAGATAATTTCAATCATGAATCTTATACAACCATGTTACATTCGGGGTTCATAACTTTTCTGTCCAATACATTTTCAGACAAACTCTTCTTCCGCTGTTATTTTCCATGTACTTCAAAACACGCTAAGTTTGAGTACAAACTCATTATAATTCACCAAGGAACATTGCTTGGAAAGTCACGTCACGTACTGCTTGGAACGAAGGCGACAATAATAATTGCAATATTCAAAGCTGTCAGTACTTATGCTGGGAATATATTTAACTTGCATTTAACGACTGCAGCAAACTGACTCTGTCTTCAATTATATCGAGAGATGGAGTTAAGGCGACCGTCTACTAGTACTTTGTGGCCAAAAGCGATACGTCTCTAGCGACACTGCCAGCGGAGAAAAAAAAATGAAAAAAATTGTTTAGAGCATGCTACGAGTCACCGCGATATGACTTGTGAAGTGACGAATGGAAACAAATGGTCCAAGTCCCATCGCTTGAGGCCGTGACCGGGAAACTACCTGACATTGCTTTATTTTTAATTACTTTTACCTATCGTAGTACTATAATTTCATTAAAAAGTGCATCGTCTCTCGTCCCTCGTCAAAAAAATACTACGAAATACTTAAAAGAAAGACAGACACACAGTATTTCTTGCTCCTTCTCCTCCATTAAAAAAATACCTTTGAGAAGGTTTCTTTTTCCTTTTGCATTTTGACGTTCAAAAGTGTCTTAAATGTGCCCATCTATACAAATATACAAATAAATAAAACTGAAGGGTCTGTTCGTAATTTCAAATTAACAGTTTTTCACTAAATGCATATGAAAGTGAATACGGTACTTACACCAAAATATCATTTTTTTAAACTTTTGTCTGTCTGTCTCTTTGTTCCGGCTGATCTCTGAAATGGCTGGACCGATTTTGACGGGACTTTTATTGGCAGGTAGCTGATGTAAAAAGAAGTAACTAAGGCTACTTTTATTTTAGAAAAATACCTGCGTTAATTGCTGACATCCACGCGGGCGAAGCCGCGGGCAAAAGCTAGTTTGAAATAAATGATTTGACTTAGATGTGTACGGAGAGCTAGCTAAATTCACGAGCGTAGCTTAGCCGTGGGCAGCTATTTTGTGGTCTGCGCGTTTCATTCAGTACGGATTCTAAAATGTGCGTATTTTATAAAAGGGGTTTATTGCTATAAACATATTTGTACTCTGATTTATCTCAATTTTGTACAAAGATTGCATAATTTTTTAAATATCGACTCCATCAAACCAAATTTCAAATATAAATGGCATTCCACAACGTACTCAGGTGGTGGGTATTAATAAAAAATAAAACAATTATGGACCCTGTCGTGTCAGCTTCACTCCTTCTGACTTTGACTCTTTTACTGTTTATGGCTCAGTAAATCCCCGTGGGGTATTTTATCCACCCCGACCCTTGCTCAAGCTAACCCACGCCACTGAGCCTGAGGCTTTAAATTCGCCCCTGAATAATAATCTTTCCCATCCAGCCCGTTCCTTGCTGCCCTCTACCAGCGATGCCCTAAGCCGAAGTCCGTAACCCATAGGGGTGCCCTTAGCGAGTAGTCGCTCTAATTTTAAGTTTTTTTTTTTTAAGACATGTCTGGAGGCCTTAATTTATTAAGGTAGCCATAGGCAAGTCCAGTTAGGCAACTGACAACCTCATAGGTTGACCTGCGAGAGGTCGTACCAAAAAAGTGGGGTTTTTCATGATGATTTGGACAGAGTTCTTCACTGCCTTCTTTGCGTCAAAATCATCGTTTGTCGGTTGCCTAACCGGATTTGCCTGTGGCTACCTTTATAAATTAAGGCCTCCAGACATGGCTTAAAAGATGATTCCTAAAGTACATCACGAATATTCGTAATCAGAACTTAATACAGTACCTATAGTATATATTTACTTGGCAGCAGCATTTTCTATGAATTTTACCACCATACTTCGATCGCAACCTCATCTGCCAAGCGTGGCGATTATGGCCAACCCCTCTCATATTGAGGGAGGCTTATGTCAACCAGTGGACTTCTTTCGGCTGAAATGATGATGATGTTGAAACTTAATATTAGAAATACGAAAGCAGCTCTGTCTTTTTATCTGTAACCTTTTCTCGCCTTAGCTAGCATGGAACTTTATGAAAGACAGACTAGCCTGTTTGGATATATATTTTGTACTAAAAATATGAAAGACAAAGTACTCCAGAAGAAATCGTGGCTATAATAATTCCTTAATAACTCTGTTTTCATTCATCTGTATGTATGCTTCTGGTGACATCTATAACGCCACATATGACCTACAAATCACGCCTGACGTACACCAAACAAAATCCTAAATAGAGCACGTGTGAAATTATATGTGATCCTACATTATCCTGTCGGGCAGTACCCCACCGGACACACACCATTCTTCTGGTCGGAGGATCTTACTTTTTCTATGGATGATGAGGAACTTTCCACCCTAGTCCTCATACCTCAATACTAAACACAGAAGTAACTTGTTGTATGTTTTATTCAACTCTCAACCAGCCATGTCAGCCAATTACTCAAATTTAATCAAGGAAACAGAACAGTTTGCAAACATTTAGCGACTAACTATGACTCACGGAAGGTTTAATGAACAACCCAGTTTTACAAATCCCGACGGAGAGAAACATACTCACATATTTCAGTCGAAAATCCCGAAACACTTCAATCCCAAATGTTTAGGAAATTCTTCCCGAAAATATAAAATTTTCTCAATTTGTGAGAACCCCTGGTATTGCAGTGTAAACAGCCAATTTGAACCTTAATTAGGAATCTCTTGAGGATCGAACAAAATCCAATGAGGTTAGCGGAAAAGTTGGGATAGGTGATGTAAATAAAATATAGGATGCTTGTAATAATTGAAGACATGAGTGGATGAAGGGGATATGACGCATTTTCAGATGTTCGCTGTTCTATGCATGAATTATGGTGTTATGTGCATACAAACAATTTTAAACCTTAAAAATATTAAACGGTTGGCGCCGCTAGACACCCTTGGATAAATGTAAGGCGTTTTGAAATATCCTAAAATGTTTATGCGAAACTTTGAACTCAATTTTCTCGAAATTAGAATTATGCGACTTATTGACTGTTATTAATCTGTGTGTTTACACTGTACCTGTTAAAGTGGGTAAGTACCCACTTTAACGGTTTGACTTGATTCCCGAAATTTTATTTGATACTAGCTTTTGCCCGCGGCTTCGCCCGCGTGGATGTCGGAAATTAAAGAAGGTATTTTTCTAAAATAAAAGTAGCTTAAGTTACTCCTTGTTACATCAGCTATCTGCCAATGAAAGTCTCGTCAAAATTGGTCCAGCCATTTCAGAGATTAGCCGGAACAAACAGACAGACAAAAATTTTAAAAAATGTTGTTTTGGTATATGTACCGTGTATACATACATGTACACTTAGTAAAAAGTGGTTATCTTAATATTGCAAACAGACACTTCAATTTTATTTATTTGTATGGATTACAAATCATTTTCATTTAGCTGACCATGGCCATATTTAATATACCTAATTGGCAATACGACATATTATCCAAAAATTACAAAACTGGCAAGTTTTCACAACAGGTACCGTTTTATAAAGCAGAAAACTATGAAAGCATCTACAGTATATGGACGTCGAGAGAATACGTTCTTGACACCCGTCATTTTCAAACAAATGAATCAATGTTGTGCGAAATATTTATATGATAGTTACTAAAACTGTCACACTGATAGATATCAGGAACGCCGAGATCTCTCGAAGGCCAAACTTTAACAAAATGGTCGGATTGATAGATATTCACCTGTCATCGGTTGCTTGTCACTTTTTTTAAACAGGCCCCTCCACCCGCCATTTCTTGGAAACTCTATATTACCCATTTTTTTTTTCAGGATGGGAAATCATCGAATGACTTCTCCCGCTCTGGGCGGAGCGAGAGGGCGTGTCAGACTTTTACTGACTAAAACCCACCCGTGTTCCATCAGTTGCCCATGTGCCAGGGTCACGGTATCTCTTTCGAACAATCACGCGACCCCGGCAGGCATCGGTCCTAGTAGACCCCTACACTGCTGCTGACATCTCTTTGAGGCGCACGTGGAACACTGCGCGCCATTGACCCGAGCTTGGTCCTTACCGGGCGGCGAGCTACCCATTGCTCGCCACCCGCAAGCTCGCGCCTACGGTGGCCGGGAGTCCGCTGTTGACTCCCGACGCCCGGGGCGTCTCCTCCTGCGGTGGCTAGGGACGTGAGGGCGCAGAGACTACAACTCCCTCACGCGCCCCGCCTCCTCCTTCGCGAGCATTACTGCTTCGCAGAAGGAGGTGACGGCTTCCCATTCCCTCTCGCTCCGTACCATGGCTCGCACCAGGGCTGGACGCAAGAGGTCGCCGCCGCCGATCGCCTCCACGAGGACACGGCGGTGCTCCGCCCAGGCAGGGCACACCTCCACCGTATGCTTTACCGTGTCCTCCAGACGATCCTCGCAATGGATACACCCGGACGTATCCTCCCGCTTTATCCTGAACAGGAACCCACCGAAGCCCCCATGCCCGGTGAGAACCTGCGTCAGGCGGAAGGTGAAGACGCCGTGACGCCTCTCTATCCACTCCTCAAAGAGGGGACTTACCGCCGCAATTGTGGCGTGCCCTGCGCTGGGTTGCGACAATCGTACCCGCCATGTCGCCATGAGATCACACCGGAGCTCTGTCCACCGTGCCGCGATTTGTCGCGGCAGCGGAGTTTCGCCCCGGCGTTTCGCCTCCTCGCACCACTCCCACATGTGCGCGAGGACCTTTGCCTCCAGACTATATTACCCATTGGCAGCTATTTGATGTATCGCTCACTGTCCGCTTTTAGTCAGTTATCAACAACACAGTTGCTCATCCACGTTGTAGTTATATATTTTTATTACCTATTTATAAGTATTTATCGGAGTTAAGTGAAAAATAAGTAAATTATGTAAAACAAAGTGTGTATGTTATATAACGAGGTGTTACATTATTATCTAAAAACCAATGAAACCTATTAAGCCTAACAACAAACTAAAACAAAATGAATGGCGTCCTTAAAAATCCTCCACATTGCCATCGACTGGTTGTGTACTCAAAAGACTGACGGAATTACCACGTTTTATGAAATGCTTAGGCCAAAATAGAAACTAGCCCTTAAGTCACGGGAAGTGTCAACAAACTATTTCGAGACAACTATTTTTTAAAGAGCACTTGGACGCACGGCTCGAGCGTTTCAACCCAAAATGACAAAAATCTATTTAATTTCATCCAGTTAAATAAAATAATTTTAATTTCAACGCGGTTGTCCTCATAAAAATTAATTCGATTACTGTTAAAATGGAACAAAGTGAGAACCGTTTTACCTTCGGATTTTCACGTAAACAGGTCTGAAATATACCTAAGTACTTTTAAATGATCCGTGATTGAGATAAATGTTATTTTAACTCGAATGGAAAACTTTTACTCCATGACCGCGGTCAGTGTTTGAAAATTTCTATTCTGAAGAATTCAAATGAAGGATATACTTCCTATAAATAAATTGTCCGTATTTATGCAAAATGGAACCACACGACAAATTTAGGTTTTTACTTTTATTGAAGAATACTAATTTAAAAGTGTCTGTATTTATACAAAAAGGAACCACCCAGCAAACACGCACTTCTGAGATATCAAAGGATTTACAAAAAATATAGATAGCCCACTTTTAAATTTAGTATTCTTCAAAGAAAGTAAAAAACTAAATTTTTCGTATGGTTCAATTTTGCATAAATACGGACAATTGGAATAGTCATGAGTACGGGATGTCAATTGAAAACGAAACGCAAGTGTGATGTTGGCGCACTTCGAATGAATCTTGGCTGACGTTCGTGGGAGTAGACAACTGCGCTACAACGGCGTGATGGAGCTTTTTGACTATAGGACATTGTACGAACAAAAAGTGCCTGATTTTATTTATATATAAATTGCTAAGTTAAAAAAAAATATAACCCATAATTTTAAAATCTCCACAGTTTTGTTTCTCGCCCACAACACACATATGCGCCCAATAAAATATTCAACGGTGTAGAATCCAGCACAATTTGGGCTCTTTTCTCTACACAATATGTTACGCTAAAATAATGAAAATGCTTATTGCACAAAAGTCTACTCACACCACCTTCTACATGTGGATCTTATCAATTTTAATATTTTCTATTGTTCAGTCATGAAAATCAAAAGTTGAGGAAAAAATACCCTACGTCAACTGGCGTACTATCTACCTACCATTTCATACAACTGTCAAAGAATGCCATTTGGATTTGACGCAAAATTAAAATTGGTGGTCAATTATGTTTTTAATAAATTCCCTAAAAAACAACACGCTGTAGTAGATTACAGTCAGCATCTCTCTTACCTGTTCCGATGTTCTACAATTGACTGACAGCCATCGATAAGCGCAGTAGGCCACATACCACTAGTAACACTTTGGAGTTAGAGGCCAATTTACGCTGGTTTTATAATAATAATATGTTAGTGTTAGGACAACCAACACACTGTTATCTGATCCCAAACTACGCAGAGCCTGTACTATGGTAACCAGACAACAGATAAACATACTTATATATTTCTAAAAACATACATATTATAGATAAATTACACCCAGACACAGAACAAATGATTGTGCTCATCACACAACATTTGTCCTGGGTGGGAATCGAACCCACGTCTTAGCAGTCAGGGTCACTAACCACTAGACTAACAGGCCAGTCAAGTTTTAATTCTCTGATGTGCTGCCTGACGTATCTGGTACGTTATCGCGGGCCTGGCATATGGGCAACTGTAGGAACACGGGTGGGTTTTAGTCAGTAAAAGTCTGACACGACCTTCCGCTCCACCCTAGAGCGGGAGAAGTCATTTGATGATTTCTCACCCCAAAAAAAAGCGTATCTGGTACTTTTGCCAAAGTCATGAGAAATTCTAACCAACCATTTCAACCTCGCCCTTCAATGTCCATCAAAAAAACAGGTTCATGACACGAGTGCCAAAAAAAACTATTCAAAAACTCCAGATGGGACGTTTAATGAAACTTAATGAAAAAATCAAACTCTGTAATCCTTCAAAAAGAAAATTCTCGAATTTCGTTTGAAACTCATTGTTTTTTCTCTCCTTTTTGACATCGGTTGGATAAACTTCATGAAAGTAGGTATTGTAAAACAAAACTCTCAAGTTAATTTTACCTGTTATGGACCTAGCGAAGTGCTTTGGCTTGTACAAAAAGTTTTGCCTTTTGTATTTTCAAACGAGCAGATATTTTCTTGGCATTCAACGAACCATAAATTTGTTAAAAGAGAATATTAGATATGCGTTTTTTAATGGTTGTAGAAAGCTGAGTTTCATGAAATAATGATAAGGTTCAAATAACAGCAAGGGACGCCGAGATTTAACATATTTGACTCATGCTTTAGCGTGGTCATATTCTCATCAGATTTCCTTGTGGTCTAGTGGGTGCAAGCGTTAATTAACTTCTGCTGACTGTGTATGAGGTCCTGGTATCCCCAATTCGCACAGTTTGATTTAAGATTTTTCTAACTAGAATTTGTAATTGGCAGCCCCGAGTCTAAATTTGTGCAGGTGGCAATAAGCTCTTTTTTACACGCTTTATATTAGCTTCACTTGTATGTTTGTTTGTAACCGACTCCTTATAGCGCGATTTTGACCCATTTTAGACGACCAGATTTCATTTAAACTCTGCAGGGTTATCGAGGACCGATGACAATACTATAATTTCATAAATTTGTGCCATTATCCTTGCCAGGGTTACCAAGACAGCAAAAAACTATCTTTGAAAACTACTCTAGCTACGATATCAATAAAAATACCACGCTTTTTTTCCATTATTTTCTACTTTTTAGTTTGGTTTTCTATGCAAGCGTGTTTATTCATTTTTATAAACTATTATTTTTGGATGGGAAATCATCAAATGACTTCTCCTGCTCCGGGCGGAGCGGGAGGGCATGTCAGACTTTTACTGACTAAAACCCACCCGTGTTCCTTCGTTTACCCATATGCCAGGGCCACGGTATCTCGTTTGAACAATCTCGCGACCCTGGCAGGGGCAATAAGCTCTTCCCCTATAATATTCGAATTAAACCAAACTGGCTAATATAGGTGCAAAAAATGTTCTCAACTCTATTCCACTCTTAGAATTACAGTTGTGCGGCAGTGACAAAAAATAGCTTAGCCAAAGCACAGACCTCAGCAAATCAAGGTACCTGAAACTGTCAAATTCTCCCAATCAACCTTGAACCTAATGATTTTGCAATAAAGTTGAAAATCGATTAAATAAATTTGACATATTGTAGTAGCTCGATGTGCTGGCGTCTATACATACGTGCTAAGTAACGTATAAATATCTCAACCTGAATCAGCACAAGGAAAAGTATATTAGCCAACTTCTTGTTTCGAACTCGTTGCACCAACTAACTTCGGCGATAACCATTGCCTTGTCAGCCGTTTAATCCCCGGATAAGCGAAATACGGTTTGCACCGTTTTAACAGTGGTTATAATTACGTCACAAATGGGCTATAGAAACGGTTTGTATTGTAATTTTTAAGAGTGTGGAATTGCATGCAGCATGGGATACAACTGTAAAGGAAATCTTTTTATTTATTTATTTCTTGAAACTATAAGCACAAGTAAAAAATACTGTACAAAGGCGGACTTAATGCCTGAGGCATTTTCTACCAGTCAACTTTAGGGTGATGCAGAGATAAAACATGGCAGGTGCAACAAATGGGATAGATATATCGGAAACAACTATAAATACATATACTCGTATACACACATACATATAAGCAAAAAAAAAACTGTGTCAAGAGAACTGACTATTGGTAGAGTAGAAAACGAAACCAGCAAATCAGCGCTGGTATGTTTCTGCCATCTTCTGACGGATATGTTCACGAGCTTTCATTTTAAAAGATACGCGACTGGTTGCCGTCCTGATGTTCAGAAGGAGCGCATTCCAAAGAAAAACCGCTTGGACAAAGAAAAAAGAATTAATGAAGCCAGAACGGTGAGAAGAACACCGTAGAAGACGATTATTGGTGGAACGAAGACTTTTAGAATGGGCAGAGCATAAATATTGAATTTGAGAGGTCAAATAAGAAGGAGAACTGGGTTTGTCGAGAATAGAGAACAGCGTTGTCAGAGCCCTCAACTCTCTGCGCTGACGAATGGGTAACCACTTTAAAAGCAAACGGTGCGCGGATACGTGATCATACTTACGAAGATTGAAAACGAATCGAATGCAATTATTGAGAAGGTAGTCAAGTTTATTGAGGAGATCTGCATTCAGGTCGTAGTAACACACATCGCCATAGTCAATTATAGGAAATATCAGGGACTGTACATGCATTGCTTTTATATATAACTAGCTTCTGCCCGCGGCTTCGCCCGCGTGGATGTCGAAAATATCCCACAGGAACGTATTACCAGGATTAAAAGTACCCTTTGTGTTTATCCAGGCAAACAATAGGTTATTGCACTGCTTGCTTTGTGTTATCCAAGGAGCAGCCGGATTGATAAATGATTGTTGTAGGAGAAATATTGCTTAATCATAACAATATTGACGGAATATATAACGGAACGGCAAATTACCTACTTGCATGCCAAATTTGAAGGCAACTTTAAAGTGAAAATATAAGTTCTCTTTATTCCCTGGGAATTTCGAAAAAAATTGTTACCTAAATTATTCAAATGACGATTTTACTTACATTGCTGTTCACAGGGGTTTAAGACTATTTATTTTTTAGTTTATACTTAAACTATCTCTTTATATACCACTTTAGAGGTTCTGCTTTCAGGTGCTAATACAACCAGGCTGCTAGATGAGCTCACTCTCGAGCAGGCATCGTAAACCTGGCCGTGCGAGAAGTCCCTTCTAAGATGATATCCCGCTGTTTTAAGGGACTGTCCCCGAGACTTATTAATCGTCATTGCGAAACATACCATAAGGGGACTGCAGCCTTTTAAACTCAAATGGGTACTCCGACGGTATTAGTGGTATCTGCGATATATAGTACACCGATTCACCTTGAGCACAGCCAGTAAATACAATGGCGGAGCCTCTACCACGTTTTGATGTGACGTTTTCACATGTGACCTGGTCCCATTGCACAACTTGGCCGGATTGAGATTTCGTGGTAGCATTGCTGGAGCACCCACTTTGAGGATAAGTGTGTGAGACGGGGACCAGATGGGTTGAATAAATTTAAGAGCTCCATAATATATTGTATAGCATCATCTTTATGAATTCGACACGTATGCATGTAAAATTTTTGTTGCCTGTGTTTATTTCATTGGTTTATTTTGTATAGCTTCTGCTTGCGGCATTTTTTTTTCAGAAACAAACATCCGTGGTCTCACTACCTCTCAATTTAATATACAAACTGACAATATCCCAAACAAATAGGACGAAGTTCTTCGTAAAACTTAACTTATCTCTGGGATGAGAGTAGTATAGTTTTAATAGAACTCAAAGCATGTGTGAAAAGATTTATTTAGGAGTCAACCAGAAGTGGATAATAAACAATTAATATTGTTTACAACGAAATACTATGCCTACCGCATTATTTCTTTGTAAACAATATTTTTTGTTTTTACTTCAGGTGCTAGAATCACCAGGCTACTGGTCTGCACCAGAACGTGTGAAAAGCAGTTCTCCCTTAAGTCTACCCCTGTTAAATTAAGTGTTTGGCCTTGAGATTTATTTAATTTCATGTCAAAGCAGACTATGAGGGGAAACTGCACTTTTTTGAACTCGAAGGGGTAGTTCGATGGCGTTAGAGGAATCCTCGGAATAAATACAGACTCCTCTCTGGAACAACCTGTCAGTATAGTTGCCTCGATAACATTTCGTTGTAATATTTTCACTCGCAACCCGGTATTATTGCATAATTTTGGCGGGTTTAAAATACGCAGCAACATAACTGGGACGCCAACTCAAAATTTTAATATGTGGGTTGGGAGACCGGGAGGCTTCAATGTATTAAGAAACTCAACCGGGTAATGTATGGCGTCATCGTGGTTTATCACTCGAGTCCACTGATTTATAATGATTTTTAACTCCATGGAACGATCTGAAGAGAATTTCTATAATTTTGTATAAACTAAAGTCGCATTATTACTCACTGAACGTACAGATGTATGTGCCCAATTAGCTTTTACTTATAAAATTGCATAGGTATCTATTTAACAATATTCACTGTAGTTATTTAATTTTATTGAATACAGAAACAAACGCGTTTTTTACATGTACTTACTTATTACTTGCAAATATTAGTTCATGTTAATATCAGTTACATATTTTATACATCCCTGTTACCTTGGTTGAGATTGGACACCGGTGACGAAAATGCGCTCCCCGGGCTGCCCCGCACGCCATGCGCCCGTCTGCCAGGCCACGTAGGATATTCGAAGCCCTATTTGACTCAGTAAAGGGATGATTTTGGAAAAAACTGTGATACACGTGTCTCATAATTATACTTGAAGAGTACGTAGTACGGTCCATGAGTTGTTAGCCTCACATAGAAAATAAACAGAACGTAAATTGGTTTTTCCTTCATAAAGTAGGTACAAATCTCAACATGCATTGTGTTGAGTTTCAACTTGTTCGATTTGGTACTTTAGTTTTGAGAGCAATTTACATACATGCAGTCGAGTAATTTTCACAAAATGTATAAAATTGAATATCGCGCTGTTATGAAGTTTTTAACTAAAAAAGGTCTAACGCCAACGCAAATAAAAGAAAGATTGACTGTCGTTTACGATGACTCTTACCCTTCGTATGCAACAATAAAAAACTGGTCTAAGCTGTTTCGTTGGGGTAGAGAATCATTGGAAGATGATCCACGTGAAGAAGGCCCTGTCACAGTGACGACCCCAGACAATATTCAATTTGTGGAACATATTGTTCTGAGTGACCGTAGATTAAAAACAAAAGAAATCGATGCACAGTCTGGACTTTCAAAAACAAGTGTTTTTAGAATTCTTTACAAGCATTTACACATGAAAAAAAATTGTGCAAGGTGGGTGCCACGGATTCTTAGTGCAGTCCAAAAGCAGCGACGTGTTGAATGTTGTGAAGAATTTTTAAAGCTTTGTCGCGATGACCAGGAAGCAATTATTTAATCGATTGTGACGGGCGATGAAACTGTGATTCTTTACTACGATCCGATGTCTTAAAGGGACTCAATGGAATGGCACAGAAAGGGAGAACCGGCATCAAAAGAAGCTAAGGTCACCCGAAGGGTTAAAAAGCTCATCGCTACAATTTTTTGGGAGTGTGAGGCAATCCTTCTCATCGATTTCAAGGAAAGTAACACGGTTGTAAACGCAGCTTATTATAGTGACTTACTACGATAGTTACGCCAGAAAATTATTGAAAAAAGACGAGGTAAAATAACTCGAGTTTCCCGATTGCTTCACGACAATTCTCCAGTCCACACTACTGCAATTTCGAAGTCTACAGTTAAGGAATGCGGCTTCATAGAGAAAAATCATCCTCCTTATAGCCCTGACCTGGCCCCCTCAGACTATTTTTGTTTTCAAAATTAAAATCAGATTTGAGGGGGAAAAAATTAACAACGATGAAGAAATTAAATAGGCTGTTTACAACCACTTCGATAGTAAAGATTCAGCATATTTTTATAGTGGCATAGAAGCATTAATAAGATGTTCTGAAAAATGTGTTGCAATAAAGCGAGAGTATATTGAAAAATAATATTAGTTTTGTTTAATTTCCATCTGTCCTTCTATGTTAGGCTAAGAACTCTTGGACCGCACTACGTATGTGTACCAATTTTTGTGTCAATCGACCCAGAGAATAAAAAGTTCCATAGAAACTTCAACCCCCCATTTCACCCCCTTAGGGGTGGAATTTATAAAAACCCTTTCTTAGTGAATACCTGCCCTTCACAAAGAATATACTCTCCAAATTTCATGTCTCTACGACCATTGGTTTAGGCTGTGCGTTGATATATCAGTCAGTCAGTCAGTCAGTCAGTCAGTCACTCAGGACTTTGAATTTTATATATATAGATGAGAGTAGGTTTTTCAACCGATAGAGCGACCGCAACGTTCCGGTGACTTTTTGACTGACAGCCGTAACTTGCTTTCGCCAGTCAAGACAAGTGTCGACATGCAGACCAAGATTCTTGACATCGGAGCTAAACGGTATGATGGAATTGTCGAAGATTACAGGTGGCATAGTTACGTCATTCAGCTTCCTCATATTGTAAGGGCTCCCTACTATGATAGCCTGACACTTGGTAGGGTTAACCGCTACCCCAAATCGATCTGACCAGCAGCGGCGAGGTGAAAATTTTTCTAAAAGAGAAGCCGAAGCGAAGTCGGCTTTAACTTACTGACTCTTCAATAAAGAATACTTACTATCATTCTAAAATCAATATAGGAATGTAATGAATTAAATACAATAAAACTGAAGAGCTGAAAACCGAATAAAATATGCAATATTCCTCTATCTCGTTCTCGCTGACGCATTTTTCTATACCTGTCTCTGTCATAACCCGTTGTACAGCGGCTTGCTCTCGTACATATCAAGCGGTGCCACGTGACCTAAAATGACATCATTACGGGATCGCTGTTGTATTAATTTTTAGTTCCCGATTATGACGTTTTGGCGCCGGGTTAATTTAGAACATTTGTCTTTTGTTGTAATACAAAGCTATAAATAACCTTTTTTGTTGTTTGAATTTTATAGTGAATTAAATACCCGTAGTGTAACTATATTTATTGACAATAGTAGCCACTATTTACATACTATTGTATTTTTAATAGTGATAGAGTTACCAATGCAAATCCCCGAAGGAAAGCTGGTAGGAATCGTGTTATATGGTGCTTTCGCCACTGCTGACCAGTTTTTTATGCGATCTAAATCCCGATTTAGCTCCTCAATCGCATTGGAGATGTCATCAACACTTGTCCGGCAGTAAAGCTGCAAGTCGTCAGCAAAAAGATGATACGCAGCTCGAAGCTCGGTGGTAATGAGGTTAATAAAAATAGAGAATAAAAGAGGAGATAATATACCGCCTTGAGGGACGCCAGCTGCAAGATCACACTAATTAGACGAAGAGTCTCCAGCAGAAACAGACTGCTGACGTCCCTGAAGATAAGAGGAAAACCATTCCAGTACCTCTGGAGAGACCATAAGATAGGAAAGAATGGATAAAAGGACTTCGTGACTGACGGTATTAAAAGCATTGGAGAAGTCAATCAACACTAAGACCGTTACTTTAGTATCTTTCATTCTCCGCCTTATATCGTCAGTCACTTTAAAGAGAGCTGAAACGGTACTGTGCCCAGGCCTGAAACCGGATCGAAATGGACTGATGAGGGAATTGTGATGAATAAAGTGGGAAAATTGTATGTGAACGCTGGCCTCAAGCACTTTTGAAAGAAAGGGAAGGATGGAAATTGGGCGAAAGTGACTTGGAAGACAGGGATATCTTAGGCAAAGGCCTAACAAGAGCCTTACGCCAAAGGGAAGGGAAAACACCGATGTAAAGGGAAAAGTTTATGATGTGGGATATTGCAGGCAGGAGTTGATCAAGAGCCGTCACGATCATGTGGCGGCCGATACCATCGCAGCCCATGACTTTGGATTTAATGGATATGATAATCTTTTTGATCTCTCCTGGGTTGACTGGGGTGAAGACAAAGGGGTTGATATTGGGACGCGTCAGACTAGCAAGGTAGCCGAGAGTTTGACCTTTGATTAGACTATCTAAAGTTGGTACGGTGGAGAAATGTCGATATCGATCGTCCAAACCAATTGTGCTAGGAAGGTCTGACTGTCGACATTTGCCGATGCCTAGAGTTTTAAGGAACTTTCAAATATCGGCAGGAGAAGAAGAAGTGATATCACTTAGGATGTGGTGGCGTTTAGCGTTGCGTATCATCTGACAAGTCCCGTCTGTTTGTTTTTTTTTGCACATCAAAAAAGTTTTTTCTGCAGAAGGTAATTCAATTCTGGGGTCATTGTTAATGTTTCTGTTAAATGAGCTACATATAACGGAAACTGTAATAGAGCTCTTTGTATAATCTACGAAAAGTGGTATTTCGTTTTTTTTTTCCTTATAACCGTCCTCAAAAATACTCGTCCAAGGCTGATCGTTTACGATGTGTCTCGTACACGGACTGCCATTTAACCTTTTAAATGTCTTAAGTTACACAGTTCGACATAAGCAATTGTCTTTCTATTGTGTCTCTAATTACGGCATTCGATGAGTTAAAATTCAATTGCTGCGACATTTTGGACGCTGATTGGTCATTTGAGTTTGCTACTAGTTATTTTTGAGTAGCGTCGAGGACAACCGGCCGTAAGTAACCATCTGTTTTACCAACTTTTCGTACTTTTCGAAGGCCATCCCTTTATTTTTCGACCATCAATCACAAAACATTAAAACCATGCCAGTCATATGTCCTCAAAAAACGACCCCAACAGGAAGGGGGCTAGTTGAGTTGTCAACACAAAAAAGGTCAAGGTTGCACATCATTCATGTTGCCCCATAGACTCGATTACAAGTCATCAATCTCGAGTGACGAAGGGTAGGGGACGTCGGTTTAGGATATGTCGTTACCATGATCTGTTCAAAGAAAAATGTGGACCAAGCCAGCTGTTTGACAAGTTCAGAGATCAAGGGATCGGTGAAATATAGTTGTTGTCGAAAACCAAGATGTTAGTCATGATGGTAATGATGCACAATCTGATAGAATCAATAAATCAGCAACAATAGCAACGATATAGCATAATTCATTCATGCTTTCTATTCAATTACACATTTAAAAAAAACGTGCCTAACTATGAGACCACGTTGTTCTTCTAAACCACGCAACGGATTCTGATGCAGTCTTTTCAATGTATCCCGCAAGATTTATGCGTTAATATTAAAATTAGATGTCCGTGTGTTGCCATACGTAAAGACTAGCACCATACTATTTCTTCCCAGGGTGTCGTGAAAGCCGACTAAGGGACTTACTAAATGTAGGGGTCTACTAGGACCGATGCCTGCCGGGGTCGCGTGATTGTTCGAAAGAGATACCGTGACCCTGGCACATGGGCAACTGATGGAACACGGGTGGGTTTTAGTCAGTAAAAGTCTGACACGCCCTCCCACTCCGCCCAGAACGGGAGAAGTCATTTGATGATTTACCATCCTGAAAAAAAAAAAAAAAAAAAGGGACTCACTAATACCTACCTAATAATTTTACTACCATTCTGCGAACGCCAACCCGCTAAGCGTGATGATTAAGGCAAAGCCTGCCACATTGGGAGAGGCCTATGTCCAGCGGTGGAAGCGAAACGATGATGATGATGATGATTAAAATTTGTAAAAAAATTACGATGTTTTTTCAAGTTCTAAAAACCTTCCGAAGCAGGGCCGCGTCGTTTCTTTGGTATAAAATATTTTGAGTGTGAAATTTTTTCATTAAAATAAGAAACTTCCATAATTTTCTCTGTCAAGTAACGGGAACTGGACTATTTAGAAATAAAGCAGACATGGTTGGTCGATGGTAAAGCATGCCATAACAGTTCGTTAGTTACTGATTTAAATCAGACACGTCACAACTTCAGGTCCAGATGAAAACCACCTGCCGGGGTCGCGAGATTGTTCAAACGAGATACCTTGGCCTTGGCATATGGGTAACTGAAGGAACACGGGTGAGTTTTAGTCAGTAAAAGTCTGACACGCCCTCCCACTCCACCCAGAGCGGGAGAAGTCATTTGATGATTTCCCATCCAGAAAAAAAAAGATGAAAACCAGTTTCAGGAACTAGTCGTCTGGCATTTTTTTATATCACAATGTTCTCACTGCTAGGTTACATGCTTCTGTGAGAAGGAGTCAACCGTAATCTACCGCGCGAACCCAGTGCGGGTTGGTAGAAGTTACATGTTTTCGATTTATTTTGGTTCTAGAACATGCCCTCACGATTTTTTCCTTCACCGTTTTGAGAGCAGTGATGAAATTAAATCGACAAAAGTAGAGTCGTAGATCTGAGTTTGAACTCACGTCCTACAATTTGTAGGTCGTTCTCGAGACCACTGGGCCACCCATACATTCATCTAATTTTGCTTAACTAAACTCATTTGGCATAGATGTGAGGCACACATTTTTGCAAATTTTTTGAAAGGTAATTAGGTACTAGTAACCGTTCGAGTATAACCAGATGTGTGAACATAAACGAAGCAAAAAGAGTAGGTATGTAAGGATCGTAGTAGGTAGCGTTCTGCGAAAAGGGCGTGAATTTATGTACATATTTATAGTCTTTGCAAAATAAACGTATTTTCGTTCTTGAGCACCAAAATCACAAAAGGTACTAAACTAACAAATTGGCAGTTAAAATAGCCATACAATATTCAATATCCCAACATGTTATACAAAACACACCCTCGTCAAAATGGCCTTAACAAGAAATAAATCCGTCTCGCCTCACTGGTTTAACAAGTGGAGTGTGTAGTCATTTGTCAATATGTTTGTTGAAGCTATATTGGACTGGAGCCAAGGTCTCGCGGGAGGCCTCGAAATAGTAGTTAGGCTTCCTAGTCCAGTCCTTAGAGATGGAGGCTGTTAAGCGAGTAATGGGATTTTGTGTTTCAATTATAGCTCTTAACAGTCTATACAGTATACCGAAAGTAAGGGAAATTAACTTATTATGCAAATTAAGTACAGCTTCAACATCAGGCTGTTTCATAATGAAAGCGATCGAAGCGCATTATTAAATAGAGCTGTAGACATTGACTAACCCTGGAAGTCTTCAAACAAAAGTATGCCTCAGGTAGCTCGAACCAAAAAAAACCCACTCAGGTGGAGATTCACAGATGACTCCACATTTGATAGTAAATTTGGTCCTGTTCTACAAATGATTACCATCATGCACTTTACATCGTGTCCTTTTATAATTGTTTCCATTACAGCGACTAATGAGTTGGTAACCAAATTCTGGCAGGACAAGAAAAAAATTAAATTTAAAATTAAAAAAACCCCCGACACAAAAACCTAATTTCCCTTTAAAAAGTAAAAAATAATAAAAAAAACTCAATCTTAAAGTACCTAAGTATGTATTAATAATTCAAAAAAAAAAATACGTCGCGTTGGGGGACCGCTCCAGATCTAACAATTTATTTGCAAATAGTCTATTACCTAAATAATGAAGAAAAGAAAACTTTTATAAAATTACTTCACAATATTGCATTTAGGATACGACCGTCAACGTCTGCCCTCGCGGAGCGGTCCCCCAACGCAACGTATTTTTTTAAAATTATTAATACATACTTAGGTACTTTAAGATTGAGTTTTTTTTTATTTTTTACTTTTAGGGAAATTATGTTTATGTGTCGGGAGTTTTTTAAATTATTTTTTTATTTTATACTTTTTATAGGTACATATTTATTATAATGTAGAATCAAACAAAGCTAAGAACACTCTCGATTAATTCATCAATATTTTCTTTCAGTGCGCTTTCATTTGAGACCCCAGTCGAGTATATTTGCTGACATTCGGTTACCTTTTCCCACTTTCTCCCCTACAACTTTTAAACGGCTTGACCGATTTTCATCATACATATCTAAGAACACTCGCACATAAGTCACCTTTAATACAATTTTTTCTTATTGAAATCGCTTCATCCGTTCGGGAGCTATTATGCCACAGACAGATAGACACACAGACAGACACGTCAAACTTATATACTAACACCCCTCTTTTTGCGTCGGGGGTTAAAAAGGCCGTGTGATGCCGGATATAAGGCATGGGAAGCCGTCACCTCCTTCTGCGAAGCAGTAATGCTCGCGAAGGAGGAGGCGGGGCGAGTGAGGGAGTGGCAGTCTCTGCGCCCTCACGTCTCTAGCCGCCGCAGGAGGAGACGCCCCGGGCGTCGGGAGTCAATAGCGGACTCCCGGCCACCGTAGGCGCGAGCTTGCGGGGCAATGGATAGCTCGCCGCTCGATAAGGACCAGGCTCGGGTCAACGGCGCGTAGTGTTCCACGCGTGCCTTAAAGAGATGTTAGCAATACTGAAGGGATCTGCTAGGACCGATGCCTGCCAGGGTTGCGAGATTCGTTCGAAAGAGTTACCGTGGCCCTTGCATATGGGTAACTGAAGGAACACGGGTGGGTTTTAGTCAGTAAAAGTCTGACACGCCCTTCCGCGCCACGCAAGAGCGGGAGATGTCATTTGATGATTTCCCACCCACAAAAAAGGGGTTATTGAGTGCTACATAAATATATCTGAATCGACATAGAAGGGCTTGTGGCTAAGTAATAACAGCCGCACGGCTCGATCGTTCAGGTTAAGCTACGCTTGCCACGATTGGTGCGTGGCTATACCAAGACACTTCAGGATGATTTCCCATCCAAAATAAAATAATGCCAGACGTAAAGAATAGCACCATCTCATTTCTTCTTTGGGACTTACTAAAAAATAGGCAGCAGCTTTTTTTATGCATTTTAACACCATACTACGATCGCCAACCAGCCTGACAAGCGTGGCGATTACGGCAAACCCCCCAATTTGGAGTAGGCCTACGTTTAGCAAAGAACTTCTTTTGGCTGAAATGATGAAGAAGAAGGCCTATCCATGAAGAAAACGCTAAGAGCTACTTCAAACGTATCCTGAGATTTCTTCTCTCTACCTTAAGCGATCCACTTAGTTCTGATTACCTTAATATAAAACAAGACAAGAGTTTTAACCTTCAGAGATCAAGAATCCTCGTTTCAAGAATTAGTCCTAATTTGATTTACTACCGCTTCTGATTTCGTCTCGTTAAATATTTTTCTTTGTTCTAGCTAGAATGCTCTATGTCATGTTATTGTATAAATTGGATACCTACCTATGGGCATTTTAATACGCTTTTATAAGCTTGGTATGTATCAATGTAACGGAAATTTTGAACGTGATTTTCATTCCCTTCAAAACGTTGGAGTAATTTGAAACTTTGCAGAATTATCAAAAATCGATGACAACACAATAATTATTTAAATTAAGGATCACCAGGATAGCAAAAAAACGAAATGTCCTGTTTTGTAGCTAGCCGAACTAAAAAAATAGAAAGTAATGGTAAAATCGTAGGGTTGATTTTTGAGATATTATTTAATTGATATCAAGCACCCCACGCTTTTTTCCAATATTGTTTTTAGAGTTCTATATTCAAAATAGTAAAAAGAGAATGTTAGTAATATTTTTATTTTACAACAAGGTAGGTATTTCATCATCATCATCATTTCAGCTGAAAGACGTCCACTGCTGGACATAGGCCTCCCCCAAGCTCCTCCACTTCAATCGGTTTTGTGCTTCCCGCATCCCGCGGATTCCTGCGGCCTTCACAAGGTCATCGGTCCACCTTGTTGGAGGTCTTCGAAGTCTACGTCTTCCGGTACGCGGTCGCCACTCCAGAACCTTTCGGCCCCATCGGCCATCTGTTCTGCGAGCAATGTGCCCTGCCCACTGCTACTTCAGTTTAGCAATTCTTCGGGCTATGCTGGTTACCTTGGTTCTCCTACGGATCTCTTAATTTCTGATTCGATCGCGTAAGGAAACTCCAAGCATAGCCCGGCAGAGCTAGGTAGGTATTTGCTTGAAGGAATTTACCGTCAGTAAAAATGACGGTTCTCCGTAATCTCTTAGTGAATTTCAGAATTTATTTTGATTGAAATTAAATTGGAAGAATTCCTGGTAGGACTTGTTGGAAGCTTTTGCTCAGGAGTGGGATAGTATAGACTAAACAAAGAAATGATTACTATAACAAGTACCTACAATAAAGCCTGTAAAGCCTACAAGCACCTAACACAAAGTTAAACATAGAAATAACAATAGATTTATTGGTTTTCAACGAACTCACAATAGGTATAATACAGAGAATAAAAATCACACTTCTTATGGTTTTCAAAACCTACCTTCATACTATTGTCGAATAAAAGATAATAATATTTCCCATCATTTTCCAACACTGATCTTAATATGGTCGCTGATACAAACGTTGATTACTAAACGCGGTGAACCAAAACCACCCACACTAATCGTATCTAAAACAATTACAAATAAATGGTTTATCCTAAACTGCCCTATCCCATAAAGCTATTCTACTAAATTGATCTCAGAACTGTATAAAGGTATAAAAACCAACCGGTGATACTTTTATAAATATATAATGAGGATACTAAAGCCCTCGTAAAGGGAATCGGTTTAATTTGCGAGCATTTACTAAAGCTTTTCGGTAAAGATAAAGTAATAATATTTAGACTTGGACATTTAACTGAACTAAATAAATGCTAACATTAATGAAATGAATAAGGGGCTCACGGCTAAGTTATGGTGATATGTAATACAGGTTTTAACTACAACAGACACCAGTCTCTATAAAGTGTTACCTTGACTTTGTACTGTGTTTGTGATTATGAGAGAACAATAAAGAATATTACTATAAGAGCTGCACGGAGCTTATTATCAGGTTTAGTTATGCTTGCAGATGATCCGTGGATGGGTGACCATATCTCCATATCAAGACCTCTCCGTGCATTGCCTAGCAGGGCCGTTGGCCCCGGCTGTTACGCGTGGATCAATGACAGTCGGTACGGGTCGTCAGATTCCCGAAAGTCTGACAACCTGTCTCACCAAGTGGCATTGTATTAATCAGTAACTGGGTTGTAGAGATTAAATAGATAGTCGCTCTGTATAAAATACTGGTATTCAGCTTGATCTGGTTGAACCGGGAGCCAACCGCAACGTATCTGGGAAAAAGCGTAGCAGTTGACAATCAAAACAGGCAGGTTTGTTTTTGTTATTTGTTCTAGAACCTCTAGAGCAGTGGTGGCCCAGTGGTAACGGCCGCGACTTACGAGTAGTAGGTCGTGAGTTCAAACCCAAGCAGGCGCATTACTTTGTGTAAATTATTTCATCGCCACTGCTCTCAAAACGGTGAAGGAAAACATCGTGAGGAAACCGGCATGTCTTAGAACCATAAATTCGAAGACATGTGACATCTACCAACCCGCACTGGGCCCGCGTGGTGGATTATAGCCCACTCCCTCTCACCGAGAGGAGGTCTGTGTCCCAGCAGTGGGAACATTATAGGCTGATGATGATGATGATGATGTTCTAGAACCTCTACTCTCAAAACGGTGAAAGTCTTCGCGAAGGAACCGGCATGATTTAGAACCAAACATTTTAAGGCATATAACATCAACTAGCCCTTATTAGGCGTCACTCACAGAGAGGAAGCCTGTGTCTCAGTTGAGCTTGTATAATTCAAGACAGCAAAAGATTTTAACAAAGCAGATATACATACCTATGTTGAAACGCCGGAACGGGACGCCCCAGAAGAACAAATTCTGTCGGTGTTGTTCTTAAGTAAGGACAGGTGCATCGTACTCCCAGCCAGCGTTCGTGTATCACGAGATACATGAATGTGCACGAAGTAAAAGAGTCTGTTTACTTGATAGTAAACTGACTCTTTTGGAAAAAAAAACACAAGTTTATGTACTTATATAGTTATACTAGCTTTTGCCCGCAGCTTCGCCCGCGTGGATGTCGGAAATTAACACAGGTATTTTTCTAAAATTAAAGACTTTTTCCAAAATAAAAGTAGCCTAAGTTACTCCTTATTACATCAGCTTTTACTTTTATTGGCAGGTGCCAATAAAAGTCCCGTCAAAACCGGTCCAGCCATTTCAGAGATTAGCCGGAACAAACAGACAGACAGACAAAAATCGTAAAATATGTTGTTTTGGTATATGTACCGTGTATACATCCATATACACTTAATAAAAAGCGGTTTTTTTAATATTAAAAACAGACACTCCAATTGTATTTATTTTATTTATAGATGTAGGTATAGATGTGTAGATTATGTGTGTGCAAATACAAGCTCTTTGAAAAATTACTTTATTAAAGTGCATAAACGCAAACGGATATAACTCACGGTATATTGGCCGACCATTGATGTTACTAACATTTTCGGTAACTTGGGTAGTAGATTTACCCTATCCCAAAAGTTGGGGTAACAAATACAGCGAGATTTCGAGCCCTGAGCTGAAAATGTTGTTTTTATTCTGGGTGATATTTAAATTATATCCATAAGGATAAAACATGTTTTCACTATATTTATCCCCCACTCAACGCATACATATACCCATAGGTTCTTAACATTAATATTAAGTTAGTAGCAGTAGTAGTTATTAGTCTTAATATTAATATTTATGTTGTGCTTGTCTTACAACTACTGATATGTGTTCATATTTTAGGCGAGGACGCTGGCACCCTAAACAGAAGTTAAATCTTACATTGGGTGCCAGAGTTCATTGAAAACACTCACTCCCTTAGTTGTAATTTATTTGGTAATGCTGCATAATATTTATATAAGTGTTTTTGTACAACAGAAGGTAAAAAAAAATCTTTTTTTTTATGTTCATAAAAAAGCGTCTATAAACTTGTTGTATCTTTTTTCACTAAATGCTTATAAAACTACCTATATACGGTACTTACATCAATACAAAATAAAAACTGTCTGTCTGTCTGTTTATTCGCGGTAATTTCTGACGTGATTTTCACTGGTAGGTTTATCTGAGTAGCACGTCCCTGTGTGATAAGTTCCGAACACCACACGGGCGAAACCGCGGACACAGATAGTTTATAATAAAGGTGCCTCACTTTAACTTTCTAGTTTTTCTCTCAGCTGGTCGCGGTAACTTAGCCATGGTATCATGACCTATGACCAACCACTTGCAAGCTGAATTGGTCGCAGTAATTAAACTATGATGCTCTGACTAAATGGTTTTGGTTAGGTTAGAACTAAGCTAAAGGCACGTAACCCAAGCAAGCGAAGCGAGTGGTGCTACAGTGGCCGGCGAGCGCTCTATTCAAGTCGTCACGAATTAAGATTTCAAAGCCACTTAGTGAGAAACTTATAATAAATCGAACGTGTTTGCCAAAGTTTCTCCTCATATTACTTAACAAGACGTCGCTTAACTTGACGTTTATGAAAATAGGCATAAGAAACTTATCAAACTAAGGTGTTACAATAAGTAGATTAGCAGTCTAACTCTCCTTGCCAACCTTACAACCTCTAGACCCACGGTTCCGAACCTGGGGGTAATTACCCCTGCGGGGGTAAAACTGGTATTCTGCGGGGGTAATGAGCTGGTAATATATAACAAAGATTAGACCAATAAGACCAAATCTAACTTACCAGTGCATTTCATACCCTAACTGTGTTATCAAATGACAAGTCGGAGCCGCGTTTCTAATAAAGCGCGTGAAATATACGGACATACGGTTTGTACGAGTTGTACGTTAAGGTAATCTTATACTTTTAAACGAGCAATTCTTGTATATATGTAGATATATATGTCAGATTATATATATAATCTGAATCTCGGAAACGGCTCCAACGATTTTCATGAAATTTAGTATACAGGCGGTTTCGGGGGCGATAAATCGATCTAGCTAGGATTCATTTTTATAAAATGTCGTTTTATTCGTGATTTCAATGACCAACTTTATCGATAATCAACTTGAACATAAATTTATTATTTTAAACACAATTTACCAAAAAATACCGAGCAAAGCTCTGTATTTTTTGGTAAATTGTGTTTAACCAGATATTTGGTAATTGTATTTGCAAGTTTTTTAATGTTAGGTTTAGTAAAGTCTGTAAAGATTATTTAGATATATATAATGTGATTGTAAGAACTTACTCAATATTTTTATGCAATTTTTATATGTCTAACTAGCTTTTGCCAGCGGCTTCGCCCGCGTGGAGTTCGGAAAATATCCCGTGGGAACGTACTACCGGGATAAAGAGTAGCTTATGTGTTAATCCAGGTTATAAACTAACTGTGTTCCAAATTTCATCCACATCCGTTCAGTAGTTTTTGCGTGAAAGAGTAACAAACATCCACACATCCATACATCCATACATACAAACTTTCGCATTTATAATATTAGTAGGATAAAGTCAATTTGTAATTATGTGTGTTTTTTGTTTGGTGTTCATTGGTAACATGAGGGAGAGCTGGAAGGGTAAATCAGATTCTCTAGCTAAAACATAGGGGTGACAAGATCGAAAAGGTTAGGAACCACTGCTCTAGACGAACTTGAACTAGTAGAAAAGTGCCACGAAATAGACCAAATAGAACTACCGATCGTTTTGCTCCCTCGTCAGTCAACTTCTTACTTCCTAACTTGTAAGGTAAAACAACGTTGTTAGGAAAATAAGTTTATTACTGTTTCCATACAAGTTACGAGACGTAATTAGTCTTGAACTTACCCGATAACGGTGTTCATGTCAGTCAGAGTGTGTACTTGTGAAGATATAATAGGTGGTAACGATAAGTGAAAGGAACATATTTGATCGAAAGAAAAAAGATTTTTAGACCCCAAATCAAGGAGTTGACAAAGATTTCTTTAGTAGTTTTTAAAAACCCTTATGTTCCGTTAGCTCATTATCTGCCTAGCTTATTCCAAAATATTTATGGGTCATATTCCAATCTAACGGGATGCGACTAAACACCAGTATTTTACTTGATCCGACTGCCTATCTGACCTTGGCACCCATGATAGCAGACCTTCGACCCCTTGATAAGATTGGGTGTCAGATTTTTAAGCATCTAACGACTCGTTACAACTGCCAATAATGCTCTCTAAGGCATTGAAGGGTTTCGATACGTAAAAATGTTCACCTTCCACAGACTAACCGTGGCTAGCGTAGCTGAAACTTATCGATCGACTTGTGCTGCTTTTATTACTTAGCCGCAAACCCCTACGTTATCTCATTATGTTTAAGTACCTGGATGCCCGAGCTTTACTCGGTATTTTTTTTGGTAAATTGTGTTTTTTAGAAATTATATTTAAATACAAATTACATTTTGTTATTTTTCTTCCAATAAAACAAAAAACATAAATTTATGTTTAAGTTTATTATCGATAAAGTTTATTACTGAAAACACGTATAAAACTATATTTTCTAAAAATGAATCCTAGTTAGATCGATTTATCGCCCCCGAAACCCCCTGTATACTAAATTTCATATTTATATACAAGAACTGCTCGTTTAAAGGTATAAGATTATATGTAATAGGCCTCATGTAGGCGTTACTGTACAATATACTCCTTTGCCTAAGTACTTAATACTTCCGAAAATAGAGGCGTTATGTTGTGAGTAACTTTTAATCATAACCTACACAATGTGCATAAATAGATTTACAGTCTGTTCAAAACAGACTCAAAGTGGGCAATAACGCCCCTTGTGTTGTGGGCGCTGGAAATTGTCAAGACGGACTTAGAAAAATTTAGAGAAAATTAGGAGGAATTCATTTAATAATTTCTACCAGGAATTTTGGGTACAGTAACCGATCTCGAAACTGTTTCGTGGATTATAGTCGATTGTTCAACGTTTTCTGACAGCATTTCTATCGCCGTGGTTGTCTGAATGGAGATTGAAGGCTATAAAAAATGGTAGGTACTAAAATGTCCTCAAAGTGGTCGAAATAAGTTGAAGAACCTGTGGTTTAAAATGATAATCAGTCGCGGGCGTTCCTAAAAAAAATCTGGTGTGCCTTGCTTTTTGGTTTTATAACAATGACAAATTTCTTGGTAAACCTTGTTAAATACATCAATCAAATGTCAATGGCCCCACCGAATAAACGTGCAAAAGTGCTTACACGATGTTTTTTTTTTCATTTTTCGTTTCTTTTGCTTATCTCTCATCTGATATGTCGCTTTATCTGACTAGCATCATAATTACGTCTGTTTTAGTTTTTCTTTTGTAACAAAAATATAAGAAATGTCCTCTGCAGGAAGGAGATCTTTAATTCATAATTAAACTAACCTCTAACTAGATTTCAGCCGTATCCGTGGGCAATTTTTTCCCGGACGATATATTTGCACTCTGGAGCAAGACCGTTAAGCCTCTATCACTGAGCCCCAACACTCGGACGTCAACACAAACCAACCACGATTCCCTTTTTATCAAATAGTCTGACATCAATATTTATTTCAATCTATCTCAGAAAGGAAAGCTTTTAAATAGCGTGATTTTCATTCTTAGCTTTATGAACAGTTGATGTGGTGCCCGTCATCATACGTTTAGTTGTCTTCGTGAGGGTATTAAGATGTCGGGAGGATACGTCCGGGTGTTTCCATTGCGAGGATCGTCTGGAGGACACGGTGGAGCATACGGTGGAGGTATGCCCTGCCTGGGTGGGGCACCGCCATGTCCTCGTGGAGGCGATCGGCGGCGGTGACCTCTCGCGTCCAGCCCTTGTGCGAGCCATGGTACGGAGCGTGAGGGAATGGGAAGCCGTCACCTCCTTCTGCGAAGCAGTAATGCTCGCGAAGGAGGAGGCGGGGCGAGTGAGGGAGTGGCAGTCTCTGCGCCCTCACGTCCCTAGCTGCCGCAGGAGGAGACGCCCCGGGCGTCGGGAGTCGATTGCGGACTCCCGGTCACCGTAAGCGCGAGCTTGCGGGTGGCGAGCAATGGGTAGCTCGCCGCCCGGTAAGGACCAAGCTCGGGTCGACGGCGCGCAGTGTTCCACGCGCGCCTCAAAGAGATGTCAGCAGCAGTGTAGGGGTCTACTAGGATCGATGCCTGCCGGGGTCGCGTGATTGTTCGAAAGAGATACCGTGACCCTGGCACATGGGCAACTGATGGAACACGGGTGGGTTTTAGTCAGTAAAAGTCTGACACGCCCTCCCGCTCCGCCCAGAGCGGGAGAAGTAATTTGGTGATTTCCCATCCTAAAAAAAAAAGGGTATTAAGATGTCATCGAAATTATAAGTATTGATCTTTCAGCATAACTCCTCTCTTTGTAGTTATAAATGATTGGAAAAGTCGTAATCAATAAGGCGGATAATCTTTATTTCGTTTGTAATTGTACAATATTAAACTAAGTAAGGGCATAAAACAGAGTATAACGCCACGGGCGCTAGTTTGAACTCCAAACCTAAAACAATGATACAAGACAAACGATGAGGCACTTGATATCTTGTCCAGCATGTCCTGTTGTTTCGAGCTCGTAGCCAAATTCTGGGTTAACTCTATGTAGATTGCTATCGACACGCCAAGAAGAAAAAGAAAAATGATACAAGACTAGAATCCTGAGTGCAGAATCCTGGATTATATAGTTCACTCATTAGGAAGACTCCTTTTTCGACCCTCAGGAGAATACTCTTTTCTTCACACCTTCCACAAGGTAATAAAATCCAATTCGATTTCAAACATTTTTTTTTCTAATATATTTCATTCGTTGGTTATCGGTTTCGGTTCCCATTTCTCACCAATGGGTTATAGTGAAATGCTGATGCAATAATGGGGTAAGACTTGTCTCAGACTTTTGGAATTCGGACTCCCCGTAAAAACTGTCAACGTTCAATGAATGATAGCTGGGGTGGCCTGGCTTAACATGCTTTTTGTGGTATGGAAGAGTCTCACTGGGTAATGGATGGTCACCCATCCGAAAACTGACCTTGACAAGAGCATTTTAAGCTTGATTGTGTAGGATCTCGTGATCCTCACGATGGTATGTCTCACGGCTGTAAAAAACACAAGTGATCATGAATGTACAGTCGCCAGCGCATAAAGCTACTACATATCTGTCAAATTTCTTTAATAGGTTTTCAACTTTATCGCTAAAGCATTAGGTTTAAAATGGATTGGAAAAAATTACCAGATTCGGGTAGCTTGATGTACATTAAAATAGTACCTATTGTTGTATGTACATTATTTTACCTGTAGGCGTAAACAAAAGTAGATCACTTTCATCAAATATAAACTTTCCTAGAAATGCCTGAAATTTTACGATTTATTATACAAATTGAGGAGATTCAACTTCAAGCTCATTATAATATTGTTGTACATAATAATGTCGTTTATTATTGCTCGCTCTTTGTTATTTATTGTATCCTACTGATGCTAGGAATACCCAATTATTTGTTTGTTCTAAAAGTTTTGTATACAAAAGCCTAAAAATACCGAGCTATTGAATGTGATATTTAACGCCTACACTATATAACCGTATCATTTTCAGGCTGTGTGTCTACTTTTATTGGCATACAAAACCAGGCATTATACAAAATGTTCACTTGATGCAACATGTTATACATTTTTTTTTGTTTCGCTTAAAGAACACAGCATTTCCATGAACCATGCCAAAGTTAATTTACAAAGCTTTGTCCTAATCCCACTTTGAATACTCAGTGTTTACAAGGTGTAATTAAAATGACAAAAACCCTGAAAAGGGGTCATTGTTCTCGTCATTATGAATAACTTTCACTATGGGGTTGAAAATAAAATTTGAAAAAAAAAAAACTACAAAATGTTGGGATCATTTTTCGACACATCCATTGATGTATGAAATAGCTGATTTTTTATCGCATTTTTAGGGATGATCCTAGAGTTCCCCGAAAAGTTGGGCGGATGTGTACCTACCTAAATACACATTGTGGTCAGTTATATTTAAGTCCCACTTAATAGGTGGTGAGCTTATTGCGATCAACCAGGCACATATTCAAACTCCGGGGAGCTCCTGAGAAATTGTAGATGGAAAAACCCTATAATAAAATTTGCCCGATCTGGGAAGTATACCTAGGAAGCGCTCATGCTCTGCAATAGCACTTGCAGCCACTATACCAAAGAAGTCCTATAATGCTGAAAACAACGACCTGTCTTCAGATTTTCAGAAGATCATTAAATACTCTGTGTGAGCTATCAATAATTCATCCAAATCATCGTTTCTTAGCTAAGATATTAAATTAATTATAATTTATCATAAATTAGAAAGCTTCCCAGTATATTGTAAGCTCATAATCTGTTTATTAATATGGAAATAAAGCCTACAGACGTTGTCCTTAATACTCTAAGCGATAGAGCGTCTAAAACACTGAGTATGTTATAAATGAAGTTTGCTATTTGAATGACTTTTTTTACAATGTTTCTTCAAAATCCTCAGAGGTGGATAAAAAGGTTTTAAATAAATAAAATAAAATAATCTTTAATTCGGATAAGTGTACATCCATAAGGGTTAGTAAACAAATAAAAGATAACTTATACCTATGTTAGTAAACTTATAATCTATTTAGAGAGAAGGTTGTTGTTCCTGACACATCTTCGAACAACATCACCTAACAAAGGAGACTCACACCTCCCTACTATGGTCTTCAGGATGGAGTTGGAGCTTTCCCGTACTCTGCATAACAACGAGGCAGATTTTCGTCTGACGATGGCATGGAAGTCATCGACGTGTGCTTGTGCAAACATGTTCGATGCACTGCAGAAACGGGGCAGCCCCATCAACATCCTGAACCCATTATTATATTGCACCCGTAGGGCGCTGATAGCCCGCTGAGTATAGTTGGTCCACAGACTGCACGTGTAAAACATCTGGCACCTGGCATCCTGCAGATATGCCGGTCCAATTACAAGGAGGATGAGATCAGCAGTGGTAAACTGCTACTGTTCCAGTCACTTGGAAAGCTGGACCAGATGCCGTCTCGCCGCAGAGATGGAACTGAGAAGAGCATTCAAGATATTCTTGATATGTTGAAGAAGACCGACCCGGACGACGTGCCAGATTTCGTGGCGAAGGAGCTGGGTAAGCTGCCTCCCATCACGTTCGATCACGTTGACGTTACACGGCTGCTAAAGGACATCACTACCTTGAAGGTGGAGATGACCAAAATGCGGTCCCGTATGGAGGTTGCGGAAAAAACCAACACTGAACTGCGAGCGGAAATAACAATGTTGCGCAAAGTGGGTTCAGTAATTGGGCCACGTCGAGGGGCGCGAATTGCATCAATCGGCAGTTTAGAATCGGCGAACACAAGTGCGTCACCGGCTGCCCATAATGCTGACCAAGCGCTGCCCGCCGCCACCGTCACCCGCGCCACAACACCGGCTGCGGAAACGTCACACGTAGGTACGTCGACCCCAAACCGTGCCTACGCCGCTATTGTCACCACGAGAAAATCAGGTGTGTCGCAGTCTATGCGGCAGAATAAAATTGGGGAAAACCAGACGAAGGTTGCACTACCGGCCTTGGCTGCGGTCCGTAACTCGTTGCCGAGAACGGGACAAGTTGATGAAGAGGGTTTCACGAAAGTGGAAAGGAAGAAGAAGAAGCCCTGTTCACGAAACCAGTGTGGAACAGCTCCGAGTGGACCCAACATGCTGCTGCGCCCTGCTGTGCCTACGACGCAGCTGTATATTTCACGTCTGCATTACACCACGAAGGTTGAGGAGATCGTGGAGTATGTACGAGTGAAAACGAACTTCACTTTGAGGGTCGAGAAGTTGGAATCGCGCCACAACACGAATTTCAAGTCATTCGTGGTGCGAGTTCCAACTGTACAAATCGAGACCTACCTCAAGGCAGAGTTTTGGCCGAAGGGTGTCGTGTATCGGCGATTCCGCGGAAGGCTACGCGACACCACGCAGCGCAACACGACGCCGTCACTTCGTGTACAATAGTTTTAAATTGTTTTTTATTTGTATGTATGTTAGTCTGTAAGGTATTTATGTTATGGGTCCTTGTAGCCCGAAATAAATTGATTTGATTTGATTTGAATAAGCTTTGAAAAGCGTTATTTTGACTGCCCTGCTACAGCGTGCAAACCTACGAGCCAACATGTTACATCGGACTGCCAGCGCCCTACGTTCCCTCTCAATATCCACTTGGTCATTAAGGTCGTCGGTTACATAATGCCCCAAGTACTTGATATGGTACACTCGCAATATGTCATTCCCACTTAGTCTAATCGGGGGCACATACTCAGGACATTTAGCACCGCTAGCCTTAAAGACCAAGAACTCGCTTTTTTTTACATTATAAACTAGGCCATGCTTTTGAGCAACATGTAAGTAGCTCTCTTAGCGCCCTGACCGTAGGGCTCAGCAGAACCATATCGTCAGCGTAGCTGATGTTGTTGACGCTGACATCATCAATGCGACATCCGATTTTCTTGCTGCTGAGCTCAACGATCAGATCATTTATATAGAGATTAAACAGTTTTGGTGACGTAATTCCCCCCTGTCTCACCCTGCACTCTAGCCCATACGACACAGACAGCCCATCGGCCACCTCTCACACTGTTTGTCTGGTTGTAATACCAAATCTGGAAAATGCGCAACAGCTCCGCTGGCACTTTTCTCTCCCGCAGCTTTTCCCACATAACCTCATAAGACACAAGGTCAAAGGCACGGGAGAGGTCCAAAAACTAAGCATACTTTGGTGTTTGAGGTTTTGTGTAGTATTGCACCGTATGTTTGAGGCTGAGAATCGCACTGTCAGTGCTAAGGTCATTACGAAACCCAAACTGTGCGTCGTGTAATTTTAACAAGCCATCCAAACGTGCATCAAGCTGGCTGTCAAGTACCTTCGCAATAATAGTAGCCAGGGAGATGGGTCGATAATTACACTTATCAGAAACGTCACCCGTTTTATTCTTAACAATAGGCACGACAATAGTTTGCAAGAGATCACATGGAAGGTACGAGTGACACATACATAGTGAGTAAAACATAGCGAGCACTCAAGTGAGGACCAGCGTGCTGCAAGTGCTCAATGCTTAAACCATCGTAACCCGGGGACTTCCCTCTTGTCATTTTCTTAATGGTGCTTGACACCTGCTTGGCCGAAAAACGAACCAGATCTGAATCACGACAGTATCCGTCATCGAGCACTCGCAACGGCGAGCCCAATGGTGACTCCACTTTAAAGTGGTCCATAAACATGTTGGCGATGCTATCCGGCTGATCAGCACCACCGACACTCACAGGAAGGCCAGGCTTAATATCAAACTTTTTGGTAGCCTTCCAGAACTTTTAAAAATTATTGGCTTTACAAAGAGAAGCCACAATATCAAGCTTAATTTGTTCTTGATGATTCTGACACCACACAAGTTTGCTTTAAAACACCTTTCGTGACAGGCACATGTCGTTGTAGACATTGCCAGAAGTAGGTTTATTGTGCCATACCCATATCTGATATTTAAGCCTCGCCCTCGCGTGGGCGTCTCGCACGTGCTTGTTCCACCCAACAACACGGCCAACACGTCTATGAGTCCGAGTTTCCACTTGGCTCTGTATCACGGCCTCTGACAAAATAGTTACAATATTTTCCATAAATCTTGTCAAGAATTACCCTATGTTTTAATAAACCTACATTTATTTGCTTTCAAAAAAAGAATTGAACTTGTCACGCAGTTAGTGGCAGTTATTGTAGTTCAAACTCAAATATGATGCCAAACTGCAAATCTTACAGAAATAGATATATAGATACTCTATCTTGGCAGTCGCTTAGTCAGGTATCAAGGTTCTTATCCAAAAACATTATTACGGAAATTGATCTTTATGACATTATAATTTACTAGGCGTGACGTTAAGTAAATTGATACACCGTAAATTTTACGTGTTATAGCCAATTCTTAGAACATTCAAAGATTGACAGTTATGATTAGAATATGACTGTATTCAAATCAATTTAAGTGGACAGTATAGTGAATTTGCTTACCAATTGATATTCTGGGTTTTAATTTAGCAATGACAAAATCAACAACAATTTATGCAAGTGCGGTGATTCTACTGCCAAATACGTGTGCGTTCTATCAACACTCCATTTGTTGACTATTCCATGTTCTAAAACGTAGGCTTTAAGTGAAATTCTGTGGGAAATGAGTCGGTTTGTAATTACTGAGCGCTCCAATACCCGCTTGTAGAAATCTTAAGAGTCTGAGAATGAGGTCATTTGCAGCTGTAAATTGTTTTCTTTTCAATTTAAACTCTGAACGATTGAGGGTTGATTACTTCGTGTGGTATTTGTTTTTATTCATGCATAGATTGAACTTTAGAAAGGTCAGCACCTTTGTGGCAATGTCAAAGAGATACGATTATTGTATTGAGTGCTCTGTTTGTTGATTGGGTTCGCTTAACGACTCAATTCGACTGATAAAAATATTTTCGCTGTCCGTATTTTAAACACGGCATTTACGTTTTTTTATGTCCTGTATTTTAAAAATATTAGGATACCGCTTGTTTAATAAATAACTTTATATGTACCTCTGCACGGAACTACCATGTCCTTAGTTTGGCACAGCGGATATGATAAGCAGGCTTAAACTTTTATTTTTAAATTACTTGTTTTATTCAACGTTTGAAAAATAAAATCGTTGTCAGCAAACTACGATTTTATTTTTCATTTTGATACATTTCCGCAAATATCCCACCGAATTCTTATTAAAAATGTCATTATTAACCTACTAAGAATTTATTACTATACCATGTCTAGTTTTCTCTGCCTTATAAAGGGTTAAACATAACTGGCAAAATGTGGTTGTGCTATATGTATACTTCGGCCCAACCCTTCGGTGGTAAAAGGCGTGATGGTATGTACAGATGTAACGAATATTATATTCATAATTTTAATACAATATAGAAACTAACACTTAAATAAATATATTCATCATCATCAGCCTATAATGTTCCCACTGCTGGGACACAGGCCTTTTTTTTTTTTTTTTTTTTTCAGGATGGGAAATCATTAAATGCCTTCTCCCGCTCTGGGCGGAGCGGGAGGGCGTGTCAGACTTTTACTGACTAAAACCCACCCGTGTTCCATCAGTTGCCCATGTGCCAGGGTCACGGTATCTCTTTCGAACAATCACGCGACCCCGGCAGGCATCGGTCCTAGTAGACCCCTACACTGCTGCTGACATCTCTTTGAGGCGCGCGTGGAACACTGCGCGCCGTCGACCCGAGATTGGTCCTTACCGGGCGGCGAGCTACCCATTGCTCGCCACCCGCAAGCTCGCGCCTACGGTGGCCGGGAGTCCGCTATTGACTCCCGACGCCCGGGGCGTCTCCTCCTGCGGCGGCTAGGGACGTGAGGGCGCAGAGACTGCCACTCCCTCACGCGCCCCGCCTCCTCCTTCGCGAGCATTACTGCTTCGCAGAAGGAGGTGACGGCTTCCCATTCCCTCTCGCTCCGTACCATGGCTCGCACCAGGGCCGGACGCGAGAGGTCGCCGCCGCCAATCGCCTCCACGAGGACACGGCGGTGCTCCGCCCAGGCAGGGCACACCTCCACCGTATGCTCCACCGTGTCCTCCAGCCGATCCTCGCAATGGAAACACCCGGACGTATCCTCCCGCTTTATCCTGAACAGGAACCCACCGAAGCACCCATGCCCGGTGAGAACCTGCGTCAGGCGGAAGGTGAGGACGCCGTGACGCCTCTCTATCCACTCCTCAAAGAGGGGACTTACCGCCGCAATTGTGGCGTGCCCAGCACTGGGTTGCGACAATCGTACCCGCCATGTCGCCATGAGATCACACCGGAGCTCTGTCCGCCGTGCCGCGATTTGTCGCGGCAGCGGAGTTTCACCCCGGCGTTTCGCCTCCTCGCGCCACTCCCACATGTGGGCGAGGACCTTTGCCTCCAGATCCCATGGCGGCACTCCGGCAAGGAGGCTCGGGACACAGGCCTCTTCTCGGTGATAGGGAGTGGGCCATAAAAGGCGCGGGCCCAGTGCGGGTTGGTAGATGTTACATGTCTTCGAATTTTTGGTTTTAAGACATGCCGCAGTGGCGATGAAATAATTTATACAAAGTAATGCGCATCGGTCGTTACCACTG
The DNA here is from genome assembly GCA_932294355.1 of Aporophyla lueneburgensis. Lineage (NCBI taxonomy): Eukaryota > Metazoa > Arthropoda > Insecta > Lepidoptera > Noctuidae > Aporophyla > Aporophyla lueneburgensis. The sequence continues at coordinate 10,675,677 of OW028755.1, forward strand.
GGTCACCACTGTTCTCAATAAATATATTATGTACAATTAAATAAAAGGTAAAAATGGGAAGAACTCACTGGGCATCAAAGAATTCGTCCGCATCACTGTCGGTGGGACAAGTGCCCAGAAGGCTGGCAGCGTTACCACGCTGATTCTTTGACCTAAAAATAGGCCAACCCTCTCGTCACATGAAGATTCGGCCAACCGCTTGGCGATATCCCGGAATACTCGATGAGTACTCGGACCCCACGGCCCTAGTGTTTCAACCCCAAACGGCTCAAACATATAACTCCCAATAAGATTATTATATTTGCGCCGTTTGAGTTTTTCTGCACCTGCAGCAACCGCCCAGCACAGCCTGCCGTGCCAAGAAGATGGGATGGCGCGAGGGTATCGACACAGGTGACAACCGACACCAGATGTAACTAACTTAACATCATAGTTGAAAAACATGATCTTTCATACATTAATATTGCAAATTTCAGTTTGTATACACAATATAGAGAAATTTACCATGTTATTTAAAGACTATAGGGTTTTTTAGGTTTTACTGAATGATATATAATTTATAAAAAGAAATCTGCTTTGTATTATTTTTTAATATATTAAATAATTTATAAAAAAATATTTAAGACATTCATAGATCTTTTCATTTGATAAGTCATGACACAAAATGTTTTCAGACACATAACAGATCCTATATGAGTTCTGGTTTTTTATTCGAACTTACGGATCCCTTAAAAGATACATAGAAAATATTTTGTGTATAATGTGAACTTTCCCAACCATCTTAGAACCGCAGGACTCCTAGGAATTTGAAATCTGAGAATCCATAAAAGCCAGTGGAAAAAAATTTGTCACATGACCTCCAAACAACCTTTCCTTCTACGAGACGACTTCTTAAAGACTTTCAACAAAAGAAATTTGGCCCAAGGTCGACACTTGAAATTCAGGACAGGGATTGACAAATGTCTTAGTGTCTAATGCCTTTTCTGTTTGCACCTTTCCAAAGTTCGAAATGACAAGATGAGGAAATGTTGTTACCGCTTTGTGCGAGCCTTCTTTGTTTTGTGCGTTGAATTTATTTTTAAAAGCTAAGTTTAATCTGCGTTTGATATCTACTTAATTCGTTTTTTAATCCTGATGGTCCAAGTTTTTTTCAATAACTTGTATTTTAAAAACAGATCTTTGAGATTTGTTACATAGGCAGTTTCGTGTTGATTATATTTTGTTGCAAACAAATCTTCGAATCTACAAAAAAGCCAGACAAGTGCGAGTCGGACTCGCCCACTGAGGGTTCCGACCCTGGTTTTTTTATGATTTATTTACAGATGTATAGTTTTCAGATTTTTCCCAATACTTGTAGTATAAGACGGTATTACTTGCCAAATTTTATAGTTCTAGTTCAACGGAAAATACCCTATACATTTTGATTCCCTTGAGAGTGTCAAAATTTACGTTTTTTATGGCATAAACGGCCGTATCGTTTTCACGTTAAATTAGAAGTTTGTTTTTTTCACAGCTTCAAGAAACTCTAGATTTGAGTATATCGTTTAAATTTCAACTTAATATCACCTCGCGTTTCCGAGATAAAGGATCTTGACAGACAGACAGACGGACGGGCAACAAAGTGATCTCATAAGGGTTTCGTTTTTCCATTTAACGTATGGAACCCTAAAAATCAACATAACATGTTAGTTCAGACACGGATGTCAAAGCTAACTGATTTTTTTCAATTAAAATAAAAACCTGGATAAATCCCCACAGCTTGGACAGAAGAGAGGGTTATCTTATATAATTATTCCGATTCCTACCAACAAACACCCTTTAACTGTACCCTTAAAATCAGCATACTGCCATGACCTCACTCACTAAGCCTTCCCATAACAGTAACCATAAAATAATTGGTCTTAAAATTAATTCAATAATACTCATTACTAAGACAATTTCGTTCAGGAGTAAGCCACTAGCAACCCAAAACAGCCATATCCATATTTATCAGGGTGTTGGAGAATCGATACTTGGAACCCAAAGAGCGTAAGCGACATTAGCTTTAATGGCGCTTACGCTCGTTAGGATTTAGGATCTTATTAATAAACAATAATTTTACGAGGAATAAAGTTAGGAATCAAGAATTGGGTTCAGTAAGTAGGTAGTAGGTATGTGTTAAAAGGTTATGTCGTATACAGTGTGTACAAGATATGGCCATATTTAAATCGGTCTCATATAAACGAGTTGAGTAGGTATTGAAATTTTTTATGGTTCAGCTGATAACTTTTTCGATGTTCGTCCCATCGAATAAAACCAAATACTTCTAATAATAAACCGCTTAAAAAAAATAAACCTATCTTTAAGTTTCCTTCACAGTAATGTTTATCGCAGTAACTAAGCTGGGGTAAAACGACGAAACGCGTTAGATTAGGTTAGAACTGTGAGCAAAAACGCATGAGCCGAGCGAAGAAAGTGAGCGGTGCCGAAGCACTGCCCTACGAGTGGTACATCCAAGTTGGTCGCAGTTACTGGTGGCTATTTGGTCTCCTAAAATACAAAAAAAAGGAAAAATCTACACCCTCACAGAACTTTTATTTTATATGTCATATGGTACCAAAGTTTTTCTTACCTTCATGCAAGAGATATATTGTAATTATTAAATTAGAGTGCCCATTAATATATTTGGAAAGGAAAATGGTAATTATATGAGGTCCAATTAAAAACGTATCTATAAAATAATGCCCAGTTTGATAGTGGTGAAGCAACCAACGACGGTGCATGATTACGTAGAAATAACCAAGAGAGTACTATCGCGAGGAGTAAAGTGACGTAAATTTAAATGATCTTAAAGTTGAAAATATTTATTTAGCGTGTAAAATTATACCTTAATTTATTTACTTAGATATTATTCATATCTACGGATGCAAAATGAATCCGTCGCAAAGAAAAATGCTCTATGTTAGAGTTGCGATAGGATAGTATAAGAGTTTCGTAACGTTACATTTACAGCAGGCGTTCGTGCTTCTGACTTATTTTTCGAAGACGCAAAGATAGAAAAAGAAGTCGGAAGCACACGTTTTTAACACGCTTTTATTAGCTTCAAACGTATGTTATTTAATATTTCTACTTGCATTTTCAAGTTAATTTCCTTTCACCGTTTTTGTCGTCATCCTATTGATGATTTATTTTGTAACTATAAATCCATGCCAACCACTCTTGTAAGGTTACCCAGCTACTGGGTTAAGGAGGACATATATAAAATGCTGGTACTGGATGCAGCTACATCTGATGAGATCAAAGGCTGACCCCAATACAGTTCCTGCCAGGGTCGCGAAATTTGTTCGAAAGAGATACCGTGGCCCTGGCATATACCGGGTAACTTTTTTTAACGTCTTGAAAAAAATGGGTGTAATAGGTGAACGGAGTAGAAGCCTTTGGCATAGAAATTATAATTATTTTTATTTTTGAATAACATGTAATAAAATTGATCTAGCAATAAATACTTCACATAATTATAAAGTAACATTTTCATACTAGAACAACAAAAACAGAAACTAGGAAAAAATAAAATAAAAAAACAATTAAAATCTATCGAAACTCAAATCATAGGCACCCTAGTCAATGCGCGGCTTATATCAATGATTTTGTAGCGCGGTCCTACCCTTTGAAGCCGGCCGATAGGCGGCCAAATTGATCTTTCGTAGGCGCACAAGCCGCACTCGCATCCCCGTCAGCCCGCGTCCCACGCTCTTTTAGTCACCTGCGATGAATCTGATGGCATTCCTGCCTTCTATTCTAGTTACACAACACACTGTATGAAGGTCGAGACAGTAAAAAATGTCATTCGGTAGGTAACTGAAGGAACACGTGTGGGTTTTAGACAGTAAAAGTCTGACACGGCTTTCCGCTCCACCCAGGAGACGTTATTTGAAAAATTCTAATGAAACGTCCCGTCGCGTGTCGCGTCACAAAAAATAGCTAGTACAGTCATTATTAATCAATATGATTTTTAAACGAATTGAAATAAGGTTCAATTTACAATGATAGACAAAGTCTTGAAAAATGCAACAACTACATTTTTCCACGTGTATCTACACAGTACACCTTCGCATTCCCCTCGCTTTCCTTGATTACACGCTGCAAAAGATGTCATCTTTTCAACCCCAACTTTTGAGATTTTTCTTCCCCACTAAAAGGTATTGGGCCGTTTAAAGGTGCCGCTCTAGAACAGGCTACGGCTAAACTACTAAACGATTAAGTTAATATATATTTATCTTATATATCTTAGGACTACCAACACAACGTTATCTGATCCCAAACAAAGCAGAGCCTGTACTATGGCAACCAGACAACTGATAAACATACTTATATGTTTCTAAATACATACATATCGTAGATAAATTACACCCAGACACAAAACAAAATGATTGTGCTAATCACACAAAGATTTGTGCTGGGTGGGAATCGAACCCACTACCTTAGTTTTAGCAGTCAGGATCACTAACCACTAGACTAACAGGCCAGTCAAACGACGGCGGTTGACGACCACACGGACGTAATAAACTCATGGCGGTAATTTTTTGCGCATTGAATTTTAAACTCTCTGTGTTGAACCGAACATCGAGAATTCAACCGAGTGCAGCGCGTTGAAAAAACTAAGTGTTCGATTCTCAAGTTTCGGTGCTAAGCAGTGCGTCGAAGATCCAGTTCGCAAAAAAACCCCGCCGCCATTTTAAATCATGTGTGGGACGTGGACTTAGTTAGCAGCTCACATTGTACGGTAAAAAGAAAGAGAAAAATAAAATATGTTTATATGCGGCAAAAATGACGCAAAGACAGACAAAAACATACAAAAAAGAACAAGTGGGGGGGAGATCATGCGTCACCTCCACGCAAAACGGCCATCGCTCAGCATAATGCTGTGACCCTATGCGAAATAGAGCCCCAGCGCTGGTTTTCAGCAACAGCCTGCGCTGACGTGATGACATCGACCGGTGCAGCAAACAATCAGTACAATAAATACTAAAACTAATAAAAATGGCAGTGGGCTTTGGTAATGTAGGCGGGATCGTAAAGAGCGATCCCACGGCAACGCTTTGCGCAAATGCGTGGTTGGAAAACAAATGAACAGCGCAGCTAACGTGGCGAACCTCTCCGTGCATATTCTACGTTGCCGTGGACTGTTGCCTTTAGTTTTCGGGCAAATTGAGAACTGTCTAATAAGTTAATGAATTTTTGGAACATAAACAGAAGCGGTTCTGTTTGAGTTCTTTTTTCTATTAGTTCGAGCGTCGTCACGACCCAAAAATAAAGATTAAAGTTTTTTTTTTGCAGGTTCGTTAGAAAAAGCTTGGAAATAATTAATTGCTTCCTTCACTTTGGTTTTTATTGTTTTAATATACGCAAAAGAGATATTTTAATAACAAGCTACAAACTCAAATCATTATGAACAACATACGTTACAAAAATAGAAGTATTTTCTAAGAAAAATGTATTGTTATTTTTATTAAGAAAATATGTTTTGGTCCATCAAAACGAGAACATCGAAAGAAAGAAAGAAAGAAAATTTATTTGTCAAACATGCGTTTACATAAACTGACTAATCAGGCATGCAAGGTATTAGATTAATATGTTGTGAACGTCCATGTTTTGCCAATAACGGCGTACAAATTTTGTAGGTAAAAAAATTACATTTCATTTGCATTAACTTAGTCATTTTAAATTTCATTACAAAATACACAAGAAATAAATAATAATTAATGTCAAGATATAAAAGTAAAAGTACATTATACTCAAAAATAAATTAAATTATGTCCAGTATGTCCAAAAGTCAATTGATTTAAAATTCGCATTATTAAATTGTTATTCTTAACCATATATATTTGAAGTCGGAATAGAAAAGTCCTTTTCATTCAAAAAATCTAAAACATTGTAATACACTTTATTAACTAACGAATGCCACTTAAATATAAATTTTTAAATCGAGGTAATAAATTTAAGTAAACATTGTATAAAATGATACCAATATCGCTAAAAGAGATTAATAATTTCCAACTTTCATTTTGTGGAAAAAATTACGCCTTGTATATTTGTTTATTATTAATTGTAAACCATGATACCCTATAAATTTTATCATTAAATAAGCTACGAAATACGGTTTATTTGAATAATAGAGTTTACTTACTTTCCAAGGTATTCAATTCTGTTACTGAACCGAATTTATTGCTTATTAATATATTTACGTTTAAAATGTACACCAAAATTTCCTCAATAAATAAGAACAAATATAACTTGATCTCCGGCTCTTTGGTATCCAATACATTTCACAGTTCTAACTATATATAACTAGGTACACCACTTTTATAATGTTGTTAGCTAGACTTTTTGAATCGGGTGCCCATTCGAGTGCCATGCAATCAGGCTACACCATTCGATTCCGTGACATTGAGCACTGTTCATTACAGAACGCAATTGGTTGAAACGAATCGAATCGCGGCATCGATACTGTAACTAGGCATCGATATTGAATGTACGATTCTTTACTCGATTTAGGAAGTGCTTCTGTGAAATCAAATAATTGTTGGCCAGTTGTTAAAGAGCCAATTTTGAGACTGAAATGATTGTGTTCACAGCTCAACGTATTTTTGTCCTAGCTTTCGATAATTGTCCAAACCAAAATGAGCTAGGAAAACATTAAATAGTTGGGTTGTCATGGTTCAGTCGTAAGTGGTCAAATGGCATTTCGTCTTGTATTTCTGTTCAGTTACAACAAAGGCTTTTAAACAATTTAAATTAGTCTAGTCCTAAATAAATCTTGATAGAAATCTTCGTTATACAAACTAATTAAAATTAGGTAGTCTATGTTGGCCAGTAAAGGATTCAAACACTGGTTTCTGAAATAGTAATTTTAGCCAATAAAGGATTTATCATTGGTTTCTGAATTTGTATTTTTTTAACTGAATTTTGAAATGCCCATCTAAATTTAATGTCAAATCAAATGTTTAAATGAGGCCACTATAAAGCTCCTTGAGACATTAAAATTAAAAGAAAAAATATGAATCCATTCTAGTTATTCCTTTTTTGAAAAGTATTTCATATGAGATGAACGGGAAAAAAATCTTGACATAACGACAAATTAATTATATTCCTACTGGATACTTGAGGTTTGATAACTAAGATGGTTGATAAATAAGAAATCTAGTTTTACGTAGTAAAATAAAATCTATGATGCTTTTTCAGTATGATCCATTTTCTGATATAGTTACACAAGTTAATAACCATTTATAATTTCAGCTGTAATACGTCCACTGCAGGACATAGGCATTTTGCCATAATCGGCACGTTTGGCAGACGGGTTGGCGATCACAGTTTGGTGGTACAGTCGGCCAAGAAAGTGGTGTACCACCCTAAGGTTGAATATCGCTTGCAGATTCATAGGTGATAAAGATTAGTTTCGCTTGCAGATCGATCTGACAACTTCTATTGCTGTCTTTATCTGATTATTGATAACGACTATTACTGTTTGTAACGTGACAGCTGTTCTTAGTTTGAACTTGATGGAACCAATGACGTCGTAAAATCAACGGCGGGGGGCTGTAGATTTTGATGACAAAATTGTATCTACAAATTCAGAATTGTAATCAACAAGTTACATAAAATTGTAAAGGCACAAGGCGAATCCACAAACCTACAATTTCTGTAAACTTGTAATTACAATATCAATAAAAAACAAGCTAAAAATAGATTTATCCTTTTATTAAATTTCTACAATCAATTTTAAAATACTTATAACAAACAAAAACATAGCATATATAGTAATATTTAGAAGATATTGAATTTTTTTTAAAATTAGAAACGGGTGTAACCGCCGTTGGCCTCTATAACCTCTAAAAGACGAGACCTCATTGAACCAACAAGCCGTGAGCAAATATCGGTTCCCCGCATTTCCTCCCAAATATAATTACAGTGACTAATAAGAGCTTGTTTGGTTCTTTCATTTTGATGCGACCATCGTTGGACCATAAGGCCCCAAAGATTTTCTATCGGGTTGAGGTCCGGCGATCTTGAGGACCACTGAATTACCCTTACGTCAGTGTGTGAACGAAACCAGGCTCTTACGATCCTCGCATTATGAATTGAACAATTATCTTGAACAAAATCAAATTGTGGCACTTCGTTCTCCGGGTAAACATTACGGACTGTCGGTAGCATTGCATTCTGAAGCACGTCGATATAATTTACAGCCGTCGCTCGAGGAGGTAGAGAACACAATTCTCCTACACCATCCGCACTCATCCAGCCCCAAATATTTACGGAAATTCGACCTGATTCTCCATTTGGGATTACATGATCATCTTTATACCGTGTTGAATTATATCGCCAAAGGTGAAGACGTCCATGCTGACTGGATTTAAACGTTTTTTCATCACAAAACACTGTATTAGACCAATCAAACTCTAAGTGCTCTCTGGCGAAGTTCAGACGAGCAAGTCTGTGAGCATCCGTCAAATATATTTTCTTGGCGTAATGCCTGTGGTGCAACCCCATGTAATGTAGATGATTCCTTATTGTTTGGGCACTCACATCGAACATCTCCGCAAAATGTTTTGTGGGCTTAAAACCATTGATTTCATATTCCCGTCTCATGAATTCTCTATCGTTATTGGAGAGTGCAGGCCGGCGACCACTTCTTCTGTGATCCAACAAACTTCCCTCCTCTCCTTCACGACGAATCCAAAAGCGGACAGAACGCCTCGATGTATTCAAATTCCGGGATATCGCACTGATACTGCTTCCCTCATTAAATTGGGCAATTATTTGTGCTCTTTCGGCAATGGTCAAGTTGGCAGGCATTGAGATGATTTTATATGCAGTTGATTGAAAAAACACGGAAAATATATCGATTTTTTGCATATATTTGACAAAATGTCAATTGTCAGTTTTCTTTTTCAAATGGAATTCGGTTGTCTATTTAAATAGTTTTTATTACTTTTGTTTGGAAACATTTCAATTGCTTTGTAGAAACTAATGTCCTTTTCATTTATACTAAAGGTTAAAATGTCATGTACTTATATGTGACATATGACGTATGAATACTAAATACATAGGTTTACGTCATGATAATGTTGTCTCTTTCAGTAATATCTTTTTATAACGAACCTTGTTGTAATTTTCGATGACCGGGAAACTAAATCAAAACTGGTACACCACTTTCTTGGCTGACCGTACAATGCATAGAGAACGCTGCTGCCCATACTTTCATAAGTCCTTTAGTCTCCTTTTACGATACCCATGATAGGAAATAAGGATGATGCTATTCTTTACGTCCGAAAATACACGAAACCGCAAATTAATAACATTAACTCAAGTCATATCATCCCAGTGTTTATTTTTAGAACGGTTACTTTTTTATTTTTTTATTATAATTCTTGAACGCATTTTTTAATTAATGTTTTTTATGTTGGTATTATTAACATTTCTAGCTGTCAGATTAATAATTTTCATTTCACTTCGCGCGGTTTTTTTTTATCTATAAAAATATTTTATTTGGAAGTTTTTAGTGAAAATTATGGCGAACAGAACACCGCACCGTAAGTATTTATGATGTTTTATATTATACTATTGACAATTTAGGGTTATACATGTAATAATACTGTTATATCGTGTCATTATATGTTTTAAGAAAAACCCTTACAAATTTGTGAGTAAGTGTAAGTTTTATGTACTGTTCCATTATTGGAGCAGTAAGAACATACACACAAGTAATATTCATACATTAGGATTTTTATTTTATCAGTATTGACACGTAATTACGATATTATTTTATTGCAGACTGAATGTGAATCAGATAATTTCGCACTTGGAAGAAGATGACGACGTGTTCGCGGCTGATATTTTCATCAGACCTCCTTGTAACTGGCAAAATAGCGCCGAAGACAGTGGTGACGAAGAGTTTGCAAGTATAAATAATTTGTCAAGACATCAGTTACATACAGAAGCTGAAGGATCTTAGAAAAACGTAAGTTTTTTTCAATTAAAAATTAACCAGAACCGGAAAAGCATTCTAACGAAGCAAAATACCAAATAAAGAAGCCAAGTCCAATTCTTTTGTATTACACATAATTCATTGGAAGCGGACGATATAGTACGCTGCGAAACTAAAATTGACGATGCTTGTGTATGGCGCCCGTTCTTCGTCAGTATGGTTTAAAGATATAAATTATCTCAACTTCTTTCTTCTTGATTCCGTAGTTACGACAATAGCGCATTAGACAATGATTTTGGTCGGCATCATTTTAAGACATACTATCGCGAGCTATGATGTCACAGAATGTTATTAATAATAGGTAAATTACAATTGTTCGAGAATTATTTTCTTTAAAATTAAATCCCATTCAAACTTAAAAATTTAATCCCCCATTGAATAACTATTTCATGAAAACGTCAATTAAGTTAGTGTCAGGTTTTATGTTGATTAAAATGTCATTTGCGACTGCAAAAAATGTGCATATTCTTTAAAATTTATTCCCGTGCCTATTTTAAATTTAATTCCATTTAAACTTTAAAATTTAATCTCTCATCGTATGATTATTTTATGCAAAAGTCATTTAAGTCAGTGTCTGATGTTGATTGAAATGTCATTTGCGACTTAAATGATAATTTCAAAAGTCATGTATGAACTTACAGGGATGTATTGTTGATTGATGACTGAATTGGCACTGACGCTTTTTTTAAAGCTGTTTTTGAAGCCGTCACCTCCTTCTGCGAAGCAGTAATGCTCACGAAGGAGGATGTATGGCGCGTGAGGGAGAGGCACTCTCTGAGCCCTCATGCCCCTAGCCGCCGCAGGCGGAGACGCCCCGGGCGTCGGGAGTCCATTTGCGCTGACGCTTGGATGATGACTGGCGCTTTCCCCTTAAAGCTTTCATTAAAGACCTACACAGTGCCAAACATAGATCCAGTACTCAATCGAGTTATTTTTAGCCTCGTACTCAGAAAAGTATCCAAGCTAAAACACAAGAAAATTTTATTAATTCCATACACATTCAGGTCATTGGTAGTTCACTTACAAATTGGAGATGCCTTCCTTGTTTCCGTATTCTGTTTAGAACACTACGTTTAATGGCTGCCACCAAGTATAGCATGGTAAGTGGCAATTTCGGAGTCGTATTTTCTATTTGAATTCGAATTGGTGCATCTGTTCGCGGAAGGTATGTTTCAGAATTTGTGTTATGTATTGTTCTGATAGAGAATCGGATTTCTACTGCTACTATTTATTATTTCCTTTTACTTGTTTTACAGATATTGATAAAATAATATAATATCTTCTTCTTGACATAGTATAAAACAAAGTCACTTCCTGCGTCTGTTCGTTTAGATCTTTTAAACTGCGCAACAGATTTTAATGCGGTTTTTATCAGTAGACAGAGTGATTCAAGAGGAAGGTTTTTATTTATAATGAACTAGTTAGTTAATTATTTATAAATGCGAAACTATCTCTGGCTCTCTTTTACTTTAGGACTCCTTGAACGCTGAATGAATCTGGTTGATATTTGGCACACGACCGGTGACCGTTCGGTGGGTTTTGGACAAACTATACTTTTTAATCCAGTTGCTCTTTCCTGTAGGACAAATTCTTGCGTTCCACATGGGTGATGCCACGGACAAAACTAGCAGGGAATAAAAAACCTATGTACTATATAAAGCCTAGGTACTATTTACTTATAGGTATTCTATGTTGTAATAACAATGCAAATTTTCACTACACGGCTCATATTATTATAACATTTATTTTTTGTATTAAAAATGATCCCAGGGTGACAGAGATCTGCCAGGGTCGCGCGGTTGTTCGAAAGAGATACCGTGACCCTGGCACATGGGCAACTGAAGGAACACGGGTGGGTTTTAGTCAGTAAAAGCCTGACATGCCCTCCCGCTCCACCCAGAGCAGGAGAAGTCATTTGATGATTTCTCATCAAAAAAAGAAAAAGAAAATAAGGGTGACATAGATTTAATATGATTAGAGGAAAGTCACTTTGTCGTGCAGTCTTGACAAACTAGATCTAGTCAACTTTTAAGTTGTGGAAGCTTGTGAATGTTTTTACAATTCTTATTATATTTCACCAGCAACCTCTACTTCACCTACACATCGAGATTTCTTCATTATTTATATAAGATTATGTTAGGTATTCCATCTGGTGCTCGACGCAAAGAATAACATCACCCCATTTTTTTCCATGGGCATCGTAAGAGGTGACTAAAGGACTTACTAGAGAATGGGCAGCAGCATTCTCTATGCATTTTAGCACCATACTGCGATCGCCAATCCACCAGCCAAGCGAGAGAGAGAGCCCCCCAAATTGGAGGAGGTGTATGTTCAGCAGTGGTCTTCTTACGGCTGAAATGTATGTATGTTATGTTAATATAGTATATTCATATACTACACACATAAATTAAGGAAAATAATCACAAAATGATGCTGAAATCAACAATACACGCCACACATAGACAGACACGAAAAGCAACATTTAATTTATGAACTTTTGTTACTGTAAGCTTTCTTGCGAGCTATGCTCGGAGTTTCTTTGAAGGATAAAATCAGAAATGAAACAATCCGAAAAAGAACTGAAGCTTCAGCTTTCTCACTCTGCAAATTACCGGCATAGCTTGCAGAGTAAGCAAGCTAAAGTGGCAGTGAGCTGACCATGTCTGTCTCGAAGGACCGATGGCCACTGGAGCAGACGAGTCCTGGAGTGGAGACCACTCATTGGCAAGAGTAACGTGGGACGCCCCCTAGCTAGATGGACCGGCGAGTTAAAGAAAGTGGCTAGGGCAGACAGGATAGGACAGGCCTATCTCCAGCAGTGGACTGGGATAGTTTGAGTTGATTGAAGCTTTCTTAAGAGTACATTAAAATAGACAAACTGGAAATCCACTTTTAACGCCTCGAAATAGGTACAAGATTTTTTGATCACCTGTGCTTTTACCATGTATTGTTACTTACACAAGCTCAGAACTCAAGTTTCATACTTAGTTCTCATTCAAAGTAACATAAACATGGGTAGCGTCACTAAATGAGCTGCGAGTAAAACACATTAGCCCGGGAATGAGGTAATCTTACCATGCTTCTTATTTACATAAGGTCTTAACTAACACCCTCACGATGCCTGATATCAATGAGGTGGAAATAAATTCCGATCTTTAACCTTTATTGAGCAATGGGTAGCTCGCCGCCCGGTAAGAACCAGGCCCGTGTCGACAGCGCGTAGTGTTCCACGCGCGCCTCAACGAGATGTCAGCAGTACTGAAGGGGTCTGCTAGGACCAATGCCTGCCAGGGTCGCGAGATTGTTCAAACGAGAGACCGTGGCCCTGGCATATGGGTAACTGAAAGAAAACAGGTGAGTTTTAGTTAGTAAAAGTCTGACACGTCCTCCCGCTCTGCCCAGACCGGGACAAGTAATTTGATGATTTCCCATCCAAAAAAAAAGTACACCTAAATAATTTTGAGTCGACGCTTTGAGTGACTTTCTTCTTTTAAGTACGCGTCGACTTTAGAACCGCCTCCATTTTTTTTCGTCGGTTGAAAACAGTAATTTTCCTTTGGGTTAGCTTTGGCTAATTGATGCACTAGTATAAAATGCAAACGTTTTCATTTCTTAGGTCGGATTTTTTTTTTGCCCTGGCTGGAGGCCTTAAATTAACTTTTAAGGAATCCGTGGGAATGACCAATTAAATAGTGACAGCCTTAACAAACTAACTACGAGATATCATAAAAAAAAATCTTAAGGTATCGTTGTCCTCACTTGGTATAAAAAGGTGAGCACTAAACATGCATCCACCTAAAAGAGTTTTATAGTTTGTACGGAAACTCATCATATTTTCCTATGTCAGACCCCATTAGGCAAAAGGTTTGTATAAACTGTACCAAAAGCATCTGATCAAATTGTAAACAACATGATCAAAAACCGCATGTGTGGTACCCAATATTTCAAGTCCTTTAAACTCGAAGGTCTAATTTTATATCACCTTATATATTTTTCGTTTGGCATCATCATCGTCATTTCAGCTGAAAGACGTCCACTGCTGGACATAGGCCACTCCAAAGGGAGTTTGTTACAACCACCACGCTTTCAAATCAAAATATAAATCAAATCAATTTATTTCGGGCAACAAAGACTGCGGGGACGGTGATTCTAGTACGGTGGTCAAATGTATAGAGAACGCGGGTGCCAAATTCTCTACTTACTCCCTTAATCACCTTTTATAATACTCATGGGAAGAAATGAGAAAGTGCATTCATGGGCATTGGCGCTTCAGTAGTTCGTTGAACTGAGGTTACTTTTATAACCTCAATTTTCGTTGATGATATTTCAATTACAATGATTTTTAATAAAAATTATTGGAATAAGTGATTTATACTATAATTACTATAATACAGATACACACTAATATTATAAATGCAAAAGAAACTCTGTCTGTCTGTCTGTCTCGCTTTCCTGCTAAAACTACTGAACTGATTTAAATGAAATTTGGTACACAGATAGTTTAGAGCCTGAGATAGGACATAAGCTACTTTTTATTCCGTGACTTTGTCTGCGTCCGCGATAACTGACATTTACGCAGACGAAGTCGCGGGCAGAAGCTGGTAATATTATAAAGCTGGAGAGTTTGTTTGTTTGATTGAACGCGGTAATCTCAGGAACTACTTGTTCGAATCGAAAAAATATTTTTGTGTTGTAGCCTCTTTATCGAGGAAGGCTATAAGCTATATAACATCACGCTACAACTAAGAGGAGCGGAGCAGTAATGAAAAATGTTGCAAAACGGGGAATATCACACGGGTAGGCGATTCAACGCGACGGGAAGGGTCGGGAGAACAAGAAATTTAACGCGGACGAAGTCGCGGGCAGAAGCTAGTAAATTATAAAGTTGAAGTCTTCTAAATATAGATTAATGTTTTACTAAATCTATATATGTGAGTAACATGGTTAGCACTTTCATCTAATATTTTTGGAGTAGACTTTAAATTAATAATAAATCAACGCATTACTATTCTTAAGTCTACCACTGTCTGCGGTAAACCACCAGCAGCTTAGTTAAAACGAATAAAATGTTTTAGAACCACGGTGGGGCGCAGGCAGCCATTACACACAAGTTTATCAAAGCGAATTTACTGTATTTTTTATTTAGTGGTAAGGCCTTTAGGATCACGGCTTGCTGGGTAGGCTCAAAGCAAACGACATTTAACCCTCTTAACATTTATTTAAAAAGCAATTTATCCTTATTTGCGTACAACGGCGGCTTTTAGAAGTATGATCATGATTTTAAGCCTGGGTTTTTTATAATATTATGTGGATTTGGGTTGTGCGTTTTCAGGTGTAATGAAACCAGTAGGTCTATTCTGTAAACATCTCACCGTGAAAGGCGCGTCACCTTTTGATCTATTTTGTTAAAGTGTAATCATTAGTGTCACTCCTTAGTATCAAGTGGAATGACAGCTCACTTCGAACTCACTCAGAATACACTTATAATTGCCAGTACCTGGATGACCGAGCTTTGCTCGATATTTTTTAGTAAAATGTGTTTAAAAAAATAAGTTTCTGTTCAAGTTGATTTTCGATAAAGTTGGTCATTGAAAACACGAATAAAACGACATTTTATAAAAATGAATCCTAGCTAGATCAATTTATCGCCCCCGAAACCCCCTGTATACTAAATTTCATGAAAATCGTTGGAGGCGTTTTCGAGATTCAGATTATACATATTATATATATACAAGAATTGCTCGTTTAAATATATAGGATAAGATAAGATAAGATACATACGTAATCAGCCTATAATGTTTTCACTGCTGGGCCTCAGGCCTTCTCTTGGTGAGACGGAGTGGGCTGTAATCTACCACGCGGGCCCAGTACGGGTTGGTAGATGTTACATGTGTTTGAATTTTTAGTTCTAGGAGATGTTGGTTTCCTCACGATGTTTTACTTTCACCGTTTTGAGAGCAGTGGTGATGATCAGTAGAATTGTCATGCTAGGTACAGACGCCAGCACATCAAAATACCCGAAACTGACAAATTTTCCTAATTAATCTTGAACCTTATACTTTAGTGATAAAGTTTATAACCTATTAAATAAAGACATATTGAAGTAGCTTTTTGTGCTTGCGTCTGTACAAATAAAAGTTGGAACCCAGTTTCAAATATTCTGTACCGAGAAAACGAAAGCTTCAATTTTATAAAAAAAAGCGACCAACCGCTACCGATCAAACCACGCCCCGTGTGAATTATAATTAATTATTATTTACTTAGGCACCTATTACAGATTTATTATTAGAAAATAATGGTTCACGGTTTATGCGTAAGGTTTATGAAATTAAATGTTATTTTTTTTTAATTATGTTTGAGTTGATTGAATGAAAGGTAAATTGCGGTTTACGATTTATAACGTATTAAAAAAAAAAAAACTACTTACTAGATCTCGTTCAAACTAATTTTCGGTGGAATTTTACATGGTAATGTACATCATATATTTTTTTTAGTTTTATCATTCTCTTATTTTAGAAGTTACAGGGGGACACACATTTTACCACTTTGGAAGTGTCTCTCGCGCAAACTATTCAGTTTTGAAAAAAATTGATGTTTGAAACCTCCATAACATTTTTAAAGACCTATCCATAAATACCCCAAACGTATAACATTGATCAAAAAAATAATGAGTTTCAGTTCTAAGTATGGTGTTCACTGCCAGGCTAGACCCCTATAATAGCATTTCAATAGCGCAGTGGAAGTTATAATGGTGGGGTCCAGGAGACAAGAAGTGGCTAGCGAACTAGTCCGCCGTACGCGGAGCAGAACAATCAAATCAAACAATTACAATACAACAAAAGAACTTACCTGTGGTAGAAGAACACCTGCTCTGGTGCCTACCTGGAGTTATGTATGTAAGTGAGTGTATATGTATCGTTTAGTGACATTGTAAATGGGTTTTCCAGGTTACCATCCGCTGCAATAAGGCTGGAGGCAATCACAGCATGCGGTTTCCAAAAAGCGTCACTTTGCTTAACCTTCAAACTATTTCAACAAGATATATCCAAAACTCAACCCGTGTTATTACACCAAATTGGGGTTATTTACAATCAAAGCAATTGGATCACGACTAATTGTCACAAACGGATCGATTTAAAAGGATTAATTTCAACAAACGCGTCGCGGGGTCCCAAAACGCGACGGACCTTTTTTCAAGCGCCAAACCAAGAAGAAGTGTCAAGTGTTAAAGTCAAACTGACAAGTCAGATGTCATTCTGTTACACGTTTAGAAACGTAGGCGCATAAAGTAACTAATTTAAACTGTCCGGAACATATGGGGAAACCCAAAAATTTTTTTTTCTGTTTTTGTGTGAAAATCTTAATGCGGTTCCCAGAATACATTAACTTACCAAGTTTCAACAGCATATTTCTTATAGTGTCGGAAAAAGTGACAGTGACATACGAACGGACAGACAGAAAGACAGTCAGACATGACGAATCCATAGGGGTTCCGTTTTTTGCCATTTGGCTACGGAACCCTAAAAATACTGAGCCAACTATTTTTTTAAACTTTGAAGCTTGCTTTTACCCATCTATGTCATCGCAAAATTTGCAACTACACCCAGTGATGGTAGATCAAATTTTAATATTTTGATGATGCAGTTGGTCCATGTCCATCTTCACATACTAAAACCCGTTCGACCCGTACATTAAGCGGTTGGTCCCGACTGTCATTCGTGGATCTTTGACAATCGTTACGAGTCAACAGAAGGCTGAAAATCTGATAAGCAGTGTTCGCTGCCAGGCTAGGCCTCACCATCGGATTTCAATAGCGCAGTGGAAGTTATGATGGTGGGGCTCTGGAGACAAGAGTGGCGTACGAACTTGTCCGCCGTGCGCGGAGCAGACAATGATATAAGAACAATTACAATACAACAAACAAAGGACTCACCTGGTTGGAGAACACCTGCTTCTGGGGCCTACCTGGATTTATGTATGTAAGTGAGTGTGTATTGTATTGTGTTGTGACGTTATGAGTATCTCCAGGTTACAATCCGCTGCAATAGGCCAGAGATTTTCTCCAACATGCGGTTCCAAACACTATCACATTAACCTCAAAGTTTCAACAAAGATATATCCAAACTCAACCCGTATTATTACATCAACTTGGGGTTATTTACAATCAAAGAAACTTGGATCACGACTAATTGTCACAAACGGATCGATTTAAAGGGATTAATTTACAACTGGTCGCGAAACTCAACACGGCGACAATTCCCTTGTTCAAGCACAAAAACCAAAGAGAAGTGTCAAGTGTCAAAGTCAAAACTGACAAGTCAGATGTCACTCCGTTCGGGCGCGTTCCGTTAGGCGCATAGAATAACCAATTTAAACGGGCCGGAACAAGCAGTCTTACCATGGGGTATGGTGTTACCTAGTAACTGGTATGTGAAGGTCCAATAGGCAATCGCTCCATGTTAAAAGCAGGTATTTAGCTGCACTCGGTGAGACTGGAAGTCAACTCCAATATAGTTGAGTAAACACTAGGCAGGTAATGATGAATTCAGAGAAAAACTAGTCTGTTTTTTAATTTAAATACCTCTGCCTATTCATCGGTTTTTTGTTTTACGTTTGTTGTGTTAGGTCTTTCTTTGCGTCATGTTTATCGCAAATAAACGTATTTTCTTTCTTTGATACATGTCGATATTTAGTATCACACTTGTTTAGTCCGTTGTTATACGTCAGTGTTGTCTTAGATTTCACAAGGTCTCAGTATCAAGGGCCTGGTTTAGAGAGATATATGTACATATTGGTCCTAGCTATATCGTTTGTTTGGTAAGTGCTCCTGTTTGTATAACAGGAGCACTTACCAAACAAATGATATACTTCAGTTTAGAGGATGAATGAAGAGCAGGTATCAAAAGGTAGTAGCGCTGGGAGAGGTCGCCCTTGGAGGACATATAGTGACGTTATTGGTCATGTTCTTTGGAAAGGACGAAGTACCCGTAACTGATGTGCGTGTATGACCAGCACCATATTTGCGGAATACATTATCAATCTCTATTTCAATCATTTTGAAGAATTTCGCTATTCTATTTCTTCATAAGTATGTTCGAAAAATGTGATCTCTCAACAACGTAAATATCGCAATGAATGTTAAAACGTAAGCGATTCCTGCTGTGTGTGAGTTACGCAATAACCCCGCTGATTTATGAACATAAACGAGGCAAAAGTTGTATGCAAGAATCGTAGCACGTTCTGTACATTCTGCCTATCCCGATGAGAAATGCGTAAGATTATGTATGTATTTATTTAGTTAATTAAAACAAGCACTTAATCTCTATCAACCGAAAACCGATGCCAACTAACATTATAAAATGTGTTTGAATATTCATGCATTTCGGTAACACCTAATTTTGTTTGCAAATAACCGTTCGGGCTATTTATTACACGAACTGAATTATTCAAAGTGCTTGGTTTGTTGTTGTATTTTTGGGTGTAATTTGTTTACGTTAATATGTATTACGTGAATAGATGGATAAATGTACCTACTACGTAGACAGTATATAGTTATTCAGTGACATACATATATCTTAATCGAAATACAGCTTGATGCCCATGGTGATGAGTAATGGTGGCCCAGTGGTAACGGCCGTGACTTACAAGTAACGGTCGTGAGTTTGAACCCAAGCAAGACGCTTTACTTTGTGTAAATTATTTCACCACCACTGCGCTCAAAACGGTGAAGGAAAACATCGTGAGGAAACCGGCATGTCTTAGAACGAAAAATTCGAACACAAGTGACATCTACTCACCTGCACTGGGTCCACGTGGTGGATTATGGCTCTCTCCCTTTCATCGAGAGTAGGCTTATGTCCCAGCAGTGAGAACATTATAGGCTGCTGACGATGCATCTTGATACTGACGTGCAAATCACAAAAAAAAAAACGTAAGAAAATTTTAATTTCGCGGTTTACCTTCACCATTGCCATTTTACAAGGTTTATTTGTATGTATGTGTGTTCGGTGCGAATCTTTCAAGATAAATTAGAACCACTTTCCTTTGTCCAATTGGGCTTAAATTTAGTGTACGTACGTATCTTTGGTGACAATACAATAATATGGTGAAAGAGTAACCGTGGAGTTTCTTGCTGGCTCTTCTCCATAGGAATCAACAATTTGGAACCATGCACCTAGCTTCTGACATTTTATAAGTGCCCATGAACGAGTAGGTTTATGTGAAATAAAAATATTTTGATTTGATTTGATTTGGTGCCATGGAACTGTTCTGATAATAGAAATTGAAGAAGGCTGTAGGAATTTTTTAACATAACAAGATAAACCCATCGAGTTTGGGCTCATTTGTCTTGTTTTGGTGAGTATTTTTTTTTACAGCTTGTTGTAAAAATATTTCTTTCACAATAATTTTCAACTAGCATGATATTGCAGAGGTAAGAAAAATATCCGTTTTAGCCTAGAAACTTTCACCTTATATCCATTTCATAATATTTTACATTGCATAGGTAGATGCTGGTGACGCTTTTTTTTTTTTCAACCTTTTCAATATTTATATATTGAAAAGGTTGAAAAAAAAAAAACTATTTGACGTGATCGTCAGTACGGTGTTCGCAAAAGCTTTTGGGTAAAAATATTACTTTTTCATATAATTAAGAACATTTAGCACGTTCTTTTCCCTCTTGCTATCAAAATGTAACACGCTTTTATTCATAAAGGAAGAAGATTAATTATCGTTTAAGATTACAATGAACTTATAAAGTGTTATATTTCTTATTAGAGTTAATTTATTTTTAACTTTTTAGTTCATTTTGTTAACAAATAATAAAATCTTGTTTTTAAAAAAATATTTTTTTTTCTTAATTTTTTTTTAAAAGCTTGTTGTAAAAATATTTCTTCAACAATAATTTTCAACTAGCATGATATTGCAGAGGTAAGATGGCGATGTACAATTCCATATTACATATTTAGAAATATCCGTTTTAGCCTAGAAACTGTTACTTTATATCCATCTCATAACATGGCATAGGTACATACATGCTGGTGATGCATAAATATTGAAAAGGTTGAAAAAAAAAAAACTATTTGACGTGATCTTCAGTACTGTGTTCGCAAAAGGTATTGCGATAAAAATATTACTTTTTCATATTCATGTTTATTTATCCTCAACGGTACATATTTGTAAAGCTCCCACCGCATTTATTTCCGACTAGCTTTTGCCTGCGCCTTCACCCGCGTCGATGTCAGAATTATTTGATGAGATCGTACTATTGGTATTAAAAGTACCATATATCTAAGTCATTAACTATCTGCGAGCCAAATGACATCTAAATCCTTTAAGCTCCTTTCGCCAATCCAGTATATTGGTGCATTCAGATAAAAGGACACAAATTATAAAAACTATACTATATATTTTTTTTTTTATTTTATTTATACTTTATAGTCTTTACAGGTTCGTTTTGCTTTTGTATCATTAAACGAGAAATGGTTTGTATTGATACTCACATTCCCATTAAATGAACAACAATGCTTAAGCACTAAAAACAATGTGGGTACATCAATAATATTTTATACGTAACTATGACAGTCGTAAACATCTATTAGCAAGTAGGTAAGTACTCTAACCTACGTGAGGCGGCTCATCACCACTCATTAAATGACCGGTCCTAGTCAACGTAAATATTTTTATACAGGTTGCTTCACTTGTTATTTATTTTTATAAGGTAATTTTTTTATTTGATTAACTACATAGTATTTAATATACAATTGTAATAGTATTTTTTGTATTTTTGTTTATAGTTTTTCACGTTTATTTCCTTTTTTATGTAGTTTGGTATTTCATTAATTATGGTGGGAATTAAAAATTTTACCGTTCGTCTGCCATAATAATTTCTAGCCTGAGGTACTATTCATTTATTTTGGCTGATACTTCTAATAATAATATAATGATATGATGATACTGATAATATGATGTCAGACTCATTCCTACACATTTAGGCCTCATATCAATTCAATTTTTTTATTTAAAAAAAAATCAGTGCAGAATTTTGGCTACTATTTTAGTATTTGTTGTTACTATTTTATTGCAATTTATATGCAGAAATGGAAATAATATTTTTAAAACGATAAAAAAGTTATATTTTAGGTAGTTTATAGGTTAAATGGTTTTGGTTGTATGGTTTGTAGGTTATTCAAATTCAAATTCAAATTCGAATTAAAAAAAAAAGGAAAAGAATAAATAAACTGTGCGCAAAATGTAACCATGATTTTAGCATATCGACGACGGTGGAAATTTCTAATATCGGAAGGGACGTTAAATGCCCTGTCCGTTACGATATTTGAAATTTTCACCATTGATATGATTCTAGACAATCCAAGTAGAAATATTTCAAGGATAATAATAAAAAAAAAAACTTGAAAAAGTGCAATCGGTCAAAACGTATGGGTCAGGTAATTTATTTTTATTCTACATAAAAAAAATATATTGAATGCATTACACAGCATCCCATCTTTCCCAAAAAGATGAACATGCAGAAAGTGAAATAATTATAGTGCAAAACGCAACCTAAACCGCCAAAGCAATTGAATAATACAAAGCACAACTTAAACAAAACAGTCTACCATGTGTTTCACATTGCTAGAATTATGATTAAATTCTATATAACATCCGCTGTTTGGAAGAGGAAAAGGAATAGCAGATATTTTAAAAAGACGACGTCTCCTGTAAGAGAAGAAGTGGAAGACAACAAAGACTAGATAGAGATAGGAGATGGAAGTAAGTTTAAGGAAAAGATCAAATAAATGATGTATGGACTATGTATATGCTAATAGAAAAGTATAGAAGAAAAAGGCATGTTGCGCCAGCTTAGGGTCAAAATTGTGATGAGGTTAAGAGAATGATAATCAAAATGTATAGTGAATCAAACGGAGGTTACTTTAAACAGTACAACGCCTTTAAAACAAAACCATCTTAGTAAGAAAAGTTTAATCATTCAGAAAATTCACCTTTTAGTACTGAAATATTTTCAAAAATTAAACTATGTTTGTCACATCCAACTTTCGAATTTCATAAGCAAAGTTTTAAAGTGTAACAATATTGCTATCACATTTTGTCCTTATTCTGAGCAAAATTGTCCAACGAAACTCGACTTTCCGCACTTGACGTTTGTAATTGGGCCACTACTCAACAACCAGTGTTTTAGTTTTTATTATTTATTTTTACTAGCCACTCTCGTTTGCTTGTGGTTGGAAAAAAGAAATTCCCTTACAAGCGGATGCTTATACACAGACTTTTTTCTGCATTCTTTGAGTTGGGGATGTTTATCGCAATTTGTGTTGCCATCTTTTTGGAGAAAACATTTTTCTTATCTTATTTTTGGCACAAAGGTTTCTTTTATCAAGGAAGAATTTAAAAATATTGATCCGTTAAAACGGATACATAGAGGTGAAGGTTTGTATGAAGGTCGTCAGTTTTTTTAATAGTAAATTCCATCTGGCACACAGCTTGATTTTCAGTAATTACTCATGTTTAATAAAGTGATGTTTATTATGATACAACGCACTAATCACGCTGTAGTCGACTGATTTTTTATTAGTACTGCTATATTTAACTTCAAGATTATTTTATTTTATTATCATTGACAATTAAATGATCTGAACTATATCCATATTTGCGTTTTCCAATATATTGGTGACTTCATCGTGTCATCTGAAAACTGTAACCTTTTTCTGACCGAAATTAATACCGTCACAGGGGATGAATAGGGATGCATAACTGAATCGGGATGAAAATTTTATAGGGATTTTAATATAAAGTGTCAGTTTCAAGATGTTCATGATGCGAGTACCGCATTGTTATGTGCCCCTCGTCATCGAAGAAAACTTTTGACCGCTAGACGTAGTATTTGGTCTCTTCCGCAGAAAATTACTACACGACAGCACGAAGTCAAGCTAGAGCGAAGTGAAGTGCTACTTACATAGTCTTGAATTTTATTCATGAAAACAGGTGTGTAAAGATTAAAGTTTTTGTATATTATGGGCTTGTGTTACCTGAAAATAAACGGATTTTTTATTCACTTTAAATCCACCAAATCGTAAACTTCCAAAGCGATTCAAAAAAGCATTTCCATTTACAAACCAAGGTTCAATTTATCCTATTACAAAGAAATGGTAACTAGCTTTTTATTTGGTTGGATGCCCTTAAATTACGCTCCGTTTCACAGTACGCTCCTGAACAACGAAGTAAGGGTGGGTAAGTATGTAGCTACCTGAAAATGTATTTATATTAAAAGGTAAAAACTGTAATTCCGTCTTCTACGAAGTTCATTTTCGCTCAGGTTGTACACTAAGGAAAAAAATTGTTTGCTTTTGTTCGTAGTAATTAGCCATTAAGAATAAACTAGGTCAAAGAGTATCTTCAACAAACTAATTTAATGTTGGTAATAAAATAATTTATTTCTACTTTCATTTAGTAAAAATCTGAACCCCATTTGTTTACTGGCAGACAACGCACAGCGTAATACGCTGAGCTAAGAAGCACTAAAGTTCTTTATACTTATAGATAAAATGAGCAGAAAGGATCGATTTCTGCCAACTTTGCCCTCTAATGGAGCAAATTCGCTGTTAATTGCCAATGGGAAATCATATTGGGTATACACTATAAAAATATTAAAACAAATAACAAAACAAAACGTCACGCTTATATTCTTCATAGGGTTATGCAGAGGTTTACCTATTATAATTCACATTGTTTAATACCAGATGGTATTTGAGGAAGGTTCACCTGAAGGTACACTAGCGAGAATTGTAAATAAAACCACTGTGTACTGATCTGATCTGATAGCTGATTTATTTATTTTTTTGTAGGACATCTCGTAGTTAACCTAAAATAAAGTTATTACTACTTAAACGGATGATGGCTTGGCGATTCCTAAAAAGTTAACTTTTAGGCCTCCAGCCGGGGCATTTAATGAAAAATAAAATAAAATAAAAAAACACTTTGCTTATATACTAATCGTGGTAACGAAACCATAGCGAGATCTTAATCAACTATAACGCCATCTATCGAGCAAGCAGGAAGCTTTACAAATAATTGAGTCGTAAACACACATTTTGCCTGTTATGGTGAAGTCCCTTATAAAAAGTGATAAGCCTATATAACGTATAATATAGCCTGGCAAACAAGCGGGTTCAAAGCCAGACTCCGGGTTCCTACTGGGAAATCTGTTAAGGAAGTACCCAGCAACACTTAAAAGAAATTCATTTCATGAAAACGAACTTATTTTGATAGTTGAACAATCAAAAAGAATAACAGTACAACAAGTGGAGGTTTAAAAACATTTATTTCCTTTGAAAAAGTTGATCACAGCAACAGGTTTCGAAAAATAATAACGAAAATAAATGAACGAATGGAAATATTACATGAAGGATCAAAACAGAAATTAAAATAAAAAGGTAAAATCAGAAACCATCTGAAGTTTTCAGCGAAAGACACGGATGGATGGTTACAACCATAACTTTGAAGTAAAAATAATAATTATAGGTGTGGTTACTTACTAAAATAAGCATGTTTTATTTTTAATGATTTCGTTTCTCTCTTATCTAAAAGAAAAGTATTATCAAACTGAGAGTTCACCAGTCTCTTTTAAAGTCCATACATAATCTTGGTCAGAATATGCGACAGCCATGTATATTGGTGCCTTAATTGATCGTTCGAGTAAAAAAACACACAGATATGAACGGGTCTATCCAGTCAGTGCTCGCATTTGTCAGTAACAGTGCAGCTGAAATCAGAAATAAAGGAGCTCAACCATTTGACGAACAAAACCAAGGATATTTTATACCATTTGTGTAGGCCGCCTATAGTATTGAAACTGCGAGACCATTAAAACTTCATAAAAAATTGGCAAATATCCTATAGTCCTCACATTGTCAATAATTAAGATTATACAGAAAAATGTTTTACCAGTGGGCGTTTTTTTTTTCTTAGTTCAGTATCAGTGTTATACACATTTCAACTACTTTTTCAATACTTTTTTTTTAAATTTTATCCATCCTTAAATCAGTAAAGTGTGGACACCCTATATATTTCGTAATATGATATCGACAATAGGAATAGGTCAGTAACTGCGCGCCGGCGTAGGTACTTCGAACATCTTAGAATTTTGACCGATCGAACAGCTGGTAGGTACTTGTAGCTATGCTCAGTCGTTCACCTTCGCCGCCGCACCGGCGCCGTGCGCAAGTTACCATAAAAACCAGTTTCAAAATAAACATCTTTCGTTAACGATATTTTTTTTTTTTTTTGTACTAAGACATATCAAAATAAAAATTGCATGATTATTATAATTCGTTTAAGTTTAATTTGCTAAAATTTGCGCACTAGTTAAAAATTTATCCTGTATTGTATAATAGGCATTAATAAAATAATATATCTATTAAGTCAGGATTATTTTATAGGCAGTTTTATGACTGTCATTACTTTCACAGTTAATATAAATATTTGCAACAAAAAAAAAAACAAATTTGTTTAAAACTCATGGTATTTTAGTTGATCGCAATGGGTTTCATTTTAACAGTTCACTGAAACTAATTGCCCATGTTAACAGCGTTATTTACCTTGTTGAGCAAATTGTTGACCGCTTGAAGCTACGGTACTAAGCACGAGCAGACTAATAAATAGAAAACGTTTAATTACTTGATATCAAAGTAGCACACATTTTTGACCAATGTTTTTAATGGCTTGGCCATTTTATGAAATATAAATCTTTTTTTTAATTTCATTTTATAGTTCAAGTGTGTCACATGTTTATTTCGGTCCGGCACGTAAAAGAATTGCTGAATATCATTTTGCGGTGTAGACAAGCAAGCCAAGCAATATAAACTGCTGAGTTTCGTCAAGCAGATTATATCATGCAAGGAGCAGAGAAAAAAAAACCCTTAGGTGTCGAACTTTTTGTTGCTGAGACCTTACTGACTGTGGAAGAAAGAAATAAAGTCAAAATAGCGATTAGTGAGATTGGCAAAAAAATCAGGAAGCAGATAGTAGCGAGATAGTATGAACACAACAAAATTTTACACAGCAGAGCAATGACGTAGGGAAGAGCCGAGGAAACAGTTGAGTTCTGCCGAAACATGCACTGGTGAACTTCGACCTGAATGAACGTGACAGCGACGTCATTAAAAGATAAATATCACCCGTCCTTCTACTAGTCCAATGCTTACTCTATGATGCATATCCAGTACGGCTTACAATCCTTCTGTGTGCTAAGGGCATTTCTTCTCTACCATTGCAGCGTCCCTTGATCTACTCCTTGACATGCAATGATCTCTGCAGCACCATGAAACAAGAGGCCTCAGAGGGCTTCTGCAAATCTTGGGATTCATTCGATAAATCGAGTCTGGGTAAACCACGCTGAATTCGGTGCATTTCATTCACTCATTAAGGTGATAAACATATTTTTGATAACGATTTGATATGATAAATTGAAAATAACCCAAAATTAACGAGTTTCACTATGGTTTTCCATTGAAAGTGCGAATGAAATTCGTTGGCAATTGTAGTAGTGGTATTATTATTTTGCCCTTGCTCATTTTGTTGCTGGTACAAATGATATCAACAGGCCGCTTCTTTTAATGAAGTAGCAATAAACATTGATCACAAGGCGTGCTCACTGCGTATTGGTGATTTTATTGATTTGTTTTAATTCACCGTCAATCAGTGAATTAAAAATGACATTATAAAATTCTCATTGGTCAATTTAAGTATACTGGTAATGACTTTATAAGATTAATTTAATTATATTCATACTAGATTTAGGTACCTACTTACTTATTAGAAAAGTACCAAGAACCGACTCGTAACTCTGCGGACCATTACATAATCAACTGAATATAATGTTCCTCATCTAGCCCTATTCTTCGAAAGTAAGAAGTGTACGGACTCAATATTAGTCAAAAGGGATATCATTGTATCATTGGGATATTATAGACTGGCCTGTTAGTCTAGTGGTTAGTGACCCTGACTGCTAAGACTGAGGTCCTGGGTTCGATTCCCATCCAGGAAAAATCTTTGTGTGATGAGCACAATCATTTGTTCTGTGTCTGGGTATAATTTATCTATAATATGTATGTATTTAGAAATATATAAGTATATTTATCAGTTTTCTGGTTACCATAGTACAGGCTCTGCCTAGTTTGGGATCAGATAACGTTGTGTTGGTTGTCCTAAGATATTAAGATATTATTGTCTCAATTTTAAATTGTCTCAGTGTTTCAATTTGGAATGAAATAAAGTATCTTAAACCGTATCGTAATGAAGCAAAAAAATATGAAAAAGAGCTTAGGAAATTACCAGGTTGATAAAATTTGGCACAGTTGTAGTATATGTATAACCCGAATTTCGGCATCCGGGTGAAGCCACGGGCAAAAGCTAGTTGTCTAATATTCGCCTAACAAAGTAACCTGCATGTAACTGTTGGCTTATCATTTCATGACACAGTTGTTCCTAAAAGCTTGACAAAACGACATTATAAAGCAATTTCTTAGGTATCGAGTTTAAATAACATTTTGATTAAATTAACATTAGCAATTTTAATTACATTCATTAGTTCAAAGCCAGACCTAAAGTTACGAGCTTAAAATTGTTTTAGTCTTTAAGACATTAATTTTAATTCCTTAAGTTTCAAAATGTCGCCACAGATTAGAATATTTAGCATTCTAAGTTAAATTATTTAAGAACTAATTGAGTTAGCAATTAGATGATGATGAATTGATCATGACACCATAAAGAAATCACGAACAACTAGGTATGCTGGGTTCAGCTACAATCTCACCGAAGGCAGCAGAATACCTATCAGTATTCACATGGAATAATGAGTTGTTGATTGTAGATTCGAACCCAGTCAGGCACTTTACATTGTATAAATTACTAAGTTCTGCCCGCGACTTCGTCCGCGTTAAATTTCTTGCTCCCCCGACCCTTCCCGTCGCACAGTGGCGCGAAGCACCACTGTGCCACCCAAATTGACCTGGGCCCGTTGACCTGGGCCGTTTGAGGTGATTTTTTTCTTAAATGTTCGTCATAAAATTTCCTATCGATTCTCTTTAAGATTTTTGTTTCGGGTCTTCATTTTCGTGGTATTCGAGTCCAAAAATGGGTTTGCATGGAAAAAACTAGATTTTTCGCACAAAAATGACCCTACGGAAGACGAGATTGAGATTTGAGTGGTGCTTCGCGCCACTGTGCCACCCAAATTGACCTGGGCCCCTTGTGGTTTGGCCGTTTGAGGTGATTTTTTTCTTAAATGTTCGTCATAAAATTTCCTATCGATTCTCTTTAAGATTTTTGTTTCGGGTCTTCATTTTAGTGGTATTCGAGTCCAAAAATGGGTTTGCATGGAAAAAACTAGATTTTTCGCACAAAAATGACCCTACGGAAGACGAGATTGAGATTTTGTCGGATGTTTTTATGGGGAAATGCTTGTCTTAGAAAACCCCACATGATTGTCCACTTAGAATCCGGGGATATTTTTTGTCAGCTCAAGATTTTTTCCAATACTTTAACGGTTTTCAGAAAAACGATTTCTGATAAATGAGAAATTTACTGGATGATTGGTGGCCATTTTATGGGCAACGGATTTTTTTTCCTCGGATTCTAAGTAAACAGTCTTGTGGGGTTTTTTAAGACGAGCATTTCCCCATAAAAAAACCGACAAAATCTCAATCTCGTCTTGCGTAGGGTCATTTTTGTGCGAAAAATCTGTTTTTTTTCCATGCAAACCCATTTTTGGACTCGAATTCCACGAAACTGAAGACCTGGAGCAAAAATTGAAATAAAGCAATCAATAGGGAATTTTATGACGAACATTAAAAAAAAAAATCATCTCAAACGGCCAAAACACAAGGGGCCTAGGTCAATTTGGGTGGCACAGTGGCGCGAAGCGCCACTGTGCCACCCAAATTGACGCATGTAACTGTGCGTGTAAGTGGCGCGAAGCGCCACTGTGCGTCGCATCGAATTGCCTGCCAGTTTTAGTCTATTTTTCGTTCCTGCTCCGCTCCTTTTGATTGTAGCGTGATATTATATAGCCTTTCTAAATAAATAGGCTACCCAACACAAAAAGAGCCAATTATGTAATTTAAGCAATTAGCTACTTTCTGACTTCCAGAACGCAGTTAATATGAGAATTACGTAGAAAAATGCTCAACTGTAACAAAGAAAATAAAACTTGTTATATTATTTAGTATTTAATTCGTTCGACTTATTAAAACGAAGGTTTAAAGGGAATTTCGGTCTACTGGTGTTCAATGAATTGGTTTTAATTTAAAACCACATGTCACTTTATTCATATTTAAAATTCAGGCGAAGGGATTAATTTTCCAAAGAGATTTTTAATAGCGGATGACATCGTATAATTATTCATGTTGTAAAGCCACCGAATTTAAAATTTATTTTTATAAAATTTCAACGTTATGAAATTTTATTTTCAGAAGTTATTTACATCCACAATGGCTTCCCATTTAACTTTGACCGTTAAAGTGATTCTACTTAAAATTTTATTGCTTTCAATTTCAACAAACTGCTATCTAGGACCGAAATTGTAACGCAAAACCAGGATTAACATAGATAAGGAAGTTTTATTTTATAAAAGGAAAACGTACTCTATTCATTTCATGCCTATTTTAGTACAAGTTTGGCACTTCCCGTGAAAATATCTTTCTGTGGATGGTTGTCTACCTATTACTAAAATTGCATTATTTCTCTGTGTCAAATGCTCACTCTTTTAGGTTTTGTGTTATAATTATTTTACGCAGTAGCCTGTAACTTCGTCTGCGATCCAGAATGACATGCACTTTTGAAAACACTAGGATACGCTTTAATACAAAGGAGTTTCACTACAAATGCGGGGATGATTTCTCATTTTTGCCAACCTCACCCAACGATTCATCTCTGAGACTTTAATTATAATTTAAAGATACAACTTTTAATGATATGTCGGAAAAATTAAAAGTTATGCAAAATTTCTACCAACTTTAATAGTCCGTATACTCAAATGATAAATGACAACTGTTACCTGTCTGATAGTTGTATAAAATGGCTGTAACACGACAAACAGACTTAAATAATCAATTTGTTTAGGTTTTTGTTTTGAATGTACCTTGGTATAACAAATATTTACGAGTGTGAGCACTACCCTTTTTTTGAGACGCAGTATTTTCCAGATCTGAATTGATGGTCAGCTTCATAATTCCCTTGAACGTCGCATCAGTCACTTTGTTCCTTAACTGAACGGTATAAATTGTTCTACATCGTCAACTACTTTTATTTTATTTCTTCTCTCGAAACAAAAATTATATAAAGTAGGAAACTACTTACTCTAGACTTACTCACCTATCAAAGAATGCGATTAATTCCTTAGCTGGACTACACTTCCAAAATCATCCTGACATACCTCGAAGACTGCAAGACACTTGGCTTATTCCATTGTTAAAAGTTTTGTTGGAAGATCAACCTTGGACTGCGCTCAGAAGGTTCACTTCTCCTAAACCAGAACTAAAAGTGACAAATGCTTTAAAATTAACTAAGCAGTGATGACCAGTGGAAATGGTCACGATTTACGAGTTTTAGCTGGGTAGGGTACACACCCAAAGAGGCATTGATTTTGTGTGAATCATACGCTCTCATAATATATTAGGGATTTGTCGCAATTAAAAAAATACAGTCAAGAATGTACCCTCAAACTACGTGACGTAGACTTTCCCTCGGAGTTTAAAAAATGTGCAGATGTTTTTTTGTAACAATTTAGAACATAGAGGTATTATAGACAAGATGTATAATAGTATAGTGAATATTTTACAAAATGCAGCATCAAATTGATATAAAAGAAATTTAGAAAGTTTTCAAAAGAAAAAGCCTTATGTTACTTACTGGCTGGAACAAATATGTGAGAACGGCTCATGGCGACGCTCGACTTTGGTTTCAGGAGTGGGTTGCTAATGGAAAACCCACATCTGGTCCACTTTTTGAAAGTATGCGTAATTTGCGTGTTACGTTTAAATCAAAGTTTAAGTGGTGTCAGAACGGGGTCGGAGTCCGACGCCGCGTCGAGCGCGAAGGGCTCGCGTGCGAGCTCGGAGCGGGGAGTGGCGGGCGCTGCTGGAGGGAACAGAGAGTTCTCACAGAAGCGCCCTAAATCGGGGGCAGGTCAAGAGTCCTCCTCCGACGGCGGGATGAGTTCGGCCCGCCGGAAAATATCACGGCGTGGTGGGCTCCATGAGGGGGGCGTCGGCCGAGGACTCCCCACCAAGGAGGCCGGCGAACCGAGCCGAGCAGGCTCAGCCGAGCTGACCCAAGGAGGGGAGAGGCTCACCACGGAGGGGAATCCCTCTGGAGGGACCAGCAGTAGGGCCCCCTCAGAGTCCTCCGGTGGCGAGTCGGACGCGGCCGGCTGCTCGGAGGAAATGGGCAGGTTCGCGGAGGTCGTGGCCACGGCCATCAGGGCGGCGACCTTAAAGAGGCTCCAGAGGTCCAAGGACAGGGCCATAACTGCTGCCACGAAAGCCATCGTGGCAGCGGCGAAGGCCTTTCGTTCTGGGCCTCCGGTGGTGGATGGGGTGGCAGAACTGCGGGCGGAGGTCGCCCGAGTGACTGCCGCCATGGAGCTCCTCCGAAAGGAGAATGAGGAGCTCCGAGCGGACCTGGCCGGTCTCCGAGGGGCCGCCCCCCAGGAGGCATCGCAGGGGGAAGCGCGGCAAAGGCAGGGCGGGCTCCTGCCTACCGAGAACCAGGTGCTGACCCTGGTGCGGAAGGAGCTCGCCGTCTTCCAGAGCAGGTTCTCTGCTCTGGAGGCCGTAGTCCTGCGCCCCCCGCTGGCGGCAAGCCGGCCGGTTTCGAGCCGGCCTGCGGCGGCTTCGGGTCAGCCGAAGGCGACCTCGGGCCAGCCGAAGGCAGCCTCGGCCCAGCCTAAGGCTGCCTTGGGCCAGCCGAAAGCGGCATCGTATGCCGCTGCCGCGTCTGCCCCAGCCAGAGGGCCGAGGCAGCCCAAAGGCCGGCCCAAGCAGGCACCTGCTAGGGCCCCCCCAGCGCAGGTGACGAGAGGGCCGCCAATGCCGCCCCCGACTGCTGGGTCTCCCCCTGCCACCGCCGAATGGCAAGTGGTCGGGGAGAAAAAGAAGGCGGGCAAAGCCGCAAGGAAGGCCCGAAACAAGAAGAGGCAGCAGCGGCGCAAGAAGAGCAGCGTCGCGGCTAGGCTTCGCGCCCCGAAGTCCGCAGCT
Source organism: Aporophyla lueneburgensis (assembly GCA_932294355.1). Classification (NCBI taxonomy): domain Eukaryota; kingdom Metazoa; phylum Arthropoda; class Insecta; order Lepidoptera; family Noctuidae; genus Aporophyla; species Aporophyla lueneburgensis. Next base: position 10,708,974 of record OW028755.1, read on the forward strand.
GTAGTGATCACGCTACAGCCGGAAGCGGAAAAGAAGGGCGTGACCTACCGTGACCTGCTCTCCAAAGCCAAGGCGGCAGTGGACCTCCAGGAGATCGGCATCTCCAACGGTCTCCGGGTGAAGGTCACCTTGACTGGAGCCCGGATGCTGGAGGTCCCTGGTGCGGCGAGTGGCCCGACTGCTGACGCTCTGGCCGATAGGCTTAGGGCGTCCTTAGACGCGGACGAGGCCCGAGTGTCCAGGCCCACTAAGTGCGCTGACATGCGCATCCTGGGTCTGGACGACTGCGTGACGGAGGCGGAGGTTATAGCCGCCGTTGTTAGGACGGGAAGGTGCTCGGCCGATCAAGTCAGGGCAGGTACCATCCGTCCTGACAGCACGGGGATGCGGACTGTAACGGTCAGCTGCCCCGTGTCGGTGGTTCAAAATATAACCGCGGGGGGCCGAAGGCTCCTGGTGGGCTGGGTGTCGGCGCAGGTAAAACTGCTGGAGCCCAGACCTCTGAGGTGCTTCCGATGCCAGACTGGCCACCACGTTTACGTGAAATGCACCTCAGAGGCGGACCGCAGCGGGCATTGCTTCCGTTGCGGTCAGCCCGGTCACAAGGCCGGCTCTTGCAATGCCACGCCGCACTGCTATGCATGTGCGGCGGCTGGCAAGCCGGCCGAACACCGGGCTGGGAGTAAGGCCTGCGCTTCATCCGCCAAGGCCAGGGGCAAGGGCAAGCCCTCCGCCACCGTCGTCACCGCCGTCGCCGCTGCTGCCTCGACCACCGTCGTTGCCGGCACCACCACGGCAGGGCCCTCACAGGGGGCTCAGGAGGGGGGTGAAATGGAGTGCCAATAATAGGTACTCCATTGCGCCTCCTCCAAGCGAACATCAACCACTGCGCCTCCGCTCAGGATCTGTTACTCCAGAGCATGGCGCAGTGGTCGATTAACATCGCTGTGGTCGCTGAGCCGTATTTTGTCCCGCCCAGGGATGACTGGGTGGAGGACCTGAGCGGCTCAGTGACCCTCATTTCGTCGGCCGCCGCCGGAACCCCGACCCTCGAGGCCGTCAAGAGGGGACGGGGTTGCGTAGCAGCACGGTTCGGGGAGATTGTAGTTGTGGGAGTATACTTCTCCCCGAGCCGAACTCTCGCCGAGTTCCACAACTCCCTTGCGGAGTTGAGAGTCGTCGTCGTCGGGTTCCGTCCCCTTCCCGTGCTCGTGCTCGGGGACTTCAACGCCAAGAATTTGGCTTGGGGTTCCCGGTATACGGACACACGGGGCAGGATGGTGGAGGACTGGGCTCTGGAGACAGGCCTGGTCGTCCTAAATCGGGGTTCTGTACCTACGTGTGTACGGATGCGGGGCGACTCAGTGGTGGACATTTCGTTCGCCAGCCCCGCTCTGTCACCGCAGGTTATTGATTGGCGCGTCATGGAGGGGGTGGAGACGTATTCCGACCATCGGTACATCCGATTTGACGTCTCCGCCCAGACCTCGAGCGCGCCGATCCGGCAGACCCCGAGTGGTCCGCGGTGGGCGCTGAAGAAGCTGGACCGGGAGCTTCTCCTGGAAGCCTCGATCGTGCAGGCCTGGGTGTCACCACCGGACAGGCCTGCTGACACCAACGATGAGGCCGAGTGGTTCCGGGAGGCCATGTCCGAGATCTGTGACGTGGCTATGCCCCGAGTCCAGCCAGGACGGGCTTGGCGCCAGGTGTACTGGTGGTCGCCGCAGCTGACAGCGTTGCGCGGAGCGTGCGTTGCGGCACGACGTCGGTACACCAGGCACCGCAGGCTCCGTATCCGACCTCCGGATACGGAAGCCATTCAGGCGGAGCTATACGAGGGGTACAGGGCGGCGAAGACCGCCCTCCAAGAGGAGATCCTGCGGGCCAGAGGACTGGCCCGCAAGGAGTCGCTGGAGACTCTGAACAGGGACCCATGGGGACGGCCCTACAAGGCCGTCCGGGAGAAACTCCGCCCATGGGCTCCTCCGCTGACTCAGAGTCTCCGGCCCCAACTCGTGGAGGGCGTGGTGAGCGCTCTGTTCCCTTCGCGAGGGGAACATAGTCCCCCACCCATGGCTCCGCCTACTGCGGTGCCCGATGCGGACCACACCACTGACGACGACGACGGTGTTCCAGAAGTGACCGAGGCAGAGATGAGGGTGGCGGTACGAAGGCTTAATGCCAAGAATACCGCCCCAGGACCCGACGGCTTGCCTGGCAAAGCATGGGTCCTGGCCTCAGAGGCTCTCGGGCCTCGACTCAGGGGGCTCCTTAGCGCATGCTTGGAGAGGGGCCAGTTCCCACTTCGTTGGAAGACGGGGAAACTGGTCCTCATTAAGAAGCCTGGGCGCCCAGCGGACTCTCCGTCCGCTTACCGGCCCATCGTGCTACTCGACGAGGTGGGCAAGCTCTTTGAAAGAGTGATTGCAGACCGCCTCGTCGGGTGGCTGGTGCGGGAGGGGCCGGACTTGTCGGACGGCCAGTACGGCTTCCGCAAGGGGCGCTCTACGGTGGACGCCATCATGCGCGTGCGAGCCCTCACGACGGGGGATGCAGTGGCCCGGGGTGGGGTCGTCTTGGCGGTGTCTCTAGACATCGCCAATGCCTTCAACACCCTGCCCTGGAGTTGCATTAGGGAGGCACTCCGGTATCACCGGATGCCGACCTACCTCTGTCGCGTGGTCGAGGCCTATCTGACGGATAGAGCCGTCATCTACCCCGGTCACGAAGGGGAATGGAACCGGCGAGAGATGTCGTGCGGTGTCCCACAGGGATCGGTCCTGGGGCCGCATCTGTGGGACATCGGTTACGACTGGGTGCTGCGCGCCGACCTCCCTAGCGGCGTCAGCGTGGTTTGCTACGCTGACGACACGCTGGTCCTTGCGCAGGGGAGGTCGTACGAGGCGGCGGCCGAAATTATGACACGCGGGGTTGCGACAATCGTCGATAGGATCCGGCAATTGGGACTCGAGGTGGCATTGCACAAGTCCGAGGCCATGGGTTTTCATGGTCCTCGGAACGCGCCACCTGCGGGTTCCCAACTCACGGTAGGAGGGGTTCACATCGGCGTCGAGTCGACAATGAAGTACCTGGGACTTGTCCTCGACAGCCGGTGGAACTTCGTTGAGCATTTCCGACGTTTGGCTCCCAGACTGGAGCGGGCTGGGGCTGCATTAAAGCGGCTCCTGCCCAATCTGGGGGGTCCAAACGCCTCCTGCCGGAGGCTCTACACGGGGATCATGCGGTCCATGGCCCTCTACGGGGCACCGGTGTGGGCGCCCTCACTGAGGCTGCGCCCAGCGCGCCGGTTGTTTGCGGCCCAGAGGGTCATGGCCATCCGGTTAATTCGGGGATACCGCACGGTCTCGTGCGAGGCGGCGAGCCTCCTTGCCGGAGTGCCGCCATGGGATCTGGAGGCAAAGGTCCTCGCGCACATGTGGGAGTGGCGCGAGGAGGCGAAACGCCGGGGCGAAACTCCGCTGCCGCGACAAATCGCGGCACGGCGGACAGAGCTCCGGTGTGATCTCATGGCGACATGGCGGGTACGATTGTCGCAACCCAGTGCTGGGCACGCCACAATTGCGGCGGTAAGTCCCCTCTTTGAGGAGTGGATAGAGAGGCGTCACGGCGTCCTCACCTTCCGCCTGACGCAGGTTCTCACCGGGCATGGGTGCTTCGGTGGGTTCCTGTTCAGGATAAAGCGGGAGGATACGTCCGGGTGTTTCCATTGCGAGGACCGTCTAGAGGACACGGTGGAGCATACGGTGGAGGTGTGCCCTGCCTGGGCGGAGCACCGCCGTGCCCTCGTGGAGGCGATCGGCGGCGGCGACCTCTCGCGTCCGGCCCTGGTGCGAGCCATGGTACGGAGCGAGAGGGAATGGGAAGCCGTCACCTCCTTCTGCGAAGCAGTAATGCTCGCGAAGGAGGAGGCGGGGCGCGTGAGGGAGTGGCAGTCTCTGCGCCCTCACGTCCCTAGCCGCCGCAGGAGGAGACGCCCCTGGCGTCGGGAGTCAATAGCGGACTCCCGGCCACCGTAGGCGCGAGCTTGCGGGTGGCGAGCAATGGGTAGCTCGCCGCCCGGTAAGGACCAAGCTCGGGTCGACGGCGCGCAGTGTTCCACGCGCGCCTCAAAGAGATGTCAGCAGCAGTGTAGGGGTCTACTAGGACCGATGCCTGCCGGGGTCGCGTGATTGTTCGAAGGAGATACCGTGACCCTGGCACATGGGCAACTGATGGAACACGGGTGGGTTTTAGTCAGTAAAAGTCTGACACGCCCTCCCGCTCCGCCCAGAGCGGGAGAAGTCATTTGATGATTTCCCACCCTGAAAAAAAAAAAAAAGAAAAAAAAAAAAAAAAAAAAAAAAAAAGTGGTGTCAGAACAACCAGACACAAATAAAAATGGATATTTTAGCAACACAACATACAGCTAAGAACTTTAGTCAATTTTGGAAGGAAACCGGTAAACTGAGTCCAAGGTCGGGCGTTCCAGTGAGTGTCTAGGATAGTAGTGAGCCCGGACAGATTGCCAACCTGTTTAAGGAGCATTTTAAGGTCTGCTCACCTGTGGGTACCGGGAACAAAGGAACTGAGCCACATAATTTACGTATCGGGGAGACAATCGTACGGATTACAAGTAAGGATGTCGCGCAGGCGGTGAAAGGCATGAAACGAGGAAAATCCCCTGGCCATGACTCATTGAGTATTGAACATTTGTAATTGTAGGCCGCCACTTGCCAAGGGTGCTGGCCATGCTTTTCACCTTCTGCATAGGGCACTCATACGTACCGGATGCATTGATAAGAACCGTAGCTATCCCTATTATTAAGAACAAGACAGGGGACGCGTCTAGTTTAACTAATTACAGGCCTATATCACTTGCAACTGTGATTGCGAAGGTACTGGATAGTGTGATTGAGAAATATTTAGATAAACATCTTAGCTTACATGACGCTCAGTTCGGATTTCGAACTGGTATGTCTACTGAAACAGCTATATTAAGTCTCAAGCACACTATCCGGTATTACACCAGCAGGAACACACCGGTTTACGCCTGTTTTTAGACCTTTCAAGGGCGTTCGACCTGGTTGTGTATGTGGCAGAAGTTGTCGAGTGAGACAGAACTTCCAGAGGAATTCACATCGCTCCTTAAATATTGGTATGGCAATCAGCGTAACATTGTCAGGTGGGCGGGATCACTATCGGATGCGTATAGGTTGGAGTGTGGCGTAACACAAGGTGGTCTGACTTCACCCAAGCTCTTTAAACTGTACGTAGATCGCCTGATCCGTGAGCTCAGCAGCACTCGGGTAGGCTGTTCGATTGATGAAGTTTTTGTTAACAACATAAGTTACGCCGACGATATGGTGCTGCTGAGCCCATCGATCAGTGCCCTCAGACGCTTAATAAAGGTTTGTGAGTGCTATGCGGAAGCCCATGGGCTCAGGTATAACACGACCAAGAGTGAGGTGATGGTGTTCAAATCCCGTACGAAGAGCTATGACACCGTAACTGAAGTCGGGCGGCAGTGCTCTCAAAAGAGTGGCGCAGTTTAAGTACCTGGGCCACTGGGTCACCGAGGCCCTCACAGATGATGTGGATTTTGAAAGGGAACGCAGGGCATTGTCAATCAGAGCTAATATGCTAGTCCGTAGGTTTGCACGCTGCACTGCACGAGTGAAAATTACTTTATTTAAGGCATATTGTCAGTCTTTTTATACGTGCAGCCTATGGGTGAAGCATACGCAGAAGACTTACAGTGCCCTGCGTGTCCAATACAATAACGCGTTCAGGATGTTGATGGGGTTGCCACGCTTTTGTAGCGCATCAGGTATGTTTGCAGACACTCAAGTGGATGGCTTTCAAGCGATACATCGCAAAAGAATTGCGTCTCTGGTGCGCCGCATACGGGGCATCCCCAACAGCTTCCTACAACTTATTGCAGGGAGAATGGATGTGGACTGCTCCTTCATGGAACACTGGACAAAACTACATGTACGAGTAGTGCGGTCTTGATCCAGTGTTTCTGTTGTGTAGTCCTATTCATATAATATTAAGTACTAGCTTCAGCCCACGACTTCGTCCGCGTCAAATTTTTGCTCCCCTGACCCTTCCCGTCGCATCAATTTGCCTGCTAGTTTTCGTCCATTTTTCGTTGCTGCTCGCTCCTTTTGAGTTATAGCGAGTCAACCTTAAAAGATAGACATATGCTCTCGCAGATTTTTTTTTAGAACTTTTTAAAAGGCACAATTCCGTCATACATGATGTTTGCGTTACTTTAACCGTTTACGCAGCGCACGCAACGGAAACTCTCAAAAGGAATAATTTTTCCCCGTTTTTGCAACATTTTTCAATACTGCTCCGCTCCTCTTAGTTGTAGCGTAAAGTTATATAGCCTATAGCCTTCCTCGGTAAATAGACTACCCAACACAAAAAAAAAAAATTCAATTCGGACCAGTAGTTCTTGAGATTAGCGCGTTCAATCAAACAAACAAATAAACTCTTCAGCTTTATAATATTATATTATAATATATTATAATAAATATTATATATTACATTATATAAGTATAAATTTAAAAATTATAATGAAATAAAATATAACTAGTCTGGATTATTATAATGTAATGATTGTAATTTATTGTTATTTATTGTACTTAATCTTAATTAAACTGAATTGAATTGAATTGAATAATGGAAAATATTATGAGCAAACGGGCATGTTCTAGAACCCAAAACGCACAGACATTCTGCAATAGGTCCATGTGTAGATTACAGCCCAGGGGTCCTTTTTTTCTCAGTTATTTAAATGATGATCTTGCCGTTTGAGTACTTCATTCATGCAGCGTACCCAAAGGGACCAATTACTTACCCAATTTGGTATTGTTCGTCGCGAGGACGGCAAGCAATGGGCAGCTTGCCGCCCGTTAAGGACCAGGCCCGGGTTGACGGCGCGATGTCTTCCACACACGCCTCAAAGAGATGTCAGCATACATTGAAGGGGTCCGCCAGGGCCGATGCCTGCCAGGGTCGTAGATTTATTCGAAGAGTTCCCCTGGCATAGGCAACTGAAAGAACACGGGTGGGTTTTAGTCAGTAAAAGTCTGACACGCACTCCGGGTGGAGCAGGAGAAGTCATTTGATGATTTCCCAACAAACAACAAAAAAAAAATGGTCTGCATGTAGCCTGATCAACAAAGGGACAATGTAGCAGTCAAAAAAAAGTTAATTTTCTATCCGATATAGCTTGTTTAATTAGAATGTTTTTTTTTTATATTATGCCATTTTTAGGGTTCCGTTGCCAAATGGCAAAAAACGGAACCCTTATAGATTCGTCATGTCTGTCTGTCTGTCTGTCTGTCTGTCCGTCCGTCCGTATGTCACAGCCACTTTTTTTCCGAAACTATAAGAGCTATGCTGTTGAAACTTGGTAAGTAGATGTATTCTGTGAACCGCATTAAGATTTTCACACTAAAATAGAAAAAAAACAATAAATTTTGGGGTTCCCCATACATAGAACTGAAACTCAAAAATGTTTTTTTTCATCAAACCCATACGTGTGGGGTATGTATGAATAGGTCTTCAAAAATGGTAATGAGGTTTCTACTATCATTTTTTTCTAAACTGAATAGTTTGCGCGAGAGACACTTCCAAAGTGGTAAAATGTGTGTCCCCCCCCCCCGTAACTTCTAAAATAAGAGAATGATAAAACTAAAAAAAATATATGATGTACATTACCATGTAAACTACCAACGAAAATTGGTTTGAACGAGATCGAGTGAGTAGTTTTTTTTTAAAACGTCATAAATCGTAAACCGCAATTTACCTTACATTCAATCAACTGAAATATAAAAATTAAAAAAATATATAAATTTTTAAACTGAGAATACCTACAGATTTGTACGGAACACTCGGTGCGCGAGTCCGACTCGCACTTGGCCGGTTTTTTAAATAATTGGATTTGGAGTGACATTACATATTTATAAATTATTGTATTAATATTTTTGTGGCATTGTTTAAGGCACACGAAATGACTGATTTTATCTTTACTTTTTATCATCTCTAGCATGCTGATAATTTGTGTTGTATGTCTTGTACTCATGTTTGAGTAAATAAATCATTATCTCATCATATCAAGATTATGTCTTGACGTTAAAAGATACTTACCTCGTAGTTTTTTACGGTCTTTCTTTTCAGAGTAGTCAGTTTGGCACAAAACGTATCTTATTTTATAACATCACTAGCTTCTGCCCTTCGTCCGCGTCAAATTTTTGCTCTCCTGACCCTTCCCGTCGCATCGATTTGCCTGCTAGTTTTCGTCCATTTTTCGTTGCTGCTCGCTCCTTTTGAGTTATAGTGAGTCAACCTTAAAAGATAGACATATCTCTCGCGGACGTTTTTTAGAACTTTTTAAAAGGAACAATTCCGTCATACATGATTTTTGCGTTACTTTAACCGTTTACGCAGCGCACGCAACGGAAACTCTCAAAAGGAATACATTTTCCCCGTTTTTGCAACATTTTTCATTACTGCTCCGCTCCTCTTAGTTGTAGCGTAATGTTACATAGCCTATAGCCTCTCTCGATAAATAAAGTATCCAACACAATTTTTTTTTTTCAATTCGGACCAGTAGTTCTTGAGATTAGCGCGTTCAATCAAACAAATAAACAAACTCTTCAGCTTTATAATATTAAAAATAATATATAGTAATATAGTATAGATTAAATTTGACGTATCATAGTTTTGTATTTAATTTATCAAAGAGGAAACTCTGTGTCTAAAGAACATGAAAGACTGGTTGTGCTGCATACCTGCCTTTATACTGCCTGCATACTGCCTTTTAGACCAGCCAGCTCACGAACAGTGCTAAGACTTGACTTACTGTTCTCGTTTCCCTTTTTAGGTGCCAAACAACTTTTTAATGTAAGAGTACTTGTTCAGGCATTACTTCCAACATAGCTTACAGTTTGAAGAACGACAGTATTTATATAAGATGTTTTAAAGACAACTGCAACTCGCAGTTCAAGAGAGTTTTCTTTACTTACTTTTAATTGCTACATTTACGCTGCAAAGATAAATTGTTCCTGTTCATACAATGTGGGCTCTAAAACATTTTTATAGTTAAATGTTACATCGTTTGCAGCTTCCTCCCTTATACTTTTTTCACGACCCGTGGTGTTTTCTTACTATTTCTACTATTATAAATGTGAAAGTTTTAACGCAAAAACAGCTAAACTGATTTGGATTAAATTTGGCACAAGAATAGTTTATAACCTGAAGATGAATCCAGGTTATAAACTATCCTTGTGCCAAAGGATAGTGGGCAAATGTGGTCCAAGCGTCGCCAAGGATGAATCATATACCAAATGAAAGGGTACAATGTACTATTCAAACAAGCAGAAGGGCATCAAAATCTGTCCGAGAGATTTCGAGAAATGATAGCTTATTTTTGTCTTAGAAGTTATTACTGATTTTTATTATTTTGTTTCATTGTCAATATTATTATGGTTTTTCCTTGGTATTTTTATAGTTAAAAGTCATAAATTAATTCTTATGATTGTCATTATACCTACATCATCATCATCGAGTAACGATAAGTTTACTTTAAGTTATTAGGTATCGTTTTTTTTGTTTCTTTGACGAATGTTACCATAGTTTTATCATCATCTATATATTAATACGTGAAGCGAAAACTTTGGATCCCTTTTTACGAAAATTGGGCGGACGGAGGAGTATGAAATTTCGCATACTTATAGTTTATACAGAGAAGAAGTGACGAATGCTACTATTTTTTTAAAATTAAGCGTAAAAATATATTATTTTCAATAAATAACACGTTACACACACTACTATTCATTACCGTGTATTTAATACACACATGCAAAGATATTCTTTTGTTTATGGTCCAATTGACAATATCTGTCTGTATTTTGTGTCTACAGTCTTATAGTTAGAGAGCTGGCGAGCATTTCGGTATATGATTTGCACACCGTTCACGTCGAGGTGGATTGCAGTTCAAATCATTACGAATCGATTTAGTCCAATCAATTAAGGTCCTATATTGCTGCACACCTTTTTTTTAAACATTATTGAAACGTTGTAGATTTACAACGCAGCGCCACCATGGTGGCAGACGAGGTCATTGATGTTTCTTAGGGTATAATTATCACTATTAATTACGTCTGCCTTGTGTGCTGATCATATCGAAATTTTGGTCGCCGGCTCCCTAACTATTACTGAATGTCAAGTATAACCATAGGTAAAAAATATTTATATAGATATATAACCTATTTCATTTTTAAAATCTATGATCATATCGAGAATATTTGTTTTTAATATTATTTGTCTTTAGGGATTTATGTTCCTTGGTCTCACTGAATGTCAAATTCTCTGGATCCCTTTACTGAATGTCAAATATAACCATATTTTTTAAATATTTATAATTATATATGTTTTTTTCATTTACTAATGTATTTCTATTCCAATGAAATACGGTCGAATTTCGAGCAGTGGGCGATCACTAGTAATTATTAATCGATCATCTATTATATCATTGCCACTCACTAACTAATTAAAAGGATTAATATGTATGTGGTTATTTTTTCCTCTTAAAAGCCATAAAATCCTTTCTATGAATCCCAGAATCGTTCATAAATATCTTGATATTTTAGAACACTCCAAAAAGACTCTTATTACGTTTCGTTATGACTCACAATAGAAAGTCCGTATTTGACACTGTAGGTGAAACGAAACGGGACTAGACGCTATTAATTATTACTAGCTTTGGCCAGCGGTTTCGCCCGCGTGAACGTATTACCGGGATAAAAAGTAGCCTATGTGTTAATCCAGGTTAATTTCTTCCGACTTGCTTAAAATTTATCGTCACTGCTCGGCTCCTATGTGTCTTAGCGTTATGTTATATAGCTTATAACGTGCCCAGGAGTATGGACTACAATCGTACTAAGTTTGGTTAAAATCCCTTTAGTAGTTTTTGACCCATGCGTGCACATACAGACAGACAGACAGACACAAAAAATTTACTGATTGCATTTTTGGCATCAATATCGATCACCATTCATCCTCCAATATTAATTTTGAATATATTTTCAATGTACAGAATTGGCCTTTCTACAGTTTTATTATAAGTATAGATTATTGCTCTTGCAAAGCCGATAAACGCACGTTAGGTTGCTGTGCCCACATAATGGTTATAATGTGGTTCTTGGGTTTTGCTCGTCACCAAGAATCCATACATAGACCGGCAGAGGTTTTGGATTCAGTAATTATTGACGTCTGAAGCGAATGTAACTATTATATAGGTAAGTTATTTTTAATATACGCTTAAAAAAACATTTCTTGTTTTCTTTTATCTCTTGTTTGTTTTATAATGGCGAAGGAGGACCAAACCGAAAAGATGATCGATTAATAAACTATAAAAATACGTAATACCTACCTGTATCAAATAACAAACCGATAATGTAACAAAATTATAAAATCTATCATTACTCGATGATGATGATGATGATGATGATAAATAATGATGATCATAAGTATTAAGTAATGATTTTTAACTTTAAATAACAAGAAAAAACTATAATAAAACTCGACAATGAAGCACAATAAAAAATCCGTAGTATCTTCTGAGGCAAAAATAAGCTATCATTTCTCGAAATCTCTTGGACAGATTTTGATGCCCTTCTGCAAATTTGAACAGTACATTGTACCCTTTCATTTAATATATGATTCATCCTTGGCGACACTTGGACCAACTCCCATACATTTTTGCGCACTGTCATTTAATCCAAATCAGTTTGGCTGTTTTTAATCTCTGTACAGAATTCGTTTGATCTCTGGAGTACAGACGCCAGCACATCAAGCTACCCGAAACTATAAAATTTTCCCAATAAATGAAAGTTAAAATTATCCGGAAAAGAACTGGAGCTACCGACATAGCTCGCAGAGTAAGCAAGCTGAAGTGACAGTGGGCTGGCCATGTCTGTCGAAGCACCGATGGCCGGTGGAGCAGACGAGTCCTGAAGTGAGTCATATAATATCAAAGCCGGCAATCTCCAGTTTTGGTAAAAAAAAAAGTTATGAATGTAGATATTTTCTCTTTGGTCAATTCTCCATATTGTGAAACAAAATTCACTTCAAAAGCGGCATTCTCTCATAGAAAACGCGATCGTAATAAAAGTGTTGGTAACAAAATCGGCAATCTCCATGAATGTTTCTTTCAAATATGGCCGTCTCCGCTCCGACCAATCAGAGGCCAGCATTTAGTATGGCGTTTGTCCTCTCAAGAGTGAAAACCTGCACGTGTTTTAAAGCTGATTTTATTGTGTTTTTGAAGTGAAAACTGTTGTAACTAGTAAAAAACAGAAACTATGGATAGTCTAGTTCAGCCCTGTCCACCAAGAGAATCAAGAAAACGAAAAAAAAATGAAGAAAACTGGAAACGAAATGTGAAAAAAAGGGAGAGGTATGTAGCACGTTTTGATACTTGTCTTTATTAAATGAGTTTTTAATGTGTGTGCAATTTTATTCAAATGTTCTAAACTGTGAACAATCTTATATAATTTCATGACTTAATTTATATTAAAAATCAATAATATTTTGAAATTAAAATGTAGGTACGTTAAGTTCAAAAAATTTAAACTGGATTACAATAAAATTTAAATATTGCTAATAATGTTATTAAGAGAGTTGTTGTTGTTGATGATTGCGTTAAGGTAGCCCGCTAAATTCAAATTTTCTTGCGTTTTTTGCAATTTGTATGTCAGTGTCAGGTTGTATGTTGGTCAAAATATGATTCGCGACAATAAGACATATGTATTTACGTAATTATAACCGAATCATCAATACATCTCTCTATGTTAGATTTGCCCCGGATTGGTTTGATTTCAAAAATCAGACCAATCCGGGGTAAACTTGCCCATAACCAGCTTGCACTCAATCTAAGCACTTAATGAAAATAGTTAAAATGTAAGCGTTGAAATAGTTATGTAAATTTGTTTTTATTTTATTTTTTGCAGATATTCATCCAAGCAACTTCCTGAGCGGCCAACATGTGGACATAATACAAAAGCTTTCAAATGTGGAACTATATCTATGGCCGACATAAAACATTTCCATGACGCTTTTTTCAAAAACAAAGAAAAACCTAAACAAGATTCATTTATTTTAAAATATTGCAAACCCAAAAATATTAAAAGACGACGAGGAGATAAGGGCCCCGAACAACAAAAACTTCTACATACTAAATACAAAATGTACTGTTTAAGTCAAAGATCTGTCGTTCCAATTTGCCAACAAGCATTTTTGAAAATTTTGCATCTAACAAAACATAGGGTCCAAACAATCATGAAACATTTTTTCAAAACTGGCACTTTGTTAACTGAAAATCGCGGTGGTAACCATAAACAGCATAAATTTGCAGAAAAACTGAATGCAGTAAAAACATTCATCAATTCTTTTAACTGCGATGAAGCACATTATTGTCGAGGAAAGACAAAACGATTTTACTTGCCGGCAGAATTGAGCATTAACAAAATGTATAAGATGTATAATGCCCAAGCAGATGGGAACTTAAAAGTAAAAAGGGGATATTTCAGAAAAGTTTTTAACAATTTTTATAATTTGGGATTTGGCTCACCGAGAACCAACGTGTGCTCAACATGCCTTCAGTATGATGAACTAATAAAGACTTATGAAAAAAACGAAGATCTTCAAAAGAAATCTGATACTATGATACAGAAAAGAGTGCACAAATTGCGCGCGAAAGCTTTCTTTGAGTTAGTTCAGGAAGAGATAGAAGGCATGATGACATTTAGTTTTGATTGCCAAAAAAACAGTCCTATGCCTAAATTACCGGATCAAAGCACCTATTACTCGAGACAGTTATATTTATATAACTTTACTGTAGTCCAAGGTAGTTCGAAAGCCAAACTCTCTCCAGAAAATACATTTGCATATTGTTGGACCGAGGATAGATTCGCAAAAAGCTCAAATGAAATAGCATCAGCTGTATATCATCGGCTTAGTTCGACTGATTGGACATCTATTAATAAGGTACGTTTGATAGCGGACGGCTATGGGGGCCAAAATAAAAACTCCACCATGGTAGCCATGCTAGCCAAATGGCTTACAGATATAGCTCCAAGTAAAGTGTAAAAGAAATCCAATTAATATTTCCGGTAGTAGGCCATTCCTATATTCCTCCAGATAGAGTTTTTGGGTTAATAGAAAAAGATGTTCGTAAGATGGAAATTATAAAAAACGCTGAAGGCTATATAAACATTATTAAAAACTACAGTACCATTATTGAACTAGGAAAAGGCGATTGCAAGGTCTATGACTGGAGAGACAGTTTAAAAACTGTATTAAAAGATGTTGGTTCATGGCATTTTCCTTTTCAAAAGTCCAAACGATTCTATATTAGAAGAACAAAAAGTAAAGTAGACGTAGTTGTTAAAGGAAATCTTCACTATAGAGTAAATGAAGGATCATTTGGAGGAATTACAAAAAAGGGCAAAAATATTAACATGCTGAATACACCACAAATAAATTCTTCAGGAAAAGTAAACAATAACAAATTGACAGATGTCAAAAAACTACTAGTAGCGCACTACGGAGACAGCTGGATGAATGATGAAGAACTTGTGTATTTTAAAAATCTAATTCTGCCTGATGAGGATGATATTGACGAAGAATCTATCCCACTGGAAAACAATGAAAATGAGAATACAGTATATTGTGAAAGTCAAGATGATAGCCCAGACTTAAGAATTTAACTCCATTACCAACTTTCTGTTCTACTTTTGTACGTAAAAATAAAATATTTGTTTAAATTTGATTTGGGTTTTATTTCTGAAATCATTGTGTTATAACATAATCCAACATTATATTTTAACATTACTAAAGTATCAAATTGAGTAAGTTAACTATAGTCAAGAATCAAGATGGCGACGTTCAAATCAAATACGGCAATATCCAGCACTGTCCGTATCAAAGTAGGCAGTCTCCACAAATACACTTCAAATCCGGCAATCTCCATTTCATTTCTAAATAAATTATTAGTAAAATGTTAAAGAACTGCTACATTTAATCGATAAATGTGATTATTAACTGTAACTAAACTAGATCTCTTAAATGAAACATTATTTTTCAGTGTATTATGAACAAAAAACGTTTTTCGTTGATAACTCAAATGTGTGGCAAGTGGAGATTGCCGGCTTTGATATTATATGACTCACTTGGAGACCGCGTATCGGCAAGCGTAGTGTGGGACGCCCCCCAGCTAGATAAATCGACGACCTTAGGAAAGTGGTTGGGGCAGACTTGAAGCGGAAGGCGAAGGATAGGGTGTTGTGGCGCAACATGGGAGAGGCCTATGTCCAGCAATGGACTGCGATAGGCTGAGTTGATTGATTGATAAAGTTGAAAATCTAATAAAAAAAATTAACAGATTATAGTAGCTTTAAGTGCTAGCGTCTGTACATTCCCGAGGGCTCATTTCCGAACTCTACGCGAGCGAACCTGCTGGCAAAAGCTACTAAATTACATAGGCTGCACTAAAAGTATCGGGAATGGAATATTTCCACTGTTCCTGTCATATTAAAGCTTTTTAATTGAAAACTCCTCGGTTTTAAAAATCGAATACCATTTATTTATTTAAAAAATGATTCTCGGTCTTGTCACAAGGTTTTGTCAAACTTGTTTAGTCGTTCAGAAAATGGAATTGACTCGAGAAAATTCAAGAGCAATGATTTATTATGATTTTCGAAGTGGTTTAACACAAAAACAATGTGCTGACCGGATGATTTCTGCACTTGGTGATGAAGCCCCATCCAAAACCACAATTTATCGCTGGTTTGCTGAATTTCAACGTGGACGTGTCGAGCTCAGTGATGATGCCCGTCAAGGTCGTCCAAAAACTGCAGTCACCCAAGAAAACGTTGATGCTGTGCGTAAGGTGATTGAGGAAGATCGACATGTGACATACCGCGAAATCCAGGTAACTTTAGACATTAGCATGAGTCAAATACAAATAATCTTGAATGAACAATTAGGTGTAAAAAAGTTGTTTTCCCGATGGATACCGCATTCGCTCTGTGAAGAGCAAAAAGTGGCTCGCGTTACTTGGTGCGTCAGAACTCTCGAAAGATTCCACGCAGGATCCTCAAATGCTGTATACAACATCGTATTATGTGACGAATCCTGGATATATGCTTACGAACCCGAAACAAAAAACCAGTCACGAGTTTGGGTGTTCGAAAATGAATTAAAGCCAACAAAAATTGTTCGTTCACGGAGTGTTTCAAAAAAAATGGTGGCCACGTTTGTCTACAAAACCGGCCATGTTGCGACTATTCCTCTTGAAGGAAAAAGAACGGTTAATGCAAAATAGTATGCTAGCATTTGTTTGCCACAGGTCGTTTCTGAACTCCATAAAGAGAACCGCAACCGCCGCATCATCCTCCATCACGACAATGCGAGTTCTCACACCGCTCACAGAACAAAAGAGTTTTTAGAGCAAGAAAACATAGAATTATTAGACCATCCGCCGTACAGCTCAGAACTAAGCCCTAATGATTTCTATACTTTCCCTAAAATAAAGAATAAATTGCGTGGTCAGAGATTTTCATCACCTGAAGAAGCTATGGACGCCTACAAAACGGCCATTTTGGAGACCCCAACTTCCGAATGGAATGGTTGCTTCAATGATTGGTTCCATCATATGGAAAAATGTGTCAAATTTCGCGGAGAATACTTTGAAAAGCAATGAATACATTTTTAAATAGTAATGTTGTGTCACTTCCTTGATTCCCGAAATTTTCAGTGCCGCAAGTATGTCAGCATGTAGAGTCATGCACATTATCGTATTTATTTGTGATGTTATGTTTTAGCTAAGTAATTACAATTACGTGAGTCAATCGATCACGGTTTATCCGTGGATAGGTGACCATTTTAACATACCAAGACCCCTCCGTGCCTCAGAAAGCACGGTAAACCGTTGGTCCTGGTTGTCATTCGTGGTTCTTCGACCGTTGTGTTTACGGTTTGTCAGAAGCCCGAAAGTCTGACAACTAGTCTTCCCAAGAGGTATCGTATTACCCAGTAACTTGGTGGAGTGGTCAGGTAGGCAGTTACTCCATATATAATACTGGTATTCAGCTACATTATGTTACATTGGGGGCTGACCTTAACATAGTTGTAAATAGGCTATAAGCAGTGTTGACCGAGTGGTAGCGGCTGTAACTTACGAGTAGTAGGTCGTGAGTTCGCACCCAAGCAGGCGCTTTACTTTGTGTAAATTAATTTCATAACCACTGCTCTCAAAACGGTGAAGGAAAACTTCGTGAGGAAACCGAATTGTCTAAGAACCAAAAATTCGAAGACATGTGACATCTACCAACCCGCACTGGGCCGCGTGGTGGATTATGGGCCACTCTCTCTCACCGAGAGGAGGCCTGTGTTCAAGCAGTTGGAACATTATAGGCTGCTGATAATGTTGATGATTACATAAATAGGCTGGGGAGCTGATGAGTTAATCGAATATGGTAGTGTTTTAAAAGGACTAGGAAATAATTGCAAACTCTTTATTTTGGGGACTTGTCTTTATTTTGCGTGATGCAGGATGTTGCATGACGTCAGTGTGATAAGTAGTTCGTACCTGTCAGTGTGAAGATACCGCTTCAGTCTCTTCACGTAAAGCAGAGGGACGATTAAATAATATAAAACTCGGCGTGTACTCATTTCTTTTTTGGGGAATCCTCAAATGACTTCTCCCGCTCTGGGCGGAGCGGGAGGGCGTGCCAGACTTTTAATGACTAAAACCCACCCGTTTTCTTTCAGTTGCCCATGTGCCAGGGTCACGGTTTCTCTTTCAAACAATCTCGCGACACTGGCAGAGGCGTATCACGGCGCTCACCAGTACCTATCGGTAATTTCGGGCTATTAGAAGTTTATCATCATCATCATTTCAGCCGAAAGACGTCCACTGCTGGACATAGGCCTCCCCCAAGCACCGCCACCTCGACCTGTTCTGTGCCTCTCGCATCCAACGCATTCCTGCGGCCTTCACCAGGTCATCGGTCCATCTTGAGGGAGGCCTTCCAACGCTACGTCTTCCAGTACGCGGTCGCCACTCCAGAACCTTCCGACCCCATCGGCCATCTGTTCTGCGAGCAATGTGCCCTGCCCACTGCCACTTAAGTTTGGCAATTCTTCGGGCTATGTCGGTAACCTTGGTTCTCCTACGGATCTCATCATTTCTGATTCGATCGCGTAGGGAAACTCCAAGCATAGCCCTCTCCATTGCTCTTTGGGTGACTTTGAGCCTTCTTATGAGGCCCATTGTGAGCGACCACGTCTCAGTACCATATGTCATCACTGGCAACACACACTGGTCAAAGACTTTTGTCTTGAGACACTGCGGTAATTGGGACGAGAATATACCGCGTAGCTTCCCGAACGCTGCCCAGCCGAGTCGGATTCGACGATTGACCTCTTTCTCGAAGTTGGACCTACCTAACTGGACCGTCTGTCCTAGGTACACATATTCGTCCACAACTTCGAGTGTAGCGCTTCCGATCTTCATTGGAGTGGGTATCACATGAGCATTGGACATGACCTTTGTCTTGTCCATGTTCATCCTAAGACCCACTCTTTCGGAAGCTCTACTCAGGTCATCGAGCATTGTACTGAGACCTCCATAGTCTCAGCCATGACTTCTATATCGTCGGCAAATCGAAGGTGAGTGATGTACTCGCCATTGATGTTGATGCCAGCCCCTTTCCAGTCCAGAACCTTGAAGACATCCTCCAGTGCAGCGGTGAACAGTTTCGGAGAGATGACGTAGAAGTTTATGTTTCCACTCAATTTTTTCCTTTACCGTTAGTCAGTGATGTGAAAGATTAATTTCGAAATTCGACTTATTTATTACTTTGACTCGTCTTTTATTATTCAGGTCGTAGTAGAGTTGATCTAAATGTTTCTTACAGGCTTCTTTCCCCTAATGGGAAAAGTTTAATGATATACAGATATTTCTCATATCTCTACAAAATTACTTCCTCAAGGTTCAGTTACCTTATCTTCAAGTAACGCATACGTGTTCCGTCCGTAATTAAGGCTCTGATAAGGCCAAAAATTCCCAGAAAATTTTGCAGCAAAAACTAACTAACACTGAAGTCAAGTTGCAACAGTAGTCCAGCGTAGCTCTGAAAGTCTTATTAGCCAACGCTTCTCTGCAAAAATTAATAGTCTGCTTCATTTGATGTTAATTTTCAAGTCACAAAATCCTAAAAATAAATAACTAACTGGATCATCTGTTTATCCTTTACTGTTAGTTGTAAACGTCAATTAAATGAAAACGTTCTCACTGATAGCTATCTGCTAATGCGATGCCGTCTTTAAACGACGCAATTACTATTGAAGCCCTTTGACACAAAATAGATACGTACAGAAGGTCGACGCAATACAACAAGCGAAATTGTACGCACACATAGACACGGTTCATGTACAGCGAGTGCAAGCGCTCCGCGACTGGTATCTGTTTAAGGTCACTGAACGTACGCCTCTATGTGTATGAACGTTATTTCGCTCGTTGTGTGGAGCCGATCTTCTGATCCAATCATTTTATTCCTATTTAAGTTATTTCTGTAACGTTAAGAAATTAGAAAAGGTTTCGGATAAATAGTTCTATTTCGGTAATTTCAAACCCTACTATTGTATTGTCAAAAGGATCACTTATTTCGATATCTTTTAAGAATTCAGTAGTGGGTAGTTTTTATATGAATACGGGTTAGTTGGCGTATTTAGATGGACGTTAAAAAAGAACACTTTATGAATAGGTCGAGGGTTCCATTCATAAAGAATACTACCCATACTAGTCTATTTAAAGATACTAGTGGTCGCACAGAGGACGAAATTAAACCATGTTTGAAAAAAATAATATTTCATGCATTACTATATAAAAATATTAGTTTTCTGTACTCCTTCTCCATATAAACTTTAAATGTGCCAAATTATAAACTCCTCCGTCCGCGTAATTGTCGTAAAAAATGGTAAAAAGTTTTTGCTTCCCGTATTAATTACTATAGGTACTTTTATTACTATAGATACTTTTATTACTATAGGTACTCTTATTACTATAGATACTCTTATTACTATAGATACTCTTATTACTAAGTTAATTTTATCGGCGTGTTAAATTGTTTTAGAATGGGCGTGATACCATCGGCTATATAATAATAGCCTTACAGGTCAGTCTTTCAGGTTTAGCCATGCTTGCTGAAGTCGGTCTGTGGATGGGCTACCATCTTCGAATCGAGACACGTCCAGAGGGGTAATTGTGCAACTTGCTATCAGTAAGAATTGGTTTCATTTTGATAGTTAAACAACATTCATTGCGTTATTTACGTTGCTGAGCCGACAGTTTATTCGAACAAATGACGCAATGGTTTAGAAATAATCCTCAATCCGGTGCAGATTCTGATAGATAGTGCATTTCGCAATTAGGGTGCAGGCCCCGGGAAGAACGTAAATCCTTTAGTCCAGGTTATCATTCGTAGATCTTTGACAGTCGTCACGGGTAGTCAGAAACCCATGACGACCAATCTTGCCAAGGATTCCTGTTACCCAATAACTAGATTTTGAAGGTAAGATAGGCATATTCCATGGAAAATACTAATATTCATCTGCCATCAGTTATACGGGAATTCAACCTAATCATGTTGTGAGAGGGATAAACAGAGATGATGAAAGAATAAAAACATTACCTTTTTATGTGTGCCTTTTTATAGAGTTTGTTTATTTTTTGTTTGTTTGAACGCGGTAATCTCAGAAACGATTAATCCGAATTGAAAAATTATTTTTGTGTTGGGTAGCCTATTTATTGAGAAAAGCTATAGGCTATATCACAATAAAATTAAAAGGAGCGGAGCAGCAACGAAAAATGGTTGAAAACTGGCAGGCAATTCGATGCGACGAGAAGGGTCAGGGGAGCAAAAATTTGACGCGGACGAAGTCGCTGGCAGAAGCTAGTGTGTGCATGACGATGCCCACTTAAAATATATTTTATCCGGCTACACCCAGTAATTTTGCTACGATGCATATAAAAGAGTAATATAAAACTAATCTTAACGGCAAAAGAATTGGAAATACCACAGTTCTTAAATCATCCCCTTAATCTTAACCCCAAGGTAAAACGAAGTCATTTCCCCTTATAAAAGTTACCCCAGTAACATAATTTTCGTAAATTATCTTATTTTTTAACAACGTCTCTAGCGTGACTAAACGGACATTAAGTTTGGAAAAATTATTAACGAGGAAGTTTGACGACATATTATTCGACAAATTTTTTTTTTATGTGTGATATTTTGTGGTTTGTACAACATTTATAATTATGGATATTCTGAGATGATACTTATAATTTTTTTACATTTAAAACTAACAACCCGGCCGTATTTCACAATGGTTTAATCTAATTAGTGGAGATTTGTGTTGGACATTTCTGTGGTATTTTGAAGTTACATAATACTTCTGGTATAAATTCTTTAATTGATAGTCTAACCCGCATCTCAATCCTTTTTTAGGTTTAGAAGATTTCAGCGGTAACACACCAGAAAAATTAGACGAAAACCGATTTTCTTTGTTCTGAAACGACTTAGAGGACCTCGTTTGCGCAGTAGTAGGACAGTATAGGCTAAGTAAACAATTAATATAGGAGAATCTATACACACAACTCAATGCTACTTACCGTCCATTCAAAGTCACAAACTACTCGGCAATAATTAATACAATCCACACATTCTTACATATTATATCGCCGTTCTCGAAAAAACGGAAGCAGACAAAATTAGCTAATTCATCTCACTTAATTATATCTTTATCGTTCTTGGAGCGAGCTTACTAATCCTTATAAGGCTTGTGTTCCTCAAATACTTCAGATCATTCCGATCCAGCCCGTCCCTTCCTGCCCTCTACCAGTGATGCCCTAAGCTGAGGTCCATACCCCACAGGGGGTGCCTTTAGCTAGTAGTCGTTCTACTTTTAATTTGTTAAGCCCGGTTGGAGGCCGTAATTTATTAACATAGCCACAGGAAGGTCCGGTTAAGCAGCAGATAACCTTATAGGTTGAAATGCGAGATACCATTCCCAAAGAAAAAAAACTGCAGAATATGAGACGAACTGTAGGGTACCAACCGCACTTGGCTGATATCCCGACAAGTCGACCTTAGCGCTTCTCCACCACATTTATTATGCACACTGCTAAAGCATGGATCTCTGTGCCAGCCTCTGTTTTTCCTCCCACCTGTACCTACTGAACAGACATCTTCAATTTGCCAAAGTAGTCAACAGTTGACTGATAGTGCTAAAAGAATCTTTTGGCACTTGAATGAGTTAATTAATGATAATTATTTGTGAAATTTTACACAGAATTTGAATTGATCTAACAAAAATAAGAGCAAAAGCGGCGGTGAAAATGAAACATTCAAGTGATACTACGTAATGGTAGAAAACGGTGGTTCAAAATAGTGACGGAAAACACCGTGAGGAAACCGGCATGTCTTAGAACCAAAATTTCAAAGACGTTACATTTACCAACCCGCACTGGGCCCGCGTAGTGGAATATGGCCCACCCCCTCTCACCGTGAGGAGAACTGTGTCCAAGCAGTGGGAACGTTATAGGCTGCTGATGATGATGATGACGTAATGGTAGAGTGACAACATTTTCTTGCCGCTTAGGCTTTGGTTTCCTGAACTAAAGGAACACGGGTGCGTTTTAGTCAATAAAAGTCTGAAACGAAGAGCGGGAGACGTCATTTGATGATTTCTCATCCACATAAAAAGGCTTTTTTAAAACCTTAATGTCAAATGCTGATGAAAATGACAGATTCTCCTAACGGTCTATGAAATGTGACGGCCATCGCTCTTCTAAGAGCCATAGCCTGAGCTTGCGTGGTTAAAGGACATCATTTCCCAGCTTAGCTCCACTTCGCCCCACAGCGCATCGCACAGCCAGTGGTAAGCCAGTTTTATCGAGTCCTTATAATCTCGGACTTCATTCCGCGGGAGTTAATTAAGTTTTATGTGTCCTTATAATAAATTATTCTTTCTCTTGATGTTTGTTTACGAATGTAGTAACTTACGTCAAACTCCTAGAGAGTGTTGTGCTCCTGGTAGTTATGACTTTATCTAAAGTTTTGCTTCGGGTAAAAATACCATTTTTTCTCGAGGGACAAGAAAAATGTTTTAAAACAAATCCTTTTAGTTTGTTTTTTTTAATAATTGTATGAAACATCGTCGCTTTTCGTGATTGTCTATGGAACAGTTCTACCATATTAATAATGAAATATCTTGATGTGGTAAAACATATACTATATTGTATCAATTATAATACCATGTTAGATACATTTCAGACGTTGGTCCTTTGCTATTCCTCTACTCTTTATGCCATCGTTAACTTCAAAATATTGTCTCAAATAAATTGATGTTAACCTCTAAGTCCCTGAGATACCACATTTGGTATAGACACAATGGTTTTTAATTGTGTCTATAATTAGCGGCATTCAACGGGTTAAAGAAAAACATGGATTTTCTTTACAATATTATTAGGTGAAAATTTAGTATATAATCGATTTCTTTGATCTAACAACTAATTAAAAGAAGTCACTACGTCCTTCACCCACAAATTTCCTACCACGTCTTAAACCAAAACTTGAAGTAAGAAGCGTAAATATTTTATCATGATGATGATCCTATTTTCAAAAGTTTTGCCCCAGAATTATGTTTGGTGAAGCAATTTTCTATTGAATTATGTAATGTTGAGCCTGTGTTGGTAAATTTGATTTTGGCGTGGAGGCCGTCAGTAAATTGTTGATTATATTCCCTTGAGGTATTAAGGCATATTAAATTATGGGGTGTGAGAGGCGGATGAAAGTAAGTTGTCTGTTCATTTGGAAGAACTTCATTTTTATACGCTTTATATTAGCTTCACTTGTATGTATGTTTGTTTGTAACCGACTCATTATAGCGCGATTTTGACGCACTTTAAACGACCAGATTTCATTAAAACTTTGCATACCTATCAAAGACCGATAACAATGCAATAATTTCATAAATTTGTGCCATTATCTTTGCCAGAGTTACCAGGATAGCAAAAATACTGTCTTCGAAAACTACGCTGACATAAGTCTCAAAATTCGAAACACTCTAAATGATAGTAAATAAATAATAGTTTAAAAAAACTGAAAAATCGCTTCCATAGAAAACAAAACTAAAAAGTAGATAATAATGGAAAAAAAGCGTGGGGTGCTTTTTAAGGTATTTTTGTATTGGCACCCCACGCTTTTTTTCCATTATTTTCTTCTTTATTTTTAACAGCAGGAAGTGTGTAAAATAAATGTACATGACAAAGAATTACACAAAACATTAGACTAGATTACTAAGGTCAGGGAACAAGTACTTAGGACGCAGCAAGCAGGCGGAGGTAGGCAGATATGCTGGAAGATATTTCTGTAGAAATAAGCATTACCTTAGTACGTATATTTCTGTTCCTTTCTTCTTGTCTGCTAATATGTGCGCATAAACTGTTAAAAAGGTCCAGGTACGCAAGGTTTCATACGTCTAAGAGTTTGTACTAAATACTATATGAATAGCGTGACCCAGACTTTCCTTTACTTATTTTTTTTTTGTTGGACTCCAAGCCTACTTCATGGTAGTACACAAAACACGCAATAACTTCAGTAATCGTTGCATTAAGTTTAATTTAAAAATAACAGAGACTATTGACAATCCATAAAGTAGGTATGGATTGTCTATAGACTGAAAATAAAGATTCTGACCACAGACAGGTTGTTACATCCTGTTTAAAGTAGTTACTCTGTGCGCCTT
The DNA here is from genome assembly GCA_932294355.1 of Aporophyla lueneburgensis. Lineage (NCBI taxonomy): Eukaryota > Metazoa > Arthropoda > Insecta > Lepidoptera > Noctuidae > Aporophyla > Aporophyla lueneburgensis. Next base: position 10,733,862 of record OW028755.1, read on the forward strand.
CGGAACGTTCCCGAGCGGAATGACATCCGACTTGTCAAGTTTGATTTTTACACTTGTCACTTCCTTTCTAGTTTGGTCTTTGAAAGCGTCGGACAGATTTTTGCTTCCGCGAGTTTTTTGTAAATCAATCCTTGAAAATCGGTCGTTTTTACGGACAATAAGTCATGACCCAATGATTTTGTGTTAAATAACCCCATTTGGTGAAGGAATACGGGTTTAGTTTCTTGACATTAAAGAACTTTGAAGGTTAAGTGTGAAAGACCGCATGTCTGGACGCCAGACCTCTTGAAGCGGCAAATGGTAACCTGTTCCTGAGAATACTTATTCAGAACCTCACTACACGATACATACACACTCACTTACATACATAGATCCAGGTAACCCCAAGAAGCAGGTGGTCGTCGCCCATCAGGTGAGTTCCTTTGTTCGTTTTATTGTAGTTAATTTATTTGCAATTGTTCTCTTATATATTGTCTGCTCCGCGTACGGCGGACTAGTTTCGCTAGCCACTCTTGTCTCCAGAGCCCCATCATCAAAAACTTCCACTGCGCAATTGAATTGAGGTCTGGCCTGGCAGCGAACATTCTTGGTATCAGAGCGTGGCTATAAGACATATAACCACCAAATTGGTAATTTACAGTAGGCTAATTACTTGGCAGTCTCTATAAGGGAAGTAGTAATACGCTGTATATATTTGATAACTATAATTAATTGTTATTTGAAATAATTTGTTTGAATTTATTGAGTCTAGTAACTCATGTTGTCGGGTAAACTGAAGTTACCATAGTCAGCCTGGTTATATGCTAACAGTGTTGATTGGCATTATTGAGCATTAACATTGAAAATTGGAATAAAGGTTTATTATTGTTGTACCGTTGACATTGGTTTGAATTAAAATAAAACTTTATTTTTGGTTATTAAATTGGAACCAGTATTTTGTTATTTTTTGAATTTGGTAGTTTGATTGTTTGCTTGTAGTTATTTTGTAATTGATTGTTTGAACCTTGTTACTTAATTACCTTTTGCTTGGTTTATTTTTATTGTATTGTTTGTGCAATGGCACACAAAACGGTGAGAGAGGCAATCAGTGGATTGACCACACAGCTGCGGTGGTTCACTTCAGCTGCAGCGACTGCTGAGCGCCAGGATCTCGAAGGGATCACTCTTGCTCGGTTCGAGCAGTTGAACGTAAGACTCGGCAACGTTGATGCTCTGCTTACCCGCTATAACGAGTACATTTGTGATGTGGCTCTGGAAGTGCTGGACCAGGCAGCACGTGACAAGGTCATTGCTGACTACGACCAGATCTTGGACCTGGGGGATGTTATTGGTCAACGTGCTCGGGAAATATTGCAGAGCCAGACACCAGTCCAGGTCAAGCCGAAGACCTCGGTTGTTTCAGGTCCCGGACTATTGATTAGACTGCCTACCTTGGAACTGCCACACTTTAACGGTCGCTTGGACCAGTGGTTAGGTTTCCAAAACCTGTTTGAAAGTTTGGTTGATGCACGCTCGGACCTCAGACCCGCCCAAAAGTTGGCCTATTTGTTGTCTGTCCTGGAAGGTGAGGCCCGAGCCTTGGTACAGCATTTGTCGGTGACTGACTCAGCCTACCCTACCGCTTTAGAACTACTCACCCGGCGGTATCAAAACAAACGTTGTTTGGCTGATGTTCACATCAAACAGATTTTGGGGTTACCGGTCATTACAAGATTATCAGCATTGCGTATTGACCTGTTGAACCCGTTGGTGGCAGCGACCAACGCTTTAAAGCGATTGGAGTTGCCGGTGGACCATTGGTCTTACCTTTTGGTACATGTGGTGCTGCAACGGCTTCCTGCTGATTTGAGGGCTCGTTTCGAGCAAAAGTATGGTGGGGATAGTGTCACACACCTCCCCCCATTTGGTGACCTCGTCAAATTTTTGGAGGATGAGTGTCGGTTTATGGACAACTCTAGCGTTGCCACCGAGTCACGCCAACCGTCTTCACGGCCACGAGACCAGGGACGGACTAGGGCTCGCGGGCCTGTTGATGGTCGCCCCGCCGCTCGTTTTGCTGGCACCCAGAGTCGTCCTGGTTGTGAGTTTTGTAAGGACACGGGGCATGGCATGGCAACTTGCGCGGCCTTTTTGAAATTGCACGTGAGTGCCCGCCGCCGAGTTGCCAGTGCACGCCGTCTGTGCTGCTCATGTTTGGGGGCTCACTTCCATCGGGACTGCCCCAACCCCCGCCCTTGTGGAATTTGTAGGGGGTCCCATTTGGACATATTGTGCGCTAACGCGAACCACGCTGGCAGACCAGCCTCTGATGAAGGTTCGCGTACGAGGGGACACCATGGAGTTGGTCACCGGGCTTCTGCCTCGCCGGTTCAGAACCGGGGAGAGACCCGCAATTTTGAGCGCCGCACTCCACCCCCCGCGCAAGTTGATCGGGAGCCGCGCGATCGCCATTTGGTCTCCCCACGTAAAAGTGATTACGTAGCTGTTCTAGCAACAGCTACGTAATCACTTTTAGCAGCGCTGGCCAGACCAGCACCACCTTCCCTCCCCTCCATTGGCGGAACGTCCCCGGTTGGATTCACGCCCCCCGCCATTCAGGCATCGAGTGGGATATGCCCTTCCAGCGATGGCGCGTGGCTCGAGACACCGCGTGGACGAGGAATTTGACCTTTATCCTCGTCGGGAAAGACTTGAGCCTGGGTGCGGCGATCGGTCGCCGCCCAGGCATTGTTAGGACATTGGCGCCTGCCCCGCTAAGGAACCCCCTCAGATCGAAACGGTTTTGTTGCCAACGGCATCGGTCAGGGTCTGGGGGCCCAGGGGGTATTCTGTTGTGGTCCGTGCCATTTTGGACACGGGAGCCCAGGATTGCCTTTTGTCATCTTCTTTAGCGGGACAGGTGGGCCTTGAAGTGCGTGACTTTTCACGCAAAATTAGGGGAGTGGGCGAAACAGAGGTCACGTCCAAGGGACTGGCTTCGTTTGAGGTCACTCCTCTGAATTGTATGGCACCTAAAATCGGCCGTTGTTATGACGAATATTTTGGGTAGTCATCCACCATGTCAGCTGTCTTCAGAAATCGTCCGGTTGACGTCAGGCCTGGAATTGGCTGACCCCCGGTTTGATTCCCCTAGGACAGCGCCTTTGTTGTTGGGTTCCGATGTACTAGGGAGAATACTTTTGGGTGATATAAAGGTTCTGCAGCCACGCGGTTTGGTGGCTGTCTCGACCATCTTTGGCTTTGCGTTGATGGGACCAGTGTTGTGGGACCTCCCTACACCTGAACCTGATTTTGTGTTGTCATCCGGCTCCACCCTCTCTGACACCGTTCAGAGGTTTTGGGAGGTTGAAGAGCCCCCTCAGGTAGCCCGTTTGAACCCGGAACACGAGGAGTGCGAGTTGTTCTACCAGAACAACACAGGTCGACTCCATTCCGGCCGGCTTGTGACCAGGTTGCCTTTTGTTGCGGTGCGACCACCTCTCGGCGAATCCAGACCTACGGCCGAGAAGAGATTGTTGGCAATGGAGCGCCGCATGAGCAGGGACCCAGTGCTGCGGCAGAAATATTTGGATTTCATGCAGATTTGGGACATATGTCGGTGTCAAATTTGGATTGGCGCTCAAGTGAGCATTTTTTCCTGCCGCATCACGTGGTCCTCAAGCCATCCACCGGTAAGCTGCGCACGGTATTTGATGGGTCTGCGCGGACTTCGTCTGGTGTCTCCTTGAATGATTGCTTGCATCCAGGCCCCAAATTGTTGAGGGATCTTTGTGACGTCATTACGTCTTTCCGTCGTCATCAGGTAGTTTTTGTAGCCGACATCAAAATGATGTTCCGCCAAACGGTTATTCACAAGGATGACCGACGTTATCAGTAGATCCTGTGGCGAGAGAATCCCCAGGACCCCATGATTGTGTATGAGCTCAATACGAATACGTACGGCCTCCGATCGAGCCCTTTTGTTGCTATTCGTTCCCTTTGGGAGCTCGCGGACCGAGAGCGTTTGAAGTTCCCTCGTGCGTCCGCCATCTTGAAAACGGACTTGTATATTGACGACTTTTTTACTGGAGCTCCCACAGTTGGGGAAGCCGTCCTGTTGCGTGACGAATTGATTGGTATTTTGGCTTCCGCTGGCTATGAGTTGCGTAAATGGGTGTCCAACTCGCCAGCGCTATTGGAAGGTTTGCCGGAGGATCATAGGCAGGACCCGCTCTTGTTTGAAAATGTTGACAACCCTGCTATGATACCAGTTCTCGGCGTTCAGTACCGACCAGTCCAAGACATCTTCACATACGATGTCGACTTGGAGTCACCTCACACTTGGACTAAACGACTGGTGTTGTCTACTGTCGCGAGGACCTTGACCCGAATGGTTGGATATGCCCGGTATTGTTTTGGGCGAAATGTTTTATTCAGCGCCTTTGGACTGCGGGACTTGGTTGGGACGAGCCACTTCGGGAAACCCTGTTGGAAGATTGGCTCCAATTTGTGTCCGCACTTCCTGCGGTCAACGAGGTCGTGTTACCCCGCGCGATCCTCCCCCCTGGGAGCTACACTGCTACCCTTCATGGGTTTTGTGATGCATCTTCGCACGGTTATGCAGCTGTTGTTTATCTGCGCACCGTCAGCGCGACCGGCCAGGTGAAGTTGTCACTGGGCATGGCCAAGAGCAAGGTGGCCCCCCTCCGGACGGCACTGACCATCCCTAAATTAGAATTGTCAGGGGCGGCGCTTCTTGTGCGTCTATTGAACCACGTTGCTCACACTTTGGGTGGAACTGTGGACATTCGGGCTTCTTACGCCTGGACGGACAGTCAAATTGTTTTGTGTTGGTTGAAGACGTCCGTCCACTCTTTGGAGGTCTTTGTTGCGAACCGAGTGTCCCAGATTCAAAATTCTGAAACGCCTTTGATTTGGAGGCACGTGCCTGGATATTTGAACCCGGGCGACGTGGCCTCACGTGGGTGCATGGCACCCCGCCTTATTGCTCACCCCCTATGGTGGGGACCAGACTGGCTGACTCACCCCGAGGATGATTGGCCTCGAACGCCAGTCTTGATGTCGGGTCCTTTGCCCGGGCTCAAGGTGCTCGCTGTTGGAACGAAGGACCCTCCGTTTGACCCTGAATTTTTGTTGAATCGATACAGCTCCCTCGACAAATTGTTGAACGTTACCTCGTGGATCAGGCGTTTTGGTCATAATTCTAGGAACTCCGGGAACAAACGCCTGTCTCCGGTTCTCTCTCTTCAGGAGCGACAGGAATCACTCCTCCTTTGGGTCCGCTCCGTGCAGGCTGCACACTTTGAGAAGGAGATTGAAACTTTGAGGTCTGGTAAGGCTAAATTGTCGGAAGCCATTAGTAAATTGAACCCCTTTTTGGACGATACGGGTCTCTTGCGTGTTGGGGTACGGTTGAGGCACTCTAGCCTTTCTTATGGGGCCCGTCACCCCCTTTTGTTGCCTAAGGAGGGCCATTTGGTTAATTTTTTGGTGACTGATCGTCACATTAAGAACTCGCATGCCGGTTGCAATGCGCTGTTGGCCATTCTGCAGCGAGAGTTTTGGATATTGTCGGCCCGTCGTACTAATCGTAGCATCGTCTTCCGTTGTTTGCCGTGCTACCGGACTAAGGCCTCTACTATGCAACCAATGATGGGAGACTTGCCGGCTGATCGTGTCAATGAGGCGAGACCCTTTGCAGGCGTCGGAACGGACTTTGCTGGTCCCTTTTTGGTGAAGACGTCTCCTCTTCGGAATAGTAAAATTGTTAAGGCTTATTTGTGTGTGTTTGTCTGCCTGTCAACTAAGGCAGTGCACTTGGAGTTGGTAACCTCCCTCTCGATGGAGGCCTTTGTGGCGACCTTGGATAGATTTGTGTCTCGCCGTGGGTTACCTACTTTGATCAGGTCTGATTGCGGTACTAACTACAAGGGTACAAGTAACTATTTGAAGGAGGTATACGCCTTCCTTGCTGAGAACCAGGTTGACATTGGTAACAAATTAGCCCGCCGAGGGGTCACTTGGTTGTTTGACCCGCCAGCCTGCCCCCATTGGGGGGGTATTTTTGAGGCCGCGGTGAAAGCGGCAAAGGGACTCTGGTGCAGATCGTTAGGAGACACCGTTCTCACCTTTGAGGAGTTAGCTACGGTATTTTGCAACATTGAAGCTGCACTGAACCCGCGTCCATTGTGCCCGCTGTCTTCGGACCCGAACGACTTGGAGGCCCTGACCCCGGGCCATTTTTTGATTGGACAGCCACTTGTCGCCCTGCCCGAGTACCCTCTTGTCGATGTGAGCCAAAATCGGCTATCGCAGTTTCAGTTGGTGCAGCAGCTCGCTCAGAGTTTTTGGAAGCGTTGGAGCTTGGAGTATTTGCACATCCTCCAGCAGCGCGTCAAGTGGACTGATAAAACGCATCCGCCCAAAATTGGAGACCTCGTCCTGATTAAGGATGCCAACCTTAAGCCATTGTATTGGCGCCGGGGGCGCATTCTCAATTTGGTGGCTGGCACCGACGGGGTTCCTCGTTTTGCAGAGGTTTTGGTGGACGGATCGGTCGTGAAGAGAGCGGTCGCAACCTTGTCAAGATTGCCAATTGATTAGCGGACGGGAAGGCCCGTCCGGGGGGGGGGGGGGGGGTAGATGTTACATCCTGTTTAAAGTAGTTACTCTGTGCGCCTTCGGAACGTTCCCGAGCGGAATGACATCCGACTTGTCAAGTTTGATTTTTGACACTTGTCACTTCCTTTCTAGTTTGGTCTTTGAAAGCGTCGGACAGATTTTTGCTTCCGCGAGTTTTTTGTAAATCAATCCTTGAAAATCGGTCGTTTTTGCGGACAATAAGTCATGACCCAATGATTTTGTGTTAAATAACCCCATTTGGTGAAGGAATACGGGTTTAGTTTCTTGACATTAAAGAACTTTGAAGGTTAAGTGTGAAAGACCGCATGTCTGGACGCCAGACCTCTTGAAGCGGCAAATGGTAACCTGTTCCTGAGAATACTTATTTAGAACCTCACTACACGATACATACACACTCACTTACATACATAGATCCAGGTAACCCCAAGAAGCAGGTGGTCGTCGCCCATCAGGTGAGTTCCTTTGTTCGTTTTATTGTAGTTAATTTATTTGCAATTGTTCTCTTATATATTGTCTGCTCCGCGTACGGCGGACTAGTTTCGCTAGCCACTCTTGTCTCCAGAGCCCCATCATCAAAAACTTCCACTGCGCAATTGAATTGAGGTCTGGCCTGGCAGCGAACACAGGTCAAGAGGATGCGTTTTCTGCTATGTTTGACCAGGCATGACTGGGGTCATAACCAGGTTGAAAGAGGAAGGATATAATGTCAACGTATTTCTAACTGCTCTCACCACAATTTGCTCATCCAACAACAGCGCAGCTTCGAGAAAGTTCTAGAAGCCATGTGAGAAACAGATGACGCGCGCCCTCCTTTTTGATAACCGGCTGATGTTCATCAACTGGGCTGCACACCGATAACTGGTTTGCTATAATCGCCACGCCTGGCAGACGGTTTGGCGATCGTGGCAGTATGGTGGTAAAATAAATAGAGTTCGCTCCTGCCCATTTTCTAAGTAGTAAGTCTCTTAGTCGCATTCTAGGACACCCACGGGAAGAAATTGGATGGTGCTATTCTTCACCTCTGGCAACTCATGGAGTGTTATATTATGTTTGTTTACAAGGAAATAAAGCACTTACAGTACATAATTAAGTGTATGTAAAAAGGTATATTATCATAAAAATGGCCGCTTACACTACGGCCATATTTTTTTTTTTGGATGGGAAATCATCAAATGAATTCTCGCGCTCTGGGTGGAGCGGGAGGGTGAGTCAGACTTTTACTGACTAAAACCCACCCGTGTTCCTTCAGTTGCCCATGTGCCAGGGTCACGGTATCTCTTTCGAACAATCTCGCGACCCTGGCAGGCATCGGTTCTATCAGACCCCTTCAGTTTTGCTGACATCTCTTTGAGGCGCGCGTGGAACACTACGCGCCGTCGACCCGAGCTTGGTCCTTACCGGGCGGCGAGCTATCCATTGCTCGCCACCCGCAAGCTCGCGCCTACGGTGGCCGGGAGTCCGCTGTGGACTCCCGACGCCCGGGGCGTCTCCTCCTGCGGTGGCTAGGGACGTGAGGGTGCAGAGACTGCCACTCCCTCAGACGCCTCGCCTCCTCCTTCGCGAACATTATTGCTTCGCAGAAGGAGGTGACGGCTTCCCATGCCCTCTCGCTCCGTACCATGGCTCGCACCAAGGCCGGACGCGAGAGGTCGCCACCGCCGGTTGCCTCCACGAGGACCCGGCGGTGCTCCGCCCAGGCAGGGCACACTTCCACCGTATGCTTCACCGTGACTACGGCCATATTAAAACATAATTATTTTTCTGAGTATATCTCAATTTATTTAAAGAGTTTTTGTTAGTTTTGCGTTCTCTTTTCTCATGACATATAAATTGTACTTTAGGAAAATACCCATTTCACAATAATTAGAATGGTTTCTATAATACTTTGTTCTTAAGTTACATCATCAATATATACATCAATAGACACTTTCGGAGGAAATCGCTTTTGAATCTTACATAAATATTTAGGTATAATTATTGTTCGTGGCTGCACTTTATTATAGCCAATTGCACTAAATTCATCAACGTATCTCACACTTAATTACTCGAACATATATTGCTTCTTGAGTGTGAATAAGGCAAGCTGTTTCTGCAGCACAAGGACTTCAAAAGCACTGAAAAGTGTAACGTTACGGTTAGCCGGCGGGTCAACGGTAAGATACTGCCTACGGCATTAAGTCCGCCTTTGTACCTTTTTTGTGTGCGAGAAGTTTAAATAAATAAATACTTGTTTTTAAAAAACGAATGAAAAGAAAAACACACTATAATTATAAAAAGGTAGACGTGGTAGAAGCTTCGGCTTTGCGCGGCTCAGGACGCTTGAAGTTGTCAGCGGGATGCGTCAGGGTCTAGCAGGATATAACAAGATGTAGCAGGATGCAGCAAGATCGACCATATTGTCAGGCAGTTGGAGACCTGGGTAAGTATAGTTGTAGAGTGGAGAAGGAAAGAGACCACCGCGTATCAGATCTCGTACAGGAGTGGTCTGGTGCGGCATTCTCCGCCATGTAGCCAAAAGGTCCTCGTTGTCAGAGACCTTCCACTTACGCAGGCGTGAGGCCCGGATCTCATGGAGGAAATAAATCAAGCAAACAAGTGGTCTTATTGACCGCCGACACAGTACAGGAGCTGGAGTCAAAGATATTTATAGATAGTAGTACGTATAGGTAACTAGCTAATTGTCTATGGGTATGAGAACCAAGAAAAAATAACATGTCTAACATCATTTTGGGATTTATTTATTCTATTCTAGCCAATTATGGCAAAAGAGTAATGATTTTACTTATTGTTATTTTTTTCATAATACGAATAATTATAAGGTAAACGCTTGTCTTATTTATACTTTCTGTTCAACTTTCATAAGGAAATGAATTAAAAGGCCGAGTTGCTAGCAATTTGAATAGAAGAATGGATTCCAGAGGCATTCGGTTTACGTTTAAGATTGGCTACCACTGCAGGATAGCAGCTAATACTTCCATTTACAAAAAAAAAAAATGTAAGTAAATAACAGTGAAAATTTTTTTTTTGGATGGGAAATCATTACATTACTTCTCCCGCTCTGGGCGGAGCGGGAGGGCGTGTCAGACTTTTACTGACTAAAACCCACCCGTGTTACTTCAGTTGCCCATGTGCCAGGGTCACGGTATCTCTTTCGAACAATCTCGCGACCCTGGCAGGCATCGGTCCTTGCAGACCCCTTCAGTGCTGCTGACATCTCCGCCATCGACCCGAGCCTGGTCCTTACCGGGCGACGAGCTACCCATTGCTCGCCGCCCGCAAGCTCGCGCCTACGGTGGCCGGGAGTCCGCTATTGACTCCCGACGCCCGGAGCAGACGGCTCCTGCGGCGGCTAGGGACGTGAGGGCACAGAGACTGCCATTCCCTCACGCGCCGCGCCTCCTCCTTGGCGAGCATTACTGCTTCGCAGAAGGAGGTGACGGCTTCCCATGCCCTCTCGCTCCGTAACATAGCTCGCACCAGGGCCGGACGCGAGAGGTCGCCGCCGCCGATCGCCTCCACGAGGACACGGCGGTGCTCCGCCCAAGCAGGGCATGCCTTCACCGTATGCTCCACCGTGTCCTCCAGACGATCCTCGCAATGGAAACACCCGGGCGTTTCCTCCCGCTTTATCCTCAACAGGAACCCACCAAAGCACCCATGCCCGGTGAGAACCTGAGTTACTCCACATAAAGTATACATAATTCGCCGCTGTTGCTAGGTAAATAATGATATAATTGAATGTGCAATTGTGCATTATATTTTTACATATTTTCCATGGAGTTTCTTGCCAGTTCTTCTTCATAGGTTCCTACGTTTTGGAATGGGAAAATAGCTGAATTAACCGACTTCAAAAAAAGGAGGAGGTTATCAATTCGTCTGTATTTTTTACTATTTTTTTTTTAATGTTTGTTACCTCATAACTTTTGACTGGTTGAACCGATTTTGATGATTCACTTTTTATTTGAAAACTGGTGCTTCCCGAATGGTCCCATTTGGTTCCACGCAGACAATGGGCACCATGTGAAAACCATATAAGTCTTAAATTTGCATTAAGTATTTGTGCGACAAATGAAAGAATAACGCGATTAGATTAGTGCGGAGTATCTACCATAACTAAAAAGTTGAAAATAAAAACTTTTACAAAAAAAAAACAACCGACTTCCTTAAAAAAACACTACAAAGTCAAAAATAACTTTAATTTCGGAAGTCGGTGGCAAAAAACCTTAAATACAGATCCTAAGACACCAAATGTCGAAATTAAAATTATTTTTGAATTTGTACTGTTTTTTTTTTAAGGAAGTCGGTTGTTATTTTTTGTAAAAGTTTTTATTTTTCTTCTGACAAAAGTGCCTGTAATTGGTTTATTGGAAATAAAGCAGTCGTCTTCAGCGCTCTTGTCAGTGGAGCATATTCCAATTTGGTCTGTTGTATACCAGTATCTTCAATTATTCTTCTTTATTTTGCTTATTTACTCTTCCTGTCCACTTTCTAACTTCAAATCTGTTTGACGTCAATATTCGTTTTCCATTTCTTTTAACTTACCCCAATGATGTTATTTATGAATGTGATTTCTGAAAAACTGTGAATGTGTATATGATTTTTAAATTCCTTTACACTTTTAAACGCAACATGAATAAATTATTACATTACCAAACTATACGACACTTGCTCAAGTATTCTGTTTCGAAACTAATCAGTATAATACGAGCAATCTCGGCTTTTAGCTACTTTGTATGTTAAGCACAAAGTTTCCTAATAGTACTCCTAATTGTCTGCATACAGGATTGGTTTATCACTTATTATTGGTTGCTATATCAAGAAAGAGGAGATTAAAAAGATGAAAGGGGGAAGGCCTTTGCCTTGCATTGAGACAACACTGGCAGAAAAAAAGGAGTGCGAGATCTGGAAAAACGACGATAGTGAAGTGGTAACTGCTCACTTGTACCAAATGAGGTTGTTCATTACACTAGCGATGAAAAAATTATGTATTTTGTGACCCTGTCTGTTTGTGATTATTAGTAGTGCGCATTTGTTTCTACCGGCTTAAGGTCCTTTATAAAATAAGGCCTTATCTGTCAGAAGACCTTCGGATCCAGCTGGTTGAGTCACTTGTGCTGTCCAACCTAAACTATGCGGATACAGTTATCGGTCCTCGACTACTGGCAAAAACTGATCGACTGATCCAGAGGGTGCAAAACGCCTGCGCTCGGTTCTGCTTCTCAATCCCACCTAGAAGTCATGTAACGCCATTTTTAAATAAGCACTCTATCCTCAAAATGAAGTCACGGCGTAAGTTACACTTAGCATGCCTACTATTTGGAGTTGTCAAGTATAAGCAACCGTCCTACCTTTACAATAAACTGAGCTGGGTCGCTAGTAAAAGAGAAATCTCAAGTAGACAGTGCTCCCAACAACTATCCACTCAACCGCACAAGACGGCTGCCTTCAGGGGAAGTTTTAGATATGCCGCATCCAAATGCTGGAACAATATTCCCCCGCCGATAAGGAATCTTAAATCTCTTGGTATCTTCAGAATTAGACTGCGGCTGTTTCTCATCGACTCGCAGAAAAAACTGGGTATGACGATTTCGAATACGTCCATAATATAACTGGCTGCCGTGTTCTTCCTAATTCGTCCTAGTTTCAATTCGCATCTTTGTAACGCACCTGTAAACGAATGAAATATTAATTATTGAAAAGTCCATTGTGGTTAGATCTATATTACATAGATACTAGTTATAACATACCGTTTTTGTTTGTTTCTATTCACTGCAAACACATTTCAATCCAGTCAAAATGATTAGTTATTCACACATACACATATATACTCATATTTTGAATATTCATTTACATATTTATATATTACACATTATAATTACATTACACATTAATATATTTTAACAATCAAGTTATCAAATAAGCAAGCATCATCGAACAAGAATGTTTCCAAATGCCGTATTATCTTTACCGTAGTATACATTGTAATAATCACTGTGGGTACTTACATAATTTCACCCCGCAAGTTCCGCTATTCACAACATCGAGAATAATGATTCCCGTTCTGATCTCATCTGCTCGATGTCCGTAGGTCACTGCAGGGATCCAGCAGAATATCAGCGTCCGGTATATTTACCTGACACATGCTGAGCTGGACTCCCATTTGGTGCAACTTTGAGACGCACACCGCACTTTTTACTCCACCGCACATTATTTTACTTTTGAATTTTAATCTGTGTCACAAAGTGTTATCATTACCATATCATGTCTTCCTTTCTTCTTTTATCTTTGTATATTGGCATTTTGTATCTAGTTCGTTAATTTGTTATACCAATCAACTATTGTTTCGTCGTGCTTTGTATGTTGTGTTGCGTCTTTTGTGTGCATCAAATAAACGTTTTATCTATCTATCTATCTATCTTTTAATTGTGAGCATCTGTGGGTAGCGATGTACGTATATAAAGAGAATAGATTCATATACTCAATAAAAAAATAATTCTAATCCAACAATTACCACACAGTAGATAGCTAGATACCTAGGTTGATAGGTACGCATTGCAGAAAGTGACACAAGACTCGATCGACGTAACACACCCCACCAATTCTATAGAGCACGACCAGCAGTGCTATTCTGTAACCATCTCACCGGGTGAAGTGAGCGTGGAGTGAGCTATCAATGTCATTCCACCTGATGCTAGGGATGACCAACTATGTATCATATTTACAATCATAATCGAGATTTAGATACATAATATTCTTATGCTAATTCTATTGATTATTTTTATAAGGATTTCAAAGCTAGCATAGTGTCTAAACAATACTACTCTTTCGGGAAGAATAGAGGAAACAGACACCATCAAATTCTTAGGACTACGGATTGACAAAAATATGTCATGGAAAACACAAATTGATACGGTGTGTAAAAAACTAAATAAATTTTCTTACGCTTTATACAGACTGTCTAGGATTGTAAACCAAGCAGCAGTACTAGTCGCCTATCATGCTTATGTAACGTCTACACTTAGATATGGACTAATTTATTGGGGGAATGCTACAGACAGGGAACTCGCTTTTAGGGCACAAAAGCTTAGAGCTGTTTGTGGCATACGTGCCCCAGAGAGTTGTATGCCATATTTTAAAAAGCTAAAGATTTTGACCTTTCCTGCCCTCTACATCTATGAAGTCGCTACATTCGTGAAAACCAATGGGGAAAAGTTTAAAAACCTGCACTGCCGTCGACAAATAGCAAATATTATGCCCTCAAAAACAGCACTACTATCTAAAAGTTTCTTCGGAATATCTTCACGAATTTATAATAAGCTTCCTAAACAAATAAGAGAAATCGAAAATATTAATATTTTTAAGAAAAAATTAAATGACTTCTTGGTAAATAGGCCATATTATACAGTCCATGAATTTTTGTCCGACAGATTCGTGATGAGCTAGTGCCAAACTGCTTTTATGTTTTGATGCAAAAATTAACTTTAATTCCATTTAAATGTCTTGTTGAATTTACATATAGTACATAAACTTAGGTCTAAGATGACAATTTATTTTAAACTATTGTAACTAGTGTATTGTAATTGTATTGTATGCCAAACATGGTAGAGCAGTGTAAACGCACACCAAAATATCAACAACAACTCTGTAACCACTGTCTCACAATAAAGAATTTTGACCTTGACTTTGACTTTACTTACCCAAATCTATTAAAAAAAGATGAAAGAACCTGGCCGTGCCTGACTGACGGAGCATAGAATTCAATCTCACACATACTATGTGGGACCCCACATCTAGGCGCTGTCATATTCACAGTGACATTTGTTTTTTTTATTTTATTATGTAGGTATCGTCACGTATGCGCACTAAGAACATTAGGAAAATGCAATACCAACGTCCAAAATGTGGCGACTAACATTTTATTGTAGACTAGCTTCTGCCCGCGTTAAATTTCTTGCTACCCCGACCCTTCCCGTCGCGTCGAATCACCTACCCGTGCGATTCGGACCTGCAGTTCCTGAGATCAGCGCATTCAATCAAACAAACTAACATACAAACAAACAAACTCTTCAGCTTTATAATATTATTAGTATAGATAAAGATATACCTACTTACTTATGTCGTTATTATCAATAAAAAGAATATTCATCAATTGTCTCAACAGCACCCATAACTAGATTATTGATATGCCTAAATATTTTGTGTATTGTTGTTATAAGGTTTGTATCTTGAACTATTGTTTATACAGAATCTAGATGATAGCTGTTTTTAAAAATACTTTAGGTATGCTATTTACATATATTATGTAAATAATGTTAACGAACACATCACCAATCACTGAATACTTGCTTTGCACAATTTAATGAAGTTGCTCGATCTCACCTCATCATCTGCCTGCCCTTGTCCAACTGTGTTGGGCTCGGCTTCCAGTCTTAACCGGTTGCAGCTGAATGCACGGGTATTTTACATGCAATGACTGTCCATCCGACTCCGACAACCCAGTTATTTGGTAATATGTTACCCCCTTGGTAAGACTGGTTGTCAGAGTTTCGACCTTCGTGATCTTGGTATGTAAAGATGGTCCCCATAGACGGACCGACCGAGGCAAGCGTAGCTTAGCCGGATCGGTCGGACTGTGCGGCTGTTTTTATTTAGCTACAAGCCTCCCGATTCACCGAATGCTCGATCTCATACCTCTCAAGTAAGTAGGTACCTAATATTCATTTGTTGAAAACATAATTTATAATTTTGAAATGTTCAACAAGAGTTGGAATTGACATTAAAATATACTTCATTGGCTAACTGCGAATACGTCATTGCCTTTAGCAATGACTTGAAAGGCTGAAATAAAAAAAAAACTGTCTTGACAATGACAGCGTTGGTCACCTCACTTCACCCGAAACCGTTACTCACACGGTGTGGTTGCTATGGCAACAACACCGTGTATAAATAATGAGTAACTGCTTGCTCGACGTGAACACTTCACGCGATTCTCGTCACATTTAGTCAAGGTGGAGTGAACTCACGCGGGAGCGCTACGCGAGTTTCATTTAAAATGTTGATTTTTGACATACCTAGTAGGTAGGTATCAAGATGATGATGATTTGATGAATATTCTTGTATTAATAATACGATTATTAAGTAGGTATACATGCATTTATATGAATGTTTCGAATACTTGCGCACTAATTATTCTCAATCCGATTACGAAATGGCTTCTGCACAAGGTGATAAAAAAAAGTTGATACCTATTGATGACAGCGTCTAGCGCGCATGCGCGGCTTGATCACGCGATGCTCGCAATTTCGTTGTCATGGTGACATCACTTCAACTCACGAGCACGCAGATGACCGTTTTGAACTATTGAATTTTGACATTATTATCAAGATGATGATGATTCGATGAATATTCTTTTTTATTGTTTGCAACCAAATAGGTTACCTTCAAACATTGAAATAAATGAGTATCTAATCATTTTGTCTGAACTCTAAATATGTTCAGGCACATGGTCATCAAAACAAAAATAAAAGAAAAAAAAAATGTATGACATTGAACTTAATTAAACTAGTAGCCTAGTGCGCTTGCGCGGCGTGAGCACTTCACGCGATTCTCGTTGCATCATCGCATGTATTCTCGGTGAAGTGAACACGCGCAGAGACGCGCTACGTGATAGTCATTTGAAGCGTTGAATTTTGATTTGAAGATGATGATTTGATGAATATTATATTATTATAGACAATGAGTTTGATGAGAATGATGGCTGATGATGATGAGTGTTTAAGTACACATGCACATCATATTTTATCTCTCATCATCGTTACCTTACCAATCAATGCTCAGACTACGAGAAGATTCTGTGTTACTACACAAGAAGTACCGTACAGCTACCTACTGGTAGCTGTACGGTACTTCTTGGTATTGCATATTCTTAGCGTGCAGGTGTCACAACGCGATAAAGGTTAAATGAGCAGTAAGTAGGTACATAGTTCAAAAAAAGCGGATTAATTGTTGACATCAAAGTGTAGGTACTAAACTGACATTATACTTGTATGAAAACTGTTGTATTAAGATAGGTACATATCTACAAGAATTGAAATAAATCCCTGCGTACTAATTATTCTCTAAACCGAATACGAAATAGCGTCTGCACAAGGCAAACAAAAAAAAAAGTTGATACCTATTGATGACAGCGTCTAGCGCGCATGCGCGGCTTGATCACGCGATCCTCGCAATGCCGTAGTCATCGTAACATCACTTCACCTCGCGAGCACGCGGGTGACCGTTTTGAACTGTTGAATTTTAACATAATATTTTCAAGATGGTGACCATTTGATGAATATTCTTTTTATTGATAATAACGACATAAGTAAGTTAGTAAGTAAGTAGGTATATTTTTATCTACAATAAAATGTTACTCGGCACATTTTTGGACGCTGGTATTGCATTTTCCTAATGTTCTTAGTGCGCATACGTGACACGTTATAAGTTAAATAAATACCTACCTAGTAAACAAATGTCAATGTGAATATGACAGCGTCTAGATGTGGGTTCCCACATAGTATGTGTGAGATTGAATTCTATGCTCCATCAGTC
Source organism: Aporophyla lueneburgensis (assembly GCA_932294355.1). Taxonomy (NCBI): domain Eukaryota; kingdom Metazoa; phylum Arthropoda; class Insecta; order Lepidoptera; family Noctuidae; genus Aporophyla; species Aporophyla lueneburgensis. The sequence goes on from OW028755.1 coordinate 10,751,094, forward strand.
GGGCACGGCCAGGTTCTTTCATCTTTTTTTAATAGATTTGGGTTAGTAACAACGCTGAAGAACGTTGCACAATCTTTACGAGTCGAGTCGATCTACAATCGCTTCTCCAAGACACATCGCGATTAGGCCATGTGATTGCATTTACGTATTTAATTTTAATCAGCTTACAGTGGGTTCATAATAACTGACAATGTCGATTCGCATTTTCTGTTGTAGCTATCTTACCTATACATGTACATATGTCTTACTATATTCATTAATTGTTCGTGCGTGTGGCACTTTTGCGTCAGGCATAAAGGGCTAGTTGAGGAAAAAACAGAAAAAGAAAACAACAATGCGTTTCTGACTTAATTTCTGTTTCGCTATTTCATTTGAAAAACTTCCCGAAACAGTAGTAATTTCAAGATAGTTTACTAGCTTTGAAATACGCATAAAATGATCAATAGAATAAGCATAAAAAATATTATCAAAATCTCGATTATGTTTGTAAATGTTATGTTTGGTCAATCCCTAGCAGCACTGGGATGACACTGACAGCTCACTCCACGCACCTTTTCACGGTGAGAATTTTACAGAATCGACATGCAGATGGCTCTGATGCATGAAGTACCGGATACAAATCAATTGCAACATATACATGAAATAAGGGAACACAAATTTGTGAAAATAACTCAGAGCCGACAAACAGACTTCTATTAAAAATATGAAACTAAAATTTATCAACTGACTTGCTAATTTACTGACAAACTTCTAATAGCTTCTTTCATATTTTCTTTTTAATTGCCATTATATTTCTGTTTGTAATTTGAACAGAACAGTAAGCACTCGCGGATAAAACAGTGTTGTGAAACTTATCTACCACTGGACATCGACCCTTACTTAGTACCCGCCCGCAATGCATTTGCATTTGATGAAAATTCCAGTAGTAGTTGGCAACTTGCAAAAACTCCGGCAGTTGAGTCCACTGTCTGTCGTACATTCTGAATTTGAATAAAACCTACATTTTGATTGTAATATTATAGTGTGGGGATAAGTCGATAGATTAGATGATTTATTTGTCGATAGTTTTTAGAGAGACATTGTCTTCGATGTCTGACTGATGTCTTGCTGTTTTTTTTTTTCAATAGAAAATAATTTATATTTCATAAATTAGGATTAGGGACATCTTTTGAGACACAGGAACTTTTTTATTTAATAATATAAAAGTATACACTAAATATATATTTTTTTTAGATACTTAATAAAATAAAACTACTATAATTAACATACACTGATAAACTAAACAATTAGGTAAGCTTAACTTCTTCTTAGTTCCCATTTCACTTCTCTCAATTTACCACGGACCTGTTTTCTTAAAGGAAATCGAGCTTGACTTTTCATCTGTCGATAAAGTGGAACGATAACTCACTTCAAGCTAACTATACCATAGTTTTCACGGTGAATTTTTAGCGGAAAAGGTCGGCTGTGCAATTTACCCATTTCCTCACAGTATTTTATTATACTTAACAGTATGTCAGCCATGTTTTGCTTAGATTTCATGCAAATGAATTTCATGTAAATTCCTTCCATTAATAAATAAAAATATCCAGCCAAGTACATGTTGAACCACGCACAGTATAGGGTTCCGTATTTGGGATGAATATTTATGTCGTGTTCTTTATACATTTCACCCTTTCATTTCAGGCGTAAGACGTCCACTGCTGAACATAGGCCACTCCATATAAGCAAAGGATTGTTATAATAGCCACATTTGGCAGGCGGGTTAGTGATGTTTATATGGTAGTGAAATAGATAACAACGCTGCTACCCATTCCCTACCAAGTACTTGTAAAAAAAAACGATTTCTCAAAAACTATTGATATAAACAAAGTCTAATTATGTTTGTTTTTTTAGGAACGAGAAAACCACACACACTAAAGGGCAATGTTTAGTTTTTAATGGCTGAGATGTGCCACCCCTTTTTATGTAGGTACCTACATATTTCGTAATTTCACTACAATAATGTTTAGCGGTGCAAAAATTAAAGAAGGTATATTCCACCATCTTATTAATTTTCATCGATATATTGTAATCGCCTCCAAGTAAAATGGCTATGTGACCTCTGGACAGACGAACAGTTTTAATAGGGGTTTTTGCCATTTGCTACGGAACCTTAAAAAGTAGGGATGCTGTAAGCATTATCGTTGATCATTTTTTTGCGACGATAATTCAACATTTATATTTGTGCATCTATTTTAAGTACCTTGTGTAGTGGAAAGAACATTGCAACGCTCAAAAAATACATAATTTTTGACCTTATTTTATTTTTAGATTTATATTGCTGGATTCGCCCGATCACGTCAAAAGATGGACACGTTTCTATTTCGTTGACACACTTATGAATAGTATTGTGACTTTACTGGAAATTGGATCTATCATCCCATGTTGGATCTTAAGTAAATTGACTCATCTCAGTACAGTTTATATACCGTTTGCGCGAGACTTAAGAACTGAGGCAGCAAATCTAACGATTTACGAGTGAATCCTTCTTTTTAATTTTATTCCAAGGACATTTGCCGCCTCTTGATATTTACGTTTTCATAATTCTTTTATACAAAATATTGCTGTAATTACAATAATTAATTAAAAAATAGCGCTCGTAATAAAAACTAGAAAAACTTTTCTATAACTTTATTAATTAAAGTTAACTCTATAGTTGGGAACGATAGAAGTTTGTCTTAATGAAACCTTTTGAAGTATTTCAAACTCATTAATGTGCGTTATAAGATGTACATGAAAGTTTGAAAGTTTTACGACCATATAAATTTATATATTCAGTTAATTTTGTCAATTCTAGGAGAATTTTTAATTGTTCGGCGCTGAAATTATGTTTTTTTTTATGAAGTCCCTAATTGAACAACCAGAAAGTTTCTTAATTTTTTAATGCTGAATGGGTCGGCTTTTGACTTGAATCGTGACTCATGGAAAGCAATGGATAAGCTATATGATAGGCTAAAAGTACCCAGATGCCTGTTCACTCTTTGTTTAAATGGTAGGCAGTTTAAATGTTAGTAGTTATGAAAATGTTTTAGGGCGCTGAGGCATCGTATTTCGTAGTTGCTGCTTTTTTTGCGCCGACAGTCACATATATTGGAAACCAGCAATATTGAATTTATTTCGGTTAAAGATAAATACATAAGAACATTTTCAGCACATAAAAGGTAAAAAAACCGGCCAAGTGCGAGTCGGACTCGCGCACCGAGGGTTCCGTACAAACCTGTAGGTATTCACGGTTTATGCATAAGGCTTGTGTTTATGAAATTAAATCCTATTTTTTTAATTTTTATATTTGAGTTGATTGAATGAAAGGTAAATTGTGGTTTACGATTTATGACGTATAAAAAAAAACTACTTACTAGATCTTGTTCAAACCAATTTTCGTTGGAAGTTTATATAGCAATGTACATCATATATTTTTTTTATTTTATCATTCTCTTATTTTAGAAGTTACAGGGGGGGGGGACACACATTTTACCACTTTGGGAGTGTCTCTCGCGCAAACTATACAGTTTAGAAAAAAATGATATTAGAAACTTCAATATCATTTTTAAAGACTTATCCATAAATACCCCACACGTATGGGTACGATGAAAAAATTTTTTTTGAGTTTCAGTTCTATGTATGGGGAACCCCAAAATTTATTGTTTTTTTTTCTATTTTTGTGTGAAAATCTTAATGCGGTTTACAGAATACATCTACTTACCAAGTTTCAACAACATAGCTCTTATAGTTTCGGAAAAAAATGGCTGTGACATACACGGACAGACAGACAGACAGACATGACGAATCTATAAGGGTTCCGTTTTTTGCCATTTGGCAACGGAACCCTAAAAAAGCGATTTAATCAAATTATAATAATTGCTTTTACTATGAAAATTTTATTTTTCAGAACATCGTGTTTCATCGTAACAGTGACGAATAAGGCAACCACTGGAGAAAATAGTCACAAACAATATTTTGCTATCATCATAATTATGTTACATGCCATGTTTCGATATCGATAAATAAAATAAAACATCGACACATCACATCACTAAGATGGCACCATCTGTATCTTAGAGCGGGCAAATCTTTCCTGAATATTTGATTCTACATCATGGTGTAGATTTCATGTGAGCATGTTAGCAGGTGCGTAGCTTTGATTTGTTTAGAAACATCTGCTGCGCTTCCTGTTTTGAATTTCACGTTAAATTATTTATAACACCCTGTAGCTTAATTCTCGTAACGAACCTTTTTTTTGTCCCTTGTATGTCCTACTTCTGGTATTTGATTTATTTATTATTTAATTTAATTTTTAATTTTATGAAACCATTTAAGCTTTTAATTGCATAATTTTTATTTTTCCTATTTGTATTACTTTTGTGTTACTTCTTTTAATTCAGTCATTTTATTATGTGTAGTATTATCTGCGCATAATTTGCATGTGACTTAAGACTGCAATATTTAAATTATAAAACAACATTGTTGAGAAGCCTACTTAATAAGTTATTTTATTTACGTATTTAAATGCTTTAAAACTATAATTACAGATTTTAACGAAATGAAATAAGTACCCAATTCACACACTAAAATTGAAACGCAAAATACATCTCAAGATCATAAAGATTATTGTTAGTAACATACTGGTACTTTTGCGAATTCACCCCAATGACGTGTAAATATATCAGTTAGGACCTGAATAGAATTGATGGGGGCAATTGCAAAACTCAGAGGGCTTTTGGCCAGATCCTGTTAGATAGTTCGACCAGTAGTTGCGGAGGCCATCATCTCCAAACATAACGGTCGAATACGTACAAATGCAACCACTGCAGCACTTTCGGGTTATGCTCTATGCATCGGAACAGTTTTACCAAGTATGACACTAGAACATGCTGGAAGAGACTTCTATAGAAATAAGCATTACCTTTGTACATATTTGTCTGTTCCTTTCTTTTTGTCTATTTATATGTGTGCATAAATGGTTAAATAAACAAATTTCCGTCGCACCTGAGTTGATTGTAACCCACCATACTCAGTATGGATCCGTATGATGCTGGACGTAAAGAATGGCACCATCCCGTCTCTTTCCGTGAGTGTTGTGAAAGGCGACAAAGAGAATTACTAGAGAATGGGCAGCAGCGTTCACTATTCATTTTACCACCAACTGCGATCGCAAATCCGCCTGCAAAGCGTGGCGATTATGGTAAACTGGGACATAGGGGGTCCAGTAGTCGACGTCATTTTTCGGCTGCAATTATGATACTGGGTATCCGAATAGGTACCTCATATTTCGCAATTTATGAGCCATTTACAAATTGAGTGCTTTGATTGTATTATTTTAATACTTACTTAAACCAAAAATCCTATTTTAAATAACTTATTTGAAATTTGAGGTTAATTTTATAACCTCAGTTGTTGTTAATGATTTGACTTAAAACTTAAAATGGAGAAATATTTTACATTATACATACATTTACTGGTGATCAATCCCTCAACGAGCCCCACAGGTGCATGTCTTACTAATCCTCTTATTGCTTGCATTAAAAATTTATCTAAACAGGGTTTGTTTATGGTGTAGAAGATAAAAATGATGCATTTTCCCTACGCAATTATCATTATTGACTGGCCTGTTAGTCTAGTGGTTAGTGACCCTGACTGCTAAGACTGAGGTCGTGGGTTCGATTCCCACCCAGGACAAATGTTTGTGTTTTGAGCACAATTATTTGTTCTGTATCTGGGTGTAATGTATCTATAATAATTATGTATGTATTTAGAAATATATAAGTATGTTTATCAGTTGTCTGATTACCATAGTACAAGCTCTGCCTAGTTTGGGATCAGATAACGTGGTGTTGGTTGTCCTGAGATATTATATAATATAATTATTTACAATACAGGAACCTAAACAACCACGCTGACATCATAAAAACCAAACCATAGAGATAAACATTTAAAAAATGTGAGACAAAACCCAACCGTGGTTAATAAATTCTGAATGTGTGTAATGCCCTGAAAACAGAGATAAGAGCGAGCATTTATCATTTTTGGTTCTACTACCGGTATGTGATCGAGTATTACCGTAATTACCTTGAATTTTATCACATTTGTTTTTGGTTGCATTAAGTAGATAGGTATGTACTATGTGCCCTGAGCATTCTGTCCTAGGTCCGATTCCCAAGTCGGGTAATGTGTTATTTATTTATTTAAATATACTTGATTGTACACCATAAAAATACAACACAAAAAAAAATGGGTGGTGTTATTGGGTTTCACCATCTGCAATTGCCTAGAGTCTGGGATTTGTCTCCGCTTCAAGATAATATGCTCTCCCCCTATTACATGGAATACAAATATAGCTGGTGGCAGCACTGGTCACATTTCTGTCATGGTTGGACTAATACCGTATGTTTTTGAATGTTATTTTGACGGGCTTTTTTAATCGCAAGTCCGAGTGGTAAAATAAATATGTCTGTAAAAAATATTTGTAACGGTAAATAAATGAATCTCTTTCATTATTTATTATTATTTGATAATTTAGTTTGATACCCCAGTTGAAATGAAATGTTTGTTTATGGCCATGTCTCGAAGGGCCTTTTGAAGAAGGAGTAATTACAGCTTTTAGCTGACCTGCTCTAATAGATGGCATATATGTATCAGTCATTGTGTAGGTCAACCCTATTCTAGGGAGCTCAACGACCCGTCACAAGACTCTTCAAGACCTGCATGAAATTTTGTTCAAATCAAAGAATAGAGTTTTAATAATTTTCCAATAAATTCTTAATGTCGGTTTGTATTTTGTACACTAATATTATAATATACTAGCTTTTGCCCGCGGCATCGCCCGCATGGATGCTGGATATTAACGCAGATATTTTTCTTAAATAAAAGTAGCCTAAGTTACTTCTTATTACATCAGCTACCTGCCAATAAAAGTCTCGTCAAAATCGGTCCAGTCATTTCAGAAATTAGCTGGAACGAACAGACAGACAGATAGACAAAAATTGTAAAAAATGTTGTTTCGGTATATGTACTGTGTACACTTAGTAAAAAGCCGTTATTTTAATATTAAAAACATACACTCCAATTTTATTTATTTGTATCGATGTATAGATGTATAGATTAAACTGTGTATCATTATTACGTACTAGCTTTTGCCAGCGGCTTCGCGTGGAGGTCGGAAATTATCCCGCGGGAACGTACTACCGGGATAAAAAGTTATGTCCTTTCTTAGGCTCTAAACTATCTGTGTACCAAATTTCATTTAAATCGGTTCAGTAGTTTTAGCAGGAAAGCGAGACAGACAGACAGAGTTACTTTTGCATTTATAATATTAGTTTAGAAGTTTAGATTTGTTCCGCATCACTGTAGTTCCAGTTAGTGCTGCGGCTATTGAAATCCCTGATTACAACTTAAATGGGTTGGCTGCTGAAGTTTCTTGTCCAGCGAGTCCTGTTATTTGCACGCCACAGGAGTTGATGGACGCTACTTAAAATGCTAAGGTCGTAGCCAAATTCTGGGCTAACTCTATTTAGATTGCTATCGACACGCTAAGGAGAAGAAGACGTATATGTTTCAATATTTGGTACTGCAATTAGTAAATAAATTCAGTATTTAAATAAGTGTATTGGATTCAGTAATGCCGCTTTGACATAATCGACGAGGGCGAATATTAACTTACATTACATTTGTCTAAAACGACTATCTTCATAATTTCGAAGGAGGTCCACTTGCTATGCCAAGTCTCCCCACCTACTCTTTCGTCCTCGAAATGGACACCACTGATGCTGTATTTAACATAGCCATCTACTCAGGTCAGTACTTTTAAAGTACCACTGAAAGGAAAAGAGGTGTTTTCAAGCTGATAATCTTAGTTTTCCCTTTCACCATTGCGTCTCTACACGTACCGTTTGCTGCCCTTTTCACATCCTTAGCTTCACAACGAGATTTATTCCATTCGCTGATTCCCAAAGAAATCCTTCCCATAACACATAACCCAACCTTTGAGGAAACTTGACGACCCGAGTTTTCCCACACAAGAAATTGCCAATGCAATATAACATAACCCGATCACTGAATCCATTGGTAACAATATTGATACAGACTGCAAAGAATTATGTACTCTATTCCGTTCCGTTAGAGACGTTGAGCTAACCAAATTGAACGATGGAAATTGGACGTACGAAAAATGTACGGAACTCTCATAGGATTATTTATTGATCGTTGAAGGTTCTTGTGGTAGCAATTTTTGTATATTTTTCAAGTTTAGTTATTTTTCATATACAGATGTTTGGATATTTTTAGAGCAACGGCGTTATTCAAGTACCTAAGGTTTGGTCTGACGCTTGTGTGAAATGAAATGGTTAGTAAAAACACAGATTTTAGTTGAATTTAGGATACGCCAAAACTAGAAAACATAGCCCACTTGCTGATAGGATACAGATGTTACTCCTTATAACAGTTATATGCCTGAGACAGTCCCTTCAAAATCTTGTGCCAATTTGATTTGCCGGAACAAACAGATAATTATGTTAAAAGTATCCTATATATTATACTTTCAGATGCATTTGGTTAAAACTTAAAATATAAAATACAAATTATATTATAGTCTTCGCATGTTCGAAACCTGTTACTTGTCGGTTCTTATTTTATTATTCTGAAAATTTGGCTTGCTGACAGAAACTAGCCATCGAGCATAATAATTCGTATATGAGAACTAGCCAAGTCAAACCATAGGCATAATATATAATCCTAAGTTATAAGAAGAAATGATATTTTATGTAGTTATAAATAAATTTCAGAACTGACCATTGAACTTGGCACCCATTTAGATCTCACTTCTTCTGCCGTTTTAATAAAAAAGGGCACAACTAACATTTTTCATGAAATTGAGTTATATATATCACCGGAATCAGCAAAAAAAGCCTATATGCCTAAATTTTTTAATATTTTTAGCAAAAAAAAATTACAGAGATACCATAAGCTTAAAGGGCACAACTGCAACATTTTTAAAGTTTTTAACCAGGAAAAGGGCACATTGTAAAATATGCCTTTTATTTCACCTTTATATTTTTAATATATTTAATTGAAAAGGCGTAATTGGCTTACGTCAAATATAAAAGGCTTATGTGGCAATTGTGCTTATTTTTTTTATACCAACACCCTAGCAATTATTGAAGAAGAAAAGTCACAACTAGCAGTTACGTCTTTACTATTTACCCTATGCCTTAATTTTTTATAAATAAAGCGTTTAAAAAAAGGCACATTGGCGGTTATGCCTTTACTACTAAACCTCTATGAACGAAAATGAAGTGACCCCTCACTTCATTTTCGTTCAAGATTAGTTACACGTCCCACTGCAGGAACACAAGAAAGTGCACAATACGATTGTTTTTATTCATCAAGAAGTATAAAATATAATATATTCTAATATTTTACTGTATGTATCCATTTTAATCATACGTAAAAAGGCACAATTGAATAAAAGTGCCTTTTCAATGTAACATTTTAAAATTTTACATTGAAAAGGCACATTTGGTTGTATATGCCTTTTAACTGTAATATTGCTCCTGTTATGTAATTTTTTTATGTTAAGTTGAAAAAAAATAAGCTAATTATTTATTATATATGGGTATTTCTCATCAAATTTCGAAATTTGATTCCCGAGTCATTAGTGCCGAGTCATATGCATTAACTACATAAGTCTTTGTTTTATTTCAATGCCCGCTGTCAATACCACTATTGTTTAAAAAGAAAACTTATTACCTCTAAAGAAAAAAAAGATATGGCTACTTTTTACCGTGAAAGTCATTCCCTCACGTTGTCCCTTGGTTCAAAAACATTACTTAAATGCCTATTCATCTCAAATATATCAATATTCTTAATAATTAAATTATGCTTATTATTATTATTTAATAATTAATATATTAGAAAGGTGTTTGTTATTGTCTATAAAAGCTTCCATCTTACAACGACGAATTTATAAAAACGATAATTCGATTTTAAATATGTCCCGCCAAATAAATTCATTCCCTCACCCTATTACGAACATTCGGTTTCTGAACGTATCGAACGATATTTAGGAACGCAACCTTAAGTTTTCATACCTGGCAACACTCTCAAATGATTTAAAATAGCGATTTCTTCTCAACCGTAGGTGAGTTTGTGCAAAAACATATTATGTGAAAAATTGTTAAGAGTTACATTTATGGCGATCATTACCTCACGTTATATGAATGTATTAAGCATTTTAATATATATATATGTAATTTGTTGTTTTTATGCGTTTTTGGGAGTAAAATACATAGGTATTCGAAATGTAACAAGCAAATTGAGGTTACGTGCCGGTGTTTTTGTAGATTTAGTTAAAATTCGTCATTCCCTCATCGTCATTCCCTCACTGAATTCAGGAGTGAGGGAATAGCGGTCGTATGAGGGAATAATTTATACAGTATTCTATGGCTCTTTTGGATTTTTTATTTATTTGTATTTCATGGTATTTAATTTAAAACATGTACATGTATGTGGAAGAAAAATGGCACGACCAAAGAAGTTAAGTGATGCAGAAAAAAAAATAAAAAAGAAAGAGTATGATAGAAAAAGGCGAAAAAAAATGAAAAATAATACTGAATCTTTGGAAAAAACTGCGGGAAAAAAAGATTAAAATATTTAAAGAAAAAAGAGAAGGGTCCGATAAAATCAGTTATTAATATGAATGCTAGAGAACTTAGACAAAAGCGAAAACAATTGAAAGAAAATAGTAAAGTGCATAGGAATAAAAAGCTATAGTACGCAAAATATTAAAAAACAAAATACAGATTAATATTAATAATAATTAATGCTTAATAAATAAATATGAAGACGTTTTGGAGAAGTGCTAAGTACAAAGTTTAAAAATAAATAGTAATAAGTATAAAGATAAAAACATTTGTTACCTCTATAATAGAGTATTTGTTAATTTTTGGAGTTTATATATATTAATATTGATTATAAGTTCAAAGTTTTGAGTTGCTTTTCTTTAGAATATGATATTTCATTGTTTAATATAATAAAAATTACATAATTTCCTTTATTTGTACATGTTTTTTATTATAATATAATAATAGATCATTCCCTCACTCTGTTAATCATTCCCTCATTTATTTATTTTTTAAAACCTCCTTTTTTATAGATTATATACAAAAATATGGAAGACCAATACTTCTAAATAGATCTCTTAAAGCAACTTTGTTGATTCCTGCAAAAAAAAATATCTAAATTTATAAAAAATAAAAATAAAAAATAATATCTCAAATTTTGAAATTTCGTAAGAAATACCCATATGCATTCAAAATAATAAAAAATATCGCTATAGTCTTATATGTACTATATATTTACAACTATTTAAATTCACACGATTTCGAAAAACATAGTTTAGTCGTGTTTTTTTTAACATCATTCAAAAAATATTTTAACTTCGATTTTCTCAACATTTACAAAATGCTAGTTGTGCCCTTTTTAACCCATTAGTGGTCAAATCAAAACTACTGAGCGGATTTTAAAAATTCTTTCATTTAATTGAAATATAGTAAGTACAAGAATAAAAGGAATGACAAAAAAAAATAATTAAAAAAAAATTCGTGAGTTTTAAGAGGTGTTCCCAAATTGGCACAGTGGCCTCTTATGAGTGAAAATGAGCAAAACATGATTTTTCAATAACCAGGGTTTTCTTGCGCTTCTTGCAACCCCAACGGCCTCTGATATGGCACACAGCACATCACACTCGTTTCGGAAGCTTTTCAGGGACGTGATCAACCCCATCCAACTGTGAACTTTCAATATTAGTTGATGAAGGGCGAGCAGAACATCTTTGGGGTGACAGTTTGAGGAAATGTCTGGCAACACTTCGGCGGAAGAGTAATTGGTCCATTGGTTCTTCTTTGGCGAGAACGTGCAGTCGCCATGCATTTGACATGGTCATGTCAACCATGTACAACAAGTTACTAAATTCAGTAATCATTGAAACAACTTCTACATCAAAAAGCTTCTCAAAAATATCGAAACTGGTGTCATTTCTTTTAGCTCTTGCTTGACGCGATTTTAGAGAACTAATATATCGTCAGATTTTTCAAAGGTTGTCGAGTAATTTGGTGGACACTTTCGCCAATGTGGGAGAGTGGATGACTGTCGGCGCGCAGAGACAGTGAGCTGCTCTGGTTGGGTCGATCTAAAAGAAGGTCGTGACCTTTTAGCAGCCAAAGGTTCATCATCACTGGTATCCTCAGATTCCGAATGACTACCCACATTGCGAACAAATACCTCGATATTACCCGGGACATCGTTTGGTAGGGTACTAGGTGCCACAACATCATCACCTTCTTCTTCGTCAGTAACGACACTTGGCTCTGGTGGAATGATGGCTATATAATACTCCAAGCCGTCGTCCCTATCCTCTGCCATTGTGCTGATAGCTTCTTCTAAGCCCCTGAAGTCATTAGTGCCACTAAAATATTGCTTGAGATTAATTTTGTTTCTGTAAATAAAATGGCTATTTTTTGTCCACTTGTAGCCATTGTACCCAAATAGGCACACCAATATTTATGTCACTATATCTCAATATACGTGTTAGTTAACTGCAATAATATAACTTTGAATGTCAGGTCAGGTACTTATTTTATTAAAATATAAACAATATTCACAATATTCATCACCTGTAATAAATAATAATTACAAAAGTACGCTTACCTGTACTGTCTTCCGGATAACAAACTTTAGTGAATCCAAAACTAAGATTTTTGAACAAATATGTATATTCCGATGGTATTTCCTAATGAACACACTCTCGACTGCACAACAAACTAAAATAATACTAACAATTGCCATAACTTTTTTTAGTTACCCTCATTTATTAAGTGTTCCCAAATTGGTACAGTGGTCAAGAATGGGTTAATAATGACGGCAGTTTTGCCGTTGAAGTCAACAACCAAGGTATATATTATAATATCGAACTTGGCTCTCATTTAACATTTATGTTTTTGATGGGATTATATTAGCGTGTAATATTTTACCCAGGAGTTGGGTATCCATATCAAAAGCTAATTAGTAAAAATATGTCTTTTTTTCCTTCAATGTGTGGGCGATTGTGTTGGCCCATAATCGATCAGCTAGTTTTGTAATGTTTGTGGAACTCAAAAAAAAAATGCTACAATAATAATTGTATGGTTGCATTATGCATTTAAAGTTTTGAACAAAACTGGAATGATGAGAAAAAATTGTTTATTAATATAATTTAATTTGACCCTAGATAATGGCTATTATGTATGAATGTAAGATTACTGGAAAAGATCGGACTTGTGTGACTGAAAGATGATATGGCTAGAAAGTATCTGAGATCTAATAGTGTAGTATGAACGAAAAAGGCATATTGAGTCGACCCTTTAATGCAAAAATGAATGGATAATAATGATGATGATTAAATTGATGAAATTATTGTTTTTTAATTAAGCTGAAGACTGGGTTTGGCTTTCATATGTTTCCTTATCATTTATAACGTGGCTTTGTACCTCTAACCGCGTTGATATCGACTCTTTATACATACGTGTGATTTTAACATGCCAAACCATTTTCTAAGTTTCGTTCACCTTCAAACCTTGCCCGATACAACAAACTAATTAATACTTTTAATAGAGCAACCACCCGACCTTCACAATCCAATTATTGACCGACCTTCCAACGACAGATTAGATCTTAGATTATAAAACTATTCTTAATGATGGTCATAAATATTTGTGTGACAATTCTGTCCGATAATTTAACGTACTTTATGAAACAACCATCAATTAGAGGGCTATAAAATCATTCAAATACAATATTAAAAACAGCACGAAAGTTAAGTACAGTTTTGGTCATTAATATATTACTACTAGCTTCTGCCCGCGACTTCGTCCGCGTCAAATATTTGCTCCCCTGACCCTTCCCGTCGCATCGCAGCCTGCCAGTTTTCATCCATTTTTTTATTGCTGCTCCGCTCCTTTTGATCGTAGCGTGATATTGTACAGCCTATAGCCTTCCTCAATAAATAGGCTACCCGACTCAAAAATAGTATTTCAATTCGAACCAGTATTTCCTGAGATTAGCGCGTTCCACCCCCCATTTTAGGGAAGTGGGGGGTTAGAAAGAGACAAAAAGTAGCCTATGTCACTCTCCATCCCTTCGAATATCTCCACTTAAAAGATCACATCAATTCGTCGCTCCGTTTTGCCGTGAAAGATGGACAAACAGACACACACACTAGTATGGATGGACAGCTTGGTAACAATATCTGATTTCATGATTAATCTATTCATATTTGTCGTCAATTATAATTAATATCAAAGGCCTGTGATGTCCCACTGCAGGCCAGGCAAAGGCCTATTTATTCTCTCTCCACTTCACGCTATTTAACCTGCCTATATACGCGCCAAATTCTGTGGCACTTACACACGATCTCACGTACTGAAAGTTCAGAACAAAAATAACAGTTTTTTGTAAAATATTTTTTTTCTATAATTATAAATATTATTTACAATTATATTTTCATAAACTATGAAATATCAAGAGCCAGATGAATACCGACATAGCCGAAAAATTGCCAAACTCAAGTGGCAGTGGGCAGGGCACATTGCTCGCAGAACAGATGGCCGATGGGGTCGGAAGGTTCTGGAGTGGCGACCGCGTACTGGAAGACGTAGCGTTGGAAGGCCTCCCACAAGATGGACCGATGACCTGGTGAAGGCCGCAGGAATGCGATGAATGCGAGAGGCACAGAACAGGTCGAGGTGGCGGTGCTTGGGGGAGGCCTATGTCCAGCAGTGGACGTCTTTCGGCTGAAATGATGATGATGATGATGATGAGATGAATCCAATTCATTGCTGATAAACCATTCATATACTGAATTACTGTCTTTTATTTGAGTATCTGAAATAGTAAGGTTTTCGTCAGAGTTCACAAAATATTAGCAAAAATATATCAACAACCTATTAAAGACAGAAGTGTCATCATTTCAGCTCAGTTCAAAATTTACTGAATAAAAATAGACAACTACACGTCTTACTCGCTCAAACGCACTTTGGATACTAAAAAAAAACGTAGCAATGAAAGGAAACTTACAAAAAATACAAGAATATTTCGCCAGTCTTACAGACCAATGCGCAAGAACCGGTCCTTAGCAGCTTTAACGTTCCTCAGGTTTAAAACGCTAAAGATCAGGTCATGTTGAAGGAGTCCAGATTATCCCGCCAACCGTCGTCAAGATGACGGAAAATATATGCGATCTTTTGTGTTTCGATATATTTTAATTGTTTTTTTTTTTCCAAATTTCTGTTTTTGTTGTTCTAGTATGAAAATGTTACTTTAAATGTGTAGTATTTATTGCTAGATCAATTTCATTACATATTATTCAAAAATAAAAATTTCTATGCCAAAGGCTTCTACTCCGTTCACCAATTTTTTAGCACCAATTACACACACCAACACCCATTATTTTTTCAAGATCTTAAAAAATGTCAGCCGGTATATAAGTGGCAGCACAAATGCACACCCACACACACACACACACACACCCACTTGGCACATGCTATTAAAGGAACATCAAAACTATCTAACGAGACACGGGCAATATAGGATGCTGCGTCGGTTTCAAAGAGATGTGGCACCTCTTAAAATGCTATAATATCAGAAGGCCAATTCTCGTATTCAAAACGTTAAAAAATTTGTCGCAGTCTCATTTCGGCGACAATCAAATGTCACAAATGTATGGAAACTTAAAGTATTTTTGACGAATTATGACTGCGATCAGACTGTGAACGTTCTTAACATTACGACAATTGTCCCACTTGTTTTGACAGCATAAGAACCTGATAGTATATGTAATATTTCGAGATGCATTCAGTTAAAACAAAGAAAAAAAAAACCGGCCAAGTGCGAGTCGGACTCGCGCACCGAGGGTTCCGTACAAACCTGTAGGTATTTTCGGTTTAAAAATATATATATTTTTTAATTTTTATATTTGAGTTGATTGAATGTAAGGTAAATTGCGGTTTACGATTTATGACGTTTTAAAAAAAAACTACTCACTCGATCTCGTTCAAACCAATTTTCGTTGATAGTTTACATGGTAATGTACATCATATATTTTTTTTAGTTTTGTCATTCTCTTATTTTAGAAGTTACGGGGGGGGGGACACACATTTTACCACTTTGGAAGTGTCTCTCGCGCAAACTATTCAGTTTAGAAAAAAATGATATTAGAAACCTCATTACCATTTTTGAAGACCTATTCATAGATACACGTATGGGTTTGATGAAAAAAAACATTTTTGAGTTTCAGTTCTATGTATGGGGAACCCCAAAATTAATGTTTTTTTTCTATTTTAGTGTAAAAATCTTAATGCGGTTCACAGAATACACCTACTTACCAAGTTTCAACAGCATAGCTCTTATAGTTTCGGAATAAAATGGCTGTGACATACGGACGGACAGACAGACAGACAGACAGACAGACAGACAGACAGACAGACAGACATGACGAATCTATAAGGGTTCCGTTTTTTGCCATTTGGCAACGGAACCCTAAAAACTCGAAGAACTTTTTTCTGTAAATCTCACTTTTTAATTCCTTCCTCAAGATAATGTTATTATCTACGCAACGAAAAGAAAAAGGAAAGAGGATTTTATTTATTAGACGTTAAAAAAATTGTGGCAAAAAGGTTTATAAAAGAATTTAGATGCAGAATTTAAGTGAAGTTCAAGGAGGGTTATATTTTCTCGACATACTCGCTTGAAAAGTGGGTCTTATTGCACCGCTTTTAGGTTCGCACTGCAGTGAATGGAATACACGTGATTTAACTTTGCATTCCCTACAGATAATTTAAAGCTAGTCAAATATGTGCGTTTTTTTTTTATTCTCAGCAAAGAATTGTCATGCCTTTACATGCAATTTTTTTTCGTAAATATTCAATCCGTGTAAATAAGTAAACACAACTGAAAATATAAGAGAAACAATTTAAAAGCGACATTTAAAAAAGTACCGAAATGTTTTCAGGATGCCAGTATGACATTTTTTGAAACATTTATTCGTTGTGTACGAAATTATTTTGCGAAAAGTTATTTGGACACGTGAAGTATGTCTTTGTCCTCTAAAGGCTCAGGCAGACAGGTGTAGGGCGACAGCGCGACATGGCTTTAATACAACAATTTCCAAGTAAAATTTATGGAAATACATCTGTCACGCTTCTCTAGAAGCGTCATGCTGCCACGACGCGCCGGTCTGCGGGAGCAGTAAGTTATAAAAAAAATATTAAGAAATAGAGAAAATTACTTTCAGAAAATAATATTTTATCTTGCAAGAATACTATGATTTGAACACACATCAATGAATGTACAGAAAATTAAACTATTAATGTACTACAAGAAATTTAATATCCTACGTTATACAGGGAAAGGTAAAAATCTAGGGTAGGTATTGGTACACATAGTTGTAGTATTTTTTTAAATTTTAATTTAGTTCCGTAACATAAAAATTTCTCAACTCTAACTCAAAGCATTTATATTATCAATTAAACGAATTGCAAGCATCATTAAATTTTCAAGGTATTTCAGAAAGATGAAGCTAGTTTCCCATTCCAAAGCGTAGTAAGTTCATATGGAGAAGAATAGTAAAAAAAAAACTCCGCGGAAACTCTTTAAAATCAAAATAATGTTACAAAATCATAATGGTCATTTAAGATAAAATTACATACTGTGTAATTACATAATGTAGAAAGACATGCATCGTCATTTAAGCCGAAAGACGTCCACTGCTGGACATATGCCTCCCCCATTTGGGGGTCTTTGTCATAATCGCCACGCTTGGCGGGCTGGATGGCGATCGCAATATGGTAGTTGAATGTATAGAGATCGCTGCTGCCTATTCTCTAGTAAGTCCCTTAGTCGCTCTTAGGACACCCACGGGAAGAAATGGAATAGTGCTATTCGTTACGTCCGGCACTACACGGACGTGCATAGTCTTTATTAAAGACCATAAAATAAATAGAATAAAAAATAAATCTTATACGTAAATATCTATAAGATTTATTTTTGTTTGTGCAAAACTTGTTGCAATTTGTAACAAACAAGCTTCCAACATCCCTTCAAACACATTTACTTCCTTCATTATTCTTCACCCTTCATCTTTACATAATACGCGCTACGATGCGACAGTATAATAATACGCCAGTACGCAGCGTATCAAGACGTGTCTAATACGCAACAGCGCGGCCGCGTTCCGTGATTCTGAATAATAATCAGGAAGCTTTTAAACACGCTTACAAGAACAATACTATAGGTATGTTTTGGTGTAAAAGGGTTAAAAATATTGTATAGTGGTAGCGAGAGGAATACCTTATGAAATATTTTTCTAAACTTTTACCCACTGCCACTTAAGTTCGTAAATTCTTCGGGCTATGTCGGTAATCTTGGCCAGTAACAAAAGTAACTTGACAGTTAGCAAAAGATTATCAAAATTTAAAACTGATGATCATGACGAAATTATTAAGTATGTGCCAAATAAAAATAATTTAATTTGAAACCCAAAAATTTTATTATTATAAAATCTTATACCTTTAAACGAGCAATTCTTGTATATATATAACGGCGCGTGATGATTTAGGCGATTTATTGTAACACTTTTTAAAAGTTGTAATCGATTATTTTTACTCTATGGTTAAGAATTTATTTCGTTATTGGTAATTTTAATTTAGAGCGGTTAGCACCGAATCGGGTTGTGAGTGTCATGGCGGCGGAAGCGATCATTTTTGGATGCGATCGCCACGCGGTGCACACGCATAAATCCATTGGCTCTGAACTTCAGTTGAACAATTAATGTGATTTTATTTAAATCAGTGTTTATCTTTGCAATCGTTACTTTTTAACGTTAAGTTTTATTTTAATTAGTTTAATTAAATTAAGTGAGTTATTTTGCGAGTATTATTTTTAAAACACCTGCAAGTACACGCCCACTATGGAGGACGAACAGGGGATGGTTCAGCAGCGACACGACATATATATATATTTAAATCGCAGACGTTTTCCTGCGTCATTTTATATTCGTATATTTTTGCGTCCCCCACTTCTTGTACGATTTTAATGTGTTTAATAGTGAATATTGTTATTTTATTTGCTTACTAAGGACTTGCTCGTAAGGATATTACGTTTAAACATGGTATGCTGATATTCGATTTTGAACAATTCTTGGTCACTTTGGGCGTCTACTCATACTGGTACTCATGTGGCACACTGTATATTGTAGTATGTATCTCGTGCATAGTACTATTCTTAGTTCGTCCGTTCATGATGGTAATCAAGTGGTGCGCGTATACTGTCGTATTTATTTCGTGCGTTGTGCTTTCTTTCTACGTCCGTTTTTAACGGTAATCATGCGGCACTCTGTATATTTTCGTTGATATATCACATAATTTCTGCCGTTCTTTAGGCGTCCGTTTATAACAGTAACCTTGTGACACACTGTATATTATTCTTGTGCATTGTACTCACTTTTAACGTCCATTTACTTTTTAACTTATACCTTATTTGCACAGCACCATGGCTAGCTAAAGGACCACTAATAGGCACATATACTTAGGTAATGTTGCTATAATTTATCGTCATCGAATGTCGATGATTATGATTGTAACAATCGATAAATCAATTATGTCTGCCGGCTCCCGGTGGTTGGACAGTCGAGAGAATAATTTATTTTCTTTAATTTCTTACCTAGATGTACCACCAGGTGCAGCGGCTCACATGAGAGTAAGTAAGTACCTACAGTGGACAGCACATGCAGCTGGACATTGTAGTTCTAAAAGCGTCTTTATTGCTTTGGGATAAGAATAGTACAAATGTCAAAGTGTCAAACTTGGCCTGCTGTCTACTGTACATGTAGGTAGCTGTAGTACCTAGACCTACATAGAGATTGCTTTTGAAATAGGTACTAGATGGAGCGACAAGACACCAGCGTAAGTACATGTAGGTAGCTGTAGCAACTATGGATTCTTTTTTCAAGAAGTAGGTACGTACTGGTGGAGCAGCAAGACATGAGAGTAAGTGCAAGGAGGTAGCTGAAGTACTTTTTTTTTTTTTTTTCATGGGAAATCATCAAATGACTTCTCCCACTCTGGGCGGAGCGGGAGGGCGTGTCAGACTTTTACTGACTAAAACCCACCCGTGTTCCATCAGTTGCCCATGTGCCAGGGTCACGGTATCTCTTTCGAACAATCACGCGACCCCGGCAGGCATCGGTCCTAGTAGACCCCTACACTGCTGCTGACATCTCTTTGAGGCGCGCGTGGAACACTGCGCGCCGTCGACCTGAGCTTGGTCCTTACCGGGCGGCGAGCTACCCATTGCTCGCCACCCGCAAGCTCGTAGCTGAAGTATCTAGAGATTGCTTTGTAATAGGTACTAGGTGGAGCGGCAAGACATGAGAGTAAGTACATGTAGGTAGCTGAAGTATCTAGAGATCGCTTTGTAATAGGTACTAGGTGGAGCGGCAAGACATGAGAGTAAGTACATGTAGGTAGCTGAAGTATCTAGAGATCGCTTTGTAATAGGTACTAGGTGGAGCGGCAAGACATGAGAGTAAGTACATGTAGGTAGCTGAAGTATCTAGAGATCGCTTTGTAATAGGTACTAGGTGGAGCGGCAAGACATGAGAGTAAGTACATGTAGGTAGTTGAAGTATCTAGAGATCGCTTTGTAATAGGTACTAGGTGGAGCGGCAAGACATGAGAGTAAGTACATGTAGGTAGTTGAAGTATCTAGAGATCGCTTTGTAATAGGTACTAGGTGGAGCGGCAAGACATGAGAGTAAGTACATGTAGGTAGTTGAAGTATCTAGAGATCGCTTTGTAATAGGTACTAGGTGGAGCGGCAAGACATGAGAGTAAGTACATGTAGGTAGTTGAAGTATCTAGAGATCGCTTTGTAATAGGTACTAGGTGGAGCGGCAAGACATGAGAGTAAGTACATGTAGGTAGTTGAAGTATCTAGAGATCGCTTTGTAATAGGTACTAGGTGGAGCGGCAAGACATGAGAGTAAGTACATGTAGGTAGTTGAAGTATCTAGAGATCGCTTTGTAATAGGTACTAGGTGGAGCGGCAAGACATGAGAGTAAGTACATGTAGGTAGTTGAAGTATCTAGAGATCGCTTTGTAATAGGTACTAGGTGGAGCGGCAAGACATGAGAGTAAGTACATGTAGGTAGCTGAAGTATCTAGAGATCGCTTTGTTATAGGTACTAGGTGGAGCGGCAAGACATGAGAGTAAGTACAAGTAAGTAGCTGAAGTATCTAGAGATTGCTTTTGAATAGGT
The DNA here is from genome assembly GCA_932294355.1 of Aporophyla lueneburgensis. Lineage (NCBI taxonomy): Eukaryota > Metazoa > Arthropoda > Insecta > Lepidoptera > Noctuidae > Aporophyla > Aporophyla lueneburgensis. Next base: position 10,772,474 of record OW028755.1, read on the forward strand.
ATCTAGTAGGTGGAGTGGTAAGACACCAGCGAAAGAACATGTAGGTAGCTGTATTATCTAGAGATTGCTTTTTGAATTGGTAGGCACTAAGAGGAGCATCAAGAAATGAGAGTAAATACTCGTACATGTAAGTAGCTGTAGTATCTAGAGATTGCTTTTGAATAGGTATTAGGGCCAGGCCCCACTAGTGCGTTGCGCTGCGTTGGGTCGCGTCGTCGCAACGGAACAATGCATTGTATGCTACACCTGCGTTGCGTTGACGCTGCGACAACGCAACGCAAGAGGGTATGAGCAGTTGAACACCGTCCGTCGTTGCACCGGAGCTCGGACAGCGCAGCGCATCACACTCCCTCCCGCTTCGTCTCTTGTCCGTCGATCCGTTGAAACGTCGCGCGCGTCGGCGCAGCGACGACGCTGCGTCGACGCAACGCAGCGCAACACACTAGTGGGGCCTCGCCTTTAGGCGGAGCAGCAAGACACCAGCGTAAGTAGATGTAGGTAGCTGCAGTACATAGAGCTAGCTTTAGAAATAAGAACTAGGTGGCAGATGAATCTGTCGGTTCTCTATTGTGTGACCTAACTTTTTTATCCATAATCTAAAGAGCCATATTTTTTTTTGTCCTAATCATCATTTGTCCTAATGTTAACTTGCCCGAACTAAATGTCACATAATATCACAAGCCATACAATTTAAATCCCTAAATATAATATGCCCTAAATCCGTTTGTCATAAATATTACTATCAATCAGTGGCGAGGTGTAAATTTTTCTAAAAGAGAAGCCGAAGCGAAGTCGGCTTTAACTTACTGACTCATCAATAAAGAATACTTACTATAATTCTAAAATTAATATAGGAATGTAATGAATTAAATGCAATTAAATTGAACAGCTGAAAACCGAATAAAATATGCAATATTCCTCTATCTCGTTCTCGCTGACGCATTTTTCTATACCTATCTCTGTCATAACCCGTTGTACAGCGGCTTGCTCTCGTACATATCAAGCGGTGCCACGTGACCTAAAGTGACATCATTACGGGATCGCTGTTGTATGAATTTTTAGTTCCCGATTATGACGTTTTGGCGCCGGGTTAATTTAGAACATTTCTCTTTTGTTGTAATAAAAAGCTATAAATAACCTTTTTTGTTGTTTGAATGTTATGATGAATTAAATACCCGTAGTGTAACTATATTTATTGACAATAGTAGCCACTATTTACATACTATTGTATTTTTAATAGTGATAGAGTTACCAATGCGAATCCCCGAAGGCAAGCCGGTAGGAATCGTGTTATATGGTGCTTTCGCCACTGCTATCAATAACATACAAAACACTTAAAACTGTTTTCCATAAAAGTTATAAGTTCTAAATTCAAATTATTTATGTTTATTTATCCTAATTATATTTTTAAAACAAAGTATTACGGAGTTCATTAAGAATTTCATTATTTTATCAAATTCAACTGATACAATACATAAATAGTAAAGATACAAAAGCATTATGGTATTTATCAAGGCCTGGCATGGCGCTGCATGTATTATCACTCAATAAATACAATATCACTCAATAAAACAGGTGATTGTGAACAAGTGATTTTATTTCCCTCTAAGAAACATACAAACCAACATACACCATGCATGCAGCATGCATGCACGCAAGCAACATGCAATCGAGCATGCAAGCAAGCATGCATCATGTAGCATGCAAGCAAGCATGCAGCATGCAAGCGAGCATGCATGCAAGCAGGCAAGCAGCATGCAATCGAGCATGGAAGCAAGCATGCAGTATGCAAGCGAGCATGCATCATGCAGCAGGCATGGTTTCTGTCACGGCTCCGGCACTGCGGGGCTTAGGCGGTCCCACGCGAGGTTATCGTCGCAGACGGTTTAACGATCACCACCGCAGCTTCGTCTTGCTGGCCGGCTTCGCCGGCCAGCCTCAGCAGCGGCGGCGAGCGTTACAACCGCCTGCTCCTCAGCTCGCGGGCCGCCTCGCCCCTCCGCACCTACGCGATTTTAAATTACACTCTAGGGGTAGGGCAGACAAGACTACGTGGAGTCGGATTTACAGCGATTCGTTTCTATCACTAAAACCTAACTTGTACCATTTTTTTACTACTAACGATTTTATTATAAATGAACATTCGGCATAATACAATTTATATAATACAATACTTAGGACATATGACTTTATAACATGCAAAATTAGGAGATTTAATGATTATAATTTTTGATATTATGACAGAATAGTTTTAGAAGCAAAGATAATTATGTAAAACAAAATTTCGACTTTTTGAATATTATGGTTACTGCCGTTTATAGCTAACGTGTTATGGATAATGATTTTTGGACAAACAATTTTAGGAGAAGAAAGGGAGTACCGAATCTGTCACATAGAGCTTAATGAGACCTCTTGAGACGGGCCATAAGTATCATTTAAGTATTTTTACAGGAAACTGACTCCATCTTCACAGCCAGCAGGATCTACACAAAGGGGGAAAGGCGTGATGCTATAATATTATTATTAGGTATACTAGCTGACCCGACAGACTTCGTTCTGTAAAAAGCTATTGGACTGTGGCAGTCTTACAAACGTTTATTTTTCTATCAAGTTCTGGTGATGGCGTCGCTTATGAAATGCACATGTCGTGATGACATCTTAAGTTATAAGTTATGATCACCAGATTCATCACATCGATCATTTTGCAACTCCCTATGCTTTTTCTTGATTGCAAGCATTTAGTTCATCAGCTACCGTTGACTGCGGAATGGCTCAAAATAGCCGTTGTTATTTATGACAGGATTGAAACGGTAAACAAATGAAGAATAAAGATATTCTGCACTTCATAACAGAAAGTGAGAAAAAAAAGAAAGTGTTCATCCATATGAACCTTGTCCTGAAAGTTACAAAAACAACAAAAAAAGAATTAGCCGAATCGGTCCAGCCGTTTTGGAGTTTTTCGCTTAGCAACATATTTAAGGGTTCATTTTTATTTATATAGATGTACAAAATAAAACGTCAATATTTTAAGAATTAATATTTTATTATTATTTTTCAAATTGAAGTGAATGAGAAAAACACACAATTTAATAATCAGTCTTTAGAAGTGCAAGTTGGAAGCCAACTGCTGAAGAAGTTTCGCGTGAGTGTGTGAGCGCAACAGCAAGCGCAGTCACGGCGCGGCGGCCGCGGCCGGCCGGCTAAGCTAATGCGATATTATATTCAAACAAAAACATTCAACCACGTGCTTCCCACCCCCTCACCCCACGCACGGGTCCTCCCTCACCTCTACTGATTCGTGTCTCTAATTTGCGGACGTAATTAAATCCGTCGTTTATATTGATAAAAACTTTATTATTTGCTATAATATACGGTACCACTTTAAGCGGTGAAATGGATGGTGATAAAAATGGTGTATACGGCGCGACGATATACGCCGCGCTTAGAGCGACCTCGCGGTGTGTGCGACAGGTCGCGGAACTAAATTATGCGCCGGATTTCATTCCCAAGTCAAAGGATATGCAGGATAGGCAGTGAGATGCAAATATATATATATATATATATATATATATATATATATATATATATATATATATATATATATATTATTTCACCGCTTAAAGTGATACCGTATATTATAGCAAATAATAAAGTTTTTATCAATATAAACGACGGATTTAATTACGTCCGCAAATTAGAGACACGAATCGGTAGAGGTGAGGTCGACCCGTGTGTGAGGTGAGGGGGTGGGAAGCACGCGGTTGAATGTTTTTGTTTGAATATAATATCGCATTAGCCGGCCGCCGTAACGACGCCGCTGTGAAAATGTTTAAATATTTGTATTGAGTGAGTTCTTAATTACCTATTCAAAAGCAATCTCTAGATACTACAGCTACTTACATGTACGAGTATTTACTCTCATTTCTTGACGCTCCTCTTAGTCCCTACCAATTCAAAAAGCAATCTCTAGATAATACAGCTACCTACATGTTCTTTCGCTGGCGTCTTACCACTCCACCTACTACCTATTCAAAAGCAATCTCTAGATACTTCAGCTACTTACTTGTACTTTCTCTCATGTCTTGCCGCTCCACCTAGTACCTATTACAAAGCGATCTCTAGATACTTCAGCTACCTCTTGCACTTACTCTCATGTCTTGCCGCTCCACCAGTAAGTACCTACTTCTTGAAAAAAGAATCTGTAGTTGGGTCATTCCATAGCAAACGTTACCAAGGCCTCAGAAAAAAAATCGGCGTAAGAAGTCAAATACAATCTATTTTCATACAAAACATTCCTATCCTTCATGTCTAGATATTTTTTTTACATAATTCTCAATATTTTTCATATTTATCATACTCGAAAGTAATGTTACAAAGATCAAGCCCTAAAGGTAATTTATGTGTCAATATTTGGCAACTAAAGAAAATAGGGAAATAAGCTGTCAACAGTCACTTAGTTTCCGTTATAAGTGAGCTTTACTTAATGCATTTATTTGACTCTCGCTAAAATTACAAAAGAGTTTGTAATTACTGTTTTAAGAAGAGTTTTCCAAACTATGGTATCAGTGTAACACCCGAAACGAAGAAGAGGTAATTAGTTGTTTAATTTTTCGCCTGATTATCTTTAAACTAACACGTTTTGCCAAAGTAAGGTTCTGGGGTTGATCTAATGGAATATCTAACAATGATTGCGAAAGCATGCGTTTTAATTATATTTTCAACGTTTGAAATTGTGTTACACCCGAAACGTTTCGGGTGTTACATTATTTGAAGAAGAAGCTTATACTGGTTTACGTACTTACTTCTCTTCGTATCTTATTATTAATGCTCGGGTGTGTTAATACGGTGTTGGTATTTCCTTTAGGTTTATTTTCATGCCATCAACAACTAAAGAGCGGTTAGCTAAGCTTAGAGAAGCCAGGAAGAAACATCCTGAGCAGCTTTTTTGCGGATCGTGAAAGCTCGTACTCTCACGATCTGTTAAACAAGCAGAATAAAGAGTTGCAGCCACCGGGCCTCCCACCGAATCAGGGACTAGTGCTGCCAAAACACCTAAAACAATTGATAATGCTCTTCGTCGCATGAAAAATCGGAAAGCTAGCGGAGCCAATAGTGTACCAAACGTGGTCTGGAAGGCTCTCGTGGTATGGGCATTTTAACTGGATTTTACAACCGCATACCCCTCACCGGTAAGATCCCTCGTCAGTGCAGACTGTGTTTTATAACACTGGTCTTCAAAGGCACGGGATCAGTGCAAGAGTGCGGCAGCCACAAACCTGCTGGTTGTATAAAGGCCATCACCACACCGTGAAGCTTTTTGAGCGGATAGTTGACTCTCAGATGCATCAAGAGTGTACAGTCTCAGATGGCCAATATGGTTTCCGCTCTGGCCACGGGACCATGGACCCCGTTTTTGGCCTAAGGATCCTTATGGATAAGTACAAGTCGAAAAATAGGCCTCTACATTTCCAAATTTTTGGATATGGAGAAGGCTTTCCACTGTGTTCCTTGTGTGATGGTATATGGAGGGGCATTGCGGTCCGAAAGAGTACCAGAGGCTTATGTTGACATCATCCGAGACATGTACCGCGACTCCGATTCCATGGTTCGGACCGCTGTTGGCGCCACCAAACCCTTTCTCATCTCTGTAAAAGTACACCAGAGACCCGTCCTTAGCCCGTTCCTATTCAGCGTAGTATTAGACGTTGTATCAGACAGCATCAAGAACCCCTATGAGCAGCCCCCGTGGCTGCACATGTATGCTGACGATATTGCGCTAGTAGACGCGGACAGGGGACGACTGGTAAGACGCATGAAGGCGTGGAAAGGTACGCTTGAAAACGGTGGTCTGAAGCTCAATGTGACGAAGACCGAGTACCCAGCCTGCAATACAGCAGATCACACATCCGTCCGCATATGCGAAGATACGATTTAAGTAATTGGGACTCCACGCGTCTCGTGACATCGACATCGAATGCGACGTTAAGGCACGCGTTGCTGCTGCGTGGGCCAAATCGTGAATCTTTTCATTATTAAATATTAATCTGTATTAGTGTTTTATAATAATTCTATAATTCTTGATGAATTGTTGTTATGATTTTAAAAGAGAGCGTAAAATTTCATTAATATAGCCTATAATTTCGGATATATGTATTGTAATTTCGTACTCGTAACACCCGAAACACCTAATTTTATTCATAAAAAATAATGTATTACTTATTTTTTGTTTCGTGTTTAGGTGGGCTACTCGATCTAGTTTGACTTGTTATAAATGAAATTAGAGAAAACTAGGAAAATTCGCTGAATTATGCATATTAAGACGGATGGTCAGAAGGTAGAGGCCATTTCGTGTAACACTCGAAACAACTAGATTTTCGTAATTTTCTTTTTATTGCTCAAATATTTAAAAAAATCGGCTTTAGGAAAAGAAAATATTACCAAATAAGTGGGTGATCCAATAGTAATAATAGTCTAGTTGCTATTACTACTGCTAATAAAACGTATTTTAAAGAGTTCAAACGTAACACCCGAAACGATGGAATGACCCAGTTGCTCCAGCTACCTACATGTGCTTACGCTGGTGTCTTGTCGCTCCATCTAGTACCTATTTCAAAAGCAATCTCTATGTAGGTCTAGGTACTACAGCTACCTACATGTATAGAAGACAGCAGGCCAAGTTTGACACTTTGACATTTGTACTATTCCTATCTCAAAGCAATAAAGACGCTTTTAGAACTACAATGTCCAGCTGCATGTGCCACTGTAGGTACTTACTTACTCTCATGTGAGCCACTCCAACTGGTGGTACATTTAGGTACGAAATTAAAGAAAATAAATTATTCTCTCGACTGTCCAACCACCGGGAGCTGGCAGACATAATTGATTTATCGATTGTTACAATCATAATCATCGACATTCTATGACGATAAATTACAGCAACATTACCTAAGTATATGTGCGTATTAGCGGTCCTTTAGCTAGCCATGGTGCTGTGCAAATAAGGTATAAGTTAAAAAGTAAATGGACGTTAAAAGTGAGTACAATGCACAAGAATAATATACAGTGTGTCACAAGGTTACTGTTATAAACGGACGCCTAAGGAACGGCAGAAATTATGTGATATATCAACGAAAATATACAGAGTGCCGCATGATTACCGTTAAAAACGGACGTAGAAAGAAAGCACAACGCACGAAATAAATACGACAGTATACGCGCACCACTTGATTACCATCATGAACGGACGAACTAAGAATAGTACTATGCACGAGATACATACTACAATATACAGTGTGCCACATGAGTACCAGTATGAGTAGACGCCCAAAGTGACCAAGAATTGTTCAAAATCGAATATCAGCATACCATGTTTAAACGTAATATCCTTACGACCAAGTCCTTAGTAAAGAAATAAAATAACTATATTCACTATTAAACACATTAAAATCGTACAAGAAGTGGGGGACGCAATAATATACGAATATAAAATGACGCAGGAAAACGTCTGCGATTTATATATATATATATATATTTTTATAATTTCGGGGCCGATAAATCGATCTAGCTAAGATTAATTTTTAGGAAATGTCGTTTTATAGGAGTTTTCATTAATCAACTTTATCGATAATAAACTTAAACATAAATTCATGTTTTTGTTTTATATGGAAGAAAACTAACAAAATGTTATTTGTATTTTAATATAATTTCAAAAAAATACTCAATTTGGCAAAAAAAAAAATAATACCGAGCAAAGCTTGGGCATCCAGATATTAATATTTAACTAGTGATCGCCCATTGGTCGAAATTCGACCGTACTTCATTTGAATAGAAATACTTTATTAAATGAAAAAACATATATAATAATAAATATAAAAAATATGGTTATATTTGACATTCAGTAACACTATAGACTTGGATATAAGTTCCTTGCTGTAGACAAATAATATTGAAAACCATTATTCTCGATATGATCATAGATTTTAAAAATGAAATAGGTTATATGTATAATATAGGTATCTATAAAATTAATTTATTACCTATGGTTATACTTGACATTCAGTAATAGTTAAGGAGCTGGCGAGAAAAATTTCGAGTTATTTCGAGAATTAAAAACAATGAGAAGAACCACGGAAAATTAGTCTGCCAACATGTTGATTCTGCGTTGTCTATTGACAGTGCTCCAAAAATGTAAAAAAAGGTGTGCTATATTATGCGCACACGTCTACCTCTTTTTTTTTTGTTTTTTTTTTTTTTTTTCAGGATGGGAAATCACAAATGAATTCTCCCGCTCTGGGCGGAGCGGGAGGGCGTGTCAGACTATTACTGACTAAAACCCACCCGTGTTCCATCAGTTGCCCATGTGCCAGGGTCACGGTATCTCTTTCAAACGATCACGCAACCCCGGCAGGCATCGGTCCTAGTAGACCCCTACACTGCTGCTGACATCTCTTTGAGGCGCGCGTGGAACACTGCGCGCCGTCGACCCGAGCTTGGTCCTTACCGGGCGGCGAGCTACCCATTGCTCGCCACCCGCAAGCTCGCGCCTACGGTGGCCGGGAGTCCGCAATCGACTCCCGACGCGGGGCGTCTCCTCCTGCAGCGGCTAGGGACGTGAGGGCGCAGAGACTGCCACTCCCTCACGCGCCCCGCCTCCTCCTTCGCGAGCATTACTGCTTCGCAGAAGGAGGTGACGGCTTCCCATTTCCTCTCGCTCCGTACCATGGCTCGCGCCAGGGCCGGACGCGAGAGGTCGCCGCCGCCGATCGCCTCCACGAGGACACGGCGGTGCCCAGCCCAGGCAGGGCACACCTCCACCGTATGCTCCACCGTTTCCTCCAGACGATCCTCGCAATGGAAACACCCGGACGTATCCTCCCGCTTTATCCTGAACAGGAACCCACCGAAGCACCCATGCCCGGTGAGAACCTGCGTCAGGCGGAAGGTGAGGATGCCGTGGCGCCTCTCTATTCACTCCTCAAAGAGGGGACTTACCGCCGCAATTGTAGCGTGCCCAGCACTGGGTTGCGACAATCGTACCCGCCATGTCACCATGAGATCACACCGGAGCTCTGTCCGCCGTGCCGCGATTTGTCGCGGCAGCGGAGTTTCGCCCCGGCGTTTCGCCTCCTCGCGCCACTCCCACATGTGCGCGAGGACCTTTGCCTCCAGATCCCACGGCGGCACTCCGGCAAGGAGGCTCGCCGCCTCGCATGAGACCGTGCGGTATCCCCGGATTAACCGGATGGCCATGACCCTCTGGGCCGCAAACAACCGGCGCGCTGGGCGCAGCCTCAATGAGGGCATCCACACCGGTGCCCCGTAGAAGGCCATGGACCGCACGAGCCCCGTGTAGAGCCTCCGGCAGGAGGCGTTTGGACCCCCCAGATTGGGCAGGAGCCGCTTTAAGGCAGCCCCAGCCCGCAAATCAAACGTGTGTATTTTACACAAATCAAACGTGATTAAAAAAAGTAAAAGACTGTTCCTATTCAGATTACAATCAAGCATGCAATTAAAAAAAAAACTTTCTAATTAAAGTTCCAAGCGCATTTCGTTTCTGGTTGGCATTGAGAAAAAATATGATTGCTTAGATTTCAGCTCCAGAAGTGTAATCGTTACGGTGAGTTTAGAGGATAATATTAAACAAAATTATAAGAATAAAACTATAAAGAAGAACAATAATCCCATGCAATACCCCCTGTCCCTTGATTCCGTGAATTTCAAACAGTTATCCAGCTGAAAATCAGTGAGCAAAGAGTCTGCCACATGTTTTTTCGAATCCACAGAGTCATAGTGAATCGAATGGGCGCAATGAGAACCGCGTGCAAATGTCTTAGTAGAGCTTTTTTTTTTAACATTTTTACAACTCCGTCCCATGATAATGCAGAGTCCTGAATGTCTGCCTCTTCGATTTTCTTCGTTTCCATGATGATTGTGACCATGAACTCTAGAGGCATACATGTGCAAATGATTTAATACCCCGATTTTTTTAAGCAACAGAACAACAGAAAACGCAGCGACATAGGACCTTAATTGATTGGACCAAATCGAATCGTAATGATTTAAACTGCAATCCACCTCGACGTGAAACGTGTGCAAATCATATACCGAAATGCTCGCCAGCTCCCTAACTATAAGACTATAGACACAAAATAAAGACAGATATTCTCGATTGGATCATAAACAAAAGAATATCTATGCATGTGTGTATTAAATACACGGTAATGAATAGTAGTGTGTGTAACGTGTTATTTATTGAAAATAATATATTTATACGCATAATTTAAAAAAAATATTAGCATTCGTCACTTCTTCTCTGTATAAACTATAAGTGTGCGAAATTTCATACTCCTCCGTCCGCTCAATTTTCGTAAAAAGGGATCCAAAGTTTTCGCTTCACGTATTAATATATAGATTTGGGTAACGTGTGGTCCCGGCCGGAAAGAAAGGCGACTAAGGGATTTACTAGAGAATGGGCAGCAGCGTTCTCTATGCATTTTACCACCATACTGCGATTGCCAACCCGCCTGCCAAGCGTAGCAATTACGGCAAATCTCCCCACATTCCTCCCCCGCCTATGCCAGCAGTGGACTTCAGCTGGAATGATGATGTTGTAATCCAAAAAAATTCTTGCGTTAAAAAAAGTTGTAGTTGATCTTTGTAAGGATTCTGTAAAATACGTTGTAAAATATTAAGTGACGCTTTTAGCTTATTCTACATTTCCTACTAATATTATAAATGCGAAAGTTTGTGACTATGGATGTATGTATGTAGGTACGTTTGTTACTCTTACACGCAAAAACTGCTCACCCGATTTAGATGAAATTTGGCAGACAGGTAGTTTATAACCTGGAATAATACATTAGGTACTTTTTATTCCGATAGTATGTTCCCGCGGGATAATTTCCGACCTCCACGCGGGTGAAGCCGCTGGCAAAAACTAGTATTATTTAAACTCATGGCTATCAAAGTACACCTGCGGCTTGCTAAACAATACACACGTTCGGGTTGGTATAAGATAGCGCAGTAGGGTGAAAATATGGAATTTATGTTCCAATTATACTGAGCCTACCTGAAGATGATTCAGCGAGAGTAGATTGAACGGAGATTTCCGATCATTTACGATTTTCCAAAACCACCCTATTGTTCCACCAGTGGCATACTAAAATATATCACCTTATTTTGCACAGGGATACCAAAAAAATCTAGCATAAACATATCCCAAGGCAAATTTATCCACTTTGGTGCGAAACGATTTCAAATGCTTCTAAAATGGAACTTATCTCCTCAACAAACAAGCCAAAGACACCGGTTATTTATAACTAACTTTAAACTCTTTGATCAAAATCGATTATCTACCTTATCGTATAGAAATAGTGTTGTATTTCACTTGGTGTTCAAGTTTGTATTTAGGTATGATTAATATATGCGGCCGTATTGCATTGAAATAAGGCTGAAATTTTTTGCTTATCTCTGAAATATTAATATGAGAGAAGTGTGCCTTTGACCGAAGTAAATATTAAATTTAAATATGAATTTTCCATAAAAAAATGAGTGCACAGGTTTTTTAATTGGATGCAAATGAAATACGTTTAACTGAGTGGATAAATTTTGCTTAATTACGGTTTATGTGATCAATTTGGAAAATAAGGCTGCAGTTTTTAACCACTTTTACTCATAAAAATAATTATTTCTGTGCCTGGAGAAGTAGACGATGTGTGTGTGATTATACCTACGTTGGTTATACCTACAGCGTTAAATATTTTTCGATCAGCATCATTATCATTTCAGCTGTAAAACTTCACTAATAGACATAGGCCTTGGGGGTGGCCTGTGCCCAGCAGTGAACGCCACTTCGACCGGTTCTGTGCTTCTCGCATCCAACGGATTCCTGCGGCCTTCATCAGGTCATCTATCCATCTTGTGGGAAAGCCTCAAACGCGAGCATTGTGCCCTTCCCACTGCCACTTAAGTTTGGCAATTCTTCGGGCTGTGTCGGTTATTTTGGCTAACGTCACATGTAATTAGTTAGCAAAAGATTATCAATATTTAAAAATCATGTTGCGAAAATTGATGATAATTAGTTTTGAGACATTTCTGAGTAGCAGCTGGAAGTCTGGATTTGTGCTTGATTGATGTCGTTGGGCTCGTCTGACATTACATGGGACTTAACTTTAAATATTGCTAACATACTGATAAAAATAAAGCCCAGAAATTCATCATCTGCCTAGCCTTTTCCCAACTATGTTGGGGTCGGCTCCCAGTCTAACCGGATGCAGTTGATTACCAGTATTTTACATGGAGTGACTGCCTATCTGACCTTCACAACCTAGTTACTGGGTAATACGATACCCCTTGGCAAGACTGGTTGTCAGACTTTCGGGCTTCTGACCCGTAATGACTGCCTAATATCTACGAAAGACAGCCGGGACCAACGGCTAAGGGGCTTTCCTAGGCACGGAAGGGTTTTCGTATTTAAAGATGATCACTTACCCACGGACCAACTGCGGCGAGCATATCTTTACCAGAACACAAGCCCTAAAGCCCAGAAATGATATATTATAATTTTCACGACTACCAATTTTGCTTCGGGTATAGGCGCGAAAGTTAACCACAGATAAAACTAGTCGTAACGTCATCATGACATTGACAGTAGACTAAATGTTGCCAAACTTTGATGGCTTTTTAAAGCCTGAACAAAGGTAAGCTTCTGCTTAAATCTTCGAGTAAAACAGGCGTGATTTTATTTATTTATTAGGAAACTCAACAGCAATTTTAAAAATATAAAATTACATGCAATTATGATGAAAGTTCACACACCTTATCAATGAACAGCCCAATGCAGTTGCGTCAAAGTTACTAGCATCCACTGCACATTGATAGTGAGATGATTACAATTACCTCTTAAACCAATTACAGAGTTTCACGGCATTGATCTAGATTAAGTAGAAAGTGGCAAATAAAGAGAAGAAAAAAAAAGAAGAAAGAAAGTTCTACAAGTACCTACATTATGTTGAGCAGTCATATGCGACTGTGGACAAATAAATCAAAGTTAAAAAATGTGTACCTAAATATTAATAAAAAACAATCAGAATAAATAAAAAAATAACATCATTGTGAATATTTTTCCACTAAGTTTTATGTTACGTTATTAGTTGAAACTGGAATTAAACCCAATATTAATAAGGACACGTTAAATCAGATTAGGTATCAGTTATTGTCAACAAAACAGGACAAATTAATTACTAGCGGATAACTTTATTAGTATCAAAAACAATATTGACACTCCCGGGAAATCAGAAGATCAACGTCGAATTCGGTATTGGGAAATTAAACTGGAGGACGTAAATTATATTATTAAATAAACAAATTCTAATATTATCTGTATCGTACTAATAATACAAGGTATATTGACACGCGAACTACTACTATAAATATCAAGTAATATGATTATTATAGATGTAAATAAACCGGTGTTATATGGGTTTAACACCATGACAACGTGGGCTATGTATTTATAAGGTGCCAAATATGGAAAAGTCGCCCGAAGCCTTCATATACATAGACATATAACAATATTGGTCAGCTCATTTGTATACAGTGTGACTGGATTTTTAAGACCAAATTTGGTTTTGCCAGAGCTCACGAGAGGAGAGAAAAGTAGCCAGGGTCGCTGTCGCCGGACATGGTTAAGAGGTCGTCTTACAAAGGTTGTCCACTCAATGTATCCGACATAATATACCTCTAGGCGTGATTTAAAAATGTTACCATTAATTAAGATAATAGTACTAAGAAAAATAAATAATGCATTAGAATTCAGACGGTAAAGAACATACCTACCCAGCGCACGAGTCGACTAGATCATTCTATCTCCATTTTCCATGAGAAAATATCAATTAAAACTACGTCCAGCGTCATCATAATGAATAATATTTTATTTTTTTGTTATTTCTTATGATGTGAAGTGCTGATGTGAAGTGCGGTGCCGTTGTAAGACGATTATAATTTCACGGAGTGTTACTTTAAAAGTGAAGTTAAAAAGGCTAATGAAATCATTCACATTTTTTTTTAAATGTGAAGTCTATTGCACTTTATGATAAGACAGGCTGAAAATAATTTTGATATGTGTATTTATTAAAATACCAGCTTTAGCCAGCGGCTTCCTAAGTGTGGACGTCGGAAATGATCATCATCAACGAGAACATATTTCTACGATAAAAAAGTATCCTAGGATGGATGACAACCATGCCAGGATGTCAACTTTCGGTGTGCCAAATTTCAACCAAATCCGTTCAAAAGTTTTTGCGTAAAAGAGCGCATACCATACTCACAAAGTTTCACATTTATAATATTAGTAGGATTATATATTTTATACATAATTTGTTGATATGTATCAATAAAAAAATGTCTGATTAGGTTTTACCTAGCCATCGGATATTTATAGAATGTAATTTTTTTATATTTTAACTGCCCCTGATATATCATAAATAAGAAACTGGTGTGATCTTGATCACTTTGTGTGAAACCGCAGTGCAATTAAAAAAAAAACATTTTAAACCAATATGAAGCAACGCCCACCCTTTACCACTTCCTAGTGCTTTAGCTGGAAAAAGAAGTGGCGCAGCCAACTCTCCAGCAGCACAGCTGTCTGTTAAGTTAGAAGAACTTGATTCTATACAATAACATTACAAGTGGTATACACAACTACTTTGTCTGACACATTTTTATCAGACACTATTGGAATTGGAACAGAGGATGAACACATGACTAAATGCACATTTGCACAAACAATACTAATTAGCACGTTTACAACGTTCCATCACAATGAAAATAACGATGCGTTCCCGTTATTCGAATATAAATCGTTATTCCTGAAAAAAAAACCCTAGGAACGCAACGTAAAGCAATTTGGTGAGCATTTTATCGAAAATTACATTCGAGAGGGTATGGCTGTATTGTTTTATATTGGGAACTCATTTGAACTGTATTTTTTTCGTTCATAAAATATAATCTATATTACCTGCATCTGAGCTATAGCTTACTACGTGAATAGTTTACGAGTATATATTATCTTCGGTGTAACTTCTCGTACTAGTGTGGAAGGCATACTAAAAATCACTCATGCAATTTTTGAATGGCAACATACACAGAGGTATTAAATCAGTTTAAATGTTCATACTACATCAAGGAGTGCGTAAATGCAACCTAAATATCGGCGCAACGAATGTGAACAGATCAGCTAGATAGTATAATAGTAAGCCTGGCTCCCAAATAACCATTTTTTTTCTTCTTATTCTTCTTTAGCGAGTCGACTGCAAATATAACACTAATTAACAAAAAATTAAACCGCCGAAAAAACTGAAAAGCAAAAAATAATTAACCTTAAAATTATGAGTCGGCGCTTTGAGTGATCTTTGTTCATTGATTTTTCAGCGCCGACTCAAAATTTTAAGGTTTATTATTTTTTGCTTTTCAGTTTTTTCGGTGGTTTAATTTTTTGTTAAAAAGTTTTTATTTTATAATTTTTTGTTGCTTTAATGTACTAATCATACTTGGCAAGGTATACGCTATCCAATAAAAAAATAATTATCAAAATAGGACTACTCTGTATAAAGTTATGCGTACCTAGTTAAACATTACAGTCAGTGAGTGAACAATCAAACATCCACTGTTTTTCGACCCTTAGGGTCCGATTTTGTTTTCCAAATTTATATGGGACCACCTTCGGAGTATACTCCTTCCAATAAAAAAAGAATTATCACAATCGGACGACTATGGAAAAAGTTACGCGTGGTCATACATAAAAAAAAACATAAATAAAAAAAAATAAAAAATAATATATGTTTTCTAAATTTGTCCAATCCCAAATTTAATAACGCCAATACCGTTCGCTGATGCAACCATTCGTTCCTTACGTGTGCAGGTAATGGGGGTGAGCCATTGTCTGTGGAGAGACGCCGCATACACACCGTAGATCTGAACCGTCCATGAACCTCCATTTGTGGTATCTGTCCTTACTGCCACTTACTTGAGTTCGAAGACAATTTAAAGTTTTACACGTTGGCCTCGGTAACTTGAGAAAATGAACTAAAGAATGGTCAATCGATGGGCTTTTGGAATCATTTTTAATTAACTCCAGAAAACCGCTCTATTACTCAAAAGCCACACCACACCATTATCTTCAACTTCCAAACACATGACATTCAAAGATTTCCAGAAGTGCATGTGTTGCCATCGTTACGCTCGAAGTACGGAATGGCCTATTACTGTCACAGATAACTTTGAAGTATGGCGCACAGAGTAACGGATATCGTGATGTAGTGCGCTTGATTCTCGTTCGGTTGTTGCTATGCTTTCTGGAAGCTATTCTTCTTCTTTGTTGTCTTAATCTAACTGCCCCATTGCTCACTACATCAACCACTAGTTTGCAAGCGTTTCTGAGCGTTATCCTAGATATGATTCCCAGGTCGAGCAAAGTATTATTTTTTCCTTCAGGAATATGTCAGTCACAGCTGGGATTGTGTATTTGTCACTTCAACAAAACTGACGAAATGTGTGAAAATTTAAAAGAGTATGCTTAGATGGTTTGGCCATGTTGAGAGGATGAATGAAGGATGAATTACACAAGGTAGTTGTGCGTGGAAATGGCGGGACGACATAAAGTCACCTTATTGGTTAGGTATACGAGAGGACGCCCTAGGACGACATAAAGTTACCTTATTGGTGAGGTATAATAATAATAATATTCCACAACTATCACACAATGCCATCTAGTCCCAAGCTAAGCAGAGCTTGTGTTATGGGTACTAGACAACTGAGAAACATACTTATATATTTCCAAATACATACATATTATAGATAAATTACACCCAGACACAGAACAAATGATCGTGCTCATCACACAAACATTTGTCCTGGGTGGGAATCGAACCCACGACCTCCGGCATAGCAGTCAGGGTCACTAACCACTAGACCAACCCGTGGGGAACTTAGGTGTGATGTTATGTAAGTAGCTTGAATGGCATTCTGCCCTAACAACTTATTATTGGTGATATCATCATGTGCCTAGCTTTTTCCCAACTATTTTAAGGTCAACTTTCAGTCCAACCAGACGTAGCTGATTACCAGTATTTTCCATGAAATAACTGTTCTCTATCCTCCAATATATAACTCCATTTGTGTAAGTTTAGTTGATTTTCGGGCTTCTGACATCCCGTAACGACTACCAAAGATTTAAAAAGGAACGAACGGTTTTACGTAGTTTATGACGGGCAGATAGTTTCGATATGTAATGAATGGTCTTCGGTTCGATTTCAGCAAGCGTAGCTCAACCTTCTATCAAACCGTGCGATTTATATTATTTAACTAAGAGCTTCCATATTTTTGATTGCATTACGAATATTTTACAATGAAATGCAAGTTATTTGCACACTTTGCTGCAAGGTTCTAGCAGCCTTCCTGTTCTGTTGTGGAACTATATTGTGCGCGTCATTATTAAGACTGGTTTATTATTGCATGTGATAATTAGTAAGTAGCAAATTATTTAAACGCACCTTAAGTATTTAAATTTGCGTGAGACATAATTATAGACATCAGTGGCGACGTGCGGCATTACGACCGTTCAAAAAAAAGTAAGCCGTTGGAATCTGACTATATTGACCTGTCGCCACTGATAGACATGATTTACGTTTTCTTGTTTCTATGTACAGACGCCAGCACATCAAGCTATAATATCATAAAATCTATCAAAGAAATCTGACAGATTATAATCTGTCAGATTTCTTTGATAGATTTTCGACTTTATTTCTAGAGCATTAAGTTCAAGGTTTATTGGGAAAAATTGACAGTTTCGGGCAGCTTGACCTGGTGGCGTCTGTACTTAATATCAGGTTTAATATGACCATTACTTACGATACCTAAAATAAGACCATTTCCAAAGTTAGGGCGAGAGTTTTCTGTCATTAATTTCTTAGTAGCAGCTTGAAGTCTGGAATAGGAATTGACTGTGTGTTGGCATATGATGGCTGTGTTATGAACATGATCATTTGTTCTGTGTCTGGGTGTAATTTATCTATAATATGTATGTATTTAGCAATATATGAGTATGTTTATCAGTTGTCTGGTTGCCATAGTACAATCTCTGCCTAGTTTGGGATCAGATAACGGTGTGTTGGTTATCCTAAGATATTTAAGATATGTTTATGCTCCCCCTGTCTCTCTATTACTAGTGCACACTATCGTGAGTGTACTGTATGTACATCCTGATACACGCTTAGGAGATAACAGGCGTTTTTTATGACCACGTTTCTATTTCAATTCCAAAATAATTCTCCAACTCATTTTACTTTCCGAAAAACCAGACCACCACCACGAAATTCTAATTTAAAAGATCATCTTAACTAAACAAGGCTCTCTAAATTCAATATTACAAGATAACTGGAGTTCTACCAAGTGATTATGATCAAATTTAAACTTGTGGAATCGGAAATTTCTTGGCAAAATGGGCCAAGTTTCTCCAACTGCCCGTAAGAAGGTGTTCCTTTGTCCAATTTGCAATAAAAATATTTTTTAGGGCTGTGTTACAGGTTAGAAAAGGTCTCTGGATCTTTTTTCTCATTTTTCTTATGGACTAATTAACTGGTTAATTGTGGGTTTTGATGTTGATCATTTTGAAGACTCCCTGGAATAAACTTACGAGTCTTTGATCTAAATTCTCATTTACGTCTATATCTATGTCATTATAATCATAATTTCAGCCGAAATTCGTCCACTGCTGGACGTAAGAGGCGGGGTTTGCCATAATAATTACGCTTAGAACTTGGTTTCGCAGTATGGTACTAAAGAGCATAGAGAACGCTGCTGCCTATTCACTAGTAAGCCTTTAGTCGCCTTTTATGACACCAACGGGAAGAAAAGTTCTTTGCTGTTTTTCGTCCAGATTTACTTTAGTGCAAACTAAATCTTGGTTTAGGTAACTGTGCTGTTCTTATTTTTATATCTTTCCTTATATTACTTATTTATTTGTTTATCCTATCCATCTTGCACAATAGGTATTATTTATGTTCTTTAGTACAACTTCGAAGTATGTTGTAGAGAAACCTACTTTATTTCATTCTGATCACCTTAAATCGTTGACAACCTGCAGCAACATATTTTTTTTCCCCTACTGAATATATATTCATATAGAACTGGCTCCTGCAGGCTATTTTCGTATTACACTCTCATAATGGCTATTCTTTTAATTTAAAAAATATCGTTATTTTGCACTTTTTCAAACAGGTTTTTCATCAACTACTTTTTCATATTCGAACATAAATATATGAAGCAACCATTTGTAGGACTGAAGCTATTTTTATTATTCTGTTCGACTCGCAACGCTTTCCAATCTTCTTTACCAGTGGAAGATATAGAAGAGTCAGTAGGAATACTCCGTAATAATCGAATAAATACGTACAATCGAGCGAAAAGAATTTATATTTTTTACTTATATTCATTCATTCGTTCGTAGACATCGCATATTATAAACCGCTGGGTCTAGAGACACGAAATTCTAATTAAGAGTTCCGTATTTTTATAGTACTGGATATTTTCTCAGTATTAGTTATCCAACAATACAATCTATACTATAATATTATAAAGCTGTAGAGTTTGTTTGTTTGTTTGGTTGAACGCGCTAATCTCAGGAACGACTAGTTCGAATTGAAAAATTATTTTTGTGTTGAATAACCTATTTTTTTAAAAACGCTATATAACATTACGCTACAATCAAAAGGAGTGGAGCAGCGACGAAAAATTATCGAAAACTGGCAGGCAATTTGATGCAACGGGAAGGGTCAGGGGAGCAAAAATTTGACGCAGACGAAGTCGCGGGCAGAAGCTAGTAAACAATATAAACAGGGTCAATTTTTATTATCTGGCAATACTATACCCTTTTTTTTTCTTTTTTTTTTCAGGATGGGAAATCATTAAATAACTTCTCCCGCTCTGGGCGGTGCGGGAGGGCGTGTCAGACTTTTACTGACTAAAACCCACCCATGTTCCATCAGTTGCCCGTGTGCCGGGGTCACGGTATCTCGCTTGAACAATCTCTCGACCCCGGCAGGCAATACTATATCCTCGCGTGGGAGTATCGATGTCGAAAAATAATAGATTTCAAAACATAAGTTTTTTTTTTTTTAAACATAATTCGATGGGTCACAGTCATTGCCCTAATCGATCAGCTGTTTTTGTACTTTATCGAGGAACAAAGACCTTCTTTTTAAATTACTTAAACCAAAGCAAAACAGATTTTAGATTGCTTATTACGTGTCAGTGTTATTTAAAGGTTTCGACAAAGTTGGAATCAGCAGCGTTGTGCATTTTTGATATTTTGGAATGGTTAGGGAATAATTTTGCACGAATTGCTTTAATTATCAGTATAAAAGTACTATCATTTATGTGGTAGAATACAATATTTATTTATTGCGCTATCGTACACAAACATGCCAATTTATATTACATTAAAAAGTTTATCTCTCAGAAAAATCAACTTCCATCCATAATTTCGACGACGGTCGAGCCATCAGCTGTCACCATCCATGAATGCGCGTGGCACGCTGTAACATAAACATACACGAACATTCGCGCAAGCGTCCTGCGCCGCCTAAACGAAACAGCAGGCGCAGGCATAAAGGACAATGCCCACATACTAGAACAACCGTGGCCCACAGTGAACACTTACAAATAGTGTAAGGAATGATAGTATAAGGTGTTATGAGCACCTTCTAGTACTTATCAGTTCAGAAAATAAGTCGCCATTTGGAAATAAAACAGTATTTAATTTTTTATCATTTTTAATTTTTTCACAAGCACTGACTTATTTTATACACTTACAATGACTTTTGAATGGTATTAACACAGTCATTGTTCATTTCAAAGTTACTTACTCATTTTAACCTTTGAATAATAGTCACCTTCTAAGTTTAAACAGTCTGGGGGAGTACACACAAAACCCATATATTAAACCTAGGAAGATCCCAGCGAGCAGTTCTTAAAGTAATGTACAAAAGGAATTTCCAGTATCCAACGGAGCAGCTATATAAGGATTGTATGGTATTAACGGTTCGACAACTTTATATCAGGAGAGTTCTGCTTATAAGCCACAAAGGCTCAACGTATGACCCGGTAAGACTGAAAAACAAACGCAGAAACGACCTAGTATTTGACCTGAAACCATGTAGAATTCTTCAGAAGACAACCGTGCTATATGGGTCCATACCTATATAACAAAATAAGTAAAAATACTCAGCTACATCACTTACCAATAAGTAAACTAAAACTTACCATAAATGACTTCCTTCTCTCTCAAAATTATGGAAATACTGAAAAACTTCTAGAAAGTATAAAATAATAAAATAAAGTCACACAACCCCATTCATACACCCGAACCCATACATACACATACACACAAATACACCACATCCCACACTACACATACATCACACATACATATGTTCATTCATAGATGCACACACAAGCATTAAGTAGCTATTAAGTAATTAATAAAAATAATAATAAATCATAATCATTTTTTTTTTAATATATATCATTTTGTAATGTTTACCTTTACATATATTTACTTTTGCACCGCACCATATATTTTATTTATTAATCAATCAATACTTATCATTTGTCCCAAACAACATCCCCCCCTCCCCCAACAATACAAAAGCTATGTAATGAAATAATGCTGATGTCACGTCAGTACATATACGTGTATATGACCATCTTTACAAACCAAGACCCTTCCGTGCCTCAGAAAGCATGTTAAGCCGTTGGTCCCGGCTGTCTTTTGTAGATCTTAGACAGTCGTTACGGGTCGTCAGAACCACGAAAGTCTGTCAGACTTTCATTCAGATCAGTCTTATCAAGAGGTATTGTATTACCTAGTAACTGGGTTGTGGAGGTCAGATAGGCAGTCACTCCGTGTAAAATACTGGTATTCAGCTGCACCTGGTTAGACTGGAAGCCGACCCCAACATAATTGGGAAAAGGCTAGGCAGATGATGATGAGCTGTAAGATTTGGTTACTTTCTCAATAAAGTAAAAGTATTTAGGTATTTAAAAATATCTTTTTTTACTTATTTAATACAAGCTTTTGCCAGCAGCTTCACCCGCCTATTATACGTATAAACCTTTCTCTTGAATCACTCTGTCTATTAAAAAAAACTGCATTAAAATTCGTTGCGTAGTTTTAAAGATCTAAACATAAGGACAGACAGAGGGAAGTGACTTTGTTTTATATTGTGTAGTGAAGTTAAATCACTATAAGCTTGCATTAGGACTGGCTATTGTTATTATCATAGTTTTCTAAAGGTATTGTTTAATGTAGGTGAGTAATATAATACTTACCTGTTGTGGAAGAACCCATTGCTATACAATATATATTTGTGAGTTGATGAGAGCGTAAGTGCCTCATATCCATTATTCAATTCGCATAGCGAACCTTGCTTGCGCCGGTTAATCCACGCGACGTGTTCGGGACAGCATAGTTACTCAGGTCCGAATTCGCGCCGAATTAATCATTAGTAAAAGCGGGACACCCGCAGTCCAAATGCATGCGAGGGAAAAAGTGAAGCCACGATCCAAGTTCGTGCAAGGATTGTCATTCTGGTGATATTGATCGGAGTCCATTGTCATAAAAAACCTCACAAAAGAACACAAACTATATTTTATATCTTTAACTATTTGTTTACTGGGTGTCAAATGTCAACTTCATTATCTGTCATAGAATAATGCTGCCATATTTTAAAATATAATCGATTACGTGAATCGATTATTGGTCTTGAACAATTTAATTTTATCTAATTACGGCAAAGCCATAAACAATACAACGATATTACCATTCCATGTTTATGTATGTTTGGACTATAAGATATCTGGTTTGAGATGTTTATGAACATAATTGTTTTGTCTTAAACTGGAGTTAGTTAGTTACGTTCACAGAAACTAAAATGGCCGTCATGATTATGACGGCGTGCCGTGTGATTACAATGCACGCCTTTGAGCACAGGGATTGATTTTTATAATTATTAATTAATCCGTAATCGATTAGACGTATTCAATATACGACTCGAAATTAAATTGACAATATACTAGCAACCCTAAACTTTGCCTGACAGTCAAACTCTCAGTGATAATAATACGTTAAATTACTTATTTATTGCTTATAATGACGGCGACTTAGTTAGAGATAGAAGTTAAACGGATAATTCCTGTTTTAAAAAAATATATTTTTAACTATCCTTCGAAACGTGTTCGGGTTGGGCCAGGAATAGGCATTGACCTTTCGCCGCGCCTTAGACAGAGAGGGGGATACTTCCTCTCCTACTCTCTGTCCGTCTTACGAATTTTCGATCAGGGTCACGTGTCCTGACGCGAGTTTAACATTTTTTACCCATTACAAAAAAAGTGCACAACGCCGCTAAAGAAGTTTTCACTTCAAAAACATTTAATTTCATAAACATAAACCTTATGCATAAACCGTGAATATCTACAGGTTTGTACGAAACCCTCGGTGCGAGTGGCCGACTTGCACTTGTCGGTTTTTTATGTCAGGAGTTTTCCATGTCGATTGCTTATACGTGGGTTAATTATTGCCACCAAAAATTTGACTGTGTATTAAGTCTAGAACTGAGGGGTAATTGTATAACTTGCTATCAATAGTGATCAGTTTCATTTTCATAGTTAAACAACATTCATTTCGTTATTTACGTTGCTGAGCCAACAGTTTATTCGAACAAATGATGCAATGAATTACAAATGAATGCATGATTGTAAAATCCCTCCTCAGACCACTTTTTCCGAAAACTTGTTTATAACGGATTTGTTTTCTCTATGGCAAAACACCAGTGGTGGCTTAGTGGTAACGGCCGCGACTTACGAGTAGTAGGTCGTGAGTTCCAACCCAAGCAGGCGCTTTACTTTGTGTAAATTATTTCATCGCCACTGCTCTCAAAACGGTGAAGGAAAACATCGTAAGGAAACCGGCATGTCTTAGAACCGAAATTCGAAGCCATGTCAAATTTATCAACCCGCACTGGGCCCGCGTGGTTGATTATGGCCCACTCCCTCCCACCTCCTCTCTGAGAGGAGGCCTGTGTCCCATCAGTGGGACCATTATAGGCTGCTGATGATGATGATGATGATGATGGCAAAACAAACCTTTTGAGTGTAAAAACACACCTTGTAACAAGATTATTGTAAAAACCCACCTCATCCCAAAACTTCAAAAATAAATTTCAATAAAACTATGTAATATTTATGCAACCCGCTTTTAACATACCATATTTTAAATGTTTTTTAATGAAAAATAGTTAAAAAAAAGAAGTTCTAGTTATATTTTTTTACACCAGACGGTTTTCTTTGATTTTCTGAACCTTTTGCATTTGGTCTGAGGTGGGTTTTTAAAATCATGCATTCAAATAATCTTCAATACGATTCAGATTCTGAATGATAGTGCGTTCCACAATTACAGTGCTGGTATTAATTAATTACCTTATTAGAAGATTTTTATGAATATTAATGACTAGCTTCTGCCCGCGACTTCGTCCGCGTCAAATTTTTGCTCCCCTGACCCTTCCCGTCGCATCGATTTGCCTGCTAGTTTTCGTTCACTTTTCGTTGCTGCTCGCTCCTTTTGAGTTATAGTGAGTCAACCTTAAAAGATAGACATATGCTCTCGCGGACTTTTTTTTAGAACTTTTTAAAAGAAACAATTCCGTCATACATGATTTTTGCATTACTTTAACCGTTTACGCAGCGCACGCAACGGAAACTCTCAAAAGGAATAAATTTTCCCCGTTTTTACAACATTTTTCATTACTGCTCCGCTCCTCTTAGTTGTAGCGTGATGTTATATAGCCTATAGCCTCCGTCGATAAATAGGCTACCCAACACAAAAATATTTTTTCAATTCGGACCAGTAGTTTCTGAGATTACCGCGTTCAATCAAACAAACAAACAAACTCTTCAGCTTTATAATATTATAGTATAGATTATTTTAAATTATGAAAGTATTATTAGTATTTTATGTTATTGCTAGTTACTAAATGTGTAGTGTATACTATCAGTATAACCAAGATGTTAAATTTAAATATTTGCAAGGCTGAAATGCCGAACATAGTGAAAGAAAGAAAAATGTGTTTATTGGCATTATAATCATTATAATAAAATTTAAAACTAAAAAAAAAACAGAAAGTAAAACAATGATAATAATGCCAAAAGGGCCTCAGCTCAACATAAACCTATCTATAGATTTTAAGAATTTATGTTAGCTACCTATATTTTTGCAAATCTATACTAATACTAATAATATATAATACTAGCTTTTGCCAGCGGCTTCGCCCGCGTGGAGGTCGGAAATTATCCCGCGGGAACATACTACCGGGATAAAAAGTAGCCTATGTCCTTTCTCAGGCTCTAAACTATCTGTGTTCCAAATTTCATGTAAATTGGTTGAGTAGTTTTCGCAGGAAAGCGAGACAGACAGACAGACAGACAGACAGACAGACCGACAGACAGACAGACAGAGTTACTTTTGCATTTATAATATTAGTATGGAAGTATGGATAGTATGGATAGTATGGAAGTATGGATATGGAAGTATGGAAGTATGGATTATAAAGCTGAAGAGTTTGTTTGTTTGTTTGTTTGATTGAACGCGCTTTCTCAGGAACTGCTGGTCCGAATTGAAAAATTATTTTTGTGTTGGGTAGCCTATTTATCGAGGGAGGCTATAGGCTATATAACATTACTACAACTACAACTACAACTAAGAGGAGCGGAGCAGTAATTAAAAATATTGCAAAAACGGGGAAAATTTATTCCTTTTGAGAGTTTCCGTTGCGTGCGCTGCGTAAACGGTTAAAGTAACGCAAAAATCATGTATGACGAAATTGTTCCTTTTAAAAAGTTCTAAAAAATAATCCGCGTGAGCATATGTCTATCTTTTAAGGTTGACTCACTATAACTCAAAAGGAGCGAGCAGCAACGAAAAATGGTCGAAAACTAGCAGGCAAATCGATGCGACAGGAAGGGTCAGGGGAGCAAAAATTTGACGCGGACGAAGTCGCGGGCAGAAGTTAGTGAATATATAATTATCATTTATTCAAGATAGAACACTTACTAACGCAGGTGAGCACTAAAGGATTTTTCAAAAATCATGCCATAATATGGTTAAATAGAGTATGAAAGTTGGTAATTTTTGCTAAAGCAAATCCCATCGGGCCGTCCCACGGCTTGTAGTGATATAATTTTCGTTTGAATTTCGTTCACTTTCCTCACGCAGATATAATATCACATTACGCCTTGTTTCCCCGTAGGGTTGGACAGAGATACCCATAGTACACAAACATTTCGCCTGTTATGTTTAAGTCTCATGTAATAGGGGGCGAGCCTATTACCATCAGCCGGGCACAAATCCAGACTCCGGGCTGCTACTGAGAAATTCCAGATGGAAAAACCCAATAACACTTTGCCCGACCTGGGAATCGAACCCGGGACCTCGAGCTCAGCAGTAGCGCTTGCTACCACTAGACCAACGAGGCAGTCAGATATAATATTTTTCTAGAAATATAGGCTAGGGCGTTAGTCAATCTACATAAGGCCAAAATAATATATGAGCTTTGTATAGATTACGTTAAATATTTACGTTCAAGGGCAAGATAGAGCCAGATGTAAGCAAATATATTATTGTCAAAACTTTTTTACAAAAATATTCTTGTTTTTCACTTTTGATTTATTTGTCTGTAAATGTTAGCGCAATGTTATGCATGTTATGTATGTGTGTTGTTTTATTTTTATTTTTATCTTTAATATAAAAATAAAAGGCTGTATAGAAACTTGGCTTTTTTACGATCTTTGGAAAGTACTGTAGGATCCAACCAGCCGGCCAATGGAGAAATTGAACAAACAAACTGTAGAAATAAAATTCTCATGAAGGTCTGGCCAGGTAAAGGAAGTCTTATGAAAAATAAATAATTTTCGTAACGAAATAACTTCTCAAGTCTAATCGCACACAGTTAAACACATAACATTATTTAGTAGCCATAATGAATTACATACGAAACTCATAAAAATTAAAAAAGCACATCAAGATTCACCGTGGCAGATCGCCGTCCTTCCGTCTTTGCCGCCGAGGCCCACTACGCCGTCCTAATCCATATCCACCCCGACCCTTGCTCGAGCAAGCCCGCTCCGCTGAGCTTGTAGCAATAAATTCGAACCATATAATAATAATTATTCCGATACAGCCTGCCCCTTGCTTCTCTCTTCCAGCGACGCCCTAAGCCGAAGTTTGTACCCTACAGGGGGTGCCCTTAGCGAGTAGTCACTCTAATTTTAAGCCCCAGCTGGAGACCTTAATTTATTAAGGTAGCACAGGCAAGTCCGGTTAAGCAGCTGACAACTTCATAGGTTGTCATGGGAGACTTCATTCCAAAAAAAGTGGTGAAATAGTAAGTAGTGAGAACAATAAAGCAAAATAAACGAGCAACACTAAATCAAAATGATTAACAGAAAAAACATGCATTGCGTGTCATAAACAAGTCTGGAAACTTCTTTATATAGAGTACATAATATGCTACGTTTAAAAAAAGAAGAAAGAAATAAAATACGTTACGTACATAACCAAATATTATAATTTAATAAAGACTGTGAGAACTCTTATTATTGTGCTGGTAAATTAGATCAGTCAGATTCAATCAGTAGAGTCAACTAAATCAAGTATTCCCAATTTTTCAAATTAGCGCCAGTTTGCAACGTAATCAACGTTTCAAACTGTGCGCTAACTACATTGTTCACCATTAGGCTTCTATATTTTTATAATTTCACATACATCGATCCAAGAATCATATAAGTGGGCACTTAAGGATTACTTATAATCATAAATCCGAACTACTCGAGCTAATTCGCCAAACCAGCCAGCAGAATTTCGAAGTTCGAATATGAAAATCATTAAAATCCATTCCAGAAGCGAGGGGCGGTTACACGGAATTCCAAATTTAAATTGTCCAGTGCATTTGCATAGACACAGCTGTCGCACAGTCGCACATTTCCATTTTGACTTGGTTATCTATATGCAGCGGACGGCTTTTGGCAGCCGATAATAGACTCTCTCCATGGTGTTTGAGTTTCGAATAGGATTTTGTTTTTTTTTTCTCGCTCTGGAATTTATAGATGAGACTGGGAGTCAAGCTTTTCGAATTTTAAACGTATTCGGCTATTTCAAGAGACAGGAAATACGAGCAGTGAATTTAAAAATTTAGAATTCTATTTTATTATCATGCTATCGCTTGCAAAATATGCAATTAGATTAGAATGGGCAAGACTTAGACTAGTACCGTTTTTGATACAACGTATAGGTAGGTATTTACCTATTACCTGGTATCTACTAAATGAAAATTATAATTTACCAGATTTTAAAAGCCTATTTGCCCACGTTGAGGTTGAAAATCAAAGTATCCTAGGTATTAGACCAGGTTATAAACTATATGCACAAAATGTCATCCGATACCGTTCAGCTGCTATTGTGTGATTGAGCAACAAACATTTCATTATACAAACCAGCACATTTACAATATAAAGTAGGATAACATTTTCCACACAGCTTCATAAAATAAACAAACAGCGATGTTATTGCAATACGATTATTTAAAAACAGAAAACCACTTT
Organism: Aporophyla lueneburgensis; assembly: GCA_932294355.1. Lineage (NCBI taxonomy): Eukaryota > Metazoa > Arthropoda > Insecta > Lepidoptera > Noctuidae > Aporophyla > Aporophyla lueneburgensis. The sequence continues at coordinate 10,801,181 of OW028755.1, forward strand.
TAAATTATATCTACCATTTACACCGTTAAACAAATAAATGTACTAAACACACAAAAATAAGCTTCACCATACAGATTAAAGTAAACATCCACAATATTGTAGCTGTACTCAAAACAAAATCATTTAAAATGAAATATAAAAATTGGATAATCGGGAAAACATAAAAAAAGCTGTCGAGATGATCGTTAGTTTTAATGGACAGATTGATCTAAATAAATCAAAAGATTGTTTACTAAGAACACATTATATAATCAAAATATTTTACACTATTTTTTTTTATTGCCAAACACTTTATTTTTATTTATTCTTTTAAAGACGAGAGAAAATTGTAAACACTTCTTTTTCTTTGCATAGTTTTTCCTGTAGGCCTAGGTTCAGAGTACACGTAATGTAAATTAAAATAATTTTAAAATTGTAAATATTTGTAAAATACAGTATTTACATAGTCAACTTACATTTTATAATATCTGTAGGTGACAATGCTTTATTATTTTTCCAAGATTATTATAACATAATTTAAAAGGTAGTCGTTCGAATATAATAATTGGATTAAGTATATTAAATTATAGAATAATAATTGCACTTGTCAAGTACAAAAACATCAAATCGAAACCGATCGATCTTGTCAAATTCGAAGACATGTGACATCTACCAACCCGCACTGGGCCCGCGTGGTAGATTACGGCGCGCTCCCTCTCACTGAGAGGAAGCCTGTGTCCCAGCAGTGGGAACATTATAGGCTGGTAATGAATTGCACTTGTCACACAAATAATACTGAAATGATTTAGAATAATTGTAGTTTTAGGAATAAATAATAGTTTAAAAAACTAAAAAACACGCTTCTATAGAAAACCAAACTAAAACGTAGAAAATAATGGGAAAAAGCGTGTGATGCTTGATATCTATTAAAATACCTCAAAAAGCACCCTACGCTTTTTTCCGTTATTTTCTACTTTTTAGTTTGGTTTTTATATAATTTATTTTCAATTTTTTAGGGTATTTCGAATTTTGTGACGTATGTCAGCGTAGTTTTTGAATTTTGTTACATATGTCAGCGTAGTTTCCAAAACAGTTTTTTGCTGTCCTGGTAACCCTGGCAAGGATAATGGCACAAATTTATGAAAATATTGTATTGTCATAGGTCCTCGACAAGTTTATCGAGTTTAAATGAAATCTGACCGTTCGAAGGGGGTCAAAATCGAGTCCAAAGGAGTCGGTAACAAATATACAGGTGAAGCTAATAAAAAGCGTGTAAAAATGTTAGAATTCAAGCTACGTTTACATCCTGCGTTTGTGATAGGTGACAAATAGGTTAAATATGAGCCAAACTAGTATTAAAAAAATTGTATACATTCTATTTCGTTAAATAACAAAACAAAACCCGATCATCACTTTGGCACGCCATTCTTCACACAGCAACGGTTTTGCCGGAACAATCCATAGTTCAGGCTTAGTTGGATTTTTTTGTTGGATATATCGGAATTGTTTGTAGATATACAAGATTGCATGTTCGGAGTACAGAATCCTGATCCGCTGGTTTTGAAATAACAAACCATAAATTTTTATTGTTTGCGTGCGTTGAGTGACTATATCATTATATTTTGTGATAAATTTTGTAATTAGTAAATATTTTTTTAGTAAACTACAACAACGAAATTATTGATGACGTTTCCAACGTATACGTTACATAATGCTCCTTCATAAAGAAAGAAAAAAATACATGCTTATTTTTATAACCCACATTTGCTAACAAGGTCTGAGTATAATTATATTCCATAATTAAGCGTAGACGCCATATTTTCCACGAGCGAGCGCAAAACATTTTTTTTACGAAACGTAAAAAGGGAGAACGTTCCGAAGTTCACGCGTATATTTTTTATTTTTTGATCAGTACAAAAAACAGTATTGCTATCTCCCAAGAGACGAGCCTCAACATAGCGGTTTAGTGAGTTTCGTTCAAGTTGAGTTTCTTGTTTAACTTTGTTAGGTACTTGTACCTACACAGATTGTTTGCGGTCAGAATGTAATACACTCAACTAGCGAGTCATGAAGGAAGGTATCGGATGGTGTGATAATCGATTTGGGTTCGAAAACTATCAATTACCGAACTATGAACGCAAAAGGAGGGTAATGATGGGTAGCTTGAGTAAGACATACCTATCTGCATAAAATAAAATGCCCGTTTATCCTGTATGGTTAGCCAGAGATCCCACACATTTTGCCAGTTATATTAAAGCACAATGTCATAGGAGGTAAGCCAACAGAAAAAAAAAACCGGCCAAGTGCGAGTCGGACTCGCGCACCGAGGGTTCCGTACAAACCTGTAGGTATTCTCGGTTTAAAAATATATTTTTTTTTAAATTTTTATATTTTAGTTCATTGAATGTAAGGTAAATTGCGGTTTACGATTTATGACGTTTTAAAAAAAAAACTACTCACTCGATCTCGTTCAAACCAATTTTCGGTGGTAGTTTACATGGTAATGTACATCATATATTTTTTTTAGTTGTATCATTCTCTTATTTTAGAAGTTACGGGGGGGGGGGGGGGACACACATTTTACCACTTTGGAAGTGTCTCTCGCGCAAACTATTCAGTTTAGAAAAAAATGATATTAGAAACCTCATTACCATTTTTGAAGACCTATTCATAGATACCCCACACGTATGGGTTTGATGAAAAAAAACATTTTTGAGTTTCAGTTCTATGTATGGGGAACCCCAAAATTTATTGTTTTTTTTCTACTTTAGTGTGAAAATCTTAATGCGGTTTACAGAATACATCTACTTACCAAGTTTCAACAGCATAGCTCTTATAGTTTCGGAATAAAATGGCTGTGACATACGGACGGACGCACAGACAGACAGACAGACAGGCAGACAGACAGACAGACATGACGAATCTATAAGGGTTCCGTTTTTTGCCATTTGGCAACGGAACCCTAAAAAGGGGTAAATCTCCAGATTCTGGACTGCTATTAAGAAATTCCTGAGGGAAAACACTATGTTTGACTCGGAATCACGTTTTTCTGTATCTGTTTTGCTATTGTAAGTAATGCGACAAAAATTGTGTACATAATTTTGACTGAAATGATGATGCTGATAAGATGGGGAGATAATACACTATATCGACGAATATATATATCTGAGCCACCCAGTTTCCTTCCACAGTCATTGAGATTAAAGCCTTTATACCCAATAAATAAGTCAACTATCAAAATGCATGCTTTCCCTGTTTGGTAAGAGCCCATTCTCCTCCAAAGGCAGATTTTTTTAATGTCTTTTAAAATGCCGTCTTCAAATAATTCTACATCTCAGCCCCAAGTCTACGCCAGCGAACTCCCAGTTCCTTTACAAGATTAGGAAATGAGCAAGTTTCAAGTGAATTATCTCCGCAAGGTCATACTGCGGCTCTTTTTAAAAACTTCAGACCTCTGGGATCAAGGTTTTAAGCGTGATTGATTAAATCATGATGAGAAGCGTTGGAGAAAAATGTGGTACTGTTTTATCTATGGAATAATTTTATAAAAATACCGTCATTGTATTAAGGATGCACTCGATAGGTCGCAGGCATTATGTTGGTGAATTTATGAAGTTGACAACGACGCAATTGGGGCTTTTTAACCGACTTCAAAAAAGAAAGAGGTTCTCAATTCGACTGCTTTTTATGTTTATTAGCTCATAACTTTTGTCTGGATGAACAGATTTTGATGATTCTTTTTTTATTAGAAAGCTGGTGCTTCCCGTGTGGTCCTCTTTCAATCTGGTTCCATTCTGACAATGTCATCAATGTGAAAACCATATAAGTCTTAAATTTGCACTAAGTATGTGCGCGACAAATGGACGAATAACCCAATAAGATTAGTGCGGGGTACATACCATAACTAAAATTAAAAAAAAATTACAACCGACTTCCTACAGATCCTAAGACACCGACTTCCAAAATTAAAGTTATTTTTCACTTTCTACTGTTTTTTTAAGGAAGTCAGTTGTTTTTTTTTTTAAGTTTTTGTTAGTAATTTCTAATGAATTTACTATCCCGAAATATGCGATTCGACACTTCTAAATAATACTATATTTTCTATAGGCAATTCGTACATGACGATTGTCACGATTTTCATTTAATATAGTAAAAAAAAAGAAATATTTTTTTTACAAGACAAATTGAGAAAATGTATCAAAAAAACAATTATGGTGTTATTAGCCGTCAAGTATTTTGCTGATGTATTATATCAATATAACTAAATTAAATTATTAAATATCTGTAATGCATTAAAATATTGATCATGAGGTGCAATAATTTCACTAGATTGTCTCGTACCAGATTTAGTCTTACAAAAAATGCATCTGGAAGGTTTCTAAGTGTTTTTTAAAAGAACTTTTTTTTTACAAATATTGAAGCGTCTGCTACGAGGCATTCTGTAAACTTAGGTGAAGAGAGCTTGAAGTTAGCTGTCAGTAGTGTCATACTCTAGCATAGCTGGTGAATTGAGAAATGCTATTATTCTGTGAATGACTATTTTAATGATACTGACCTTTGTACTAAACAATTCTTTTTTTTTGACGTGCCTACCTATTACTGACATTGTAATTTATGATTATTATTCCAATTGTATTGTTGCTTTTTAGGTTAATAAATTATTATATGAATGTGCAGTGCCGAATATGTATAAACAATCTTATAAAATAATAATATTAATTGTCGATCTGTATTAATAATGTTGCTAATATAAGGATCACCCATATTTTTTTATCACTTCTTATTTACTGTACCTGCAATCTATGCAATTAAAATTTTACTTTATTTTGACAGCTCACTTCAAAAATGCTTCACCTAAGTTCTCACGGGGAAACATTTACAGAATAGACCGCCTGCTTCAGTATAAACTACGAAGAATACGTAGAAAGTGTGAAGTTTCCAACACATACGTGGCTCGCTAATAACTACTAGAGTTCTATTCTATTCTATTTTTATGAAATGGCAAGTAAAGCCGATTTCGACTATTCTGCCAATGTCTAAAGTGAGTTGGAGGAACAAGTGTGCATAATTTAGTATGATAAAAAATAAAAAAAAAACAACTGGAGACACAAGTGAAATTCTTCGATTGATACAGTTGACACACAGTGTAGATCTTGATGGGTTAGTACGGGACTGAAACAAACAGACAATAAATATAAATAAATATAGAAATTGTTAAAACGTAAAATATAGGTACGTTTACCACACCCACACAGACAGATTAACTTATAATTTTATGTCATTGTGACGGATGAAGGACATCAACGCCACAAGCAGATCAGGAGAGGAATATGTTAGCAAAGAGGGGAAATTAATGGGAAGAGGGATTTTAAATTTAGGGAGACGGCTATATAGATCTAAAAGGGGAGCATTGTTTGAGCATTCAAAAAAGATGTGATCCAGCGTGCCTTCCTCCAAACCGCATTCGCAGAGAGAGGAGTCACGAACATGGATTTTTTGTAAAAACACTACAAAAAGGGGTACTACAAAAACCTAGACGGATACGACAAATGGTTGATACAATGGATTTAGACACTTTTTTGTAATCGTAGAACCAAGGTTTTGGCTTTATCATTGGTTGTACTGCATAATAAAACTTGCCCTTTCTTTTTCCAGAGACATTCCACTGTTCTTGCCAAGAAGATTGGAGATTAACTCTTGGAAGGTTAAGCAAGTCATACCCCTGAAGGGTATTGTGGGTGAGGTCAGCTACTGTTGATGAGCAAGCATCCTTGGCCAAGGCGTCAGCGTACTCATTACCCTTAATGCCACAATGGCTTGGTATCCAAACTAACTGAACCTCTTTTTGACTACTAGCACAAGATAATAAAGACTTTTTAATTTTTAAGATAAGGGAGCTATGTAACTTACTTTTGAAAGGATTTTGTACTAAGGCTTGCAGGCAGGTGGAGGTGTGCCCAGCCTGGGCGGGGCACCGCCGTGTCCTCGTGGAGGCGATCGGCGGCGGCGACCTCTCGCGTCCGGCCCTGGTGCGAGCCATGGTACGGAGCGAGAGGGAATGGGAAGCCGTCACCTCCTTCTGCGAAGCAGTAATGCTCGCGAAGGAGGAGGCGGGGCGCGTGAGGGAGTGGCAGTCTCTGCGCCCTCACGTCCCTAGCCGCCGCAGGAGGAGACGCCCCGGGCGTCGGGAGTCGATTGCGGACTCCCGGCCACCGTAGGCGCGAGCTTGCGGGTGGCGAGCAATGGGTAGCTCGCCGCCCGGTAAGGACCAGGCTCGGGTCGACGGCGCGCAGTGTTCCACGCGCGCCTCAAAGAGATGTCAGCAGCAGTGTAGGGGTCTACTAGGACCGATGCCTGCCAGGGTCGCGTGATTGTTCGAAAGAGATACCGTGACCCTGGCACATGGGCAACTGATGGAACACGGGTGGGTTTTAGTCAGTAAAAGTCTGACACGCCCTCCCGCTCCGCCCGGGGCGGGAAAAGTCATTTGATGATTTCCCATCCTGAAAAAAAAAAAAAAAAAAAAAAAAAAAAGGCTTGCAGGCAGCTAAGAGAGTCTGTGAATATAACAGCTTTCTCGATTTTGACGTGTGACTCTATAAAAAGACAAGCTTCTAATATAGCCACACATTCTCCAGTAAATACGGAAGATTCCTTAGGACATTTATATTGTAAAATTATTCTGGAGCTTTGGTAATAGACCGCAGCTCCAATGTGGGCAATATCTGTTAATTTTGAAGCATCTGTAAAAAATAATTGGAAAACATTCCATCTCTCACCGACCACCGCATTGAAGGTCAAATTAGCTGATGGGGAATTTTTCGAGATGCCAATATCAAAAACAATTTTTGGAATGTAACTTAAAACTTGATAGGTGACATTAAAAAGGGGTAATCTGGGATACTGAACAATCGGGCATACTAAATTTAGGGTTTGTCTAAAAGATTTCAGAAGTAATGGGATCTCTTTATTTTTCCAATATTTTGAGCTTCTGCATAAGGCATCTAACTCATTCAATTTACCTATAAGAGGATGGGAAGACCTACATATTAACCTTGATACGAAACGGGAGGCAAGATATTGCCGTCTTAGGGTCAGAGGAGGTTCAGCACACTCGACCTGCAATGCGTTAACGGGGGAAGACTTCATACAACCTGAGATGATTCGAAGGCACTTAGATTGAACCTTATCCAGCCCAACCAAAGCACCTTTACTGCACGGAATCAGGAGGTATGTTCCATAGTCTAGAACACTACGAACCAAGGCATTGTATACTAATTTCATGGTGTAGGGGTGAGCACCCCACCAAACACCCGCAAGAACTTTTAGAATTGGAATGGTTCTTTCACATTTTTGAGTTAAATAATTAATGTGGTATTTACCGGTTAGTTTTGTGTCCAAGATGACGCCTAAAAACTTTACTTTATTCACTATTGGAATATTTTGGCCTAAGATGTTCACTGAAACTTGAGGGATGACTCGTTTGCGAGAGAAAATTACTGCCGAACTTTTTGGTGCAGATAGTGACAGGCCATGGCTTAAAAGCCATTGATTCAAAGAAGCCAGAGAGAGGCATAGAGATGACGACGCGTCAGATATGGAGGTATCTGTCACATACAGTGCAATATCGTCGGCGTATTGTAAGATCTGACAATTATTATTATTAAGGCAACTACTAGAGTTGAGCGATAAAGCACGCGTTATTCAATGTTCGAAGGTTTACTTTGTAACTTGTATCAAATAGCATGCAAGAGGGAGCCAAGAAATTAAAGTAAATTTATATTTACGTGGAGAAGTTCTCATGGATGTCTGTCACCTTAATTATTCAAATACGCCAGGAAAATAAATAATACCACGTCTGTAATTCGCCAAGGCGTGACGCAGAGAAGTATTCATGCATTTTGCCAGTATTTATTGTTTAATTTCCATTCAAAAGGTGGCAACCCTATTGCTATCAACCGGGTATAAATCCAAACACCATGTTGCTACTGAGAAATTCTTGATGGAAAAACTCAAAAACACTTTTTCCGACCTGGACGAACAGAATCTACGAGCTCATTCTCAGCACTAGTGTTTGTGACTAACTACACTTACAAGGCAGGGAATGAATATAATAAAATATAATTTTAACTATCTGCCAGAATCACTGACTAAAAAGTAGGGTGGAGTGAAAATGTATGGAGAATATTTTTTTGTTTTTTTTTTTTGTAATAGCATAACGGTAAAAAGCTGCCTATGGATGAGTTAATAAAGTATGTTAAATAACATTTATGTATTATAATGATTCGAGGTGCCCCAGAACGAAAGAATTTTGAAAAAAGTAAAATTTCGTTCATTTTTGACAGCCACATTCAGATGTATATAAACCTAAATAATGTATTGGAATAGTATTTGTTGTGTTGCTTGAAACCTACATTTTTATGTAATAATAAAAAAAATATATAAAATTTTGGAGTTTATGGTGCCCCAAAACCTCTTAAAACCAAAATAATACAAGAATTTTATGATAAAAATGCGATTAATATTAATTAAATATTTATGAAAAAAAAAAAAAAACAAAATAGCCCATCAAGTAGAAAAATCACGTTAAGTGTTATAAAAAGGCATCATCTGACATGATGACAGTCTAACCCTGATATAACCATTACGTTTTTCTTCTCCACATACAGCACCTGAAGCTTCAGTTACGAGTGTGATGCCACGCTCCACGGCTTGAGTATGACAGGGAAAGAGTGCTTTATTCTCTTTCGTTCCAAGGCCATTTTCTACAATTTCTTTCAAGGCTTCAGCAGATAAACTCTTAGTTAAAGGCCACTCAGTAACAGTAATCTGACTATAGTGCCAAGTAATAATGTCAGTATAATGGGGAGCATCGAAATTAAATGATGGAACTTTAAATTTTCGGATTCCTATGACTTTCTGTGACCTTGCTTTCAGAATACGTCGGCATGCCAGTTCCCGTATCACTTGGTTGTCATCTGCAAGCATAGATAAAAGAAGATTTTCTAGATGACCAAAATATCTATTTTTTTGTATGACTGGATCACTCACTTTTTTCAAAATGTCGTTTAAATAGCGACTATAATTCATCGTTAACCACAAGTGCTGTGCTCCATTTAAACACGAAGGATTGCATTTGATTTGAAACCACATTCGCACATAATCTTTCATCACGAAATTGGCTAATAATAATAAGTAGATTCTCTTCCGGATCAGTCTTTGTGACATATAATCGTAAGATCTTGTTCGCAGTCGTTAGCCACCTGGAATGGTTGACTAGACCGGGTTCTCTATTTGTCAGGTCAGAAGGGAAAATACCAGTGCTAATAGCAGTCATTATCTCAAATAGATATGTTTGATCGGAGCTTAAATCAAATAAAATATTTAGCGTAACAACAGGAAGTGGCGTGGGTATAACGGCTTTCACAACTGGCTTTTTTTCACATTGTAGCAGTCCAGATCCAATTGGCCCTGAAAAACATCGAGGTTCCGTAGTTTGACCGCCCAAATGTATCAAAAGGTGTCGTAGTGGCAATTCATTCGAATGTAGTACACAGATGAACCATTGTAACGGTTTTTTAATCTCTACCTCTAGCAGGCTAATGACGCCGCCTTTAGATCCAGTATTTACAACTGTCCCATCACAGTTCACTACTGACAAAGCACTCAACCGAGATAACATTTAAATATTTTATAATACTTTCTTTGATTGTCCTAGTCGATCCTGTCTGCACCGTGATATGACCAAAGAAAACGCTCCCTGGTTCCGATACAATAACGTAATGATCTTCTATTTGCTGTTTTCTATACCATTTATCTCCTTTTTTGACTGTTATCAAAGTTTTGTCTTTTCTACCGTCAAAGTAAAGACCAGGTATAGGTTGATTGCGGCTCAATTTTTTCAAAACAGCTCTTTTCTTTGCTCTTTCCCGTCAAACCTTCGAATGATCTATCACATAGGTCACTTGATGTAATAATGCCATGCATCTTTCAGGATAGCAGAAGCTATAATAGCGGCAGACCTGTCAGAAACTCCAGTACGATCGTAGGCAAGAGCTTAAGATGGGAGATTTATTCGCATCTGTTTAGATGATGGCTCAACAACATTCTGTATTTGTTCTTGATACGATTAATACAATGAAAAGTAGTTTCTCCCAAGAATGCTTACTTGTGACTGAAAGGGTAATTCAATAAAGGTTGACTTATTTATTAATGATTGGATGCGTTCAAAAACAAAAAAAAACAATTTCTACGTTTTGTTATTAAGTTTAGCACTTGGTTTTGCACTATCGAAAACTGACAAGATTCGGATTTTTTTTTTAAGCTTAGTCCTATCGGGGGCACCTTTAAATATAAACAAACACAAAAAATTTTTTTCGCTTTTGCTTGTTGTGCCTATCACGCAACTTTTTGCGGGTATGCCAAACTGAAAATCAAAAAATAAAATTTTCACTCCACCCTACTAAAAAGAAAGAAAAACAAATGTATAAAATCATATAAATTATGTTAGTACATTTTGTAGATAAATGACCCTCAAAACAGAGCTTCCTCTCTCCTTTTGCTATGCTCTACAGCAGGGTTCTTAATGATCTAAATTAAATAGTTACCTCCTTAATACACATAATGGTAAAGCAATAAAGATTTTGAATATTGAGTAATCAAACAAAACATGTTTTTTTTTTTTTTTTTTTTTTTTTTCAGAATGGGAAATCATCAAATGACTTCTCCCGCTCTGGGCGGAGCGGGAGGGCGTGTCAGACTTTTACTGACTAAAACCCACCCGTGTTCCATCAGTTGCCCATGTGCCAGGGTCACGGTATCTCTTTCGAACAATCACGCGACCCCGGCAGGCATCGGTCCTAGTAGACCCCTACACTGCTGCTGACATCTCTTTGAGGCGCGCGTGGAACACTGCGCGCCGTCGACCCGAGCTTGGTCCTTACCGGGCGGCGAGCTACCCACTGCTCGCCACCCGCAAGCTCGCGCCTACGGTGGCCGGGAGTCCGCTATTGACTCCCGACGCCCGGGGCGTCTCCTCCTGCGGCGGCTAGGGACGTGAGGGCGCAGAGACTGCCACTCCCTCACGCGCCCCGCCTCCTCCTTCGCGAGCATTACTGCTTCGCAGAAGGAGGTGACGGCTTCCCATTCCCTCTCGCTCCGTACCATGGCTCGCACCAGGGCCGGACGCGAGAGGTCGCCGCCGCCGATCGCCTCCACGAGGACACGGCGGTGCTCCGCCCAGGCAGGGCACACCTCCACCGTATGCTCCACCGTGTCCTCCAGACGATCCTCGCAATGGAAACACCCGGACGTATCCTCCCGCTTTATCCTGAACAGGAACCCATCGAAGCACCCATGCCCGGTGAGAACCTGCGTCAGGCGGAAGGTGAGGACGCCGTGACGCCTCTCTATCCACTCCTCAAAGAGGGGACTTACCGCCGCAATTGTGGCGTGCCCAAACAAAACATGGTTAGCTTCGTAAATGAAGAAAAAGTGAAGTGATCGATTTTTTAATAAAAATACAACTCAGCGCTCACGTACGTTTAATAAATATATTTCTAAAATTACTGAATCAACTTTTAGGATTAAATTGCAAACAGAAAACAATCATTATGACACAATTATAGACTTTAAATTCAAACCAATCATTATCTGCTTAGCCTTGTCCTAACTTGTTGGGTCGGATTCCAGTCGGATGCATCTGAATACCAGTATTTTACCAAATTCAATCCATTCTCCTTTCAAAAAGTTTACCCAATCCAATTAGACTTTATGTTATCGAGTTGTAATCCGATTTTCATTCGATTATTAATTGTCTGCATTGAGTCAAAGAGTGATCAAAGAGATATACCAATTAAGAATCCCAAATAATAATTGAGGACGAATTTCACCAATGAAAATGAACGCAATTAGTACCGCACCGTCTAACCTGCATACAAGACTTGTCAGTATTATTATTCCACGAAAAAAAAAGAAAAATTTGTTGTAAAAAAGATCAAACACACAAAAAAAGAAGCAGTTGGAAAACATGAGTCACAACCACGCAAAACGGCCATGGCTCAGTATAATGTTGCGACCGTAGCTCAGACAGCGCTGGTTTTCAGTGACACCTGGCACTGAGGTGATGACGTCGCCCGGCGCAGCAAACAATAAGTAAAAGAGTAAGCTTGTACTTAACAAATACTTAAGTCTAAATGTAGTAAATATAATATTAACAGTGATAACACTGACACGTCCTGAACGTGGTTTAGACGGACTGATCGCAATTAGTTCATTGGTGAAATTTCCCTTTAGAAATTATTAACGCTATAGGATTGAAATCCTTTGAAGTATATTTTGCGTATAATGAATTATATTTCAAATTGATTAATGCTTTGTTGGTGTCAGAGAACGCTGATGGCGCGATTTTGGTCATACTGTTGAATTGAAACGGTTGTTTTTGTTTGTTTTATGAAAGCATACGATTTTTGTTGTTGCAGTTATAGCATTGCTGTTAATTTGCTTAAAAATAATACTTTATTGGCAATATAATATTAATTTTTAAGGAATCGGGCAAAATATATTATGCGCACAGACAACATGAGGAAATCTCTGCCAGCATCTGTGTGCCCTTCCATATTTAACCTATAGATCAAGAGCAAAAATGCATCAAATGGGAACGCTTGTTCTATAATAGACCTCATCCACTGCTTTCCGTCAGTCGAGATTGAGGTCAAGAACAGGCCCACTCATATATGAAAAGAAAAAAAAAAACAGGCGGGCATCCACCATTTAGGATGATGGCCCACTCTCTCTCACAAAGAGGAGGCTCGTTACCCAGTGGAAACGTTATAGCTTGATCATAACATTGAGAGAAACAACAAAATAACAGAGAGTAAAACACGTTACCCAAAACTCGAAAGACGACACTGAAACTTTCACCTCTACCCCCTTTAAGTTTGCCCAAAAACCACTAACTACTTAATTCAATCTCTCCCACACCGCCGACCAAATATTTAACATAATGACTTGCTACTTCTCACATAACGCCGTCCTTCCTTGCAAGCAGCCTCGAAGATAACACCGTGCTTCAGAATTAATTAGTTCACTAAAAACTTCACTCGTTCCGCAAATCACTAAATAGATTGGTACAGAAGGTTTTCTCGATACATCGAGTGAAAACTGGCGCTTGCATATATGCGGAGGTAAAAAGCCAACAGTGTGTTTTTTTGACGTGCTGAGATGTTGGATTCTCAATGCTCAGTTCAACATTGAGAGTTCAAAATCCAAAGCACGATAAAATCTCACGATGTTTTATGTCAACTTTTTTTTGTGCCATCCACAATCTTCAAATGACGTCTTCCGCTCTTGGGTGGAACGGAAGGGCGTGTCAGACTTTTATTGACTAAAACCCACCCTTCTTCTTCCTTCAGTTGCCCATGTGCCAGGGCCACGGTATCTCTTGCGAACAAATCTCGCAACCCTGGCAGGCATCGGTCCTAACAGACCCTTTCAGTACTGCTGACATCTCTTTGAGGCACATGTGGAACACTACGCGCCATCGACACGGGCCTGGTCCTTACCGGCGAGCTACCCATTGCTCGCCGCCCGCAAGCCCACGCCTACGGTGGCCAAGAGTCCGCGATCGACTCCCTACGCCCGGGGTGTCTCCTCCCCGACAGCGACGACGTTCACACGATCGTAACAATATCACGGTGGGATTTTCATGCACGGAAAACCCCGTGCAACGCACTGCTAAGCGTCGAGAGTTAAAAATCGAACAGAAAAACAAACTATTTCGAAAGAAATACCGTGGCCCTGGCATATGAGCAACTGAAGGAACACGGGTGGGTTTTAGTCAGTAAAATTCTGACACGCCTCTCCGCTCCACCCAGAGCGGGACACGTCATTTGATCATTTCCCACCTACAGAAAAAAACAAACTATTAGATTTTCGCCGCACTGACATGCTCTGTTGGATTCTGAACGCTAGATTTATCGACTATGGTGGACAGCCAGCCATTGACTCACGTGTCTGTGAACCCAAATGATCCTGAAACGTTAACTCATTGGGAGTTAACCTTTCAGTATCATTTCTTGTTGGGATCGTTATCTGGCTTACCTCACATCGGAAAATTTGATGAATCAGACGTTTATCTGCGAAAACAGTGGCGAATTTCACAAAGGTTAGCTGACATGTACTGGCGCAGATGGGTCAAGGAAATACTGCCAGACTTGCTACCCCGCAAGAAATAGCAAGAGGAACATCAAAATTTACAAGTGGTGACTTCGTTCTTATAGTAGACCCTGAAACTCCCCGCAACTGTTGGCCCAAGGGTATAATTCGGGAAGTTATCCCTGGAAGAGGCGACCGAGTCAGAATGATTCGAATAAAGACCAAATCAGGAATGTTGACTAGATCAGTCACGCGCGTCGCTCGAATACCAGTTGATAGTAAGTGCTGCTGAGGCAGCACTGGGGTGGGGTATGTTAGCGACGCAATTATAAAACCACACAATGTAAAGGGAGCGCGCGGGGTCTGAGAGAGTGGGAGGGGCTAGTCCGGAACCGCCATTTTAATTTTTGGTCACGTAGACCGGCAGTGCCATTTCTAACTTATGAGACAGCGTGCGCTTCCTAACAAAGTTTTGTTATCCAACCCTACATTTTTATTAAATAAATAGTTTGCTCACTACGCGTTGTTTTACCTCGATCCACAACACTAACATCGACGAAGGTGGAAAATCCAGTTTACAATAAAATCACGCCGCGGTATTTTCACATCCGTGCAAACGTCTAAGACAATACAAAAATGTTCGAGTCAGCATAATACAGCATAGCGAGGTGACAAAATCAAATGTTTGTAATATGTAGATGTTCGGGAGTAAGCTGGTTGATTTAAATCTAATTATGCGGAACCTAACCGTACATGTTTAAGCAGGGATACCGAATGAAGTTTGGTGATGGGTATAAGCCGAATGAAAGTCGAACGTGCGCGTAGTTATTGCTTCGGACCGCTTTGGTTATCCAAATACTGCCAAATCATTATACTATATGCCGACCCGAACATGTGTGTTGGCTTACTCTCGATGTGCATTACGCGTGTCTGTGTGTACATCAGTTTTCGTTCGTTGTATGGAACCAACCTTCTGTACTTATCTATCTTATATTAACATGGAGCAGTCCAAGCAGTTTAGGTAGTAAACAAGATTTAAATTTAAATAAGCGACAGTTTGGGAGACTGCGGTAGTTGGGTTTAATATTGTTTTTTTAGTAGAAGAGAGCACTAACTGTGAAAAGATTTCGAGTGATTATCTAAGGCCAACTTGCCCGTACATGGATTACTCTAAATAACTCAAAGTTAACAACTAAGTCAAACAATCAATCAATCAGTCAGTTAATCAATTAACTCATCTTGAACCACCAAGAATTAGAGGTAATCTTAGAGTTAGTAAACTGTCGAATATTTAGCCTACGATGTGGGAAAGTTAAGTCGCTAACCTCTGGTTAGGTTTTAGGAACGTCAAAATAAATTGACTTATTGAGGTATCACTGAAGTTATTTTGAACTAGCTTCTGCCCGCGACTTCGTCCGCGTCAAATTTTTGCTCCACGACCCTTCCCGTCGCATCCAATTGCCTGCCAGTTTTCGAACTTTTTTCATTGCTGCTCCGCTCCTTTTGATCGTAGCGTGATTTTATATAGCCTATAGCCTTCTTCAATAAATAGCCTACTCAACACAAAAAGATTTTTTCAATTCGGACCAGTAGTTCCTGAGATTAGCACTTTCAACCAAAAAACAAACAAACTCTTCAGCTTTATAATATTAGTATAGATTTTATTTTGTTCGACATCAGTAAACATTCGATACTATATCAGCAGGTAATATATTCATGAATTGATATAAAATAAATGCAAAAAAAAAGACATAAGACCTTATCTTCCTCATCTGATTAAATCTACACGTAAACCACATGCAATACGATTAACAATGAAATGTCATATTATAAAAATCATAGACAACAAGAAAGTATTACGGATCGTAATGTAATTAAAGAGATGGTTATACGATTTCTGTTCATTTTTCGTTCATTCATATTTAGTCGGATTACATATCAAGGCACAGAAATTGTAATTATATTTTATGTGTCGTTAGTTGAACTGCAATGTTCTTAACTCAAAAAATATGAATGTCAGCTTATCTAGCCCACATCACGGTGGAGCATACGGTGGAGGTGTGCCCTGCCTGGGCGGGGCACCGCCATGTCCTCGTGGAGTCGATCGGCGGCGGCGACCTCTCGCGTCCGGCTCTGGTGCGAGCCATGGTACGGAGCGAGAGGGAATGGGAAGCCGTCACCTCCTTCTGCGAAGCAGTAATGCTCGCGAAGGAGGAGGCGGGGCGCGTGAGGGAGTGGCAGTCTCTGCGCCCTCACGTCCCTAGCCGCCGCAGGAGGAGACGCCCCGGACGTCGGGAGTCAATAGCGGACTCCCGGCCACCGTAGGCGCGAGCTTGCGGGTGGTGAGCAATGGGTAGCTCGCCGCCCGGTAAGGACCAAGCTCGGGTCGACGGCGCGCAGTGTTCCACGCGCGCCTCAAAGAGATGTCAGCAGCAGTGTAGGGGTCTACTAGGACCGATGCCTGCCGGGGTCGCGTGATTGTTCGAAAGAGATACCGTGACCCTGGCACATGGGCAACTGATGGAACACGGGTGGGTTTTAGTCAGTAAAAGTCTGACACGCCCTCCCGCTCCGCCCAGAGCGGGAGAAGTCATTTGATGATTTCCCATCCTGAAAAAAAAAAAAAAAAAAAAAAAAAAAAAATCTAGCCCACATGTTACCTTTAAGTGGCGAATCGCGTAATTTAAGTTAAAATGTTAAATACTGACTCTACATTTATTAATTTAACCCGGCTAAATGTGCAAGTGACCCTTACTAACATATTGAGGAGTGGATAGAGAGGCGCCACGGCGTCCTCACCTTCCGCCTGACGCAGGTCCTCACCGGGCATAAAAGAAAGAAAAGAAGAAAGAAAGAAAAATTGTTTATTCTGCACAAACAAAACGCACAAATAAAATAGTAACGATAAAGCGAGAGGAGACGCCCCGGGCGTCGGGAGTCGATCGCGGACTCCCGGCCCCCGTAGGCGCGGGCTTGCGGGTGGCGAGCAATAGGTAGCTCACCGCCCGGTAAATACCAGACCCGTGTCGACGGCGCGTAGTGTTCCACGCGCGTCTCAATGAGATGTCAGCAGAACTAAAGAGATCTGCTAGGACCGATGCCTGCCAGGGTCGCAAGATTTTTCAAAAGAGATACCGTGACCCTGGCACATGGGCAACTGAAGGAACACGGGTGGGTTATAGTCAGTAAAAGTCTGACATGCCCTTCCGCTCCACCCAAGAGCGGGGAACGTCATTTGATGATTTCCCAAACACAGAAAACCCTTACTGACATAGGAGTTAAACCACAAAAATAAGTCGTGAGGAATGTAATGTGCATGGCTATAAAAACATATAATGAACCATGCTGTGCCGACCCACAATCAATTGGGATAAGACAAGGTAATGATAAAAAAATCCCGATATTGACGTATTGTAATATTTATTTAGCCAGATTTCTTGCCCTTAACCATGATTAACCTTTAATAATATTGTGTTACTTAATTTATTTATTTAACCACGTATTAGTGGTAACGGTAATGGACATGCAAATTTGAATTAGTCAATTAACTGAATCGAATATTAATTGTTAATGTAAATCTATCATTATAAATTGTCTTTGGAACACACGTACCAATTTACTAAATCAAATCTTAAATGTTGATATAAATCGTCTTTGGGACACACCTACTTGAACTTTGATACCATAGAGTTCTTGTAACATTATGTAACATCGCGCCTGTGTTAGGAAGATTAAGCAGAGGTATATCTATTTACTTATCGGTTTAATGATTCTAATTCTGTAAAACTAAAACCATATTCTTCCCGGTCGCCAATCATATTTTTATCTACACACATCCAGACGTTGACCTGCATATTGTAAAAAAAAAGAAAATTACTATTTTGTGGGCTATTTTTGCACCTTATTGACCCATTTATGTACACACATAAATAAACAGACAAGAAAATAACGGGAAAAAATAGGTACAGAAGTGATGCTTATTTCTAAAGAAATCTCTCCTAGCATACCTGTGATAAGAGAGAAGAAAAAAATATATTGACAGCGTGTGTAGGAATAAAAGAGAAAATAAAGTATACGTACTTTATTTTCTCTATCTAATCTAAAACAAATCATTTAATAAAATTCCTCCCTTAAATTAAAGTTTTATAGTTATTCTAACGTATGTACATAATGTGTGTGTATGTGTATTGTTAAAAATAAAATCCGGGAATAAAAAGCAAACAAATATTATTTTTGTTTCGAATTATTATCTGCGGGAACAGACGAGTATTATTTATGATGGTTTCTGGGAATCACTAATATACCATTTCACTAAGTTATTATTTCAAAATGTTTCGTGAAAATGAACTACCGTTTATTATTTCAACGAAAACGTTGTCTGTATACGAAGAATATTAATTAGAGTCAAAGAAGTGCTGGGTTAAATGTCATCATCAGCAACCCATAAATGTCCCCACTGCTGGGACACAGGCTTCCTCTCAGTGAGAGGGAGTGTGCCGCAATCCACCACCCGCGCTCAGTACGGATTGGTAGATGTCACATGTCTTCAATTTTTGGTTCTACGACAGGCCGGTTTCCTTACGATGTTTTCATTCACCGTTTTAAGAGTACTGGTGATGAAATAATTTACACAAAGTAAACTGCTTGCTTGAATTCAGACCCATGACTTACAACCCGCGTCCTAGTACATGTTATAGTTGACGGGCCAATTGCTAGCAATCAGGATCTATCCAGACTCTTGGATGCTACTTAGAATTTCCCGATGGCAAACCGTAAAAACACATTGCCCGACCTGAGATCCAAGCTCAGGACATTCTGCTCAGCAGTAGCACTAGTGACCATGAAACCAGTTGCCTCATTGGTTTGGTGTTTGCTAGTATTTCATTTATTTATCAACCGACTTCAAAAAAAAGGAAGACCTTGTTACCTCATAACTTTTAACTGGGTGAACCGATTTTGATGATTCTTTTTTTATTTGAAAGCTGGTGCTTTCCGAATGGTCCTTTTTTGGTTCTATTCGGACAATGGAGTCCATGTGAAACCTTAGTCTTAAATTTGCATTAAGTATTTGCGCGGCAAATGAACGAATAACACGATTAGATTAGTGCGGGGTGTCTACCATAACTAAAAAGTTAAAAATAAAAAACTTTTTACAAAAAAATAACAACCGACTTGTTAATTTTTTGTAAAAAGTTTTTTTTTGTTAGAATTTACGGTACGCTTATGTCACGCATTCGTGGTAGGGCCTCAGAAATCTGAAAGTCTGACGACTGGTCTGTTTTTAGAACATCAGTAAGTATTATATCTGTGTACCGTGTGGTGCCGGACGCAAAGAATAACACCACCCCATTCTTCCCGTGGGTGTCGTAAAAGGCGACTAAGGGACTTACTAGAGAATGGGCAGCAGCGTTCTCTATGCATTTTACCACCATACTGCGATCGCCAACCCGCCTGCCAAGCGTGGCGATTATGGCAAAGCCCCCCAAATTGGGGGAGGCCTAAGTCCAGCAGAGGACGTCTTACGGCTGAAACGATTATATCTGTGAGTAATTGGACTGTGGAGGTCAAATGACAGTAAGCCGACGTAAAATATTGATAGTGTTTTCCATGAAAGAAGTCCCATGGCGCGCCGTAATTGAAATGAAATGAAATTGTTTGTTCTGTAAATAGTATATCAAATTTAGTTTTACTCGTCTATTAAAATAAATATATTAAGCTAGATGGAGTCAATATTTTGTAGCTGTGTGCCCTCAGGAGAAATGGTGAAATAAAATCAGGGGTCAGTCTCTTTGAAAAGCCAGACCTAATCTTGGTCACGTGGATTAGCGCCTGAAATGGTCTTTTGAGAAAATCATCGTAAGCCTATAGTCCTCTGCTGGACTGTCCACTGTTAAGAAAATAGTCAGGTAGATTTAAGTGGACCTGTGGATATTTTTACGACGATCTATATTGCTAAGCTTCTTTAGTTTAAATCTATCTCTAGTACTCATTAGTTTGGACTATTAACTGTCGCGCCGATTTGGTTAGGAAAAGTAGATGCTCCATGAAATAGTATCTGATTATGTGAAGCGTCTAGCGTAGTACTAAGTATACGACAATCAAAAGAGGTTTGAAGGAAGTTCCTAATCTAATAAATATGCCTATTCTCTTCCGAACGATATATCGAGGTCGGATTCCAGTCTCATCATAATATTTATACATATTTCACTAATTTACATGAACTGAGTGCTTATATAACCTCCAAAGTCCAGTTGCTAGGTTTCAAGATACCCTGATATATGCACCTAAACGAGGCAAGATCGTAGCAACTGGCGTTTCGTAGTTTCTGCTTATCCTTATGGGAAAAAAGTCGTGAGTTCATTTATGTATGTACAATATCCATCAGTAAGACTTGTTGCCAGACTTACTTGACTTCTGACTACCCTTATCGACTATCAAATATCTAAAAATCACAGCCGGGACCTACGGCTTTACATAGTACATTTCGAGGTAAAGGATGGTAACCCCTCCTAGAACCGACTGCGACAAGTGTAGCTTAACTTTCTATCGACCTGCACGGCTGTTATCATTTCGCTAAATTATCTCACAATATTTTCTTACGCATTGAATATTGTTAGATTAACAAAATTAATGATTTTTAGATGAACTTCGCTGCCGCCACAATTGCGGCGGTAAGTCTCCTCTTTGAGGAGTGGATAGAGAGGCGTCACGGCGTCCTCACCTTCCGCCTGACGCAGGTTCTCACCGGGCATGGGTGCTTCGGTGGGTTCCTGTTCAGAATAAAGCGGGAGGATACGTCCGGGTGTTTCCATTGCGAGGATCGTCTGGAGGACACAGTGGAGCATACGGTGGAGGTGTGCCCTGCCTGGGCGGAGTACCGCCGTGTCCTCGTGGAGGCGATTGGTGGCGGCGACCTCTCGCGTCCGGCCCTGGTGCGAGTCATGGTACGGAGCGAGAGGGAATGGGAAGCCGTCACCTCCTTCTGCGAAGCAGTAATGCTCGCGAAGGAGGAGGCGGGGCGCGTGAGGGAGTGGCAGTCTCTGCGCCCTTACGTCCCTAGCCGCCGCAGGAGGAGACGCCCCGGGCGTCGAGAGTCCATAGCAGACTCCCGTCCACCGTAGGCGCGAGCTTGCGGGTGGCGAGCAATGGGTAGCTCGCCGCCCGGTAAGGACCAAGCTCGGATCGACGGTGCGTAGTGTTCCACGCGCGCCTCCAAGAGATGTCAGCAGCGCTGAAGGGGTCTGCTAGGACCGATGCCTACCGGGGTCGCGTGATTCTTCGAAAGAGATACCGTGACCCTGGCACATGGGCAACTGAAGGAACACGGGTGGGTTTTAGTCAGTAAAAGTCTGACATGCCCACCCGCTCCGCCCAGAGCGGGAGAAGTCAATTGATGATTTCCCATCCAAAAAAAAAGGGATACAAACTTGACAACTGAAGGAACATGAGTGGGTTTTAGTCATTAAAAGTCTGACACACCCTACCACTCCGCCCAGAGCGGGAGAAGTCATTTGATGATTTCCCATCCACAAAAAAAAAGATATACAAACTTACAAACAAAAAAAGAACTCTTTATAATATTCGTATAAAAAGATAAGAAACGGGGTCAAGCTCTCGGGAATAATTCAATCAAACAGAAAATGAGTTATGTAAGTGGTGGTACAATTTCTACGATGTTTTTAGATTTCATCGCGTTTTTTCAATAAACTACAGAAAGATAATTTTGAGAAAAAAAATCTACAATCATGAAGACAGCAACAATTTTAAATAAAGTCCTCTGACCTTGGTCTACCCTAGGAAACCTTTGTTCAGTCATTGGATTTTGTAAATCACATTAGCAGTCACTTCATGTAGCAGTAAAATTCAGAAGAATCAGGTTAATCCGCGACTACCCAACAGCTATTTGCGTCATACTCTTTAGTAAGAGACGGCTATAGCCTTATTAACTTAGGATTTTGTGAGTGATGACAAAATCAGCCCTACTTAATTCTCTCCTTCAAAATGTTCTAAACATTCTGAACTCAAGGGCATCTTAATGTGGTCGGTAAGTTAAATTCGTATTACCTCAAATTATATAAGGAAAATTTTAACTGTGTTTGCTGACGGTTGTGTTTTGAGCCTAAAATATTACGCCATGGCCACAAGCTATATGCTCAAGCGACTTGCGTCTTGCTTCAGAACCTCCGAAGAAAAAAAATGAAAGAAGTTGTTAAGAGCATGCCACGAGTCACTGCGATACGACTTACTGAATGACGGAGAGAAACAGCTCAGCATTTGTCAGTTAAACATGACTGACACACTGCATCAGCGTGGCAGCCCCAACATAGCCTAGAACACATTGTTATATTGAACGCGTAGGGCGCTGAATGATCTCGTATAATGACTTAACATGCAGCAGGTAACGGAAGTCACACTGTCTTTCCATGTCTATTGACTTTGTAATTTGATCATTTGAAGACATTTATCAAAAGCCAATCACTTGAAATGATTTACAGTGTACTTGGCGGCTCTTACCCATGGGAAACGATACTCCCTTTCTTCTCCTAAAATTGTTTGTCTGAAAATCATTATCCCTAACACGTTAGCTATAAACGTCAGTAACCATAATGCTAAAAAAATCTAAATTTTGTTATACATAATTATCTTTACTTCTAAAACTATTCTGACATAATATCAAATACCATAAACATTAAATCTCCTAATTTTGCATGTTATAAAGTCATATGTCCTAAGTATTGTATTGTATAAAGTGTATTATTCCGAATATTCATTTATAGTAAAATTGTAAGCAGTGAAAACATTGCCACAAGGTGGTGGGTTAGGTTTTAGTGACAGAAACGAATCACTGTAAATCAGACTCCTCGTAGTATTGTCTGCCCTACCCCTAGTGTGTAATTTAGAATCGCGTAGGCGCGGAGCCCCGCAGCGCCGGAGCATTGACAGAAACTATACCTGCTGCATGATGCATGCTCGCTTGCATGCTGCATGCTTGCTTGTATGCTGTATGCTTGCTTGCATGATTACTTGCATGCTCGATTGCATGCTGCTTGCTTGCATGCTTGTTACATGCTTGGTTGCATGCATGCTGCATGCGTAGTGAATGCTTTTTAACCGACTTCAAAAAAAGGAGGAGGTTATCAATTCGACTGTATTTCTTTTTTGTTTTTATGTTTGTTACCTCATAACTTTGAACTGGGTGAAACGATTTTGATGGTTCTTTTTTCATTTGAAAGCTGGTGCTTCTCGAATGGTCCCATTTATATTATAATTTGGTTCTATTCGGACCATGGGGTCCATGTGAAAACCACATAAGTCTTAAATTTGCATTAAGTTTTTGCGCGACAAATGAACGAATAACGCGATTAGATTAGTGCAAGGTATCAACCATAACTAAAAAGTTAAAAATAAAAACTTTTTACAAAAAAAAAACAACCGACTTCCTTAAAAAAAAAAACACTACAAAGTCAAAAATAACTTTAATTTCGGAAGTCGGTGGCAAAATAACCTTAAATACAGATCTTAAGACACCAAATTCCGAAATTAAAGTTATTTTTGACTTTGTAGTGTTTTTTTTAAGGAAGTCGGTTGTTTTTTTTTTTTTTTGTAAAAAGTTTTTTGAGTGATATGATAATACATGAAGCGCCATACCAGGCCTTTATGATACAAAATAAGCCATAATGCTTTTTGCATCTTTACTATTTATGTATTGTATAAGTTGGATTTGGTAAAATAATAAAGTTCTTAATGAACTTTCTACTACTTTGTTTTTAAAATATAATTAGGATAAATGAACATAAAATAATTTGAATTTAACTTATAACTTTTTTTGAACATAGTTTTTAGTCTTTTGTATAGTATTGATTGTACTATTTATGACAAACGGATTTATGGCATTTTGTATTTGGGGATTTAAATTTTATGGTATGTGATATTATGTGTTATTTAGTTCGGGCAAGTTATCATTCGGACAAATGATGATTAAGACATAATAATTATGTCTCTTTAGATTATGGATAAAAAACGTTAGGTCACACAATAGAGAACCTAGGAAACGACCAATTGAAACCATGTAACTAGCCTTTCACAGTTTGTAAGTGCACATGTAGGCTTATGAGAAATTATATAATATTTAGATTTTGATTTTGAGTCGCATCGCTGGAGGCTGTAAACGGGGTCCGTACTTCATACAAGAGTAACTAAGGTCAATGTGTTTCTTAACTATTTCGATATAAACTTGGAGGTGTTAGCCTAAACAAGGATTATGTTCAGAGGTCAGGAGAGATCAGGTGTAGTTTTGTGATTAAGGACACATGTGTGTTTTGAGTTTACATATAAAATTAGTGGGCCGGATAAAGGTAGTGCTCTCGTCTATGTACTAAATAAACTTTCATGCTTCCAGACTCAGCGGCTTAGGTTGTGCTTTTTTAAACGGTTTTATTTAGCTCACCCCGTTTTTTTTTATTTATTATTCTTGGGTCAAATTTAGTAATTCAAATTTCACCCTCTTCCTGTCAACACTTTGGATTTTGGTGACAATACAATTATGTTTATTCATTATCATTATAAATTCAAGATGGCCGCCGCTACAAAATGGCGGATAATTTATGTTTTATTAATCCCATCAATATGGGTATGAAATGAAAGGGCTCAACAAGCAGAATACAATATACTATAAAAAATTGAAATCCAAGATGGCAGCCGCTACAAAATGGCGGATAACGTAGGTTTTATCAATCCCATCAATATGGGTATCAAATGAAAGGGCTCAACAAGCAGAATACAATATACTATAAAAATTGAAATACAAGATGACGGCCGCTACAAAATGGCGGATAACGTAGGTTTTATCAATCCCATCAATATGGGTATCAAATGAAAGGGCTCAACAAGCAGAATACAATATACTATAAAAAATTGAAATACAAGATGGCGGCCGCTACAAAATGGCGGATAACGTAGGTTTTATCGATCCCATCAATATGGGTATCAAATGAAAGTGCTTAACCAGTATAATACAATGTACTATATAAAATTAAAATCCAAGGTGGCGGCCTCTACAAAATGGCGGATAACTTAGGTTTTATCAATCCCATCAACATGGGTATCAAATGAAAGGTCTCAACAAGTAGAATACAATTTACTATGCAAAATTGAAATCTAAGATGGCCACCGCTACCAAATGGCTGATAACAATTTTTTATCAATCCCACCAATATGGGTATCAAATAAAAGGGCTTGACAAGAAGAATACAGTGCACTATACAACCTCAATATTTAAGATGGGCGCAGCCACCAAATGGCGTATAATAATAAGATTTAAATTTAGAAATTGAATCTGTAATTTAGGTATCTGATTAATAATCAAATGTCAGGTGCTGAAGAACGTTTAAAAATATTCTTTACAGGAGGAGCTGGTGTGGGCAAGACTTTTCTATTAAAGTTATTACGAGACCAAATTAATAGGTGCTACGCAAAGGATGCGGTTAAAGTCTGCTCACTAACAGGAGTTGCAGCTAGATTAATAAATGGAGCTACGATACACAGTACTTTAAAATTGCCTGTACAGAAAGACGGTCGCATAACAGGTATGCCACCACTATCCGGAAACTATTTGCGAATAATGAGGCAACAATGGCATCAGACAGAATTTTTGATTGTCGACGAGATTTCCATGGTATCTTATCAAATGTTATGCATGATGGACGCTCGATTAAGGCAAATTAAGAACTGTGAGTTTTTGGAGGAGTAAACGTATTACTTTTCGGTGATCTTTTACAACTGCCTCCTATAAAACGATCAGGAACACCTATTTTCAAACAGCCAGAACATCTCCAACCAGCTACACATCTCTGGCGTTTATTCACGCTGTGTGAATTAACTGAAAATATGCGTCAGCAAGGTGACCAGACTTTTATTGATATTTTGAATGCTTTGAGAGTCGGTGAGCTAACAACCCAACATTTTAGTATTTTAATGGGAAGACTTCTTCAAGACACGAGTGATGAGTTTGCAATAGACAAAGCGTTAAGGGTATACCCCACAAATCAACAAGTTAACGACCACAACTCTGCTGTATTGAATTTGTACAGAAATAATGGTGCTCGCATTTACAAAATGAAAGCGCAGGATCAGCTAGTACACGCCACACGAAATGCAGACAATGTGGATATAGCTACTATAATACCAGCTGATATCAACAAAACTGGGGGTTTACCAGCGGAACTGCAAATATTTGTGAGGGCAAAAGTCATGCTACGGTCTAATATTGACGTTTCAAAGGGATTAGTAAATGGCGCTATAGGCTACATCCACGAAATCGTTTGGCCTCAATTTCGTCGAACTCAGATGTATGCAACAGATGTACCTTCCGTCCGAATTGATTTCGCAAGAGACGGAGTACATCTTATACACCCGAAAGCCATACAGTTTCCAGCTAAGTACAATTACGGGACGGCTGAAAGAAGAATGTTGCCTTTAATACTATCATGGGCTTCTACAATACATAAAATGCAGGGCAGCACTGTGGATCACGCAGTCGTATACTTAGGTGCGAAACTGTTTGAAGAAGGTCAAGCCTACGTGGCTCTTAGTAGAGTAAGATCTTTGCAGGGACTACGTATAGAGGTGTTGGACTGCAATAAACTAACGGGCAAGAAACCTTGCAATAATGAAGCACTAAATGAATTAAACAGAATGCGAAATAAAAACTAAAAACTAGAAAATAAAAATAGGTAAAAAAACTTTTTAAGTTAAACGGTTTTATGTTAAACATACATTGCAATGTTTAAGATAAATGTACTAAAAATAATAAAATAGATACAGTCGTGGGAATTATAAACATATGCATAGACTAGACTAAAATAAAACCGTGGGGCACGTCAATTGTCTACAAATTATCGACTTAATGTGCGATAGAAGAATCGTTTAATTCGTCGTTAAAATAGGCAATTGGCCCGCAGACGGTGAGGAAATTACTTACTATTTTCTTGCTCATGGAAATTCCAACAGTTATACACTCCATGTAAATAAAAGAGATGTTTCAACTAGTTTATCGTTGGACATTCACACTGCTGGCTGGCGAGGAATCGTTTCACTGCTCGTAGTTTGTCTTTAATCGACAAAACATATGATAAAAGTACTACTCGCTCACCACTATGAAACCCTAAAACTCGCTTATAATCGAGCTTGCTAGCTTGTTTCCACATTCTAGCCCTACTTATCACACGTCCATCGTTGTCGGTTGAACAACTGCCTAATTATAGTGTAACATTACAAAACAAACATTTTAATCAACGATTGTAGACAATTGACGTGCCCCACGGTTTTATTTTAGTCTAGTCTATGCATATGTTTATAATTCCCACGACTGTATCTATTTTATTATTTTTTGGTTTTTAGTACATTTATCTTAAACATTGCAATGTATGTTTAACATAAAACCGTTTAACTTAAAAAGTTTTTTTACCTATTTTTATTACAAGCTTTTATTTACTTTCACATGTCCCGTTGTCTGTAATCAAATCTTGCAAGTTAAATTTGATCTACTTCCCGGTTTCTGATTAAGCTGAAATTTTTCACGCATGTATAAGTCGGATGACAATGCAATATTATTATACCATGGAGCTGATCTGATGATGGAGCTGGAAGGTGGCCATAGTAACTCCGTGTTTAAACGACGCAACCCCAACGAGTTTGAGCTCATTTGATTTGTCTTGACGAGTACTTTGATACTATATGGTTACCAGGGTTTGATGATGGAGCTGGAAGGTGGCCATAGGAACTTACGATTGGCGTAAATATGCAACTCCAACAAATTTGGGAAATAATTATAAATAATAAAAAGTTAAAAATAAAATTAAATAAAAAAAAACCTTTTTTAAAAACAAGCTAGCAAGAGGGAAAAGAACGTGCTAAATGTTCTTAATTATACCATTAAAATGTAACACGCTTTTATTTATAAAGGAAGAAGCTTAATTATCGTTTAAGGTTACAATGAACTTACAAAGTGTTATATTTCTTATTAGAGTTAATTTATTTTTAACTTTTTAGTTCATTTTATTAACAAATAATAAAAGCTTGTTTTTAAAAAAGATTTTTTTTTATTTTATATTATTTTGTCAGTGATTTTTATTAAGTCATCTCGTTAGCACTGTGGAATGTGTTGGAGTGGCTGCTGCAGGTGCAGAAAACTTCAAACGCCACAAATATTCCAACCTTATTGGAAATTATATGTTCGAGCCGTTTGGGTTTGAAACTCTAAGGCCATGGGGTCGAAGTGCCCACATAGGATTCCGCGACATTGCCAAGCGGATGGTCGACTCTTCACGCTGACCTATTTCTTAGCGTTGCCATACAACGTGGTAATGCTTCCAGCCTTTTGGGCACCTTTCCTGTTGATAACGATGCAGACTATTTTTATGGTAGAATTCTGATTCATAATTTTATCTATACATGTAGATACATATTTACTTAGGTTTAGATTTTTTTAATAAATTGGTTTGATTCCCTATCAGCAAAAAATACAAATTTCCATATAAAGCTTCATCAACTAGATATAGCCCATCAGTTAGATGGATTGAACTATCTAAAAAGATGACTGGGATAGCCTGGATGTGGAAGGTGGAGGACAAGATATTGTGGTGCATCCTGGAAGAAGCAAGCAGTGGACTGCGAGTGTCTGCTTTGTTGATGTTGATAAATAAAGAACAAACTTTATTATCCGCCCTAAAACATTCCCTAAAGAGCAAAATAATAAACGTTGGAGGTAGGATTTATTCAAGTCCAGTCATTTGCAAGCGTAGCATTTCGAGGTTGTCATGTACAATGGCCTGTATGTTTGTTTTTATTTCATGTGACTTTACATTCGGAGTAAAGGGGACAATATTCAGTTTCTATGTATATGTAAAGAACTGTCTGTATTACTATTAGTTAGTTTTACAAATTGGAAGTTTTTTTTTTAATGCAAACAAAATTTAGCATTTTTATGTCTTAACATATATTTTATGTGTTAAAAAAAGTCAACTAAATTTAGTGTCATTTTGCCCCCCCCCCATGTTAAAAAATCAAAAGCACTATAATTTCCAAAATGATAGAAAGATGATTCCTTGTTTTGATTCCCATGTAAGGCATTCCACGCGCACCTCATAGAGCTGACAGCAGTAATTGAAAGGGTCTCCTATGGCCTATGCATGCCAGAGTCACGGATTTGGTTGAAAGAGTTACCGTGGCCCTGGTACAGTCAACTGATGGAACACGGGTGGGTTTTATTCAGTAAAAGTCTGACAGGCCCTCCCCCTCTATGCAGAGCGGGAGACGTCATTTCCCTCCAAAAAACTTTTTAACAAAAAATTAAACAATTAAAATTAAATCAATGATCAAGGATCAGTAAATTACCTTAAATTTATAGAAATAACCAAACCAAATTAGTTAATTAATTTGCTCGTTTAGCGCCGACTCAAAATTACTTAGGCTTCTAATTTTTTGCTTTTCAGTTTTTCGGCGGTTTAATTTTTTGTTAAAAAGTTTTATTTTATGTTTTCTTTTAATAATCCACTACATACTTGCAAAATCGGACTATTCTGTAAGAAGTTATGCGTGGTCATACTTTACAATCAATGAGTGAATAATCAATCATCCCCTGTTTACATACCCTTAAGGTTGGATTTTTTCCAAATTTACATGGGACCACCTTCGGAATATTCCCTTTCCAATAAAAAAATTTCGTCGGTTAAAAAAGGTACGGCATATTGTTATTAGGTTATTATTAGGAATTTGTCAATAAGCGTTGTCCAGTGTCGGAATTTGTATTGTGAGTGGAAACAGAATCGCCCACCATTAAATATGACTTTTTAACTGACGAAATGAGTGTGCCATGCATCCACATCTTCCAGTTTCGGAAATAAAAACATGATGTTGTATTATGCTGTATCATCAAAAACAACAGTCCCATTTATTACCAAAAAACGCTCTCAAAATGGCCATCTGATATCTCTAGTTGTGACTTTTGCGTCGCCAGTCCAAACTGCGGTCGAACGCATTGTGGTTTTGTTGGGCGACACAACGACACGAGAAGTTTGTGGCAAAATGGAACCCGACGTGTTTACCAACGTTGAACATAAAAAGGACGATTACTGACGTACGTTAGTACATTTGGTTTGAAAAGGATTTTGGTGCTTTACCTATTATTACAAATTGAGGTTGTGGATAAGTAAGGCAATTATTTAAGTAAAATAACTAAAAAATCGTCAAACC
The DNA here is from genome assembly GCA_932294355.1 of Aporophyla lueneburgensis. Taxonomy (NCBI): domain Eukaryota; kingdom Metazoa; phylum Arthropoda; class Insecta; order Lepidoptera; family Noctuidae; genus Aporophyla; species Aporophyla lueneburgensis. Next base: position 10,831,565 of record OW028755.1, read on the forward strand.
TACCAAAAGTTTGATGAATTTTGACCAGAATAGAGTATACCAAAGAAATTTCATAGAATATCATTAAAACCTTTATAAACATCTCTACCTTATTTTTTTTTATAACTTGTTTCTTACGTGTTATTATTTGCAGTGAGGCGTTAAGTTTACTCTGCACATATGTGGATAGAGTTACATAACATTACCCTTGTAATGCTCGAAGGATTAGGAGATTTATTTAGTGCATCTTTTCAGGTGCAAATATTTTTATTATATCTTCTGACTTAAATATAATCCACAAACTAACACTAAGATAAATATATTATATACAATTAAATAAAGGTAAACAAAAAATGGGAAGAGCTTACGGGGCATCAAAGAATTCGTCCGCATCACTGTCGGTGGGAAAAGTGCCCAGAAGGCTGGCAGTGTTGCCATGTTGGATGACTGATTCTTTGACCTAAAAATAGGCCAGCCCTCTGGTCACATGAAGAGTCAACCAACCACTTGGCGATATCCCGGAATACTTGATGAGCACTCGGACCCCACGGCCCTAGTGTTTCAACCCCAAAAGGGTCAAAAATATAACTCCCAATAAGATTGTTATATTTGCGCCGTTTGAGATTTTCTGCACCTGCAAGAGCCGCCGCAGCACAGCCTGCCGTGCTTAGAAGATGGGATGGCGCAAGGGTGTTCACACAGGTACCATCCCACACCAATAGTTTTAATTTTAGTGCGTCTTCATTTCAGTACTTGTTGTGTTCGGAGTAAACTGAACGTGAATTCGACGATTTGAAAATTAAATTGCCTTTACTTAATTTTTAGACTTAATTCTTATTTTATTATTAATTCGTCTTTATGGCGGATATTTATTGTGTTTGTTGCAAAAATTAAACCAAATTAGTATAGCAGTAAATAGCTATATTTTCGATTTAAAAAAAAGATGCTCGATTTCATGTTATTTTAATGTCAAACACTTCTTGGAACAGAAATGTGAAAATGAAACACCAACAGCAACGATAAATTTTCAAATATGAATCTATCTGCAGAGTTTAGACAGCCAACTATATATAATTACCTATATAATAACCCTGTATGAATATTTAATTATTACAGACAGTCTTGGTCTAAACTAGCTCAATACAGAAAAGACTGAATTTGCCCTGCAGTGAGACAATAGCTAAAAATTAATAAAATATTTATAAATATAATTTAACAAGTAGCCCAAAATATGTAATCAGTAAAAAAAACTTAAAAACTGGGCCAAGTTCTGAATAATCTGTTTTCTGAGATGAAAATAAACCATAAAATTTGGGCCCAATTTAAGATACCTACCATCAAATTAAGTTGCTTACAAAGTTTATGAGCTTCAACTTCTATAAAATAAACTCATTTATGGATTAATATTTTGTAAGTAGGTAAATATTTAATAATTTGCTCGTCTTTAAGTTCTGGGTAAGTTATCCAGCTTAAGTTAATAATATTTTTGTTTTTCTCTAGAAAGTATCTTCGCTTTGCACTAACTCACTTTATTTGTTTGTCACTATTTATCTATAACAATTTACGTGCCTTATAAAACCTTATTATTGGTCTTGAAAATCCATGCGTCCATACCCACTCAAATGTCCAACTCGCGCGCGATTATCTCCCCAACCGTCCGGGCATCAAATGTCACTTTCTTTTTTACGACATTGCGAAACTTTCTCCACAAAAACGATTACGACTGAAAAACTACTATAGCTATATTCTAATAAGAAATACTCACGGAAAGCTAATAAGATATCAAATTCTAATTGGAAAAAACTAAATTAATCAAACAAAACGCTAATAAGATATTGAATTCTAATTAGAAAATAAAGTCGGGGATTTCAAAAAAATATCGTATTTATTTTTTATTTCGTGTTTTACAAGAAAAGTATAATAGTTACTAGGCAAAATTATTTTTATTATAATAGTACATAATATACCCTTCAAAATGACATCAATATCTAAATATAAATATTTAGTTTTCTATCAAGAAAAAACAAATACTTCTCAAAAGGTCCCCGAGCCAACACTAAAATCATGAATTACGAGTTGCGTTTGAATAATTTGTAGACCCCATCTCAATATATTTCGTTTGTAAATAGCTGTTATAGTGCTAATAGTAAAGTATTCTCTTATATTTAAGCATTTATTTAACAAAAACAACTAATTCGAAAAATGGATCAACTACAAACAACGAACAATGTCCGCGCGGTCATCATAAAACTTTTCCAGCTATATTATTCCATGTAAACGTTTCGAAATTGGCGTAGTAATGCACATTTCGTAAAGGAAATATCTTCACGTTTAATTTGATGCACAATAACAACATAAATGTGGTATAAAAACAGAAAACTTACCATATTTTAGTTGGAGATCCACACACAAACATAGTTCACTAGACAACAAGGATGAACTGTCATTTTCTTTTTTTTTTTTCTAAATTTTATGTTGCCGGTCCATAGATGAAATTCACTCTACTGGATGACAAATCTCATATAGCGACATCTAGTATTTCTCTAATGTACGACTATCAAAGGACTGTAGCGATAAACACGTTTCAAGTGACGAATGACGCATAAAACGTCCATGGTTACAAAAGTAACCATGGACGTTTCGACGAAATTTTATTTGGTTACTTTTGTAACCATGGACGGTTGTATCACTTCAAATTCGAAAATAACTGCCTGTTTGTAACCTTTAGTTGCCTAAACGGATTTTGATGAAATTACAAATAACTTACATGTTCCTGGTTTAGAATATTGATTACTTTTTTCCGATATTATGTTCCTTTGCTATAAATCGTTCCTAATGGTTCTGGACCTATTTTTTACGTCCAAAAAATAGCACCATCCCATTTCTTGTCGTGGGTTTCGTATAGGACGACTAAGGGACTTACTGGGAAATGGGCAGCAACGTTCTCTTGCCATGTTAGCAACATACTGCGATCGCCAACCCGCGGCAGGGTGGCGATTATGGCAAACCCGTGCTCCTAGATTTTGAGGGAGGGTTATGACCAGCAGTGGATGCCTTTTGACTGAAATAATGATGATTAATAATGCTATAATTTCCAAACACCACGCGGATAAAGTCGCGGGAACCTGTTAGTTTAAAATAAACACAGATGGTGTTTCACATGGCCACTTTTTACAAACCTAGTTGGAACATTGCCATGCACAGTGATAGTCTAAAGAAATGGACATTAGCATTCTGTACGAAGTAGTAGTAGCATTTCGTTTGTAAGTTTGACTTAGAGTTTTAACACTGGAACACTGCCAAGACACCGCAAGGGTCCAATTTCAACTATTTTTACTTGTTTTCTTTTGATATACATCGTTTGGGGTCTTAATCTTGTTACGGAATGTTGCTTAATTATGTCGAGTTTTCTGAAATAAGTAAAATTTTAATGCAAAATTACAGCCAAAATACAAACTTCACCTTAAGAACTGCTTTAGCGTAAGACATTCAGACAACTTTTCATGTCAGTCCGAATAAAAAATGTGACTGATAATTAATTAAAGACGAATGAAAACTTGAAAGAAGACTCATCGACATTGTGTATTCTTTCCATACTCACGTATGGTTCTCAAACATGGTCTTTGACAATTCAGCAGAGGTCTGCCGGAGAGCTATGGAACGGAGTATTCTGGGTATTAAACTTGTGGACCGGGTTAAGAATACAACAATCCGTTCCATTACTAAAATAACTGATGTCGCTCGGAAAGCTGCCATGCTTAAATGTAATTGGTCTGGACACATCTGCCGTATGTCAGACGATCAGTGGGCCAAAGTTACGACCCAATGGGTCCCGCTTAATGGCAAGAGACATCGCGGCAGGCACAGACGGAGATGGCGGGATGAGCTGGACGGTTTTAATAAAGACTGGTCCTTGGCAACTCTGGACAGAGAGACGTGGAAAGACCGTAGGGAGGGCTTTGCCCAGCAGTGGGACAGCAAAGGCTAATAATAATATAATAAAAGAATGAAAACTCTGACAATTAAATTAAAATCATAACACACCTCTGCAGGGCAGAGGATTCTTATCATACGGAGAAGACACGACCATTGATCTCCACGGTTGCTCAAGGGTTCGCGATTTCAGACTCAACCAATATAAAGATGCTAAGCAAAATGATACCAGCTCAACCTTATATAATTTTTAATTATTCAGCGTTTCCTGTTTGTTTGGCGCCGGCTTAAAATTAGTAATTTACAATAATTATAGTAATCATATCAACACGGCTGTTAGGTGCACTACTGTAGCAACCCGTGTAGCGCTGCTACACGGGTTGCTACGGTAACAACATGTCTTTTTCTTCCACAGTTCTCTATTATTCATCTCAGCAGTCACCCCCTTTCTATCCATATCATAATTCACACAGTCCATCCATCGTTTCTTTGGTCTCCCTCTACTCTTATAGCCATTTGTGGCCCAAATTTTTGCTGAAAATATTTTCTTGTCAATATAGGTGTTGTGCGCGATTTTCTTCGTATATCAGCTTACAGTTTTATTTTTTTTTAAATAAATATACGGAATAGTCACTGAACGAACGAAAAAATGAAGCAAAAAATAATTATTTTAGTCCAACTAAGCTTCATAATTATTGTAAATTACAAATCAGGGCCGAAAAGTTTTATAGTGGCGACACTGTCAACGGCGTACCGAAAGACGTAGCGTTGGAAAGCCTTCCACAAGGTGGACCAAAGACCAACTCTTCACGATGCGAAAAGAACAGAACTGCACCCTAATTGCGAAACGCACAATTTAAGGTTCAAATTTGCTTGTGGGGAGTTCTGGGTAATAGAAATACGTGGTTTCTTTATGCTGATTTATTTGCGACTAATCTGTAAACGATAGTTCTTATTGCTATTAGGGCGACGCACACATGCATTCGTACTTACTTAACTCTTTCACACATACATACGATTCTATCTCAACATACCGCCCACCAAAGGGTCTATTTACCCTTTCACAATAGATAGTATAGATAAAAAATCAAATGGTAATTACAATTACTCGTACAACAAAATATAGGTAGGTTAATTTAACAGTTACATTACATAATTAGTTTACATACAAAATCAAGGTTCAATTTCTATTGGTAAATAACATAACTTATTAAATGACCTTTGCACTACACTATCACCACTTTTCACAGAGTATACCCGTGTGACACCGTCAGCTCCCGGGTGTTTCTTAACAATACGTCCCATCATCCATTTACCCGGAGGTAAATTATCTGACTTTATTAGAACAATGTGTCCTAGGTCAAGCTCTTTGACCTTGTGATGCCATTTCGAACGTTGTTGCATTCGTGACAGGTACTCTTGTTGCCATCTGTGCCAGAAGTCAGTCAATAACCTTTGCTGATGCTGCCATCTTGATAAATGACTCATCGGGACATCTCGGAGGTCTGGTGTCGGCACAGTGATGGGTGTTTCACCGATAAGGAAATGACCAGGGGTCAGTGGTTGCAAGTGGTCTCTGTCCGTGTCATCTATTATAGTTAGCGGCCGTGAATTTAGGCAAGCCTCAATTTGACATAACAACGTACTCATCTCTTCGTAGGTCATATGGTTGGTCATGATCCGTTTTAGGTGATGTTTCATCGCTTTCACACCAGCTTCCCAAAGTCCGCCCATGTGAGGGCTATAGGCTGGGATAAAATGCCACTTTGTTCCGTCTACTGCTAACTTTTCAGCGATTGGACCCTCGAATTGTAATTTGGCTTCAGTCCAATCTGCGACCAGTTGTCTGTTTGCACCGACGAAGTTGCGTCCTTGGTCGCTCCATATCTGAGCGCATCTTCCACGTCTTGCTACAAACCTTCGGAAAGCTGCGATGAAGGCATCTGACGTGAGATCTCCCACCAATTCCAAGTGAATCGCCTTTGTCGACATACAGACAAAGACAGCGATGTATGCCTTGTGTGTTTTTGCCCCCCTGCCTCTCGACATCAAGACCTGATATGGGCCAGCAAAGTCAATACCTGCGTTCCAGAAAGGCTTCGCAGGTGTAACTCGAATTCTAGGTAAGTCTCCCATTTGCTGTGACTTAGCCGTAGCATTTAATTTCGCACAAATTAGACATTTCCTGATCTTCGCTTTCACTAATGTCCTTGCTTTCAGGATCCAGTATCTAGTTCGTAGAAAGCAGAGCATTACTTGAACTCCACCGTGCAGCGTTTGACGGTGAGCATCGGTGACGAGGAGAGTGGTAAGATTGTTGTCGCGATCAATAATAATCGGGTGTTTGCCATCTTCATTTAGGTCAGAGTGACGCAGTCTTCCGCCCACCCTGAGGAGGCCATTATCATCAAGGTAAGGTTTTAAATTATTTAGTTTACTCTTTCTTTTAATTTGTAATTTTGATTTCAGGTGCTGTATTTCTTCTTCAAAGTCATTCTTCTGGGCTATTCTTAAGCAAGTTTTCAACGCATCATCTAATTCCTCCGTGTTCACAGGTAAGTCTTTGTTTTCTAATTTTCTTCCCCTTAAGAATCTTTTGCAGTACACTATTACCTTAAGTAGCTCTTGTAATGTATCACAATCTTGAAATTTTGTAGTTATACTTTTCTCATTGTCGATTGTTAGGTTAACTTGTATTGTTTCTTTTCTTTCTAGGTCTGTCATCATCGCGTTTGGTCTATTGTATTGGATTTCTCCTTCTCTTAGCCAATCTGGGCCCCTCCACCATAGTTCGTCGTCTTTTAGGTCAAGCAAGGATGTTCCACGTGAAGCAGTATCAGCTGGGTTTTCTGGTGATTTGACATGATACCAATTATGATTTCCGATATTGTCCAGTATTTCAATTACTCTGTTTCTAACGTACGTGTTCCATCTAGCAGGATCACCGAATAGCCAGGAAAGTACAATAGTAGAATCAGTCCATGCGAATATCTGACAGGTTGGTATATTCATAGCTTCCTTTATCTGCTTCAAGAGTCCAGCAAGCAGTACAGCTCCACTCAGCTCTAGACGAGGTAAGGATTGGGGTTTAGTCGGTGCTACCTTCGTTTTAGCAGCGATGATTGAGGTCTTTACGGTACCCATGGATGTCCGTACTCTTAGATAGGCTACTGCAGCGTAAGCTTTTGTGGACGCATCACAGAAGCCGTGGACACTGGTGTTAGACCTGTTAGTTTCAGTGGTCTGTAGCCATCTGTCTATCTCTATACAGGGTAAGTATAGATGAAATGATTCTCGTAAATTATTCCACTCTGTGGCTATGGTTTCCTCTACTTCTTCATCCCATGGTATTCCTTGGAGCCATAATCTTTGAATCAGAAGTTTTGCCGGCAGAATAGATGGAGCCAGCCAGCCTAGTGGATCAAATAATCTTTGTAGTTCGGCCAAAATCGTTCTCTTCGTAGTGGGGTTTGACGTACCAGGTAAGTTTGGGCTGTATTGAAAACGATCATTACCCATGTTCCAGTGTAATCCTAAAGCTCGTGTTATACCATCTAAGGTTAGGTTCAATTTTACATGAGAGCTTCTTTCGGATTCTTTGAATTCTGTCAGAAAATCAGCGTCATTGGAACACCACTTCTTTAATTGGAACCCGCCTTTCTCGAGTATGGCGTCTATTTCCTTGGCCACCTTCAATGCGTCTGTTACATTGTCTTTACCCGACATCATGTCATCCATGAAGTAATCGCGTCTTATTATTTCCGCAGCTTCAGGATAGTTTCGTCCTTCATCTTTGGCTACTTGATGCAAAGTCCTTACTGCCAAGTAAGGAGCAGAAGCAGTTCCGAACGTGACTCTGGTAAGACGGTAGTCTTTGACAGGTTCTTGATCATCCTTTCTCCACAGTATTCGTTGCAGATCTCGGTCTTCTTCTTTAACAAGGATTTGCAGGTACATTTTTTGAATATCGGCCACGAAACAAACTTTCTTCATCCGCCATCGCATGATCAGACTTCTCATGTCGTCTTGTAACTGTGGTCCTACCATCAGTTCATCATTGAGTGATACATTATTGGTTCCCTTTTGAGATGCGTTAAAAACAGTTCTTAACTTGGTTGTCTCCTTTTCTTCTTTAATTACAGCGTGATGAGGTAAATACACAGAAGGATTCGTTATTTCTTGTTCTGGTACTTCTTCCATGTAATTTGATTCATATTCTTTCATGACTGAAACATAGTCGTTTTTGAGTTTTAGGTTATTTTTGAATCTTTGTTCCAATTGATATAATCTCTTTAACGCTATTGCTCTTGTATTTCCTTCTTTAGATAGTAGCATGTTTGATTTCTTTGGTAAGGTTACTGTATACCGTCCCTCTTTATTTCTCGTGGTTGTGGTCTCATAGATTTCCTCGCACCTTCGTTCTTCAGCAGTGGGTTGTTTTTGGTCATATGGGTCTTGTTCCCACATTCGTTTCAGCATATCATTCATATCAAGATTGAGGTGCATGACGATAATCTCCCTTTCTGGTAAGTTGTGTTCCACGTTCCCAAATAGAATCCAACCCAGGGTGGTGTTTTGAGCGCATGGTGTTCCTGGGGGACCTTTGATAACTTCACCCTTCATGATTTGGGCACATACGTCAACACCCAGTAATAAATCTACTCGTCCTGATTTACTGAAGCTTGGATCCGCCAGAGCGAGTCCTTGCAGGTGCGGCCAGGTGTTGGTGGAGATGGTTCGTGACGGTAATTCGGTAGTGAGTCGCGTAGACATGATGTATGTTTTGACCTTAAGGTTGAAGCAAGCGTCGTGCCTGGATAGTAGTTCGATTTCTGCAGCATGTTTGACGTTTGTTTTGATTGAGCCGACGCCAGTGATGGTGCCGTTGACAGGCGATCTCTTCACTCGTAAAATCTGGGCCGCTCTTTCGCTCATGAACGTTGCTTGGGAGCCGTGGTCAATCAAAGCACGGAGCACTGTCACTTGTCCCGATTCAGGTTTTCTTACTGGTACAAGGGCTGTGGCCAGTAATGCGGTGGACAAACTAGCAGCGACATGCGATGAAAGTGTAACGTTGGTTTCGGCTGGTCTTGCAGAATCTTGATTGGTTTCAACCTTGTCTTGTTGGTTCTTGTTGTCTGGTTGATTTGGTGACGTCACCGGCGTGGATTGATGCGTGAGCGTGTGATGACGTTTGTGACATTTTCGGCAGGACATCTTCAGGCGACATTTATAAGCGGAGTGTCCCGGGGCCAGACAATTGTAGCATAGTTTGTGTTCTTTTACGTACTCACACCTCTCTACTGGATTCAGTTTTATGAACTCTTCACAATGGCATAATGTGTGATCCTTTTCGCACATAGCGCAGCATCTCGGTTTTGATGAGGTAGTACTTGACGTGGACACGTGAACAGCGTATTCTTTTCCTCTAGGTGTTGGCTTTTCTTTAGTCGAAGGCGTGATAAGCTCGAGCGTGCGGAACTTTGAATGTAGGAACTTGCTCAATGCATCCCATTTAGGTAACACGTCGTCAGTGTCATCGTACGCCACTTCTTCCCATTCACGATGCGTCTCTGGGTCCAATTTATGAACGACTAAGAATACAATGAGTGAGTGGGTGAGAGGATCCCATGAGCTGGTTGACAGTTTCAGGTTCATCAGTGCGTTCAGACATTCAGTAGTCGTATCCAATATCGATTTGATGTTACTTGCTGTTTGCGACGTTATCTTCTTTTGTGTAAACAATCTTTTCAATATGGAGTTGGCAATAATGCGTTTGTTACCAAAACGTGCCTTAAGCATACTAAACGCGTCGTCGTAGTTAACCTCTGTAACTTGCACGTGCTTCAATAGCGACAGAGCTTCTCCCGTTAGACTGCTTTTTAAATAATGCAACTTTTGTACTTTACTCAATGTTGGATTATCGTGCACTAATGATATATATAGATCTTGATAAGCGGGCCACTCATCGTAAATACCTGAGAAAGTTGGTAGTTGAATCCTCGGTAATTTGACTTGTACTTCCATAAAACCACTGTTGTTATGGTCAGCTTGCATAGAAACCGGCGACGACTTGTTGTATGAACTCAATAAATCACTAAGATCGGCTAGTAAACAAGTATATAAGTCTTCCTGCACAAAGTAATCTTCATTAACAAAATATGGAATGTCTTGTCGATTTGCTTTAGGAACGCATTTCACTAGTTCTATATGTGCACTTTTATACGTAGACCAATATTCTTCAATGTTTTTAATGCGAGTTTCGATATATCCTTTTGTTAAGCGTTGTTTCGGACATTTCTTGAGATTTGATTGGGTTTTTCCTAACAACATAGCTGTATCTTCTAACACATTTAACAATTGTTCCATTGAATTTGCCATATTTGTTGAAATAAGCCTTCTTTTCGTTATAAAATAGAACGTTTCTATGTATCTTCGTAGTTAAAAATCTTGTTTTTGATCACCTTCACTATTCACTAATGAGTTTGTTTTGCACGTATATTTTTTGTGATAAATTATTTCTTTTGTTCCTCGCTCGCCGCTCGATCCTTCCTTTTGTATTGCGCTCAGTGCGTAAAACGTCGTAAGTCGAACAGATATCCGGCTCGATGTCGACCAAAATGTTATAGTTTTAAGGTTCAAATTTGCTTGTGGGGAGTTCTGGGTAATAGAAATACGTGGTTTCTTTATGCTGATTTATTTGCGACTAATCTGTAAACGATAGTTCTTATTGCTATTAGGGCGACGCACACATGCATTCGTACTTACTTAACTCTTTCACACATACATACGATTCTATCTCAACAGGATTGAAGATTATTTCTAAACCATTGCGTCATTTGTTCGAATAAATTGTCGGTTCAGCAACGTAAATAACGCAATGAATTTTGTTTAACTATGAATATAAAACCAATTCCTACCGATAAAAAGTTCCGTAACTACCCCTCTGGTCGAAGTAGGGGGCGCTTGCGGGAGGCCTATGTCTAGTTGTGGACGTTTTTCGGCCTCAAATGATGGTGTCGATACATTTTTAGTCGTCGCCAAACAAACATCAACGCAAATCCATTAACGAAGATCAATCAAGATGCCATAATTTTAAATGGCGCCTTGAATACAGTTGCTAAAAGTAGAGTGTATGTACACTTGGTACAAGTAAAACACCCGACGCTTCGTGACGTAAAAATACTGTTATATCTATGAAGTTTCGGTTTGAATTTAATTTGACTTTGTAAAACAATTTTACACACCACACTTAAATCTACTTTCTCATATCTTTAATAGAAAATATTATAGAGCTTTCGTTGACCCAATAACTCCCTTGGTGCTTAGTTTTGAGTTCGACCGACCTACACCGCCCTCTAGTGGCAAAGTTCAATATTTCGTAACAAATTCGTTTCGCGATACAGTTTGACTGTTTGATTGGTTGAACACTTTTATAGTAACTTTGGGAGCTGTTGTGTGTGGCCAAGAAAACAGCAATACGTCTATTCAATTTCTATTGCTGTACTTTTTTAAAGTTGTCTTTGGATGACCACTGAAAATCAACACTATACTGTCAGTCCCGCGCATAGCACAGTGACTGGAAGCCTTTTTGTCATAGTCATAACGTGCCCGGCTATTCTATTTTCCTAATTTAAATGATGTATTTGTTTTGTTCCACTAAATAGGTATTCATGTCAACTTATATTTTTTTTAATGCACGTGTTTCTGTGGCAATAAAACATTTTTTCTTTTCAGTCTGTTTAGAATTCTCACGTACAGTCTGTGCCCTACATTATCTGACCCTCTCGGTATGAACCACGCTCACATCGGAGTGCTAAGTTCCGCCCCATTTAAATAAATCATCTTGTTAAGCCATTTTGGTCATTATCCTGTTAGCGTTAAGATTGAATTGCGTATTAACAAGTGATATTCTCAACAAGTTACTGCGGCTTCGCGGTTCGATGCTAGATTGACGATGAACGGTGCGTAAGTTCAAATCACACTCCACCTGTTAACAATTTCTTTTTTTAATTGTTTTCATTTATGATTTCTGCCATATTTCTTGCATTATTATAGAACTTCTGATATGATTTCGCCTAACGAACATATCTTTTAAATAAGACTAGTGGGTAAAACTTCCTTGAATAATAGCGAATTTGATCCTTATCGCGGATTGGAAACTCCTTTGGGTATTTTGATAAATCATGTTGTCAAGCGATTTTTATTATTATCCTACTGTCGTTAAGGTTGAGAGGATTAAAAGGTTGAGTATCAAAATGCAATAAGACTACTTAAAACAACCAAGGTGAGGGTGGATTAACAAAAAAATCGCGCGTCAACAACATCACAATTTGCTGTATACGCTTAGTATTCTGTGACACATTTTAATAACTGCTTGTGATTTTGCGATATTGAACTTAATGATACCTACTATATGGTTCAAATTCTATAGAATATTGCGTCCAGCTCACAACTAACAGCTAATTTGAAGACAGAATAGTAAGAGTTCATTTGGTCTCGTGGTCATTAAACAAATTGTTGTCTGGATTCAAAACCAGCATAACCTATAGACTACTTTTTGTTCGTAATGGTTTGTTTATTATTATATTTTTTACTTTTCTCTTTTGTTTATTTTTATATTTTTTTACTTTTCTCTAAGGAACGAAGTCTTTAAATGTGTTTTTCAATGGGTAGTTTGTAAAGGAATGAAACAAAATCATTGCAAGAAAATGATAATCTTTATTAATTAAAATAAACTATATACTATAAGTAAATAAAGTGAGTAAATGCTCATAGTTCAGAATTAATTAGCTTTTTTACTGTAACATTCAAAGTTAACTATTTGCTAACAAACATTTTTAACACGTTGAGAGCCAAACAAAAAATTGTTAGTAGCAAGCACGCGATAACGCGTGATCGGCCATAATACAGAGCCGACGAATCACGTGATACCGCGTGATCGGCACTCAACGTGTTAAGCATGACAATGCTTGGAAGTTTGTTGTTTATTTTTAACGTAAAGATTTTTTATTTACCCACCTGTTTACAAAATAAGTTTTTTATTCGAAATTCATATCGGTCTTTCTATAATACTTCTTAATAAGCCTTTCAACCTTAACTACAACAAGATAATGATTAAAATGACTTAACATTATTATCTAGATGTCGTTAAGGTGAAGGCTGAAGAATATGACTACCAGAAATAACCCAATCGAGGGTGGATTAACATAAAATTATAATAAAAACACCACTGTTAGCTGTCAATGCTTAATATTTAATTCCGTGATACATTTCAATAGCTGCTTATTGTTTTTCAATAATGAACTTAATGGTCTATATCATATGGATCAAATTCTATAAAATATTGCGTCTAGCATCACAACTAAAATTTAATTTGAAGTCACCTAATAAGAAGTGAATTGGTCTCATGGTCATTAACGCAGATAGATAAGCATCATTGTCCAGGTTCGAAACCAGTATAACCTAAAGACTTCTTTTTGTTCAAAATGTTTTTTTTCTATGTTTTTTTTTTACTTTACTTTAAATATTTTAGGCGTCAAATGTTTTTTTAGATAGGCAGTTTGTTTAGGAACAAAACAACATCATTATTGAAGAAAATATTTATTATTTCATTAAAAAATACTTAAGTAAATAAAGTAAGTAAATGCTCATAGTTTCAAAATTAATATATATTTTATAGTAGCACATTCAAACTTAACTATTTACTTAATAAGTTATATAAAACAATATCAATGAAATAACCACAACACTTTCTTCTCTTACATATATTATTAACAACGATATATGTTATGATGAGGACTCATCGGTAAGCTAGTTATTGTTCAACAAACAGTTCATTAACTGTGATTAAGTAATTTGTGAAATGTTTTACAGTTTTATAGGTATAAGTATGTGGTGAATCAACATGTTATTTAAACAGAAAAATGGATTTCCATTTATAACAATAACATCACCACAGAAATTGTAACATTGTAATGGTTTAGCATTCATTGAATTGAGCATTCACTTACTTAATATGTTTAAAAATACTTATGTAGATAAGTGAGTGGCGGCGTGACGCATCATCTCCAATAACTTGCTATAAGCGGCTACGTATGCACCATGTTTCAGCACAAATCTTTTCCTCTCATGTGCTGCAGTAGCCCAGGGTCATTCTACCGATGGTTAGACAAGGTAGTAAGAAATATTATGTTTAATTGCAGCTAAGCGAATAGGCATCAATGGACATTGCATATGGCTTGCAACAATAAGTAGTTTGGTGGCGTTCGGATTCGTGACTATACGATATACATCATGGGATTTGCTCCTGGACGATTGCACTGAAGATTTTTCAGTATTTCCATAAAGTCTTAACCATAACCTGACTGTATTCGTCTGAAACAAAAGAAAAAAACTTATTAACAATTTTGGAAACGTGCAGCTAACTTGTAGGGAGTAGGTGTAATGGAATAATAGCAAAATACAAGATTACTAGGCTATAACAAATTATAAAGGTCAATTTCAAAGAGTAAAATTAAAAATTAAAACACTTACCGATATATTAACACTACGAACAATCTCTTTGATTTCACCATTTTGCTCATGTAAACATAATTATTATTTTATGTCTAGTATAATCAGTAGATTGCGAAATGACGCTTTGTTTACACATAACAAAATCAATAAAGACATGTCTTTTTTTTTTTTTTTTTTTCAGGATGGGAAATCATCAAATATGTTACTTTTCACGATTTACGTCAAACGTTTTACCAATGTTTTGCTTTGTCACTGCTATTAGGCGTAGATTGACCTGTGTCACTTAAAACAACTTACTTCAATCTACCCCACGAAGTCAATATATTTTACTTCCTTGGTAATTATAAGTTCTGTGGACATAAAGATTTCTTTATTTACCCACTTGTTTGAAAGATATGTTCGTTAGGTGAAAATCATATCACCAGTTCTGTAATAATGCAAGAAATATGGTAGAAATCATAAAATGAAAACAATTTAAAAAAGAAATTGTTAACAGGTGGAGTGTGATTTCGAACCCACACACCATGCATCGTCAATCCAGCATTGAACCGCGAAGCCACAGTAACTTGTTGAGAATAAGCGAAATTAACGATTAGGTAGTAGCCGTGTAAACACAAACATATTACTTGTTAATACGCAATTCAATCTTAACGCTAACAAGATAATGACCAAAATGGCTTAACAAGATGATTTATTTAAATGGGGCGGGACTTAGCACTTCTATGTGAGCGTCATTCATACCGGGAGGGTCAGATAATGTAGAGCACAGACTGTACTATTGGTAATTTTGGTACTTTGGTAGATGATTTGGAGGAACTTGGCCAGTTTAATCCAATTAATAGAGTTTTACTGTGCAACAAAATCATCAACCATATAATTTACAGAATTAAGAAAAACATACGTAAAAAATTGATTACGTTCTTTGTTGTGAAAGGTGTTTTCTTTTTTTAAATTCACAGGTTAAATGCTTATAAATACTTCAAATAACAACGTCAACCAATTTTTCTAATTTTAGGATTTTTGTGTTTAAAATTGATAAGGTTCACGCCTGCAGAATTTTGGTAACTAATTCAATGTGACCTTATTTCTGAGATAATGAAGGCTTGATGAAACAATTATATATATCCAGTTTGACTGGAGGCTGACCCGAAGAATTGAGAATAGGTTAGGTAGATGACGATAATATGATAATAAATTTAATACCACCGGTAGGTATTCCACCAAAAATCGCCAACTTTGAAGCTCCACTTCAAAAATACTTCTCAGGATGTATTGCAAACTGTTTTTTCTTGAGTCGTTACCCTCCATTGACACTTACGCTAACTCGTTTATTTGTTTTAAATTTGTTTTTTATGCTTCGATATAAGTTTTTACAACTGATTTCAACCTTCTATACAAAGCAAATTGACTGTTAAGATCTGAATTTAAAAATGGTATTTTTATAACAATAATCAAAAAGAAAATACATATATTTTACATAAAGTTTTTCTTTTCAAAATTAAAGTTGTAGTATCTCTCCTCTCGTAGTGTGGTATAATCCTGGGTGGGGATCCTTGAGTTGTTTCATATGTAATTTCACAGTATCAGCTCAGAGTTTCATTTTGTGCCCTGTTGATGGCAATAAGCTTACCCCAATACATGGAAGTTAAACATAATTGACGAAATGTGGGTAACTATAAGTTAAAATGTACAACTCTACCTAATCCTTCGAAACTTCTTCCTTGGGAACACAGGCTTATGTTATTGTATGGAACTATTTACGGTTAGATCAAACTCACAACCTCTTGCACCCAAAACTATGACGAAACTTGACGCATATAATAAAATAAAATAAGTCCCTTTGGCTGATTATAAAACGGGGTAAGTAATAGATGATATAACAACAAAATCTCTAATATTTACAACATATAACAACGGAACCTATAATTTTATTTAATATACCGATTAGTTAATATAATGAACGATTGTTATAATTTTAAAACAACTAATTTTTATAAGCATAACATACATTAAATATAACATCGTTTGACATAACATACATTAAATATAAAATCGTTTGACATACCACTCAAAATATATAAAACTTATTTAGTCTAATACGATGAAATGCGCTAAGATAGGTCGACGGAGCCCCGCTTTGCGGGGCTCCTATTTCTGGGTGGTTTAAAAACCATGCATGCAGCGTGCAAGCAGGCATGCAGCAGGCAAGCAGCAAGCAAACATGCAGCATGCAAGCAAGCATGCAGCGTGCAAACAAGCATGCAACATGCAAGCAGGCATGCAAGATGCAGCAAGCATTGTTTCTGTCACGGCTCCGGCGCTGCGGGGTTTGGGCGGCCCCACGCGAGCTTATCGTCGCAGATGGTTTTAATGCTCACCACCGCGGCGGTGGCGCGTGGCGGGCCTTCAGACCACCTGCTCCTCAGCTCGCGGGCCGCCCTACCCCTCCGCGCCTGCGCGGGTTTAAATTACACTCTAGGGGTAGGGCAGACAAGACTACGTAAAGTCGGTTTTACAGCGATTCGTTTCTCACTAAATTTTGTTGCACATTATATTGACTTTTTATGACACTACATATATTTAATTTAATATTGAAAATGCTACCAGGTAACCGGCTAACCGTAATGATGTATTTTATATATATTAAACGTTAGACCTAATGATTTTCGATTAAATAAACAATATACATATTAAACGTTAGACCAAATGATTTTCGATTACATAAACGTTATATCAAACAACGTTATACTAATTAAGTTTTAGAATAAATAAATGTTATATGTAAAGAAATTATATCAACAGTTGGTATATCTCACGTTGATTATATCTTATAAACGATAATAAAATGAAATTAGACCAAATGAGTTTATACGTTATGAGACGCACCCTATAAAACGATTTTAATTCATTCTAAATTGAACGTTTATAAAAATAATTTAATATTTTCTTAAAATATCATTGTTTGGTCCCTTGTCTTTCGATGAAGGCTTCCTCTAAAGATCTATCTCTCTCTGTCTCTCGCCCGGTGAATTTTTTGACGTGATCTTCCCAACTTCTCTTCTCTTGATGCGTATACTCTGCACGAAATATGTTCTTCATACTACAATATTTTCACTCTACAACTGAAACATTTCTCCATCGATTTCGTAAAGTAAAGAGCACTACCGATACAAAGTTTGTGAAATATTATCGAACAAATATGTTCGGGGTTGAAAGCTGTTACCTCGCATGAAAAATGAGTTCTAAATCGAGTTGATATCGGTGTGTGTGGATTAAAGTTACGAATACTTTTTAGTTTGTTTTTAATATCGTTTGACGGCGTCAGTCGTTTGTAAGGGATTCTACTTATTCGATCAAAAAAATATATTATACTGGTACCATTCGTTTTCTACGATAACATAACATCACGCCTTGTGTACTCGAAGGGTTGGACAGGGGTTTAGCCACAGTACAACCACGTTTCGCTAGTTTTGTTTAAGTTCCATGTAATAGGGGGCAAGCCAATTGCATCAACCTGGCACAAATCCAGACTCCGCGCTGATAATAAAAAATCCAGATGGGAAAACCCAAAAACATTTTGCCCGATCTGGGAATCGCTTATTATTAGTAGTACGTACGTACGTAGTACTTATGTAGTTTATCTTTTATCGTGCATTGTCACAAGAACCAAATGTGTGTGCCAAAATTCAGCCCGTAGCTTTAATGCAAGTTGGCGAAATATTCATTGCAGGACATACAACTGAAGTTAATAAAAACAAAAAAGTTTTTACAAAAAAAATAACAACCGATTTTCTTAAAAAAATAATACAAAGTGAAAAATAACTTTAGTTTCGGAAGTCAGTGTCTTAGGATCGGTATTTAAGTTTTTTTGCCACCGACTTCCGAAATTAAAGTTATTTTTTACTTTGTAGTGTTTTTTTAAGGAAGTCGGTTGTTGCTTTTTTAACAAAGTTTTTATTTTTAATTTTTTAGTTATAGTATGTACCCCGAACTAATCTAATCGTGATATTCGTCCATTTGTCGCGCACATACTGAATGCAAATTTAAGACTTATATGGTTTTCTCATGGTTTCCATTGTCAGAATCGAACCTCATTAGACCACACGGAAAGCACCAGCATTCAAATACAAAAATAACACAGGTCAACATTTGATATAAGAAAAAACACGAAAAACGCTATAGCGCTCTGGGGGTTTTTCAGGTCGCTGATTACGGTGAGTGGGTTGGTTAACCTTCATCACATCAGGTTCAAGGTCATTTGAAGGTCAAAGTGACTTAATGCGACCGAAAAATTCAGAAAAAAATCATGCGTCCCTAAATACGATTCCGTAGTTTTTTTGGCCTTTTGCCTTTGTTTGAGGTCATTTTAAGGTCAAATCAACATATTTCCACGAAAATATCTGCGAAAAATTTTTGCGCATGTTTTGAAGGCCTCTTTTTTTTCAGGATGGGAAATCATCAAATGACTTCTCCCGCTCTGGGCGGAGCGGGAGGGCGTGTCAGACTTTTACTGACTAAAACCCACCCGTGTTCCATCAGTTGCCCATGTGCCAGGGTCACGGTATCTCTTTCGAACAATCACGCGACTTCGGCAGACATCGGTCCCAGTAGACCCCTTCACTGCTGCTGACATCTCTTTGAAGCGTGCGTGGAACACTACGCGCCGTCGACCCGAGCCTGGTCTTTACCGGGCAGCGAGCTACCCATTGCTCGCCGCCCGCAAGCTCGCGCCTACGGTGGCCGGGAGTCCGCTATCGACTCCCGACGCCCGGGGCGTCTCCTCCTGTGGCGGCTAGGGACGTGAGGGCGCAGTGACTGCCACTCCCTCACGCGCCCCGCCTCCTCCTTCGCGAGCATTACTGCTTCGCAGAAGGAGGTGACGGCTTCCCATTCCCTCTCGCTCCGTACCTTGGCTCGCACCAGGGCCGGACGCGAGAGGTCGCCGCCGCCGATCGCCTCCACGAGGACACGGCGGTGCTCCGCCCAGGCAGGGCACACCTCCACCGTATGCTGCACCGTATCCTCCAGACGATCCTCACAATGGAAACACCCGGGCGTATCCTCCCGCTTTATCCTGAACAGGAACCCACCGAAGCACCCATGCCCGGTGAGAACCTGCGTCAGGCGGAAGGTGAGGACGCCGTGGCGTCTCTCTATCCACTCCTCAAAGAGGGGACTTACCGCCGCAATTGTGGCGTGCCCTGCGCTGGGTTGCGACAATCGTACCCGCCATGTCGCCATGAAATCACACCGGAGCTCTGTCCACCGAGCCGCAATTTGTCGCGGCAGCGGAGTTTCGCCCCGGCGTTTAGCCTCCTCGCGCCACTCCACATGTGCGCGAGGACCTTTGCCTCCAGATGTTTTGAAGGCCTCTGAATTCTATTTTGTAGTTTGTCTGGCCAGAAAATTTGGATAAAGATCATATGAAGGTCTTTTTAAGGTCATTTGAAGGTCAAAGTGACTTGATGCGACCGAAAAAATCTGAAAAAAGATCATGCGTATGTTTTTGAGGTCCCTGAATACGATTCCGTAGTTTGTTTGGCCTTTCGCCTTTGTTTAAGGTCATTTTAGGTCAAATCAACATATTTCCACGAAAATATCTGCGAAAAATTTTTGCGCATGTTTTTAAGGCCTCTGAATTCTATTTTGGTAGTTTGTCTGGCCAGAAGATTTTGATAAAGATCATATGAAGGTCTTTTTAAGGTCATTTGAAGGTCAAAGTGACTTGATGCGACCGAAAAAGTCTGAAAAAAATCATGCGTATGTTTTTGAGGTCCCTGAATACGATTCCGTAGTTTGTTTGACCCTTCACCTTTGTTTAAGGTCATTTTAGGTCAAATCAACATATTTCCACGAAAATATCTGCGAAAAATTTTTGCGCATGTTTTTACATTTAAACAAACCTATTTGCATTGTGCTTAAACAAGCCTAATTTTTGTAATAAACTACGGAATCATACTCAGAAACCTTAAAATCATATGCATGAACTTTTCGCAAACGTTTTGGTCGAAATATGTCTATGTGACATTAAAATCACCTCGAAATTATACGTTTGTCTTTTTTCAGATTTTTCGGTCGCATCAAGTCATTTTGACCTTCAAATAACCTTAAAAAGACCTTCAAATGACCTTAAAAAGACCTTCATATGACCTTTATCAAAATCTTCTGGCCAGAGAAACTACAAAATAGAATTCAGAGGCCTTCAAAACATGCGCAAAAACTTTTCGCAGATATTTTCGTGGAAATATGTTTGTTTACTACCGAGTCGGTAATATTTGGACTTATTAATCAACCTTTGTAAACACTAATTGGATAGCAATAAAACTACAATTGTGTTTTGATCTAGAGGACTTATATTTGACAAATATTGCGAGACCCCAACCAAATCGCGGTAACGAAACCATAGCTAGATCTATTTTGACGCTAACGCCATCTATCGAGCTTGAGCAAAAACTATAACACTTTAACAATAATATTTCTATGCATTCGTCATGAACATACCGCCCACCAAGGACATTTAGTGACGGAATGTACTTCTTAAATTACCTTTAAGTCTAAAAGGACAATGCCCACATACTAGAACAACTGTGGTCCACAGTGAACACTTACAAATAGTGTAAGGAATGATAGTATAAGGTGTTATGAGCACCTTCTAGTACTTATCAGTTCAGAAAATAAGTCGCCATTTGGAAATAAAACAGTTTTTAATTTTTTATAATTTTTAATTTTTTACAAGCACTGACTCATTTTATACACTTACAATGACTTTTGAATGGTATTAACACAGTCATTGTTCATTTCAAAGTTACTTACTCATTTTAACCTTTGAATAATAGTCACCTTCTAAGTTTAAACAGTCTGGGGGAGTACACACAAAACCCATATATTAAACCTAGAAAGATCCCAGCGAGCAGTTCTCAAAGTAATGCACAAAAGGAACTTCCAGTATCCAACGGAGCAGCTATATAAGGATTGTATGGTATTAACGGTTCGACAACTTTATATCAGGAGAGTTCTGCTTATAAGCCACAAAGGCTCAACGTATGACCCGGTAAGACTGAAAAACAAACGCTGAAACGACCTAGTATTTGACCTGAAACCATGTAAAACAGAATTCTTCAGAAGACAACCGTGCTATATTGGTCCATACCTATATAACAAAATAAGTAAAAATACTCAGCTACATCACTTACCAATAAGTAAACTAAAACTTACCATAAATGACTTCCTTCTCTCTCAAAATTATGGAAATACTGAAAAACTTCTAGAAAGTATAAAATAATAAAATAAAGTCACACAACCCCATTCATACACCCGAACCCATACATACACATACACACAAATACACTACACCCCACACTACACATACATCACACATACATATGTTCATTCATAGATGCACACACAAGCATTAAGTAGCTATTAAGTAATTAATTAAATTATTATATTATTACATTATTAAATATTAAATTAAATATAAATATATATCATTTTGTAATGTTTACCTTTACAAATATTTACTTTTGCACCGCACCATATATTTTATTTATTAATCAATCAATACTTATCATTTGTCCCAAACAACATCCCCCCCCCCCCTCCCCCAACAATACAAAAGCTATGTAATGAAATAATGCTGATGTCACGTCAGTACATATACGTGTATATGACCATCTTTACAAACCAAGACCCTTCCGTGCCTCAGAAAGCATGTTAAGCCGTTGGTCCCGGCTGTCTTTTGTAGATCTTAGACAGTCGTTACGGGTCGTCAGAACCCCGAAAGTGTGTCAGACTTTCATTCAGATCATTCTTATCAATACAATACGTATTACCTAGTAACTGGGTTGTGGAGGTCAGATAGGTAGTCACTCCATGTAAAATACTGGTATTCAGCTGCACCCGGTTAGACTGGAAGCCGACCCCAACATAATTGGGAAAAGGCTAGGCAGATGATGATGAGCTGTAAGATTTGGTTACTTTCTCAATAAAGTAAAAGTATTTAGGTATTTAAAAATATCTTTTTTTACTTATTTAATACTAGCTTTTGCCAGCAGCTTCACCCGCCTATTATACGTATAAACCTTTCTCTTGAATCACTCTGTCTATTAAAAAAAACTGCATTAAAATTCGTTGCGTAGTTTTAAAGATCTAAACATAAGGACAGACAGAGGGAAGTGACTTTGTTTTATATTGTGTAGTGAAGTTAAATCACTATAAGCTTGCATTAGGACTGGCTATTGTTATTATCATAGTTTTCTAAAGGTATTGTTTAATGTAGGCGAGTAATATAATACTTACCTGTTGTGGAAGAACCCATTGCTATACAATATATATTTGTGAGTTGATGAGAGCGTAAGTGCCTCATATCCATTATTCAATTCGCACAGCGAACCTTGCTTGCGCCGGTTAATCCACGCGACGTGTTCGGGACAGTATAGTTACTCAGGTCCGAATTCGCGCCGAATTAATCATTAGTAAAAGCGGGACTCCCGCAGTCCAAATGCATGCGAGGGTCGTCATATGCAGCCAGCAGTTTTCACATTCACACTAGGGTCGTCATTCAAAGTGGAGCCACGATCGAAGTTCGTGCAAGGATTGTCATTCTGGTGATATTGATCGGAGTCCATTGTCATAAAAAACCTCACAAAAGAACACAAACTATATTTTATATCGTTAACTATTTGTTTACTGGGTGTCAAATGTCAACTTCATCATCTGTCATAGAATAATGCTGCCATATTTTAAAATATAATCGATTACGTGAATCGATTATTGGTCTTGAACAATTTAATTTTATCTAATTACGGCAAAGCCATAAACAATACAATGATATTACCATTCCATGTTTATGTATGTTTGGACTATAAGATATCTGGTTTGAGATGTTTATGAACATAATTGTTTTGTCTTAAACTGGAGTTAGTTAGTTACGTTCACAGAAACTAAAATGGCCGTCATGATCATGACGGCGTGCCGTGTGATTACAATGCACGCCTTTGAGTACACGGATTGATTTTTATAATTATTAATTAATCCGTAATCGATTAGACGTATTCAATATACTACTCGAAATTAAATTGACAATATACTAGCAACCCTAAACTTTGCCTGACAGTCAAACTCTCAGTGATAATAATACGTTAAATTACTTATTTATTGCTTATAATGACGGCGACTTAGTTAGAGATAGAAGTTAAACGGATAATTCCTGTTTTAAAAAAAAATATTTTTTAATTATCCTTCGAAACGTGTTCGGGTTGGGCCAGGAATAGGCATTGACCTTTGCACTTTGTTTACAGAATATGCTAAAACAGTTCATAAATCACAGATTTATAATAAAAATAAGCAATGCATAAAGCTTCGATGTATAAAGTATATACACAACTTGTACAGAAACTTGATAAAAGAAAATAAACAATTCATTGAGCTACTGGTAAAATACATAGTTTGGAAGTTGGTCTCTTAATGATAGAGGATTTTGTGCGCAATGTGACCACACGGGTGATGTTATCACCACCGGGGTGTTTCTCTACAACCCGTCCCAACAACCAATGACTTGGCAGTAAATTGTCTTCTTTAATTAAAACAATGTCTCCAATGTTTGGCTCAGGAACCTTTGAAGACCACTTATAACGATTCATAAGATTGGAAAAGTATTCATGGGACCAGCGCTTCCAAAATGACTGTACCATTCTTTGAATTAATTGCCACCTTGACAAATAACTGACATTTGTGTGCTCATTTCTCTCATTTGGAACATTGACTATCGGCTCTCCGATCAGGAAATGTCCAGGAGTTAAGGGTAAGGGTTCACCAGGATCAGTAACGTTAAAGACACTCATTGGACGTGAGTTCAGACAAGCTTCCACTTGATTGAGAAGTGTGCTCATTTCCTCGTACGTCAAGGTCACATCGCCAATGACCCGTTTAAGGTGAAACTTGGTGGATTTTACACCAGCTTCCCAAAGACCACCGAAATTGGGAGCATGAGGCGGTATAAAATGCCACTCAGTACTGTTTGCTTCCAGGTGTTCTGCTATTGCTGGCTGTATAGACGCCAACTGTTTTAATTCTTTTAAGGTACCTACAAAAGTTGTGCCATTGTCGCTCCATATTTTTGCACAATGACCTCGCCTAGACACGAACCGTCTGAAGGCAGCTAAAAACGCTTGTGTACTCATGTCGCTGACGACTTCTAAATGAAGAGCACGAGTGGACATACATACAAACAAACATATGTAGCCCTTGTAGGAACGATGTCCACGACCCTTCGTTGTCCTAATATTTATGGGGCCGGCATAGTCAACACCGCTATGTAGAAACGGTCGCGCTGGCAAACACCTTACAGATGGAAGGGAACCCATCATCTGGTTCTTGGTGCTAGCGCGATTCTTAGCGCATGTTACACATTTGCGCACATGATGTTTTACTAAATTCCTGACTCCTATAATCCAGTATGCTGTCCTTAAATAATTCGCCATCAGCTGAGGAACCCCATGCAGAGTTTTCACATGAGCATCTGCTACGATAAGGTTTGTCAGATGACAAGAGTTTGGTAGTACTATTGGGTGTCTTATCTGTTCACTTAATGGAGCCTTCTCTAGTCTACCTCGAACTCTAATTATGCCTTTGTCATCAAGATATGGGCAGAGTGAGTTTAGCTTGCTGGATTTTAGTTGTAAATAGTCTTTTTCCTGTAATTGTAAATATTCTATTGTAAATATTTCTCTTTGTGTTTGTCGTATACAACATTCTAATGCTGCTTCTAGCTCTAACTTCTGTAAATAACTATGTTTAAAATTATTATTCCTTAAAAAACGTCTGCAATATGCGACTACCCTAACTAATTTTCGTAATGACGAATACCGTTCAAACATTGAAAGCTCTGGCACTACAGCAATGTGTGTTTTTGTTGTTTCTTCTAAGTCGATATTCAGATCATTTGACCTCTTATAAACTATTGTCCTCTGAGTTAGAAATGGTGGTCCAGAAAACCATAAACTATTGTTTATCAATGCACTAGGCAAAATACCGCGTGAAGCGCAGTCTGCTGGGTTGTCCTTGGTTTTCACATGAAACCATTGCGATGCCTTAATCGTGGCTAATATTTCCGAGGTGCGATTCGCCACAAACGTCTTCCATCTGCTTGGATGGCTGTTAAGCCAAGCTAACACGACAGTGGAATCTGTCCAAGCCTGGATTTTATCCCTGGAAATATTCAGGACATCTGCTGTTTCTATTATAAGATTTGACAGCAGAACTGCTCCACACAACTCTAACCGAGGTATACTAATTTGCTTCATGGGGGCTACTCTTGTTTTTGCAACCAGCAACGAAGTATGAACATTGCCTTCAATATCTACTATCCGTAAGTATATCACTGCTGAATACGCGGATTTGGAGGCGTCACTGAAGCCATGCAGCTCAAGATCGTCGTGCGACTTAGTTCCAAGCCAACGCGGTATCCGAACTTTGCTAAGTAGTGACAACTCTTCACGGTAAGTTCTCCATTCCTTTATTAGTTCAGTTTCTAGTTCCTCATCCCAACTAACCCCTGCAAGCCATAATTTTTGAATGTATGTTTTTGCTAAAAGTACACTAGGAGCTAGCCAACCTAGTGGGTCGAACAATCGAGCTATGTCCGATAAAATTGTCCTTTTAGTTACAAGTGCAGTCGTCAGCGGTGGAAGATCCACCGAGTACTGAAAAGTATCTTCGTTGCGGCTCCAGGTAAGTCCTTAAATTTTTACTGTATTATCTAACTTTATTTCTAGCCCTTTCTCTTCCTTGTGCTCTATTTTTTCTAATTCCATGTTCTTTCTAATATCTGTTTGTCCTATTGTTTTGTCCTTATTTTTATTTGTTCTTGTTTGATCTCGTTGTTCTTTAACTTCATTATTTTCAATTGTTTCTATTCTCTTAAGTATTTCTTGACTATTACTGTTCCATTTTTGTAATATAAATCCACCTTTTCTTAATAATGCTATCATTTGTGTATATATTTCAATGCCTTCTTCGACACTGTTGCAACCTGTCATTAGGTCATCCATATAGAAGCTATTTAAAACCTTCTCTGCAGCAAGTGGATAATTTGTGCCTTCATCGACTGCGATCTGACGCAAGGTTTTGACTGTTTGATATGGCGCAGAAGCTGTTCCGAAAGTCACGGTCACAAGTTCGTAATCTTGGATCTCCTTCTCTGGACTGTCACGCCAGAGTATCCTTTGGGACATGGCATCTTCTTCTGCTACCCTAACTTGGCGGTACATTTTAACAATATCCGCTACAAGTCCTATGGGATGAATCCGCCATCTTAAAACCGTGTGACGTAAATCAGCCTGCAGTGACGGACCAACCATGAGCGTATCATTAAGTGACACACCTTTGCTGTTCTTTTCAGAGGCGTTGAAAACTACACGAACTTTCGTTGTGGTCTTGTCGTTCCTAATGACTGCGTGATGTGGCAAATACACTGCTTCTTCCTTCTTAGTGTCATCAGTCACGCGTCTCATATGTCCTAACTGTAAATATTCATTTATAACTTCTGTGTACTTTTCCTTTAAATCGTTGTTCTTACTTAATCTTTTTTCCAGTGCTTTAAATCTTGTTTCAGCTATATCACGTGATCGTCCGGCCTTACAAGCAGGTTCTTCATCTCGGAATGGTAATCGTACAATGTATCTGCCTGTATCATCTCTCTTAGTCGTTTTAGTGTAGTATTCTTCACACCTTTGCTCTTCTGGATTAAGTAATTTCTTTGTACTATTTTGTTCTTCGATCTCCCAAAATTTCTTTAAAATGTCATCGTCTTTGAACTGTGCATAATATACTTTTATATTATTTGTGTGATGCTTTGAACTGTCACTACTCGGACTGACTACACCTGAAAGGACCCACCCTAAAGTGGTGCTTTGGGCGATGACAGTACCAGATGGACTCTTGACTATGCCTTCCTTTACGATGTAGCAGTAAGCATCTGCACCCAAAAGAATATCTATTTTATTGGGTGTATTGAACTTGGGATCTGCTAGATGCAGATCGTTGATGGCAATCCAATCTAACGACCTTGTGTTAACACTTCTCTCAGGCAAATATGAGGTGATCTTACTCAAAACATAGGCATTTATTTTGAGTTGAAATTCAAGATCAATTGTTGACTTAATTGTCAGATTCACCATGTGCTTTGCAATGGTTGATCTATCGTCACCTAAGCCTGAAACGAGACCTCTGACTGGAATTTTCCTTAGTCTAAGAAGTTGGACTGTGGCCTCTGTTATAAAACAAGCCTGTGAACCTTGGTCTAGTAATGCTCGAACTGTTTGAAATTCACCCGTTTTGGACTCGGCTTTTATTAACGCTGTGGCTAATAAAACCTGTCTGGGTTTGGAGACCTTGCCCGTAGACAAGCATGCGACTATCGGATTATCACTAGCTGAAGAACTAGTGTTATCTGTAGTCGGCTTTACGGTAGCATCTCGGCCTTCATTCTCTACGTTAGTTTCTCCATTAAGGTGCAGCAAAGAATGATGGCTCTTGTTGCAAACTTTACAGACAGTCTGCTTTCTACAATCAGTTACTCTATGATTGCTGCCCAAGCAATTAAAACAGATCTTATTTTTTGCTACAAATTCACGTCTAGTTTCGGTTGGCTGTTTTGCAAATTGCTTGCAGAAACAGAGCTTGTGGACCTCTGAGCAGTATTCGCAACGCATACCGGATGAGTTTGTGGCTAGCAATGCCTTTGAATTGTGACCCTGCGAACTATTACTGGCCTGGTGAGGCACGGGTTTTCTCGGCTCTATACATTCCAATGCGCGGAAACGACTTTCAATAAAAATCTTAAGTTCTTCAAATGTGGGTAACTTGTTGGTCGAATCGTTGGAACTGGTTAACTCCCATTGTTTTCGTGTTTCATTATCCAATTTGAATGTAACTATATGGATAATGATAACATCCCATGTGCTCACATTTATTTCCAAATTTGTAAGCGCATTAAGGCAGTCACTCGTGGTATCTAGCAGCTCCTTTAATGCGGTAGCTGATTCTACATTCAATCGTCTTTGGCTAAACAATCGTTTTAAAATACAATTAACTAGGTACCTTTTATTAGCATAATGCTTCTCTAACTGAGACCAACATTCGCTGTAATTGGCATCTGTAATTGGTGTATACCTAATCAATTGTTCCGCTTCACCAGTGAGGTAGCCTTTTAGATAGTGCAGTTTTTGCACATTATCTAAAGATGTGTTGTTGTGTATAAGAGACTTAAAAAGATCGTGGAAGGTTGTCCATTCACTGTATTTACCAGAAAAATTGGGAATGGTAATCTTGGGTAACTTAACAAATGAACTGGATGACTTGGACGCATTATTATTTTTAGATCCACTAGTTTGAGGTAGTGGTTCTCTAGGAGTAATCTTATTTAAGGTAGTTTTCATAAGACATTTGCCAGTAATATAAGTATCTTCGGTGGAATCGTATATTTCGACCACCTTTTGACCTATGTCTTCTGACAAAAAACGTCCACAAAGTTGAGATTTGGTTTGCTTAAATGAAGACCAATCGTTTTCTAATAATTCAAGCCTTGTTTCTATATACTCTACAGTTAATCTTTCTTTTGGACTCTTCTTAAAATTAATTAAAGCCTTCTGTATTACATTCTGAAGGTCTTTGAATATATTAATTTGACCTTCCATCATAAACAACAACGCAAAAACATACAAGTTTGTTGCTAAACAGAATGCACAGATCTGTTGTAAGTCTCAAAATAGCCGCAAAATTTTACAAGTGTTTTTTTAAAAAACAAGCTGATAGAAATCGGACATAGGTTCCCCGTTCCACCGTTTTTTATAAACTATTCTAAGTCCTTACCTAACACACTAATTTAACGCTAAGTAATATTAAATTTTAAAATCTTACAAGTTTAAATGTTCATTAAAATAAAGTTCAAATTTGTTTGGCAAAATCTTCTTTATCACTGCTACTAGCATATAATAAATATTGTACTCACAATTGCACTTCACTCACACTTGCAGGTTGGTTTGAAATAGTAGTATCCTTGTGGCGCCCTCTGTGGTGCCACTTTGAACTTCCACTGCCCGTTGCTGACACCGATCTTGTTCACCTTGTTGAACGAAGCTGCCGTCTGAACTCGAACACTGGTTTTTGGTTGTACTACTGGTGGCGCCCTCTGTGGCGACGCGTTGAACTAATAACCCACACCGGCCGAACTCGTTCTACCTTGCGGGACAAGCTGTCGCAGCCTCTGCAGGATGCCCGGTACTCTTATCGCAGCGATCCACTGCGAGTACACTGGGTGCGGTACAAAGCTGGCACCGCTTACTTCAAAAACTCAGATTGTCTGGTTCTGATCCGACTCGAAGGACCAATGTTTACTACCGAGTCGGTAATATTTGGACTTATTAATCAACCTTTGTAAACACTAATTGGATAGCAATAAAACTACAATTGTGTTTTGCTCTAGAGGACTTATTTTTGACAAATATTGCGAGACCCCAACCAAATCGCGGTAACGAAACCATAGCTAGATCTATTTTGACGCTAACGCCATCTATCGAGCTTGAGCAAAAACTATAACACTTTAACAATAATATTTCTATGGATTCGTCATGAACAATGTTGATTTGACCTAAAATGACCTTAAACAAAGGCGAAAGGTTAAACAAACTACGGAATCTTATTCAGGGACCTTAAAAACATACGCATGATTTTTTTCAGATTTTTTCGGTCACATCAAGTCACTTTGACCTTCAAATGACCTTAAAAAGACCTTCATATGATCTTTATCAAAATCTTCTGGCCAGACAAACTACAAAATAGAATTCAGAGGCCTTCAAAACATGCGCAAAAATTTTTCGCAGATATTTTCGTGGAAATATGTTGATTTGACCTTAAAATTACCTTAAACAAAGGCAAAAGGCCAAAAAAACTAGGGTATCGTATTCAGGGACCTCAAAAACATATGCATGATTTTTTTCTGATTTTTTCGGTCGCATCAGCCCCGGATCTAGGGGGGGGCAAGCTAGGGCACATGCCCCGGGCGGCAAGTTCAGGGGGCGGCAAATTCAAGCTTGGCACACGTATGGTCAAATTTGCGTTAATGATGAGTTGTAACGATACAATTCATCATAACGCAACTTTACCATTGAGACGCCCAGTACTTTAAGCACATAAACTATTTTTCGCGAGTCGCATAGGCTTAGGTCAACAACTGTGAAAATCGCGCCCGCCCCACCCGCAGGAATTGCAAACCGCGGCAACGCATGCATACCCAGCAGCGTAAATAAATAGGGTAAACAGAGAAAGAGCAGCGCTCCCATCACCTCCTCAACGTTCTGGGCAAAATCTACGAGAGGCTTATTCATAAGCGTCTCAAAGCCTATGCCGAAGCAAAGGGGCTTATCCCTAACGAGCAGTTTGGTTTCCGAACCCAACACTCGTGCGTCCAACAAACCCACCGCATCGTAGAGCACATAAGCGCTGGCTTCCAGCGTAGTGCGATGACGGGCGCGTTGTTCTTCAACATAGCAAAGGCTTTTTACAAAGTCTAGCACAATGGCTTATTATACAAGCTTTACTAACTCGGTGTGCCTGACCGTCTCGTGCTCATCCTACAGGACTTTTTATCGAACCGCACCTTCCGCTATCGCATCGAGGGTTATCTCTCTTTCCCTCATCTCATTCACGCCGGAGTCCTCCAGAGCTCCGTGATTTCTCCCCTCATCTTCTCGCTTTTCACCAGCGATATTCCGAAAAGTAAAAAGGCCCAGTTGGGTTTATTTGACGACGACACCATTTATTACACCGGTCGCTGTCAGGACGCTATCGCTCGAGCTTGCAGGCGGCGAGCAATGGGTAGCTCGCCGCCCGGTAAGGACCAGGCTTGGGTCGGCGGCGCGTAGTGTTCCACGCGCGCCTCAAATAGATGTCAGCAATACTGAAGGGGTCTGCTAGGATCGATGCCTGCCAGAGTCGCGAGATTCGTTCGAAAGAGTTACCGTGGCCCTGGCATATGGGCAACTTAAGGAACACGGGTGGGTTTTAGTCTTTTATTTCGATTAATACAAATAAAAAATACATGAAAAAAATTCGTTTAATTTTTTTCATACAAAACGGCATTTTCATAGGTAAAGACCTATTATTTAGGTAGCCACAGGCAATC
Organism: Aporophyla lueneburgensis; assembly: GCA_932294355.1. NCBI lineage: Eukaryota > Metazoa > Arthropoda > Insecta > Lepidoptera > Noctuidae > Aporophyla > Aporophyla lueneburgensis. The sequence continues at coordinate 10,863,177 of OW028755.1, forward strand.
CGGTTAAGCAGCCGACAACCTCATGGTAGACCAGCAACTTGTCATTAAAAAAAAACAGCAGCGCTAGGTAGGCTTGTGGCGTTCTATCCGTGAGGCCTATGTCCATCATTAGGCATCTGATGGCTGAAATAATGATGATGATAAAGGTAAAAATATAGACGGGCTGGGGCGGTATTTTCAGTTTTTGCCCCGCCTTGAAAAAATTCAAGATCCGGGGCTGGGTCGCATTAAGTCACTTTGACCTTCAAATGACCTTGAACCTGATGTGATGAAGGTTAACCAACGCACTCACCGTAATCAGCGACCTGAAAAACCCCCAGAGCACTATAGCGTTTTTCGTGTTTTTTCTTATATCAAATGTTGACCTGTGAATCATCAAAAAAAATACAGTCGAATTGAGAACCTTCTCCTTTTTTGAAGTCAGTTAAAAAGAGACATGTTGTAAAGATTTTGTGCGTAAAACTTGTTTCATACATTTTATTGAAGTTGTTTCAGATGTCATGTTATTTATACTATATTGTTGACATTTGTGTTAAGTTTTGTCTACAACAATTTTAACAATTGTCTCCTGTGTTTTTCAACTAGTACAGGATACAGGTGATTTTTCCACTAAACTTAAGTACTGTATTGTATTGTATTGCATAGTATGCTGTTGTGTATTGCACAGGTTTTTCTGATTAATTACTGGTGGAAAAATATTCGTAAAACTATTCTTGCAACAATACATTGCTAGTGGCACGACATGTAGAAAACATGCTTCATACCTTGCTATACCATACTTGAAATACTTTGACGTGAAATCCGACTTACTTACACTAGTTTGAACACGGGGTAACAATGTGTCCTCTAAAACAAGTAGTAGGCAAGGGAATCCGAAAGTTAAAATTTATTCATAGGGAACAATTTCGCTTAATCCAACTAGGCGCGTAATTAAATTGTTCTTGAAGAATAATCTCATCCCTCATATGATGTTTTTGTATAGCATCCATTGAGATATTTGGGAAGTATGTTTGGATTGCTTTTAAAACGTGACTCCATATCCAGCCTGTTCCCACTGCTGGGACACAGATCTCCTCTTTTTGAGAGGGAGTAGGCTGTAATCTACCATATGGGCCCAGTGCAGATTATTAGATGTCATATGACTTAAAATTTTTGGTCCAAAGACATGTCGGTTTTCTGACGATGTTTTCCTTCACCGTTTTAAGAGCCGTGGTGATGAAATAATAAACACAATGTAAAGCGCCTGGCTGGGGTCGAACCTACGGGCTACAACTTGTAAGCCGAGGTCGATACCACTTAAAATCAATATATTTTTATTTCACATAAATCTACATGGGCACTTAAGAAAAGTCAGAAACTAGGTGCTCGGTTCCAATCTGTTTATTTCTATGGACAAAAAAAAAACAGTGCTGGCCCAATGATGGCCAGCACTGTTTTTTTTGTGGAATAACATCTCGATATAAACCTATGAGATTGTCGGCTGCTTAACCGGAGTTGCCTGTGGCTACGTTAATAAATTAAGGCCTCTAAATCAGAGCTTAAAAACATAAAACTAAAGCGATTACTCGCTAACGACAATCGCTATAGGCCACGGACCTTGGCTTAGGGCATCTCTGGGATGGGCTGGATTGGAATGATTATTATTTAGGGACAAATTTAAAGCTACAGGCGTAAGTCCCCTCTTTGAGGAGTGGATAGAGAGGCGCCACGGCGTCCTCACCTTCCGCCTGACGCAGGTTCTCACCGGGCATGGGTGCTTCGGTGGGTTCCTGTTCAGGATAAAGCGGGAGGATACGTCCGGGTGTTTCCATTGCGAGGATCGTCTGGAGGACACGGTGGAACATACGGTGGAGGTGTGCCCTGCCTGGGCGGAGCACCGCCGTGTCCTCGTGGAGGCGATCGGCGGCGGCGACCTCTCGCGTCCAGCCCTGGTGCGAGCCATGGTACGGAGCGAGAGGGAATGGGAAGCCGTCACCTCCTTCTGCGAAGCAGTAATGCTCGCGAAGGAGGAGGCGGGGCGCGTGAGGGAGTGGCAGTCACTGCGCCCTCACGTCCCTAGCCGCCGCAGGAGGAGACGCCCCGGGCGTCGGGAGTCGATTGCGGACTCCCGGCCACCGTAGGCGCGAGCTTGTGGGTGGCGAGCAATGGGTAGCTCGCCGCCCGGTAAGGACCAAGCTCGGGTCGACGGCGCGTAGTGTTCCACGCGCGCCTCAAAGAGATGTCAGCAAAACTGAAGGGGTCTGCTAGGACCGATGCCTGCCGGGGTCGCGTGATTGTTCGAAAGAGATACCGTGACCCTGGCACATGGGCAATTGAAGGAACACGGGTGGGTTTTAGTCAGTAAAAGTCTGACATGCCCTCCCGCTCCGCCCAGAGCGGGAGAAGTCATTTGATGATTTCCCATCCAAAAAAAAAAAAAAAAAAGCTACAGGCTCAGCGGCGCGCGCTGGCTCGAGCAAGGGTCGGGGCAGGTGCCACTCTACTCCTAACACTCCTTCAACTACTATTCCTTTTAGTGCATATTTCATAGGCTGATTATGTTATTGTGTGTACTCAAGTTTGTCATTACTCAGCAAAAACTTCTTTTGAAATCATTCTCTCATTTATTATTTCAACATTAATGATTTTACAAATTCTTGAAACAGTACTTTAATTTAAAAGAGTGCCCATGGAAAACTCCAGACTTGCCCGTTCTTCTCCATAGGTAGCTATTACTCTTCATGGTTCTGACGGATTGACCCGATAATTCAAAAGTGCCTGCAATTGGTTTATTTGAAACTAGCTTTTGCCTGCAGCTTCGCCCGCGTGGATGTTAGAAATTAACGCAGGTATTTTTCTAAAATAAATATTTTTTTTCTAAAATAAAAGTAGCCTAACTTACTCCTTATTACATCAACTACCTGCCAATCAAAGTCCCGTCCAAATCGATCTAGCAATTTCAGAGATTACCCGCAACAATCAGACACACAGACATACATACAAAAGTTAAAAAAATGATTGTTTGGTGTAAGTATCGTATTTACTTTCATATGCATTTAGTGGAAGGTGTGAAATTGAAATTACAAACAGACACTTCAGTTTTATTTATTTGTATGTATAGATAAATGCTTTGAGTTTGAGTTACATTAATAAATAAATACATTCGTGTTCGCAGAGTGAGTAGTAGAGGTGTTAACCTCTACTACTCACTCTGCGAACACGAATTTGATGTTTTGTCCCGTTCAATCATGAAATCGAAGCGATCTGGTCTTTGTTTCGATGAAACAGTTTGAATGAAACACGTCATCGATCGAGTTAGTACAACATACCAGGTATATTCAAAACTGGGCCATTCTCAAAATCCGAACTGCATGATTTATCGTTCGATCACCGTAGCTTTGCCGTGAATAGCAGTATGAAAAGAGGAAAAGAAAACCAACTGGATATTCGAATAGTTAAAAACGCAGTTTGGGTATAATGTCAAGAACGATGTGCAAAGGTAACCGTCTTCAAAAAGTAGGGGGTTCTCTCTTCACCTGTATGTTTTTTTTTGTATGTATGTTTTTCACTTTAGATCGATTTTTTCGGAAGTCGGTGCTTGGTTGTTTTTTTCGTGAAATTTTTTTTCTCACGTTTTTATGTGATTTGCAGATCAGTGTCAGGCTGCGTGTAGATTAAAATATGATTCACGACCGTATTAAATATGGTTTTATAGAATGCTAATCATTAAAATGGTCAATACAACCGTCGAAGTTAAATCCTTTTGAATTATTGTTTCATGAAAAAGTATTTTAATGGGATTGAAACACATACGTGTCACGGTTACCAAACATATTTTGTTCAACATACATCACTGCCTGCCAGCCTGGAACGCAGTGTTAATAATACAGCAAATGACTTTATGACTGATCTGTAAATTACGTAGGATAATTTGTTATAATTTACGGAATACTCTGTCAGTTAACACTTTTCTCAAGTTAACTATAAATAATCAATAGATTTCGGAACTTATTTACAAAATAAACAACGTGCTTCAAAAAGCAAACCGAAAAAAAAAATGAACATCACTAAAGACAAAAATACCGACTTCCTGTACCGAAACAAAAGTATTTTTTCTCGTTTTAGGGTTTTTTTTTAAATCGGTTGTTATAGTTTTTTTTTTCTTAATTTTTAGATAATTTTTAGATCAGAGTGGAGCTTCTGAATTCTCAAAACTTTTTGAAGCAACCTATCAATTTTGAAACTAGTGGTAGATTGAGTGTGGTTAACGATTGATGCAGCACTGTAACATGGAGTTGAAAGCTAGTAACTGTCTACATTTAGTCCATGCCAGTGGAACTTGCTAATGGTATGACCATTAGGAAGTTACAAGTTTGCAAGAGACGTAGAGCCAAAAGTTTCGTCACCAAGGGTGCAGACTTAACCGCAGAATGACATTGAGTCAGTCATAATGTTATACATCATTATTTTTAATGTTGTCAAAAATAATTGCAAAAAATATGTAGACAGAACCAAACAAATCAAACTGGTTGCTTATTTAATTGTTTAAGTTATAATTTTTATTTGGAAATCATCTGCTTTTATAAACACGTAAACACCATGTATCTATCACTTACTTTATTTACCTTTCATTTCTTTATATTTAATTCTAGTACATATATCGTCTTATGTATAATTATACAATTAATGTATGTATAGTATTGTGAAACATTTTAAAAGAGTTATGTGGAGTTTCTTGACCTTTCTTCTCCATACGATATTTGTTTTGTAAATTATTCAAAGGTTCCATTTATATTAGGCATATTTGAAATTTAATTTGACTTTAGACTTTGAATTTGACAACTTAAAAAATCTAAAGGCTCGAATTGAAACTTGTTTAAGATGTATAATTAAATTTTTAGCTATACAACATTGACTGACTGACAATACTCTCTTTAATAGCAGAGTGGTTAATGACTACTGTAGCGACCGTACAGCGTCATCAATTGCAATATAAGCATTCTTCATAGAACTTTCAATGTTCCATCCGTGACTTTTTCTCGCACCAGGTCCTTCGTTTTCCGCAGCAGCTGCGACGGTTTTTGATCCTCCAGTTCCATTTCTTCAATTAACTTCTGGACTTGTCGGGCTTCGGACTGTGCGTAAATGCTGCATAGTCACGTTTTAAGCGCCTCGTACTTTCCGGATGCTGGTGGGTCCAGTAATATGTCTGTAATCTGCGATAGCACCTCCTTGCCTAGCTTGGACACTATGACCACCAGGTCGTAGTGTCCAAGCTAGGCTCCTCTGTTTGTATGAACCATAACTTGGGTTCATCGCGCCAAAAATTTGGGATGCGTGCTGATACTGAGATGCTGGTAACTGGCTGCTTCTCGTTTAACACTTCTTTCACCTTTTTGACGCCATTGCGCGATTATTCCAAGTGTTATTCAATTTATTTATTTTGTTATTGTGTTCCACGCGGTAGTTGAGTCGCCCGGCTAGGTTATGTGTAACGCTATATCTTTTCCTGCTTAATCACGTCGGGTTCACCAATGTGGTTACGGTGAGAGTCCTTGTGTGGCAGGATGAGTAAATGAATACATAAACCAGGAGTTCACATGTAGTTTTATTCAATCTCCAATAGTTACACAATGGTACTTGATTATTACATACACGACACGATAACACTGACCCGAGTGGGGCTCTCGGAACGACTGGCCTTTGCCCATGTCGCCTGTACATTTTCTATGAAGAGTGCTTACATTGCAATTGATGACGCTATACGGTCGCTACAACTACCTTATGTTCAATAATAATCATGTTAAAATTACGACTTATTACGAAGAAACGTAGACAGCGGGTAATTATGTGCTTGATGTGAATAAAACATTGATTATTGGGAGGTCGCCACGTCGAATCTTTACATAGTACCACGTTTTGTCAACGTGAATCTGCATCGCTACGTTTGGGCGTTTGTTGTACTTGCAACGCGTGACCAAAGCGATTCAGTAGTATTGCAGTAACACTTCTGTGAGGACGTGGGACTTTGTTTAAAGCATGTATTGCTACATTTTTCACCTTGTCATAGCTTTTTACAAGTTTGTTTACTACCGGTCTTTATCTGCCAAGCTTTTTCCCAACTATGTTGAGGTCGGCTTCCAATCTAAACGAATGCAGTTGAATAGCAGTATTTTAGATAGAGTAACTGTATATCTGATATCCACAACCCAGTTATTGGGTAATACGATACCCCTTGGTAAGACGTGCTATCCGAGGCACATAGGGGCTTTGGTAGGTAAAAATTATGACCCATTTACAGTTCCAACTGTGGCATGTGTAGCTTAACCTAATCGATTGACCCGTTCTGCTGTTATTGCATAGCCACAAACTCGTACAATGTGTGTGTGTAATACACGTTTTTGCATTCTTTACTATTAAAGCTGACTCAGAATTCATACAGTGTACATATAAAATATCGATTTGAAACCTTTTCTGCACTGCAACAAAACTACTATGAAATGATAAGAAGATAATTTTGTATGAAATTGTATGCAAACTGCAAATTCAAAGCAGACACATCTGGGACCGGTAACATTTGTATGTAACATAGAAGGGAATCATCATAATAATAAAAGTGGAGTAGGTAAGGAATCTCATCTAGATCTATATATATAAAATTCAAAGTTCTGAGTGACTGACTGATATATCGACGCACAGCCTAAACCGCTGGTCCTAGAGACATGAAATTTGGAGAGTGTGTTCTTTGTGAGGAGTAATTATCTATTAAGAAAGGGTTTTTGAAACACCGTTCTAAAGAGGGTGAAATGGGGGGTTGAAATGGTAAGTTTTTCGACATCCACGCGGGCGAAGCCGCGGACAGAAGCTAGTCTGAAATAAAACTACAATATGTACTTTATCATTAAATAAACATAACATCACACCTTATTTTTCTCGAAGGGTTAGGATGAGAAATACACGCACGAGCCATTTTAAAGTCCCGTAAAAAGCGAGCGAGATTAAAGCCATCAACCGGGCACAAATCTAGAATCTGCGCTGCTATTGAGAAATTCCTGATGGAAGAACCCAAGAACACTTCGCCCAAGCTGTGCGAAGAAAGAGCAGCACCCTAATTGCGAAACGCACTATCTATCAGAATTTGAATCGTTTTTATGATTATTTCTAATCCATTGCGTAATTTGTTCGAACAAATTGTCGGCTCAACAACGTCAATAACGCAATGAATGTTGTTTAACTATTAAAATGAAACCAATTCCTACTGATAGCAAGTTACACAATTACCCCACAGGTTACTAGGGAATTTATAAACTCATTCAAATCACTGAATTCAAAGGCCCAGGGTATACACGTCACCTGTTTTCGAGCGTCGCGTGGCAAGTCGCATCTCGGTGACTCGTGGCATGTTCTTTCATTTGTTTTTTCCACGGTCGCTGTCGCAAGGCGCTTGTTGCCGGGTAGCTCAACGCCACAAGGATGAAATGCACACAGACATACGATTTCCTAAACTTGGTTTGATTCATAAGCCTAGTGTTTCTGAAATCAAAAATGTTCTTTACGAAATCAGTGACTTTTTTGTAACATATTTCAACAATAGTAGATTGACGAAAGATAAAAGGGACCTACGTTACGTTCGTGTGCCAGTAGTTCGATTTCTATGCCTAAATAAGTCTTTCACCCAAGGAAAACACTCTGCTCATGCTGTTATTCATTTAGCATATGAGGAAAATAAAAACCTGATTAGTTGAACAAACAATATTTTATTAAAAATAAATTAACAATATTGGCAGAAATTTTATATTAATTTTAAAAAGATATTCTATTTAGAATTAATATTAAAATTTAGAGCAATGATTAAACGTAACTTTCCTGGTAAATTAATGTTGAATATTTTTTTGCAATTTTTGAGTATCTAGTGTTTCTGTAAATAAATATTAGAGAAAGCAGTATTTTGTCATTTTTTTTTCTGCTGGAATAGATTTCTTTTACTCCACTCTGGGTCAACTTTAGTGACACCTACTAGGTTGCGGAGAGAAACCTGAGGAATTTAGATTTATCGTCTATGTTACTTCACATGATATTTTAGTCTTAAATTCGTCACTTTTCCGCTTTTTTTTTTCCTATGGCATTCTTTCAACTAGGGTTGTTGAATATCTTGCTATGTAATAATAATCTGTATGTCATCATGATCATCATAATCTCAGCCAAAAGACGTCCACTACCGGACAAGGGCCTCCCTCAATTTGGGATGGTTTGCCATAATCGCCAAGCTTGGCAGGCGTTTGCAATGCATGTAAAGTAAATTTAAAAGAATTCGTGCAAAGTAAATTATAGGTAAGCTTAAAATCAAGGTGCAAAATTGTTGTTAATATTTTAATACCAATTTTACGCCTTAACAGAGTGTCTGTGTAAAAACTTTTGTAATTTTCGACAGCAGGGAATATCGTTTCCCAGGGACAAAAGTACCTACTGTTTTCTGTATCTGGTCTGGTAACTCCAAGCGCGCTTTCTAAGTATAAAAAAACTAGCTTCTTCCCTTTCCCGTCGCATCGAATTGCCTGCCAGTTTTCGTCCATTTTTCAATTGCTGCTCCGCTTCTTTTTAATGTAGCGTAATGTTATATAGCCTATAGCCTTCCTCAATAAATGAGCTACTCATCACAACAGAATTTTTCAATTCCGACCAATAGCTTCTGAGATTAACGCGTTCAATTAAACAAACAAACTCTTCAGCTTTGTAATATTAGTATAGATAAAATATATTTACTATAATCCTTGTTAACTAAAACACTTATTATTTCAAAATAATAATATTAAAATATCTATGCTAACGCCAGGAATGTTTCACCAAACAGGCCGCTATTATGGAGGTTTGTCTCCTCTATTCTGTGTTTTATGAGACTCGAATCAAAAGCAGGGTATTGTGTTTGACGCAGTCAGTATGTCTGCTGTGTTCATATCATGTTAGTTCCACTGTAAACCTCAAACGCCCACATTATATATTGTTCGGAACACAGACCGAAATATTTTTCATTGTGTTTTGATCTATGTGAGGCAAAGGGTGGTTTTTAGTTTTCATGCTCGGAAACGTCTTATAAAGTACAATAGCAACGATGCGTTCTTTGGGGCCAAGTCTGCTAACGAAATTATGTTGAAATGGCAGATCAATAACTCCGTTATTGTAGATATTTAACAGTTTTGATGATCTCCCAATTGTAACGTGTTAGTTCCGATGTCCTACCAACGACACTCTAATGGAGAAATAAAATGATATAGGTAACATTGTCATTTTTTTAATTTTTTTGTCATTTCATGAAAACGCTTACCGACAAGCCATTATGAATTTTTGAACTTCTTCGACATGTGGCTTTGAGTAGAGGCAGACCAAAGTAACAATAGGTGGGCTTTGTCACAGACGATATGACTAGAAAGGGGCTGAGTCTATATTACGTTGTTCCGTGTGGTGCAGGAGGTAAAGAGTAGCTCTATACCATTTCTTACCGTGGGTGTAGTCAAAAGCGACTAAGGGACTCAGTGGAGACTAGGCAGCAGCGTTCTCTATACATTTTACCACCATACTGCGATTACCAACCGACCTACCAAGTGTGGCGATTATTAAACCCGCCCAAATCGGAGAAGACTATGTCCAGCTGTGGACGTCTTTCGGCTGAAATAATGATCGATATGACAACCAAAAGAGTAGTATGGATGACAATGACATATTGTGCCGACCCCAAATAAATTCGGATAATTGAAATAGTAATTGGTAATGACGATGCATTGCTATGGTTGACATAATACAATCAGATTTTGTTCTTTGTTTAATTTGCTCACAGCATAATTTATGCGTAATTTATGTTTACGACATAACATCACAACTGAGATTCTCAATGGGTAAGATAAAGGTGGACCTGTAGTAACACTGAACATCGCACCAGATGTGTATAAGTCCTTGCCAGGATCGCAGAACTGTTCGAAATAGTTACTGTGGCCTTGGCACAGGCAACTGAAGTTACACGGGTGGGTTTAAGTCCGTAAAAGTCTAGACACTCTCTCCACTCAGAGTGGGTGAAGTCATTTGATGACTTCCCAGTAAGAATTTTTTTTGTTAAGTTCTATGTAATAGATCAGCCGGGCACAAATCCAGGCGCAGCTTTAACCGCTTTTTGAAAAATCTTCGGAATTTAATTTAAGACTGTCCCAATAATATTTGGTCTTAACGTAGCCCTGAATCATGCCTTAAGTTCACAGATAAAATATTATAAATTAGGTTAATTGAAAGATTTGAACTCGTTCAAATATTCAATAGAAGCATAACCCTTATTTGATCGCGTTTTGGTCTGTCGGACCGAGTTCATTTTTTCCAGCAGTATTGAATTACCGCAAGCGCGATTGGTGGGTGTATCGTCAAAGTCTCGGAAAACACATGGATGAGAAACGCACGGAATCGGGAAGTATTGTGGAAAAAGGGGGAGGCCCATACCCAGTACTGGGTAATTGCTAGCTGAGATGATGATGATGATGGAATTATCGTCAGTTAATAACTATAATTATCGTGATTATTTGAATCTTTCAAAGCTTTGTCAAAGTTTTAAATCTGATATTCCTTAATGTATTCTTCTTAGTATGTTGAAGGCAATCTAAGTAGGATCAGAATCGAAAATTCGGCAACTAGTGTCCGTCCTATTATAATAATCCCAAGATCCACACTAATATTATAAATGCAAAAGTAACTCTGTCTGTCTGTCCCGCTTTCCTACTAATACTACTGAACCGATTTAAATGAAATTTGGTACACAGATAGTTTAGAGCCTGAGAAAGGACATAGGCTTCTTTTTATTCCGTGACTTTGTCTGCGTCCGCGATAACCGACATTTACGCAGACGAAGTCGCGGACAGAAGCTAGTTATCTATGTATATATATAGATTGACTATAATCAGCTTATTTTTACTATAACTAGCCCTTCTTTGGCCTCACTCTCCTCTTATAGCTAGCCATCGACCTTCATAGTCAAAATTCATCATCATCTCATCATCATCATTTCAGCCGTAAGACGTCCACTGCTGGACTTAGGCCTCCCACAATTTGGGGGGCTTTGCCATAATCGCCACGCTTGGCAGGCGGGTTGGCGATCGCAGTATGGTGGTAAAATGCATAGAGAACGCTGCTGCCCGTTCTCTAGTAAGTGCCTTAGTCGCCTTTTACGACACCCACGCGAAGAAATGGGGTGGTGTTATTCTCTACGTCCGGCACCACACGGTACCATCATCATCTGCCTAGCTTTTTTCTAACTAAGTTGGGGTCGCTTTCCAGTCTAACACGATGCAGCACATATTCAGAACTATCCTATCGAAATTTTCCTCATTCCTCCATATGAAATGCCCCTACCATGTTAACCGATTTCCACCCAACTTTTCGGTTACCGGTGGAACTTTCAAACTGCCCGTTATGCACTTACATATATCTTATTCTATCCATTCATGTATCATACACATCCCTCTTAGCATTCTCTTAAAATTTTTCAACTACATACAATTGTCTTTCATTCAGGCCTTTGTGGCTCAACATTCTGACGTATAAAAAACAGCAAGTCTAACTACGGTGTCAAAAAACGTTTTTTTTTTTAGGAAAATACAACGACTTATTTTCGTAATATTTCATAAACTCAGTGACATCATTCGCCAGCAAATGGCAGACCCTACGTGGCGGCCACTGGTCTTCTAAGAAAATCTAGAAAAGCTTTTGGTATGGGTCAAAAAGACCCCATACAGTTATATTAATAACTTATTTATCACCGGTCTGCGACGGTTAATTAACAAATCTCCTCTTTGATATTTCCCCATTTCCCTTCCAAATTACCACTGCTATACAAATTCTTACCAAAAATAAATTACAAATCTGTCAAGCGAATCGTCTGATCATTTTCTATTACGGTTTTTAATGGCAGTCCCCAATATTTCGCTGTAAAGGGGAATTTTGGCATGATAAATTATATAGTAGAGAGGCAAAGGGTGAGAGGTCTCATATATTTTGTAGAGCCATTATTCTAAGCTAAATGTGCTGAGTTTTGTAAAAGAATAAAAGACTTATAAGATTTTTGAAATGGGCGGCCATGTTGTATAGACAGATTATGTTGTGAACTTGCTGAACAATATATTGTATTTTGGCTTAAAATTATTTATGTTGGTGATAGGTTTTTCGTATTTTGCTGCGTCAGTCGTAGCTACGCACATTTGGTTCATAGGCGTCATGAAAAAACTTAGGTAACAGAAAAATGACTTTTCAATTTGCAAGGGAATTATTTATTTTTTCGCGCGCAGAAATATACAGTGGTGGACTTAATGCCATTGGCATTTTCTACTTGTCAACCTTTGGGAGATGTTGACAAACAGTTGACGACGAATGAGCTACGCCCATTTAATTAATAGGTGTCATGAAAAAGGACTAAACAGATAAATGATCTTTAAATTTGCAACAGTCTTGGTACAGATCTAAATTTGTTATTTTAAATTTATTGTGTAAACAATTGTTGGCTAGCCCATATAGATAAGGTATTGTAAAATAATATAAATAATACATTTATAGCTTAGTTATACAACGTGTTGATTTGCATCCTAGTCATATTCAAGGACGTAATTATGCTAATGATTCTCGACCCAAATCAACAATAAAATGGGTAGGTATTTTTTTTATTTTTTTTTCCTGTTTACTGAAATCCGTAAGTGTGAACCAGCCGTATTTAAAGGCGGCGCGTCTGTTACTAGCCCTATAACCGCGTTTTCACGCACAAACAAATGCAAACATTCATACACAACGCATACGCAACGATCATTGATAAATTCGTAGGTAATGCGCGGGCACTCCCCCGTGCACGCGCATTGCCACGCTCCCGTGGGCGGCCCCCCTCCCCCGAACTAACAGTGTATTTGATGTCGCCGCAGCGTGCGTGCGTTTTGCGGATTCCGCTTCTCGGTAAGTAGGTGCATTGTTGAGACGTCATTCGATACAAAGTGCAAGATGACGTAAAATTACTCTAATGTCGAGTTGGTTGGGATGGTCCGCCTGTATGCCATCAATGGAGACAGCCTACGTGGAGCTATCCGGATGTTCACGGGAATGTTTCCCGATCGAGAACCCCCATCACAGAGCGTCATGCTGGCTGCAACACAGAGACTGCGGGATTATCGGCAGTTTGGCATCAAGCACACGGGAGGCTGGTCGACGCTTTGGAGTGCACCACACCACAGTGTGGCGCCTACTGAAGCGTGAACTGCAGCACCCGTTCCACTACCGCAAGGCACAAGACATTCACCCAGCTGATAATGCCGTGCGGATTACATTTTGTCGCTGGTTGCTGGAACACCAAGACGCCAACATTCTGTGGACGGACGAGTGTTTATTTACTCAAGTTGGCGTCTACAATGTTCATAACGAACATTGGTGGGCTCACCGCGACCATAACCTGTAAAAACGAATGTGTTAGTTTTAGGTAAGCTGAAGGAAAACCAGCTACGTCGTGCTCGATTGTGCCAAGAGTGTGATGGTGGCAACTTTGAAAAATACCTCTGGGTCACATAGTAGGTAATTTATTTATTTGTACATTTTGTAAATACGTTGTTAGCTTAATCAGTTTAATTTGTGTAAATAAGTTGATTTCAAATTTTAACTACGCTAATTATACCTGAAAGTCGAAAGTATCACCACTTACTTACATTTAACTAGCAAATCTTTAAAAAACATTTTACTTAGTAGGTAGATCGGGGTAGGTATTATTGACGATCCTAAGCCCGTTAAGTAGGAAGGAAAATTTCAAATCAACCAATTTAATCCACAAATAAAAACAAAATCACTACGAAAAGTTTAGGCTGAACGATAGCAATAAAGCAAAACTTAAATTTTATTAATCAGCTGAGAGCAGGTCAGTGAACTTTTTATGGCATCTAAAATTACTGTCATTAGTAAGATTCAGTATTATACTGATGCTTAAAATGAATTAATTATCAAACGAAATTTATGACAATAATGTAGGTGATTTTCGAAATAAAATTAGGTAAAATTATTGCTACCGGTCGCTAAAGTCATTTCTCGGTCGCGCACGAGTAAGACGTCGAAATTCACGCACACAGCTGCTTGTCACTGTCTGCGTAGACTACATAGTCGGGTGATTCTCTTTCATTTGTATTGAATTAAGGGTTTAATTCTGAAACACTGTTAAATTTCAACAACAAAAAAACAGCGCTTATTAGTTATTGCTCGGTACTGTACTTTCAATTGATTATTTATGTCTTTTATGACAACCACCTGAAATTTGACGAGGATGCAAAACAACAGCTTGTATACGTACTTTGGAACAACTGCCTACCATTCTTTGCGAGTCACGGATATGTCTCGGTATGTAATAGATGGTAACTCGTCCACAGTCCAACCTCGACAAGCGTTGCTTAACTTTGAAAATTGTCCCGTGTCCTCATTGTTCAACTACAACCCCTGAAAAGTTGATGTATTTAAAACTGCATTCAACAGCCAGTGCTCAATGAATTATATTTGTGCCATTCCGGTGCTTATAGCATAATATAAAATCTTTATCAGCCTACAATTTTCCCACTGCTGGGACATAGGCCTCCTCTCTGTGAGTGGAGTGGGCCGAAATCCAGCACGCGGGCTGATTGCGGATTGGTAGATCTCACACGCCGGCTTTCTCACGATATTTTCTTTCACCGTTTTGAGAGCAGCGGTGATAAAATAATTAACACAAAGTGTCTGTCTGGATCCGAAACTAATGCTGTTCGCATGAATTATTAATAATAATAATAATAAATGAAATCGCCAGGACCGGACGGACTGCACAATTTTTGGATCAAATGGCTACAAAGGTCACATGCCTGCTTAGCCTCACAATTCCAGTCATCTTTAGAGACTGGGTCGCTACCACTGTCCTTTACGACAGGAGTTACCCACCTTCTTCATAAATCGGGTAGTACTGCGGAACCTAAAAATTATAGACCAATAACTTGTTTACCGACGGTCTATAAAGTTCTTACATCCATTCTTAGAGCAAAAATATCGCACCATGTTGAAAGTAATGCTATCATGTCGGTGTCTCAGAATGGATGTAAGAATGGGTCCCGTGGTACTAAGGAGCTGCTCCTTATAGACATGGCCATAAGCCAACAGGTTCGTAGATCTCGTAAGGATTTATCGACATGTTGGATAGATTATAAGAAGGCCTATGACTCCGTGCCACATACATGGCTCGTGAGGGTCCTGGAATTGTACAAAATAGATGCAACTCTACGCACCTTCTTGATATCGTGTATGAGGCAGTGGAGGACGGTTCTTCTCTATCCAGGATGTCCACAAATCCAGCAGATCAATGAACCGATCAGGATTGAGCGAGGAATATTTCAGGGCGACAGTTTGAGTCCGCTTTGGTTTTGCTTAGCCTTGAATCCTCTTAGCACACTGCTGGAGGATTCAGGTCTAGGCTATCGATTGAGAAGAGGTGGTCAGGTGATATCACACCTCCTTTACATGGATGATCTGAAACTCTTTGCCCCCAACAATTTGCAACTGATGGAGCTACTGAAGGTAACAGAAACGTTCAGTAGTGCCATCAGGATGGAATTTGGTGTGGACAAATGTGCAGTCATGCATGTAAAGCGAGGGGGGATTGTAGAATCCGTGGGAACCGAACTTACGGATTCTATACACCTTAGATCCCTCTCCTCAACCGAAACCTACAAATATTTGGGTATGTCAGAAGCATTAGGCATCAATGCTGCCGACATGAAACAATCGCTGAGGGAACGCTTCTTTGGCCGCCTGAAAAAAGTATTTAATAGTCTTTTATCAGGCGGCAACAGGGTGCGTGCCTTCAACGATTGGGTCATGCCGGTTTTGATGTATTCTTTCGGCATACTCAAATGGACTCAAACGGAATTAAACGCTCTGGATAGGAAGGTCCGTACATTGCTGACGGCAGATCGGATGCATCACCCACGGTCATCAGTGATGAGACTGTACATCCCGCGGATGTGTGGGGGTCGAGGTTTCTTAAACGCTAAAACCCTCCACAACCGCGAGATCTGCAGTCTCAGGGAATATTTCCTTCAAACTGACGTGGGGATGCACCGAGATGTGGTTGCAGTGGACAAGGGCCTCACCCCGCTCTCCTTGGCGAACGAGAACTGGCGGAAACCTGCAGTATTAGATACTAAGGATCGTAAGGAAGTATGGCAAAGCAAAGAGCTTCACGGTCGCTTTTTCCGGGCTCTCCATGGGCCTGATGTAGACTTTCTGGCGTCCGTATCCTGGCTGCGTTTCGGAGACCTCTTTGGGGAAACCGAAGGTTTTGTCTGTGCGATTATGGATGAAGTTATCAAGACGAATAATTATCGGAAATACATTGTTAAGGACGGTACGGTTGACATCTGTCGGGCATGCCACCGTCCCGGTGAATCCATTCGACATATTGTTTCCGGTTGTTCTCGTCTTGCTAACGGCGAGTACTTGCACAGACACAATCTAGTAGCTAGGATCATCCACCAGCAACTTGCTTTGCAATACAACCTTGTGGAATCTGAAGTACCATACTATAGGTATGTGCCCGACCCAGTTCTCGAGAATGGTCACGCCACATTGTACTGGGATCGATCTATTATCACAGACAGGACTATTGTAGCCAATAAGCCTGATATTGTGGTGATAGATCGACGAGAGCGTCGTGCAATGATTGTTGATATCGCTGTCCCTCATGACGAGAATCTCGTGAAAGCTGAGCAAGATAAAAAAATCAAGTATCTTGACTTAGCACACGAGGTTGTCGACATGTGGGAGGTGGACTCTGCAATCATTGTACTGATAATCGTTACAGTAAATGGCCTAATAGCGAAGAGCCTCGATCAACACCTTAGGAGGCTCTCATTACACGGCTGGATCAAGGGCTTGATTCAGAGGGCAATACTCCTGGACACGGCACGCATAGTCAGGAGGTTCCTCTCTCTAGAGCCCTGACCACCGGCAGCTTGGACCCTGTTCCCGATGCCGATGGGTCACTATTTTTTATATTTTTAAATGTTTTTTTTTTTTAGACTTTAGTTAAAATATTTAAAAATATAATTAATATGTTAGAAAATGAATAAATGAAAATAATAATAATATCTTAGGACAACCAACACAACGTTGTCTGATCCCAAACTAGGCAGAGCCTGTACTATGGCAACCAGATAACTGATAAACATACTTATATATTTCTAAATACATACATATTATAGATAAATTACACCCAGACACAGAACAAATGATTGTGCTCATCACGCAAACATTTGTCCTGGGTGGGAATCGAACCCACGACCTCAGTCTTTGCAGTCAGGGTCACTAACCACTTATCAATGAAAATTGCGAAATATTTTAGTGCCCGTATTTGATTGATTGATTAATCTAATTGGCTAATGTAGACACAATAAAATATTTGTATTTTGCTTCTACCATTAGCATTCGCAATTTAAAATGCAACTGGCCAGGTTTTTTCGTTTTTACCTATTTGTAATTCGTTAGTGTCAGTTGTGCTAACAAAAATCACCATTTGTTTGAGGTGAAAACTAGCCGCTATGTTAGCTCAATTTTGACGGAATAATATTACCTAATAAAGATAGAAAAAAAAAACACTGTGAATAATAATATTTTTGGTTATTTTCATAGTGAAATCTGGTAACAGCTTTTTTATGGCAAATCATCAAATGACTTCTCCTGCTCTGGGCGGAGTGGGAGGGCGTGTCAGAGTTTTACTGACTAAAACCCACCCGTGTTCCTTCAGTTGCCCATGTGCCAGGGTCACGGTATCTCTTTCGAACAATCTCGCGACCCTGGCAGGCATCGTCCCTAGCAGACCCCTTCAGTGCTGCTGACATCTCTTTGAGGCACGCGTGGAACACTACGCGCCGTCAACCCGAGCTTGGTCCTTACCGGGCGGCGAGCTACCCATTGCTCGCCACCCGCAAGCTCGCGCCTACGGTGGCCGGGAGTCCGCTATCGACTCCCGACGCCCGAGGCGTCTCCTCCTGCGGCGGCTAGGGACGTGAGGGCGCAGAGACTGCCACTCACTCACGCACCCTGCCTCCTCTTTCGCGAGCATTACTGCTTTGCAGAAGGAGGTGACGGCTTCCCATGCCCTCTCGCTCCGTACCATGGCTCGCACCAGGGCCGGACGCGAGATGTTGCCGCCGCCGAATCTGGTAACACCTTAGTTTGCTTCACTTCAACATTTGATGGAAATAAGAGTATTTCGTGTTAATATAATGACGTGCAGGTTATATAATTTCGACAGCTTGTCTATACGTTACAGGAGTTGAGGGACGCTATTGAAGGTGCCAGGTCCGTGTATTGCCGGACGTAAAGAACAGCATCATTCCATTTCTAAAAAGGCGACTAAGTGATATTTTAGAGAATAAGCAGCAGAGTTTTCGATAGCAGCAGCCACGATACTGCGATCACCAAAACGGCAAACTCCTCCAAATGGGGACGCTTCTCTCCAATAGTGGACATCTTTCGGCTGAGATGATGATAATGATTGAAGGTGCCAAGCTTGAAGCTAAATTATGAACTAGAATAGAATTCAAACGACACGCTAAGGCGAAGGTTGGTTACCTGTTCACGTGAGGATTTAATGTCTACATTAGCATTGCCGTCTTAGCGTTGCGAGTTCTAGGTAAAACAGCAATTATACATTTCGACGCACTAATAACAATGAGATTATAGTTTCATAATTATTGTATAATAATTGCCGCGAATTAAATTATGATTAACATACAAAAGTGTATAACAGCGGTACAATTTGCAAAATAACGTCTCATTTTGAATTTCACGGGCTGCATCACCAGTACAACGTAAATATCCCATCTCAGTGGATGCTAGACTAGAGCGTCGTGTATGCAAATAAGATCCAACTAACTCTTGCAACTGATATTTGCATAATCACCGGATGAAATGTAAATATTCGTTTTCCTTTACTTTTCATATTAAAAATATTTTTTTTTGTGTTTTCATTTATTTTTTATTTGCCTGTTTACTATGGTTTTCACATAAATACGCGATAAATGCACATACTTAGCTGAACTTGTTGATGATTTTCTTTCAAAAAGTCAAGTTTTTAATACTTACTCGAAACTAATGTTTGTATATGATCTGCACCCTAATTACGTAAATCTTTATCAATCAGAATCTGAATTATTCTGTAGGATATTTTTATTACTTCTAATAGAAAACACACTAACAGTAGGAATGGCTTTCAATTTTATAGTTTAACACATTAAGTGCCAATCACGCGATATCGCGTGATTTGTTGGTTTTGCATTATGGCCGATCACGCGATATCGCGTGCTTGCTACTAACAATTTTGTATGCGCTCTAAATCTGTGGCCATATCGGATTAACCATCAATCTGTATGGCTTTCAACGTGTTTAAAAACATTTATTGGGTTATTCACGTTTTTGAACGGACAATTTTTTCAAAAATATGAAACATTGGAATATCTTTCAAAATGATTCAGATCCTGATTGATAGTTAGTCACGCATTTAAGTTGCACTTCAAACATGCACGCCGGTTTCAAGTAAGTACTACGCATTTGACTTCATTAAAGAACGTCACCAATATGATAAGCATTGTGTGTGCATCAAAATTAAATTATCGCATTCATTTAAAATCATCTACCGATTGATTCTGTAAGAATGTCACCGTGAACAGTTGGTGATGTGAGCTTAGAGTGAGCTGTCAATGGTGTCAATCCATGGCATTAGTTGGAATGACAGCTCACTCCACCCTCACTTCACCTTTTCACGGTGAGATAGTTAAAGAATCGCACTGCTGTAGTTAACAGGCAAAGAAAAAATAATGCCTCAAGTATATGAACATAAACGTAGTGATTTTTTGTGGTATCTGCTTATCCTGCACTGCAAGTAAAACTGCCCTGCAACCGTAGTCAATCCACTCAGCCTATTGCAGTCCACTGCTGGATGTAGGCCTCTGTCATGCTGCGCCACAACATTCTATCCTCCGCCTTCCACATCAAGTGTGTCCCAGGTACCATTTTCAGGTCGCCAGTCCACCTAGCTAGGGAGCATCCCACATTACGCTTGCCGATGCTCGGTCTCCACTCCAAGACTCGTCTGCTTCACTGGTCCTTCGGTAGGCAAGGCCAACCCACTGCCACTTCAGCTTGCTTACTACGCTAGCTATGTCGGTAACTGCGAATAGAAATTCCGGATAATGACATTCCTGGTTTTATCCTTCCTCCATAGAGCTTTGAGCGTCACCATAATGCCACCCACTTTATTTTTATTGTGGGTGGGATATCATTAAATGACGTCTCCCGCTCTGGGTGGAGCGGAAGGGCGTGTCAGTTGTACTAACTAAAACCCAACCGTGTTCCTTGAGTTGCTTATACGCCAGGGCCACGGTAACTCTTTCGAACAAATCTCGCGACCCTGGCAGGATAATGTAACCCACTAAGTCTTATTTCTAGTAACATGCTCGATATTAACTTCCAGTTCCAGTAGCGACAGCCATGTGAACACAGCGTCTACATGATTACATTTTGTTCTCGACGCGTATTTTCTTCACGTTTCAACTAAATATATTAGTTCGTATCATGTAAGTAAGACACGTTTTGAAATTTAATGTTACGCTATTGGTGGTATAATGTAATGCTATTGGTGGTAATGTCTTTTATTTGAAGAGAAATACACAACAACTTTTTTCATTATTACGGTCAATATTATAACAATTTTTTTTTTTTTGGTAGACTAGCGTCCGCCTCTCCTTTAAACGATTTTTACTTCTTGATTGTCATTAGATACATATGTACATACATACATTATTATAAAAATAAACTTACGCGTTCTTCCCATGAGGGTAGGAAGCATATTCCTGAACGCCACCTGCTATTATCCTGACTTACTCGTTTTGATTTGATGTGAAATTTCTCTATAATTTTATTTTTATTTAATTTTAATATCCATGCACAGGGTCCGTGTGTTGCAAGATGTAAAGAATAGCACCATCACGATTCTTCCCGTGGGTGTCGTAGAAGGCGATTAAGGGGCTTACAAGAGAAACAGTGTGCTCTATGCATCTTAGCATCATACTTGTCAGATATTCTTAATTGAAAACTCTATTGCTTGCCGCCTACGCTCCAATTGAATTCATTAACGGTACACCGTTTATATATCACTGACATTGGTCGACACGTGTGCATCCTCATTTGCCGACACGAGTCGTAAATCAGTAGCATACAGACCTAATTGGTATGGGAGGATGTACAGTATGTTGGCTCCGTAAAAATTTTACCATGAAAACTACCATGGAGTGAGCTGGCAGTGTCATTCTATTGTTGCTAGGAACTGACCTAGCATTACATTTACTATCTCGATCATAAGGGATCACACTGGCAGTTAATTTCACCAAACTTTTCACTTTTTTCTCTTTTTTTTGTTCTTAAATTTTTTTTCTTCTTTTTTTTGCAATTCAGATTAACGGGATTATCTCAATTGTGTGGCTTACAATCTTCTCACATGCCGAAAATAGAGAAATTATCATTCATAATTTCAGCCGAAAGACGTAAACTGCTGGACATAAGTGTTTCCATATCACTGCCACTACGACCGGTTCTGCAGCTCACATGCAGCGGATTCCTGGGGCCTCCACCAGGTCATCGGTCCATCTCGTGGAACGCCTTTCAACGCTACTGCTCTAAATACGCAGTCACCATACTCGCCATATCCGAACCTTTCGGTCCCATCTGTTCTGTGAGCAATGAGAACTGACCGATTCGTGTTCCTAGTGGTGCTGGACCTTCCAATATATATAATAACACCTTCCAATTTTCCCCCTGGGTGTCGTAAAAGGCGTCTTTAGGAAACACACAGAAATATACAGAAATGGGCAGCAGCGTACTTTATGCAATTACCACCACACTGCAATACAAACCCCCCAAAAATTGCAAACCAAAAGTTTAGAAGTTAAAAAAAATAATTTCGTATGAAAGTTAATAAAAGTAATAGGGGTGTGCTATAAGCACACCTCTACCTAACCCTTCTGGAGATACAAGGGTATATGTAATGTCAAATCAAAAATATTTAAATAAATATCAATTTATTTAAACCAAATGACATGATTCTCAATACAACTGTAACAAATCTTAATGGACATATCCACAAATGTCACAATTTCCTAGCTAGCTAGGTGCCAAAAACACATCCTACTTCCCCCAAAAACGATTGACACACGACATTCTTCAGTGAAGTGTTAGAAAATAAATTTACCGACGCAGGACATAAATTGCCACCAACATCCATCAATTAGATCGGGCTAAGCATGCATTATATTGGCACATGTAGAGTTAGGATGCGAATAGAATATCGCAGAGTATTTTGGTATCGGTATTAGTTTTAGAGTTAAGTTTATGTTTACATTATAATTAGATCTAAATATACTGAATGTGTGTTTACTGCAAATGAAACTTTAAAACGGTGAAAAAAGCAGTTAATTTAAATAACTATAAACCCTATTTTTAGTATTTTCTAGTCGTTTTTTTTTTAAATCGTGTTATTGTTATGATAGTAATAATTAACTATAATTATTTTAGTTAAATGCTGTCTGGATTTTTGTATGATTAATCAACTTAAAGAAAAAAGACGATTTTCTTAATTTGATTGTATCTTTCTTGAATGTTTCTTACCTAAGAACTTCGTTGTGTATGCAGGGCCACACATCAAGCTATACATTTTCAGTATAAGCTGACATCTCATTATACAAAAAGCCTATACAACGCAAGGTCAGCTAAAACTGGTAATGTGTACACCTGTAGCCGTGTGTACTAGCAATTTGAAATGGTCCCATAAAAATTTGGTCATGATCTAATAAGTAGTTTTTGAATTAGCTTCGGACGTATTTAAATTACACTTAGTTTATGGTTATGAAGTTATAATAATTTCCTACCTGTTATTTACTTAGCAAATAAATGTATACGATTTTTAGTGTAAAATCGTACTAAAATCTATTGCGTAGTTTAATAGATCTAAGCTAACAGACGCAGGGACCGACTTGGTTTTATACTATGTAAAGATAAAGAAGAAGAATATACCTAATTATTTTTAGTTTAAGAGAATGGGCAACAATAGTACTACAAAGGTACAACTTTTCATCCCATTTGCCACACATATATCACTTGAGAGAGAGCCCAACTGTCCGCTATTACTGTGTATCTTTTACGGTCCAGTGGTTTTACAAACTAAGTAAGCTGAGATAATATTAGTGCCCGACAATTTTGGGAAATCGTATTCGGTTAACCTTAAACTATTCCTAAGTCCTAAATACTATACAGGATGAAAAGGATATAGACGCAAAATCTGGTTTCATGAATTCATTTAATGTTTCTGGGGAGTAAATAATCCTTCCTTTGATGAAATGTTTCATCAGTAATGTTAAACAAAATTTTCTCTGTTAACATTTTATTTACACGGAATCAAGAATGAGAGATTCGCAGGCGAACCAAGGTAACCGACATTTTTCTTCGGGTGGGTGATCATCAAATGACATCTCTCGCTCTGGGTGGAGCGGAAGGGCGTGACTTATACTGACTAAAACCCACCCGTGTTCCTTCAGTTGTCTATACCAGGGCCACGGTAGCTCTTTCATCCGCAACCCTGGCAGTTCTGGAAGATAGCTGATGTTATATGAAAGTAACATAACATAAGGCTACTCGTCTCATTGGCACATTCGTGTGGCATAATTTCTGACAACAACGCGGGCGCCCGGTGCCTCGGGCAGCAGCTAGTAGTATTATGAATACGAAAGTATCTACTTTTTATCTTTTTTATGCCTTAAAGGTTGAACGGATTGCGACGAAATTTGATACTAACTAGTTTAAAAAAAAAAAAAAATTTTGAAGGATCTTGTTAATCCACTGTTTTTTATGCTCGAAAAAAACTATTCAACAAAGTAAATAACGCAATGATTGACCCGCTGGTTGACGTGAGGTGCTCAAATAGAAATTTCAAATTCTAAAACAAAAGCTACATCCCAAAGGAGAGCTTTGAGCAAATTATCTAGAATAATATATAGGTACACTCGGTGGTCCTTCAATTCCTAGAACTTTGTCCTTTGTATCGGTTCCTAACCCACACAACATAGTAGCGATGACATAAATTGTCCTGTTATCGCTTTCCGGCCCACTTGACGGCAAGCGCGATCGTTACGCGAACAATTGCGGTTGGACTGAAACGTTAGTGGCCATTTTATTGCAGCCTCACTATAGTCTGTTTGTTAAGAGGCTTTATCTAGCTGGCTTCAGTTACTGGATTATAATTTGATTGATAATTATTAAGTTTATTGGTTTTTGTTTAGTTTTAAAGCTTACATTTATATTTTACGGAATATTACTAATAATATGGATCAAATTCAAAGTAAGATCAACTTTTACAAATCTTTTTACCGGATTTAATATTTTTATAAAATATAATATTGTTTACAAATATATTGCAAAAAAAAACCCTTTTCCGCCTCATTACATAATTATGTTCATGATCTTAATAAATTCATAAAAAGCAAAATTCGTTTTTTGTTGTACTGACTTTTTACCCAACCGGATTAGATGCCAATTAAAAGTATAAAACACACAGAACATGTAACAGATTCATTATTTACTTTTTCTGTACCTTATTACCGAGTTGTTTGGTATAATTATGCAGGTGCGTTTACAGAAAATATTACATTCAAATTAATAAAAAAAATTATGTATCCCCTAATAAGTAAGTAAATTTTATTTGTTTAAACATGATGTACACTGCATGCAAGATAATAAAAAGATACAGAAAAGTTCCAACATACTGAGCCGCATACATTGGCCCTTAGATACATTTACCACTCTAAAAAGGAATACATAATCCAAAATAGTTATCTCAAATAACAACCTTTTCTCCTTGTAACAGTCTTTATGTTAATTAAACATTCATTACTTCATAAATTAAGATTTTTATTATTAATAAAAGTTTATACTGCAGTATTTAATTTAATTTCACTTCATATCTCAACTATTCGTTGTTACAAGCAGCATCGTGTTATATTTTATTTGCTTTCTCCCGCGGTTTTCGATTTTCTTCTGTTTCAGCAGTATTTCCTACAAGCCTTAATGGACCATAGCTTCATAGAATTACGACGTGGATTTCAATGAACGGTTTAGTTTAAGGACTATGTCTATTTGATGAATGTTCTGGAAAATTTTAAGCGTTTATACAACGTTTCAGAGATAACGGTTTATGGTGTGATGAATTGAGCGTAGATTTTTATAGAGAAATCATTTATCCTGACTGTGATATATGACTAAAAGTATATAGGAGTATAAACTATAAGGTATATCAGGTATATGATGGCGATAAGATCCCCACCATGGACTTAAGCATTCCAAAATGTCGATGTAGGTGCCTACAATTATCAACCGAGGTGAGTAACTATGGTCGTCGGAAATAATTGAGACTTATTAAAAAACCGATGGATGTTTTCAAATTAAATTTAAGTCGAAAACATCCACCGGTTTCTCAAAAAATTTGAACCATATCCTTTTTAGGGTTCCGTTGCCAAATGGCAAAAAACGGAACCCTTATAGATTCGTCATGTCTGTCTGTCTGTCTGTCCGTCCGTCCGTATGTCACAGCCACTTTTTTCCGAAACTATAAGAGCTATGCTGTTGAAACTTGGTAAGTAGATGTATTCTGTGAACTGCATTATGATTTTTACACAAAAATAGAAAAAAACAATAAATTTTGGGGTTCCCCATACATTGAACTGAAACTCAAAAATTTTTTTTTCATCAAACCCATTCGTGTGGGGTATCTATGAATAGGTCTTCAAAAATGGTAATGAGGTTTCTATTATCACTTTTTTCTAAACTGAATAGTTTGCGCGAGAGACACTTCCAAAGTGGTAAAATGTGTCCCCCCCCCCCGTAACTTCGAAAATAAGAGAATGATAAAACTAAAAAAAATATATGATGTACATTACCATGTAAACTACCACCGAAAATTGGTTTGAACGAGATCGAGTAAGTAGTTTTTTTTTTAAAACGTCATAAATCGTAAACCGCAATTTACCTTACATTCAATCAACTGAAATATAAAAATTAAAAAAAAACATTTATTTTTAAACCGAGAATACCTACAGGTTTGTACGGAACCCTCGGTGCGCGAGTCCGACTCGCACTTGGCTGGTTTTTTTTTCCTTGGGAATGACATCTTGCAGGTCGTTTGCATAACTGGACATTAAAACATATCTGATTACGCCGGTTACTTATACACCGTAATATTTTAGTCGTCTTACAAAGGTTGTCCACTCAATGTATCCGACATATAATACCTCTAGGCGTGATTAAAAAATTGTTACCTTTTAAGAAAATAAGTACTAAGAAAAATAAATACTGCATTAGAATTATAAAACATCATGTTAATAATATTTACATATCATATGGTAGAGAACATACATACCTACCCAGCGTAGAAGTCGACTTGATTATTCCATCTTCATTTTCCATGAGAAAATCTATACTAATATTATAAAGCTGAAGAGTTTGTTTGTTTGTTTGATTGAACGCGCTAATCTCAGGAACTACTGATCCGAATTGAAAAAATCTTTTTGTGTTGGGTAGCCTATTTATCAAGGAAGGCTATATAACATCACGCTACAACTAAGAGGAGCGGAGCAGTAATGAAAAATGTTGCAAAAACGGGGAAAACTTATTCCTCTTGAGAGTTTTCGTTGCGTGCGCTGCGTAAACGGTTAAAGTAACGCAAAAATCATATATGACGAAATTGTTCCTTTTAAAAAGTTCTAAAAAAAAATCCGCGAGAGCATATGTCTATCTTTTAAGGTTGACTCACTATAACTCAAAAGGAACGAGCAGCAACGAAAAATGGACGAAAACTAGCAGGCAAATCGATGCGACGGGAAGGGTCAGGGGAGCAAAAATTTGACGCGGACGAAGTCGCGGGCAGAAGCTAGTATCAAATAAACTACGTCATTTGTCATTATAATGAATAATATTTTATTTTTAGTTATTCAAATGTTCATTTTCTTCTTATGGATTTGTAGTAGTCATTGGATACATGAAGTGGGCTGCCATTGTAAGACGATTAAAATGTGATGGTGTATATTTGGTGACCGTACAATAGGTGCACCACTGCCTAGCCCTTCGATGAAATAGATGTGATTTTTATAGAAACAGAACGGATTCGGACCAAAAAACTACCAACGGCAACGTATCATAATAGCTGTTTATTTTAGATGGAATTAACTTTGACCTGACATGCGCTTCTAAACTTTTTTACGTCTAAAAACGACAAATAAGTGGCGTGCTAAGCCATTTCTGGAAATAAAATCATACTAATGTTATAAATGTGAAACTTTGTGAGGATATATGGACCCCATTCGTTTGCTCAAAGTCCTCGGCAAAATCTATGAGAAACTTATTTACAAGCGACTCAGGGATTATGCCGAGACAAAGGGCCTTATACCCAACGAGCAGTTTGGTTTTCGAACCCAACACTCGTGTATCCACCAAGTACACCGTATCGTTGAGCATATTAATGCTGGTTTTCAGCGTGGTATGTTCACGGGTGCTGTATTCTTCGATATAGCGAAAGCGTTCGAAAAAGTCTGGTACAACGACTTATTATATAAGCTGTACCAACTCGGAATGCCAGACCGTCTCGTGCTCGTCTTACGAGACTTTCTTGCGAACCGCACCTTTCGCTACCGCATCGAAGGGGCACTATCCTCCCTTCACCCAATCTGTGCACGCTGTTCACTAGTGACATCCCCAGAAGTAGAAAGGCACAGTTAGCTCTGTTCGCAGACGCCACTGCCATCTACTTTTCGGGATTCAGTGACAAAGCGCTGGTTCGCTACCTCCAAACCGCAGTCGACGAGCTCGGCGAATGGTTCAGGAAGTGGCGAATCGAAGTCAATCCCGACAAAAGTCAGGCGGTCTTTTACACCCAACCACGACGGAATCCCCCCCCCCTCGACCCATCTCTATGTTCGGCAAGCAGATCCCTTGGGAGAAGCGCTTTCGCTCTCGGTAGGCTCCATTGCGTCCTAAACAAGCGGAGTAAAATGTCGCTTCAGTGTAAGAAGCGCATCTACACCGCTTGTATCAGGCCCATTATGACATATGCAAGCGCGGTTGTTGCACACGCTAAACCCCGATTCATCCATAGGTTGCAGACCCTTCAGAACCGTTTTCTCCGTCAAGCCACAGGCGCGCCTTGGTTTGTTCGGAATATTAACCTTCACTTAGATCTCAAGCTACCGACTATCCATCAGTTCATGAAACGCGCTTCGAAGCGTTTCTTCGATAGGGCCGCATCCCACCGCAACCCTCTGGTTGTCGCGGCAGCTAGTTACACCCCCTCCCGTATTAGCAAAGTCCGCCGTCCGCGGCACGTTCTCTCTGATCCCGATGATCCCACTACCATCCTCCAGGAGAGTCGAAAGGAAACCAGTACAGTTCAAAAGACACACAGACACAAACCGTACCGACCTCGCCGCCGAGGTCCATCGTCGCAACCCCGACTTAATAGTCCCCTTGCAAGAGTCAGCCCGCGATGCCGCGCCTGTAGTTTTAAATTAGTCTCTAAATAATTTTAACCCGGATCCAGCCTGTCCCTTCCTGTCCTCTTTATCAGCGATCGCCTAAGCCAAGTTTCGTACCCCTCTTGGGGTAGCCCTTTGGACTTTTGCTTTAGTTTTTAAGTGTAATAAGCCCCGGCTGGAGGCCTAAAAATTAACTTTTTAGAAATCGCCGGGCCACCATCCGTTCAAGTAGTAAGAACTTTTACAGGTTAACTATGAGATTTCCTACCAAAAAAAATAAAATAAAGGATATCCGGACGTTTTTTTTTTTTGTGAGTTGGAAATCATCTTATGACGTCTCCCGCTCTAGGGTGGAACGGAAAGGCGTGTCAGACTTTTACTGACTAAAACCTACCCGTGTTCATTTAGTTGCCCATATGCCAGAGCCACGGTATCTCTTTCGAACTAATGTTACGACCCTGGCAGATGTATGGATGTTTGTTACTCATTTACGCAAATACTACAGAACGGATTTTGATAAAT
Organism: Aporophyla lueneburgensis; assembly: GCA_932294355.1. Lineage (NCBI taxonomy): Eukaryota > Metazoa > Arthropoda > Insecta > Lepidoptera > Noctuidae > Aporophyla > Aporophyla lueneburgensis. The sequence goes on from OW028755.1 coordinate 10,892,315, forward strand.
ATTGGCAGACAAATTATAAACTGGATAAACACATAGAGTACTTTTTATCCCGGCAGAACGTTCCCGCGAGACAATGTCCGACCTCCACGCTGGTGAACCCGCTGGCGAAAGCTTAAATATACTTTAATCTATTTTGCAATTGACTTCCATTATCTAACCGGAGACGGTATTTTTAGTACTAGTTAAAACATAAATAATTAAATTAAATTCTGTTGCAAAACTTCTGAATTAATTGAATAGAATGCTTATAAAAGAATGTACACCTAATCAATACGATTTCCTTATATATTAAAGCTAACATATTGAACCTAAAACTAATAAAACTTCAATAAAATTAGTGTCAAAAATTCAGATCCCGATCCCTTAATTCCTAATTATCGGTCCTTGGACTTATAATAACGAAGTATTCGAGTAAAACATTAACCTTCTCAAAACAGACATTTTGAATTTTACGAGGTAATATAAAAGAGTCATTACTTAGCCCTACTACAATCAAATCGGATTGAACGAGATAATTTTCTACGTCAATTTTATTACTAGCTAGACTAGTGTTGGTTACCTTGTCTTGGCTGGTTTTCAAATATCTTCTTTTAACAATCTTGAGGTTCCATCAGCAACGCATGGATTGTCTCCATTTTATTTCATTTGTCTCCCACAGTAGTTCCTAGAGGTCAATCTTGAATATACAAAGTTAACAAATATTGTCACCTGAACAATATGGTGGAGCATGAAAGTATGAAAATTTTTAGTTTAGTTTTAGTTTAAGTTTTAGTTTTTTTTTGTGAGATTTTTTGTTGTAATAGAGGGGGATTGGTGCGTTATATTAAAGTTAAAATAAATACATCTTTTCATTCAATTTGATCACTATCTTCTGCCTCCGCACTGACCTCAAAATTTTATTTTTTATAGCTTCTGCCCGCGACTTCGTCCGCGTCAAATTTTTGCTCCCCTGACCCTTCCCGTCGCATCGATTTGTCTGCTAGTGTTGCTGCTCGCTCCTTTTGAGTTATAGTGAGTCAACCTTAAAAGATAGACATATGCTCTCGCGGACTTTTTTTTAGAACTTTTTCAAAAGAACAATTCCGTCATACATGATTTTTGCGTTACTTTAACCGTTTACGCAGCGCACGCAACGGAAACTGTCAAAAGGAATAAAATTTCCCCGTTTTTGCAACATTTTTCATTACTGCTCCGCTCCTCTTAGTTGTAGCGTGATGTTATATAGCCTATAGCCTCCCTCGATAAATAGGCTATCCAACACAAAAAGAATTTTTCAATTCGGACCAGTAGTTCCTGAGATCAGCGCGTTCAATCAAACAAACAAACAAACAAACAAACTCTTCAGCTTTATAATATTAGTATAGATGAAAATAGTCTAGTACAGATATGGCCAAATATTAAACTTCATTTAATGATAAATTGGTGAATAAATGATACACAATATATAATTGAAATATTTATTAATCAACTTAAATAAAAAACATGAATTAAAAAAAGCTATTATTAAAAATACAACTAATTTGCAAGAAAATCTCTTTTCGTCTCAAATTTTGGCATTACCTACGTTCCGTGATTCCAATTTGGCTTTTATTGCACCTAATCGTGACTTTTTTGTACTTTGAGAAGTGGCAGCTTCCGTCGTCACTTTTACAGCCCGTTTGACAGTTTCAGTATGGCATGGAAACCCCATGAACAATACTTCACCCTCACCACCTGATTCAACGATAGACTGAATTTCTTGGTCAGAAAAGTTTTTCATAATCGGTGGTTCAGTTATTATTTTGTTGCCAATTTATTAAATCAATATATGTTGAAGCACTGGAATTGATAGACGGCACTTCAAACATTCTAGGTGTTGAAGGTTGAGGCATCTTGCGTGACTTTAGTATGCGCCGAGCTGCCAGTTCTAGAATGTGCTTCCTGTCATCTTTTATGCAAGGAGAATGCTCTCGGGATGTGCAAAATAGCTATTGCATTGAATTATAGGATCAAAAACCTTTTTATGTCCAGTGAAGATCTTAATCAAGATGTTGCGTGCCATCTTTGCATGATGGTATATTTTCTATATAAAACCAAGATGGTGCGTAAACTCTTTTCCTAATAATGTAGCTGAAGTTGTCAAGTTTTTTGATGGTGTCTCTGTTGTAACATACAATCGTAATATTCGGTTGGCACGTGTGAGCCAACGGACATGTGACATTTTGCCTGGAGATCTGACTGCCAGATCTTCTGGGAAATCGCCGGAAACTACCGCTGAGACAATCTTGTGCAAGTTCTGTTGATCTGTACTCAAATCTAGAACCTTTTCTGAAAGCAATTCTCCTTCAAAACCCGGATTTTTTTAACAGGCAATTTTTCACGAGTCTCATTTGCTTTCCCCAATGTTCCAGTGTAAGACTTAGGCCACAAATTACAAAGTAGTCAAGATGAAGAAACAAGTGTCTCAAATGAAGTTCGTCCATGTGGAGTAAATAAATAATCCACTGTAGTGGTTTTTATAGCTTTTTTTCAAGCAGTCTTATAACACCCCCATACTTGCCAGTATTCACATTGGTATCACCACAACCGATTGCCATAAGATGATGTTGTGAAATGCCTTCATGTGACTGGAAACCTATCATCGCAGTTTATATTCCTTTCGCTGAACCAAAGTTAGGTACTATGTACCCTCCCGCGCGCTCTCACTCCTCTTATTTTAAATTTTTAACATTAGCTTATGCATTTATTTGTTTCTTTCGAAAATAAACTAAAACTGTAATCAGTTTTGGGAATAAAATAGGTCAGATTATTAAAATTTCATACATTTTTATCTCGTCAAATTGGAATCTAATATCTTTATTTTTTCAAAAATTCAATGACGTTGCGGAGGCTGTTACTGTTAATGAAATCAAATAATATTTTGTATGGATTAATTTAAGTCTAAAAGGCATACATTTTTCACTATTAGATCACTCACAACCAAAAATTTTTTTTTCGCTCCACCTGGACAATGCCAAAAACTCTATAGAGCTTTGACCCATAAAATAAAAGTTTGTTTACAAGCATGAAAAATGTAGCATTCTATTGCTGCTTTATTAGAGATATCTAAATTATGTCTAAATGCCTTTAGAACTTGCTGTGTCTGTTAAAATCTACATACATACATACATACATACAATCACGCCTTTTTCCCATGGGGGTAGGCAGAAACCACGGAACGCCACCTGCTACGATCTCTACACACTCCTTTTGCCTCTTTAAGGTTCATACAATTGGTCATACCCACACGCCGGTTGCGAGTACTACGCACCTGACCTTTCTGAAGAACATCACCAATAAGGTCACTATATGTCCTCCTAGGGCGTCCCCTCCCGGTGTTTCCACTCACATCTGCCTTGTAAATACCTTTTGTGAGTCGTCCTTCATTCATCCTCTCAACATGACCAAACCATCTAAGCATACTTTTTCAATTTTTGTCACTATATCTTCTTTTAAACCACACCGTTCTCTTATCACATCATTCCTCAGCCTATCATTCATAGTCACACCACACATGCTTCGCAAGGAACGCATTTCCACAGCATTTATTCTACTTTCATGCTTCTTTTGCCACACCCAACATTCACTCCCATACATAAGCGTAGGCACCAGTACACCATTGTGAACAGCCAGTCGAGCCTTATTGGACATCAGTTGGTTGGTCACAATTGCATGTAGAGCACCATTTACTTTATTTCCCGCATTCACTCTTCTTTCCACATCTTTATCAATCTTTCCATCCCTTGTAAACAAACTCCCCAAATATACGAACTCACTTACTTGCTCCACATTCTTATCATTTATTTTCACATCACACACCGATACGTTCTCTTCTCTTTCAAACACCATGACCTTCGTCTTATTCACATTTATATTCATCCCTTTCATCTTAAATGCTTCATACATTACAGTCACCATGTCTTGCAACTGTTCTGCTGACGATGCAAGTAGAACTTGATCGTCTGCGTATAGAAGGCATTTGACAGGCAACTCACTCATAGTCAATCCACACTCACCCTCTTTCAAATCTGTCAGATAACTATCCATGTACAAGTTGAATAGCCACGGTGACGCTACACAGCCCTGCCTAACACCCCTCGAGATGCAAAACCAGTTCGTGTATGCCCCATTTATCCTAACACAAGCACTGGAATCCTTGTATAAAGATTTCAGTGCCCGTACCAAGCGCCAATCCACACCGTACATGGATAGTGTTGACCACAGTTTTTCTCTGCACACACTGTCATAGGCCTTCTCCAAGTCAACGAAAGCGCAGTAGACTTTCTTGTGCTTTGCCAGATGCTTTTCGGCTATGCACCTTAGGGAGAAGATCTGATCCATACAGCCCATCCCCTCTCTAAATCCTGCCTGCACATCCCATATTTTCTCACCGGTCACTCCTATCACTCTATTTATCAAAACCTTCGCATACAGTTTGCCGACAACACTCAAAAGACTAATGCCGCGATAGTTTTTACACTCCTGCTGTGAGCCTTTTCCCTTATATAGTGGTACGATTACAGCCTTACACCAATCATCCGGTACACGGCCATATCTCCAACACATATTAAAGATCCGGCACAACAGGCTTGCTACCACCCCGTCACCGCTCTTCAGCATTTCAGCAGACACTCTGTCATATCCTGCAGCTTTCCCAACTTTCATACCTTTCAGCGCTCGTACTATCTCTTCTATTTCTATTTTATTATCTTCATCTACTTCTAAGTTAGGGTCTTCTAAACTGGCATCTGCCCAGTTGCCCACTTCTTGCACACTGTCCTGACAACTGAATAAACTTTCAAAGTATCCCTTCCAGCCTTCCAAGACCTTACATTCTTCATTTAGTAAACATCCATCTTCTGCTCTTATAACATTCATACTCGATGTTCCTGTCACTCCGCGAGCCAATCTTACTTGTTTCCAAAACAGCTTAACATTGGCCCTGAAGTTATCAGAGAACTTCCTGTTATACTTTTCTTGCCTTTCATGCTTTTTCATTTTTACCATCTCTTTCACACTCACTTTCATTTCGGAGTATTTCCTTTTCACTCTTTCCAAACCATCCGTCACATTCGCTGCCTGATTCACCCTATTTTGAGCCTTATAGGCTAACACATTAAGCCAGGCCTCTTTCTTCTTCCGCACAACCTCTTTAACGTCACCATCTACCCAAGAATCACTCATTCTATTACCATTTTTTCTCCGTGCTACACCACATACTTTTGTGGCTACTTGCACCATACTATTTTTCATAATATCCCATACTTCCTCCATACTATAATCATTCGTATCATCAAATATTTTATCCGTCTTCACCTTTACTTCCTGCTTGTATTCCTCTTTCACTTTCACATCTTGCAGCCTTTCTACTTTTATTCTTTCAAGTGCAGTCACAGGAACTCGAACTCGGTGACGCCAATGTCTGAACAGACCATCCATCCGACACATCACCAGATAATCATCTGTCCCTACGTTAACACCCCGATATGCTCTAGTATCTGTCACTTTACTCTTTAATCTTTCATCCACAATCACAAAGTCAATCATACTTCTACTGTCTTGCCTTTCCCACGTATACCTATGAACTTTTCTATGATTAAACATAGTGTTCATAACTGACAAATTCTTCTCTATACATATCTCTAGCAGACTCATTCCATTCTCATTCACTCTGTCATCCCCAAATGCACCTAATACTTTTTCATACCCATTCCTCTTCACACCAACCCAACCATTAAAGTCACCTAGCATAACAATCTTCTCGTTTGCTCTACATTCATTCACTAGATCCCTTATGCTATTCCAAAATACATCCCTCTCCGACGGTGAGCTTCCCATATCGGGTGCATAGACGCACAGCATAAAGATAGGGTTTAGGCCCACCTTCGCTCTCAGCCATAAAATCCTAGGACTCACACAAACATATTCTTTCACACATTTCATCATTCGCTCGGAGAGGACAACTCCCACACCCTGACAGGCTCTTTGTGTCTCTTGAACACCAGACCAGATAGCGGTCAGAGATCCGTGTTTAGTCGTGTCCACTCCCTTTCTTTTCGTCTCATTCACACATAGCACATCAATCCTTTTATCTTTCACTATGTCACACACCTCATCCATCTTATCTTTTATACCTCCCTGCACATTCAGCGTTGCTAAGCGACATTCCGCTGCTCGCTTTTCGCCCCGTGGAAACAAATGACGTGGTGTGTGGCGAGCATCACCGCCGCCTCCGAGTTTTATATTATTATTTATGCTCATTGAATTCCCACGAAAAGCAAGGGAATACATTCTGTCGACACCCTACAGAGCCCCGCATGTAGGGGTAAGGCTGGTTAGTGCCTGGGGATGCCCGATCCCAGACAACAGGCACGCTCGCGACTAGGCTCCCCCCTAGCCATGCAGCTCTCGGCACGGCAACCTTAGCTTGGGTGTGAGGGAACTAATAACATCCTCCAGCAGCTATCTTAGTCGCCTTTTACGACACCCACGGACTGTGACTACAATGCTTATTATTTAGGATTTTTCACTTCGGTCAAATCCGAGCAATAAATACTGTAGTATTTACATATGTACAGACGCCAACACATCAAGCTACTACAATCTGTCAGATTTCTTTGATACATTTTCGACTTTATTTCTAGAGCATTAGGTTCAAGGTTCATTGGGAAAAATTGACAGTTTCGGGTAGCTTGACCTGGTGGCGTCTGTACCTGTTACAACAATTTCCATGTTGCAACAAAATATCTTAGCATCCTGTCGACGCACAAATGACCATTTTTTGCACCTCGACATAGTTACCCAACTCGACCATTGTTCAAAATGGAAGCAATAATCAGAATCCGTGGCAAATAGTAAAAAGTCGGCGAATAGGCGAGATCGAGGCCGTGTACAAGAGTAAAAGTCCTCGGGATAATGTAACAGTAATAATATTGATCATGTTGAGATTAAAGAGCGTAAAATATAAACAGCAATGCAACGGCAAACAGAACAGAGCTAATTTTATAAAGTCAAAGAATTACTTTTTGTAGTGGTGGGCGTTACGACAACGAACCGTTTCCGAAGACCGTTTTATGTTTTGCAACGATGAAATCGTTTTTACGTCCTGGGTCTAGACAGTCTTCGTTGCACAAACCAGTCTTCGAATTACTAAATGCGATTATTTATTTTACAGCTAAGAAAATATGGTCGAGAACCCATTGATTCAACTATCACACTCGTCGCTTCGTCGTCCTTAGTACGTTCCAAAGACCGTTTTATGTTCTGCGACGACTACGACGTCGAAACTGTTTTTACGCCTTGGATACAAATAGTTTTCATTACACAAACCAGTCTTCGAATTACTTGATGCGATTTTTTATTTTACTGCTAAGAAAATACGGTCGAGAACGCGTTGATTTTATTGATTGAACGGCTCTTCAAACCAGTTGCGACGACAACCGTTCTCTGCAACCGTTTTCGTCGTCGGAAAAACGGTTTCGTTTCGTCCATCAAAAATTCGACAACGACCCACCACTAACTTTTTGACATTACCATTAGCTCGTCAGTGACGTTTCATTACACCTTAACCTACTTGTGCTCAAATGCGAAACATATATTAGAATATACCGGATGACATTTTTTACCGTCTCGACCTTCATATGGTGTGTTGTGTAACTAAAATAGAACGCAGGAAGGCCTTCAGATTCATCGTAGGTGACTAAATGAGCGCGGGACGCGGACGGACGGGGATGCATGTACGGCTCATGCGCCTGCGAAAGATCAATGAGGCCGCCTATCGGCCGGCTTCAAAGGGTAAGACCGCGCTACGAAATCATTGATACATGCCACGCATTGAGTAGGGTGCATATGATTTGAGTTTCGATAGATTTTAATTGATTTCATTTTTTTTTTCCAAATTTCTGTTTCTGTTGTTCTAGTATGAAAATGTTGCTTTAAATATGTAGTATTTATTGCTAGATCAATTTTATTACATGTTATTAAAAAATATAAAAAATAAAAATTTCTATGCCAAAGGCTTCTACTTCGTTCACCTATTACACCCATTTTTTTTCAAGACGTTATAAAATGTCACCCAGTATATTCATAATAATATTATAAGTATTCACAAAGATTATTTTCATTAACTGTGTGTAATTTAACCATAGGCAGCTGCATGTCATGTCTGTGACAAGAAGCCTTCCAATAAACATTACTATGGGGCACCAACACCACAGCACTGATGTCAGTGGTCGCCCAAAATCGATATATGAATACCAAGTCGAGTAAAATCATTCTACTTATGCATAACTTCACTGATAGTCGCCTTTTTTTTTGTGGGTGAGAAATCATCTAATGACGGTTCCGGCTCTAGGTGGAGCGAAAGGGCGTGTCAGATTGTTACTGACTAAAACCCACCCGTGTTCCTTCAGTTGCCTATATGCCAGGGCCACGGTAACTCTTTCGAACGAATCCCGCGACCCTGGCAGTTCACTGATTGTCTTGTGTTGCAAATCTTATCTTAGAGAAAAATGTAAAAAGTAATACTTAAAACTATTTCTTCCACAAGTAACTCCTGAATTAATGTTTTTTTAGCAGGAAAACAAATATATTATCACCAAAAGTAGAAACGGATGTACTCTGTATCTACAATGTTCAATTCTCTTTTTAATAAACTGATGTTTTTTTTCTCGTTCGCCATCATCTCCCTAGCTGTTTCTCTACTATTTTGAGATAGTCTTCCAGTCTAAACGGATGCATGTGAATACGAGTATTTTACATGGAGCAACTGCCTATCTGACCTCCACAACCCAGTTACTGGGTAATACGATACCTACCCCTTGATAAGACTTGTTGTAAGACTTTCGGGGTTCTGATGACCCAGGAATAGACCGAGAATGACTAAGAGTCTCAATAAATACTTTTTCTTTTCTTGACATTCACACAGACTCACGATTTAATTTATTTTGTATCTACATCTTTATTTCATTGCTCAAGTTACGTCAAATTAACGGAGCTATCTGTAAGGTCCACTTTATAGCTATTCTTTGAGATAGTTTTCGTGATGTACCGTTAAAAAAATAATAGCTGTGCAGGTAATATATCGGTTTCGTATTGATCTTTTTTTAGGGTGGGAAATCATCAAATGATTTTTCCCGCTCTGAGCGGAGCGGGAGGGCGTCACTTTTACTACCTAAACCTAGCGGACCATGGTAACTCTTTTGAACAAATCTCGCGACCCTGCCACGTTTCGTATCTATCAACCGATGATATCATCATGAAAGAAAGGCAATACAATACGAGTGAAGAGTCAATGGATGGCACACATGGCACAGTGCAATGGATTGGTGGACATCCAACGGAATACCAGGCACTATGAAGATGGATGGTTGATCATGTCAGAACTATTTAAATAAAAATACTAACTTCCACTGTCAAAGGTATCGAGTATAGCAGCAGCTCCGAAGACTGCTGCCTCGTCTTGTGAGAATGGACGCCGGTAGCAGTCATCAGGCAGTAGCCCTCCTCACACGGCGTTCGTCTTCACATGGCCACGAATCAGGGAGGTGGTGCTGTAGCCTCCTCGACCTACTGTCGTCCAACAAAACATGAAAAGACAGTAACATTAAATTACTTTAGGAAACTAAAAAAATACATGCGCTTTACATTTCGATAGGCCGTACTCCTTTTGGTCTCCAATTACTAAAGATAGGCTTTTAACCCTGAATAGTTTTTCCTTATCCTTTGCGAGATAAAACAACTTCCCAACAAAAACATTTTTTCAGCAAACACCGCGTTTCCCAGCCGCTTTGCTTTTGCATCACATACCCTAGATTCCCCGGAAACAAATAAAAAGGTCCATTAGAAAATTAAATCTTTATTAATTCAATCGCAAATGTTGACAACTGTTTATTTCCTCAACACGACACCCAAAATTAAATGAAACATAACTCCACTATGAACTACAAATAAACCCGACGCCTTAGCAACAAAACATTCAGCAAACTTCGTAATACATCATAAAGGACCAAACACAATTACGTCGCAGACACTTCACGAAATAGGTAAAGTCCGAAATGTCGTTCATACGTGTTGAAAATTAGACAGTGCGGCGGTAACCGCAGCGCAAATTACAACTGTCCGCAGGTTTCATAGTGTGGAATAGGTTTTGGTGAATATTCTCTGAATATTCTTTGTTTCGGTGAATTTAAAAATGAATGTGACGTTATCTTTTAAAACTGTCTGTAGTTTTCACTGGAATATATATAATATAATATAATCAGCCTGTATTGTCCCACTGCAGGGCAAAGACCTTCCTTTCCTTTTCCCACTAAACTCTATCCTGAGCCAATAAGGACCAATCTCTCATGTAGGCGTCGAATTCGTCGCACCATCTACGCTTGGGTCTTTCACGATGCCGTAAGGCGTTTTCGGGGACCCATGTTGTGGTGGTCTTTGCCCACATTACATCCGAGATGCGGCAAAACTGTTCAGCCCAGTCCCATTTGAGCTTGACTGCTTTTTGGGTGACGTTGACGATTTGTGTTATAGAGCGCAATATCGTGTTCCTTATCCGGTCGGTAAGTTTATAAGTTTAATTCCGAGGATACTACGCTCCGTCGCTCGCTGGCAAACATCGAGCCTGATCCTCTACTAAACTGTCAAAGACCAGTGAGTGCCGTATGTAAAGATAGAAATTTGAAGAAAGGGTTTGAATAATACATATTATTCTGAATGTTGTAATAAAAATACCATGATTATCTGGTAATGAAGAAGAAAGAAGAAGTCTGGTAATGATGAAAAAGGTCGTGCCTCGAAAGAGGTCAAGCGCACTTAGTAGCGCGCGTTAGTCTAGTGGTTAGTGACCCTGACTGCAAAGACTGAGGCCGTGGGTTCGATTCCCACCTAGGACAAATCTTTGTGTGATGAGCACAATCATTTGTTCTGTGTCTGGGTGTAATTTATCTATAATATGTATGTATTTAGAAATATATAAGTATATTTATCAGTTGTCTAGTTACCATAGTACAGGCTCTGCCTAGTTTGGATCAGATAACAGTGTGTTGGTTGTCCTGAGATATTTATTTATTTACTATATTCAGTGCGTACTGAACGTCTTTTACACTTGTAGTCTGTGGGTTCATTATACTCAAAAATCATACAGCGCCCTGCGCGTCCAATACAATTACGAATTTAGGGTGCTGATGGGGTTGCCCCGATACTGCAGCGCATCAGGGATGTTTGCTGAAACTCACGTGGATTTTTTCTACACGGTGATGCGGAAATGGTGCGCAAGCCTGGTCTGTAGGGTGCGGGGCATCGCCAACAGCATCCTATCTCTGATAGCAAGTAGGCCGGATAGTGAGTTTGTGAACCACTGATGCAAGGTTTCAGCTGGGCCTGTCACCTTGCTGCAGTGTTATCATAATCTGTTTCTGTTTTTGTCTTTGTAAGTGTGTTACTAACATAGTTTGTAAGCACATTGTTACTAACTCTATGAGTCTTGTTGCTCGAATTAAATGATTAAATAAATTATCACAGTGATTATAAAATGTATCATGAGCTTTTATTCTTATTATTTAGAAATTTTAGTGTTAATATTATTTACACGTGTCATATTTTGAAAATTAGGATTTATTTTCAAAATAAATTAATAATTAAAAAAAAAATCCGTGATTGTTGTGGCGGTGTATGGTGTTGCATGACTTTCAGTACTCAGCAGTATTTACAACAATATTATTGAAAGATAAATAATGAACAAATACCAAAACATATGCCCCGGGTGAGGATCGAACTCACGACCTTAAGATTATGAGACTTACGCGCTGCCTACTGCGCCACCGAGGCCGGTGATGAGTACATTGAAATAGTACAATATTACTCACATCAGACTTCTGATATTAAAAAAGTTAATTGGCTATTGGAAACATTTAATTTATTCATAAGCATGTCAAAAGGCCAAACTAAATAAAGAGAATTTTCAAATAGGGACAGTATACCGACTGTATTTTAATCATGAAAGGTAAGAGTTAAGCTAATCATTAAGGTTATCAATAATGGTCAATATTAAATGCAGATAAAATAAAAAATACCTTTAGGTATTTGCTGGAAACTATATCATAATGATATCTTTTTATCTGATATCTCTATGATAATGATATCTTTTTATCAAGATAAAAAGATATCATAGGTCAACTGCTGTCTATGTTGCCTGGCTCTACATAGACAGCAGCTGGTTGGGATTAATCCCACAATATCTACTTCTACTATTATTATAAATGTGATTTTTTATGTTTTGATGTTTGGGTATATGTCACTCAAACACTCAAAAATGCCTAAATGGATTTGGACGAAATTTGGCATACAAATAATTTATAAGGCCGAATAACACATAGAATACTTGTATGCCAGTAATACGTTTTTTTAGGGTATCTTTCGTGCTTTACGCAGGCGCAGGGTCATTGTCGTTTTGAGTTTCATGCTATATAGATAACAAAACAAAATTGTTATTACCTGACAAATGTTATTTCTTTGTATAAATTCACGTGAATTGACAAAACAGTCGTCTTTTATTATGTTTATTTGAATCGATTCTACAAAACTGAACTTTTGAAAGATTACAACTCAGGACAGTAACAGTCTTTCCGAGAATTCCTAAGATAATTGAGTAATTATAAGACTCGATCCTTCACTGTTTACCTTTACTCCGTACTGAGTACTTATAGAGGCTGTTGCGTCCTGAAATAGTTACTCTATGCGTACGCAACGCGTAACGGAATGACATCTGACTTGTCAAGTTTGATTTTGACACTTGACACTTCTCTTGTTTTTTGGTGGGAAAAAAGGGAACACGTCGCAGCTTGAGTCTCGCGATTTTTTTGTAAAGTAATCCCTTACCCCGGTCGTTTTGGTGACAATAAGTCATGACCCTTGTTTGGATTGTTAATAACCCCAATTTGACGTAATAACACGGGTGGAATTTTGGATATATCTTGTTGAAGAACTTTGGAGGTTAAGTGATTTGAAGACCGCATGTTGGAGTAAATCTCTGGCGAGTTGCAGCGGATGGCAACCTGGAAAACCCATTTACAACGTCACAACACAATACAATATACACTCACTTACATACATAAATCCAGGTAACCCCAAGGAGCAGGTGTTCTCCTATATGAGGTGAGTCTTTTGCATATTGTAGTTTGGCTCCGCGCACGGCGGACTAGTTTCGCTCGCCACTCTTGTCTCTAGAGCCCCACGGTTAGCACGCTTCCACATAATAATTAAAACCCTTAAGGGGGTCTAGTCTGGCAGTGATCATTTTGGTATTCAGAGCGCGGTTATAAGACAAAACCACCAAATTGGTAATTTACAGTAGGCTAATTACTTGGCAGTCTCTATAAGGGAAGTAGTAATACGCTGTAAATATTTGTTAACTATGATTGCTTGTTTGTTTGAAGTAATTTGTAAATTTGTTGAGTTGAGTAACTCATATTGCCGGGGTCAACCAGGTTTGCATATGCTAACGGAGTTGGTTAGATTGAGCTATGTTATAACCTCTTGTTGTTGTTATTTGACCTCTGTGTTGTATTGAATGTCAGGAAGACATTAAAATATTGAGTTTTGTACCATTGATATGGTTGTTTGTGAAAATTAATATTTGAAATTGGCATTTTTGAGTATTGCCATTGTTTTAAATTGGAATAAAGGTTCATTATTGTTGTACCACACAGTGGTTTGTGAACTTAACATTTGGAATTGGATTAGAATTTGAATATTTGAATTGAATTGTGAAGTTGAATGTTGAACGTTGATATTGGTTTAGAATTAAAATAAAAGTTTATTGTTGAATTGAATTGAAACCAATACTTTGTTATTTCTTGAGTTGTGGTCTACCAGTTTGGTAGTTTGATTGTTTGCTTGTAGTTATTTTGTAATTGATTGTTTGAACTTTGTTACTTAATTACCTTTTGCTTGGTTTATTTTATTTGATTGTTTGCGTTGGATTTCCTTGTTATTTATTGATTGAACTTTGTTATTTGATAATTTAATTGTTTTGTTTATTTGAATTGTATTGTTTGTGCAATGGCATACAAATGGAAATATTGCAGTGCCGGACACCTGTCCAGGTCAAGCCGGAGACCTCGGTTGTTTCAGGTCCCGGACTATTGAGTAGATTGCCTACTTTGGAACTGCCACACTTTGACGGTCGCTCGGACCACTGGTACGGTTTCCAAAACCTGTTTGCAAGTTTGGTTGATGCACGCTCGGACCTCAGACCAGCCCAAAAGTTGGCCTATTTGTTGTCTGTCCTAGAAGGTGAGGCCCGAGCCTTGGTACAGCATCTGTCGTTGACTGACTCAGCCTACCCTACCGCTGTGGAGCTACTCACCCGGCGCGGCGGCGGTACCAAAATAAACGTTGTTTGGCTGACGTTCATATTGAATTGATTTTGGGGTTACCGGTCATTACTGGATTGTCAGCATTGCGTACTGACCTGTTGAACCCGTTGGTGGCAGCAACCAACGCTTTAAAGCAATTGGACTTGCCGGTGGACCATTGGTCTTACCTTTTGGTGCACGTTGTGCTGCAACGGCTTCCTGCCGATTTGAGGGCTCGTTTCGAGCAAAAGTATGGTGGGGACAGTCACACATCTCCCCCCATTTGATGACCTCGTCCAATTTTTGGAGGATGAGTGTCGGTTTGTGGACAACTCTGGCGTTGCCACTGAGTCATGCCAGCCGTCTTCCCGGCCACGAGACCAGGGACGGACTAGGGCTCGCGGGCCTGTTGATGGTCGCCCCACCGCTCGTTTTGCTGGCACCCAGAGTCGTTCTGGTTGTGAGTTTTGTAGGGACACGGGGCATGGCATGGCAGCTTGCGCGGCCCTTTTGAAGTTGCACGTGAGTGCCCGCCGCCGAATTGCCAATGCACGCCGCCTGTGCTTCTCTTGTTTGGGGGCTCACTTCCATCGGGACTGCCCCAACCCCCGCCCTTGTAGAATTTGTAGGGGGTCCCATTTGGACATATTGTGCGCTAACGCGAACCACGCTGACAGACCAGCCTCTGAGGAAGGTTCGCGCACGGGGGGGTACCATGGAGTTGGTCACCGGGCTTCTGCCTCGCCGGTTCAGAACCGGGGAGAGGTCCGCAATTTTGAGCGCCGCACTCCACCCCCCGTGCAAGTTGATCGGGAGCCGCGCGACCGCCATTTGGTCTCCCCGCGTAAAGGCGATTACGCAATTGTTGCTAGGCACCGCTGGCCAGACCAGCACCGCCTTCCCTCCCCTCCATTGGCGGAGCGTCCCCGGTTGGAGTCACGCCCCCCGCCATTCGGGCATCCGGTGGGATATGCCCTTCCAGCGATGGCGCGTGGCTCGGGACACCGCGCGGACGAGGAGTTTGTCCTCCATCCTCGTCGGGAAAGACTTGAGCCTGGGTGCGGCGATCGGTCGCCGCCCAGGCATTGTTAGGACATTGGCACCTGCCCCGCTAAGGTACCCCTCAGATCGACACGGTTTTGTTGCCAACGGCATCGGTTAGGTCTGGGGGCCCACGGGGGACTCTGTTGTGGTCCGTGTCACTATGGACATGGGAGCCCAGGGTTGCCTTTTGTCTATTGTTTTGTTGTTTTGTTTGTATTGTTTTGGGCAAAATTGTTTTCTTGAGCGCCTTTGGACTGCGGGACTTGGCTGGGACGAGCCAATTCGGGAAACCCTGTTGGAAGATTGGCTCCAATTTGTATCCGCACTCCCTGCAGTCAACGAGGTCGTGTTACCCCGCGCTATCCTCCCCCCTGGGA
Source organism: Aporophyla lueneburgensis (assembly GCA_932294355.1). NCBI lineage: Eukaryota > Metazoa > Arthropoda > Insecta > Lepidoptera > Noctuidae > Aporophyla > Aporophyla lueneburgensis. Next base: position 10,908,108 of record OW028755.1, read on the forward strand.
GCTACACTGCTACCCTTGTTTGTGATGCGTCTTCGCACGGTTATGCAGCGTTGTTTGTCTGCGCACCGTCTGCGCACAGGCCAGGTGAATTTGTCACTGGTCTTGGCCAAGAGCAAGGTGCCCCCCCCCCCTCCGGACGGCACTGACCATCCCTAAGTTGAATTGTCAGGGGCGGCGCGTCTTGTGCGTCTATTGAACCAACGTGCTCACACTTTGGGTGGAACTGTGGCGATTCGGTTTTCTTACGCCTGGACGGACAGTCAAATTGCTTTGTGTTGGTTCAAGACGTCCGTCCACTCTTTGGAGGTCTTTGTTGCGTACCGAGTGTCCCAGATTCAAAATTTTGAAACGCCTTTGGTTTGGAGGCACGTGCCTGGAGATTTGAACCCAGGCGCCGTGGCCTCACGTGGGTGCATGGCACCCCGCTTGTTTGCTCACCCCCTATGGTGGGGACCAGACTGGCTGACTCACCCCGAGGATGATTGGCCTCGATCGCCAGTCTTGATGTCGGGTCCTTTGCCCGGGCTCAAGGTGCTCGCTGTTGGAACGAAGGACCCTGATTTTTTGTTGAGTCGATTTAGCTCCCTCGACAAATTGTTGAATTGTTGTTTTTGTTGTTGAATTGTTGGTGACTGATCGTCACATTAAGAACCGCATGCCGGTTGCAATGCGCTGTTGGCCATTCTGCAGCGAGAGTTTGGAAATTGTCGGGAGCCGTTAGTAAGTTGAACCCCTTTTTGGACCATACGGGTCTTTTGTTGTTTGGTTGTTGACGGTTGAGGCACGCTAGCCTTCCTTATGGGGCCCGTCACCCCCTTTTGTTGCCTCAGGAGGGCCATTTGGTTAAATTGTTGTTGTTGTTGTTATTGTTGTTTGGTTGTTTTTGTTGTTTGTTATTGTTTTGACCCGCCAGCCTGCCCCCATTGGGGGGGTATTTTTGAGGCCGCGGTGAAGGCGGCACAGGGACTCTGGCGCAGATTGTTGGGAGACACCGTTCTCACCTTTAAGGAGTTAGCTACGGTATTTTGCCGTTTTGAAGCTGTATTGAACTCGCGTCCATTGTGCCCGCTGTCTTCGGACCTGAACGTCTTGGAGGCCCTGACCCCGGGCCATTTTTTGATTTGACAGCCACTTGCCGCCCTGCCGGAGCACCCTTTTGTCGATGTGAGCCAAAATTGGCTATCGCGGTTTCAGTTGGTGCAGCAGCTCGCTCAGAGTTTTTGGAAGGGTTGGAGCTAGGAGTATTTGCACATCCTCCAGCAGCGCGTCAGGTGGACTGATAAAACGCAACCTTGTCGGGATTGCCAAGTGATTAGCGGACGGGAAGGCCCATCCGGGGGGGGTAGATGTTACGTCCTGAAATAGTTACTCTATGCGTACGCAACGCGTAACGGAATGACATCTGACTTGTCAAGTTTGATTTTGACACTTGACACTTCTCTTGTTTTTTGGTGGGAAAAAAGGGAACACGTCGCGGCTTGAGTCTCGCGATCTTTTTGTAAAGTAATCCCTTACCCCGGTCGTTTTGGTGACAATAAGTCATGACCCTTGTTTGGATTGTTAATAACCCCAATTTGACGTAATAATACGGGTGGAATTTTGGATATATCTTGTTGAAGAACTTTGGAGGTTAAGTGATTTGAAGACCGCATGTTGGAGTAAATCTCTGGCGAGTTGCAGCGGATGGCAACCTGGAAAACCCATTTACAACGTCACAACATAATACAATATACACTCACTTACATACATAAATCTAGGTAACCCCAAGGAGCAGGTGTTCTCCTATATGAGGTGAGTCTTTTGCATATTGTAGTTTGGCTCCGCGCACGGCGGACTAGTTTCACTCGCCACTCTTGTCTCTAGAGCCCCACGGTTAGCACGCTTCCACATAATAATTAAAACCCTTAAGGGGGTCTAGTCTGGCAGCGTACAGAGGCTTCTAATTTAATTGGTAATCCAGTCTGCTAATTTAGCAGAATCGATTAAGAGCATAACCTTTTCCAACAAGCTTTCTTAGAAATTGTTTTATTAGAGTTGCGTCGTGCCTATCTATGCTTTAAAATCAAGGGTTAGCACGAAATTACGTGGACTTACAAACTGTTAGTATTTGGAGATTCATCTTTTGTGTTACTCATTATAATCTGATAAAATCATAATAATTATGATAATATTTCGTTTGTTTTTTTATCTACATATTAGTTACATTTTTAAATATTTTTAGAAAAACAAATATAAAAAATAGTGGACCTCCGGTATCGGGGGCAGGGTCCAAGCTACCGGTGGTTAGGGCTCCAGAGACAGGAACCTCCTCACGATGCGAGCCGTGTCAAGGAGTAATGCCTTCTGAATCAGGCTCTTGATCGAACCGCCTAATATTTTATTATTCAAATTATCTGAATAGATTTAGTTAATCCTTGTTGTCGCACAGTGGTCGAAATTCGACCCTTTAAAATACAAAATTTGAACATAATTTAGCTTACTGCACTCCTGTGCCAAATTTCATGCACCTCTGTCGGCGTAATTTTTGCTAAAAAGGATACAAAGATTTGGTTTCACGTATTAATATTATTAAGAAGGAAAAAAGGACTACGGTGAAGAGAAAGAAATCCTTGAATAAAAGACCAAAAAAGACTAGACCAAAAGAGACTTGAATAAAAGACCAAGAAAGAAAGAATCCATAAAAGACCTATTCGTGTAGACCAAGCGTTTAAATTGGTTTAATTAATCCTTCAGACTGATTCCGGTAACGTGTATTCATGGCTGAAAAAAACACGGAGAATCTCCTTCTACAATTTTATGTACAATAAAATAGTTAAAGATAACTTTTGAAATCCATTCCATACTAATACAACCAAGTAAAGGGCACCAATATGTCCAAAATAATATTGGAATTTACCTCGTCGGAATAAAGGCTATTTTACCTTGGACTTCTGTACAATACATATATTACATCGGCACTACGAGAGAATTAACAACAGTTCTAATTATTCCAAGCAAATTGTATACAAAACTTTGTATCTACAAGCATTGTGATGTTTTATTAGCTATCGAATTCATATCGACACAATTAATCGTGTTTGTTAGCCTCTACCTACATATTCTCCAAAGGGTAGGTCTGTAATACCAATCAGATTTAATTGGAAAATCAGTATTACATAAATTATTGGGCTTGTATTTATGAGTCATCATATAGGGCTTCGGAGCATTTCAGGATATTCGAACGACGTACCTAGTGATTTTGAATAGAAAATGTATATTACTGCAACAAGTGCAATGAATATTCCATACATAAAACTTGCTAAATGCTTCAAACGACACAAATTGTGGGTGAGAACAACTATTTCAGAATAAAAATCATTTGAAACAATTTGGCTTCAAGAATTTTTGTTTATTTTTTTCTCGTGTTACAAGCGTTGCGTTGCAGCAAACGCATTTTTTACACAAACGGAAAACATGCACTCCTTTTTGATTTTGCTAATTGTATGATAGCAATTTCTAAAATAAAGGCGTAATTGCGTAACACGAAGAAATGGATTTACTTTAGAGAGTTCAGCAACATTCATTGCGTTGTTGAGCAGGCAAATATTTCAAACATATAATGGATTAGTATCATATAATATCCAACAAAATGATTTTGATTAACAGTGGAAGAATCCAATTAGAGTGAAGGAGAACGATTAATGCCATCAAACTGCAGACATTATGCCTGTTGTATTACAGTATATCTATACAAATAAATAAAACTGAAGCGTCTGTTTGTAATTTCAAATTAACAGCTTTTCACCAAATGCATAATTATGAAAGTAAATAAGGTACTTACACCAAAAAAACATTATTTTTAACTTTTGTCTGTCTTCTGTTTGTTCCGGCTAATCTCTGAAATGGCTAGATCAATTTTGACGGGACTTTTTGGCAGGTAGCTGATGTAATAAGCAGTAACTTAGGCTACTTTTATTTTAGAAAAGTACCCTATATTCCGACACCCACGCGGGCGAAGCTGCGGGCAAAAGCTATATTCTTATAAAACATTTAATATAAACATGGTAAATGATTTTATTTCTGTATAAGTAGGTTTATACAAACAATTTTAGACGACAATCTTATTTATAAAACTAATTGAGGTCGACGTTTCCTATCTGACTACTCTGATGATACATTTTCACATTCGTGCAAATCGCGAGGCAAATGGCGAGGCAAGTAACGAATACGCTTATGTAAACACTGCGCACGCTATTCGCCTCGTGCCTCGCCTCGCGATTCGAGCATTCGCGTTGAGAGCGGTTTTTCGGATGCGAAGCAAAGGGCACGAATGGCGAACACGAACTTACTGTTTACACGTTCGCTTGCATTCAGTTGACAAGCTATCGCCCGATTCAACAGGACGAGTAGACGCAACTATTTCCACGTCCTCCATGTTCGTGTGCGAATGACAAAATAATTCACCCTACGAATATGCGAACAGTAAGTTCGCGACGGCACTCGATTACGAATGTGTTGTCGAAAGTTCGTCGAGAGACAAGGCAAATGGCAAACACGATTGTGTAAATGTAGGGTGAGAAGAAAGGTCGAAACAAACTAAATATATAATCTTGGCCAAATCATGTGAAGACCATACGGATTGGTGTCTGAAATCGTCTTTTGACGGATGAACCACAAAGATTGAGTGGGCTTGTCCAATCAGTGCACACAATTATCATGTAGTTCAACTCAAAACTTAAATAACTCAACGATTTGACGAACAGTGGTGCCGATTCCCTTGTTCACAAACTAAACTAAATTTAAGTTCAGTGCATCTTTTTCTTTCTATTTTGTTAAGGAAAGGACAGAAGATAAATTTTAGTTTAGTCCTGTCAAATTAATCAGCGCTTGACGTAAATTGACGTAATTTTAGTAGGCAAGTTTTTAATCACGTCTAAACTTGTATTGAGTAGTGACAGGCGCTGATTAATTTGACAGGACTAAACTAAAAATTTTCTTTTGTCCACTTCTTAATGAAATACAAAGAAAAAGATGCACTGAACTTATATTTAGTTTAGTTTGTGAACAAGGGAATCGGTACCAATATCAAAGAAAGGACATTTGTGTAGCCATAAGCGATGTTTAAGTCAAGAATGACGCAAATCCGAGGCTAAAAAAACAACCATTAGTTTTAGTCGTATAATATTATGCATATATATTAGTATCACAGCGTATTCTAAACTTATAGAATTAAAAACCCTTATTGCATAATTTTCATATTAAGTATACTAACAATTCTCTAATAAATCTAACATTTTGGTCCTTGTGTTCCAGTAATATAACTGAGAGCGACGTTCAATTATCCTTTAATTTTCTGTGTACATGAAGATTCCAAGTACGATATAGTTTCCATATGTTATAAGCAAGAAATGAGAATACAAGAACCAATCCAAGAGCAATTAGGGAAAGAGTCAATACTAGTTCTAATTCTAGGTACTCTGTCCACGACATGTTGGCGGCGGGCGCGCGCAGATGTCTTGCACCGCCATGACGCAGCACGTGCTCTGTCCACCACACGGCGCGCTTCAGTGGTTGTATCGGCTGGTCACGCATCAGGCTTCCAAGTTTAATAATATTCTGACGATAACTGCAAATCGTGAATAAGCAATAAGTCTATCGTATTTTTTATAAATATCTTAATGTAGACACGGATTTTGATTTGTCTACTGACATAAAGATTAAATTAATTTACTGATTTAGAATTGTCAATACGCCTCATGTCTAGCACTCCAATTAATTACGTTTCGATTGTCATGACGATGACATGACACACACGTGACGATAACATGACGATGACGTGACGCAATAGCTGTGTTTAAATAATACTACTCGATATCAAAAGTCATTATCATTGTCACGCAACACAAACAATGAGTAGAATTCATATCTTTATCATGACCTTTCTAAATTTCGTACTTTCTGAGTTCACCTCGCACGTTACTGACATCGGTCAACGATAAAATTTTGGGTCGTAGACATCAGGCTGTTTTGCTTTCAGATGTAAGTTTCAAATCGCCAACCCGTCTCGGTACAGTGATTTAATACTCTCTTCTCTGTGTGAGAAGAGGTATTTGCCTTATACCGAGAAGTTCAGAAGCACCTAATTTTAATATATACCTCGTCAAACACGAACAATCCTACATAAATATTTTTCAACCAAATCATGTGACAAAGTTGTAACATTGGGTTTGTTGCCATGGTTGCTGTTTTGTTGCGGCCGGTTTATTATTTTGACATTTTTCTCCAAAAGAACCTATTCAATTATTTGTAGAGTAATAGAAACCATAGCTATCTATCTATACCGTACGTATTTATTCGTACGACACATGTAAGAATTTAATGATATTTAGATTGGAAGACAAATAATCAGAATTATTAGAGATTCCAAAGACTTACCTTTTATCACCAATAACAGTATTAATAGTATTCTTAAAATCTTCCTCGGTCATGGTAAGCAGATCAAGTTGCTTTCCAATACCATGATGCTTATATTTTTCACTATTGTACCATTGATCGCCCAGCATTGGTATACCGATCAGAGGTACTCCTGCTGTGATAGCCTCGTCTGTTGATTGCAGACCTCCTTGTGTTATGAATACTTTGATCTTTGGATGCCCTGAAAGAACATGTTTATTTAGTCCGTCCGTAAATATGTAGATTTGAAACTAATTAGTATGATTTTCTGTCACCGGTTGAGTATGAAAAGTACAAAGGCTTGTAAAATTGTATCACTTACTTAAAAGATCCGACTGTGGCAGCCATTTGGATATCCTGATGTTCTTAGAGCGACCAGGTAGTTCATCTTTGTCCCACTTCCACAGCACATCATAAGGCAATTGAGAGAATACTTTAGCCATCAATTGTACCCTTTCTGGAGGAAGCAATGAAGGTTGGACATTGGTACCAAAGCTAATGTAGATCACGCCATTCTTTGAGGAATCCATATATGATTTGAGTTCCTGTAATTATACGTTTACATTATAATTTTGACTCTCATACTCCTTGTGTTATGATGGAAACCTAAATAACTCTACGCTGAAACTATATGAAATTACATTCTGAAAACTGTTACGGCTGATTTACAGAGCATTTTAAACTATTACTGTATCATACGTTCGTTAAAAAGAAACATAACATGAGAACGACGGCGACGCCGTTGGGCCCATCTTCCGAACCTGTCCGAACCGTTTAAAGTCCCATAAGGCCAAATCTAGTTTTTAAAAACGTTTTAAATCTTCACGCAATTTCCTTAAAAACCGGTCAGACATGCAGTCGCTGTATGTAAAATACAGGTGTTTAGGTACTTCTGGTTACACTGGAAGACGATCCCAATACAGTTAAGAAATGACTGATAATGCAAAAGGGTAGTGAGAGAATATTTGAAAGACTGAAGCTAAGATTAAATAAGATTATAAGATTAATATGAACGTATGTCCCTCTTAAATTCGGATTATATTTGTTTAATTTAAATTTAGAAAATCATGGTTCTACTCGAGTCTAGAACAGTGAAAGTAAAAATAGATCACTTTAATGTCAATCTAAGCAACAACCAATGTAGGTATAATTTGAAATGAAAATAAATGGTTTGACTTTGAACTAAACATAGGAAGCTAACAATTTATTCCTAACCTTGAGAATCAATGTATGAATACTCTGAAGACGTATAGAAAATTATGTGTCGTACGGGCTATTATTATTACAATAACAGTACTTATTGCATCGTTACTATGCTCGCCCTGAGTTTGTATAGAATTTTTCCACAGTGCTGTGATACTTATGTATTGTCGCACCCAAAAGTTCATGGAAATAGGCAACAATATAAATCTTAACCTTATGGAATGTTAATAAATATATTACATATCTTAAATGACTTCTAAAAAGTGAATTGAAAATCGTAACTGACTGTATCGGTCATAAATAATTAGAGTTATTCAATACAGTGCACGTATAAACATAATAGGCCCACTTTTAACACACAGGCCTTCTTTTTATGAGAGGGAGAGAGGTTGAGAGAGATGACTTTGATTTTTATTTCTAGGACATACCAGTTTCCTCATGATGTTTGTTTCACTGCTTTGAGAGCAGCGGTGATGAAATATGTAATTTACACAAAGTAAAGAGTCTGCCTGGCTTTGATCTCACGACCTACCTACCTACTCGTAAGTCGCGTCTACTACGTTACCACTGCTCAACATGATTGAGTAAGTGAGAGATAATTACTAGAAAAACATTATAACCTTACCAATGGCAATTCCTTCACTGGTTTCTGATGCAATCCACCCATATAAATAACACTAGGAGGCACTGGACGATTTCCTTCCCAAATCGGATGAGTATTCAAAAACAGCATCTCAACTTTATTTTTTAACTCACTTATGGTTGGAACATTTGGCCCAAATAATCTTTTGCCAATAATATTTTCTACTTCTTCAATTTCCTGCATGACTTTTGACATTCTATGATAGTTCCACAATTCCATTATCTTCTCCCAATTTGTCAAATTGTACAAACGCTGGTTAAAAGCATCTGGGTATAATAAAGGATGCCCGGCTGATCCAATAGTTTCCACATTGTAGTTCAAGGGACCGAAAGAAGACACTAGAATAGGCTTGTGTCCGTTAAGAATAAATTGGATGGTTAAGAGTTTCTAATGATTAATCTTTATGTGCAAAAAACAAACAACAAAATAGTCATTAATAAAAACTAAAGATTATTTTTATTTTTAGAAAATAAATTCAGTAAAATTAGGTTTTCAGTCACGTGACGGTAAACACCAATCAGAAAGTGTGACGTCACGCCGTGCAAAACATGTCCGAAACGTCATTTAAGTTGTTAGCGTATTAGATAAATACTATCTTAGATTTAAAATTATATCTATTTGAAGTTAGTTTCGAAGTCGTATACTATTCGCTATGGAAGTAGGATTTGATAAAGCAAATAGCAATAATTTACCCAAAGTTGATGTCGTTATGCTTGGCAGATTTTTCGCAACAAACAGTGACTTTTGTTCATCAGAATTCCGCAACGTGAAAACTTCTATGTAAGTAAATAATATTTATGCGCGCATCTTAATTAGATTTCAGTATTGCACACATTATATAAGCTATTGTTTTAACATCGTGTAGTAGTAGTAATAGTATAATACTTACAGATTTTTAGCTAGGGTTTCCGAAGTTAGTGTGCTATTATTATAATTAATAGTATAAAATTAATTTCAGTTCCTCACGAGCATCTTATGGAGATGACGCCGTAAGTTACGTGCAGCTTCAGCGTGACGGCAAATTATGTACTGTAAAGTGCAAGATATGTCCTGAACACAGAGTTCATGCAAAATTATATGGATGCACACTGGTTATCGACGAAGAAGATGAGGTCATTCTTTCTGACCTATGTCAAGATTGTGTAGCTTCACAGGGTGGTTGTAAGCATGCTATAGCATTTCTTATGTGGGTTCATCGCCGAAGTGAGGAGCCATCATGCACTTCAGTGGAGTGCTATTAGAAAAAATCTAAACTTTCCAGAGTCGGTAGTAGCATAAAATATATGACAGCAAAAGACTTGTCTAAGGGTAGTCCCATATTGCCAGCAAATTCGTCTGTTTTGTTTAAGTTTTTGGCAGAGGGAAGGAAGAGGAAAATCGCAAACTGTGAACTTTTAAAATATCAACATACTTACTATCAAAGTGAAACAGAGGCTGTGTCTATGCATCAATTAATATGGGAGATTAAAGAAAAAAATGTTGATTTATTTTTGCAAAATGTTCTAATATCTGATTATTTAGTAAAGTTAGTTGCAGAAGAAACAAGGGAACAATCTAAGAGCAGTCTTTGGTTTGAACTGAGGTATGGTAGAATAACAGCTTCTAAAGCTTTTGAAGTTAGCCGATGCAAAACAAATGACGGCACACTCATATCCCTCATACTGGGTGGCAAAATTCCAGATACTTCATCAATGAAACGTGGCAGAGTCCTAGAAGATGAAGTAAGAAAAACTGTGGGAAGAAAATTAAAGAGAAAAATTAATAAGTGTGGGTTAATATTAAACCCAAAGTATCCAATGATTGCTGGTTCCCCAGATGGAATATTCGAAGATGGCATAATTGAAATTAAATGTCCTGTTAGTGCAAAGACATATAACAAGTACATAAAAAATGGAGTAGCTGCAGAAAAACATAATGCCCAAATGCAGCTTCAAATGTATTTAACAGACAAGAAAAACTGTTATTTTTGTGTAGCTGATCCTAATTATGCACAAAATAAGAAAGTGGAGATATTAAGTGTACCATACAATCCTGAATATATTGAGAATATGATTGTAAAGTTATCGAACTTTTGGAAAATTAATGTGTATCCATTATTGTATCGGAGTGTGGAATGCAGTTCTACACTTTGATGTAATATAATAACAGATAAACATTACAAATTTTATTAATTAAAAACATAATAAATAAAAAGAGACATCTTAAAGTTTCAATTGTTTTATTTTATTAAAGAATCCTGCAAATTGATTAAACCACATGCTATTATCAGTATGTCATCAAGTATTTTTACAAATTTAAAATTAATACATGCATGTGGTTTAAGCATATAAAATTCACGAAGACGCCGAATAACTCTCTCTATATGTATCCTTAGGCTGGCTATCTGTTTAGTTAGCTTTGCTTCACTTTTACTCATTTTCACTCCTGCTTCAACACTTGGAGGCCTTACTAGCGTGATACCATTTTTTTTCAGATACTGCTCTACATGTTTAAATCCCCGGTCTGCCATAACACACATACCACTTTTCAATGTTTTTACAAAATCACAAGATTCAACCAAACATGTGTCAGTTGTTCTGCCTCCAAATCCTGGAGAAATATAGCTCACCAATCCGTTTGGTGTACAGGATATTAAATATTTAATTGTGTTGGCTTTCTTGTAATCTGACCAAGTTACAGCTTGGTTTACTGCCTGAGATGGCTTTTGTATCTCAATTTCAAGGCAGTCTATAATGCAACCAACATTATAATATTTATGTCTGAATGCCATTGGTAAGTTCCTTAAGATCAATTCACTGTCTAGCTCCACAATAAAAGCTCGCATAACACTGGCTATCAGAGGTATATTTTTTGAAAATATCTTGCTTAAATATGACGAAGTCATTCCATAATCATCTGACAACTGGTTGAATGTACTGTTCAATCTTATTTTATTTAAACAGAGCAATAAATAATGTTTAGGTATACATAATTCACCAATTAGTAAATCAATCACAGAGTAACAACTGTTTGGAATACCAATATACAATCGAGGTTTTTTTTTCAATTTTTTTAATTGTTCTCTCCATGTTCTCATTTACTTCTATTTTTTTGTCTTCTGCAATTAATTCACTACAAGCAGAAGAAGATTGTAATGAATGCACAGATGATGAGCGACTGCTGGTGTCTACAGACGGCATATATGAAGAAATATCACTGTTAGAGTGCTCTTCTTCAATCAATATATTTCTTGTAACTTTGCTTAGGCCAGACACAGAAGGTCCTGATCTTACAATGGTCTCGGCTTTGAATGGGGATGTGAAACTAGATGTTAGTTGCGGTTTCAAAGGTGATAATGCTGCATCCATTGATTTCACTTTAGCTTGGACAACTTTACTTCTGAACTTAGGTGTAACACATGCTTGAACAGATTTATTTGCTTTCTGCGCACTTGAAACTTCTTGCACTATGACTTTATCTGTAATAAATACAAATAAATAGTATAATAATGATAATAAGTTGCAATACTTGTTGATTAAAATTATATTAAACCATTTAGAGTAATAGTGATCTTGCTTTCCACGCCTAAGGTTGTGGGTTTGATTCCCACTCAGAACAAACATTTGTATAATGAACAATTTGATTGTTCTGTGTCTGGGTGTTATTTATCAATTTATTCATGTATGGTTGCCTGCAAAAGTGCATGGACCTCCAAAGCTCAAATGATTTAGGTTTTATTGGATATCTTTGACTTTTTTTAAAAGATTAGATTTAAATCACATGTATTAGAAGATATTACATACAAATAGTATTTAATATAAATATTAAACCATAATGGTAAACCATAAACCCAAAAGTATACATAACCATCTAAATCATTTGAGTTGGGGAGGTCCATGCACTTTTACAAGTCACTGTTTATATATCAGTTTCGCTGATAACCACAGTACAGGCTTTGCCTGGTTGGGGATAGTTTGAGTGAAATTTCCACAGTATTTAATATTAATATTGTATGTGTTGTTTAGTATATACCTGAAATCGTATCAGAAGTAGTTTTGAGAGATGATGTACTTGGTGCACAACTTTGTACTGGTTCCTCAACTGGTTCGTTGAGACACTCAGCGATGGTCATCATTCTTTGTTTTTTTATTAAATATGGGCGTTCTGTGCTGGGGCATGTCCTTTTCTGTCTGTCTTGTTGACATGCAAATTTAGTCGGAATGCAATTTGGTTTCATGCGGATTTGTGAAACTTTTCCCATAACATGGTACTCAGTATAATTGACCATATCATTTGGCAGCTAGAAAAATAAGAAAAGTATATTTATTACATTAAATAATAACACTAAAACAAAAATTTTAATCCTTTTTCAAGTTTTAAAAATTCAAACAACATAACTTCAACGCATACACAACAATTTTTGAAAAGTTCTGTGTCTACAAAATTAAATACAGTTTAGGCTGTGTGAAATACTTACATCAAAATGATCATCACAAAAATACATTCTTGAATGTGTTGATAAAGTTTGAACATCGTCCCGCCTTGCAAGTTTTAGCCACTTTTGCATGCCATTGTTTACGGCAAACGTGATGATCTGTATTTATATCCGCTATTAACATCTCTTGCATGCTGACAATTTGTGTTGTATGTCTTGTACTCATGTTTGGGCAAATAAATGATTATCTTATCTTATCTTATCTTATCTTAGGATTATTTCGCACGGCGTGACGTCATCCAAGACGCCATGACAGTCTTGAGCATTTTCGAGCTAAATTTAAATCCACTTTTTGAAAACGCAAATACATAATGTAAATGGTGTTTTTTTTTGCTTATAAAATGTTTTTTCTTCAGATCAGATATTAAGGTACTGAATTAAACAGTTTTCCAAATTTAGTCAAGTAGCCTATTACCGGCGCCTTAAAAACGTGTGACAAAAGCAACGCGGGTCTTGCACAAGCTTCTAAAAGTAACAAATCATACTTTTCTTCTTTGATCAATTTTTGCACTTCATCTACTTTCAACTGCAGTTCAACGAGATCAGCAATCATACGGAATGCTAATCGCATTTGTATGACCAAATCATTATCGCCTGTAGAAGTTACTTCGTATAGTTTTCTCCATATTTCGTAAGAAAAATCGTGATTGTCGATTTCTGTCAGATTCACAGGTGTTTCTCCTTTTGGAAACGCAGGATCTGTTGTGATGACTGTAACTTCATGCCCTTGTCTTGCAAGTTCTTGAGTTAGAGGACGAAATACAACTTGATGACTGATAGACGGAATTGGAAAATATGCCAGTATTCTTGCTGCATCATTAGAAGTAATTGATACCGCTAATAATACCAAGGCTATCTTAGCAGACATTATTCCACAGTATTTCAGATCGCTTCTATGAGAGATACATGAATGCGTTTCCTTATATACCCAGTCATTACATAAAAATAAATGATTAGATGACACAAGCTGTAACCGTGACTTTGCCGTGAATTGTTTTGTCTTCGTATTTGTATCAACAAGAACGTGTGTAATAATGAACAAGATAAGAATTTTGTTGAGTCACTTTGTAGTTTTGTTGTGTTTTATTAATATTATATTTATCTCGTAATTTATGTCTACGAGGTGGTCTTCTTCTTAGCGTGTCATATAAGTAAATATACAGTTTTAAATTAGTTTCGCCCATAATTCAGAAAAGTGTATGCTGTTCGCGGACGCAGCCAGTAGGTCCTCACGTGTGCAGGTGGTAGAAATTGTGTTCGAAGTGGTAAAAATCTAAAGTTCTAACTTTATTCCAGGCTAAAAAGGAAGGAACTTCGTAATAACAATTATGTTCCGTGTCCGCGCTCCCAAAACGGCTCCCAAAAGGAAAACATTATGAGGCAATAAAACATTCTAATTCGTGACATCTATTGACCCACACTGGGCTCAAATGGTAGAGGATAGCTCACTTTCTCTCGAAGAGAGGAAGCTGTTGTTCCAGCAGTGGGAACATTATAGGCTGATTATGCAAGTATAATTATAGGGAATTTAACAAGAATATAAAGCTTCTATTATTTAGAAAATCATGGAGATCATATTACTTTATGCATTTAAAATTGAGTTTTATTGCCTTGAAAAAGATTGAATTTTCATTGTTTCAATCGGCGATGGGTATGGCAAAATACATACCTAACTCAAAAAAAAAAACATTTGTAAACTTACTGAAGTTTATTCAAGATTCAATTATGAACACACTAGTTTCAGGAATTGCATTTATTCTTTTACATCTTGTACATTTTTAACACGCTTTTACTAGCTTCACCTGTATGTTTGTTTGTAACCGACTCATTTGGACTTGATTTTGACCCACTTCAAACGGTCAAATTTCTTTTAAACTTTGTGAACTTATCGAAAACTAATGACAATACAATCGTTTCATAAATTTGTGCCTTTATCTTCTCCAGGATTACTAGGAAAACAAAAAACCTGTTTTCTACGCTGACATACGTCACAAAATGCTAAACAGTTTAAAACATAGAAAATAAATAATAGTTTAAAAAACATTTATATTATGGCCACGCATAATTTTTTACTCAGTAGTCCTATTTTGTTTGTTTTTAATTTTTATCGGTTAGCCTATCCCTAGTTGGTCCCATTTAAAATTTAAAAACGTAGTCAAACATAGATCCCGGAAAAAGGGGGATCATTTAAAACGCATTTGTAAAATAATGAAACATTTGTGTACCTATTTTAAGGGATTTAAGGGATTGGAAATATAGTCATAGTCCGTATCTTGGGGCAACATCTTTGTTTTATTTAAATGTCCAGTAGGTCAAAAATTTGTGTTTAAGATGGATATTGGTATTATGTTCGATGTTGGTTCGATTGGATTATATTTTAAAATTAGACATCTTAAAACCAGTTTTATTTTAACAAATTAAAAAATAATTTAATAGATTAAGATTTAATATCCGTTCGTCTGTTACTATAAGGGATACCAATCGTTAGTTAGGTCAATCCGATGGGTCAATCCGAGCTAGGCAAACGTTACTCTCGTTTATGTCTGTTTGTTACCTCTTTTCAGGAGAGAAGGAAATTTCATTACAATCGTTTCAGTGCAGTAGGATCAGCCCTTAAACGATTGCGATGAAATTTACCAGATATATACCTACCATAAACAGATAAGACTGGAACCTGGAAAAGGTCATGGACTACTGTTCAGGTAGCTAAATAGCTATAGAACCATTGGTTCATACAACTATCAGCACAAACCATGTATATTGTCTATACCATATATACTATTATACTATATATATTATATATTTTTATATTTATTGTTTTTATTATTTATGTACACACAATAAAAAAACAGAGTGATAAGGCATATTAAAACAATTGAGTACAAAGGTACTGCTTATTTCTTAAGAAATTTCTTCCAGCAGACCTGCGATAGGAGAAATGAAAAAGAAATGTAGACAATAGTGTGTGAAAACAAGAAGAGAAGATATGAATATGTGAAGTCTTAACCTAAAATATACTTATACATATATAATGCAAAAAATTAACATATACTTAAATAAATACATAAAGCTAAAATATACAAATAAACATATATATACATATATACAAATACACACAATTATGAGGAAAGATAATGCTCTTTTACTCGACATTTATGAAAAGGAAAATAGTTTTTAGATCTCGAATGCTAGGCGGAAGTGAGTTCCACAATCTAACAGCATGAACAGTGAAGGGATAGGAATAATAACTGGTTTTATGGGGTCGGGATTTAAGGAGGGATCTAAGGTGTGATCTGCACGGTGCATCGCTAGGGCGAGCCTAAGAAAAACGTTCACGCAGATAGGAAGGGTAAGACGGGTTGTGTAGGAGATTGAAGAGGAGACATAAAATCCGAGTGTTCCTGCGAAGGCGGATTGGGAGCCACTTGAGTTCCTTGCGAAGGTGAGAAACATGGTCATATTTTCGAAGACCGAAAAAAAGCGAATGCACAGGTTTTGCAAGCGCTCAAGCTTGTTTAATAGCTCCTCAGTAGCATCCAAGTAGCAGGCGTCAGCGTAATCTATAATCGGCTGAATCAGTGTTTGTGCCAAAGAAATTTTAGTCTTCAAGGGCAAGAGACTTTGAAGGCGTTTCAGCGAATGAAAGGAGAAATGTACTTTTCGACTGACCTCATTGACCTGAGCACGCCACGAAAGATTGGAGTCAATAACTACACCCAGATCTTTAGCGGTTTCGTTATAGTCAATACGAACACCATCTAGATACAAAGGCATCAGAGATGCAACATCAGCCACATTGCGAACAAATCTACTGCCTATGATCATGGCCTGAGATTTAGATGGGTTGATTTGCAAACCAAATGGCTTAGCCCAAACACTGATGCGAGCCAGGTCACGATTCATTGCAGCAAGTGCAGAGCCCGCGTCAGCTACAGTAAAATGCCGGTAAAGCTGCAAGTCATCTGCGTAGAGATGAAAACTAGAGGAAATAACCGTGGTAACAAGGTTTATGAAAATTGAAAAAAGAAGAGGAGAGAGAACGCTACCCTGGGGAACACCCTCAGTGAGAAAACACCAATCAGAGAAGGACTCCTCCAGGCGAACACACTGAGAGCGTCCTCGGAGATAAGAACTGAACCAGGCTAAGGAGGGAGAAGAGAAATTTATAGATTGGAGGATACCTAGTAAAATGTCGAAATCCACAGAGTTGAAGGCGCTACTAAAATCAAGCAATACGAGAACAGTCAGGGATTTATTCTCCATTGCCCAGCGGATGTCGTCAGTTACCTTAAGAAGTGCGGTTACAGTACTGTGACCTGAGCGAAAACCGGATTGGAAAGGGGAAATTAACGAGTTTGACGCCAAAAAAAATGATACTTGTCTATGAACTATGTGCTCAAGAACTTTAGAGAGAAATGGAAGAATAGAAATAGGTCTAAAGTGGGTTAACAAAGTAGGGTTATTAGTTTTAGGTAAAGGTATAATATGAGCCTGTTTCCAGACTGACGGAAAGGAACAAGAAGTAAATGAGTGATTGAATATGTGAGTGAGAACAGGAAGTAACGAGGAAAGGATAAGAGTTATCATTCTTGAAGACAATTTATCATTACCGACTGCTGAAGAAGTAATTGCAATAATCGTCATCCTCAGTAACATGGCTAAGCTCAAAGTGAGAACATTGTGGTAACGGCAAACTAGCAAGACTCTGTAGTGTCGTAGCTTTGACAGACGGATCTAGAGAAAAGGGAAGGAGAGAGAAATGTTTATTAAGATCATTAAGGTTCAAATCTTTACACTGGTTAGAAGGTGACTTGCCTATGCCTACAGATTTGAGGAATTTCCAAACATCGGAAGAATTGCGGATTTTGAGTTGATCGTGGAAATAGCGTCTCTTAGCATCTTGACACAGATGACTGCAGCAATTACGCAAGGATTTGTAATAAGAGAGATTCAGTTCTGAAGGTCTGCGCTTATATCTGCTCTTGGCTTTATCCCTACGACCCATAAGCATTTTAATTTGTTGCGTTATCCATGGTGCTGGGATATGTTTTACTTTGACACGTCGGATAGGGGCATGCTGATCAAATAAGGCGAGGACGGTTGCATTAAAACATTTCACCTTATCCTCGATGTTATCGCTCTCAAACAGAGGGGTCCAATCAATGTTGGCGGCATCACGCTGCAAAGCCTCCAGATCTATTGTAATTACGGAGATATAAAAGCTGAGATTTACGCTTGGGAACACGGATGCGATATGAGAGATAAATGAGATCGTGGTATGAAAAAGTAGCTGTAAGTTGACCATGGTAAGAGACATTATTAGGAGAGGAAACGATCATAAGATCTAGGAAAGAGGGTGTACAGTTAGGAAAATAGTGAGTTGCAGAAAGAGGCAAAACTTGAAGATTGTAAGAAGACAAGAGTGAAAGGAGCTTAAGGGAGCGAGAGTAATTTTTAATCAAACAAGTATTAAAATCACCCATTAAAATAACGTGCTCGTACATGGGGCAAAGATCGCTGCGAATTGAATCGAGGAAACTGAAGTAGTCAATGTGAAGATTAGGACTGTAGAGCACTGCTAGGAAAACTTTTGTGTAATGAACAGTAACTTCAAGAAACAAGTATTCAGCCGACTCAGAATACCGTGAAGGAGATGAACTAACCACCCTGTAAGGTAAATCAGCACGCAAATAAATAGCAATACCTCCTCCACCTTTGCCGGTCCTATCGTTGCGGATCAAGACGAAGCCGGGGAGTGAATATTGAGTAGAGGGGAGAGACGGCTTTAAAAAGGATTCCGATATTAAAAGCGCGTCCAGGTGAGCACTACTAAAGGATGCCAGAAGTTCAGAGTAGTGACCAGGAACACTCTGAGCATTTATGTGAGCAATATGCAGATTCTTAGGGTCATTGGAGAAGAGAGAAAAGATTTTACCATTCAAAGTAAGAGGTAAGGAAGAGACACTATCTGCACTAACAAAACTAGTTGGTGGGGCTCCGACGGAAGGCGAAAATTAGGTACCTCGACGCGGACCGGAAAACTGATGAACGCAAGTGTCTCGCCTAGGGCCAAGGGGTGAGGGAATTGTGCACCTACCTCCTCGTGTGGCCGCTCGATCTACCAGCAGCTCTGCTCCGGAGTCTTCACAATTCGGCACCACGTGTCGGCAAAGTCCAGAGGCACAAACACAGCACTTCAGTTTTACCGTCGAAGCCACAGAATACACCATTAAAGAAACAGCGGGACTGTTATGAACTTATAATATTCATATTATATCGTTCTGCGATAAAATTAACACAGCGGATAAAAAAAACACAGCGGGTATGCGATGACGGCGGAATCCATGTTTGAACTATTATAATGTCTTTCTCGAACGAACCATAAAGAAGGCGACGCTCATTGGCGAGAAGTTTGCTAGGTGCACGATTGTGATTGGTGGGAAAGGACTAGCTTGACATCTTGCGTAATAGTTTAACAAAATAAAATAGATGGCGCTAACACTAGTAGATGAAGAGCACGAAAAGAAGCTGTCGTTAAGATCAGCTACGTCATCCATAAATATTCCAAAATTATAATATTAATATAAAAATAATATAAATATTTAAACTACAAGAGTATTATGATAACTTAAATACAAAACAAATTACACTAATTAACTATAGATTTTCCTTTGAGAAAAACCTCCCCCACTCGCTGGTATATTGGCAGAAATTTTACAATAATAAACAAAGTTACACAACAGAACAGAAAAAAAAATAAAAGTAAAATGAAAACATCGCACTGTACGTAGAATGGAACGCGACACATAGGCGGATGGGTAGGAGCTGTGACACTGACATTGACATCCGTCATACTGTCAATTTTTATAAAAGATCAGACTCCTAAAATAAAAGTTTACGTAAATACCAGCACAAATAAAAATGAAAAGTAAAATTATTGGCAGTGAGACGCTTAGAAATTACCTATTTAAATACCGGCCCATGAAGATTGTTAACATGCAAAACGGCCAAATTGAGAAGTTGTGCAGTAAATGGACTGACAAAAACAATGACGAATGTGTTACTTGCGCGGACGCGTCTTCCTCGTTCTCTTAGCAGGAGTATTCAAGGTTGCCGCTTTAGGAGTTACGGGTTCTTCAGATAGCGCAAAATCCTCGGTGTCGACTGAACAAGACGGGAATTTGGCTATCAGATCGTGAAGTTCGCCCGCCGTTTCGATCTTTCGGCGTTTTTTGTCTGGGCAAATAACGACAATCTTGCCTTCCATGGACCAACAATTTGGCATACCGAAATGCTTACGAGCTGCTGCAAACACACGATGCCGAATTTTTGACACAAATTCGGCATCGTGTGGTGAACTCGGAGATGGTGATCCCGGTACCCTTGAGAGCTTTCTTGCTTTCCCACACCAGTTGCCGGTGCTCCATTTTGAAGAATCGTACTAGTATGGGTCGGGCCTTTTCCTGTGAGAATCCGAGTCGATGACAAACATGGATAATATTCTTGTCCTTACATACCTCTGTCAATTTAATTTGGTTGGATATGTTTTGGACCACGTCGAGTAACTTTTCATTATCCTTCTCTGGGACAACATGGAACAGCAGTACCTTTCTTCGCATGATGGTTTCATGCCTATCAAACCCAGCAGCCAGCAGATCAATTTGAGTTTTTAATGTGGAGAGTGCTTGACAGACAAACAGCTTAAACTCTGAGAACTCACGTGCAATGGAAGGAATGTCTGGTGAAGGTGAAGTGGTACCAGTGGTAGCCTGCTGCAATTTTGCTTCATATTCCTGCATCCGGGAGCAAAACAACTGCTCGAAATCCTACATGCTGGCAGCAAGTTTAGTGTCCATATTGTGTGTGTGAAAGTGAACCAGGAACAAGTGCCGCAGACTTGATAACAATAGATAGCGGGTGTGGGGGGGGGGGGGGGGGGGGCTATTATAAAATGAACTGATTTATTTCATTAAATAATATAAATTACTATATTTTAAATTTATTTTATCAAGAGCACACAAAAATGTATGTTAATTCTATGTCTACCCACAAAGGAAAAAAAAATATATATTATATTATAAAGCTGAAGAGTTTGTTTGTTTGATTGATTGAACGCGCTAATCTCAGAAACTACTGGTCCGAATTGAAAAATACTTTTTGTGTTGAGTAGCCGATTTATCGAGAAAGGCTATAAGTTATATAAAATCACGCTACAACTAAGAGGAGCGGAGCAGTAAAAATGAAAAATGTCGCAAAAACGGGGCAAATCGCATGGGCAGGCGATTTGACGCGACGGGAAAGGTCGGGGAAACAAGAAATATACAATATAATAAAATCGTGGGGAAAATTGCAGTAGTCACGCTTGCAATCACGCAACCACCATAGACGCACAACCCAGTACGCCTGTGAATTGCGATGACAAAGAGTATTGAGTAAAGTTTCTAATAAAGAATAAAATTCCACATACCCACGTATGGGTATCGCTATTGAAAACAAATGGAACAAAAATATTTTTTTTTTCATCATTCGATAAATAAACGAAGGTAATCCCGTAATCAATCAGCCGTTTTAGTATATTTTCATGGAACTTGATATTTTATATGAATTTCTAAAAATATATTGGTTGCCTTAATTTACATGTAACAGTGTCATTTAAAGTTTTGAACAAAGTTCGAATGATGAAAAAATATTTTATATTGTTTTATCAGTTTTCGATATCCATACCCATCACGTGGGTGAAGTATTGACACACAATTTGGTTTAACCCTGTATACCTAATAGCTTATGAACATCGTGGATTTAAACCCAAGCAGACATTTTACTTTATGTGAATTATTTCATCACCACAGCTCCCTAAAAGGTTAAAGAAAACTCGTGAAAACATCGCCCAAAACAATCTAAGCTAAAAAAAGAACACAGTCACAAAAGTAAAGCCTAAATGTACATGCCATACATCGACAACTTCGCCAATCATGGTTAAATACTTGATATCATTATCATTCTCGGATATAACAATATTATTTGCAAAGGATAAATTGGTTCCTAAGGGACATACTAGAGAACGGGCAACAGCGTTCTCTATGCATTTTACCACCAATCTGCGATCGCCAACCCTGCTAAGCATAGCGATTATGGCAACCCCTCCAAATTGGGGGAGACCTATGACCAGCAGTGGACGTTTATCGGCGGAAATGATGATGATAATGAAGTTAGTCCCAATTCACTTACAATAAGCCAGAGAAGCTTCTTAAAAGCTTGTACCAATAAACAGCTAGGCTACGTAATATCGAAGCAAAGATGATGAGTCTTTACTGATATTGGTAATAACTACACAATAATTTCTGTGTAATAAGCAGTGATCGGAGTCGGTAGATTGAAATGGGATCAATGAACTGGCACGTATATATTAGTATGATTATGCCTCCGGGATTCCGAGATTTTGAAATTAATTTCAAATATTGTAATGTGTAGAATAAAGAATGCATCAATATGACTAAGAATTGTTTAACCCTTTTGCTGTCTTTTTAATAGTGTATAGATGATCGGCCTTCTACAGTAAGAAAAAAACAATTTTAAATGTTTATCTATCGCATTCTAAAAATTTCTAATGTAGTACCTAGTTTAAAAATACTTACTTTCACAATATTTGATTGAATCCCGTTAATACCAAAATAAAATCCCGGAAAAAAGGTTTATCCATGTTGTGATTTCTATGACTATTCATGATGCGAGTACGTAAAATCATTCTCGATTGTTATCAATGGTAACAGACATTATTGATGTCTGCGATGTTATATTTATTACGGAGCGTTTATTGTAGACGAGGGTAATAACATAAGTGTCTGCCCACCTCACTATGACGTACCTTTAGGCGTTCGAATGACATGATGGCAACGCACGGACGTAAGAATGTTATGCTGGGATTTTGTCGTGCACTGGATTTTCGACTTAAGCTATCGAACGAAGGATTGAGAATCCAATAGAGTGCTTCCCAGCATCGCGAAAGAAAAACGTTGAACATCCACTTCTCCAAAGGGTAGGTCTGTAATACCAGTCAGATTTAATTGGAATATACTGATATTATTAGCAGTATTGCATTATTGTATAGTAGTATTACTTAAATTATTGCAAGGGGCTTGTATTTATGTATTTTCGTATTGAAGCCTAGGGTGCTAGAGCCTTTGAGCATTTCAGGATATTCGAACAACGTAGTGACTTTGAATAGAAAATTAATATTTCTGCAACAAGTGCAATGAGTATCCCATTGATAAAAATTGCTGAATTCTTCAAATGATATAAATTGTAGGCGAGAACGACTATTTCCAAATAAAAATCTTTAGAAAAAAATTCGCTTCAAGAATTTTTGTTTGTCGTGTTACAAGCGTTGCGATTCGGCAAAGGCATTTCTTGCACAAATGAAAAACATGCACTCCTCTCTACAACTGCTTATTACATGGTAGCAATTTCTAAAACAAAGGCGTAATTGCGTAATACAAAACGGAAGAAATGGTTTTAACTTTGAGAGTTCAGCAACATTCATTGTGTTGTTGAGCAGGTGAATTTTTCAAACATATGATGGATTAGTAATATCCTACAAAATGATTTAGATTTTGATGAACAGTGGAAGTATCCAATTAGGGTGGAGGAGAACAATAATTGCCATCAAGCTACGGACAGTATGCCTGTTGTATTAAAGTATATCTATACAAATAAATAAAACTGAAGTGTCTGTTTGTAATTTCAAATTAACAGCTTTTCAATAAATGCATAATTATGAAAGTAAATAAGGTACTTACACCAAAAAAACATTTTTTTAAACTTTTGTCTGTCTTCTATTTGTTCCGGCTAATCTCTGAAATGGCTAGACCAATTTTGACGGGACTTTTTGGCAGGTAGCTGATGTAATAAGGAGTAACTTAGGCTACTTTTATTTTAGAAAAGTACCCTATATTCCGACACCCACGCGGGCGAAGCCGCGGGCAAAAGCTATGTTCTTATAAAACATTTAATCTGAACATGATAAATGATTTTATTTCTGTATAAGTAGGTTTATACAAACAATTTTAGACGACAATCTTATTTATAAAACTAATTGAGGTCGACGTTTCCTATCTGACTACTCTGATGATACATTTTCACATTCGTGCAAATGGCGAGGCGAGTAACGAATACGCTTATGTAAACACTGCGCACGCTATTCGCCTCGTGCCTCGCCTCGCGATTCGAGCATTCGCGTTGAGAGCGGTTTTTCGGATGCGAAGCAAAGGGCACGAATGGCGAACACGAACTTACTGTTTACACATTCGCTTGCATTCAGTTGACAAGCTAGCGCCCGACTCAACAGGACGAGTAGATGCAACTATTTCCACGTCCTCCATGTTCGTGTGCGAATGACAAAATAATTCACCCTAAGAATGTGTGAACAGTAAGTTCGCGACGGCACTCGATTACGAATGTGCTCTCGAATGTTTGTCGAGAGACAAGGCAAATGGCAAACACGATTGTGTAAATGTAGGGTGAGAAGAAAGGTCGAAACAAACTAAATATATAATCTTGGCCAAATCATGTGAAGACCATACGGATTGGTGTCTGAAATCGTCTTTTGACGGATGAACCACACAGATTGAGTGGACTTGTCCAATTAGTGCACACAATTATCATGTAGTTCAACTCAAAACTTAAATAACTCAACGATTTGACGAACAATGGTGCCGATTCCCTTGTTCACAAACTAAACTAAATTTAAGTTCAGTGCATCTTTTTCTTTCTATTTTGTTAAGGAAAGGACAGAAGATAAATTTTAGTTTAGTCCTGTCAAATTAATCAGCGCTTGACGTAAATTGACGTAATTTTAGTAGGCAAGTTTTTAATCACGTCTAAACTTGTATGGAGTAGTGACAGGCGCTGATTAATTTGACAGGACTAAACTAAAATTTTTCTTTTGTCCACTTCTTAATGAAATACAAAGAAAAAGATGCACTGAACTTAAATTTAGTTTAGTTTGTGAACAAGGGAATCGGTACCAATATCAAAGAAAGGACATTTGTGTAGCCATAAGCGATGTTTAAGTCAAGAATGACGCAAATCCGAGGCTAAAAAAACAACCATTAGTTTTAGTCGTATAATATTATGCATATATATTAGTATCACAGCATATTCTAAACTTATAGAATTAAAAACCCTTATTGCATAATTTTCATATTAAGTATACTAACAATTCTCTAATAAATCTAACATTTTGGTCCTTGTGTTCCAATAATATAACTGAGAGCGACGTTCAATTATCCTTTAATTTTCTGTGTACATGAAGATTCCAAGTACGATATAGTTTCCATATGTTGTAAGCAAGAAATGAGAATACAAGAACCAATCCAAGAGCAATTAGGGAAAGAGTCAATACTAGTTCTAATTCTAGGTACTCTGCCCACGACATGTTGGCGGCGGGCGCACGCAGATGTCTTGCACCGCCATGACGCAGCACGTGCTCCGTCCACCACACGGCGCGCTTCAGTGGTTGTATCGGCTGGTCACGCATCAAGCTTCCAAGTTTAATGATATTCTGACGATAACTGCAAATCGTGAATAAGCAATAAGTCTATCGTATTTTTATAAATATTGTAATGTAGACACGGATTTTGATTTGTCTACTGACATAAAGATTAAATTAATTTACTGATTTAGAATTGTCAATACGCCTCATGTCTAGCACTCCAATTAATTACGTTTCGATTGTCATGACGATGACATGACACTCACGTGATGATAACATGACGATGACATGACGCAATAGCTGTGTTTAAATAATACTACTCGATATCAAAAGTCATTATCATTGTTACGCAACACAAACAATGAGTAGTATTCATATCTTTATCATGACCTTTCTAAATTTCGTACTTTCTGAGTTCACCTCGCACGTTACTGACATCGGTCAACGATAAAATTTTGGGTCGTAGACATCAGGATGTTTTGCTTTCAGATGTAAGTTTCAAATCGCCAACCCGTCTCGGCACAGTGGTTTAATACTCTCTTCTCTGTGTGAGAAGAGGTATTTGCCTTATACCGAGAAGTTCAGAAGCACCTAATTTTAATATATACCCCGTCAAACACAAACAATCCGCCTTCAATATTTTTCAACCAAATCTTGTGACAAAGTTGTAACATTGGGTTTGTTGCCATGGTTGCTGTTTTGTTGCGGCCGGTTTATTATTTTGACATTTTTCTCCAAAAGAAACTATTCAATTATTTGTAGAGTAATAGAAACCATAGCTATCTATCTATACCGTACGTATTTATTCGTACGACACATGTAAGAATTTAATTATATTTAGATTGGAAGACAAATAAACAGAATTATTAGAGATTCCAAAGACTTACCTTTTATCACCAATAACAGTATTAATAGTATTCTTAAAATCTTCCTCGGTCATGGTAAGCAGATCAAGTTGCTTTCCAATACCATGATGCTTATACTTTTCACTATTGTACCATTGATCGCCCAGCATTGGTATACCGATCAGAGGTACTCCTGCTGTGATAGCCTCGTCTGTTGATTGCAGACCTCCTTGTGTTACGAATACTTTGATCTTTGGATGCCCTGAAAGAACATGTTTATTTAGTCCGTCCGTAAATATGTAGATTTGAAACTAATTAGTATTTTTTTTCTGTCACCGGTTGAGTATGAAAAGTACAAAGGCTTGTAAAATTGTATCACTTACTTAAAAGATCCGACTGTGGCAGCCATTTGGATATCCTGATGTTCTTAGAGCGACCAGGTAGTTCATCTTTGTCCCACTTCCACAGCACATCATAAGGCAATTGAGAGAATACTTTAGCCATCAATTGTACCCTTTCTGGAGGAAGCAATGATGGTTGGACGTTTGTACCAAAGCTAATGTAGATCACGCCATTCTTTGAGGAATCCATATATGATTTGAGTTCCTGTAATTTTACGTTTACATTATAATTTTGACTCTCATACTCCTTGTATCACAATGGAAACCGAACTAACTCTACGCTGAAACTATATGAAATTACATTCTGAAAACTGTTACGGCTGATTTACAGAGCATTTTAAACTATTACTGTATCATACGTTCGTTAAAAAGAAACATAAGATGAGAACGACGGCGACGCCGTTGGGCCCATCTTCCGAACCTATCCGAACCGTTAAAATCCCATAAGGCCAAATCTAGTTTTTAAAAACGTTTTAAATCTTCACGTAATTTCCTTAAAAACCGGTCAAACATGCAGTCGCTGTATGTAAAATACAGGTATTTAGGTACTTCTGGTTAGACTGGAAGACGATCCCAATATAGTTAAGAAATGACTGATAATGCAAAAGGGTAGTGAGAGAATATTTGAAAGACTGAAGCTAAGATTAAATAAGATTATAAGATTAATATGAACGTATGTCCCTCTTAAATTCGGATTATATTTGTTTAATTTAAATTTAGAAAATCATGGTTCTACTCGAGTCTAGAACAGTGAAAGTAAAAATAGATCACTTTAATGTCAAGCTAAGCAACAACCAATGTAGGTATAATTTGAAATGAAAATAAATGGTTTGACTTTGAACGAAACATAAATAATAATAATAATAAATAATAATAAATTTTTATTCAAAAGTAAAAGTTGGTAAATAACAGTATAAATCTAACATTCTAACATAGGAAGCTAACAATTTATTCCTAACCTTGAGAATCAATGTATGAATACTCTGAAGACGTATAGAAAATTATGTGTCGTACGGGCTATTATTATTACAATAACAGTACTTATTGCATCGTTACTATGCTCGCCCTGAGTTTGTATAGAATTTTTCCACAGTGCTGTGATACTTATGTATTGTCGCACCTAAAGTTCATGGAAATAGGCAACAATATAAATCTTAACCTTATGGAAATAGGCAATATATATATATATATTACATATCCTAAATGAAATCTACAGTGTGAATTGAAAATCGTAACTGACTGTGTCTATACTATATATACTATATAATATTATAAAGCTGAAGAGTTTGTTTGATTGAACGCGCTAATCTCAAGAACTACTAGTTCGAATTGAAAAAATCTTTTTGTGTTGAGTAGTCTATTTATCGAGAAAGGCTATACGTTATATAACATCACGATACGACTAAGAGGGCGGAGCAGTAATGAAAAATGTTGCACAAACGGGGAAAATCGCACAGGTAGGCGATTCGACGCGACGGGAAGGGTCGGGGGAACAAGAAATTTAATGCGGATGAAGTCGCGGGCAGAAGCTAGTCAGTCATAGAGTTAGAGTTATTCAATACAGTGCACGTATAAACATAATAGGCCCACTTTTAGTACACAGACCTTCTTTCTATGAAAGGGAGAGAGGGTGAGAGAGATGACTTCGATTTTTATTTCTAGGACATACAAGTTTCCCGTTGATGTTTCCTTCACTGTTTTGAGAGCAGTGGTGATGAAATATGAAATTTATACATTAATATTTATTATAAAAATATATTTATTCCTGGGTTTGATCCTTCGACCTATCTACATACTCGTAAGTCACGACCGTTTCTACTACGTTACCACTGCTCAACATGATTGAGTAAGTGAGAGATAATTACTAGAAAAATATTAAAACCTTACCAATGGCAATTCTTTTACTGGTTTCTGATGCAATCCACCCATATAAATAACACTAGGAGGCACTGGACGATTTCCTTCCCAAATCGGATGAGTATTCAAAAACAGCATTTCAACTTTATTTTTTAACTCACTTATGCTTGGAATATTTGGCCCAAATAATCTTTTGCCAATAACATTTTCTACTTCTTCAATATCCTGCATGACTTTTGACATTCTATGATAGTTCCACAATTCCATTATTTTTTCCCATTTTGTCAAATTGTACAAGCGCTGATGAAAAGCATCTGGGTATAATAAAGGATGCCCGGCTGATCCAATAGCTTCCACATTGTTGTGCAAGGGACCGAAAGAAGACACTTGGATTACCGGCGCCTTAAAAACGTGTGACAAAAGCAACGCGGGTCTTGCAGAAGCTTCTAAAAGTAACAAATCATACTTTTCTTCTTTGATCAATTTTTGCACTTCATCTACTTTCAACTGCAGTTCAACGAGATCAGCAATCATACGGAATGCTAATCGCATTTGTATGACCAAATCATTATCGCCTGTAGAAGTTACTTCGTATAGTTTTCTCCATATTTCGTAAGAAAAATCGTGATTGTCGATTTCTGTCAGATTCACAGGTGTTTCTCCTTTTGGAAACGCAGGATCTGTTGTGATGACTGTAACTTCATGCCCTTGTCTTGCAAGTTCTTGAGTTAGAGGACGAAATACAACTTGATGACTGATAGACGGAATTGGAAAATATGCCAGTATTCTTGCTGCATCATTAGAAGTAATTGATACCGCTAATAATACCAAGGCTATCTTAGCAGACATTATTCCACAGTATTTCAGATCGCTACTATGAGAGATACATGAATGCGTTTCCTTATATACCCAGTCATTACATAAAAATAAATGATTAGATGACACAAGCTGTAACCGTGACTTTGCCGTGAATTGTTTTGTCTTCGTATTTGTATCAACAAGAACGTGTGTAATAATGAACAAGATAAGAATTTTGTTGAGTCACTTTGTAGTTTTGTTGTGTTTTATTAATATTATATTTATCTAGTAATTTATTTCTACGAGGTGGTCTTCTTCTTAGCGTGTCATGTAAGTAAATATACAGTTTTAAATTAGTTTCGCCCATAATTCAGAAAAGTGTATGCTGTTTGCGGACGCAGCCAGTGTCCTCACGTGTGCAGGTGGTAGAAATCGTGTTTGAAGTAAATCTAAAGTTCTAACATTATTCTAGGCTAAAAAGGAAGGAACTTCGTAATAACAATTATATTCCGTGTCCGCGCTCCCAAAACGGCTCCCAAAAGGAAAACATTATGAGGCAATAAAAAATTCTAATTCATGACATCTCTTGACCCACACTGGGCTCAAATGGTAGAGTATAGCTCATTTTCTCTCGAAGAGAGGAAGCTGTTGTTCCAGCAGTGGGAAAATCATAGGCTGATTATGTAAGCATAATTAAAGGGAATTTGACAAGAATATAAAGCTTCTATTATTTAGAAAATCATGGAGTATTACTTTATGCATTTAAAATTGAGTTTTATTGCCTTGAAAAAGATTGAATTTTCATTGTTTCAATCGGCGATGGGTATGGCAAAATACATACCTAACTCAAAAAAAAAAATCATTTGTAAACTTACTGAAGTTTATTCAAGATTCAATTATGAACACACTAGTTTCAGGAATTGCATTTATTCTTTTACATCTTGTACATTTTTAACACGCTTTTATTAGCTTCACCTGTATGTTTGTTTGTAACTGACTCATTTGGACTTGATGTTGACCCACTTCAAACGGTCAAATTTCTTTTAAACTTTGTGAACTTATCGAAAACTAATGACGATACAATCGTTTCATAAATTTGTGCCTTTATCTTCTCCAGGATTACTAGGAAAACAAAAAACCTGTTTTCTACGCTGACATACGTCACAAAATGCTAAACAGTTTAAAACATAGAAAATAAATAATAGTTTAAAAAACATTTATTTATGGCCACGCATAATTTTTTACTCAGTAGTCCTATTTTGTTTGTTTTTAATTTTTATCGGTTAGCCTATCCCTAGTTGGTCCCATTTAAAATTTAAAAACGTAGTCAAACATAGATCCCGGAAAAAGGGGGATCATATTAAAACGCATTTGTAAAATAATGAAACATTTGTGTACCTATTTTAAGGGATTTAAGGGATTGGAAATATAGTCATAGTCCGTATCTTGGGGCAACATTTAATCTTTGTTTTATTTAAATGTCCAGTAGGTCAACAATTTGTGTTAAAGATGGACATTGGTATTATGTTCGATGTTGGTTCGATTGGATTATATTTTAAAATTAGACATCATAAAACCAGTTTTATTTTAACAAATTAAAAAATAATTTAATAGATTAAGATTTAATATCCGTTCGTCTGTTACTATAAGGGATACCAATCGTTAGTTAGGTCAATCCGATGGGTCAATCCGAGCTAGGCAAACGTTACTCTCGTTTATGTCTGTTTGTTACCTCTTTTCAGGAGAGAAGGAAATTTCATTACAATCGTTTCAGTGCAGTAGGAACAGCCCTTAAACGATTGCGATGAAATTTACCAGATATATACCTACCATAAACAGATAAGACTGGAACCTGGGAAAGGTCATGGACTACTGTTCAGGTAGCTAAATAGCTGTAGAACCATTGGTTCATACAACTATCAGCACAAACCATGTATATTGTCTATACCATATATACTATTATACTATATATATTATATATTTTTATATTTATTTATTTTATTATTTTTGTACACACAATAAAAAAACAGAGTGATAAGGCATATTAAAACAATTGAGTACAAAGGTACTGCTTATTTCTTAATAAATTTCTTCCAGCAGACCTGCGATAGGAGAAATGAAAAAGAAATGTAGACAATAGTGTGTGAAAACAAAAAGAGAAGATATGAATATGTGAAGTCTTAACCTAAAATATACTTATACATATATAATGCAAGAAATTAACATATACTTAAATAAATACATAAAGCTAAAATATACAAATAAATATATATATACATATATACAAATACACACAATTATGAGGAAAGATAATGCTCTTTTACTCGACATTTATGAAAAGGAAAATAGTTTTTAGATCTCGAATGCTAGGCGGAAGTGAGTTCCACAATCTAACAGCATGAACAGTGAAGGAATAGGAATAATAACTGGTTTTATGGGGTTGGGATTTAAGGAGGGATCTAAGGTGTGATCTGCACGGTGCATCGCTAGGGCGAGCCTAAGAAAAACGTTCACGCAGATAGGAAGGGTAAGACGGGTTGTGTTGGAGATTGAAGAGGAGACATAAAATCCGAGTATTCCTGCGAAGGCGGATTGGGAGCCACTTGAGTTCCTTGCGAAGGTGAGAAACATGGTCATATTTTCGAAGACCGAAAACAAAGCGAATGCACAGGTTTTGCAAGCGCTCAAGCTTGTTTAATAGCTCCTCAGTAGCATCCAAGTAGCAGGCGTCAGCGTAATCTATAATCGGTTGAATCAGTGTTTGTGCCAAAGAAATTTTAGTCTTCAAGGGCAAGAGACTTTGAAGGCATTTCAGCGAATGAAAGGAGAAATGTACCTTTCGACTGACCTCATTGACCTGAGCACGCCACGAAAGAATGGAGTCAATAACTACACCCAGATCTTTAGCGGTTTCGTTATAGTCAATACGAACACCATCTAGATACAAAGGCATCAGAGATGCAACATCAGCCACATTGCGAACAAATCTACTGCCTATGATCATGGCCTGAGATTTAGATGGGTTGGTTTGCAAACCAAATGACTTAGCCCAAACACTGATGCGAGCCAGATCACGATTCATTGCAGCAAGTGCAGAGCCCGCGTCAGCTACAGTAAAATGCCGGTAAAGCTGCAAGTCATCTGCGTAGAGATGAAAACTAGAGGAAATAACCGTGGTAACAAGGTTTATGAAAATTGAAAAAAGAAGAGGAGAGAGAACGCTACCCTGGGGAACACCCTCAGTGAGACAACACCAATCAGAGAAGGACTCCTCCAGGCGAACACACTGAGAGCGTCCTCGGAGATAAGAACTGAACCAGGCTAAGGAGGGGAGAAAAGAAATTTATAGATTGGAGGATACCTAGTAAAATGTCGAAATCCACAGAGTTGAAGGCGCTACTAAAATCAAGCAATACGAGAACAGTCAGGGATTTATTCTTCATTGCCCAGCGGATGTCGTCAGTTACCTTAAGAAGTGCGGTTACAGTACTGCGACCTGAGCGAAAACCGGATTGGAAAGGGGAAATTAACGAGTTTGACGCCAAGAAAAATGATACTTGTCTATGAACTATGTGCTCAAGAACTTTAGAGAGAAATGGAAGAATAGAAATAGGTCTAAAGTGGGTTAACAAAGTAGGGTTATTAGTTTTAGGTAAAGGTATAATATGAGCCTGTTTCCAGACTGACGGAAAGGAACAAGAAGTAAATGAGTGATTGAATATGTGAGTGAGAACAGGAAGTAACGAGGAAAGGATAAGAGTTATCATTCTTGAAGACAATTTATCATTACCGACTGCTGAAGAAGTAATTGCAATAATCGTCATCCTCAGTAACATGGCTAAGCTCAAAGTGAGAACGTTGTGGTAACGGCAAACTAGCTAGACTCTGTAGTGTCGTAGCTTTGACAGACGGATCTAGAGAAAAGGGAAGGAGAGAGAAATGTTTATTAAGATCATTAAGGTTCAAATTTTTACACTGGTTAGAAGGTGACTTGCCTATGCCTACAGATTTGAGGAATTTCCAAACATCGGAAGAATTGCGGATTTTGAGTTGATCGTGGAAATAGCGTCTCTTAGCATCTTGACACAGATGACTGCAGCAATTACGCAAGGATTTGTAATAAGAGAGATTCAGTTCTGAAAGTCTGCGCTTATATCTGCTCTTGGCTTTATCCCTACGACCCATAAGCACTTTAATTTGTTGCGTTATCCATGGTGCTGGGATATGTTTTACTTTGACACGTCGGATAGGGGCATGCTGATCAAATAAGGCGAGGACGGTTGCATTAAAACATTTCACCTTATCCTCGAGGTTATCGCTCTCAAACAGAGGGGTCCAATCAATGTTGGCGGCATCACGCTGTAAAGCCTCCAGATCTATTGTAATTACGGAGATATAAAAGCTGAGATTTACGCTTGGGAACACGGATGCGATATCTATATATATAAAATTCAAAGTCCTGAGTGACTGACTCACTGACTGACTGACTGATATATCAACGCACAGCCTAAACCGCTGATCGTAGAGACATGAAATTTGGAAGGTGTATTCTTTGTGAAGAGTAAGTATCCACTAAGAAAGAATTTTTAGAAATACCACCCCTAAGAGGGTTTAATGGGGGGTTGAAGTTTCTATGAAACTTTTTATTCTCTGGATCGATTGACACAAAAATTGGTACACATACTCTTCAAGTATAATTATGAGATATGTGTATCACAGTTTTTCCAAAATCATCCCTTTACTGAGTCAAATAGGGTTTCGAATATCCTATGTGGCCTGGTAGACGGGCGCATGGCGTGCGGGACAGCCCGGGGAGCACATTGTCGTCACCGGTGTCCAATCTCAACCAAGGTAACGGGGTTGTATCAAATATGTAACTGATATTAATATGAACTAATATTTGCAAGTAATAAGTTACATATACTTAAAACGCGTTTGTTTCTGTATTAAATAAAATTAAATAACTACAGTGACTATTGTTAAATAGATACCAGTGGCGAAAGCACCATATAACACGATTCCTACCGGCTTGCCTTCGGGGATTCGCATTGGTAAGTCTATCACTATTAAAAATACAATAGTATGTAAATAGTGGCTACTATTGTCAATAAATATAGTTACACTACGGGTATTTAATTCACCATAACATTCAAACAACAAAAAAGGTTATTTATAGCTTTGTATTACAACAAAAGAGAAATGTTCTAAATTAACCCGGCGCCAAAACGTCATAATAGGGAACTAAAAATTCATACAACAGCGATCCCGTAATGAACTCACTTTAGGTCACGTGGCACCGCTTGATATGTACGAGAGCAAGCCGCTGTACAACGGGTTATGACAGAGACAGGTATAGAAAAATGCGTCAGCGAGAACGAGATAGAGGAATATTGCATATTTTATTCGTTTTCAGCTGTTCACTTTAATTGTATTTAATTCATTAAATTCCTATAATAATTTTAGAATGATAGTAAGTATTCTTTATTGATGAGTCAGTAAGTTAAGGCCGACTTCGCTTCGGCTTCTCTTTTAGAAAAATTTACGCCTCGCCGCTGATAGATACCCATACAACTTTATAAGTAAAACCTAATTGGGCACATAAATCTATACGTTCAGTGAGTAATAATGCGATTATAGTTTATACATTAAAGTAAAACATAACGACCAAGCTACAATCATCAATGAAATTCTCTTGAGATCGTTCGAAGGAGTTGAAAATCATTATAAATCAGTGGATTCGAGTGATAAACCACGATGGCGCCACACATTACCCGGTTGAGTTTTTTAACACATTGAAGCCTCCCGGTCTCCCAACTAACAGGTTGTTCCAGAGAGGAGTCTGTGTTTATTCCGAGGATTCCTCTAACGCCGTCGAACTACCCTTTTTATTTCTTTTTTTTTTTGGATGGGATATCATCAAATGACTTCTCCCGCTCTGAGTGGAGTGGGAGGGCATGTCAGACTTTTACTGACTAAAACCCACCCGTGTTCCTTCAGTTGCCCATGTGCCAGGGTCACGGTATCGGTTTTGCTGACATCTCTTTGAGGCGCGCGTGGAACACTACGCGCCGTCGACCCGAGCTTGGTCCTTACCGGGCGGCGAGCTACCCATTGCTCGCCACCCACAAGCTCGCGCCTACGGTGGCCGGGAGTCCGCTATGGACTCCCGACGCCCGGGGCGTCTCCTTCTGCGGCGGCTAGGTACGTGAGGGCGCAGAGACTGCCACTCTCTCACGCGCCCCGCCTCCTCCTTCGCGAGCATTACTGCTTCGCAGAAGGAGGTGACCAGGGCCGGACGCGAGAGGTCGCCGCCGCCGATCGCCTCCACGGTCGAACTACCCCTTCGAGTTCAAAAGAGTGCAGTTTCCCCTCAAAGTCTGCTTTGACATTACCATAAATAAATCTCAAGGCCAAACACTTAATTTAACAGGGGTAGACTTAAGGGAGAACTGCTTCTCACACGGTCTGGTGCAGACCAGCAGCTTGGTGATTCTAGCACCTGAAGTAAAAACAAAAAATATTGTTTACAAAGAAATACTGCAGTAGGCATAGTATTTCATTGTAAACAATATTAATTGTTTATTATCCACTTCTGGTTGTCTCCTAAATAAATCTTTGAGTTCTATTAAAACTATACTACTCACATCCCAGAGATTAGTTAAGTTTTACGAAGAACTTCGTCCTATTTTTTTTCGACAGTGACTGTAAACAGCGGTATATCATCTTAGAGGGGACTGCTTCTCGACGACCAGGTTTTTTTTTTTTTTCAGGATGGGAAATCATCAAATCACTTTTCCCGCTCTGGGCGGAGCGGGAGGGCGTGTCAGACTTTTCCTGATTAAAACCCACCCGTGTTCCATCAGTTGCCCATGTGCCAGGGTCACGATATCTCTTTCGAACAATCACGCGACCCCGGCAGGCATCGGTCCTAGTAGACCCCTACACTGCTGCTGTCATCTCTTTGAGGCGCGCGTGGAACACTGCGCGCCATCGATCCGAGCTTGGTCCTTACCGGGCGGCGAGCTACCCACTGCTCGCCACCCGCAAGCTGGCGCCTACGGTGGCCGGGAGTCCGCTATTGACTCCCGACGCCCGGGGCGTCTCCTCCTGCGGCGGCTAGGGACGTGAGGGCGCAGAGACTGCCACTCCCTCACGCGCCCCGCCTCCTCCTTCGCGAGCATTACTGCTTCGCAGAAGGAGGTGACGGCTTCCCATTCCCTCTCGCTCCGTACCATGGCTCGCACCAGGGCCGGACGCGAGAGGTCGCCGCCGCCAATCGCCTCCACGAGGACACGGCGGTGCTCCGCCCAGGCAGGGCACACTTCCACCGTATGCTCCACCGTGTCCTCCAGATGATCCTCGCAATGGAAACACCCGGACGTATCCTCGCGCTTTATCCTGAACAGGAACCCACCGAAGCACCCATACCCGGTGAGAACCTGCGTCAGGCGGAAGGTGAGGACGCCGTGACGCCTCTCTATCCACTCCTCAAAGAGGGAACTTACCGCCGCAATTGTGGCGTGCCCAGCACTGGGTTGCGACAATCGTACCCGCCATGTCGCCATGAGATCACACCGGAGCTCTGTCCGCCGTGCCGCGATTTGTCGCGGCAGCGGAGTTTCGCCCCGGCGTTTCGCCTCCTCGCGCCACTCCCACATGTGGGCGAGGACCTTTGCCTCCAGATCCCATGGCACGACCAGGTTTACGTTGCCTGCTCGAGAGTAAGCTCATCTAGCAGCCTGGTTGTAGTAGCACCTGAAGGCAGAACCTCTAAAGTAGTATGTAAAGAGAAACTTTCAAATGACGATTTTACTTACATTGCTGTTCACAGGGGTTAAAGACTATTTATTTTTTAGTTTATTAAGTATAAACTAAAAAATAAATAGTCTTTAACCCCTGTGAACAGCAATGTAAGTAAAATCGTCATTTGAATGATTTAGGTAACAATTTTTTTTTCGAATTTCCCAGGGAATAAAGAGAACTTATATTTTCGCTTTAAAGTAGTCTTCAATTTTGGCATGCAAGTAGGTAATTTGCCGTTCCGTTACATATTCCGTCAATATTGTTATGTTTTAGCAATATTTATCCTACACCAATCATTTATCAATCCGAACGCTGCTCCTTGGATAACACAAAGCAAGCAGTGCAATAACCCATTGTTTACCTGGATAAACACAAAGGGTACTTTTAATCCCGGTAATACGTTCCTTCCTGTGGGATATTTTTCGACATCCACGCGGGCGAAGCCGCGGGCAGAAGCTAGTGACAGAAAAATGAGATCGTGGTATGAAAAAGTAGCTGTAAGTTGACCATGGTAAGAGACATTATTAGGAGAGGAAACGATCATAAGATCTAGGAAAGAGGGTGTACAGTTAGGAAAATAGTGAGTTGCAGAAAGAGGCAAAACTTGAAGATTGTAAGAAGACAAGAGTGAAAGGAGCTTAAGGGAGCGATAGTCATTTTTAATCAAACAAGTATTAAAATCACCCATTAAAATAACGTGCTCGTACATGGGGCAAAGATCGCTGCGAATTGAATCGAGGAAACTGAAGTAGTCAATGTGAAGATTAGGACTGTAGAGCACTGCTAGGAAAACTTTTATGTAATGAACAGTAACTTCAAGAAACAAGTTTTCAGCCGACTCAGAATACCGTGAAGGAGATGAACTAACCACCCTGTAAGGTAAATCAGCACGCAAATAAATAGCAATACCTCCTCCACCTTTGCCGGTCCTATCGTTGCGGATCAAGACGAAGCCGGGGAGTGAATATTGAGTAGAGGGGAGAGACGGCTTTAAAAAGGATTCCGATATTAAAAGCGCGTCCAGGTGAGCACTACTAAAGGATGCCAGAAGTTCAGAATAGTGACCAGGAACACTCTGAGCATTTATGTGAGCAATATGCAGATTCTTAGGGTCATTGGAGAAGAGAGAAAAGATTTTATCATTCAAAGTAAGAGGTAAGGAAGAGACACTATCTGCACTAACAAAACTAGTTGGTGGGGCTCCGACGGAAGGCGAAAATTAGGTACCTTCGACGCGGACCGGAAAACTGATGAACGCAAGTGTCTCGCCTAGGGCCAAGGGGTGAGGGAATCGTGCACCTACCTCCTCGTGTGGCCGCTCGATCTACCAGCAGCTCTGCTCCGGAGTCTTCACAATTCGGCACCACGTGTCGGCAAAGTCCAGAGGCACAAACACATCACTTCAGTTTTACCGTCGAAGCCACAGAATACACCATTAAAGAAACAGCGGGACTGCTATGAACTTATAATATTCATATTATATCGTTCTGCGATAAAATTAACACAGTGGATAAAAAAAACACAGCGGGTATGCGATGACGGCGGAATCCATGTTTGAACTGTTATAATGTCTTTCTCGAACGAGCCATAAAGAAGGCGACGCTCATTGGCGAGAAGTTTGCTAGGTGCACGATTGTGATTGGCGGGAAAGGACTAACTTGACATCTTGCGTAATAGTTTAACAAAATAAAATAGATGGCGCTAACACTAGTAGATGAAGAACACGAAAAGAAGCTGTCGTTAAGATCAGCTACGTCATCCATAAATATTCCAAAATTATAATATTAATATAAAAATAATATAAATATTTAAACTACAAGAGTATTATAATAATTTAAATACAAAACAAATTACACTAATTAACTATAGATTTTCCTTTGAGAAAAACCTCCCCCACTCGCTGGTATATTGGTAGAAATTTTACAATAATAAACAAAGTTACACAACAGAACAGAAAAAAAAATATAAGTGAAATGAAAACATCGCACTGTACGTAGAATGGAACGCGACACATAGGCGGGTGGGTAGGAGCTGTGACACTGACATTGACATCCGTCATACTGTCAATTTTGATAAAAGATCAGACTCCTAAAATAAAAGTTTACGTAAATACCGACACAAATAAAAATGAAAAGTAAAATTATTGGCAGTGAGACGCTTAGAAATTACCTATTTAAATACCGGCCCATGAAGATTGTTAACATGCAAAACGGCCAAGTTGAGAAGTTGTGCAGTAAATGGACTGACAAAAACAATGACGAATGTGTTACTTGCGCAGACGCGTCTTCCTCGTTCTCTTAGCAGGAGTATTCGCTTTAGGAGTTACGGGTTCTTCAGATAGCGCAAAATCCTCGGTGTCGACTGAACAAGACGGGAATTTGACTATCAGATCGTGAAGTTCGCCCGCCGTTTCGATCTTTCGGCGTTTTTTGTCTGGGCAAATAACTACAATCTTGCCTTCCATGGACCAACAATTTGGCATACCGAAATGCTTACGAGCTGCTTCAAACACACGATGCCGAATTTTTGACACAAATTCGGCATCGTGTGGTGAACTCGGAGATGGTGATCCCGGTACCCTTGAGAGCTTTCTTGCTTTCCCACACCAGTTGCCGGTGCTCCTTTTTGAAGAATCGTACTAGTATGGGTCGGGCCTTTTCCTGTGAGAATCCGAGTCGATGACAAACATGGATAATATTCTTGTCCTTACATACCTCTGTCAATTTAATTTGGTTGGATATGATGTTTTGGACCACGTCGAGTAACTTTTCATTATCCTTCTCTGGGACACCATGGAACAGCAGTACCTTTCTTCGCATGATGGTTTCATGCCTATCAAACCCAGCAGCCAGCAGATCAATTTGAGTTTTTAATGTGGAGAGTGCTTGACAGACAAACAGCTTAAACTCTGAGAACTCACGTGCAATGGAAGAAATGTCTGGTGAAGGAAAAAAAAATATATATTATATTATAAAGCTGAAGAGTTTGTTTGTTTGATTGATTGAACGCGCTTATCTCAGAAACTACTGGTCCGAATTGAAAAATACTTTTTGTGTTGAGTAGCCGATTTATCGAGAAAGGCTATAAGTTATATAAAATCACGCTACAACTAAGAGGAGCGGAGCAGTAATGAAAAATGTCGCAAAAACGGGGCAAATTGCATGGGCAGGCGATTTGACGCGACGGGAAAGGTCGGGGAAACAAGAAATATACAATATAATAAAATCGTAGGGAAAATTGCAGTAGTCACGCTTGCAATCACGCAACCACCATAAACGCACAACCCAGTACGCCTGTGAATTGCGATGACAAAGAGTATTGAGTAAAGTTTCTAATAAAGAATAAAATTCCACATACCCACGTATGGGTATCGCTATTGAAAACAAATGGAACAAAAATAATTTTTTTTTCATCATTCGATAAATAAACGAAGGTAATCCCGTAATCAATCAGCCGTTTTAGTATATTTTCATGGAACTTGATATTTTATATGAATTTCTAAAAATATATTGGTTGCCTTAATTTACATGTAACAGTGTCATTTAAAGTTTTGAACAAAGTTCGAATGATGAAAAAATATTTTATATTGTTTTATTAGTTTTCGATATCCATACCCATCACGTGGGTGAAGTATTGACAAATAATTTGATTTGACCCTGTATACCTAATAGCTTATGAACATCGTGGATTTAAACCCAAGCAGACATTTTACTTTATGTGAATTATTTCATCACCACAGCTCCCAAAATGGTGAAAGAAAACTCGTGAAAACATCACCCAAAACAATATAAGCTAAAAAAAGAACACAGTCACAAAAGTAAAGCCTAAATGTACATGCCATACATCGACAACTTCGCCAATCATGGTTAAATACTTGATATCATTATCATTCTCGGATATAACAATATTATTTGCAAAGGATAAATTGGTTCCTAAGGGACATACTAGAGAATGGGCAACAGCGTTCTCTATGCATTTTACCACCAATCTGCGATCGCCAACCCTGCTAAGCATAGCGATTATGGCAACCCCTCCAAATTGGGGGAGGCCTATGACCAGCAGTGGACGTTTATCGGCGGAAATGATGATGATAATGAAGTTAGTCCCAATTCACTTACAATAAGCCAGAGAAGCTTCTTAAAAGCTTGTACCAATAAACAGCTAGGCTACGTAATATCGAAGCAAAGATGATGAGTCTTTACTGATATTGGTAATAACTGCACAATAATTTCTGTGTAATGAGCAGTGATCGGAGTCGGTAGATTGAAATGGGATCAATGAACTGGCACGTATATATTAGTATGATTATGCCTCCGGGATTCCGAGATTTTGAAATTAATTTCAAATATTGTAATGTGTAGAATAAAGAATGCATCAATATGACTAAGAAATGTTTAACCCTTTTGCTGTCTTTTTAATAGTGTATAGATGATCGGCCTTCTATAGTAAGAAAAAAACAATTTTAAATGTTAATCAATCGCATTCTAAAAATTTCTAATGTAGTACCTAGTTTAAAAATACTTACTTTCACAATATTTGATTGAATCCCGTTAATACCAAAATAAAATCCCGGAAAAAAGGTTTATCCATGTTGTGATTTCTATGACTATTCATGATGCGAGTACGTAAAATCATTCTCGATTGTTATCAATGGTAACAGACATTATTGATGTCTGCGATGTTATATTTATTACGGAGCGTTTATTGTAGACGAGGGTAATAACATAAGTGTCTGCCCACCTCACTATGACGTACCTTTAGGCGTTCGAATGACATGATGGCAACGCACGGACGTAAGAATGTTATGCTGAGATTTTGTCGTGCACTGGATTTTCGACTTAAGCTATCGAACGAAGGATTGAGAATCCAATAGAGTGCTTCCCAGCATCGCGAAAGAAAAACGTTGAACATCCACTTCTCCAAAGGGTAGGTCTGTAATACAAGTCAGATTTAATTGGAATATCAGTATTACTTAAATTATTGCAAGGGGCTTGTATTTATGTATTATCGTATTGAAAGCCTTGGGTTTGAGCATTTCAGGATATTCGAACAACATAGTGACTTTGAATAGAAAATTAATATTTCTGCAACAAGTGCAATGAGTATCCCATTGATAAAAATTGCTAAATTCTTCAAACGATATAAATTGCAGGCGATAATGACTATTTCCAAATAAAAGTCTTTAGAAAAAAATTCGCTTCAAGAATTTTTGTTTGTCGTGTTACAAGCGTTGCGATGCGGCAAAGGCATTTCTTGCACAAATGAAAAACATGCACTCCTCTCTACAACTGCTTATTGCATGGTAGCAATTTCTAAAACGAAGGCGTAATTGCGTAATACAAAACGGAAGAAATGGTTTTAACTTTGAGAGTTCAGCAACATTCATTGTGAGCAGGTGAATTTTTCAAACATATGATGGATTAGTAATATCCTACAAAATGATTTAGATTTTGATGAACAGTGGAAGTATCCAATTAGGGTGGAGGAGAACAATAATTGCCATCAAGCTACGGACAGTATGCCTGTTGTATTAAAGTATATCTATACAAATAAATAAAACTGAAGTGTCTGTTTGTAATTTCAAATTAACAGCTTTTCAATAAATGCATAATTATGAAAGTAAATAAGGTACTTACACCAAAAAAACATTTTTTTAAACTTTTGTCTGTCTTCTATTTGTTCCGGCTAATCTCTAAGGCGCGGGACAAATACAAGAGGCGTCGGGCGGAGGCGAGGCGCGGGCGCGGCGCGGGCGTGGTGCGGGCGCGGCGACGGTGCAGCGCAGAACAGGCGTGCTAACGGTGTCGGAAAGGCGAGGCGCGGTGTTTCTCGTTAAATTCTATATCGTCACGCATTTTCCGGGTGCGCCGAAGGCGAGGAAGCGGCGCCCGCGCCGCGCCCGCGCCACGCCCGCGCCGCGCCCGCACCCCGCCGTCTCAGTATGTCTCGCGCCCCACCTCTTCTATACATTTTGTATGAAATATCAAAGAAGTGGCGCCACGCCCGCGCCGCGCCCGCGCCGCACCTCCGCCCGACGCCTCTTGTATTTGTCCCGCGCCTTAAATGGCTAGACCAATTTTGACGGGACTTTTTGGCAGGTAGCTGATGTAATAAGGAGTAACTTAGGCTACTTTTATTTTAGAAAAGTACCCTATATTCCGACACCCACGCGGGCGAAGCCGCGGGCAAAAGCTATGTTCTTATAAAACATTTAATCTGAACATGATAAATGATTTTATTTCTGTATAAGTAGGTTTATACAAACAATTTTAGACGACAATCTTATTTATAAAACTAATTGAGGTCGACGTTTCCTATCTGACTACTCTGATGATACATTTTCACATTCGTGCAAATGGCGAGGCGAGTAACGAATACGCTTATGTAAACACTGCGCACGCTATTCGCCTCGTGCCTCGCCTCGCGATTCGAGCATTCGCGTTGAGAGCGGTTTTTCGGATGCGAAGCAAAGGGCACGAATGGCGAACACGAACTTACTGTTTACACATTCGCTTGCATTCAGTTGACAAGCTAGCGCCCGACTCAACAGGACGAGTAGACGCAACTATTTCCACGTCCTCCATGTTCGTGTGCGAATGACAAAATAATTCACCCTAAGAATGTGTGAACAGTAAGTTCGCGACGGCACTCGATTACGAATGTGTTCTCGAATGTTTGTCGAGAGACAAGGCAAATGGCAAACACGATTGTGTAAATGTAGGGTGAGAAGAAAGGTCGAAACAAACTAAATATATAATCTTGGCCAAATCATGTGAAGACCATACGGATTGGTGTCTGAAACCGTCTTTGGACGGATGAACCACACAGATTGAGTGGACTTGTCCAATTAGTGCACACAATTATCATGTAGTTCAACTCAAAACTTAAATAACTCAACGATTTGACGAACAATGGTGCCGATTCCCTTGTTCACAAACTAAACTAAATTTAAGTTCAGTGCATCTTTTTCTTTCTATTTCGTTAAGGAAAGGACAGAAGATAAATTTTAGTTTAGTCCTGTCAAATTAATCAGCGCTTGACGTAAATTGACGTAATTTTAGTAGGCAAGTTTTTAATCACGTCTAAACTTGTATGGAGTAGTGACAGGCGCTGATTAATTTGACAGGACTAAACTATTTTTTTTCTTTTGTCCACTTCTTAATGAAATACAAAGAAAAAGATGCACTGAACTTAAATTTAGTTTAGTTTGTGAACAAGGGAATCGGTACCAATATCAAAGAAAGGACATTTGTGTAGCCATAGGCGATGTTTAAGTCAAGAATGACACAAATCCGAGGCTAAAAAAAACAACCATTAGTTTTAGTCGT
Organism: Aporophyla lueneburgensis; assembly: GCA_932294355.1. NCBI lineage: Eukaryota > Metazoa > Arthropoda > Insecta > Lepidoptera > Noctuidae > Aporophyla > Aporophyla lueneburgensis. The sequence goes on from OW028755.1 coordinate 10,952,382, forward strand.
ATAATATTATGCATATATATTAGTATCACAGCATATTCTAAACTTATAGAATTAAAAACCCTTATTGCATAATTTTCATATTAAGTATACTAACAATTCTCTAATAAATCTAACATTTTGGTCCTTGTGTTCCAGTAATATAACTGAGAGCGACGTTCAATTATCCTTTAATTTTCTGTGTACATGAAGATTCCAAGTACGATATAGTTTCCATATGTTGTAAGCAAGAAATGAGAATACAAGAACCAATCCAAGAGCAATTAGGGAAAGAGTCAATACTAGTTCTAATTCTAGGTACTCTGCCCACGACATGTTGGCGGCGGGCGCGCACAGATGTCTTGCACCGCCATGACGCAGCACGTGCTCCGTCCACCACACGGCGCGCTTCAGTGGTTGTATCGGCTGGTCACGCATCAGGCTTCCAAGTTTAATGATATTCTGACGATAACTGCAAATCGTGAATAAGCAATAAGTCTATCGTATTTTTATAAATATTGTAATGTAGACACGGATTTTGATTTGTCTACTGACATAAAGATTAAATTAATTTACTGATTTAGAATTGTCAATACGCCTCATGTCTAGCACTCCAATTAATTACGTTTCGATTGTCATGACGATGACATGAAACTCACGTGATGATAACATGATGATGACATGACGCAATAGCTGTGTTTAAATAATACTACTCGATATCAAAAGTCATTATCATTGTTACGCAACACAAACAATGAGTAGTATTCATATTTTTATCATGACCTTTCTAAATTTCGTACTTTCTGAGTTCACCTCGCACGTTACTGACATCGGTCAACGATAAAATTTTGGGTCGTAGACATCAGGCTGTTTTGCTTTCAGATGTAAGTTTCAAATCGCCAACCCGTCTCGGCACAGTGATTTAATACTCTCTTCTCTGTGTGAGAAGAGGTATTTGCCTTATACCGAGAAGTTCAGAAGCACCTAATTTTAATATATACCCCGTCAAACACGAACAATCCGCCACCAATATTTTTCAACCAAATCTTGTGACAAAGTTGTAACATTGGGTTTGTTGCCATGGTTGCTGTTTTGTTGCGGCGGCCGGTTTATTATTTTGACATTTTTCTCCAAAAGAAACTATTCAATTATTTGTAGAGTAATAGAAACCATAGCTATCTATTTATACCGTACGTATTTATTCGTACGACACATGTAAGAATTTAATGATATTTAGATTGGAAGACAAATAAACAGAATTATTAGAGATTCCAAAGACTTACCTTTTATCACCAATAACAGTATTAATAGTATTCTTAAAATCTTTCTCGGTCATGGTAAGCAGATCAAGTTGCTTTCCAATACCATGATGCTTATACTTTTCACTATTGTACCATTGATCGCCCAGCATTGGTATACCGATCAGAGGTACTCCTGCTGTGATAGCCTCGTCTGTTGATTGCAGACCTCCTTGTGTTACGAATACTTTGATCTTTGGATGCCCTGAAACAACATGTTTATTTAGTCCGTCCGTAAATATGTAGATTTGAAACTAATTAGTATTTTTTTCTGTCACCGGTTGAGTATGAAAAGAACAAAGGCTTGTAAAATTGTATCACTTACTTAAAAGATCGGACTGTGGCAGCCATTTGGATATCCTGATGTTCTTAGAGCGACCAGGTAGTTCATCTTTGTCCCACTTCCAGAGCACATCATAAGGCAATTGAGAGAATACTTTAGCCATCAATTGTACCCTTTCTGGAGGAAGCAATGAAGGTTGGACATTTGTACCAAAGCTAATGTAGATCACGCCATTCTTTGAGGAATCCATATATGATTTGAGTTCCTGTAATTATACGTTTACATTATAATTTTGACCCTCATACTCCTTGTGTCATGATGGAAACCTAAATAAATCTACGCTGAAACTATATGAAATTACATTCTGAAAACTGTTACGGCTGATTTACAGAGCATTTTAAACTATTACTGTATCATACGTTCGTTAAAAAGAAACATAAGATGAGAACGACGGCGACGCCGTTGGGCCCATCTTCCGAACCTGTCCGAACCGTTTAAAGTCCCATAAGGCCAAATCTAGTTTTTAAAAACGTTTTAAATCTTCACGCAATTTCCTTAAAAACCGGTCAGACATGCAGTCGCTGTATGTAAAATACAGGTTTTTAGGTACTTCTGGTTAGACTGGAAGACGATCCCAATATAGTTAAGAAATGACTGATGATGCAAAAGGGTAGTGAGAGAATATTTGAAAGACTGAAGCTAAGATTAAATAAGATTATAAGATTAATATGAACGTATGTCCCTCTTAAATTCGGATTATATTTGTTTAATTTAAATTTAGAAAATCATGGTTCTACTCGAGTCTAGAACAGTGAAAGTAAAAATAGATCACTTTAATGTCAAGCTAAGCAACAACCAATGTAGGTATAATTTGAAATGAAAATAAATGGTTTGACTTTGAACTAAACATAGGAAGCTAACAATTTATTCCTAACCTTGAGAATCAATGTATGAATACTCTGAAGATGTATAGAAAATTATGTGTCGTATGGGCTATTATTGTTACGATAACAGTACTTATTACATCGTTACTATGCTCGCCCTGAGTTTGTATAGAATTTTTCCACAGTGCTGTGATACCTATGTATTGTCCCACCCTAAAGTTCGCGGAAATAGGCAACAATATAAATCTTAACCTTATGGAAATAGGCAATATATATATATTACATATCCTAAATGAAATCTACAGTGTGAATTGAAAATCGTAACTGACTGTGTCTATACTATAATATTATAAAGCTGAAGAGTTTGTTTGATTGAACGCGCTAATCTCAAGAACTACTAGTTCGAATTGAAAAATCTTTTTGTGTTGAGTAGCCTATTTATCGAGAAAGGCTATACGTTATATAACATTACGATACAACTAAGAGGGCGGAGCAGTAATGAAAAATGTTGCACAAACGGGGAAAATCGCACAGGTAGGCGATTCGATGCGACGGGAAGGGTCGAGGGAACAAGAAATTTAATGCGGATGAAGTCGCGGGCAGAAGCTAGTCAGTCATAGAGTTAGAGTTATTCAATACAGTGCACGTGTAAACATAATAGGCCCACTTTTAGTACACAGGCCTTCTTTCTATGAAAGGGAGAGAGGGTGAGAGAGATGACTTCGATTTTTATTTCTAGGACATACAAGTTTCCTCTTGATGTTTCCTTCACTGTTTTGAGAGCAGTGGTGATGAAATATGAAATTTATACATTAATATATATTATAAAAATATATTTATTCCTGGGTTTGATCCTTCGACCTATCTACCTACTCGTAAGTCGCGACCGTTTCTACTACGCTACCACTGCTTAACATGATTGAGTAAGTGAGAGATAATTACTAGAAAAACATTAAAACCTTACCAATGGCAATTCTTTTACTGGTTTCTGATGCAATCCACCCATATAAATAACACTAGGAGGCACTGGACGATTTCCTTCCCAAATCGGATGAGTATTCAAAAACAGCATTTCAACTTTATTTTTTAACTCACTTATGCTTGGAATATTTGGCCCAAATAATCTTTTGCCAATAACATTTTCTACTTCTTCAATATCCTGCATGACTTTTGACATTCTATGATAGTTCCACAATTCCATTATTTTTTCCCATTTTGTCAAATTGTACAAGCGCTGATGAAAAGCATCTGGGTATAATAAAGGATGCCCGGCTGATCCAATAGCTTCCACATTGTTGTGCAAGGGACCAAAAGAAGACACTTGGATTACCGGCGCCTTAAAAACGTGTGACAAAAGCAACGCGGGTCTTGCACAAGCTTCTAACAGTAACAAATCATACTTTTCTTCTTTGATCAATTTTTGCACTTCATCTACTTTCAACTGCAGTTCAACGAGATCAGCAATCATACGGAATGCTAATCGCATTTGTATGACCAAATCATTATCGCCTGTAGAAGTTACTTCATATAGTTTTCTCCATATCTCGTATGAAAAATCGTGGTTGTCGATTTCTGTCAGATTCGCAGGTGTTTCTCCTTTGGGAAACGCAGGATCTGTTGTGATGACTGTGACTTCATGCCCTTGTCTTGCAAGTTCTTGGGTTAAAGGACGAAATACAACTTGATGACTGATAGACGGAATTGGAAAATATGCCAGTATTTTAGCTGCATCATTAGAAGTAATTGATACCGCTAATAATACCAAGGCTATCTTCGCAGACATTATTCCACAGTATTTCAGGTTGCTACTATGAGAGATACATGAATGTGTTTTCTTATATATACCCGTCATTACATAAAAATAAATGATTAGATGACACATGATGTAACCGTGACTCTGCCGTGAATTGTTTTGTCTTCGTATTTGTATCAGAAAGAACATGTTTATGAACAAGATAAGAATTTTTTTGAGTCAATTTGTAGTTTTGTTTTGATTTATTAATGTTTCTCTATAATTATTATAGTTATTTGATTCTACGAGGTGATCTTCTTCTCAGAGCTCTTACACACGAGTGGCATGTTGCCAATCGCAAAAGTAACTGCTGCCGTCAAAACGTGTCAACGGCAGCCGGCGACATGCCATCTCCAAAGATCTGCGTCATTATTGTGTGTCGACGGGTCTAGTTACCTGCCGTTGGCAACATGCCGCTCATGTGTAAGAGCTTTTAGTGTGTCGATGGCAAAAATAACACAAAAAAATGTACTTGTATCTTTCCTAAATTAGTTTGGCCCAAAATTCAGCAACGCAATTACCGTTCCCTGATGCAGACATTGAGTCCTCACGTGTGCAGGCGGTAGAAATCTAAAGGTGTTTTGAAGTGGAAAAAATCTGAAGGTCTAATTTTAGTCTTGGCTCTAAAGGAAGGAACTTCGTAATAACAATTATGTTCCGTATCCGCGGTCTCAAAATGGTGAAAGAAAACCGGAATACCGGCGGGCCCTAAAACCAAAAATTCGAATTCGTGACATCTCAAATGGAGCTCACTCCCTCTCGAAGAGAGGAAACTGGTGTCCCAATAGTAGGACCATTATAGGCTGATTATTAATCACTACTTTTAGGACTTGCGCTTATTCTTTTACATCTTGTTTATAATTTTGTATGTATGGCCACGCATAATATAATTTTTGACTTAGTAGGTCCATTTTGGTTTTTTTATTGCTCATTATCGGAAAGCCTATTCTAAGTTTTTTTTTAAATAAGTTAGGATGTAGTATCCGTCTGTCTGTTACCATCGGTGTTGGATTATAAGCATCAGTCAATCAATCAACTAAGCCTATCGCAGTCCACTGCTAAACATAGGCTTCTCCCATGTTGCGCCACAACACGCAACATGGACACACAACACATAACTCATAAAAAAGGGCCTAGAGACAACGTGGAAAACTATAGACCGATCTCCAAACTTTGTCTATTTGCTAAAATCCTCGAAAAAATAATATACAAGCAGCTATATGCTACTCTTATGCTAAGTATTAGTGACCGCCAACACGGTTTCCTACGAGGTCGATCCACAACCACCAATCTCATTCTATGCAGTGATTACTTGACTGAATGTATGTCCCGTCGCACACAGGTAGACGTACTCTACACTGATTATAGCAAGTGTTTTGATCACCTGGATCACGCTATACTCTTGCGTAAGCTATCGGCTATAGGTATCAGTGGAAATCTTTTCAGGTGGTTCTTGTCATACGTAGCCAACAGATGTCAAACAACGAGATATTTAAACCTGAGGGGATAAACATAGTTCTGGATGTGTATCCATTCAGTACAATCTGAATGGATACACATCCAGAACTATGTTTATCCCCTCAGGGATTCCTCAGGGATCGCTACTGGGGCCCTTGATTTTCAACATCTTCATCAACGACGTCTCTTCATGTTTTTGGAACTCAAAAGTTCTTTTGTTTGCGGATGACATGAAGATTCTAAGTGAAGTTAGAACTGAGGAAGATGCTGAACATCTTCAACTTGATCTGGACAGATTCCAAGAGTACTGTGTGGCCAACCGTTTAGATTTAAATATCTCGAAATGTTACATATGTACGTTCACTCGCAAACCTAAACCTATTCTTTATGATTACAAGTTATCCAACACTTCAATATCCAGAGTTAATACGATTAGAGATTTAGGCGTAACTTTTGACTCGAAACTTCTTTTTGACACACACATCGATAATATTATTAAAAAAGCTTTTAATGCACTAGGTTTCATCTTGAGAATATCAGCCGATTTTAAAAATATAAAAACACTAAAAATCCTTTATTGTGTTTTTGTGCGCAGTCATCTCGAATATTGTTCACCAGTATGGAATCCTATTTTTGTTACTTACGTCGATCGCATTGAAGGTATTCAAAGGAAGTTTTTAAGGTACATTCATTATAGATCTAAAATCTATTTACCTAATTATCACAGTCGCTGCAGGAAGTTTCACATTCTTCCACTAATCGAGCGGAGAAAAATTTCTGACATGGCATTTTTGTTTAAAATAGCGAATGGTTCAATCGATTGTTCTGAACTTCTTAGCAAAATTGGGCTACGAGTTCCATCATTTTCCTTTAGGAATCATCGACCTCTGCATGTTCCCTCTGTACGATGTATCTACAGACAATACTGTTATATGATAAGAGCTAGCAGAGCATACAACTCGATGTGTCAGAGTATTGATGATCCTGATTTATTCACCTCCAGTGTCAGTAAACTTAAAAAAACACTATGCAACCGCTTTTTTGAAGATCACTGACACTTTTTATGTTACACTTTTATTCGTTCCAAGTTCTTTTATTTCTTACTTTCGTTTAACTTGTCTACTGTCTCTTGTTCTATACCAATTTTATCAGTGAAAACTTGTAATTGGCCTTCTTTCACTATTGTTATCCTAATTATAACCTAGCTGTAAGTTTTCTTAAGATAATAAAATTAAAATAAAATAAACACCCTGCCCTCCGCCTTCCACATCCAGTCTGACCCAGCTACTGGAAAGACCGATGGCCGGTGGAGCAGACGAGTCCTGGAGTGGAGATCGCGTATCGGTAAGCGTAGTATGGGACGCCCCCCAGTTCGATGGACTGAAGACCTAAGGATTATAGGCATACCAATCGGAAAAAAAGTAGTGAGTTCCCAGTGGATAAATCGTGTATCCTAGCTAGGCAATACGTAGGTAACTCTCCTCTCTGTGTCTGTATATTACCTTTACACTCCTTCATAACTGAACCAATCGTACCGTAAACAGATAAGCCTACAACCTGGAGATGGGCATAGGTTGATTTTCAGATCACAGATGAAGTTGCGGGCAACAGATAGTTGACTATAACGCCATTGGTTATTATAAAGAGATACCGTGGCCCCGGCACATGGGTAACTGAAAGAACACGGTGGGTGGGTTTTAGTCAGTAAAAGTCTGAAACGGGAGGGCGTTTCCGCCCAGAGCGGGAGAAGTCATTTGATGATTTCCCATTAAGAAAAAAAAAAAATGTCAAGCTGGGATTTTGACGTACACTAGATTTTTAACTCTCGGTATTGTACAAAGCATTGAGAATCCAACGAAGTACATCCCAGCATATCGAACAGAAAACTATTGGATTTTGAACCCTCGCCGCTTACCAGTACGTTGAATTTCCAGTGCGCGAAAAATTCTAGCTTAGGAGCTTTTTTCGCGCACAGAAACAGGAGGGTGCTGTTATTTTTGTTTTTTTTTTTTAATTAATTTATTAACGACTTGGCAACAGGCTTATGTCATGCAGCAGACGTCTTACGGCTGAAATTATGATGATGATGATAGAAACATCCGTTCTGATGTTGGTCGTGAAGTGAAAGATCCCTGTAGAGCTACATCTCAGCATTCACATACTGCTGGGTTCAAGCCTTTCTTATCCATATATCTATCCTTACCAGTGTCAATATTATGATTTTTAGGGTTCCGTTGCCAAATGGCAAAAAACGGAACCCTTATAGATTCGTCATGTCTATCTGTCTGTCTGTCTGTCCGTCCGTATGTCACAGCCATTTTATTCCGAAACTATAAGAGCTATGCTGTTGAAACTTGGTAAGTAGGTGTATTCTGTGAACCGCATTAAGATTTTCACACTAAAATAGAAAAAAAACAATAAATTTTGGGGTTCCCCATACATAGAACTGAAACTCAAAAATGTTTTTTTTCATCAAACTCATACGTGTGGGGTATCTATGAATAGGTCTTCAAAAATGGTAATGAGGTTTCTATTAGCATTTTTTTCTAAACTGAATAGTTTGCGCGAGAGACATTTCCAAAGTGGTAAAATGTGTGTCCCCCCCCCCCCGTAACTTCTAAAATAAGAGAAAGACAAAACTAAAAAAAATATATGATGTACATTACCATGCAAACTACCAACGAAAATTGGTTTGAACGAGATCGAGTGAGTAGTTTTTTTTTAAAACGTCATAAATCGTAAACCGCAATTTACCTTACATTCAATCAACTGAAATATAAAAATTAAAAAATATATATATTTTTAAACCGAAAATACCTACAGGTTTGTACGGAACCCTCGGTGCGTGAGTCCGACTCGCACTTGGCCGGTTTTTGATTACATTTTTTATCAGCCGGGCCACAGCAAAAAAATGTTTAAAATAAGTATCTAAAGGACATGACCAGAAATAGCCTTCAAGAACGGGGACTTGTGCAGGATAAAAGTTTTTACACAAATTTAATAAAAATTAAGGTTTTATTTATCATGGTTATATTAATCCGGCTTAAGGCAAGGATAAAATACTTGAATAAACAGTTTTTTAATTGCTTCTGCTATTCTCATAGATGCATTTCCTGATTTTGGCATTCCGTTGTATCTATAATCATCTCGTTACCATAGCAACCTACTTATTTTATGGAAACAATAAATTAAGAACTAGTTATTTTGTCGATCACGTGAATTTTATTACCTAGGAATACATATGTTTTGTATATAATAATAATATATAATAAAAAGCTTTTATTGATTCCTTACAATTAGCGTACATGCGTTTTAAATAAAAATGATAAAAAAATTAGATTCAATTTCAATTGTTAACTACCATTAATAATGTTGTTTACTTAATACTATATAACAATTCATAATAATAACAAATAAATATTAATTAATTAATTTCAGACTATATGGCAAATGCAATGTTTATTAAATATTAGTTTTATATTTCAAGAAATGTCAGACATAGATAAATTCTAAAATCGAATAAATACATTTAAAATTGAAATTATTATCAGATTATCAGTACATCAATTTATAATAGTTAGTAGTATTTTTTTTTTTATTTATTTTTTTTATTCTGTTTTTTCATCATAAGGACCGCCTAGTGCGGTAAAAGCCTCCTCCAACTGTTTCCATCTTGTTCTGTCTCTAGCTAGTCTGCTCCATGTTTTCCCTATTAAGCCTGATATGTCATCACTCCATCTCTTTTTAGGCCTACTACGTCCTCGTTCTTTATTGATAGGATACCAGTTTGTAATGGTTTTTGTCCATCTTTTATCGCCAACTCTTTGTAGATGTCCAGCCCATCGCCATTTTAATCTTAGTGTTTGTTTAATAACATCTTTAGCCTTGGTTTCTTGTCGTATTGAGCTGTTCTATACTCTGTCTCTTAGTTTGTGACCCGTATAACTTCTCTCTATCGCTCTTTGACAGACTCTTATTTTCTGCAGAGATTGTTTTGTTAGAGGCCAAGTTTGGCAGGCGTATGTTAGACATGGCATCAAACAGATCTCTATAGCTTTTGTCTTCAAGTTAGTAGGGAGTTTGCTCTTGAAGATTGCTTTCATAGCCCAATATTTGTTCCATGTGCTCTTTACTCTTCTGTCTATTTCCAACTTTGTGCAGTCTTTGGTAGAGATTAAGTGTCCCAGATAAACATATTCGTTGACCCATTCAAGGGGTGTAGAGTTTAGCATTATTAACTTTTCCGTGCTGTTTGTCATAATCTTAGTTTTACTCTCGTTCACTTCAAGTCCCACTTTTTTGCTTTCCTCATTGAGTGTTTCTAGCATATACTGCAACTCATCTGGGTCTTCGGAGAGCAATACAAGGTCGTCAGCAAATCGCAAATGTGATAGGTATTGCCCGTGTATACCAGACCAACTTCGTTCCAGGTCAACGAACGAAATATTTATTCTAAAACAGCTATAAATTTTTTTGATGATAGGGGATCTCCTTGTCTCACATCCCGTTCTATTTTAAAAGCAGGTCCAGTACTATCCAGTTTAATTTCGGCTCTGCTGTTTCTATATATTTCCTTTATTATGTTGATATATTCTGGATGTAGTCCTTGCGCTTCCAACGATTTCCATATAGAGCTGTGGGAGATAGAGTGGAACGCTTTTGAGGAATCAATAAACCCAATGTACAGTGTCATGTTGTATTCGTTATATTTTTCTATTATTAATTTTAATGTGTGACTATGGTCTACCGTAGATCGGTTACTCATGAAGCCTGCTTGCTCCAGGGCTTGGTTTTCATCGATCACTCCAGTTATGCGTCTTAACAATGTTGAAGAAAGTACTTTATACAGGCATGACATTAAGCTTATAGGTCTGTAGTTTGAAATCATTATCGGATCGCCTTTTTTATACAATAATATAATCTCTGAACATGTTCACTGGCTGGGAAGTTCTTTCTTTTCCATAATATTGTTGAATAATGTGGTTAGCGGTGTGACCAGTTTGTCTTTTCCTGCTGGAAGCATTTCATTTCTCATGCCGGCTGGACCTGGGTTCTTTTCTGTTTTTAATTTTCTTATAGAAAGCTCTATCTCGCTTTCTTGAAATGGTGGAACATGGTCTGTACATTGTGAGTTTTCCAATTCATTCGTGTCACTGTTTGCATCTATCTTAGAGTAGAGCGTTTTGTAGAACTGAGTAGCTACGTTAAGTAGGCCTTGCCTGTATGTGACTTTGACTCCTGATGAATTTTGTAGCTGGGTCATGAGATACCTTGTGTTATTCAACTTCTTATACGCTCTTTTGACTGCTCCCGACTTTTGTATGTATTTTTCTATGGTGTTTATTCTGTAAGTGTTGATGTTCTGTGCTATTTTTGATTTATAGTTCTATACAATTGGCTTAAATACTGTTTTTCAATTCTTGATTTATGTTCTTTATTTTTCAGTGAGTGTCTTTGGTTTATAAGGTCTGTTATTCCTTCTGTTATTATGCCTTGGTTTTTTGTTGTTTTACTTGATACTGTTGATTGTTTTGCATTATATAATATTGAGTCTTCTAAAGTTTTGTACTGTGCCTGAACTGGTTTGTTAATATCTTGGCTGCTAACGGTGTAAAATTGAGTTTTAAACCTTTCGTGGTCGATTTGATTTAGTTGTTTATTGTTGAAATTCGTCCTGTTATTTGCAGTTTTCTCAAAATTAAAGGTGGCCCTAACTAGACGGTGATCTCTGGAATGCTTGAAGTTTTTTAGAACATTTATATTCTCAATAAAAGGTCTAGGAAGGTTTGTGGTAATATAGTCTATTTCATTCTTTGTTAAACCATTTGGTGATTTCCATGTCCACCTTAAAGTTGGCGATTTTTTTAATAAAGTGTTTATTATCTTCAAATTGTATTGATAGCAGAATTTTGTGAACATTTCTCCTCTTTGGTTTCTGTTACCATAACCAAATTCACCCATTATAAGGTTTTCATCTGATAGTGGTTTTCCCACTTTTGCATTTAGGTCACTCATTAGTATGACGTTTTTTGTGCTTTTTTCCATTGCTTGTTGGAGACAGTCATAGAAATGTTCTATTTCAGTTTCGTCGGCGCTCTCTGTGGGTGCATACACTTGGATTAATGTGTATGGCTTTTCTCTTATTTTTATGTGTAGCATGGCAACTCTTTCTGATAGTCCAATAAAATCCTGAACAATGATACCACTTTGTTTTTTGACTAGATAGCCCACACCTTTCACGCCTTTTGATTGGCCAAAATAGTAAAGTAAATATATCCCCCGGTCTTCCATTGTGTAGCCTTGACGGCGAACCTCTGAAACACCTAGAATATCTCATTTTATAGTTGATAAGGCGTTTTCAAGCTCGATTAATCTAACTTCGTTCGACAGTGACCTTGCATTGAAAGTAGCTATGTAATATTTCATTTTAATTTGTGTTGGAGGGTTGTAGTCTACTGCCCCCGCGGTGACAAGCCGTTGTGGGGGAGATGGATGTGGGAGGGGCGGAGCTAGTTGCTAGATTTCATCTGTGGGACCGGCTTCAGTAAAATCCTCTCTGTCATTGTTTCTGTATAGGTAAGAGAGAATCGTTTTCTGTGGGTATGTGGTCTTTTCTTTTTCAGTTGTACTTACAGGAATCGAACATGTGGTTCTGGTTTTCTTTATCATACGGTTATTGTTTCTCATCACCAGTTCTTGTGTGTCTGTATGTGTGTACTCGGGTGAGGGCGATAAATTACGTTTGTTGACATGTTTCCGGTTGTGTGAATTATCCTTAAGTATTATCAAGCGGTCGTATCTAAGTATTGCTTTGTTTCCTTTCTTCTTATCCTCTTTCAGCTGTTCTGCCAACTGCTTCCTTTTTTCAATTACATCCGGAGGGAAATCTTCTTTGATGTAGTAAGGAGTGTTTTCCAGGTGTTTTTTATTCTTAAGAAGTTGTATCTTTTTTCCCATCGTTGTATCTATAATCATCTCGTTACCATAGCAACCTACCTATTTTATGGAAACAATAAATTAAGAACTAGTTATTTTGTCGATCACGTGAATTTTACTACCTAGGAATACATATGTTTTGTATACCTATAATTAATTTTATTTGACATGGCAAACGTAAGGTTGGGATTTTATAGACACAAGACTGTGTATAATTCTAAGATCAAACACCATCTTTTTTAGAAAATGACTGCGTGTAATATTATTTTATGCAAATCCAACCTGGAATGCGCACAGGCTGCCAATACGCGGTCCAAGCGAGATAGCTTCGCGAGAGCCCTCTGTCCATTTCATTAGGGTGACCAAGCAATATGATGTTGGTAGATACTAACATAACTGTATATAATATATTAACCAATAATTTGATTTAAAAAAAAAAAATAGTTACGCTTTAAAGATGGATTAACCAGTCAATTACCGTAATTACAGACACAATTAAAAAACCATTATGTCGATACTAAATGTGGTATCTCAGGGACTTAGAAGTTAAAGTAAAACGCAGTAAACATAAACGCAACGCAACGCATAAACTCTGCTATCGAGTATTATTGTATAACCTGGAATATCTGACGCGCTGGGCAAATAACCATTTTGTTTAGTATTAATTGTCGTAAAAATCTAACAGACGTCATTTTAAAAAAAAATGGTTGGGACACTTTATTGGGCAAATGCGTCAATGGACTTTATCCGTAAATAATCTTATAATTTCGTTCATTATGGGCACCCTACTTCAAGAAAGGGACACAGGGCTCTCGCAACGCTTTCTCTCTCGGACCGAATTTCTCTCTGACCAAGTGATTGTCTGTAATAGAACTTAGTGATATATACATAAGGTTTATTTTTATAATGGTGTCAAATGCCATGGTATGGAGCGAGAGGGAATGGGAAGCCGTCACCTCCTTCTGCGAAGCAGTAATGCTCGCGAAGGAGGAGGCGGGGCGAGTGAGGGAGTGGCAGTCTCTGCGCCCTCACGTCCCTAGCCGCCGCAGGAGGAGACGCCTCGGGCGTCGGGAGTCCATAGCGGACTCCCGGCCACCATAGGCGCGAGCAATGGGTAGCTCGCCGCCCGGTAAGGACCAAGCTCGGGTCGACGGCGCGCAGTGTTCCACGCGCGCCTCAAAGAGATGTCAGCAGCAGTGTAGGGGTCTACTAGGACCGATGCCTGCCGGGGTCGCGTGATTGTTCGAAAGAGATACCGTGACCCTGGCACATGGGCAACTGATGGAACACGGGTGGGTTTTAGTCAGTAAAAGTCTGACACGCCCTCCCGCTCCGCCCAGAGCGGGAGAAGTCATTTGATGATTTCCCATGCTGAAAAAAAAAAAAAAAAAAAAGGGTCGGGTATAAGTTCTTTGATTTTGTATCAGATACATTGTCAAAGAAATATCTTTGACAGTCCATCTGATTTGTAGTGGTGGACACCTGTGTAGGGAGCAAAGAGGCAGCAATATTTTTGTCAGAAAATCGATTATTCGAATCATGATAAATCGGTTCACTAAAATCGAGGTTTAAATAGATTGTTTACTAAATTGATATTTAATTTTACCTTTTTTAACTGTGTTGTATTAATAATAAGTATAGATTTATTAGTAGCTATGTAAAAGTGAGGTTTTCACTTTTAATAGTATGTTTTTTTTGTTTTAGTGCCTAATATCAGTTCTGTTTCTGATGTAAGATAATTGATTGAAAATATGGTTCTACAGTTGACTTGTTTCATCATAATCATCATAGACAGCCTACTGTTCCTCCAGTTGGAACACAGACATATTTTCGGTGAGAGAGAATGGGCCGTAATTTACCACGAGAGCCCAGTACGGTTTGGTATAAGTATGTATGTCACACGTCTTTGATTATTGGTTTTAGGATATACCGGTTTCCACACGATATATTCCTTGTGGTGATCAAATAATTTACACAAACTAAAGCGCTTGTCTGGGTTCGAACTTACGACCTACAACTCGGAGTTTGTTACCACAGTCACCACCATTGCTGCTGCAGTACTGTTATTCAATATGAAACAACTGACTTCGATGTTAGCGTGTTAGGTTTGAGAAGCCACAAATAATCGATTTATCGATTGCATGTCGCCATTCATCATCCCTAGTTGCTCATGAGATCATGACGATTCATTGCAGTTCCCGATGAGTTCTTTATTTTTCTCATTTTCTTTACCTTTTAGACCCGTGAATCTTTTTTGTCTGTGAACTATAGACTACAACGATTGCAAAAATAAAACAATATTTGTTGCACATTGATTGTTACACCTAGGCAGGCACCCTTAAGCCCACTGGTCATGTCCTTTTTCAAACATATGATGGATTAGTAATATCCTACAAAATGATTTAGATTTTGATTAACAGTGGAAGTATCCAATTAGGGTGGAGGAGAACGATTATTGCCATCAAACTGCAGATATTATGCCTGTTGTATTAAAGTATATCTATACAAATAAATAAAACTGAAGTGTCTGTTTGTAATTTCAAATTAACAGCTTTTCACTAAATACATAATTATGAAAGTTAATAAGGAACTTACAACAAAAAAAAAATTTTTTTAAACTTTTCTCTGTCTTCTGTTTGTTCCGGCTAATCTCTGAAATGGCTAGACCAATTTTGACGGGACTTTTTGGCAGGTAGCTGATGTAATAAGGAGTAACTTAGGCTACTTTTATTTTAGAAAAGTACCCTATATTCCGACACCCACGCGGGCGAAGCTGCGGGCAAAAGCTATATTCTTATAAAACATTTAATCTAAACATGATAAATGATTTTATTTCTGTATAAGTAGGTTTATACAAACAATTTTAGACGACAATCTTATTTATAAAACTAATTGAGGTCGACGTTTCCTATCTGACTACTCTGATGATACATTTTCACATTCGTACAAATCGCGAGGCAAATGGCGAGGCGAGTAACGAATACGCTTATGTAAACACTGCGCACGCTATTCGCCTCGTGCCTCGCCTCGCGATTCTAGCATTCGCGTTGAGAGCGGTTTTTCGGATGCGAAGCAAAGGGCACGAATGGCGAACACGAACTTACTGTTTACACGTTCGCTTGCATTCAGTTGACAAGCTATCGCCCGACTCGACAGGACGAGTAGACGCAACTATTTCCACGTCCTCCATGTTCGTGTGCGATTGACAAAATAATTCACCCTACGACTGTGCGAACAGTAAGTTCGCGACGGCACTCGATTACGAATGTGTTGTCGAAAGTTCGTCGAGAGACAAGGCAAATGGCAAACACGATTGTGTAAATGTAGGGTGAGAAGAAAGGTCGAAACAAACTAAATATATAATCTTGGCCAAATCATGTGAAGACCATACGGATTGGTGTCTGAAATCGTCTTTTGACGGATGAACCACAAAGATTGAGTGGACTTGTCCAATCAGTGCACACAATTATCATGTAGTTCAACTCAAAACTTAAATAACTCAACGATTTGACGAACAATGGTGCCGATTCCCTTGTTCACAAACTAAACTAAATTTAAGTTAAGTGCATCTTTTTCTTTCTATTTCGTTAAGGAAAGGACAGAAGATAAATTTTAGTTTAGTCCTGTCAAATTAATCAGCGCTTGACGTAAATTGACGTAATTTTAGTAGGCAAGTTTTTAATCACGTCTAAACTTGTATTGAGTAGTGACAGGCGCTGATTAATTTGACAGGACTAAACTAAAATTTTTCTTTTGTCCACTTCTTAATGAAATACAAAGAAAAAGATGCACTGAACTTATATTTAGTTTAGTTTGTGAACAAGGAAATCGGTACCAATATCAAAGAAAGGACATTTGTGTAGCCATAAGCGATGTTTAAGTCAAGAATGACGCAAATCCGAGGCTAAAAAAACAACCATTAGTTTTAGTCGTATAATATTATGCATATATATTAGTATCACAGCGTATTCTAAACTTATAGAATTAAAAACCCTTATTGCATAATTTTCATATTAAGTATACTAACAATTCTCTAATAAATCTAACATTTTGGTCCTTGTGTTCCAGTAATATAACTGAGAGCGACGTTCAATTATCCTTTAATTTTCTGTGTACATGAAGATTCCAAGTACGATATAGTTTCCATATGTTGTAAGCAAGAAATGAGAATACTAGAACCAATCCAAGAGCAATTAGGGAAAGAGTCAATACTAGTTCTAATTCTAGGTACTCTGCCCACGACATGTTGGCGGCGGGCGCGCGCAGATGTCTTGCACCGCCATGACGCAGCACGTGCTCCGTCCACCATACGGCGCGCTTCAGTGGTTGTATCGGCTGGTCACGCATCAAGCTTCCAAGTTTAATGATATTCTGACGATAACTGCAAATCGTGAATAAGCAATAAGTCTATCGTATTTTTTATAAATATTGTAATGTAGACACGGATTTTGATTTGTCTACTGACATAAAGATTAAATTAATTTACTGATTTAGAATTGTCAATACTCCTCATGTCTAGCACTCCAATTAATTACGTTTCGGTTGTCATGACGATGACATGACACACACGTGACGATAACATGACGATGACATGACGCAATAGCTGTGTTTAAATAATACTACTCGATATCAAAAGTCATTATCATTGTCACGCAACACAAACAATGAGTAGAATTCATATCTATATCATGACCTTTCTAAATTTCGTACTTTCTGAGTTCACCTCGCACGTTACTGACATCGGTCAACGATAAAATTTTGGGTCGTTGACATCAAGATTTTTTGCTTTCAGATGTAAGTTTCAAATCGCCAACCCGTCTCAGCACAGTGATTTAATACTCTCTTCTCTGTGTGAGAAGAGATATTTGCCTTATACCGAGAAGTTCAGAAGCACCTAATTTTAATATATACCTCGTCAAACACGAACAATCCTACATAAATATTTTTCAACCAAATCATGTGACAAAGTTGTAACATTGGGTTTGTTGCCATGGTTGCTGTTTTGTTGCGGCCGGTTTATTATTTTGAAATTTTTCTCCAAAAGAACCTATTCAATTATTTGTAGAGTAATAGAAACCATAGCTATCTATCTATACCGTACGTATTTATTCGTACGACACATGTAAGAATTTAATGATATTTAGATTGGAAGACAAATAATCAGAATTATTAGAGATTCCAAAGACTTACCTTTTATCACCAATAACAGTATTAATGGTATTCTTAAAATCTTCCTCGGTCATGGTAAGCAAATCAAGTTGCTTTCCAATACCATGATGCTTATACTTTTCACTATTGTACCATTGATCGCCCAGCATTGGTATACCGATCAGAGGTACTCCTGCTGTGATAGCCTCGTCTGTTGATTGCAGACCTCCTTGTGTTATGAATACTTTGATCTTTGGATGCCCTGAAAGAACATGTTTATTTAGTCCGTCCGTAAATATGTAGATTTGAAACTAATTAGTATTTTTTTTCTGTCACCGATTGAGTATGAAAAGTACAAAGGCTTGTAAAATTGTATAACTTACTTAAAAGATCCGACTGTGGCAGCCATTTGGATATCCTGATGTTCTTAGAGCGACCAGGTAGTTCATCTTTGTCCCACTTCCACAGCACATCATAAGGCAATTGAGAGAATACTTTAGCCATCAATTGTACCCTTTCTGGAGGAAGCAATGAAGGTTGGACATTTGTACCAAAGCTAATGTAGATCACGCCATTCTTTGAGGAATCCATATATGATTTGAGTTCCTGTAATTTTACGTTTACATTATAATTTTGACTCTCATACTCCTTGTATCACAATGGAAACCGAACTAACTCTACGCTGAAACTATATGAAATTACATTCTGAAAACTGTTACGGCTGATTTACAGAGCATTTTAAACTATTACTGTATCATACGTTCGTTAAAAAGAAACATAAGATGAGAACGACGGCGACGCCGTTGGGCCCATCTTCCGAACCTATCCGAACCGTTAAAATCCCATAAGGCCAAATCTAGTTTTTAAAAACGTTTTAAATCTTCACGTAATTTCCTTAAAAACCGGTCAAACATGCAGTCGCTGTATGTAAAATACAGGTATTTAGGTACTTCTGGTTAGACTGGAAGACGATCCCAATATAGTTAAGAAATGACTGATAATGCAAAAGGGTAGTGAGAGAATATTTGAAAGACTGAAGCTAAGATTAAATAAGATTATAAGATTAATATGAACGTATGTCCCTCTTAAATTCGGATTATATTTGTTTAATTTAAATTTAGAAAATCATGGTTCTACTCGAGTCTAGAACAGTGAAAGTAAAAATAGATCACTTTAATGTCAAGCTAAGCAACAACCAATGTAGGTATAATTTGAAATGAAAATAAATGGTTTGACTTTGAACGAAACATAAATAATAATAATAATAAATAATAATAAATTTTTATTCAAAAGTAAAAGTTGGTAAATAACAGTATAAATCTAACATTCTAACATAGGAAGCTAACAATTTATTCCTAACCTTGAGAATCAATGTATGAATACTCTGAAGACGTATAGAAAATTATGTGTCGTACGGGCTATTATTATTACAATAACAGTACTTATTGCATCGTTACTATGCTCGCCCTGAGTTTGTATAGAATTTTTCCACAGTGCTGTGATACTTATGTATTGTCGCACCTAAAGTTCATGGAAATAGGCAACAATATAAATCTTAACCTTATGGAAATAGGCAATATATATATATATTACATATCCTAAATGAAATCTACAGTGTGAATTGAAAATCGTAACTGACTGTGTCTATACTATATATACTATATAATATTATAAAGCTGAAGAGTTTGTTTGATTGAACGCGCTAATCTCAAGAACTACTAGTTCGAATTGAAAAAATCTTTTTGTGTTGAGTAGTCTATTTATCGAGAAAGGCTATACGTTATATAACATCACGATACGACTAAGAGGGCGGAGCAGTAATGAAAAATGTTGCACAAACGGGGAAAATCGCACAGGTAGGCGATTCGACGCGACGGGAAGGGTCGGGGGAACAAGAAATTTAATGCGGATGAAGTCGCGGGCAGAAGCTAGTCAGTCATAGAGTTAGAGTTATTCAATACAGTGCACGTATAAACATAATAGGCCCACTTTTAGTACACAGACCTTCTTTCTATGAAAGGGAGAGAGGGTGAGAGAGATGACTTCGAGTTTTATTTCTAGGACATACAAGTTTCCCGTTGATGTTTCCTTCACTGTTTTGAGAGCAGTGGTGATTAAATATGAAATTTATACATTAATATTTATTATAAAAATATATTTATTCCTGGGTTTGATCCTTCGACCTATCTACATACTCGTAAGTCACGACCGTTTCTACTACGTTACCACTGCTCAACATGATTGAGTAAGTGAGAGATAATTACTAGAAAAATATTAAAACATTACCAATGGCAATTCTTTTACTGGTTTCTGATGCAATCCACCCATATAAATAACACTAGGAGGCACTGGACGATTTCCTTCCCAAATCGGATGAGTATTCAAAAACAGCATTTCAACTTTATTTTTTAACTCACTTATGCTTGGAATATTTGGCCCAAATAATCTTTTGCCAATAACATTTTCTACTTCTTCAATATCCTGCATGACTTTTGACATTCTATGATAGTTCCACAATTCCATTATTTTTTCCCATTTTGTCAAATTGTACAAGCGCTGATGAAAAGCATCTGGGTATAATAAAGGATGCCCGGCTGATCCAATAGCTTCCACATTGTTGTGCAAGGGACCGAAAGAAGACACTTGGATTACCGGCGCCTTAAAAACGTGTGACAAAAGCAACGCGGGTCTTGCACAAGCTTCTAAAAGTAACAAATCATACTTTTCTTCTTTGATCAATTTTTGCACTTCATCTACTTTCAACTGCAGTTCAACGAGATCAGCAATCATACGGAATGCTAATCGCATTTGTATGACCAAATCATTATCGCCTGTAGAAGTTACTTCGTATAGTTTTCTCCATATTTCGTAAGAAAAATCGTGATTGTCGATTTCTGTCAGATTCACAGGTGTTTCTCCTTTTGGAAACGCAGGATCTGTTGTGATGACTGTAACTTCATGCCCTTGTCTTGCAAGTTCTTGAGTTAGAGGACGAAATACAACTTGATGACTGATAGATGGAATTGGAAAATATGCCAGTATTCTTGCTGCATCATTAGAAGTAATTGATACCGCTAATAATACCAAGGCTATCTTAGCAGACATTATTCTACAGTATTTCAGATCGCTACTATGAGAGATACATGAATGCGTTTCCTTATATACCCAGTCATTACATAAAAATAAATGATTAGATGACACAAGCTGTAACCGTGACTTTGCCGTGAATTGTTTTGTCTTCGTATTTGTATCAACAAGAACGTGTGTAATAATGAACAAGATAAGAATTTTGTTGAGTCACTTTGTAGTTTTGTTGTGTTTTATTAATATTATATTTATCTAGTAATTTATTTCTACGAGGTGGTCTTCTTCTTAGCGTGTCATGTAAGTAAATATACAGTTTTAAATTAGTTTCGCCCATAATTCAGAAAAGTGTATGCTGTTTGCGGACGCAGCCAGTAGGTCCTCACGTGTGCAGGTGGTAGAAATCGTGTTCGAAGTGGTAAAAATCTAAAGTTCTAACTTTATTCTAGGCTAAAAAGGAAGGAACTTCGTAATAACAATTATATTCCGTGTCCGCGCTCCCAAAACGGCTCCCAAAAGGAAAACATTATGAGGCAATAAAAAATTCTAATTCATGACATCTATTGACCCACACTTGGCTCAAATGGTAGAGTATAGCTCACTTTCTCTCGAAGAGAGGAAGCTGTTGTTCCAGCAGTGGGAAAATCATAGGCTGATTATGCAAGCATAATTAAGGGGAATTTGACAAGAATATAAATCTTCTATAATTTAGAAAATCATGGAGTATTAAATAAATAAATATTACTTTATGCATTTAAAATTGAGTTTTATTGCCTTGAAAAAGATCGAATTTTCATTGTTTCAATCGACGATGGGTATGGCAAAATACATATATAACTCAAAAAAAAAATCATTTGTAAACTTACTGAAGTTTATTCAGGAGTCAATTATGGACACTAGTTTCAGGAATTGCATTTATTCTTTTACATCTTGTACATTTTTAACACGCTTTTAGTAACTTCACCTGTATGTTTGTTTGTAACCGACTCATTTGGACTTGATTTTGACCCACTTCAAACAGTCAAATTTCTTTTAAACTTTGTGGACTTATCGAAAACCAATGACAATACAATCCTTTCATAAATTTGTGCCTTTATCTTCTCCAGGATTACTAGGAAAACAAAAAACCTATTTTCTACGCTGACATACGTCACAAAATGCTAAACAGCTTAAAAAATAGAAAATAAATAATAGTTTAAAAACATTTATTTATGGCCACGCATAATTTTTAAGTCACTAGTCTCATTTTGTTTCTTTTTTATCGGAAAACCTATCCAAGTTGGTCCCATTTAAAATTTAAAAACGTAGTCAACCAAAGATCCCGGAAAATGGGGGATCATTTTAAAACTCGTTTGTAAAATAATGAAACATTTGTGTACCTATTTTAAGGGATTGGAAACATAGTCGTAGTCCATATCTTGGGGCAACATTTAATCTTTATTTTATTTAAATGTCCAGTAAGTCAAAAATTTGTGTTTTAGATGGATATTGGTATTATGTTCGATGTTGGTGCTAAAGTATTATATTTTAAATTTAGACATCATAATCCAGTTCTATTTAAACAAATTAAAAAATAATTTAATATATTAAGATTTAATATCCGTTCGTCTGTTACCATCGATGTTGGAATATAGGCATACCAATAGTTAGGAAGGCCAATCCGATGGGTACGTTCCTTTAGGATAAGCCGTGTACAAGAGCTAGGCAAACGTTACTCTCGTTTATGTCTGTCTGTTACCTCTTTCAGGTGAGAAGGAAATTTCATCACAATCGTTTGAGTGCTGTAAGAACAGCACTGAAACGATTATGATGAAATTTGACAGATATATACCTAACATAAACAGATAAAACTAGAACCTGGAGATCATGGACTACTTTTCAGATAGCTAAATGGCTATAGAGCCATTGGCTCATACAACTATCAGCACAAACCATGTATGTTATATACAATCTAATAAAATCATAGGGAAAATTACAGTAGTCACGCTTGCAATCACGCAACCACCATAGACGCTCAACCCAGTACGCCTGTGAATTGCGATGACAAATAGTATTGAGTAAAGTTTCTAATAAAGAATAAAATTCCATATACCCACGTGTGGGTATTGCTATTGAAAATAAATGGAACAATTTTTTTTTTTCTGCATACCATCAATAAGCGAAAGTAATCCTATAATCAATCAGCTGTTTTAGTATATTTTCATGGAACTTAGATATTTTATGTGAATTTCTAAAACTATAACAGTCGTATTGTTGCCTTAATGTACATTATAACAGTGTCATTTAAAGTTTTGAACAAAGTTCGAATGATGAAAAAATCATTTATATTGTTTTATTAGTTTTCGATATCCATACCCATCACGTGGGTGAAATATTGACATAATTTGATTTGACCCTGTATACCTAATAGCTTATGAACATCGTGGATTTAAACCCAAGCAGACATTTAACTTTATGTGAATTATTTCATCACCACTGCTCCCAGAACGGTGAAAGAAAACATCGTGAAAACATCACTCAAAACAATCTAAGCTAAAAAAAGAACACAGTCACAAAAGTAAAGCCTAAATGTACATGCCATACATCGACAACTTCGCCAATCATGGTTAAATACTTGATATCATTATCATTCTCGGATATAACAATATTATTTGCAAAGGATAAATTGGTTCCTAAGGGACATACTAGAGAATGGGCAACAGCGTTCTCTATGCATTTTACCACCAATCTGCGATCGCCAACCCTGCTAAGCATAGCGATTATGGCAACCCCTCCAAATTGGGGGAGGCCTATGACCAGCAGTGGACGTTTATCGGCGGAAATGATGATGATAATGAAGTTAGTCCCAATTCACTTACAATAAGCCAGAGAAGCTTCTTAAAAGCTTGTACCAATAAACAGCTAGGCTACGTAATATCGAAGCAAAGATGATGAGTCTTTACTGATATTGGTAATAACTACACAATAATTTCTGTGTAATAAGCAGTGATCGGAGTCGGTAGATTGAAATGGGATCAATGAACTGGCACGTATATATTAGTATGATTATGCCTCCGGGATTCCGAGATTTTGAAATTAATTTCAAATATTGTAATGTGTAGAATAAAGAATGCATCAATATGACTAAGAATTGTTTAACCCTTTTGCTGTCTTTTTAATAGTGTATAGATGATCGGCCTTCTACAGTAAGAAAAAAACAATTTTAAATGTTTATCTATCGCATTCTAAAAATTTCTAATGTAGTACCTAGTTTAAAAATACTTACTTTCACAATATTTGATTGAATCCCGTTAATACCAAAATAAAATCCCGGAAAAAAGGTTTATCCATGTTGTGATTTCTATGACTATTCATGATGCGAGTACGTAAAATCATTCTCGATTGTTATCAATGGTAACAGACATTATTGATGTCTGCGATGTTATATTTATTACGGAGCGTTTATTGTAGACGAGGGTAATAACATAAGTGTCTGCCCACCTCACTATGACGTACCTTTAGGCGTTCGAATGACATGATGGCAACGCACTGTTACGGGGTAGGTCCAAAGTCACTTTTTTAAAAAAGACTATTTTGAAACCCTTAAAGAAACTTTTATTGAAAATTAATATGTTTAACAATAATTCGATTTTAATGTGTCCGCCACGAAGTTCAGAGTATGACTGCCGGAAACCAACGTGTCACAAAATGCGACAACTGTGGGAAACGTTACATGATGCCTACGTGTCAAAAAGTGCAACCATTGTGGGAAACATCGCATGACGCTTATGAGGCGTCAGCGTTTATATTTTATATGCTTAGGGCTGTCTAACAATTTATAACAACCCCCCCGATAAGATTGATCATCACGGTTAAGAGTGATGAGAAATCTAAGATGAAACTTTGAACTTCGTTTTGGTTACAAACTAGGATTCAAGTAGGTATAAGAAGTATCTTAAATGTAACTATTAGTAAACTTAGGTTTAAACTAGAATTAGACATAAGAAATAGTATTAATACAATTATCATCATTTAACCGAGACGTTAACTATTTTATAACAATAAGAATTACAATTGATAGGGTCGTCGGGAAACTAAGTCATAACATTACGTCTTAGTGGAGTTGGCAAAGATTTACATGATCCTTGAACATCTTCGTCAGAAGATTCGGTAAATCGATTATTTACTGACTGAACAGACTGAACTGTTTGTTTCTTTTTAGTGTAACACTGATTAAACACTTGGATACAATATCGAGGTTTTGTTGAACAAAATAACTTCTTAGATTTGTACAAAAGATAAATGAGGACAATGGTAGAGATAATGTATGTCAACGAAAGGTAGTGAGTACTATATTTATGTAGATGAGATGGTTGTTCAATCTTATTTAGTTCCTTTTCAAACTCATTTAAATGCACACTTGCTTGTAACAGAGAATCAAAGTCGTTAACATTGGATAACTTTACAAAAGGGAGATGTCGTACTGTTTTATTTATTCTCTGATTGTCGCAGCAATCGTCTTCAATAATATTAAAATTAGATATATGATTAGTAACATTAGACATAACATAGTCATTAGGAGTAAACTTTAGAGTTTTAAAGAAAGCTACACAATATTTTGGCAAAGCCAACATGCCTGTGCCGAAGAAGATCTCATCATAATTGCTAGGATCATTTTCACATGTAATATGAGCCTTTCCGGGCTCTGATTGTACAAACAACCATTTATTGTTGTTTAACTTGAAAAATACATCGATTGAGCCATGTAACAGTTTAGTATTACAGGAGTCTGGCAATGAACTTATAGCTTCGGTTAAGATTATTGTTTCACAAGTTGGATTTGCAATTGTAGAGTACACATTTCCTAAAGAACACACATAACACTCATTATGAATCACTTGACACTTATCCACTGACTCTAATAGTGAATAGAACATACGATCTATTGTTACAGCCACATAAGGTTTATTTGGAGCAATGAGTATATAAGTATCAGGTTTGTTAACATCGTAAGGAGCTGGAAGAGGAACATTATGGTAAAGGTTGTATATCTGTGGAAGGACGAGCGGAATTTTAGTTATAATGATAATCTTATTAAGATGATAATAACAAATTAAATCAGATATGTCAATAATAACATGTATGTTTTCTAAAGATAAACTTGTAGGAAGTTCGCAGTGTTTAGGTAGCTTATCTTTATGTAGGTCTAGTTCTTGGAATAACTGATAGGGACTGAGAACAGCTGGATGAAGAATGTTGAGCTTGCTAAATAAGATAGCGTTGTTGACGTCATCAATGTCAAAGGACAAGGCTATGGTAATACTTTCCAAGGAGTTCATTAGCATTATTAAATTATTTTTTATTTCTAACTTATCACTTGAATTCGATAATTGTTCAAATGCTATGCGAATAGTATTTAAATTTTGATTTAGTTGGTTTTGATTTCTGTTTACTTTTGACATTGTGTTATTGAAGGTTGAAATAGTAGATTGAATAACGTGAATATTATCTTTCATTAAATGAGTCAGCTGGTTTTCGTCCGTTTGTACTTTAGTGATAGCATCCGAGAACTTTAAAGCATCGTCAGAGTCTAAAGTTCCGAAGATTGTTTTTAAAAGAGAGCCGCCAGCGTCAATGAGTCCTCGTTTAAAACGGTTTGGTTTTTGATCTTGAACTAGGTAAGATATTGACAGGAACTTACGAACATTATTAAGATGTTGATTTTGTAACGGCGATAGTAAATTAGTACATTCTAGTTGGACTTTACTAGAAGAGCTAGTAACACAGAAATTGCTGACTTCTTTGATTAGAGCTTCGACTTTATCTAAATGTGGCTTTATATGGCTAATGTCTAAGTAGGTTACGACATTCCAATGATCGTTTGTGAACTTAACGTTCAATAGTTGATCAAAGTATAGACCTGGACTACCTACGATTGGAGTAACGAATTTGTAGCTCGAAGACGGCTGAAGTACTAACCTGAAATAGAAAAGATAAAGCTAGTCATCTGTTGCGATTTTAATTTCGTCGTAATGATGACGAACATGTTTTCGATTAATTAAAAGTGTGACTGTATGGTTACCATTGATCTTGACTATTTTGAAAGGCCCTTTCCATATAGGTGACATCGCCTTGTTTTGTTTATGATGACACCGTAAGTATACCATATCACCTATTTTATACGTCACGGGTTTAGCATGAACATCGAAACGTTGTTTGGATTTTTCTTTAGATGATTCTATATTCTGCAAGGCTTTTTGTCTACTATAAAATAATCTATGATTAAGAGCACGAATATAGTCTGTATAGGTGTTTAGGTCTAAGGTGTCAGTACTTTGAGGCATGTAAGGCTTGAATCCGAACAATAATTCCATCGGTTGGAAGCCGGTAGTTGAATGTACATTAGTGTTGTACGCTATCATAGCAGTTTGTAAGTATAAGCTCCAGGTATGTTGGTTATCTTCGATGTATGATCGTAAGTACTCTTTTAAAGTCGCATGGCTTCTTTCGAGAGCGCCACACGTTTGTGGATGATAAGGAGAGGCGAAGATATGTTTAATACCGAATAATCTCTCTAATTGTTTTAAAACATCGGATGTAAAATTGGTTCCTTGATCGGTTACGATCATTCTAGGGATACCTAGATGAGAAATGAAAAGTACAAAGTTTTGAGCAGTTTCTTCTGCGGAACATGTTGACATTGCATACGCTTGCGAATACTTAGTTAAGTCGTCTTGCAACGTAAGTATAAACTTATACCCATAATCGTGAGTTTCTGGTAATGGTCCTACTACGTCTAAGAATACTTTTTCCATGGGTTTTGTGGCTGTAGATGTGATTATCATAGGTGCGCGATTTGTTTGACGTAGTGGTTTGTTGATTTGGCAGGACTTACAACTCTTGACATAGTTTTCTATGTCTTGACGCATGTTTTTCCACCAATAGAGTGTTTTTAACCTATCGTACATGCGAGAAATACCCGGATGTCCTGCCGAAGGTGAGTCATGGTTATCTTTTAATATACGGGGAACCTCCGCGGGAGTAGGAAATAGTATGTTATTGTGATAGACATGAACTTTGACACCCGTGTTATGGAATAAAAATCCTATAATATTGTACAATTTGGTAAACGATAACTTCGTGAATGGGTCTTGGAAATCGGAAATAGCAAATTCCTTTTCTTCGGAATACCACGCGGTTATCATTTCTCGATAGTCTCTTAACATATTAAAAATATCTTTATAACTCATTTCGTCATAATGATGGACACGTAAGAATAGGTGTGTGAAAACGTGTTTTTCATTAGACGTACTTTGAAACGTGTATAGTTCTCTTTCTAAAGTACGTATATCAGGTAAGTCTTCATCAATCTTAGAAAGCTGTAGAATTTCAGAGCAGTACGGAATTGAGTCGTCTAAATCGATAGCAGAAGGATACGTAATCATTTTACATTTCGTTTTAAGTAACGAATCGTTATGTTCCTCTATAACAGTGTCATAGGAATTATTACGTTGTTGACTAACTTGTAAATATTTTTCATAAGTTTCAGAAGTAGTAGAGACATTAGGATCAATGGTTAGTATTGGGTTACGAGACAGGGAATCGGCGTTACAGTTCATCTTGCCCTTTTTATAAACTATTTCGTAGTCAAATTCTTCTAACTTTAAGCGCCAGCGAATTAATTTCGAACTAGGGTCTTTGCAATTGAATAACCACTGTAGTGGTTTGTGGTCAGTGACTACGATGAACTTGTTACCGTATAAATAAGGTCTAAAGACTTTCGTACCGAAAATGATAGCTAAACATTCCTTTTCAGTAGTAGAATAGTTTCCTTCCGCTTTGTTAAGAGTTCTAGAAGCATATGAGACTGGTAGGTCTTGACCAGTTTTCCCTTGAGATAAAATTGCAGAGACAGCGAAATTAGACGCGTCGGTCGTTAGCACGAAGGGCTTAGAGAAGTCGGGATATTGAAGAATAGGAGCGGTCGTTATTTTATGTTTTAACTCATCAAAGGATTTCTGTTGTTCTGGGGACCAAACGAAATTTGCATTTTTCTTAAGAAGACCTGTGAGGGGTTTCGTGATATGGGAAAAGTTTTCTATGAACCGGCGGTAATACCCAACTAACCCGAGGAACGATTTAATGTCACGAGGCGATTTAGGAATTGGAAAATTTTGAACACAAACAATCTTTTTTGGATCGGGCTTCACGCCTTGATCTGTTATTATATGTCCTAGATATTGTACTTCCTTTCTTAAGAACTCACATTTGGCAGGCTGTATTTTTAATCTATGTTCGCGTAACTTACTGAAAACTAATTCCAAATTTCTGCAATGTGATTCGAGGTCATGCCCAAATAGTACGATATCATCCATATACGTAAAGCAGTGAGTCCCTTGAAGGCCACTGAGGACAATATTCATAAGTCTCTGGAAAGTAGAGGGTGCATTACGGAGTCCGAAGGGCATTCTATTAAATTCATAATGACCGGATGGGACATTAAACGCAGTTTTTTCTGTGTCTTTGACCTTGACCTGATGGAATGAAGATACGAGGTCAAGTGTGGTAAAATATTTGCTATGCCCTAACTGATCTAGGATGTCGGAGATATTTGGAATTGGGTACGCATCGCCAATTGTGACTTCGTTTAATTTCCGGTAATCGATAACGATACGCCATTTGGGCTTACCGGATGCGTCTTGCTTTTTGGGGACAACCCATATTGGTGCTGACCACGGGGATATGGAAGGTCGAATAATGTCTTGGTCTAGCATTTCTTTAATTTGCCTATTCACTTCTTCCTTATGACATTCTGGAAACCTGTAGCTTTTAACTGCAATCGGAGTTTCAGAACTTACACGGATTTCATGTTCTATAGTATTAGTGTGTGTAAGTTTGTCTCCTTCTAAATAGAATACGTCCTGGAACTTAGAACATATGTACCGTAAGCGATCTTCTTCTTCCGAATTAAGGTGATCGCATCGTATCATGTTTTGGACTTTAGAATTGCGGTCAGATGTATACGGGTATGGTGAATTAGGATAGGACGTAGTTGTATCGGTTGTATTAAGAGAAACAGTGTTTTTATTAGGCTCCATTATCTGTGAGATAGGTTCTAACGTTACTCGAGGGTTTTTTAAGATTATTTCTTCATCTGATGTGTTAAGCACTGAAATAGTAGTTTGATTATTAGAATCAACACGGACTAAACACCTGGAAATATATAAACGAGGGTATTTCTGTAGTTTGACGTCTAGTAATAGTCCTTCTTGGATTTCGGGATTTGTTACATTGCAACGAATAAACATTTCGCTTCTAGGAGGAATAATCTTTACAATTGGAGATGTTTTTAAATTGAAATATTAATTTAGAATCACTATAACTTACTAGAGATTTATACCACTCTAGAAAGTTTGAACCTAGGATCCCGTCGTACTCCAAATTAATTTCACCTACGATATGGAAATAATACGGAACTTTAATTCCATTTTCCAGTTCCAAAGATAGCATAAACTTGCCTTTAGTTTCAGAGAACGAGTCTATATCGTTAATACCCTTGAATTTTAAAATATCTTTTTCAACTTTAGGTAATTCGGGTAGGCATTGTTCCTTAATGATGCAAATGGAGCTACCAGAGTCAACTAAAAGACGAATAGGTTCTTTCGTATGTGAAGTTTTTACTACAATGTACGGTAAAGAAGAACTTGAATTGGGAAAAACATCATAGACAGTGGAAAACCCAAGTGGATCTTGGATAAAACTATCTGTTATTCCTTTGGGAGGACTAATATTTTCCATTAAATTGGTCATTGATTTTGCAGAGCTAGTAGGGATTGAGTCATTGATTATTCTGGAGCTAGTAGTTGATTTGGTAAATGATTTAGTAAGGAAAGAGTCATTATTAATTCTAGAATTAGTATTTGATTTAGTAAATGATTTAGTAGAATTAGTAAGGATAGAGTCATTATTTATTCTAGAATTAATATTCGATTTAGTAAATGATTTAGTAGAATTAGTAAGGATAGAGTCATTATTTTTGGACTTAGTAATATGTTTGGATTTAGAAATTGAATTAGTTATTGGGGAATTGCGATCACTAGCGACTTCAGAATTAGTAGCATAATTTTGAGAAATAGAATTGGATTTAGAAATTGAAGCCCCTAAGAAAACATTCCCACAGTTAGTGCCTATGGTAACAGAATTACGTCGACACCGGCTCGTAATCCGATCATTTAGTTTAAATCATCGTCGGCAGGTGTTGAAACCTGGTTAGCTTCTACGTATTTTTGTTCACTTATTATGTTCCCAGGATTCCCGCGGTCGAAGCGAGAATTGTTGAATTGTCTTTTGCGACATTGCGAAATATCATGCCCGATATTTTTGCAATATCGGCATGTTAACGGTTGGGAACCAGAAGTTGCGGGTTTTTGTGAGTAATTTGTTTGTTTTGATTTAGATGGAGATAGAGCCTTATTTTGATTATTTTTAAACCTACATTCGAACTCAGAGTGACCTACCTTATGACAAACCTTGCATGATGATCTAATTGAGAAATTGTAGATTTTCTCCTCTTCTGTAGCGAAACCTATAGCAGCGTTTAGATTTCGGGGGTCTCGACAGCGAACAATAGTGCTTAGTCTAGGGTGAAGTCCCAGACAGAAAGTATATAGAGCTAGATCTTCTGTCATAGCAATGCGACCCGGAAGTTCCTTTTTTAAGGAATCCGAATTGTGGATTTCGGACTGCAGATCTGTTAAACAGGTTTCAATCCTCAAGGCGTATTGTGCGACAGTTTCGTTAGGCAATTGCTTGCATGACTGTAGCTCTAGTAAAAGATGATTGTAATGTTTTCTTTCGCCAAAATTCTGCCTTAAGAATGTTCGTAAGTCGTCAAAGCAGTCAAATATCTTATTCGAACAAGCTACCTGTGCCTTTCCTTGTAACTTTGATATGATATACTTAAGCAATAAGGATTTTTGACCCTCAGATGCTAGGTCAAGAGCGTTTTGGCAGTTTGTTAAAAATGCTGACAAGGTTTCTCGTTCCCCTTGATATGGGTTTATAAAGTTACATAGGACTTGTATCGGGAATGGCTCGGAGATAGTAGGAGTTAGTTGTTTTTTATCACTTGAGGTAGACATTATAATGGGTGTTTCAATTGTAACACTTAGCTCAAAGATTTAGGGGATTTGGGAAAACAAGGAGACCTATGTGGCAACAACAAAAAAATGAATGTTCTACTCACAGCAAGGTGACGGCTTGGTAAACAGAAGGCATAACGCAGACCTCGGTGAGTAGCGCGCTCAACAGCGGCGCAGACGTGCAGCAGCAGCAGCAGCAGCAGCAGCAGCTAGCAGCAGTTGGACGATCCGTGGATGGCAACGAAGGGGTTGGCTTAACCTTAAGCTCACCCAGGTACACGACGAAAGGCTTAGTAGATTCGTTGGCTACTTTAACCAACTCGGAGGAATTCGGTGTGATCGCGACTGGATACAGCGGTAATGACGTGGTTTAGACGACGCACTGATACACACACTGGGTAGAGTCAGTATAGAGTCATACTATGATAGAGACAGGATAGAGTCACTTTTGATGGAGATACGATAGAGTCACAGGATACGATTTTAAAACGATGTTGAAACGAACAGGTGGGCGGACACGAAACGCGATGAATTTGGTTTTATGTAGTTTTATAGATAGCCAGTAACGATATAACTGACTATCCCACTTCTGACACCACTGTTACGGGGTAGGTCCAAAGTCACTTTTTTAAAAAAGACTATTTTGAAACCCTTAAAGAAACTTTTATTGAAAATTAATATGTTTAACAATAATTCGATTTTAATGTGTCCGCCACGAAGTTCAGAGTATGACTGCCGGAAACCAACGTGTCACAAAATGCGACAACTGTGGGAAACGTTACATGATGCCTACGTGTCAAAAAGTGCAACCATTGTGGGAAACATCGCATGACGCTTATGAGGCGTCAGCGTTTATATTTTATATGCTTAGGGCTGTCTAACAATTTATAACTACGAACGACGTAAGAATGTTATGCTGGGATTTTGTCGTGCACTGGATTTTCGACTTAAGCTATCGAACGAAGGATTGAGAATCCAATAGAGTGCTTCCCAGCATCGCGAAAGAAAAACGTTGAACATCCACTTCTCCAAAGGGTAGGTCTGTAATACCAGTCAGATTTAATTGGAATATACTGATATTATTAGCAGTATTGCATTATTGTATAGTAGTATTACTTAAATTATTGCAAGGGGCTTGTATTTATGTATTTTCGTATTGAAGCCTAGGGTGCTAGAGCCTTTGAGCATTTCAGGATATTCGAACAACGTAGTGACTTTGAATAGAAAATTAATATTTCTGCAACAAGTGCAATGAGTATCCCATTGATAAAAATTGCTGAATTCTTCAAATGATATAAATTGTAGGCGAGAACGACTATTTCCAAATAAAAATCTTTAGAAAAAAATTCGCTTCAAGAATTTTTGTTTGTCGTGTTACAAGCGTTGCGATTCGGCAAAGGCATTTCTTGCACAAATGAAAAACATGCACTCCTCTCTACAACTGCTTATTGCATGGTAGCAATTTCTAAAACAAAGGCGTAATTGCGTAATACAAAACGGAAGAAATGGTTTTAACTTTGAGAGTTCAGCAACATTCATTGTGTTGTTGAGCAGGTGAATTTTTCAAACATATGATGGATTAGTAATATCCTACAAAATGATTTAGATTTTGATGAACAGTGGAAGTATCCAATTAGGGTGGAGGAGAACAATAATTGCCATCAAGCTACGGACAGTATGCCTGTTGTATTAAAGTATATCTATACAAATAAATAAAACTGAAGTGTCTGTTTGTAATTTCAAATTAACAGCTTTTCAATAAATGCATAATTATGAAAGTAAATAAGGTACTTACACCAAAAAAACATTTTTTTAAACTTTTGTCTGTCTTCTATTTGTTCCGGCTAATCTCTGAAATGGCTAGACCAATTTTGACGGGACTTTTTGGCAGGTAGCTGATGTAATAAGGAGTAACTTAGGCTACTTTTATTTTAGAAAAGTACCCTATATTCCGACACCCACGCGGGCGAAGCCGCGGGCAAAAGCTATGTTCTTATAAAACATTTAATCTGAACATGATAAATGATTTTATTTCTGTATAAGTAGGTTTATACAAACAATTTTAGACGACAATCTTATTTATAAAACTAATTGAGGTCGACGTTTCCTATCTGACTACTCTGATGATACATTTTCACATTCGTGCAAATGGCGAGGCGAGTAACGAATACGCTTATGTAAACACTGCGCACGCTATTCGCCTCGTGCCTCGCCTCGCGATTCGAGCATTCGCGTTGAGAGCGGTTTTTCGGATGCGAAGCAAAGGGCACGAATGGCGAACACGAACTTACTGTTTACACATTCGCTTGCATTCAGTTGACAAGCTAGCGCCCGACTCAACAGGACGAGTAGACGCAACTATTTCCACGTCCTCCATGTTCGTGTGCGAATGACAAAATAATTCACCCTAAGAATGTGTGAACAGTAAGTTCGCGACGGCACTCGATTACGAATGTGCTCTCGAATGTTTGTCGAGAGACAAGGCAAATGGCAAACACGATTGTGTAAATGTAGGGTGAGAAGAAAGGTCGAAACAAACTAAATATATAATCTTGGCCAAATCATGTGAAGACCATACGGATTGGTGTCTGAAATCGTCTTTTGACGGATGAACCACACAGATTGAGTGGACTTGTCCAATTAGTGCACACAATTATCATGTAGTTCAACTCAAAACTTAAATAACTCAACGATTTGACGAACAATGGTGCCGATTCCCTTGTTCACAAACTAAACTAAATTTAAGTTCAGTGCATCTTTTTCTTTCTATTTTGTTAAGGAAAGGACAGAAGATAAATTTTAGTTTAGTCCTGTCAAATTAATCAGCGCTTGACGTAAATTGACGTAATTTTAGTAGGCAAGTTTTTAATCACGTCTAAACTTGTATGGAGTAGTGACAGGCGCTGATTAATTTGACAGGACTAAACTAAAATTTTTCTTTTGTCCACTTCTTAATGAAATACAAAGAAAAAGATGCACTGAACTTAAATTTAGTTTAGTTTGTGAACAAGGGAATCGGTACCAATATCAAAGAAAGGACATTTGTGTAGCCATAAGCGATGTTTAAGTCAAGAATGACGCAAATCCGAGGCTAAAAAAACAACCATTAGTTTTAGTCGTATAATATTATGCATATATATTAGTATCACAGCATATTCTAAACTTATAGAATTAAAAACCCTTATTGCATAATTTTCATATTAAGTATACTAACAATTCTCTAATAAATCTAACATTTTGGTCCTTGTGTTCCAATAATATAACTGAGAGCGACGTTCAATTATCCTTTAATTTTCTGTGTACATGAAGATTCCAAGTACGATATAGTTTCCATATGTTGTAAGCAAGAAATGAGAATACAAGAACCAATCCAAGAGCAATTAGGGAAAGAGTCAATACTAGTTCTAATTCTAGGTACTCTGCCCACGACATGTTGGCGGCGGGCGCACGCAGATGTCTTGCACCGCCATGACGCAGCACGTGCTCCGTCCACCACACGGCGCGCTTCAGTGGTTGTATCGGCTGGTCACGCATCAAGCTTCCAAGTTTAATGATATTCTGACGATAACTGCAAATCGTGAATAAGCAATAAGTCTATCGTATTTTTATAAATATTGTAATGTAGACACGGATTTTGATTTGTCTACTGACATAAAGATTAAATTAATTTACTGATTTAGAATTGTCAATACGCCTCATGTCTAGCACTCCAATTAATTACGTTTCGATTGTCATGACGATGACATGACACTCACGTGATGATAACATGACGATGACATGACGCAATAGCTGTGTTTAAATAATACTACTCGATATCAAAAGTCATTATCATTGTTACGCAACACAAACAATGAGTAGTATTCATATCTTTATCATGACCTTTCTAAATTTCGTACTTTCTGAGTTCACCTCGCACGTTACTGACATCGGTCAACGATAAAATTTTGGGTCGTAGACATCAGGATGTTTTGCTTTCAGATGTAAGTTTCAAATCGCCAACCCGTCTCGGCACAGTGGTTTAATACTCTCTTCTCTGTGTGAGAAGAGGTATTTGCCTTATACCGAGAAGTTCAGAAGCACCTAATTTTAATATATACCCCGTCAAACACAAACAATCCGCCATCAATATTTTTCAACCAAATCTTGTGACAAAGTTGTAACATTGGGTTTGTTGCCATGGTTGCTGTTTTGTTGCGGCCGGTTTATTATTTTGACATTTTTCTCCAAAAGAAACTATTCAATTATTTGTAGAGTAATAGAAACCATAGCTATCTATCTATACCGTACGTATTTATTCGTACGACACATGTAAGAATTTAATTATATTTAGATTGGAAGACAAATAAACAGAATTATTAGAGATTCCAAAGACTTACCTTTTATCACCAATAACAGTATTAATAGTATTCTTAAAATCTTCCTCGGTCATGGTAAGCAGATCAAGTTGCTTTCCAATACCATGATGCTTATACTTTTCACTATTGTACCATTGATCGCCCAGCATTGGTATACCGATCAGAGGTACTCCTGCTGTGATAGCCTCGTCTGTTGATTGCAGACCTCCTTGTGTTACGAATACTTTGATCTTTGGATGCCCTGAAAGAACATGTTTATTTAGTCCGTCCGTAAATATGTAGATTTGAAACTAATTAGTATTTTTTTTCTGTCACCGGTTGAGTATGAAAAGTACAAAGGCTTGTAAAATTGTATCACTTACTTAAAAGATCCGACTGTGGCAGCCATTTGGATATCCTGATGTTCTTAGAGCGACCAGGTAGTTCATCTTTGTCCCACTTCCACAGCACATCATAAGGCAATTGAGAGAATACTTTAGCCATCAATTGTACCCTTTCTGGAGGAAGCAATGATGGTTGGACGTTTGTACCAAAGCTAATGTAGATCACGCCATTCTTTGAGGAATCCATATATGATTTGAGTTCCTGTAATTTTACGTTTACATTATAATTTTGACTCTCATACTCCTTGTATCACAATGGAAACCGAACTAACTCTACGCTGAAACTATATGAAATTACATTCTGAAAACTGTTACGGCTGATTTACAGAGCATTTTAAACTATTACTGTATCATACGTTCGTTAAAAAGAAACATAAGATGAGAACGACGGCGACGCCGTTGGGCCCATCTTCCGAACCTATCCGAACCGTTAAAATCCCATAAGGCCAAATCTAGTTTTTAAAAACGTTTTAAATCTTCACGTAATTTCCTTAAAAACCGGTCAAACATGCAGTCGCTGTATGTAAAATACAGGTATTTAGGTACTTCTGGTTAGACTGGAAGACGATCCCAATATAGTTAAGAAATGACTGATAATGCAAAAGGGTAGTGAGAGAATATTTGAAAGACTGAAGCTAAGATTAAATAAGATTATAAGATTAATATGAACGTATGTCCCTCTTAAATTCGGATTATATTTGTTTAATTTAAATTTAGAAAATCATGGTTCTACTCGAGTCTAGAACAGTGAAAGTAAAAATAGATCACTTTAATGTCAAGCTAAGCAACAACCAATGTAGGTATAATTTGAAATGAAAATAAATGGTTTGACTTTGAACGAAACATAAATAATAATAATAATAAATAATAATAAATTTTTATTCAAAAGTAAAAGTTGGTAAATAACAGTATAAATCTAACATTCTAACATAGGAAGCTAACAATTTATTCCTAACCTTGAGAATCAATGTATGACTACTCTGAAGACGTATAGAAAATTATGTGTCGTACGGGCTATTATTATTACAATAACAGTACTTATTGCATCGTTACTATGCTCGCCCTGAGTTTGTATAGAATTTTTCCACAGTGCTGTGATACTTATGTATTGTCGCACCTAAAGTTCATGGAAATAGGCAACAATATAAATCTTAACCTTATGGAAATAGGCAATATATATATATATTACATATCCTAAATGAAATCTACAGTGTGAATTGAAAATCGTAACTGACTGTGTCTATACTATATATACTATATAATATTATAAAGCTGAAGAGTTTGTTTGATTGAACGCGCTAATCTCAAGAACTACTAGTTCGAATTGAAAAAATCTTTTTGTGTTGAGTAGTCTATTTATCGAGAAAGGCTATACGTTATATAACATCACGATACGACTAAGAGGGCGGAGCAGTAATGAAAAATGTTGCACAAACGGGGAAAATCGCACAGGTAGGCGATTCGACGCGACGGGAAGGGTCGGGGGAACAAGAAATTTAATGCGGATGAAGTCGCGGGCAGAAGCTAGTCAGTCATAGAGTTAGAGTTATTCAATACAGTGCACGTATAAACATAATAGGCCCACTTTTAGTACACAGACCTTCTTTCTATGAAAGGGAGAGAGGGTGAGAGAGATGACTTCGATTTTTATTTCTAGGACATACAAGTTTCCCGTTGATGTTTCCTTCACTGTTTTGAGAGCAGTGGTGATGAAATATGAAATTTATACATTAATATTTATTATAAAAATATATTTATTCCTGGGTTTGATCCTTCGACCTATCTACATACTCGTAAGTCACGACCGTTTCTACTACGTTACCACTGCTCAACATGATTGAGTAAGTGAGAGATAATTACTAGAAAAATATTAAAACCTTACCAATGGCAATTCTTTTACTGGTTTCTGATGCAATCCACCCATATAAATAACACTAGGAGGCACTGGACGATTTCCTTCCCAAATCGGATGAGTATTCAAAAACAGCATTTCAACTTTATTTTTTAACTCACTTATGCTTGGAATATTTGGCCCAAATAATCTTTTGCCAATAACATTTTCTACTTCTTCAATATCCTGCATGACTTTTGACATTCTATGATAGTTCCACAATTCCATTATTTTTTCCCATTTTGTCAAATTGTACAAGCGCTGATGAAAAGCATCTGGGTATAATAAAGGATGCCCGGCTGATCCAATAGCTTCCACATTGTTGTGCAAGGGACCGAAAGAAGACACTTGGATTACCGGCGCCTTAAAAACGTGTGACAAAAGCAACGCGGGTCTTGCACAAGCTTCTAAAAGTAACAAATCATACTTTTCTTCTTTGATCAATTTTTGCACTTCATCTACTTTCAACTGCAGTTCAACGAGATCAGCAATCATACGGAATGCTAATCGCATTTGTATGACCAAATCATTATCGCCTGTAGAAGTTACTTCGTATAGTTTTCTCCATATTTCGTAAGAAAAATCGTGATTGTCGATTTCTGTCAGATTCACAGGTGTTTCTCCTTTTGGAAACGCAGGATCTGTTGTGATGACTGTAACTTCATGCCCTTGTCTTGCAAGTTCTTGAGTTAGAGGACGAAATACAACTTGATGACTGATAGACGGAATTGGAAAATATGCCAGTATTCTTGCTGCATCATTAGAAGTAATTGATACCGCTAATAATACCAAGGCTATCTTTGCAGACATTATTCTACAGTATTTCAAATCGCTACTATGATAGATACATGAATGCTTTTCCTTATATATACCCAGTCATTACATAAAAAAAATGATTAGATAACACAAGCTGTAACCGTGACTCTGCCGTGAATTGTTTTGTCTTCGTATTTGTATCATCAAGAATGAACAAGATAAAAAAATTGTTGAGTCATTTCACAGTTTTGGTGTGTTTTATTCATCTTTCTCTATAATTATAGTTATTTGATTCTACGAGGTGGTCTTATTCTTAGAGCTCTTACACATAAGTGGCATGTTGACAACGGCAAAGGAATCTGCTGCGGTCGAAACGTGTCAACGGCAGCCGCTGACATGCCATCTTCAAAGATTTGCGTCATTATCGCGTGTCGACGGGTGTAGTTACTTGCCGTTGGCAACATGCCGCTTGTGTATAAGCGCTCTTAGTGTTTCGATGGCAAAAATAACACGAAATGTACGTAAATATACCTTTTTAACCGAATTTAAAAAAAGGAGGAGGTTCTCAATTCGACTGTTTTTTTTTTTGTTTGTTACCTCAGAACTTTTTACTGGGTGAACCAATTTTGAAGATTCTTTTTTTATTTGAAAGTCTTTTTTCATCATCGAGAAATTTGTTTTTTTTTTTTTTTATATACATTCGATACACAATTGTTCATACAATTCATGTATATAAACATTAGAAATTTTCTAAACCAAATTTCTCGATGATGAAAAAAGATATTCGCACAAACTCAACGCCATTTCGAAGAAAAAAGCTTATATTTTAAAGTATTTTGTGTATTTTTTCGATAGCTAAAGGCCGGCGAGAGAATTGTTGATGAAATTATTAAGCGTCTACGTATGTCACCGTACTAGATAGCAACAAAATAATTTACTAAGTTTTATCAAATCAAACATAAGTACTATCAAAGTCTGAAAAAAAAATCATCATAATAAAAAGCTTATTTGACTAGATTATTTATGCTAAGAAATAATCATGGCTTCGTTTTTTTCTTTCTTGCTCGACTTCATGTCTCTTGGCTAAGCGATACTTTTAATGTTGCCATGTAATATAAATTTTAGTCAACTTACATACGCTGTGGTTTTAAGTATTGCATTAATATACTTAGGAAATATATTTCTGCATCAGAATACAAATGTTAAAATAAAAATGATCGCTTGTGCTAAAGATTATAGCGGTCATAATTTTTTAATACGTACAGTCGGCCAAGAAAGTGGTGTACCACCCTAAGGTTGAATATCGCTTGCAGATTCATAGGTGATAAAGATTAGTTTCGCTTGCAGATCGATGTGACAACTTCTATTGCTGTCTTTATCTGATAATTGATAACGACTATTACTGTGTGTAACGTGACAGCTGTTCTTAGTTTGAACTTGATGGAACCAATGACGTCGTAAAATCAACGGCGGGGGTCTGTAGATTTTGATGACAAAATTGTATCTACAAATTCAGAATTGTAATCAACAAGTTACATAAAATTGTAAAGGCACAAGGCGAATCCACAAACCTACAATTTCTGTAAACTTGTAATTACAATATCAATAAAAAACAAGCTAAAAATAGATTTATCCTTTTATTAAATTTCTACAATCAATTTTAAAATACTTATAACAAACAAAAACATAGCATATATAGTAATATTTAGAAGATATTGAAAATTTTTAAAAATTAGAAACGGGTGTAACCACCGTTGGCCTCTATAACCTCTAAAAGACGAGACCTCATTGAACCAACAAGCCGTGAGCAAATATCGGTTCCCCGCATTTCCTCCCAAATATAATTACAGTGACTAATAAGAGCTTGTTTGGTTCTTTCATTTTGATGCGACCATCGTTGGACCATAAGGCCCCAAAGATTTTCTATCGGGTTGAGGTCCGGTGATCTTGAGGGCCACTGAATTACCCTTACGTCAGTGTGTGAACGAAACCAGGCTCTTACGATCCTCGCATTATGAATTGAACAATTATCTTGAACAAAATCAAATTGTGGCACTTCGTTCTCCGGGTAAACATTACGGACTGTCGGTAGCATTGCATTCTGAAGCACGTCGATATAATTTACAGCCGTCGCTCGAGGAGGTAGAGAACACAATTCTCCTACACCATCCGCACTCATCCAGCCCCAAATATTTACGGAAATTCGACCTGATTCTCTATTTGGGATTACATGATCATCTTTATACCGTGTTGAATTATATCGCCAAAGGTGAAGACGTCCATGCTGACTGGATTTAAACGTTTTTTCAT
The DNA here is from genome assembly GCA_932294355.1 of Aporophyla lueneburgensis. Lineage (NCBI taxonomy): Eukaryota > Metazoa > Arthropoda > Insecta > Lepidoptera > Noctuidae > Aporophyla > Aporophyla lueneburgensis. The sequence goes on from OW028755.1 coordinate 10,994,056, forward strand.
CACAAAACACTGTATTAGACCAATCAAAGTCTAAGTGCTCTCTGGCGAAGTTCAGACGAGCAAGTCTGTGAGCATCCGTCAAATATATTTTCTTGGCGTAATGCCTGTGGTGCAACCCCATGTAATGTAGATGATTCCTTATTGTTTGGGCACTCACATCGAACATCTCCGCAAAATGTTTTGTGGGCTTAAAACCATTGATTTCATATTCCCGTCTCATGAATTCTCTATCGTTATTGGAGAGTGCAGGCCGGCGACCACTTCTTCTGTGATCCAACAAACTTCCCTCCTCTCCTTCACGACGAATCCAAAAGCGGACAGAACGCCTCGATATATTCAAATTCCGGGATATCGCACTGATACTGCTTCCCTCATTAAATTGGGCAATTATTTGTGCGCTTTCGGCAATGGTCAAGTTGGCAGGCATTGAGATGATTTTATATGCAGTTGATTGAAAAATAACACGGAAAATATATCGATTTTTTGCATATATTTGACAAAATGTCAATTGTCAGTTTTCTTTTTCAAATGGAATTCGGTTGTCTATTTAAATAGTTTTTATTACTTTTGTTTGGAAACATCCTTTTCATTTATACTAAAGGTTAAAATGTCATGTACTTATATGTGACATATGACGTATGAATACTAAATACATAGGTTTACGTCATGATAATGTTGTCTCTTTCAGTAATATCTTTTTATAACGAACCTTGTTGTAATTTTCGATGACCGGGAAACTAAATCAAAACTGGTACACCACTTTCTTGGCTGACCGTACATATGACATCGTAGTGCAATTCGAGAATGACAACATCGCAAAAAAAAACATGACATTTCAATTGTCAATCGGCCGGCACTGATAACTTGTCGTTGTCTTCGCGTGCGTCCCGTTATTTTGTTTTCCATCGATTTTCCGTGATTTTCTACTTCATCGACTGCTTCTGCTTATGGACTCTAAGATTTACGGTTCCTTGTGTGACTCGTGTGCTCGCTTAAGGATTCTGATTGTTTGCCTATACGACGACATTTTTCTGTGACTCTGGATTCCGATTCTGCCTGATACCTTGGATTTTGTTGTGTGTGCATCGATTTGTTTATCACGATGAGTAGCCGTGTAAGGCCTACACGCATCATGTGTCTCAACTGCAACATATTATGTGTAAACAAAATGCGCTGATACTCGGCATTGGCACTTAACTCAAGACTTGGATGTTGCGCTCATACAATGACTGAAGTATGATATCTAGGATGGGCCAGACATCAACCATATATCACAGCACCCGCAGGTTTTCTTGATGACATTGTGGTTAGAGAAGATGAGGAATAAATATTTAAAAAACAAAGTTGTTTTATTTATCTATTTCTATACCTACCAATGACCTACCCTTATCATGTAATAAATCATACTATATCTATAACTATCTGCTCTAAAGATAGTTGACTAAGATTATTAAATAAATATTCTTCTGACCATATAATTAAGTAGGTAAGTACCTGCCTACTTACTTACGTGGACCATGTGGCAGACCTACGCACGTCTCGGTTGGACGTAATACTCTGAATACGTAGCCCGTAGTTTATTTTATATTTAAAATGCATTGATATTTTGAGCAATAAGTAGGTATTTCTATATATCTTTTTCGATAATTTTGTTGTTGACGAGACATAACTTCTAAAACTTCAACCTGAAATATCTTTAATTTCTGACTTCCTATAAAAGTATAACTGAAAACAAAACTGTTCAGCAATTCAAACTCTATACTTTTACAATTTTTTCATAGGCAGACGCTAAAAAAAAATGTCAACAAAAATTTGTTCGGGAGTTCGCCACTGTTCTTTGTCGCGATGCTACATAACCGTGAAAACATGCTAAAATCGTATTTTTTGCACTTTTAGATTAGAATATTTAAAAATGTGATGTGATGGAGCAATTCCGAGGCCGAATTTGAATTCAGTGACCAAAAATATACGGGGAATGACTACTCTCATTCAAGGAGGAAGAGTCACGTCGTGTTGTGTTGTCAGTGATCGGAGTAGGTAGATTGATTTTACGTACTCGAATCATTAATATTCATAAAAACTATAACATGGATAAGCCTTTTTTCCGGGATTTCATTTTGGTACTTTTTTTGTGGATGGGAAATCATGACATCTCCTGCCCTGGGTGGAGCGGAAGCGTGTGTCAGACTTACTACTGACTAAAACCCACCCGTGTTCCTTCAGTTGCACATATTTTCGTACTTACAAATATTGTGATCTATTCTTTCCTGATTCTCTTCATTAATATTAAGTAGGTACAAATACAGTGCATGCCACAAAAACATGAGGCTTGACTCGTGCTGCCCTTGCTCTTTCCGCCACCCAATATCGTCGACAACCGTGCGTCAGTAGGATAGCAGAGAGGTAAGTCCCATCTTTCGTCACACGCATCACTAAAATAGTATAGCCTTTGTAAATTCGCTACCGGGCGACGAGGTACCCATTGCTCGCCACCCGCAAGCTCACGCCTACGGTGACCGGGAGTCTGCTATCGACTCCCGACGCCCGGGTGCCAGCGAAGCCTCTTAAAAGCTTATACTAATAAACAGCTAAGCTACTTGTTATCGATGTAAAGATAATGTAAATGAGTCTTACTCTTGACGGATATAAGTGATAAATGCACAATAATTGCTGTGTAATAAGATAATAAATAGTATAGTATGTGTTGTTATCAATGATAACAGTAATTACTGATATCTGCGATGTCATTTGTATGACGGAGCGTTTATTGTAGACGAAGTTAATAAGGTAACGTAACGTAGGACGCCTTCAGGCTAGGTGGAGCGACGACCTTTGCAGGGTGGCTGGTAGCAGCTGGATGAGAGTTGCCGAGAATCGAGCTGAATGACGTGCAATTTGGGAAGCCTCTGTTCATCAGTGGACTGCTATAGGCTGATGATGATGATGATAAGGTTAATAACATAAGTCTGTGCTTACCTCACTTTGACGTATCTTTAGGCGTTCGAATAACGTGATGACGACGCACGGACGTAAGAATGTCACGCTGGGATTATGTCGCACACTAGATTTTTAACTCTCGGTATTGTCTAAAGCATTGAAAATCCAATGAAGTACATCCCAGCATTTCGAACAGAAAATTATTAGATTTTTAACCCTCGCTGCTAAGCAGTACATTGAAATTACAATGCGCGAAAAATTCCCGCTGTCGTGCTTTTTTCGCGCACTGAAACAGAAGGGTGCTGTTGGTTACCATTTTTAACACGATTTTATTAGCTTCATACGTATGTTAGTATGTAATGGAAACTTTGAACTCTCTTCAAAACGTTGCATTAACTCGAAATTTGGCTTACTTATCAAGGACCGATGACAATATAATAACTTTATAAGTATGTGCCATTACTCCTGCCAAGACTAACAGATAGCAAAAAACTCTCTTCGAAAACTACGCTGACATACGTCACAAACCACGCTGACATACGTCTCTAATTTCCAAACACCCTAAATAAAATTAAATAGACATATTAGATAGACAATTTATTTTTATTATTTATTGAAATTGTTTTTAAATGAATTAATGAAACAAGACGGCAACAGGTCTATGGCCAGCAAAGGACGTCTGATGGCTGAAATGATAATGTTGATGGCAGCATTTTTTTTTATATTGGCCTCGCACTGAAAGATGTCTGTAGAGCTTATACCTCAGTATTCACGTACTGCTGGTTTTTAATCCTCTATATACCTTATCAGTGTCAATATTATGGTATTTGACTTGATGTTGATGTTTTGTCAAATAAGCGGATACCTAAATTTCAAAATAACCACCAGAGGAACCGGCAATCCTCAGGAACGCGGAATTGTTCGAAAGAGTTACTGTGGCCCTGGCATAGGCAACTGATTGGGCACCTTAAGTGACCCAAATTGATTTGTTAATACTTATTTTTTGTTATACTTAAGTGTTAGGTCATTTCTCTAGCAATAATTAATTCATTTCAAATGGTTTTGATATGTTAGTATCTGTGGCTATCTGGTTCGCGCGCCTTTTGATCCGCTGAACCTGGCAACACTAGCGCCATATAGTGTGGCCACCCCGCGCTGAGCGCCGACTAATGTGAACCTGTCAGTCTGCTTTTGTTCGAGAGTCACAAGCGGTGCCTTCCCTGTAATTTGAGGAGACGTTGGTTTTTCACCGTGATGGACAGCTGAAGTTTGAACAGACTCGTTATAAATACCCAACAGTGATTTTGCATCACTTTTCAAACCACAATGATCCGTATGCTCGTCAGAGATAGGTTGTTTTGTTTCGCTGGCACGGAAAAGACCGTCAAAATTACAGTGGTATTTATTATTGAGTCAATAAGGCTACTTTTGGGTTGCTATTGTGAGAGGTAAAATTAATCTGAAAGGACTGTATTTCACAATGGCAGGAAATCATTCGTCGCTATAAGTTTAGTATCTCTTTCCCATCTTGTCATTAAGTTCTGCTATCAGAAGATAGTGTAATTTATTTGAGTTCCAGTAGCATATTTAATACGTATGTGACTGTTGTATATCTTGTTTGTAAGACAAGCGACGCTTGGATTTAATTACACCGTTTGTAACAAAACTTTATTGGTGATGATCTTCAGAAAGATCAAGTGCGTAGTACTCGCAACCGGCGTACGTGTTTGACCAGATGCATGAACCTAAACGAGGCAAAAAGAGTATGTAAAGATCGGAGCAGGGGGCGCAATTTCGTAGTTTCTGCCTACCCCAGGGAAAAAGGCGTGGGATTATGTTTATAACAAAATCTTGGTGAAGATATTGTGATATCGTGGTTGTCCGGATTTTTGTGGCTTATTTCCCAAATAATGGGTTGTGCGAAAATAAATACAATGTTAATCCTACTAATATTATGAACGCGAAAGTTTGTATGTATGGATGTATGGACGTTTGTTCCTCTTTCACGCAAAAACTACTGACCCGATTTATATGAAATTTAGCAAACTAATAGTTTTTAACCTGGAGTAACACATAAGGTACTTTTTATCCCGGCAGTGTCTTCCCGCGGGATAATTTCCGACCTCCAAGCGGGCGAAGCCGCTGGCAAAAGCCAGTTATTTTATAAGCAAATTAAAAACCTATGTAACTTTGCCGTGTTAAAGTCATTTTATACAAACGTCAAAGAATTAAAATTGTCATTTGATTATGCGGAAATTGTAAGTTGTCAGTCAATCGTTTATCAATTAATTTACCTGGCTTTATCAACGAACATCTGGCCTTGTCATTATTGAAAGTCCCCGACACTGGAAAGATCAAGCATAGTGATGGGAGATTATTTGTTTTAGAAACAGCCTTTAAACTGAAGTAATTACTTTCCAATAATAATAATTAATGGATTTAATTAGTAGCGAAAATCAACTTTTATAGAAAACAGAGAAGAAAGTAGACAACTTCAGACAAGCTAAAAACAAAAATAAACATAGATCTATCACATACTACTTTTCTACATAATATTATAAATGTGAAAGTTTTTATGTTCGGATGTTTGTTTTTTTTTTTTCTTTGATGTATATTCATTTATTGGGTTACAGGCTTAAATTAATTATGAAACAAAATTATAACATAAATTAATTAAAACTATTTACAAATTAAAAAATAGAGTCGAAAAATCATCCGCATCGCTGTCGACTGGTAATGTACCCAAGAGACGGGCGGCATTATCACGTTGTATGGCAATGCTTAGCCTCTGGCCAAGGTAAAAACCAGCTCTTGGGTCACGGAAAGTGTCCACCAGCCGATTAGTAATTTCCTTAAATAGGCTAAAAGCACTCGAACCCCACGGTCCGAGGGTTTCAACCCCAAACGGTTCAAAAATATAATGACCAATAAGGTTATTATATTGTACTTACGCCGCTTGAGGTTTTCCGCAGCCGCAACAGCGCCACGAGCACAGCACGCCATGCCAGGAAGATGGGATGACGCAAGAGTATCGACGCACGTTGCATCCCACACTAAAGGCCTACCCACCTTCCATGGAAATAAAGACATGCCGTCTGGTCTTTTGCCATCGTCGCGTGCCAAGCAATGGGGTTCTAATACAGCTGGAACGCCGAAGGTGACAAGAGCTTGTCGGATGATGTCATTAATGTTTGCGTGCCGCGCTAATCGACTCGCACTTCGGCTACAAGACAGGCCGTGGTGTCCTAGACTGGTGACAACTTTGCAACAGTGACAGCGATGAGGAGAACAACACGGAGCTCTTAAACATAGGGAAACAGTGAGGCGGAAAGTAGTGTCGTCGAACAAGATGCCTATATTCGAAGACGGTAGTGCATGAAGCTATAGACCCGACTCCCGCTCCGCTAGCAGGCGCGCACGCTCCGCAGTAGTACTTAGCAGACGTGTTGAACAAATTATCTTGTACTACTCTGCGGAGCGGCTCATCCCACCGTCTTTGATAAAATGGATTATCGGGTAGCTCACTGAGCTTCGGGCAAGTGAGTCTCCAGGTAGCCATAGCATTTACACATTCAGATGAAATTTAACGCACGGATAGATTATAACCTGAATTAACACTTAAGATACTTTGTATCCCGTAGGTGTAGTAGGTTTCCTGTGGGTTAATTTCCGATATTCATACAGGCAAAGCCGCTGGCAAAAGCTAGTACTATTTTCTCTCAGATCTCCTTAAAAATACAAAACAAATAAGGTTCACAATAAGGTTAATTACAATAGGGTTACAAAGTTAAGGGTCTGTATCTAATGTCAAAACTACCTTTTATTGAATGTATATTAAAGTATATACGGTGCCTAAACTATCTAATGTCATTAAATATCAACATACTTATTTGAAATAAACTAGATGTTTAATTATTTGGAATCATTTTTTATTTTTATTTTTTGGAAGCTGAGAATTGTGCAAAGAGCAATGAAGAGTCCTAAGCTTGGACTTTCCCTACGTGCTCAAATCGGAAATTAAGAGATACGCAAGATAACCAAAGGCAACCGATATAACCCGAAAATTTGCCAAGTTAAGTAGCAATGCGCAGAATATTGCTCGCAGAACAGATGGCCGATGAGGAAAATGGTTCTGGAGTGGCGACTGCGTACCGGAAGATGGATCGATGTACAGCCTCTCACAAAGTAAACCAAAGACCTGGTGAAGGCTGCAGGAATCTGCTAGATGCTTACAATAGTATGTGCTGACAGTAGGTATTGTATCCATGAACAGTTTTTTTTAATAGTTTAATTGAAACTCAAAGAAAATGGCCAAATATTTTTTCTATAATGTTGATACTACTACTTTTGAGATTAGAATAATATGGTATTTAAGATTTTATGACGTCATAATATTACAAATGGTGATCTAAATTAGTGTACTTTTCAACCGACGAAAAAAAACGGAGGAGGTTCTCAATTCGACGCGTATATTTTTTTTTTTTTATGTATGACCACGCATAACTTTTTACATAGTAGTCGGATTGTAACAATTTTTCTTCTATTGGAAAGGGTATACTCCCAAAGTGGTCCCATATAAATTTGAAAAACAAAATCGAACCCTAAGGGTCGAAAAACAGGGGATGATTGATTGTTCACTCACTGATCGTTATGCATAATCACGCATAACTTTATACAGAGTAGTCTGATTTTGATAATTCTTTTTTTGTTGGATAGAGTATACTTTTCCAAGTATTATTAGTACATTAAAGTCACAAAAAATGATAAAATAAAAACTTTTTAACAAAAAATTAAACCGCCGAAAAAACTGAAAAGCATAAAATAATAAACCTTAAAATTATGAGTCGGTATTATTTTATGCTTTTCAGTTTTTTCGGCGGTTTAATTTTTTGTTAAAAAGTTTTTTAGAATATATTAACCAAATCAGCTACACACTACGACACTTATATTATCAGTAATAAAGAATATTAAAGGGAACTGTGACTTGATTGGCTACCTCATTGGCCTTGTGGTCGCAAGCGTTACTGAGGTCCTGGATTCGATTCCCAGGTCGGGCAAAGTGTAATTGGGTTTTTCTATCTGGAATTTCTCAGTAGCAGCCTGGAGTCTGGATTTGTGCCCGGTTGATGGTGATAAGCTCACCCCGTATTACGAGTATATGGGACTTATGTTGTGTTAATTTTAAAAGGAACTATTGCTTGCAGACACCAACAATTTTAAAACACTATTTATTCACTAAACTTAAGGAGCTATCAACATAAATTAGACTATTTTTACGTGGCTCAGACGGCCCTCTACTAACTTCGATGCTAATAGTTTGACTGAATGTTCATTCAGCTATATGACGTTAACAAAACCACTTCTAGAGTAATGAGCGATTCGCATTTTTAATGTATAAATCAAACGGAGGTGTAAAATAATACACGAACACTACTTGGAACATTTTCTGTCTTAGAATTCAAACGTTCCCATACAGCTTTGCCCAATTTACCCTGTAACTGACCAACTGTATCGGAAACTCAATAACCTCTCGATTGTTTTGGCCACAATAGGTGAAAAGGCTGCAGTAAACAATTGTCGGTTTCAACCGAAAATGTTCACTATTATTACGTTTTGCTCTCTCATTGGCTGTTCGGTTTTGGCTAATATTGGTTTGTGTTCACGTATTGTGGTGAGTTTGTGGTTAACGCGAGTGTTGACATCAGAGAATCAATGTGCCAGACCTTTTCCCAAAGATGATGGGGGCGACTTCCAATCTAACTGTTCGACGCCAGGCCAGGGCCCTGACCATAGGATTTAAATTAATATGTCGAAGCGCGATGGTGGGCCCCGGGTCAAGAGTGGCTACGAACTGTCCGCCGTGCGCGGAGCTGATTAATACAATATTCAAAAGACTCACCTGATGGTAGACACCTGGTTCTGGACCCTACCTGGATTTATGTATGTAAATGAGTGTATATTGTATTGTGTAGTGACGCTGTCAGTAATCCAGGACAGACAACAAGGCCACTCAAGAGGCTCTGCTACCAAGACATGCGGTCCTAATCACTATCACATCAAAGTATTTCAATCAAACAAACTGAACCCGTATTATTTCGTCAAAAGGGGTTGGTTACACACAAAACAATTGGATCACGACAAATTGTCCACAAAACGATCGGTTCAACCGGATTACTTTCAACAAACGGTCGCTTGGCTGGGGCGATGATCCTCCATTTTTCAAAGACCAAACCAAAGAGGAAAATCAAACTGACAAGTGACAGATGTCACTCCGTTCCGTACGCTCCGTTACGCGCACAGATTAAACAAGTCAAACGGGACGGAACACTAACCTTTTTTACATGGAGCGACTGCCCATTTGACTTGCATAATCTAGTTACTCCGTAACATGATACCCGTTGGCAAGAATTACTATCAGACTTTTGGGTATCTGACTGCCCGTAACGACTGTCAAAATTCAGCCGGGACTTAACGTGTACTCCGAGGCGGGGGTCGTGGGGCGTGTACTCCGGGGTCTCGATATGTTTTATTATGGACTACCTGACCCAGCGAACTTCGTACCGCCTCAGAATCAATAAATGTTGTGTTAACTTATCAGATCCCACCGACACAAAGCAAAGAGCACCAAGTACCATATACCCATGTTAGACCAAGTTATGACAAACTGGTACTTCCAAGACATAAAGCGTTTTCTAGCTACCACACACCCATGTTAGGTGAGCTCCTACCAAGTTATGCCAACCTGGTACTTCGAAGACATAAAGCGTTTTCTAGCTACCACACACCCATGTTAGTTGAGCTCCTACCAAGTTATGCCAACCTGGTACTTTGAACACATAAAGCGTTTTCTAGCTATCAAACACCCATGTTAGGTGACTTTGTATTCTTAAATAAGTGTTCTTAAATTTTCTAATTTTCCGCGTAATTTTTTAATTTTTTTCTTTCATAAGAACCTTTTCCTGACAATAACAAACACAAAAAAAAGTGATATCGGTCCAGCCGTTCACGCGTGATGGCGTGACCAAGGGAAATAGGGATTAATTTTTATATATAGTCTGTACCAGATGTGGAAAACATAAAAGTCGTTGACACCTGCCTACCAATGTATTCAAATTACCGTTTTGACCGTGCTACCGACACTTTCTTTACATTTTTTTTGTATCGTTTTGAAATATTTGAATACATTGGAAGGCGGTGTCAACGACTTTTATTTTTTTCACATCTGGCACAGACTATAGACAACGAACCGACCACGGCAGCCGTAGCTTAACCTTCTATCACTCTGTGATGATGCAATTATTACATTTGACTAGCCTGTTAGTCTAGTGGTTAGTGACCCTGACTGCAAAGACTGAGGTCGGGTTCGATTCCCACCCAGGACAAATCTTTGTGTGATGAGCACAATCATTTGTTCTGTGTCTGGGTGTAATTTATTATCTATAATATGTATGTATTTAGAAATATATAAGTATATTTATCAGTTGTCTAGTTACCATAGTACAGGCTCTGCCTAGTCTGGGATCAGATAACAGTGTTTTGGTTGTCCTGAGATATTTATTTATTTTAATTATTTAGGCACGAACCCCTCTCTTTGTTTGTTAATTCAGCTGTTGTCGAATGTAAATATCAACTCAGCCTTTCGCAGTCCACTGATGGGAATAGGCTTCTCCTAAGTTGCGCCACAACATCCTGTCCTCCGCCTTCCGCATCCAGTCTATCTTAGCCACCTTTTTGAGGGCGTCGGTCCATCTAGCAGAGGGGCGACTCACACTTGCCGATACGCGTTCTCCACTCGTATCGGCAAGAGTGAGATTTCGAATGTAAATGTCAGCGTAATATTGTGAACATTAGTAGCGCAAGATGCGTTCCAGCGCATGAAATTTTGATACCGGTGTACATTATCAAAATATTATATCAAAAAGTAATGCGTTAAATTGTAAATGGTTTCACAATTTTTCGATAGTTTATAATCTCTCGAGACAGATTGTAATCTAACGGTATTTACAAATTTACAATGACTTATTTATATTACATTATAATCTATCATATCCACAGCAATATATTTTGATTCCGAGTAACTCAGTCGGTCTGACACCATTTCACATGACCTGAACTTGACATGAAGCCGCAGACTAAACCTAATAAGTTATTATTTGTAATGTATCGTGTACTGTGTAAGATTTCTTCAACCAATATAGTGCTCGATACATTTGTAATAATAGTGTGCTTCTATAAAAGGACTCATAAATTGTTGTCGTAATTTAATCCAGAAAATAATATAACCATTTAATTCAAATAGACTAATGTCTAGTGCCAAGGTTCTGGAGTGGCGACCACATATTGGAAGACGTAGCGTTGGAAGGCCAAGGTGTATCGATGACCCGCAGGAATCCAATGGATGCTGATAGATGATAAGTATTCAACCGCAGGATCTGATTCATGCAGAGAAGGACATAACATTGATCACCCTACTTGCTCTAGACAGGTTGGCGTTGGACTTATTGGTTATAAGCCCAGGTTACCTCACCATGTTATCCTGCACCGAAGTTAGTAATTTCCAAGATATGAACGCAAAAAATATATATGAATTGAATAAGTCAAGGCTATGCATCTTTGAACGTATTTAAGCCCACATCTTCTACATGAGCGGCCAATTTCACATTTATTATAATACTAAGTCTTTTGTCAGACATCTATAAATGTTATTATTTAAAATCTCTTTGTGTCTATTTATGTTGTACTTCTAAACTACTAACAACAGATTTTGATGCATCATCATCAGCAGCCTATACCGTTCCCACTGCCGGGATACAGGCCCCTCTCGGTGAGAAGGAGTGGGCCATAATCCACCACGCAAGCCTAGTGCGGATTGGTAGATGTCACATGTCTTCGAATTTTTGGTTCAAGACATGTCGGTTTCCTCACGATGTTTTCCTTCACCGTTTTGAGAGCAGTGGTGATGACATAATTTACACAAAGTAAAGCGCCTGCTTGGGCTCGAACTCATGACCTACTATTCGTAAATCGCGGTCGTTACCACTGGGCACCACTGCTTTTCTGGATTTTGATGCAGCTTTTCCTATTTCTTTCTTTTATTCTACAAAGTTTATATGTATAATACAATAATATATATTAATATGTTTTGTCAAAGTTGTAAAAATCGTACAAAGCAAGAGATGTGTCGCTAGTTATCTATAGATAATATCTAAACTATTAGAAAAACAATGATAATTACAACACTTGATACAATTATACAGATGGCATAAGACGAAGATTCTGACAGTTGGCGTAAGCCGGTAAATTAATCTCTTGAGGCTAATCCTCTTAACTAATTCATATCAAAGGATTTAACTGTTGTCAGTAACATGAGTGATTCGCAGTTGAGTGACAATGAGACAGTAATTTGAACACAAGAGGTCCTAGCAACCGCGACGTAATCTTAATGTAAATTCGATCGATTTTAATATCCAAAATTCGACTATCATATAGCACAAACTTTAAAATACATCTATTCTTGTCATCTCAAAGTTAATAAACCGAGACAGCAAAATTTTGTTACACAAAAAGATTCGTATGCAGTCATTTTCAGCGTTCGAGCCATCTGTCATGTAAAGTTTCTCTTATAAGTCAGACTTTCTACAATCTCCAGTTTAATATACGGGAAGGAATGAAACCGCGTGAAACTGACGCGTGTGAGCTATTCCCGACACTCTTGGGCGGGGCCATCTTGTAGACTTCATTAGGACTTGTTCATAGGATGACTTTTTCATTTAATTCTTGAACTTACCATTTATTACAAGTCGCCGCTGTCCCATGCCTGGCCGAGCCTCGGTAGGTCATTTATAGGCTCTTATATTTTTCACGAGATCGCATCCTTCCAGTTTTGATGGAATCTCTCCAGCTTATTCCGCGATCTCCTACTTTGTCTGCCGTGACTCTGCCTCTCTGTCTCAGGGCAAAACTTCTGTGCTACTTGGGCCTACAGTATGTAGCAGACATGTCCTGTCTAGTCCCATTTAAGTTGGGCAGCCGTTTGAGCCATATCAGCTATATTTTTTGGAGTCCAGTATTGTGTTTAGAACACGATGCGTAAATATGCGCTATATTTACGCATCGTGTTCTAAACACACTCTAGTATACTACTCTCTTATTTTTGTAGAAAATTTACTGTTGTGTTAAGGATACTGAAACATTAGTGAAGGGACGCTAATTAAACGTTTAAACTGATGATAATTTTAGAGTTTAACAGATGTTAGTAAATAATAAAAATGACACAATCATTCACAATTTATAAATGTTATATTCGTAATCTGACATTACAGTTGGCATTATACAGACTAAACTTTTATTTTTTTTAACTATACAACAATCCTTATCTATATTTAAAAACCTCATGAATGAGTTATTATTTTTATGTAAAAAATACATAAGACTAAATAATTGCACACCATTTGTAATGGTGGAATATAATGGGGGCATTAGTGTTTTAAGATTATGCGTTGTAAACCTATATTCTGGCAAATAATTAATTACAGTAAGCGGGCAAGAGGAAAACAAAAGTAAAAAAACGCGGAGTTAATTTTAAATAGACTGGAGGCTACAAGTCTACAAGTCATGAAAATAGCACCAAAGATACATCTCTAGACAAAATAAAAAAAGATATGCACCTTTGGGCACGCCATAATTGCGGCGGTAAGTCCCCTCTTTGAAGAGTGGATAGAGAGGCGCCACGGCGTCCTCACTTTCCGCCTCACGCAGGTCCTCACCGAGCATAGGTGCTTTGTTGGTTCCTGTTCAAGATAAAGCGGGAGGAAACGCCCGGGTGTTTCCATTGCGCGGATCGTCTGGAGGACACGATGGAGCATACGGTGGAGGTGTGCCCTGCTTGGGCGGAGCACCACCGTGTCCTCGTGGAGGCGATCTGCGGCAGCGACCTCTCGCGTCGAGCCCTGGTGCAAACCATGGTACGGAGCGAGAGAGCATGGGAAGCCATCACCTACTTCTGGGAAGCAGTAATGCTCGCGAAGGAGGAGGCGGGGTGCGTGAAGGAGTGGCAGTCTCTGCGCCCTCACGTCCCTAGTCGCTGCAGGAGTCGATAGCAAACTCCCGGCCACCGTAGGCGCGGGCTTGCGGTCAGCGAGCAATGAGTAGCTCGCCGCCCGGTAAGGACAAGGCCCGTGTCAACGGCGCGTAGTGTTCCACGCGCACCTCAAAGAGATGTCAGTAGCACTGAAGGGGTCTGCTAGAACTGATGCCTACAAGGGTCACGAGATTTGTCCGAAAGAGATACCCATGCCCTGGCACATGGGCAAATGAAGGAACATGGGTGGGTTTTAGTCAGTAAAAGACTGACACGAAGGAGCGGGAGACGTCGTTTGATGATTTCCCACCCACAAAAAAAAGACATGCACGTTAGTTGCGTTACACTCTTTTAATCAGAAACGGGATCATTTTGAGGACTAACACTAGAAGCGCTGAACATACCGACTGAAGTAAATTTGAATAAAAAAATATGTATAGTGCAATTATGTGGTTGAAGTCTCGTATAAATAATAAATAATAATAATCATCATATTTCATGAAAAGTCATAAAAAGTTACGATTATATGCATAATAAAATATTAATTAGAGCAGGAAGAACATCGAAATGGGTCAAATTTGGGACGCCCGCAGTTCTAGTGCTAATCCATTCTTTGAAATTATGTTCGAAAAAAATGTCTGCTTAGCAACATGAAAGCGATTCCTACTACTGATAGGGTACCTAAGTAATAAACCCTAAGATCTCCAAATAGAAAAATAAATGATTACAGCTTATGGCACATAATAAATATATTTATTCTAGACTTAATAAAATAATACCGACACTGCACTCCACGAGATGGAACTAAATTCCAATACTAATAATTTCTACGTTCATTAGTTTATTGAACTCGTAATCGACGAAGCATTTCACGTAGGTACTTATGTTAAATTGAATCCATTTAGCAGATTAGATATTAAAGAACAATCGTCTAAAAGACCAAAGTATGAACACGACCTTAGCCAGTATATCTGTACCAATAACTCAGAGAAAGGTCTCCAATTGAAGACACCATAAAACCATACTTATTTCCACATAAATTGCAGATAATAACAATTGGTCCCACCATTGTCCTTCCATACGACCTTTGAAGAACTCTTTTGACCAATAAATGGGTCTGTACACTTTTACAAATTTAATTTTGCTGACAGTCAAATAGGATTCTCTTTTGGTCCTGAAGGTTTTTGGTCTTTCGAAGCGGTTGACTATAATTTGTAAACGATTCTATAGGGGGTATTAATAGGGTCGTTTTGAGAACTACTTGTGAAATTAGAGTATTTCAATAAGGTTTGGAGTAATATTACATTACTGTCTGTTTATTTCTATTTACTTTGTTAACCCACTTATTTGAACAGTTATTTTCAGTTCTTCATGGCGCACTTTGTTTTTACTGTATGTTATTTAAGTTATATTTTTTCTGAATGTTTCTGTTTAACTATATAATATCTTTGGATTATTAGGACGGGAATTGCCTCCGTGCTGCGAGAACTATTTTATCTTGCGTTCTTTTAATAATATTTCAAAGAAATGTTTTTCCTACTGAAATAAAATAAGGCAAATGGTTGTTGCTAAGGAATTCATTTTTGGATCGTTGTGAGTTTTGTTACACATAATAACAAAACATCATACCTTCTTTTTCCTTTTTTCACACATTCACATTTCGTCAGTTAGGTTTCATTCCCATGTAAAATGGGTCTCTTGCCACCAACTGGGCACAAATCCAAAAGTCCTGACAGCCACTGAGTTTTCAGGAAAATATTAGAACTATGGAATAATGATTCAACTTAGAATTTTGAGAGTTTTGTATTCCCAGAAAGAGTAGTTCAGTTCAATCTACTGTCCACTGGCAAGTAGCAGAAAAATATATATTTTATAAGCATTAATGAATTTATTTTATTAAAAGCTTGTAATGTCCTACTGCAGAGCAAAGACCCCTACTCTCTTTTCAATCCTCTTTATTTAAAACTACTAAAGACCAGTTCCTGTTGCAGCTCATCCCACCATCTTCACCTGAGCCTGCCACTTACTCATATATAATCAGCCTAAAATGTTCCCCCCACTGGGACACAGAACACCTCTATTCGAGAGGGAGTGGACTATAATCTACCGCGCGGGTACATCGCGGGGTAGGTTGGTAGATGTCACATGGCTTCCCATTTTCGAGTCTAGGATATCCTTCACCGTTTTGAAAGCCCCACAATTATTGCATTCCAGTATATCTAAAACGTGGTATGTTTAAGTGTACCAACGTGTATTTTACTTTGAATAAACATTAATACTAATATGTTTTCAACGAAGCAAGGTTTCACCGATATCAAATTTTTGGAAGACCCTTCTTGATCTAAATTCGGTTGCAAACTAATTAAAATGAGTTTCAACTTCTTGATATGAGTAAATATTATCATATCTTCAGAAGTTAATAATTAGTTGGCTTAGAGAATAGAGATAACGAACAAAGACTAGGTATCTGGTCTTGAGCTTATAATTAAACAAATAAGAATCTTGAAATCACCGTCTTGTTGTTTTATAAATTCTTTAAGTTTTATAATATAAACGGCTTAATAGTCAATTCGCACGTATTTACTCGCCCGAAACTTATATTATACTAGCTTTCGCCAGCGGCTTCGCCCGCGTGGATATCGGAAATTAGTATTTTTTTTTAAACAAAATATTTTTTCTAAAATAAAAGTAGCCTAAATTACTCCTTGTTACCTCAGCTATCTGCTAGTGAAAGTCCCGTCAAAATCAGTCCAGCCATTTCAGAGATTAGCCGGAACAAACAGACAGACAGACAGACGGACAAAAATTGTAAAAAAAGTTGTTTTGGTATATGTGTTATGGACCAAGTGATTAATGCGGGCATTATACTAATGTACGAGCATTATGAATAATGTCTAGCTCTATTGGGCAAAGTGACTAATACTATCTTAACTTCATTATTTATCACATTGCACGGTCATTATTATATTGCTACATGATAATTGGGCAATTTGATAATAAAGCTAAATATGACGCGGTGTGAGGGTGGGCAGGGAGGCACGCATGGCGTGGCACGCTTTGACCAATCAGAGACACCATTATGACTTTCCTTAAGTTTTAAATGCAAAAACTAGTGAATTCTTAATGTAGAAGTCCTTGATAATTAATCCAAATAATGACTCTGATTATTTAAATGGTTGAATATTTAGTTTATTTTAAGTTAAAGGACAATAACAAAAAAAAAAAAATAGTAATTAAATATGGGAATTAATTTTTACAACTGTTTAATTTAAAAAAAATTCAATATGTTGTGCTGCATTTAGTGACAGAAACGAATCGCTGCAAAACCGACTGCACGTAGTCTTGTCTGCCCTACCCCTAGAGTGTAATTTAAAGCCGCGTAGGCGCGGAGGGGCGAGGCAGCCCGCGAGCTAAGAAGCAGGTGGTTTTGAAACTCGCCACCGCGGCTGAGGATGGGCGGCGAAGCCGGCCAGCGAGCCGAAGCTGCGGTGGTGAGCGTAAAACATATCTGCGACGATAAGCTCGCGTGGGACCGCCGGAGCCCCGTAGCGCCGGAGCCGTGACAGAAACCATGCATGTTGCATGCTTGCTTGCATGCCTCATTGTATATAGAACTGCTTAAAATAAAATTTATTAGGTACTAACCAATTACGATTTGTTAACTGTACGCGCCTAACCGCCCAGTTCAACTATTCCACGGCTCAGTATTTATTGAACTGCCCGTTTAAATTATTTTATGACACATTTTTATTTAGTTTACTGCTCAGTTTTTACTGCTAAACTAGTTAGCAAACATGCGTTTTTATTTTTTTACCTACCATAACTCAAATATTGAACTGCCGCTTTAATTCTATGCCATTAAATATATTTTGTATTACTCTGCCCAAAAGTTGATGAACAATATGTATAATGCCCGGTCGGTAGGTAAATATAATTCTTATCAAATTGCATTCTCATATTGGACATTATTCATAATGACCGGGCATTATGTATAATGCCCAATTTCTCACTTGGTCCATAACATATGTACCGTGTATACATCCATATACACTTAGTAAAAAGTGGTTATCTTAATATTAAAAACAGACACTCCAATTTTATTTATTTGTATAGATTGCTTTTACACACGGCTACACATCTAGCTATACTAATCCAGTTTTAACTGACCTCGCATTGTATAGGTTTTTCGTACAATGCGGTGTCAGATAATGCTGGAAGTGTATAGCTTGAGCTGTGGGCGTACGTACTTGCAGTGAACTTTTGCTTAAATTTATTGCATACATTCAAAACGTGCCAAATGCCTTTTATCTGCAGTGATCAATTCGCCCAAAAATAAATTAACTTCGTGCGACTCGCTATAGAAAATAATGTTGAAGATTAATGATAGGTTACGGGTAATTAATGTTGAAGATTTATGATTGGTTACGGGTACCTTATCTTGTACAGCGGAGTGAAAACTAGTAACGACAATAAATTTCGCGGCAAAGCAGAGAGAGAACATTTGACATTAGTCATTTGACATTGACATATTATTACCATAATAACGTTGCCATTACAAACAATTATGGACAATGTGGTGTTCAGGTGTTCCGTGCGATGCCGGACGTAAAGAATAGCACCATCCCATTTCTTCCCGTGATTGTCTTGAGAGGTGACTAAGGGACTTACAAGAGAATGGGCAGCAGCGTTCTCTTTGCATTTTACCACCATACCACTGCCGTCAAACCGTGACAAGCGTAGCGATTATTCCCATTTTTTCCTAAATTGGGAGATGCCTTTGTCCAGTAGTGGACGTCTTTCAGATGAAGTGATGTGAGTAAGTGTGTGATGGACAATGCATTCATTATTTAACAAATAATAATATATTGTTTAAACGTGTCAAATTGGGTGAATCATCGCTTAAATTGATAATAAATCGTTTAAATTTACTCACACGCTACATACACCCAATATAAAAAAACGTCAAGTCTTGTTTCCCTAAAGAGTTGAGCAGAGATGTAACAATAGTACACTCACATTTCACAAGTTATGTTTAAGTTTTTAGTAGTCACTCATCAAAGATTTTTATTGCACCCTAAATATTCATATTTATTTTAATAATATGACTCTGTGTGATAATAAATTTATTCATTCATAAACCTTACTTAACTTGGGTCAACGTTTAATTTGCGTCTCGCCTAAATTTTTTTAAGTTGTTATAACTGAATTTGTTTTTGTACGCTTTTATTTGGGCTTCCAAAATGGCGGTGTCGCTATCTCACAGGTAAATACAAACATAAGATAAATGTCAAACATGATAATTATATCGTTCGTGGTTTTAGGGTATTTGGATGTTGAACATAGTAAATAGGTAGGTACCAACTATATGAGAATAGGGAAATTTAGTACAAAAAAATTAATGAAATATGCAATGATCTCCCTCTAGTGGCTAAAGGGACCATTGCTCTGAAACAAGACTGCTTAATCCCAAGCCAATGCAATTGAATTGAGCATGCGCATTGCATTATTAGCGGTCATTTGGCGACATGGACTACTGGTCACGTGAAATATTCTGCTCCGAATTTTTGATCCCAACCAGCTAAAAATTACAAAAATCCAAAGCCATACTTCCTTGAAGCAGCAGTTTTCAGAAGATTTCTTTTTTTTACCAAAGAACACTGTAACTACTACACTTGCTGCAAAACATAATTTAAAACTTGATTTTACTACTGACCTCAGATTTGTCGCCATATTATTCTATTAACAAAATTGGTAGCACAAAAATTTTACACGAGCGGCCTGTGGGCAAACTTTACACAAAAAGCCTACAATGCCATGCGCGTCCAGTACAATAATGTGTTCAGGGCCCTGTTTCGGCTCCCTCAATATTGTAGTGCATCTGGCATGTTTGCTGACGCCAGCGTAGATGACTTCTACGCAATTATCCGTAAAAAAGTTGCGTCGGTGGTGCGACGAGTTCGGGGGAGCTCTAATAGCGTCCTAAGGATGATCGGTGAGAGAACCGATACTGTTCTGCTCAGTAGGTTCACTGAACTCCATGTTTTGCGAGACCGATGAACCTACTGTGCAGGGGTAGACGGTTCGGTCACCAGGGAGAGTGGAACCGGCGAGAAATGTCGTGCGGTGTCCCACAGGGATCGGTCCTGGGGCCGACATCGGTTACGACTGGGTGCTGCGTGCCGACCTCCCTAGCGGCGTCAGCGTAGTTTGCTACGCTGACGACACGCTGGTCCTTGCGCAGGGGAGGTCGTACGAGGCGGCGGCCGACATAATGACACGCGGGGTTGCGATAATCGTCGATAGGATCCGGCAATTGGGACTCGAGGTGGCCTTGCACAAGTCCGAGGCCATGGGTTTTCATGGTCCTCGAAACGCGCCACCTGCGGGTTCCCAACTCACGGTAGGAGGGGTTCACATCGGCGTCGAGTCGACGATGAAGTACTTGGGACTTGTCCTCGACAGCCGGTGGAACTTCGTCGAACATTTCCGACGTTTGGCTCCCAGACTGGAGCGGGCTGGGGCTGCCTTAAAGCGGCTCCTGCCCAATCTGGGGGGTCCAAACGCCTCCTGCCGGAGGCTCTACACGGGGGTCGTGCGGTCATTGAGGCTGCGCCCAGCGCGCCGGTTGAGTGCAACCCAGAGGGTCATGGCCATTCGGTTAATCCGAGGATACCGCACGATCTCGTGCGAGGCGGCGAGCCTCCTTGCCGGAGTGCCGCCATGGGATCTGGAGGCAAAGGTCCTCGCGCACATGTGGGAGTGGCGCGAGGAGGCTAAACGCCGGGGCGAAACTCCGCTGCCGCGACAAATCGCGGCTCGGCGGACAGAGCTCCGGTGTGATCTCATGGCGACATGGCGGGTACGATTGTCGCAACTCAGCGCAGGGCACGCCACAATTGCGGCGGTAAGTCCCCTCTTTGAGGAGTGGATAGAGAGGCGCCACGGCATCCTCACCTTCCGCCTGACGCAGGTTCTCACCGGGCATGGATGCTTCGGTGGGTTCCTGTTCAGGATAAAGCGGGAGGATACGCCCAGATGTTTCCATTGTGAGGATCGTCTGGAGGACACGGTGGAGCATACGGTGGAGGTGTGCCCTGCCTGGGCGGAGCACCGCCGTGTCCTCGTGGAGGCGATCGGCGGCGGCGACCTCTCGCGTCCGGCCCTGGTGCGAGCCATGGTACGGAGCGAGAGGGAATGGGAAGCCGTCACCTCCTTCTGCGAAGCAGTAATGCTCGCGAAGGAGGACGCGGGGCGCGTGAGGGAGTGGCAGTCACTGCGCCCTCACGTCCCTAGCCGCCGCAGGAGGAGACGCCCCGGGCGTCGGGAGTCGATAGCGGACTCCCGGCCACCGTAGGCGCGAGCTTGCGGGCGGCGAGCAATGGGTAGCTCGCTGCCTGGTAAGGACCAGGCTCGGGTCGACGGCGCGTAGTGTTCCACGCGCGCCTCAAAGAGATGTCAGCAGCAGTGTAGGGGTCTACTAGGATCGATGCCTACCGGGGTCGCGTGATTGTTCGAAAGAGATACCGTGACCCTGGCACATGGGCAACTGATGGAACACGGGTGGGTTTTAGTCAGTAAAAGTCTGACACGCCCTCCCGCTCCGCCCAGAGCGGGAGAAGTCATTTGATGACTTCCCATCCTAAAAAAAAAAAGGGTTAGACGGTGTGTATGCATTATTTTTATTTATTTTATTTTTACTTTTAATTACTAACATTAGTTATAAGCAAAATCCTTGTTACTAATAACCTTGCCTTGCCTAGGGACTTTGTTGTCTGAAATAAAAGATTTTTATTTTTTTATTTTAAAGACCTCATTAAAGCTCCCATCAACGTCCACATACCAAGACTCTTCCAAGTACTTGTCGGTCTGTGAGGATCTTAGGATTAGATCTATTTTGTCATTTCAAAATGCACAGTGCGAAGGAAGCTGTTTTTGTTTACGGCATATCTATTGGCTGTTTTTGAATAATGCAACTAATTTTCACCTTAACTGGCTTTTTAACTTTTTTTTGTTCTCCGACATGTTTTACGTTGATGTCACATATGAATGTTGATTGGTACTAGAAATCATTTGGTCTCACACAGAATTTTTGTGTTTTTTTTAACATTCGATATTTGTATTTTTTTCTTGTTTTTTCCGCTAATTTCAGAGCCGCAACAGTACAAACACTTTCGTTATTCCCAAAAAAGAAATTCACACGAATTCAGCTCGAAAATTCTCTATGAACGTTATTTTGTAACTTTTGCTGTTAAGAGAAAGCCACAAAAAACAATATTCTTGGCATGAGATGAAACAGAAATAGATAATGAGGTAAAAGTATATTTCAATTTTGTTAAAATATACTGATGAAAATTAATCTTATTTTCAAGAACATATGAATAAGAATAGCTTTTTACCCCATTTATTTTCGCTTTTTCAATAGTGTACCCTTTTACCACATTATGTTTTTGAAAATAAGATTAATTTTCATAAGTATCATATTTTAACAAAATTAAAATATACTTTTTACGTTCTACAATTTTAATACGTTCATGAATAGTCTTCTTGGGTATGACATCATCCCTCAAAAGGCTTTTCGTGATTTTGGTGCATTCCAAAACGATGTCATGCTTCAACCGTCATCGTCAGGGCGTTTTTCGAATTTCAATCTTTATTCCGAAAAACGTAAAATTACAGAACACAGAAACATGAACACACACGGATACAAAGTTGACAACTACGAGTCAGTTTGACTTCAGTTTTGTAAATAGAACTTTAACTTTGTTGGGAAAATGTATTCCAAATTTTAAAATGGCTCAATGGTTTAAAAACCTGGGTCCGTGGAATGATTACGTAACGCACGAACAGAAAACATGGCTTTCATTTTGATATATCAATAACATTCGTTGTTGAGCACACATTTTTTTTTTAAAGACGAAGAAACAACCTACATTTATTTAACAGAGACTAAAAGGCACACAATATATAGACAGCACAGAGTAAAATAAAATAAAATAAAATAAAAACTGTTTGGTGCGATGTCAAAAGCTAGCATTATAATGTGACTCACGGCTACGCCAAAAAGATTCAGTTCAGCAAAAGGAGGTGGGTAAAGTTTAGAACATTTTTCGGCCATCATAGCCATGAAAATTCAAAGTATTTATTGACGTCATGTTATTGTGTGTATGTGTAGTTTAGGTACGACCTTTACATCTATTCTAAAATAGTAAGAAAAAAAAATAGCAAGTAATATTAAAAAACTCATCAAACTTGTCAACTAAAATAACAACTTCTTCGAAGTTTTGTTATCTTAAGCACTTGTTTTAACTTTCACTACAAAATAAACTGTTAAGCGCTTTATGCACCAAAATATTTTTTAGTTTCTCAAATACTACAGTAAATAGGCTTTTTAACTAGCATTAATTTGTTTTGGTGCATAAAGCGCTTAACAGTTTATTTTTGAATGAAAGTTAGAAAAAGTGCTTAAAATAACAAAACTTCAAAGAAGTTGTTATTTTAGTTGACCAGTTTGATTAATTTTTTTTATATGACTTGCTGTGTTTTTGCTGTTTTTTTTCTTACTTTTTTAGAATAGACGTAAAGGTTGATACCTAAACTTCACATAAACACAATAACATGACGTCAATAAATACTTTGAATTTTCATGGCTATGATGGGCGAAAAATGTTCTAAACTTTACCCACCTCCTTTGAACATAATATATGTAGCAATGAATTAGCGTTTAAAACGATTCAGATTCTGACTGATAGTGTACTATCAAGTAGGGTGCTGCTCTAAAAATAAATCTTGCCCAGTCATAAAACCGAAAGTGTGCGCACTTAGACTTTTCGCTGCCAATACTCGAAAAAAACATATGCATGTGACGTTAAGTGAGAATGATAATGATGCTTTGCATATATAATGTTGATCCCATAAAGCCTTATTCCTAAAAACAAGATAGAACAGGTCCCTATAAAAATGATTTACGTAAATAAATAATAATATAAATTCATTGACGTGCTTTGGGAAGAAAATGTATATTGTAGTATCTTTTTATAGTATCGTAAAACTGCGACGAGGCTTTCTCACCTTGCCCGTTTAAAGCTGGGTGCTGAGATCAGCGGTAAGCGAGTACTTAGAATAGGTCTGATGTCGATTTTAATTTTTCATTTTCTGCATGATTTTAAAACTTGAGATAATAGCTAGAGCCTAACACAAACGCGCGAAGAAAACGATAAAAAAAATAAAAATACTCGTTCGCACATAATACTTACTTAGTTTTAAGACATAACTTATAACTATGGGTGATAGTAATTGAGTTTGGAGCAAAAAAAAACAAAGTAATATTATAGAATAGTTGTATTTTCGATTTATAATCGTTCAAATTTACATTACGTTTATCTATGTAACTCTTTCGTGCTCTGTTTGTATTTAAAAAAAATACCCACTCTGGTCGGACCTATTATCTTATATAGTTAAGTGGTAGGTGCACCATTTAACAGTAAGCTACGTAAAGACCTTACGGCATTAATTTTTCTTCCATTTCCCACCAAAGTTAATTGTAATTTGTTTATCAGTATGTCCCAGGTAATTGTTGTTTAAAAACATAGTCACGCAATCTCCTATAGCCATCGCGATACTCGCTCCCTGCCGCACTAAGGTACATCCCTTTTTACCTTGTATTTGCATTAAAATTTAATAAAACGCCCCGTGTATTTAACCTGTCATTTGCCGTATTGGATGAAAATGACCGCGCCTGAAAATTAGTGTTATTCTCTTCAATAAAGAGGTACCGTTGACCCCGATTCTTTGGGCAGTGATACAATTATACCTTTTAATAATGTGTATCAATTATATTGTAATATTAGTGTAATAATTTAGCTATAGGTATCTATGTGTACTTTGCTGTGCCATACATAATACAATACTTTAAATAATTTTGCTGTAGGTAATAGGTGGAACGGGCTGGTGTCCGAAACTCCTGCTGAGCGCGTATTTTGCTGTAGGTCATGAATGTGAACAATTTACTAAAAGGCCAACTACTATTATTTGTATGCTTCTTACAATGATCACCTTTATGGTGAAATGTTCCATTGCACTAATTAATGCATTACACCAACAATCTTTTGTTTGGTGTTTACTTGTGATAAATGCGGTACAATAGTTGGGATAAATTATTATAATACATATGTACAAACACACCACGTTCAAAATGTTTCGAACGTCTGTTTTTTGTTTGTTATTGTTATAATCTTACTAATACTTAACCATTTACAGGCATTTTTGAATCGTTGAAGAGTCGGTCAGTTAGTCAGCAAAATGAAGCTTTGAAGTGATTTAGAATTGGTGCATTCCAAAACGTACCTTTTTTTTTAATATCCATCTACAATATTTCTATAGAGAATATTGGAAAAGAAATCCATCAAACAATCTTTTTAAATTAGGGTATTTAAAAATCCGTGTCCATTATTATTGTTACTCTCGCCGTACCTATGACTTCTCACACTATTTAAAAGACAAAGCTAGTCCGTGGTATTTTTAACCCTTTCCGCATTGCCGAAGATCGGTAAAACAAACTTTTCTTCAAATTTTCGCACCCAATTTCCAACTCCCTCTCAATTTTTAACTTCTTTCCCGTAGGGTTATTTTGTATTTATCTATATTTCATCGTAAAACTTTATAGCAGGACTCCTGTTGTGTTTCGAACTCAAAATGTCTTCATTACAATGTCAAATGGTTATGGGAAGGCCTTTTTCATTGAAGTAAAAAGTATGGGAAAAATTTTTGAATGTTATCGACATGACATCTGAATTTGTGTTCTAGTTCGAAAAAAATAAGGTTTAAATTGCCATGGTTGTGGTGTTTGTGAAGTATGGCAATATTGGATATGATGAGTGAAGCTGTCTATGTGAATACGTCATTTTGTGAGACAGTGTTATGGAAAAAGTAGCGAAATGTTTTTAGAAGACTTTTTAAGAGTTCCTTTAGATATTATGCTGTAGAATTTATTTTTATTACTACACCAGTTATGCCTGTGACTCTGTCTATGTGAAATCGGGTAAAAACACAAATTAAAAGTCACACTGTGCTGGCATTAACTTTGTCACAATCGAACTATGCGACACACTTACATCTTGCCAAATCCTGCATCGCGCAAGAAGAATTAGACGTGCAACTAGCTTATATACATCGTCCTGGCTTCAATCATTGGTCTCCATCCCGACCCGTACTAGAGCCAATCCATACCGCTGACATTGTAGCATTAAATTCGTCCCAAAATAATAAACCTATCCGAATTCCGATCCAGTCCGTCTCTGGCTGCCCTTGTCCAGCGATGCCCTTTTATTTTGACGTGGAGAAATGCTCATGCATTGCACTACCACGGGAAGATAGTGCAGTTATGTAGGACTCAAATCCACTAAAACTCCACGGTGTCCTCCTGTGCCGCTTGTGGCGGGAACACGGGCACACGTAATTCTTCCGCGAACCCGTCGCGGCTGTCCGTCACTGGACCCTCCTCTGCAGGATAAGATACCCTATTTACGGCGGCGCGCCAGAATACACATAGCACGCCGTGACCACCCCAGGGACCAATAAGCACATGGGGCCAGACGACTCCGTGTAATGGCACCTTTGGTCCCCCTGAGACGGGTCAGGACTGTGGCCCCGCCGCCTACCACTTTTCGGCCGCAGGGGATAGGGAGAGTGGCCAACGCTATACCAACACTCCTCCTCCCCTGCGGCCCCACCGCGTCCGCCATCGGACGGTGGCACCCCCTTCAGGCCGCGGAAGGTAGGGAGAGCGGCGCACCTCAATACCGGCACTCCTCTCCCACCGCGGCCTCCAACCCTCAGCCGTGATGCCCCAGATACTAGGACATCGTGGCCCACCTCAGCTGCGATGTCGCCAAACGACACCGCGTTGGCCGCTACATCGTCGGCTTCGAGCGGAAAAGTCCTGACGAGCGGCCTCCTCGGGTTCCTCTTAGCTTCACCGTGGGATTCTAAACTAGCCCCCCCGCCTCGTCAGTGCGGGAACCCACTGGGGGGGGTGTCAAGCGATGCCCTAAGCTAAGGTCCGTACCCCACAGAGGTGCATTTAGTGAGTACCTAGTCGTTTTGTTTTAAGTTTATAAGCCTTGGTTGGAGGCCTTAATTTTTTAAGGGAGCCAAAAGCAAGTCCAGTTAAGAAGCCGACAACCTCATATCTCAGGTTGGCCTGCGAGATGTGATAACCAAAAAAAAAAAACAATCGTTGGGCAGAACTCCCACCAAACACAACACCCATCTGGTCGGTACATCTTCGCTTTCCTATAGAGAATAAGTGAATTTTACACCCAATTCCTCAAACATCTATAACACTTCTAATTTCATCACGATATTGAAATTGCAAAACCATTTTTTTCTTCCAAAGTATGAAATCCTCCATACACGAGACCTACTTGCTTTCTGGCTTAGTACAGTTAATATCACCCAAGGAAAGCAAGTCTGAAAGCTAAGTAAATATTTATACACAAAGAAGTACTTTTATTTAAGTACACGTTACCATTACCCCGCGCATTTTTGCAAGATCCTCTGGTCAAAAAGGTTCCCAAAACTTCCTAAACCAGTCTTACAAAGGAAAATTAAAAAGGAAACTCAGTTGTCCAGCTTCTAATTTAGGCTA
Source organism: Aporophyla lueneburgensis (assembly GCA_932294355.1). Taxonomy (NCBI): domain Eukaryota; kingdom Metazoa; phylum Arthropoda; class Insecta; order Lepidoptera; family Noctuidae; genus Aporophyla; species Aporophyla lueneburgensis. Next base: position 11,021,718 of record OW028755.1, read on the forward strand.
AGGCCACATAAATCCCAAATTCTCATTACTCCATGCGTTATGTAACAAAAAGGCTATTGTAATTGTGTTCCAGCCATCTGTAACTACAATAAAGGTATGGCTAATAAATTTTCAATGGCTTTTTATCCCTTTTACGACCAAGGGACTGTCCGGCTCCACTTTTGTTAGAGTTTTATTAAGGAGACATACTTTTATAATATTATGATGTCTTTTATATACATACAGAGTGTGTTTTTTTTTTTAAACTGCGGTTGTTCCGGCTAATTTGAATCCTTAATGGATACAGAGAAAATGTTTTCCATTCGAAACATTCTGTTTTTCGTGACATATAAATGCGGTGATCGCGTATTTGAGCATCGCGATCGCTTGGTTAGGACGCGGCCTATGAATAAGAAGTTGGTCATATTTATTACGGACTGTGATCGACAAACATAAACGACAGTCCTTGCTTAGCAAAGTAGTTAGAAAGAAAGAAGAAAGAAAAATTGTTTATTCTGCATAAACAAAACGCACAATATAAAATTGTGACAAAAAATAAAATAAAAATTAACTAAAAATACATACGTACAAAGTAGCCAAAAGCCACAAACAAGCAAGCAAGCAACTTACTATGCAAACCTGAAGGAATAACTAATCAGTAAATGTATTCTTGGTTTTAGTTTCGTCCTGAAGAAGACCTTTACCTGCATCGTTTATAATTAATTCACCTCTGATTTTTAATATAGTGATCTTTACTAACGTTAAAATAAGGCTTATTTTGTGTTACTGCTGTCAAAGACAAAATGTCTGGGTTTGTACTATTAAGGGAAACTGATAAAATGTTGAGAAATAGCATTCAAACTTTTTAAAATATCTATTTATAAATAAAAGAGTCGTTGATGAAACGTCATCAAAATAATCTCTTGCGCCATATTTTTTCTTCTTTGTATTCGTTCATTCTGAATTCGAATCGGCTCGAAATATATTCATTATTCAAACATATTATGGAACCTATTTCGAGCCAATTCAACTAATTCAAAATGCGTACCTAATAACTCGTATCAAATAACGACTAAACAACATTTGGGGACAACACAAAGAATTGCAGAAGGTTTATATGTGTACCTATTTAACATTACATTATTAGACTAGCTTTTGCCAGCGGTTTCTCCCACGTATTACACATATAACCCTTCCTCTTGAATCACTAGGTCTATTGATGTATACTGCATTAAAATCCGTTGCATATTTTAAAAGATCTAAGCATAAAGACGCGGGAAACGACTTCGTTTTATACTATGTTAAGATAGTTCTCCTTTTCATTTAAATTAGGCGACACCGAAATTAATGCCTAAATAAAAGTGTGCCGACTGCCGATAGATTTTCAACTTACGAAGCTGAGCGGAGTGTTTTAAATCCAACAATGAAATGAGAAATTGGGCATTTGAGGATGCTTAAAAGTGCGCACTTAAGTTTGCGTCTTTTTTTATGTGTGAGATTTGAGTTGGCAATCTTGCTGTGAATTTTTTAAGGTAATTGTTTTTTTTTTTGGTTGTTCAAACTAGCAATCTTCTTGAACTAGAAATCCGAAGACTTGTAGATTTACGACCCATTCCATCTTACAGAGAAGAGGTCTGTGTCCCCATAGAGAGAACAATATAGGCTGATATTTTTATTCTACAATGGCAAGAGTTATGATTGTTTCAACATACACCATGTCTGCCTCTTTCGTTTAAATTCCGTGCCTTGTTTAAAGTTGATCTTTGGCAGAAATCACTGTACAATATAATCTCATAGTATCAATATTTACATCATGTATGAAATCTTTGATGTTTGCGTTATATAAACTTGTTAATTTTGCAACCAAAATACCTATATTGAAAATTAGCAATCCCACGCAAGGTTGGTTTTGATCCTACAGCCTACTACTTGTAAGTAGATTCTGAAATATTTGGGCTGTTAGAACAAACCGGTTCATCTTCATAATGTGTACGTAATAAAACTCTTATGGTAAATACGCAAAGGTCGCCCATGATATTCAAAAATTCATCCATTTTCAGATAAGATTGTATATTGATTAAAATAAGACTATTTCATGAAAATCATCCTATGGGATTAAATGTACTCAGAGGTTCCATCATCATAATGATCATTTCAGTCGATAAACGGGCACTGCTGAACATCAGCCACCATCAAAAGCAAGGCGACTTGAGGGTTATATTGACGTCCGGGTGTTTCCATCGTCCGGGTGTTTCCATTGCGAGGATCGTCTGGAGGACACGGTGGAGCATACGGTGGATGTGTATTTTCACCTGTGACAAACAATAAATAAATGAATATGAAATATGAATATGAATTCATATTTCATATTCATTTATTTATTGTTTGTCACAGGTGAAAAAACAGTTCTTATAATAAGCTTGATAGTGTCACTGAGACATACCCATAGGGTGTACAATATTTGTCTGTTCGGTACTCAATATTATCGGCTATGTTAAAAATAATTAATAATAAAACAGATACTCTCTTAATTTTTGGCGGTTATTGTCCATTGCATTGGTTGGAACCACATTTTAACATTCGTTATTGTATTTCAAATGTCAATTTTTAGCCGACGTCATCTTACATTTATTAATAGAGATAATTATTACGGTCATGCAGTTTACTAATGTAAACAAGTAAAAAATAAGTAAAAAAATAAAATAAGTATAACATGTCAAGTTTTAGTCAATTTCATACTACATTAATTATGAAATATAAATTTTACGGTCATATAATTAACAATCAATAAGTCAAAATAATTTTATTCAATATTATGGTCATTCAGAAATTCGTTAACTGAATAATATGTTCTATATATGAGAAATTCTTTAAGCTTTAATCTAAACATATTTGTTGATGCTATATGGAGGTGTGCCCTGCCTGGGCGGAGCACCGCCGTGTCCTCGTGGAGGCGATTGGCGGCGGCGACCTCTCGCGTCCGGCCCTGGTGCGAGCCATGGCACGGAGCGAGAGGGAATGGGAAGCCGTCACCTCCTTCTGCGAAGCAGTAATGCTCGCGAAGGAGGAGGCGGGGCGCGTGAGGGAGTGGCAGTCTCTGCGCCCTCACGTCCCTAGCCACCGCAGGAGGAGACGCCCCGGGCGTCGGGAGTCGATTGCGGACTCCCGGCCACCTTAGGCGCGAGCTTGCGGGTGGCGAGCAATGGGTAGCTCGCCGCCCGGTAAGGACCAAGCTCGGGTCGACGGCGCGCAGTGTTCCACGCGCGCCTCAAAGAGATGTCAGCAGCAGTGTAGGGGTCTACTAGGACCGATGCCTGCCGGGGTCGCGTGATTGTTCGAAAGAGATACCGTGACCCTGGCACATGGGCAACTGATGGAACACGGGGGGTTTTAGCCAGTAAAAGTCTGACACGCCCTCCCACTCCGCCCAGAGCGGGAGAAGACATTTGATGATTTCCCATACTGAAAAAAAGGGTTATATTGACGATTTTGATGATTTATCATTTCAACCGAAAGACGTTCACTGCTGAACATAGGCCATTTGCCATAATCGCAAGGATTACGATTACAGGCTAAGGAAGCACTTCCTACATTCAATACCCGCGTCATGAAACATGTTTTCCATCCACCTAACCAACAGCTGCGTACAGTTACAGCAGCGGTAATTGGCCATTGCTCATGAAATAAACACCTCTTTGTTACAGGAGTGACAGATAGTCCGCTGTTCAGAACCTGCATGAAGAACGACGAGACTGCCGCATACGCGCTTTGAGGTGGAGTTTCGGACACCAGCCCATTTTACATATTATCATTAGCGGCGAGAGTTGAATATCGAAGTGAGTTTTTTAAAACGCATTCAGATACACTCTGTTCCTGCCAGAGTCGCGAGATTTGCTCGAAATAGTTACCGTGGCCCTGGCATATAGGCAACTGAAGGAACACGGGTGGATTTTAGTCAATAAAAATCTGATACGCCCTCCGGCTCCGCCCAGAGCGGGAGACGTCATTTGACGATTACCCAACCACAAAAAAAGATGCACGCCGTTGGATTTTCATTCCTCCAAAAAAAAAAATTCAGTGCGGAATAAAATTCCGTCGCAACATTTTTACGTTCATGTGAAAGAAAACTTATGGACGAGTATGGGATGGATTGAAAGACTTGAGAAGATGGGAAAGACAATTAAATACTGCAGGTAGGTCTGTGATGTACATTTTATATTACACATTAAATACAGACACACATTAAGTACACGCCTTGCTTTACACATTTGGGTCTCTTTCAAATTCACATTGTTTCCTTATATTATTTTTCGCCACCAGAATTTTCGGCATCTTATTGGCTTAAATCCGAAAAGCAATATATTGGACGGGAGCGTCGATATGTCTACGAATAGTCTCATTCCAGAGTAGCGAAAATAAATCATAGAACTATAGATAGATGGGTACTTACATAAAACGGGACTTTTTCTTATGGAAAAGCCCTTCGCTTATATATTTGGATATTTATTCGAGCTGATTTTGAGATGAGATGAGGGACGGGTGTGAATTCAAGAAAATGTTTGGCAAGGACAGTTTTTTATGAGATTTTTCTACCAATCTATAAGCAAAAGAACTTATGGTAAAAAGGTCTGATTTTAATGAGCTAAATTCATACCACTTTTTTTTTTTTTTTTTCAGGATGGGAAATCATCAAATGACTTCTCCCGCTCTGGGCGGAGCGGGAGGGCGTGTCAGACTTTTACTGACTAAAACCCACCCGTGTTCCATCAGTTGCCCATGTGCCAGGGTCACGGTATCTCTTTCGAACAATCACGCGACCCCGGCAGGCATCGGTCCTAGTAGACCCCTACACTGCTGCTGACATCTCTTTGAGGCGCGCGTAGAACACTGCGCGCCGTCGACCCGAGCTTGGTCCTTACCGGGCGGCGAGCTACCCACTGCTCGCCACCCGCAAGCTCGCGCCTACGGTGGCCGGGAGTCCGCTATTGACTCCCGATGCCCGGGGCGTCTCCTCCTGCGGCGGCTAGGGACGTGAGGGCGCAGAGACTGCCACTCCCTCACGCGCTCCGCCTCCTCCTTCGCGAGCATTACTGCTTCGCAGAAGGAGGTGACGGCTTCCCATTCCCTCTCGCACCGTACCATGGCTACCAACAGGGCCGGACGCGAGAGGTCGCTGCCGCCAATCGCCTCCACGAGGACACGGCGGTGCTCCGCCCAGGCAGGGCACACTTCCACCGTATGCTCCACCGTGTCCTCCAGACGATCCTCGCAATGGAAACACCCGGACATATCCCCCCGCTTTATCCTGAACAGGAACCCACCGAAGCACCCATGCCCGGTGAGAACCTGCGTCAGGCGGAAGGTGAGGACGCCGTGACGCCTCTCTATCCACTCCTCAAAGAGGGGACTTACCGCCGCAATTGTGGCGTGCCCAAAATTCATACCACTTGGTGGACTATTTGAGGAGCCTCTCTGCCTCACTGGTATATCGGTTGCAAGTGATATTACTGTTCATGAGGTCCTGGGTCCGACTCTCTGGTCGAGCAATATTTTTGGGTTTTTTCATCACGAATTTGTCAGTCATCATTTTAACCGAAATACGTCCACGCTGGACATAGGCCTCCCTGAATTTTAAGGGGGTTTGCCATAAGCGCCACCTTGGCAGACGAGTTGTCGATCGCAGTATGGTGGTTTAATTCATAGAGAACGCTGCTGCCCATTCTCTAGTAAGTCCCTTAGTCGCCTCTTACGACACCGACGGGAAGAAATGGTATAGTGTATTTTGTGTTGTCCGGCACCACACGGAATATTTATTTATCTATTTGCGTAGATTTTTTTTTTCAAGTGAATCAATCACGGAATGAAATTTTTACAATAGGCTTATGGCTAAGGTTCAGTTTGGGCCCCTGAAGGGCATAGAAACATAAGCAACAAGGATAAATTATAATTAAACATTACAATTAAATAATACCATTTAGAACATAACAATTCTTATTCATATTAATGACATAGCCCCACAATAAAAAAAACAAAAAAAGTACTTGTTATTAAACCACGTGGTCTTTACGTATTTTGAGCTGCCGAATCAGAATCTGGACACAGAATTAACCTCCAGTTTTTCTGCAGGAGCAGAAAACGCGTAAACTCTACCGTAATGGTAATATTAAAAACAAAGGATTTTTTTTTCAGGTTTTTTATCAGACTTCTTGTCCTTTTTAGGGCTTTTTGTATCATATTATATGTTATAAGGTTAATGTAAACGTAAAGTTCCTATGATTATTCAAGTTTTCTTTTTAATACCTATTTATCATTACTGCAAAATTCAAGAGTTTTATTGCTCCTGGAGAAAAACTTGAGGGTGTAGGGTTAATTCTGTGTCCAGATTCGGATTTGGCAGCTCAAAATACGTAAAGACCATGTGGTTTAATAACAAGTACAATTTTTTTTTTATTTGGGGCTGATTATTACTGCAAAATTCAAGAGTTTTTTTGCTCCTGGAGAAAAACTGGAGGGTGTAGGGTTAATTCTGTGTCCAGATTCGGATTTGGCAGCTCAAAATACGTAAAGACCATGTGGTTTAATATCAAGTACATTTTTTTTTTGTGGGGCTGTGTTATGTTTCGATTATAAATTACATAATTATACAATATTTATTACTAGGATCACTATAAACTCGTACATAAATTATGATGGTGATACAATACTATTGTTAATTTTATGTATGTGAATGTAAATGTAGAAGGAATCTTAATTAAATATTGAACATTTATTGCAATTCCAGTCACAGTTTATCATTCACGTATTCATTTATATTAAAGTAGCTTTTGTTTATTAGAAGTAGCGTTAATTTACTACTAAACATATTATATTCATTTATTTTCTTAATTTGTTCCGGTAGTTTATGTGTATAATTTTTATTGACATTACACATGTACAACCGCCAGCACACAAAGCTACAACAAGTTATTAAATTTCTTTCAAGATTGATTAGGAAAATTTTACACTTTCGGGTAGCTTGATGTGCTAGCGTCTGTACATGATGAATGAATATTAAGTCGTGATATTGGTATGTTTAGTCCATTTCTGTGTCTTAGAGTAAATCTTTTTTGTATGTCTATTCTTTTGGAATCTCTTCTAATCTTTTATAAATTCGGGATACTTGCGTACAAATGTAAAAATGTCAAATATGTAATATATAAACGCAAGGCAAGGTCAAAATCTTCAGTCTCCTAAAGTGAGGCCTACAAGTGTCATCAACTCAGCCTATCGCAGTCCAATGCTGGACATAGGTCTCTCCCATGTTGCGCCACAACACCCTGTCCTTCCGCATCCAGTCTACCCTAGCTACTTTCCTAAGGTCGTCGGTCCATCTAGCTGGGGGGCGTCCCACACTACGCTTGTCGATACGCGGTCTCCACTCCAGAACTCGTCTGCTCCACCGGTCATCGGTCCTTCGACAGATATGGCCAGCCCACTGTCACTTCAGCTTGCTTACTCTGCGAGCTATGTCGGTAACTCCAGTTCAAGTGCAAGTAGTACAAGTGTCAGTTTCATCTATATTATCTCGGATTGTCATAAGCTTTTTCTGTATGGCAACTATATTGGGCGCGTCAGTACTAATACCCCATAAGATGACACCATATTTGAGCCATGCATAAACATACGCGTAATACGTGACAAGCGTATTTTTAAGGTATGTAGGTTTTTATTTTGTCAGTAGCAGCCCGAAATTTGAACTTGTGCCCGGTTGATGGCAAGAGTTTACATGCGACTTAATCGTCTATTTAACCCTTCTAGAAGTACAGGTGTGATGTTATTTAGTACTACCTCAGCTATATGTAGTCGACAAAAGAGTACGCATGCCTGGAAATAACTCACAAGTTAAACAGATTCCGTCAAGAAATCTGACCTATTTCTTACTTAGAAGCTACTTTAACAATGAATGAGTAGGAAAATGTAAATACAGTAATAAATATTCATTGGACTGTTAAAATATAGGCAAAACAATAAAAATAACCGTTCAAAATGAAGGTGAATAAATGGCAAATTAGGATAAAATAATTCATGAGCATTTGCTTAGAGCAATACGACGGTACAGACGCCGGTACATTGAGCTACTAAAATCTGTCAAATTTCTTTAAAAGACTTTCAACTTTATGTTTCATACTCTATTTCGCTGAAGCATTAGGTTCAAGGTTGATTGGGAGAATTTGACAGTTTCGGGTGTGCTGGCGTCTGTACCTTTGCTTATTCTTGATCAGAATTCTTATGTTCCATTTTTTTTAGATGGTAAGAATCTGCTTATTTTAGAGCTAGGCCCAATAGTGGTTGGATAAATATTCCGATTCATAAGTTTGTGGTTAGATAGATAGATAAAACATTTATTTAGTGCACACAAAAGACATAATACATCACCTAAAACTACAATTAAATGATGAAAAATAACAATAATAAAAAAACAAAACGCACCGTGTTTTGTTTTTTTATTATTGTAATGTATAAAGGCGTACTTAATGCTTGAAGCATTTTCTACCAGTCAACCTTAAAGACAAAACATGACAGGTGCAACATTTACACCCTGGAATGATTTGGGCAACTTCGTATGACAAACTTACTGTAAATCGAAATGGGATGAGACGATATTTCACATTTGATATACGACGATGACGACTGGTACAAGAAAAGAGCGGCCTGTGTTCAGCAGTGGGTAAAGTCGGGTGATGATGAATTGTAAGTCCTTTTCATTATGCAAACAATATCCGTAGTATATCAGAAGATAATAATATGTTAAGAAAGTCAAATTTGATTCAGTGTATCGAGCCGCTTTGCCTAATAAACTAACGAAAATTCTTAGGGATGCCTTGTGTTGGAGCAGTGATCTTTAATGAAACTCCTGTATCCAGATAATAAGGTTGTTTAATTTGTTATTACTATGTTTTACAACAAAAATATGCGGGGCTTACAAGCTCACGACGATGATGAAAAATTTGGATAAAAAACGAAGTTTTGCAAAATAAAATCCATACAGCGCCTGGCCCTTTAAAATAGCAACATGCGTTAGAAATACTGAACATCTTCACAATTAACGTGCAGGCGTAAACACATTGCATTTATTCTTAAAAAGATGAACTAACCTACACTAGGCCTAAAGACAATGCGCTTGCTCTCACTTATTTATCATCATTTGAGCTGAAAGGCGTCTACTGCTGGACACTAGCATCCATTGCATTGCGACTTCGACTGGTTCTCGAAAGACATATTCTCTCAATAAATACCTACATTGAGAAGCAATGCGCTGTAGTCTCCGACCTGATTGTTAACCAACCTAATCCAATAAAGTGCGACCGACAATTTGTACCGTTAACAGTAAAGCCCATGGCACACGACGATACTGTAGAAAGAAAAGAACAAAGAAAAATATTAACTAGCACACACCCTTATTAAAGGAATGAGTGGTAATAAGTAAGTAAACAGTTACAAACTCAAATCACCAATGAGTACTACATAAAGCCAAAATGTCAAAGCACTAGTATTTCAATATCAGTCCGTAGGTAGCTACGCAAACTGACTTACTCACCTTTGCCACCTTATTAACTAGTAATAAAACTCCTATGGTAGATAATAATAGTATTCATTATTACTGTAATGCAACAGTCTTTACAAATAAAATCAACCAGCTACCGTAATAATTTAAAATTCTCCACAGTTGCTTATGTTCTTCCCACCTGTAGTTCACTCCATAACCAAGTTAATGAATTGATTGCCGGATCGCGCCATTCTTGACCACCTATCAAGCGTCACTGCGTGGTGTTGCCACATAAACAATCGTTCACAATAATAGATTTGTCAGTTTAGAAGATTTTCAAAATGCAGATAAATGATCCTAACAATACTTTTTATTTGGTTGCGTCATCGAAATGACATAGCACTTTTTAGCCATTCTAGGTACTCATTGGTGATTTTTGATTATAACTGGTTCCTTCCTGGAGTAGCGCCGTGTACGACGACCTTAAGCAAAATATTATATGGGGAAACAAATGAAGCAACACATATATTTTAATGATAGTTGGTATGTTTTATTTGAGACTAATTACAAAGCAGGTCAGAACGATGGTGGCCCAGTGGTGTCGGCACCGAGTTACGAGTTATAGATCATGGGTTCGAACCTAGGAATCAGAATCAGAATAAGAATAACATTTATTTGCTCGAACCTAGGCAAGTACCTTACTTTGTGTAAATAATTTTATCACCACTGCTCTCAAAACGATGTAGGAAAACATCGTAACGAAACCGGCAAGTCCTAGAACCAGAAATTAAAGACATATGACATGTACCAACCCGCACTGGGCTCGCGTGGTAAATTACGGGCTATTCCCTTTCACTGGGAGGAAGACTTGTGTCCCAGCAGTGGGACGGTATAGGCTGATTAAGTACGTTATGTAGTAAGCAGGTATATCAAAATGAAACAACATTATTATATTTTTTAGGGTTCCGTAGCCAAATGGCAAAAAACGAAACCCTTATGAATTCGTCATGTCTGTCTGTCTGTCCATCCGTAAGTCACAGCCACTTTTTTCTGAAACTATAAGAACTATGCTGTTGAAACTTGGTAAGTAGATGCATTCTGTGAACCGCATTAAGATTTACACACAAAAATAGAAAAAAAAAACGTTTTTGGGGTTCCCCATAATTAGAACTGAAATTCAAATTTTTTTTCATCAAACCCATACGTGTGGGGTATCTATGGATAGGTCTTCAAAAATGATATTGAGGTTTCTAATATCATTTTTTTTCTAAACTGAATAGTTTGCGCGGGAGACACTTCCAAAGTGGTAAAATGTGAGTCCCGCCCTGTAACTTCTAAAATAAAAGAATGATAAAACTACAAAATATATATGATATACATTACCATGTAAACTTTTACCGAAAATTGGTTTGAACGTGATCTAGTAAGTAGTTTTTTTTTTAATACGTGTTAAATCGTATCTGCTACGGAACTCTTCATGGGCGAGTCTGACTCGCACTTGGCCGTTTTTTAAACCCTCTACAGATTTCGTAATTTTTCGATTAAGTGATAAAAGATTTACAGTTTTAAAATCCGGTAGTTACATTAATTGCGTTTCATGAATAGAGTCATTCCTTAATTAACATGACAATGATTGGTAATTAAATTATAACACAATTCTTTCAATGAATGGAACGTGAATATCGAATATACGAAATATGTAGAACATGAAAATATGAAGTCAGACTTTCGAGTTTTTTGGACACTGCCAGTTTTCGTCCATTTTTCGTTTGCTGCTCCCCTCCTTTTTACCGTAGCGTGATGTTATATAGCCTATAGCTTCCTCATTAGATATACAAACTAGTCAATAATGCATAATAATATTAAGTCGTTTCCTATAGATTTTGACAACGCTCTAGTGGTTTAAGCTTTGTACACCTTACTTTTGAGAAGCGTCATGAACGATAGGCCTAACAATATTAATTCACACAATAAACTTGAAAGTGTCCAACTAAAACTCATTCAGAACTGGGATATAATTTACAACTGAGCCTAGAAAATCCAGGAACATTAAACTATCATATTGTCGTGGGCTTAGTACTGGCACTCGTCTATTATCCGCTGTAGAACTCAGAACTTTGTTAAAACTTCTTTGCAGGGTGACATGTCATCCACACCAACATACCTTTAGCACCAATGAACTGAAAAACATGGGATTGTGAACCGTATTGAGGTGGAAGACGGAACGTTGTCGGATAAGTGAATTTTTAGTTAACTCGGTCATTTGTAGCACCCAGAACGCTTTACAACGCAGACAATGTTCGCATTTTGGGACATACGGATGTGTACGATGGCAAATTGGTTTATTTACTAGGCCATTAGAGGTCTGAAATCCCACGGAAGCCTACTACCGGAATAAAAAGTATCCGTTGTCCTTATCCAGGTTTACTTGTGTGCAAAATTGAAATCAAAACCGGTTCAGGCGTTAGGATGTGAAAAAGAAGCACATACATAGATAAACAGACTTTATTTTGTATTCATAATATTAATAATTTAATTATAGTATGGGATCTGTCATCCAATGTCATATACACGGTTGTATTTCATTTACAATCAAATGTAATTAATAGTATTTGCCTTAATTGATTAATTTATATTGCAGTCATTTGTCTCGGTAGTAAGTATGTGAATAATTAAGGCATTGTTAATTTATTAATAACAGTATTGTAGCCAATTTTAATAGTCTATGCAAATAAATGTATGCTGCAATACTCCCCTTTAAGACGTTGGGATGGAAATACGCATGGATGTCTTCCACCTATATTAGAGAATGGGCAGCAGCGTTCTCTATGCATTTTACCACCATACTGCGATCGCCAACCCGCCTGCCAAGCGTGGTGATTATGGCAAAGCCCCCCAAATTGGGGGAGGCCTAAGTCCAGCAGTGGACGTCTGACGGCTGAAATGATGATGATGATGATGATGGATGTCTTCCACCCTGAGGTGAACAGACTGTCAGACTTTTACTAACCACCCGGTGTTCCCTATCACACCTACATCGGGAATCACAGGATTTAATGCGACTTCTTCGATCCTCGGCTGGTGCCAGCCCGCCTCTGCGAGCCACCTCAAGTCAAGAAGAGGAGTGAGGAATGAAGTGTTGGACTTCTCCTTACATCTTAGAGAGGTGCTCGTGGAACACTACGCGCCGCCATCTCAGGTTCTAAGGGATGGGTAGCGACGAATGTCCCCAAGTCCATCGCCCTTGAACCCATTGAGGGGGGCTGAAAATGGGCGTTGTCGACCATCCGCTGACACCTGGTTCACCTGCTGCGGGCTAGGGGAGCAGAAAAAATCTCCCACTCCTTTTCTGCAGTCTGCCTCTACGACACGATTATTTCGCAGAAGGATACCACCGCGTCCCAAGACTCCTCATTGTAGGAGTCCTCACTGACTTCTTCTGAGATGAGGGCTCGTCGCGGCTCTACCCTAGTGGCACACTCTGCCAGCGTATGCCACGCCGTGTCTTCCTGGCGGTTTACGCAGTGGTGACACAAGGCCTCCGACTAAGAAAAAAAGAAAAGAAGAAAGAAAATACGTTTATTTGCGGCAAACATGACGCACAGAACACCAGAAACGTCCAAAAATAAAAAATAAAGTTATGGGAAACGCAAAACGGCTATCGACGCTCTGTTTATGCGACACAGGTACTCCCCGAAGCAACCATCCGCCGAAAGCACCTGCGTTACCCAAAACGACAGGGAGCCGTGCCTCCTCCCAAGCCAGCACTCGAGTTCCGCCTGTCTGCTTGTCCCGCCAGTCCGCCACCAGGGCTGCGTGAAACTGCGACCGACGCAGTTCCGTATGTCGCTGCGTCAGTCAATCGCCTTGCACCCTCGCTAGATGAAATACTCCTCTTCCCCATCTGGACTGGCCTGTTAGTCTAGTGGTTAGTGACCCTGGCTGCTAAGGCTGAGGTCGTGGGTTCGATTCCCACCCAGGACAAATCTTTGTGTGATGAGCACAATCATTTGTTCTGTGTCTGGGTGTAATTTATCTATAATATGTATGTATTTAGAAATATATAAGTATATTTATCAGTTGTCTGGTTGCCATAGTACAGGCTCTGCCTAGTTTGGGATCAGATAAAAGTGTGTTTGTTGTCCTTAGGATATTGGTATTATTAGGATATCTCGTTGACTAACCATCCTAGCAGTGTGTTCCAATACAACTTTTAAAATGACATATAACTTACGGATGGTTTTACACACGTTGAATAACTAACAGACTGCGAGCGATCTGTTGATGTAACTTTCCCGAGTTTAGTATTAACAGTAGCAGTTCGTTCGCCTGAGTGGAATAACAATGGTGGGGACGGCTGACCGGAGGACGTTCGAAATAGATTTTGTGAAATAAAACAGTGAGTTGATTTGTTTTGTGTGTTTCTGGTCGTTTCTAGCTCTAATTGATCACTATTTGGGATGAGTATCAATCATTTGAAACCTAATTAATACTTCTTCTACAATTTACTTTTAGTTCTTTTGTTAACGAACACACAGATAGAGAAACAGTTTACTTAAAATATTTTCGTAAGTAGTCCACTTCTGTTTGCAAGAATGTAATGACAACATAAAAGAAAGTGAGTAAAAATAATAGTTAATAAGAGTACATATAAAAAAAAACACCTTCAATAGAAAAACCAACAAAAAAATAGAAAAAAAATTCAAAAAAAATCTAATATGGTGGCAAACTGCTCATGATGATGAGCAGTTTGCCACCTTATTAGAATTTTTCATTTCAGCCAATAGACGTCCACTGCTGGACATAGGTATCCCACAAGCACTGCCACTTCGACCACTTTCTCTGTTTCCCCGTGGCCCCACTGGCCATCAGTTCGCGAGCAATGTGCCCGAGAAGTAAGCTCATTAAACTTGAAGTAAGAAATATAAATAAATACAAAGCAATGTTATTTGTTTTATTGGATTTTAATTATTTTGTAATCAATTTATGATTAAACTAGCTTCTGCCTGCAACTTCGTCCGCGTCAAATTTTCACTCCCGTGACCCTTCCCATCGCATCATATTGCCTGCCAGTTTTCGTCCATTTAGCGTTTCTGCTCCGCTTCTTTTGAGTGTAGCGTAACATTATATAGCCTTCCTCAATATACAAGCTACCCAACACAAAAATATTTTTTCAATTCGGATTAGTAGTTCCTGAGATTAGCGCGTTCAGGCAAACAAACAAACTCTTCAGCTTCATAATATTAGTATAGAAGTATAGATTTATCTAGATATTCTTTTATGTATTTGTACGCTGCCAGACTAGGCCCGATCTCAACAAACGATTTCAAGTGCGCAGTGGAAGAGTTATAATCGTGGGGCTCTGGAAACAAAAGTGGCTAGCGTACTGTCCGCCGTGCGCGGAGCCAAACAATCAAATCAAACACTTACCTGTTGGTTGAAGGACACTGCTCTGGTGCCAACCTGGAGTTCTGTGTGTAAGTGAGTGTATGTGTATCGTGTCGTGACGTTGCGAGTATTCTTCAGGTTAGATTCCGCTTCCAATTAGGCCGGAGGAGGTCACAGCATGCGGTCTTCAAATCACTCATTCACAATAGCGTCACTTTGGTTTGACCTTCAAACTATTTATCCAAAATATGTCCAAAACCCGTGTTATTACACCAAGATAGGGGTTATTAACTCAAACAACTGGGTCATGGTCCATTGTCCACCAAAAACGACCGGTTAAGACATTGATTTCAACAAAAACGTCGCGGAACTCAACAGGCGAACCACGCTTCTTTCAGCGGCAAATTAAGAGAGCTGTCAAGTGTCAACGTCAAACAATGACAAGTCAGATGTCACTTCGTTACACGCGCATTCCATTAGGCGCACAGATAATAAACGGTACGCAACATCTACCCCCCCCGGACGGGCCTTCCCGTCCGCTAATCACTTGGCAATCCCGACAAGGTTGCGTTTTATCAGTCCACCTGACGCGCTGCTGGAGGATGTGCAAATACTCCAATCTCCAACGCTTCCAAAACTCTGAGCGGGCTGCTGCATCAACTGAAACCGCGATAGCCAATTTTGGCTCACATCGACAAAAGGGTGCTCCGGCAGGGCGACAAGTGGCTGTCAAATCAAAAAATGGCCCGGGGTCAGGACCTCCAAGACGTTCGGGTCCGAAGACAGCGGGCACAATGGACGCGAGTTCAATACAGCTTCAAAACGGAAATATACCGTAGCTAACTCCTTAAAGGTGAGAACGGTGTCCCCCAACAATCTGCGCCAGAGTCCCTGTGCCGCTTTCACCGCGGCCTCAAATACCCCCCCAATGGGGGCAGGCTGGCGGGTCAAACAACAACAAACAACAAAACAACCAAACAACAACAACAACAATTTAACCAAATGGCCCTCCTTAGGCAACAAAAGGGGGTGACGGACCTCATAAGGAAGGCTAAGTGCCTCAACCGTCCCCCAACACGCAAGAGACCCGTATCGTCCAAAAAGGGGTTCAATTTACTAATGGCTCCCGACAATATCCAAAACTCTCGCTGCAGAATGGCCAACAGCGCATTGCAACCGGCATGCGAGTTCTTAATGTGACGATCAGTCACCAACAATTCAACAACAGAAAAACAATCCAACAATTTGTCGAGGGAGCTAAATCGATTCAACAAAAAATCAGGGTCCTTCGTTCCAACAGCGAGCACCTTGAGCCCGGGCAAAGGACCCGACATCAAGAGTGGCGATCGAGGCCAATCATCCTCGGGATGAGTCAGCCAGTCTGGTCCCCACCATAGGGGGTAAGCAAACAAGCGGGGTGCCATGCACCCGCGTGAGGCCACGGCGCCTGGATTCAAATCTCCAGGCACGTGCCTCCAAATCAAAGGCGTTTCAAATTTTGAATCTGGGACACTCGGTACGCAACAAAGATCTCCAAAGAGTGGACGGACGTCTTCAACCAACACAAAACAATTGACTGTCCGTCCAGGCGTAAGAAGCCCGAATGTCCACAGTTCTACCCAAAGTGTGAGCAACGTGGTTCAATAAACGCACAAGACGCGCCGCCCCTGACAATTCAACTTAGGGGTGGTCAGTGCCGTCCGGAGGGGGGCCACCTTGCTCTTGGCCAAGACCAGTGACAAATTCACCTGGCCTGTTGCGCAGACGGTGCGCAGACAAACAACAGCTGCATATCCGTGCGAAGACGCATCACAAACAATGGTGGCAGTGTAGCTCCCAGGGGGGAGGATAGCGCGGGGTAACACGACCTCGTTGACTGCAGGGAGTGCGGATACAAATTGGAGCCAATCTTCCAACAAGGTTTCCCGAATTGGCTCGTCCCAGCCAAGTCCCGCAGTCCAAAGGCGCTCAAGAAAACAATTTTGCCCAAAACAATACAAACAAAACAACAAAACAATAGACAAAAGGCAACCCTGGGCTCCCATGTCCAAAATGGCACGGACCACAACAGAGTCCCCCGTGGGCCCCCAGACCTGACCGATGCCGTTGGCAACAAAACCGTGTCGATCTGAGGGGTACCTTAGCGGGGCAGGCGCCAATGTCCTAACAATGCCTGGGCGGCGACCGATCGCCACACCCAGACCCAAGTCTTTCCCGACGAGGATGCAATTCAAATTCCTCGTACGCGCGGTGTCCCGAGCCACGCGCCATCGCTGGAAGGGCATATCCCACCGGATGCCTGAATGGCGGGGGGCGTGACTCCAACCGGGGACGTTCCGCCAATGGAGGGGAGGGAAGGCGATGCTGGTCTGGCCAGCGCTGCCCAGCAACAACTGCGTAATCACCTTTACGCGGGGAGACCAAATGGCGGTCGCGCGGCTCCCGATCAACTTGCGCGGGGGGTGGAGTGCGGCGCTCAAAATTGCGGGCCTCTCCCCGGTTCTGAACCGGCGAGCCAGAAGCCCGGTGACCAACTCCATGGTACCCCCCCGTGCGCGAACCTTCATCAGAGGCTGGTCTGCCAGCGTGGTTCGCGTTAGCGCACAAAATGTCCAAATGGGACCCCCTACAAATTCTACAAGGGCGGGGGTTGGGGCAGTCCCTATGGAAGTGAGCCCCCAAACAAGAGAAGCACAGGCGGCGTGCATTGGCAATTCGGCGGCGGGCACTCACGTGCAACTTCAAAAAGGCCGCGCAAGTTGCCATGCCATGCCCCGTGTCCCTACAAAACTCACAACCAGGACGACTCTGGGTGCCAGCAAAACGAGCGGCGGGGCGACCATCAACAGGCCCGCGAGCCCTAGTCCGTCCCTGGTCTCGTGGCCGGGAAGACGGCTGGCATGACTCAGTGGCAACGCCAGAGTTGTCCACAAACCGACACTCATCCTCCAAAAATTGGACGAGGTCATCAAATGGGGGGAGATGTGTGACACTATCCCCACCATACTTTTGCTCGAAACGAGCCCTCAAATCGGCAGGAAGCCGTTGCAGCACAACATGCACCAAAAGGTAAGACCAATGGTCCACCGGCAAGTCCAATTGCTTTAAAGCGTTGGTCGCTGCCACCAACGGGTTCAACAGGTCAGTACGCAATGCTGACAATCCAGTAATGACCGGTAACCCCAAAATCAATTCAATATGAACGTCAGCCAAACAACGTTTATTTTGGTACCGCCGGGTGAGTAGCTCCACAGCGGTAGGGTAGGCTGAGTCAGTCAAAGACAGATGCTGCACCAAGGCTCGGGCCTCACCTTCCAGGACAGACAACAAATAGGCCAACTTTTGGGCGGGTCTGAGGTCCGAGCGTGCATCAACCAAACTTTCAAACAGGTTTTGGAAACTTAACCACTGGTCCAAGCGACCGTTAAAACGTGGCAGTTCCAAAGTAGGCAGTCTACTCAATAGTCCGGGACCTGAAACAACCAAGGTCTCCGGTTTGACCTGGACAGGTGTCCGGCTCTCCAATATTTCCCGAGCACGTTGACCAATGACATCCCCCAGGTCCAAGATCTGGTCGTAGTCAGCAAGGACCTTGTCACGTGCTGCCTGACCCAGCACTTCCAGAGCCACTTCACAAATGTACTGGTTGTAGCGGGTGAGCAGAGCATCAACGTTGCCGAGTCTCAAGTTCAACTGCTCGAACCGAGCACGAGTGATCCCCTCAAGATCCTGGCGCTCAGCGGTCGCTGCAGCTGAAGCGAACCACCGCAGCTGTGTGGTCAATCCACTGATTGCCTCTCTCACCGCTTTGTATGCCATTGCACAAACAATACAATTCAATATACCAAACAAAATAATTAAGTAACAAAGTTCAAACAATATATTACAAAATAACTACAATCAAACTACCAAACTGACTAATCAGCAACTCAAGAAATAACATTAAATTGGTTTCAATTCAATTCAACAATAAACTTTTATTTTAATTCAAACCCAATATCAACGTTCAAAATTCTATTTCACAATTCAATTCAAATATTCAAATTCCAATCCAATTCCAAATGTTAAGTTCACAAACCACTTTGTTAATGGTACAACAATAATAATCCTTTATTCCAACTCAAAACAATGGTAATACTAAAAAATGCCAATAATTTTTCAAATATTAATTTTCACAAATAACCATATCAATGGTACAAACTCAATATTTTAATGTCTTCCTGACATTCAATACAACAGAGGTCAAATAACAACAACAAGAGGTTATAGCATAGCTCAATCTTACCAAATCTGTTAGAATATGCAAACCTGGTTGACCCGTCGATATGAGTTACTCGACTCAACAAATTCCAACAAATTATTTCAAGTAACAATTAATTATAGTTATCAAATATTTACAGCGTATTACTACTTCCCTTATAGAGACTGCCAAGTAATTAGCCTACTGTAAATTACCAATTTGGTGGTTTTGTAGGTTAAAACCACGCCTCTGATACCAAAATGTACGCTGCCAGACTAGGCCCGATCTCAACAAACGATTTCAAGTGCGCAGTGGAAGAGTTATAATCGTGGGGCTCTGGAAACAAAAGTGGCTAGCGTACTGTCCGCCGTGCGCGGAGCCAAACAATCAAATCAAACACTTACCTGTTGGTTGAAGGACACTGCTCTGGTGCCAACCTGGGGTTCTGTGTGTAAGTGAGTGTATGTGTATCGTGTCGTGACGTTGCGAGTATTCTTCAGGTTAGATTCCGCTTCCAATTAGGCCGGAGGAGGTCACAGCATGCGGTCTTCAAATCACTCATTCACAATAGCGTCACTTTGGTTTGACCTTCAAACTATTTATCCAAAATATGTCCAAAACCCGTGTTATTACACCAAGATAGGGGTTATTAACTCAAACAACTGGGTCATGGTCCATTGTCCACCAAAAACGACCGGTTAAGACATTGATTTCAACAAAAACGTCGCGGAACTCAACAGGCGAACCACGCTTCTTTCAGCGGCAAATTAAGAGAGCTGTCAAGTGTCAACGTCAAACAATGACAAGTCAGATGTCACTTCGTTACACGCGCATTCCATTAGGCGCACAGATAATAAACGGTACGCAACAGTATTTGTATTAAGTTTTTGTTCAATGAAATGATGTTATAACAAGAAAAGATACAACCGCAAAATGCTTTACAATGTCTCGTTTGTTTTGTCTTTTGGCAATGTCCTAGCAAGGATCGATCCGTGACTCAACACTTACGAACGAGGCAGCTTTCTGGAGGAGTTACTTAATTAATGACTCCGCTCAGCTTTTAATTGTGTAAGAAGTTCATTGTTTAGCGAGTTCACAGAATAAACAGAAGGCCGACCTTTATCAGATTTATTATTTTGATGTTTATATATTGGAATATACGGCTCACAGATTGAAAGGAAGCCGTAATTTAATCTGATCAAAATGCTGGAGCAGATTGTATTGCTTCAGTGCTGAGCAAAATCTGGGATTAGACCAAATTTTTCGGTCCGATTAGTTTTCCAATCAGAAAAAATGACAAAATTTCATCCCCTATTTAACTTCGTGTAGAGTATGAATTTAGAGGAATCTTTGCATTGTGTTCACGTTTGATATTTATAGAACTCGTAATAAAAAATAATACTTTTAGACACTGCTGTTTCGGTGGTGGGTTGTCTGTCAAATAATGGATTCAAGTAGTATTTTTTTTAAATTTAATAAGTAAAACATTTCCAGGTTTAAGTTATCGTTAAACCCCGACTCTGGAAAAATATCGATAACTTGCGAGAACCTTGACACAAAAAAAAAACACTATATTCGGTTATGATGATTTAAAAGTTCACAAGCAGCAGTAAGAGTAGGGCTAGTATAATTATGTAATTGCCATCCAACCTGTCCCTTGCTGCCCTCAGCGAAGTTCAAAGCAGAGGTCCATAATCCACAGTAGCTTCGTGCGAGCGTTCCTGTCTGGAGGCTTTAACTT
Organism: Aporophyla lueneburgensis; assembly: GCA_932294355.1. Classification (NCBI taxonomy): domain Eukaryota; kingdom Metazoa; phylum Arthropoda; class Insecta; order Lepidoptera; family Noctuidae; genus Aporophyla; species Aporophyla lueneburgensis. The sequence goes on from OW028755.1 coordinate 11,042,592, forward strand.
ATTGAGACCAGGCAAATCCAGTTAAGCAGCCGTCAACCTCTTAGGTTGACCTGTGAGTTGCCATTTACAATAAAAGTATCATCATCATCATCCATACACCGCCAATTTGACGGGTACAAATTTTGGGGGGATTTGCCATAATTGCCACGCTTTGCAGGCGGGTTGGCGATCGCAGTATGGTAGTCTACAATGCATAGAGAACGCTGCTGCCCATTCTCTAGTATGTCCCTTAGTCACCTCTTACGACACCCACGGGAAGAAATGGGGTGATGCTATTCTTTACGTCGTAAAAGCGACGTGTCTAGCTCCCTCATTTATAGGCCTAACGTAATTCGAAATAGCAAAAAGAAAAAAAACGCAAACGTTCACCTGTAGACTTCAACCAATAATGCATTTTTTTTTAAACCGTCTTGCCAATTAGCGATATTCCATGTCTTCTACGACTATCTAGATACGAAGGGATTTTTTATGTTAAGTAATGATATTCGATACGAAACGTACTGTCACCGTTCATAATAAACCACCCTATATTTCCAGTATCAAGTTGTTTACTCAAAGTAAATAGAGTCAATCAATTTGTAGAACCCTTCAAAATAATAACATCAAAATTAATTACCTATTGTGCCTTGTATTGTGATGTCTGTTAACTACTTGACTGTTTTGAAATTGTTTCTATGTTGTGGGTATAATTGGTGGGAATAGTCAAATCTTCGTTTAACCTAGATTCTTTGGGGTACGTATAGCACGTAATAGGAATTCACAACCAATTAGTTTTACATAAATAATTGCATTAATAATCGTTATCGTCACCATGGAAAACTGCCTAACTGCCTAACTACCTTATCTGTCCTTTTTTGTGGGTTTGAAATCATAAAATGAACTCTCCCGCTCTGACTGAAGCGGAAGGACGTCTCAGACTTTTACCGAAAAACCCACCCGTGTTCCTCCAATTGCCCGTGCCAAAGCCACGGTAACTCTTTTGAACAAATCCGCGATCCTGGAAGATATCGTCCCTAGCGGAATCCTTGTATGCCCTGGAAACAAAAAATCTACGACGTATGATAACTACCAACCCGCAGTAAACCCACTATCTCTCACAGAGACAAAGCCTATGTCTCAGTAGTGGAAAAATTATAGGCTGATTATGCTCGCTAATGCTACTTGCGTTAAGACTGAATTGCAACGAAGTTCAAGCAATCAAAAAACTTACTGGTGTGGCGACGTGTCAATAGTCGACCACATGCGGGAAGCTCAATTATGAAAAATTATGGTTTGATAGTAATTATATTGATTCCTATGAAACCCACCCTGTGAGCTGAAGAATGCTAAATGGTTTTGACGTCAGCACTGAAAACTATTGGCCCACTAACCTTAGACCAGCTCAGGAACGCTCACCAGCAATTGTCAGCAGCTCACACCGTGAAGCACTTTCACGAAACAGATTGTCAAATCACTGTTGGGTATTTTTAAACGAGTCTCTTCAAACTTTAGCTGTCCATCACGGTGAAAAAACCAACTTCTCCTCAAAATTACAGTAGAAGGCACCGACTGTGACTCAGACTGAGGCTCTCTCATTAGTCGGCGATCGGTGAGCGATGGCCAAAACTATGGCGCTGGCGTCGCCAGGTTTAGCGAATCAAAACGCGATCTGAAGGCGCGCGAAGCAAGTTAGCCACAGATACTAACATATCGAAACCATTTGAAACGAATTAATTATTGCTAGAGAAATGACCTAATACTTAGGTATAACAAAAATAAGTATTATCAAGTCAATTTGGGTCATTTAAGGCTACTACACACAGTGCCGGCGGCAATGCCACCGGGTTTATGCCGAGCGGCTATGCCGGCGGCAATAAAAGCCGCCGGCACAAGCCGCGCAAAGCCGCCAAGCATCATTCCGGTTGTGAACAACAAACAAACCGCACACCACTACCGCTCGAATGCCAGGAACGAACTAACAAGCCGCGTAACCCACCAGCACACCCCGGCGGCCATGCCGGCGGCTCCTTTGTGTGGCAAAACCAACAAACAAACAAATTCTTCAGCTTTATAATATTAGTATAGATAAAGCTGAAGAGTTTGTTTGTTTGTTTGATTGAACGCGCTAATCTCAAGAACTACTGATCCGAATTGAAAAATTATTTTTGTGTTGGGTAGCCTATTTATCGAGGGAGGCTATAGATTATGTAACATCACGCTACAACTAAGAGAAGCGGAGCAGTAATGAAAAATGTTGCAAAAACGGGGAAAATTTATTCCTATTGAGAGTTTCCGTTGCGTGCGCTGCATAAACGGTTAAAGTAACGCAAAAGTCATGTATGACGGAATTGTTCCTTTTAAAAAATTCTAAAAAAATTCCGCGAGAGCATATGTCTATCTTTTAAGGTTGACTCACTATAACTCAAAAGGAGCGAGCAGCAACGAAAAATGGACGAAAACTAGCAGGCAAATCGATGTGACGGGAAGGATCAGGGGAGCAAAAATTTGACGCGGACGAAGTCGCGGGCAGAAGCTAGTATTATAATAATATTACCAGGAATGCGAAAATAATAGAATAGAAAACTTTTATTTCAGACCAGAGTGCATATGGTAAATAACAATTTCATTTAACTTCTAGTGTACGTAGATGCGTTATCTGTAACCTAATAAATATGTACAATTAAAATTCAGCGAGGAGCTTCATCCACCTCTGCAACATCGGGGAATCACATCGATCTGCAAATACACTGAGAATACTGTTGGTGCTGCCGCGAACATGCGTCATCAGGGATGCACATCTGTTCCTAAAAATTGCAGCAATACCATTAATATTTTATATCTGAAAACATACCTGTTCCATATGGTACAAAACGGTGGCCGTAAAGAACAGCACCATCCCATCTCTTCTTAAAGTGTCATGAAAGGAGATAAGGGACTTAATAGAGAATGGGCAGCAGCGCTGTCTATGCATTTTTTATGGCAAATCACCTCAAAATAGGGGAGGCCTAAATTCAGCAGTGGACGTCTTTCGACTTTAATGATGATCCCTGACGCACTCCAATGCCACGGCAGCCGCAGTACTATTCTCAGTGCACTATCAATATTAATACGTAGGTTACGTTGCATGTAATTTTTTGACTACAGGGAAAGGCAGCTTCTCTTACAGAGATGATACGACCATTTATCACCACACTCCCTCAGGACGGATTGGTAATTTCAAATTAGTATTAATTTGTAGGTAGATGTTTTTTATTTCAATGCAGCTTGACCATCTATCAAACAACTACACTATTAAACTAGTACTTTACTAGCCTTTAAAAAACCCTAATAAATTAAAATAAACTTTCTTACTACGTAAATCTGGAGCTGTCACTACATGGGTTGGTCCTGAAATCAGTGTGATGGATCACCACTTAAACCCTAGCCATTTGGTCCCGGACTTTATAGGGATTCAACGACGAAATGTAGGTATAAATGTATGATAGGGACCGGGTGTAGTGATTTAATTTTCACTTGCTTTTAGATGTACTTTTGGAGTTTATCTTCGACAAATGTTGACTCCTTGACTGAACGCATTTCTGTAAGAGAGTGTTATGTGTAGATTAATGTTGGACTTGGGTGAAATTAAACATCCTGGATTACGTAGGAATAAGCATAACAGCCTAAAATGTTCCAACTACTGGAACGCAAGCCTCCTCTCTGTAAGAGGGAGAGGGTTATTATCCACCAAGCAGTGGTCTGCCTGCCCTCTCCGTGTGCATGTTGTTGGATGTCACAGCTCTTCACGTTTTTGTTTCTAAGGCATGCCGGTTTGGTCACGATGTAATCTTTCACCGAATTTTATCTGACTTATCTAAAATGCAAGAAACTTTCTCCAAGCACAATGATTGCTGATCAAAGTGTTAGAGGCCTTTATTCTTGACATCATCATTATCAGCCTACAGCAAGCCTCTGCTGAACATAGGCAGCCAATTGCACGCTATTCAGCTCGATTCTCAGCAATTCTCATCCAGCTGCTATCAGCCACACTGCGGAGTCATCCCTGCTAGTCTGAGGGCGTCCCAGCTGACGTTGTCCCAATCTCCACTCACTATTTAATTTTGAAATAGGACAAAAACAGTTGACCTTTAAAGTGAAACTTTTATTACATCGTCTCACACTTTTTCATCTGTGTGTTGCATGTCGCGTGACGGTCGGCTGCGGAGTAGGGATAAAGTGAAAGGCGCTTGTCAGAGCAGCCAAGGCCAATATGGCGGCGCCTATAGTTCACATCAGCTGACCGTGTAGTGTATAGACTATTACAAATTTTTAGCTAAATATCTATAATGTGAAAAAAAGTTTCACTTTTACCGTGGTTAAAAAAAAAACACACAATCCTTTATTTTAATTTTAATACACATCATAATACCCTCTTCCTAGAGAAGTAGGCATGTGTTCTATGATTATGCATCTATAATGAAATAAAATACATAAACTCATTAATTTAACTGACAGGCCAAATCAAGAGTACCGGAAAATATATCGTATGAAAAAAGATGCGTTCAAAGCTTTACAAAGTACAGTATGTATGCTCGCAGATTGTTAGTGCAAGTAATGATATGCAAACAGCACAGCGCTATAACCAGATAGGTAGAAACGCTGCGAGAGCTTTCGTATTCCCACATTTTTTTTTATGTTTCTGTATTTTTTAATGAATAGAAGAAAAAAGTTGTGTGTGTCAACTCCAACGCACGACTGGAATTTACTCCTTACGAACGATTATAAAATAAATACATTAGTAAACATAACAAAACGCATAACGTAACGTAATGTTACGGAAAAAGTTTGATTCAGCAGATGACATTGTTAATTGGTTTTATTCTATCTCATTTCTCCATCCCATTGTTTCCCGTGGGTGTATTTCAGCTGAAGTGGTGGTGATGATTCTATCCACACTTTTTTCGGGTCAGCATCATATATTTTGCCGTCCGGCTATGCTGAAACATGCTGCAACCCAAACAAGAGGAACTCAAGCCTAATCCAACGTTATAACTTACAAGCTAAGCCCATGATTTCGTCTACTTTTCAAAATTAAATTTAGCGTATTTCCTTAACTAGGTCATGATTTATCTGTGTGCCAAATTTAATCCAAATCCATTAAAACACAAACAAGGAAACAAACTTGATTTCGCAATTCTAATATTAGTTATATCAGCTTTCGCTGTTGCCTAACATTGCTGACAAAATAAATAGCTAATTAATACATCGTGCTATTCTATTTGTTCACCACTGATACGATGACGGTAAACTATCTAACCATACTGTTTAGCTAGTCGATTGAAACGTATCTGCAATTTCACAGGTCCAACACTGTAGGTAATGGAGGTAACATTCGCAGTAATGTTGACCGCGTTGTATTGGGACCAAGCTAGCATAAACGAGTTCAGGTAATAGCTTGAATTAGTGTGAATTTTGTGTCGATTGGGAATTTTAGCTTGTAGGTACGACAAAAAGTTTCCCACCTGAATGTTTTGTTTTAGTGTCATTTTTAGGGTTCCGATCCTCATGAGGGAATTTTGTTGTGCGTCCGCCTCCGCTCTCTCAGTTTATTATGACACTTTTCCTAAAGAATGCGTGGATGTATTTAATTCAAAATTAATATCAAATACAGTCAGTCTGCAGTCTATTTGAGCTGTAAAAGATAAGATATCAGACTACGCAATAAAAGAAACTAAACAAAAGCTTGTAAAATACGGCCGTATAAGCGATATCCATATTTTGACTTTCATAAATAAGTCAAAACCTATAATATAGTACTTCCTGTTGACCTAGAAATTTGACAAGAAGCAAGGTATCACAGCCCAAGCAAAAGAAAGAGTAAAAGATCGTTAGTTTTTTGTGTTAAAAACATTTTGTGAATACAAACTTATATTTGCAGTTAGAGACCGTGACGTATATCGATTAGTTCTTGGGAAAATTTCATCCTACCTACGGAACCCTACACTGTGCGGTCCAATACGCAATTGGACGATTTTCCATTATTATTTCAAGCTTATCAATTCATTTCTCTAAATATATTTCATAAATATGTTTTAGTTTTGTCTCTTGTTTTCCAATAGGCTTTAATCAAAATAAACCAATTCACAATGTAATATTTTATAACAATATTTCATGAGCACGTGACTATTGTTAGCCTGATAGTCCATCGCAATATATCTTCATATAAAGTTATCGAGGCGCAGTTGAAATCGCGCAGTGGAAACACAAATCCTGAGTTATCGTGTCCCATTCAAATATGGGACACAAATTGTGAGCGGCCAAAACAAGACTTATGCCAGCCAGTTTTAGTGATACAAATATATTGTTGGTCATTTTCGTGTGATAGTAGTTTTTCGTGTGGCTTTACTTGCGACTGAATATACTTTTTTCAGTTGATTAAAGAAATATAGTGGTTATCTACTTAGTCTTTTCTTGACTGTGTTTGGGTCGACTTCCAGTCTAACCAGATGTAGCTGCTTAACAGTATATTACATAAAGACACTGCCTATCTGACATTTGCCATAACTCACCCATTTCTCCATCTTATTTCTTTCCGTGGGACTCGTAAGAGGCGGGTAAGGTACTGACTAGAGAATGTGCAGCAGCATTACCTATGCATTTTACCACCATACTACGAACGCCAACTAGCCCGCCAAGCGTGAATATTATTGTCATACAAAACCCCCTATATTGGGCGAGGTCTATGTTCTGCTGTGGACGTGTCATGGCTGAAATTATGATTTGAAGAGATATGGCTAGAAAAAGAGGGACGACTTAAAGAGATGTATGGTTGGAGAAGAAATGCTCACTCTCAAAATCAATTGAATTGAATTTAGAACGGGAAAGTTATGAATGATGAAATCAAAATTAAGTTATTTATTCAAATTAGGCTGAGGATCAGCACTTTTGGAACGTGAAAATTACATAAGACAGTCCCCCAAAACGCCCACTCTTCACCACTTCTTAGTGCTTTAGCTGGTAAGAAGTGGCGCAACAAAATTCCCAAGATGAGTTGTTTTTTTTATTACAAATGGGTACACAAATACTTATGATCGATCAAGATCATCCAAAAGAGATAAAGGTAAACTTTTACAGGCCGTGTGTCGGCTAGTCACACTTAAATGGAATACTAATTAGAATTTCCTTAATAAATCTTAGGTGACACCCGAAGGCCGTTTGTTATGTTCTGCATAATTTATTAATTCGTGTACAATGAGGAAAATGACAAATAATTAAGTGGACTACACGCCATAGTTATTTTATGTAAAATAATTTGTGTAATTTTGTTGAATTGTTGAGAGCTAAGTAATTTGACAAGGTAATATTATAGAGTGGAAAAATTGTAAATTTTTTGAAGCGCCCAGGGAGAGCGCCTGTGGAGAGGAGACGCCCCGGTCGTCGGGAGTCAATAGCGAACTTCCGGCCACCTTAAGCGCGGGCTTGTTATTTTTCAATATTATTCAATTAAATTATGATCACTTTAATGCACTAATTGATTATGAATTGCATTGCATTGATTATGAACTGCAATCATTTATATCATAACACTAAATATTTTTTGGTTTTAGATGTAAAAAAAAAAATTCAAAACATTCCCTCCTCACCTTTATTTTTCTGGGTGGGAATTCATCCCATGACGTCTCCAGCTCTAGGCGAAGTGGCAGGGCATGTCAGACTTTTACTGACTAAAACCCACCTGTCTTCCTTCAGTTGCGTATGCCAGGGCCTCGGTAACGCTTTTGAACAAATCCGCGACGCCGGCAAGCATCGGTCCAAGTGGACCCCTTCAATAATGCTGACATCTCTTTGAGGCGCGCGTGGAAAGCAACACGCCACCGCCGTCGACGTCAAATCGAGCCTGGTCCTTACCGGGCGGCGAGCTACCCATTGCTCGCCGCCCGCAAACCCGCGCCTGTGGTGGCCGAGAGTCCGCAATGGAATCCCGATGCCCGGGGCTTCTTCTCCTAAACTGGGTTCGAACCTACAATCTGCAACACTGCAACTTTCTGATTGCGTCCCCTTAATTTTAAATTCTTCAAACAAACATACAAGATAAATGTCACACAAAACTTCCTTTGGCCAATTTTATTATTCGGCATCGTGCCGACTGTGCCAATCGTACGGACCAATGAAGTGTATTGTGCCTCGTATTGAAATTTATACCCCAGAGTATTGATACGATTTCATTGTTTCATTTATTTGTAACGAAAAGAAATGACGACCATTATTTGTAGGGTTTAGTGGACAGAAATATATGTTTATGAAAATTGATGAAGTACGAAATTTAGATTGATTTATTAGGTTATAAAAATAATGTAAATAAAAATGATGCAGGTATGCTAAAGCCAGATTAAATGAAAAGGATTGTGAATTTAATAGCTCCATTTTTTACTGTTTACTTTTCCCTAAACATAGAAAGCAGTTTATACAGGTTTTGTCTTTGAAGGATTTTTCGTCAAAAGATATGCCCCGGGTGAGGATCGAACTCACACCTTAAGATTATGAGACTTACGCCCTGCCTACTGCGCCACCGAGGCGGACAATTATCTCCTGAAATTATAATATCAGCTTCTTAGTAGGTACAAATATAGGTGACATTTTTTCTTCTATTTAATTTTAACCGACTATAAAAGATCCGAGATAAAGGAACCAGCTCCGGTTCTCAATTTGGTTGTTTTTAGGGTTCCGTACCAACATGTTTGACTCAGTCTATCACAGCTGGATATCTTAAGAAATGCTAATGCTATCAACTTGAAATTTGGAATAGTTTTAAATGACGTTTGATCAAATACGATTAAAAATATATATAACTGGGACTCAATGGGGTTCATATAAATTTGAAGTGGGGCTACTAGGGCATGTGATAACATATGAAAGAACGCTATTTGCACATTCTCAAACATTTTCTTTTTTAGGCTGCACAGTTTTCGACTTTTGGCGAAAAATAGAAAAATTATACCATTTCCTCCACATCTTTAAAGTTTTCATAATGAAAAATCAAAAATTATTCTATGTGATAGAAGTTTATGTAAAGATTACAAGAAAAACACTTTCTCAGAAATCACTAACATAAATTACATTAGTTCCACTATCGGTCAAAAGATAGCGCTGACCTAAAACTTCAATACTAAATGCAATTATAAAATACTTGAAAATATTTATGTATGATGGTATGCTGTGATTAGTGCGTTCAACTAAACAAACTCTTCATCTTTATAATATTGTGTTACTAAAGATATAGTAACTAATATCTATAGCATCAACCTAGTTGTTTATTTTATACAACTCTTGCTTTTGCCAGCAGATTCGTTTGCTTGGAGGTCGGGAATTATTATATAAGACCTTATAACCGGAATAAAAAGTATCCCATGTGTTATGTTTTTTTCAGGTTATTATGTATCTGTGTGCCAAATTTCATCGAATTTCATTTCTTTGTTTTTATGTGATTCAATAACGGACAGCCAAGCATCAAAACATACAGACTTTCATATTTACAATATTAAAATAGGATCTATGTACAGACGCCAGCACAAAAGCTACTACAACCTGTTAAATTTCTTTAATAGGTTTTCAACTTTATCGCTAAAGTATAAGGTTTTGATTAGGAAAAACCTTATTGTTGATTAGGAAAATTTGACAGTTTCGGGTAGCTTGATGTGCTGGCGTCTGTACCTACCATTCCCCAGGAAGATAATTTTTGTACATAAAAATGTTCAAATTCAAGTTCTGTAGTGATATTTAAGCTAAAAATGTAGAAAAAACGAGTTAGTTTTGACAGATTTAGACTGAGGTTACAGGCCATTATTTTACCCCTGATTTTGCATGGTTGTCAAAATTAAAGTGATTTTTAGTCTCTATACGATAAGGTTGCTATTGGGTTGCTGTTACTAATAAGTCTGTCAAAATCACACTGATCTTTATGCAAACATTCCTAAAAATATGTATAAATCATCTTTCAGGTATTCTTGGATTATAGTTGAAGAAACTATAGAAATGAATCCAAAAGATATGCCCCGGGTGAGGATCGAACTCACGACCTTAAGATTATGAGACTTACGCGCTGCCTACTGCGCCACCGAGGCTAGTAATGTTACCTCGAAATAAGCTATATACTTATTTTCTCTTTGTTTTTTTTTATCGGAAATTTTCTAAGCATGTAGGATGAATGTTGAGTAGGTTTACTCTGTACAGAATCAACGTATAAATTTAACCATCGCCCAAGGATTTCTTCTTCTTCTCATCTAGAAAAGAAACAAGCATTGATCACCACGCTTGCTTGCTACTTGTTAGCAATCAGTATAAAAAATTTGTATGTTCACTGTCATCCTTATTTATTACTAGCATTTGCCAGCAATTTCATCCACATGGAGGTCAGAAATTATCCCTCCGGAACGTAGGTACTACTGGGACAAAAGTAATTTATGTGTTAATCCAGGTTATAAGCTATCTGTTTGCCGGAATTCATCCAAACACGATCAACATTTTTGGTTGATGGAACCAAAATCCAAACAGACGACAAAACTATAGAATTTATAAGGTAGTTGGATAGGATTAAATAAGTGAACTAGTTCTACATTAATTATTTTGCAAATTGACCACCGAAATAATTTGTACGTGTATTCAAATGACAACTATAATTCTTTGACAGTTTTGTAAAGTGACTATAACGTGGAAAATTTACGTAGTGTTTCAAATTCATAAAAAGTAATCTTTCTGTATAGGTGTGCACCTATTCGTCGGAACAAAGTAAAGGGGCACTCGAACGAGTCTGGGTTTTCTGCATATTTTTGTGTATTGTGGCAGGTGGAGATAACTTATCGCCGGATTTGTCATCAATACATAACTTTTATCTACTCGTATCTACATTTCACTCAGATTACTTGTGTAAACATTGGATTTGTTTGATAAGTATTTTTTCATAATATTCGCTGACTGAAGATTAAAAGATCTACCACAAGTGACATCAATGGGTATCTGAACAATCTGACTGTCTAACTTTTCACTTTTATTCTTTTATTCCTCCATGCTATTAAAAGTAACGTTTAAGAAATTTAAATCGCTAATAAGTACCCAAATAGGTCTAATTAAATTAGTTGGCAATGGCCGTTGGACAAATGGGCTAACAGTGAAAACAATAGACAGTCAGATTGTTCAGATGCTCATTGACAACAGTTGTGGTAGCTCTGTATGTGAGTAGTGCCAGTATTGAATAGGTTAGTAGCTCAACGTTTCAATACGTTTGTTTGTTTGGTTGAACTTGCCAGTCTCAAGACCAACCGGATCGACTTGAAAAATTAATTTAGTGTTGGGTAGTTCATTTATCATGAAAGGCTATATCACGCTACAACCAGTAGGAGTGGAGCATCAATGAATAATGTTGCAAAAACGGGAAAATTTATTCCTTTTGAGAACTTCCGTTGCACCGTTTTCTGGCCCCGAAAATCCCGGGACTGTACTTGGCTAATCCCGGGATTTTCGGGATTGCCACAAACAATTCTAAATTGTATTCCGTAGTCCATTGCGCCTTCTCAATAGCCTTTCCTAGATTATATGAATAGCATTTATTAAATAACGACAAAAAACAACCCTTATATACGCCGTCGTATGATACGTACCTACTAGATACACAGTACACACTAAACAGGTACAGTCCTCATATACATATGTTTGTCGTAGAACTTGGAAGGGACTTAAAGGAAAAGTTACAGCTGGAAACTAACAAGAGTATTAAATTCCCACATGCTGAAGTACAAGTACAAAATGAATTGGAGTTGGCAAATATTGGGTGGGTATGAGACGTGAAATGAGCCTGTTCAAATATGGAGGAGTTCGTGGATATCACTTAGAAACAGCATATAAATATCTGCACGTATTGTCTATTCCTCCAACCAGCGTAGAACCTGAGCGAGTGTTTTCAGCTGCTGCTTATGTTGGCAATAAACTACGAAACAGGCTTGGAAGTCAAAGATTGGATGCTTTGATATTTTTCTGCGATAATATTTTCGAAATTTTAAATATTTTTTTTGTGTTGTCTTTTTGATTTCTTGCAAAATTATAGTTTTTTGTTTTGTCTTTATCTATTGTGATTTTTGTGTTTTGTTGTGACATTAAAAAGATTTTTGTTTAATTATTTAAGTTGTTTTCTTCATTTTAGCCCAATTAGAAACCACATAGTCTAATCCCGGGATAGTCCCGGGATCCCGGGATTACGCTTAAAAATCCCGAAATCCCGGGATTGAAAAACATGCTCGGGATTGTATCCTCTAGTTGCATGCCACGCAACACTCATGTATGACGGAATTGTTCCTCTTTAAAAATTCAAAAGTCTACTATGATATAATTATGTCTACCTTTTAAGGTTGGCTTACTGTAACTTTTTTATATGTAATCAAATCCAAATACTATACTATAATATTATAAAGCTGAAGAATTAAGTTGATCGTACAAATCTCAGTAACTACGTTTAATGTTGGATAACCCATTTCCCGAGGAAGGCTATAGACTATAATATCATGATAAGAGCCGTAGGAGCCGAGTAAAAAGAAAAAAGTCACGAAAATGAAGACCATATATGGGCAGGCCATTCGATGCGACGAAGCCGCGAACAGAAGCCAGGCTAATATTATAAAGATCTTTTTGTGTTAGGTAGCCTATTTATCGAGGAAGGTTATAGGTTATATAACATCACGCTACAATAAAAAAGAGCGGAGCCGTCATGAAAAATTTACGAAAACAGACAGGCAATTCGATGAGACGGGAAGGGTCAAGGGAGCAACAATTTGACGCGGATGAAGTCGCGGGCAGAGGCTAGTATAATATGTATGAATCCGAACCTAACACTACATACACACACTTTTTACAACACATTTTGTAAGTCGCAAAGTCTACAAAAATAAAATAACGACTTTTCAAGAAAGAACTTAAATTTTCCAGCCAATTGATATTGGCAATGAAACTAATGTATGCCGTCTGGTTCCCAAACTTCAGCGCCTCTGAATAAACTGGAAACAAAAGAATTATAATGAGAATTTCCAAATCTTAAGAACTCGAAATTGGCGAAATATCTTTGGGGCTGACATTGAGTTATTACTTATTGGTGGGTGGTCTAAGGATTTACGAGAGAGTATTTTGAACTTAATAATATTCTGTATATTTAAATGGTAAATACTTAGATAACACTGAAAGTTTTTAGAAAATAAAAAATGGAATGATGTAGGAGTCTTTTAGTTTTTTTCGTTTGCGATCTTTTCTAAGCACCGTTGCTTGCGATCGCGATAGAACCACTGACTGAAGCAGTCGGCCCAGTGTTCTTTAGGGATCTTTTCTACACCTTTTTCAAACGCAGCCGCAGTTTCTTCAGGGTTTATAAAACGAATAAATAAATTCATCTTTTATTTTTGAAAAGAAATAAAAGTCAAAAGATGCCAGGTCAGGACTGTAAGGAGGATGACTCACTACCTCCACCACACCTTTAGTAGACCAATATTCGATAGTTCGAGCGTTGTCGTGGAAAGACGATCCTGCATCTTGGGCGCTGCTGTCTAACATTTTTTGTCTGAAATTAAATTTATTTTTCACTTTTTAGTGTCTCTTTATGGCAGTTGCTGGTTTCATTGTACATACTAAATTTAAAATCATCTCGTATACTCCTTTTTTTTTTTTTTTTTTTTCAGGATGGGAAATCATCAAATGACTTCTCCCGCTCTGGGCGGAGCGGGAGGGCGTGTCAGACTTTTACTGACTAAAACCCACCCGTGTTCCATCAGTTGCCCATGTGCCAGGGTCACGGTATCTCTTTCGAACAATCACGCGACCCCGGATCTCGTATACTCCTTGTACCACATCCCAAAGGCGTGGCATCTTTAATGGGCGTCTGTTTAACTGCACTGTTCGTTTCATTCCTGCCTTTTATTTAAGCGTCAGGAATGTTTGCAATATCCTCGTTGATTTTCCACAATTTAGCCTGGCTGTAAGGAGGTGACAGTTTTATTTAAATGGTCAGTTTTTTTTTTGTGTAATGTGTCTCTGACAAAATTTATTTTTAGCGAGAATATCGTTTCAGGAAATCTGAAAATAGAATGATGTCGATTGGTTAATGTAGAAACTAGCTTTGGCTAGCTTTCGCCCGAATGGACCTCAAAAATTATCCTGTGCGAACGTACTAGCAAGATAAAGTCAAAATAATATAATGAAGGTTCAACTACTAAGTCTACTGTTACTTTGATATTTTTCTTTTCATATGGTTACCCAATTTTCATAATTATCATCACCATTGCTAACCATATTTATTATTATTATTAATCAGTTTATTTCAGATAAAAACATAATCCATAAAATTAGAAATTACAAAAATACAATTAATACAGGGATATAAATTAAAATTCAAACACATAAAATTATTATAATTATAGGTTAGTAAAATCTTATGCACTATGTTAGTCAACCCCTATCATAATACGCATCCACTTGTTCTGGATAGGGCAATCCGCACGAGATACAACCATCTGCAGGATACTGTTGCTACTGCCTCGCACGCGCTGCAACAACGAGGCTACTTTCTTGCGTATCACCGCGTGAAAGCCGTCCGTTCTCGCTTCGGCAAACATTCCGGACGCACTACAATAGCGAGGCAGCCGCATCAGCATCCTGAAGATGTTGTTGTATTGGACACGCAGAGTACTAGCAGCCCGGCGAGTAAAGGTTACCCACAGACTGCTCGAGTACAAGGATTGGCAGTATGCCTTGAAGAGTGTAATTTTCACTGCCCTCGAGCAGCGAGCAAACCTGCGCGCAACCATATTCCCCCTGACTGCCAATGCTCTACGTTCCCTCTCCATGTCCGCGTCATCATTCAGATTTTCTGTCACAATGTGACCCAGATACTTGAAGCTGCTCACCACACGCAGAGCTGCACCATTAAGCATAATAGGCGTAACATGCACTGGACCACGCTTTCCACTCTTGAAAATGAGCACTTCGCTCTTCTTCGAGTTATACCTCAGTCCATGTTCCGCCGCGTACGCCTCACATATTGACAGCAGCTTACGTATCGCCCCCACTGACGGTCCCAGCAGTACCATATCATCCGCATAACTGATGTTATTTACGCTCACTCCGTCAATAAAACAACCCACATGAGTACTGCTGAGTCCGCCAATGAGGTCGTTAACGTAAAGATTGAATAACAGAGGAGAGGTTATCCCCCCCTGCCGCACGCCACACTCCATGACATATGCATCAGACAGCGCACCAGCCCATCTCACTTGGTTCCTCTGACACGTGTACCAATGGCGCAACACGGAGATCACTTCAGCCGGCACACCCGCTACTTCCAATTTGGCCCACAGCTTGTTATATAACACCCTATCAAAGGCCCTGGATAGGTCCAGGAAGCACGCATACACCGGCGTCGCCCTCCCCGTGTAGTACCCGACAGCCTGCTTAAGACACAAGATTGCGCTCTTTGTTGACAGCCCACTCCTGAACCCAAATTGGGCATCATTCAGCTTTATGTGCTGCAGGAGAATGTTGTTAAGCAAGCTGTCAAACACTTTAGCCATTATAGTGGCCAGCGAGATGGGCCGGTAGTTTTCCTTATCTGACATGTCACCAGTCTTATTTTTGACAATCGGTACAACTATTGTCTTGGTCAGCTCCTCAGGTAAGTAACCGTGGCATAAACATAAATTATAAAACATGGAGAGCACACGCGGCAGGTGAGTTCCAGCATACTTTAGATGCTCAATGCTGAGGCCATCATGACCAGGAGATTTACCACTCTGCATACCAAGAATCACTTTAAGCACATCCCGAGCAGTAAATTTAACAACTCGCTCCTGGCCGATAACCCCAGCACCGTCACATCGGCTTGTGTCGGAATCAGACTGCGGCTCCACCTTAAAATAATCTTTGAAAAGATTCTTAAGATCTTATTTTTTTTTATTTGATCGTCCTTTACTCTCAAAAAATTTATCCACATCCGTACTCAGAATTTTTCTCATGACATTACTCATTAATCAGCGACCGAAAATAGACACCATTTACTTCTAAAATGTGACACAATAACCAAGTTATTTCTGCCCTAAATATAAGAAAATCTTTAAAAATTCACGGTAAAGCCTTTCATTTACAGGCGGCAAAGGGCCCTGTCCACATAATTTAGTACAACTTGGTAACAAAAAATCTTAAAAACAAGCAAGTCTTTAATTACGGAAAACTTTCACAATTCTTCAGAAGCTGACAAAGCGAAATTAAAATTTTATGAAACAAGAAAAAACAGGACTTGGCAAAGGGTTCTTAGTAAGACTCTCTACACTTACCTACTAAATTGTTTTTAAGTTTCACGGATACTGTTTTTTTTTAGTTTCAACAATATTGAAATTGATATTCTTTTTGATCCTTAACTTTCGAAGCATTTTATTTTAAGTAGGTAATTAATGTAATTGACTGACTTATGGTTTATTTTTAAAAGAACCGTAAATTATATCATAGCAAGCCGTGTGCCCGATGACAAGGGATTTCTCATCGACAAAAATGACGAACTGCTATTCAAAATTGCACCCCCTAATTAAAACACCTTAAGGGAAAAAAATTATTCCTTAGTAATTGTACTAAGGAATTCATTTTGATTTTTTTTTTTTGAGTTTAGTTGTGTAAAATTTTATGCTTCTAGTGAGTGAAGAAATTTTGTAACAACACGTAAAATTTACAAGGAATGTGTAACAGTAATGGCTTTACGAAGTAAATGTAAAAAAAAAAATACGACTACAACCAAATGTCCAAAACAAGATCACTTTTCAAGCAGTCTGATATAGTTTAAAGAATGTGTAGACTGTTGACATTGATAACACACCGAGATCATTTCTTTTCTTAGAAGAGAAAATTAACAGTCTAGAAAGTTATATTTTGAATTTTTATTCCCAAAATCTAGACAAGACTACATAGTTTTAAAAACACTTGCCGAATAATTTACTTTGTTTCAAAGTCAAAAAGGCTTTACTTCAAAAAACCCACCTGGGATAAAACTAACGCGTTAAATTGTCAACAGACTATTTAAAATGTGTTCAAATTTTTACCCCTACTACCAGTTTTAAGCGCCTAAGTTTTGGAGGCAAGCTCAAACTTAATTCATTAGAGCCTGCTGATGCCGCCTGCTGATGCCGCCGATTTGGGGTAAAAAGTGTTATATTATATAATATACGATGGTGAAATTAGGATAGGTTTTGTGAAGGGCAATCAACGACCCAGAATTTTGTCAACTACTTTGTAGAGGGTTTTGAGGCAACCAGATGGGGTTAAATATATCATAAACGACGATTTAGGCATTAGGTTCTTACTAAACCCTGGTGACATCTCTCAGCTAGATAGACTGACGACCTTAAAAAGGTGGCTATGGTGGACTGGATGCGGAAGGCTTGAAATGCAGCTTGGGAGTAGTACCTTTGTGAAGTAGTAGACTACGACAGGCTAACTTCACCGATTGATTGAGTTGCTGGATATGACCGGTAGGTATTCTAATGATGAATCTGTTGCCATTTACTTTTAACACAGGCTGTGGTAGAGTGGTGACCACGGACTGGAAGACTCGAGGTCGGTCGTCCGGCAGTGAGGTGTGCGGATGACATTGTTGCTATCGCGGGTAAAAGCTGGATGAGGCTAGCTCAGGAGCATGGGGATTATTGAAAAATACTATTACTTATTTCAAAGTCTAGTGATTCATTTAGCAAAACTAGTACCAATTAGAGTCAAAGTGGGCTTTGACTTTAATATTTCTATTACAACTTGATAAGCACGTAAAACACTATAAAGTTAATAGTGCATTACGTGCTTATCAATTTATATTCACTGTTATGTGTACGTAGAACTAATGTATTTCTATTCAACCTTCAATGAAGAAGGTTCATACATATTCAAATTACACATAATAAAGAAATCTCCATGTTATATGAAGCTGAATATATCATGTAAAACGGGTACGGGTTGCTAGTATAAAATCATGTTTTCTGGCACATTGTGGTGTTTGGAAAATAGGTACTGTAACATTCTGATTAGTTGTTGGTGATGTGGGATTATAACATGTTACTCATGCTTAGCGTCGTGGTCAATATTCCTTACTGTCATGGTTAACAACCTGCTATAGATTAAAAGGTCATACCTCCCTCCACTATGGGAAAAAGGCGTTAGATAATGTATGTATAATATTAAGTCATATCAAAGTTAGAGGAAATCAAGCCTCTAGCGTGCAGTGTTACAAAATTGTATTTCTGTATATAAATATGAGCACTTCCATATTCATAATTCCTCCACCATTTCACTGGAATTATTTAAAACTTTAACTAGAAACTAGACTGGGCTGTGCCAGATTTGTTAGAATCTCTGCTGGATGGTTTAAAATAGCACCCGACTTTGTACCGAAGTCACAATATTTATAAGCTGTTAAAGTTTTGCGTGTTTGTAACTTGATCATGCTAAACGGTACGACAAAATTCAGTGAAGTTGAGTTTAGGGAGAGGTGTACATTAACATAACATGAGCTGTCTGTTATGTATTCCCAGTGCTGGTAAACAAGCTTCTCTTTACGAAAGCAAGCTGCACGGTCATAAAGCCACATGAGTACAACAAATATTTTGACTGCTCGCTCTAAATTTGCTTCACTGTTCGGATGCAACTTGATTGCCAGCCTGTTCAACATATGGTCGACTTTTGGAGACAACCTTTACATTAGTTTACATGTTATATTTTTTTTAAATTAATTCTTTTATCTTCTCTTATAGACATCGACATTCATACTCAAAACTTTAATCATTATATTTTACTCATTTCTCCGTATGACATGTCTATACCTTTCCAATCAATTTCCACACAACATTTCAGTTAACAGTGTCACTTTGAGACCTCCTCTTTTGTATACATTTATTCTTCTATCCATGCAACACCACACATCCATCTCAATATTCTCATCTCGGCTGCATGCCTTCCTTTCCAATTACCTTCCTTTCTACCCGTTTGTGACCCAAAATTCTGGCCCATACAAGACAGCAGGCCGAAATAGCAAAAGTTGGAGCAGACTGAAAAAAGTGCACCATCAAGCGCCAGAGCTCCAGAACTGGAGAGATGTCTGACATCGTAGAACATATATTCAGCTTTGGTTTTGCTGATTTTTGAAATCTAAAGATTTTCAAGATATAAGTTGGTAGTCAGTATGACAAACAATTAACTAATTTTGGAATGTGAGGACAGCGTTCTAAAAATATGCAGGTTGTTTGTGTCGCGTGTTAATATTGTGGTTTACAGAGTTTACTCTGTGACACATCTGTATTATTATTTTCATTGAAAGTAAAATGCTTGGTACTCTTTCTAATGACGTCGCGTATTGTGACGTAATCGTCAGACCAATCATTACGAAGCTAACACTCATTGTTTATCAAACGATTTAAGGCAGTAGAAGAGCTATTTGTGAAGGAACTTTTCTGAAAAAAAAAAAACAGTAAGCAGTTCATTGTATAAAACTACCTTTGATGTTTATCGGCAGTGGTGGTTATTAAACATTAGGCGGCCCGCTTGCTTGATTTTTAGAAAGTTGAAAGAGTATTCATGGACTTGTCTATTCTTCTTTATAGGGACTTAGTGGGCTTTAGAATAGATCACTAGACTCATTTTTCTGACTGATCTTCTCCTGGACTATCAAAAAGTGGCTGTAAAAGGCATAATTGCAATGCTTGATGTTTTAGTTGATCACGGGCATAGCGTAGTTTCTATCAATCTCCATAGCTAACAGTGTGTGTTTATACGTAGCATGATTAGCCTGCATCGAGCACACTGTTGGGACACAGTTCTCTGCTCCGTGATAAACCGCGGGCCTAGTGCAGGTTAGTAGAAATAATTTGTTTTCAAATTTTTGGTTTTAGGACATGCACGTTTCTTCACATTGTTTCCCTTCAGAGTTTCAAGAGAAGTGATAAAATAATTAACATAACGTAAAACTGCTTTGAACCTACGACCTACAACTCGTAAGTTGCAGCCACCACTACCCTCAAAATACATATAAATCAAAATCAAATCAAAATCAAAAGTCATTTATTCAAACTAAGCTGAGAGTCAGCACTTTTTGAACGTCAAAGTTACAAAAGACAGTCCCCCCAAAACGCCCGCCCTTCGACACTTCCTAGTGCTTTAGCTGGGAAGAAGAAGTGGCGGAACAAACTCCCCAGCAGCACAGATATATTTTCAGATAGTTCACTATTTTAACATTCCACAATGGAATTAATAATAAAATTCATCACATAAGCCCCTTCCTACATTTGCAGAAACTGGTCACAACAGCCATTTATGTTGGAAGCTTAAAACATCTGCATATTCACTACAATGCAAATATTTATGCAACTAGGATTTAAAGCCTGCATAAATACATGGAATTGAATACGCAGCCAAATGCCGGTGGGATTTATTTATTTGCATAAAAATTATGGCTCCACGTAAATGAAAGAATATTGAATTTCATTAAAAATTAAATAACCTCTGAAACAGTTAAAGGAGAAGTCGACAAAGTTAATTGTTCAGCAAACTATGTACTTACTTAAATCGTTCGTATATTCATATCACCAGTGTCATTCTTTGTCAGTAAAGGCTATACTCGGCGAAATGCGGTTGTGCTGGACCTCCAGGATAACCAAAAACAAATGGGTTTTCATGTAGGTCAGGCGTTGGCTTCATTCAGATTCCCTTAATTCAATTTATTCTTCTCAAAAAGTCTACTGATCACTCTTATTCAATTTTTGTTACATTCAGTCAAAGATAGAACCTTGTCCTTTTTTTTGAAGTGAGTTAAAATCAAATCCAACTTAAAGTATTTTTTGGAAGACCCATGTTGAGCAAAAGACTCACGTATGCTTTTACATGTAAGCTGCAGTTCGAACGTAAGTAGAACTTGAAAATTTTGAAGAATTTGTTATTCTAATCGTGTGTTTTGACTAAAACTCCTAGCGCTCAGTAGAGAGTGCACTACCTAGTACTTACAAGCATGCAGGTATGTGCTGAATACACAAAATGGGTAACATGACTACCTTAGAATGTATATGTACATTAGGGTGGAGCATGAAAGTATGAAAAAATTTTTTCTGTGAGATTTTTTCTTGTAATAGAGGGGGATTGGTGCCTTATATTAAAGTTGAAATAAATACATTTTTTCAATCAATTTGATCACTATCTTCTGCCTCCGCACTGACCTCAAAATTTTAATTTTAATGAAAATAGTCTAGTACAGATAGACCAAATATTAAACGTAATTTAACGGTAAATGGGTGAATAAATAATACAAAATATATAATTCACATGTTTATTTATCAGAAAAACACGAAATTAAAAAAAAAAAACTATTATTAAAAAATACAATTTTTTGCACGAAAATCTCTTTTAGTCTCAAATTTTGGCATTACGTTCCGTGATTCCATTTTGGCTTTTATTGCACCCAGTCGTGACTTTTTGTACTTTGAGAAGTTGCAGCTTCCGTCGTTACTCGTTACGTTAAACGGGCTTTAAAAGCCCGTTTAACAGTTTAAGTATGGCATGGAAGCCCCATGAACAACACTTCATCCTCATCACTTGATTGAACGATAGACTGAATTTCTTAGTCATACAAGTTTTTCGTAATCGGTGGTTCAGTTATTATTTCCTGCCAATCTATTAATCCAATATATGTCGAAGCATTGAAATTTATAGACGGCACTTCAAACATTATAGGTGGTGAAGGTTGAGGCATCTTGCGTGCCTTTAATATGCGCCGAGCTGCCAGTTCTCAAATGTGCTTCCTGTCATCTGTTATCATTGCAAGGAGAATGCTCTCGGGATGTGTAAAATAGCTATTGCGTTGAATGATAGGATCAAAAACCTTTATGTCCTCTGAAGGCTTTAATCATGTTAAAAAGATGTTGCGTGCCATCTTTGCATGATGGTATATTTTTTATATAGAACCAAGATGGTGCGTAAACTTTTACTACAAATGTAGATAAAGTTGTCAAGTTTTTTGATGGTGTCTCTGTTGTAACATACAATCGTAGTATTAATTTGGCACGTGTGAGCCAACAGGCAAGTGACATTTTGCCTGGAGAACTGATTGCTACATCTTCTTGAAAATCGCCTGAAACTACCGCTGAGACAATCTTGTGCAGGTTCTGTTGATTTGTAATCAAATCTTCCATCAATTATCCTTCAATGCGCAGATTATTTTTTAACAGGCAATTTTCACAAGTCCCAATTGCTTTCCCCAATGTTCCAGTGTAAGACTTAGGCCACAAAATACCTCAGTCAAGATGAAAAAACAAGTCGCTGGTTTGCGAGAATAAGGATATAATTTAAAATTCTGTCAAATTGAATACTGTATGCCAAACGATCATTAATCTTTGATATTTTGTCGTGAACAGAGATGCAACGAACGATTTCGAAACGGCGAAATAACGAACGTTGATTCCAAATCGGCGTTGCATCTCTGTTTTTGATATTATCATAGATTTATCGTCGTTTGGCGTACATTATTCAATTTGACAGAATTGTGAATTACGTCCTTATTCTCGCAAACCATCGAAGTGTCTCAAATGAAGTTCACTCATGTGGAGTAAACAAATTACCCACTGGATACTTGCCAGTATTCACATTGGTACCATCCCAACCGATTACCATAAGATGATGTTGTGAAATTCCATCATGTGACAGGAACTCTATCATTACAGTTTATATTCCTTTCGCTGAACCAAAGTTAGGTACTACGTACCATCCCGCGCGCCCTCACTTTCTTATTTTAAATTATGAACATAAGTTTATGCAGTCTTTTTGTTATGTTTCGAAAATAAACTGTAACTGCAATAATGTTTGGGAATAAAATCGGTCAGTTTATTAAAATTTCACACATTTACATGTCGTCAAACTGGAATCTAAAATCTTTCTTTTTTCAAAAATTCAATGACGTTGCGGAGGCTGTTACTGTTAATCAAATCAAATAATATTTTGCATGGATTAATTTAAGTCTAAAAGGCATACATTTTTCGCTATTAGATCACTCACAACCAAAAAATTTTTTTTCGCTCCACCCTAATGTACATGAGATGTTTGAAGGCTAGAAAGGAGATGACGACAACACGTTGAGTGCCAAACACAGATTGATGGTTAATCCGATATGACCACAGATTTAGAGCGCATACAAAATTGTTAGTAACAAGCACGCGATATCGCGTTATCGGCCATAATGCAGAGCCGACGAATCACGCGATATCGCGTGATCGACACTCAACGTGTAACACGACATCTAGTTGCGCTGAATTTAAATCTAAATAGGCATAAGGGCAAGAGATTAAATATAATGATAATCTAAGCACTAAGCATAAAGATGATGATGGAAATGTACCTGGCATTAGAGAGTTATATCTACAAAGCTTTTTACCAACTACGTTGCGGTCGGCTTCAAGTCTCACCGGATGCATATCATAAGTTTGGACATGAAGCATTGTCGCTTTATGTAAAATACTGGTATTCAGCTATAGGCAGACTTACCTAAACCCAAAACCCTTTTACTGGGTAAAATGATACCCCTTGGAAAGACTGGTTGTCATACTTTCAACAGCCATAGCCCATTCGTTGCCACCAACGCACCATTTGCGTTGATCGAGATAACTACGTCATGCCACCAACGCACCATATGCGTTGAGTGTACTTTAGGACGTTTTTTGGAATTACTTTAAAATGATAGAATTTAATTAAATATTTGCCAACATACACGGCTAGAAACAATTGTTAAATGTGGAAAAACTGTTGGTTTTTTTTTCGAACTGTCATTCTTGTTTTGAGGAAAAAACGGTTGGTGTTGTGAAGGTCTTGCCAAAGGAAAAATATTAAGTGGCACCCAGGTGATGTTTTTAAAATTTAAGTGGCAGTGAATGGGATAGATACATAAATGACAACCAATGGGACTAATGTTGCTAAGTGCACTTTTCGTGGCACGGCAGGGCTCTTGATATTTAAAGATGGTTATTCATCTCTTAACTTAACCTGATCCATCGACCCGCGCGGCTATTATTACAAAGTCACAAGTCCTTCTCTAGTATTAGAGAGTATTATTTTTAGACGTAGTAATTTAATTGAAACTCGCTACAATCGTACAAAAATTAAATTGGAAGGTGATAAAAGCCGGCCTAGACCACTCAAATCTAAATTGACTAACGTGCAAGAGTCAACCGAGAGGAGCGAGCAGTGCCATGGCAACGGCTGGGGAACGCTATTTCCAATTTGGTCCCAGTTATCTTAGCTATTTGGCATTTTTAGAACCCCGACATAGGAATTATTTCAGGTTCATAAAAAATATTTACAAAAAAATACCAACCGACTTCCTAAAAAAAAAAACACAACAAAGTGAAAAAGAACTTTAATTTCGAAAGTCGGTGTCTTAGGATCTGTATTTAAGGTTTTTTGCCACCGAATTCCGAAATTAAAGTTATTTTTCACTTGATAGTGTTTTTTTTTTTTTAAGAAGTCGGTTGTATTTTTTTTTTTTTAAGTTTTTATTTATAACTTTTTAGTTATAGCGCAATAAATAATAAGAAAATCTTTAACAACTTCATATAATATAAAAAAAACTAGTATTAGTTTACAACCTTAGGCACTAGTTTAGGATAGAGTTGATATTCATATGATCTGACTAAGAAAATGTTTGGTGATTGAAAGAGACTGTGTGTCGGTCTTTCAGACTCTCTTCTTTTTGATAGAATAGCTAACTCATCATCATCATCATCATTTCACCCAAAAGACGTCCACTGTTGGACATAGGCCTTGCCCAAGCATCGCCACTTTGACCGGTTCTGTGCTTTACACATCCAACGGATTCCTGCGGCCTTCACTAAGTCATCGGTCTCTCTTGTGGGATACCTACCAACGCTACATCTTCCAGTACGCGGTCACTACTCCAGAACCTTTCGACCCCATCAGCCATCTGTTCTGCGAGCAATGTGCCCTGCCCACTGCCACTTAAGTTTGGCAATTCTTCGGGCTATGTCGGTTACTTTGGTTTTCCTACGGATCTCCTCATTTCTGACTATGAGGCCTTTCAGCCAAAATTGTTATCTATTAAATAACTATTTTGGCTGAAAGAACGAAAAAAAAAGAATAGTTTTTAATGTTTTCTTTGTTTGCACGTATTTAATTTAATCTAACTCCTAATAATTCCCATTTGTGCTCCGAAAAATATTATCTTATCTTTTTTTAACCGACTTTAAAAAAAGGAGGAGGTGACCGCGCACTAATCTAATCGCGTTATTCATTCATTTGTCGCTGCAAATACTTAATGCAAATTTAAGACTTATACGGTTTTCACATGGACCCGTTTGTCCAAATGACCAAATTAAAATGGAACCATTCGGGAAGCACCAGCATTTAAATAAAATAGAATCATCAAAATCGGTTCACCAAGTCAAAAGTTATGAGGTAACAAACATTAAAAAAAAATTAAAAATGCAGTCGAATTGATAACCTTCTCCTTTTTTTGAAGTCGGTTATAAAGAGATTAAAGCGTTCAATAATATTTTTCTGAACGCAAATGGGAATTATTAGGAGTTAGATTAAATTAAATACGTGCAAAAAAAAAACATTAAAAGCAATTCTTTTTTTTTCGTTCTTTCAGCCAAAATTGTTATCTATTAAATAGCCAGAAATGAGGAGAATCGTAGGGAAACCAAAGTAACCGGCATAGCCCGAAGAATTGCCAAACTTAAGTGGCAGTGGGCAGGGCACATTGCTCGCAGAACAGATGGCCGATGGGGTCGAAAGGTTCTGGAGTGGCGACCGCATACTGGAAGATGTAGCATTGGTAGGTACGAGTATCTCACAAGATAAACCGATGACTTAGTGTTGGCCGCAGGAATCCGTTGGATGTGTAAAGCACAGAACCGGGCAAAGTGGCGGTGCTTGGGAAAGGCCTGTGTCCAGCAGTGGACGTCTTTTGGGTGAAATGATGTTGATGATGATGATTAGTTAGCTATTCTATCAAAAAGAAGAGAGTCTGATAGACCAACACACAGTCTCTTTCAATCAACATACATTTTCTTGGTCATATCATATGAATATCAACTCTATCCTAAACTAGTGCCTACGGCTCTAAACTAATACTAGTTTTTTTTTTATATTCTATGGAGTTGTTAAAGTTTTTCTTATTTTTTGTTGCGCTATCACCAAGGGAGCGAATAATACAATATAAATACAATGTCTTTACTAGCTAGGTATCGTTCAGTTCATCAGAAAATTTTCCCCTACCCTACATTTCACATCGTTATTTGTAATGCAACCGATGAAAGGGTTCCGTGACAAGTTCAGAATCTCATTAGCACTGACCTGAATTGTTGGACAGAGATCTCTATAGTGGCGTAATTAGAGCAGGGTGGGCGGAACAATTGACGTCCGTGGTAATTATGTGGTAGGATTTAGAAATGTACCGTGTGGTGCCGGACGTAAAGAATAACACCACCCCATTTCTTCCCGTGGGTGTCGTAAAAGGCGACTAAGGGACTTACTAGAGAATGGGCAGCAGCGTTCTCTATGCATTTTACCACCATACTGCGATCGCCAATCCACCTGCCAAGCGTGGCGATTATGGCAAAGCCCCCTAAATTGGGGGAGGCCTAAGTCCAGCAGTGGACGTCTTACGGCTGAAATGATGGTGATGATGATGATTTAGAAATGTGGGGGAAAGTTGCGTAGATTCTTTTTCATAATTTATTCGTGTACCTTGAGGAGTAAAAAAAAATTTTTTTTAAATATTTTATGTAAAACTAGCTTAACAAACCACGTAGGAGATAATATATATATATATATAATATATTCCACAACTATCACACAACGCCATCTAGTCCCAAGCTAAGCAGAGCTTGTGTTATGGGTACTAGACAACTGATAAACATACTTATATATTTCTAAATACATACATATTATAGATAAATTACACGCAGACACAGAACAAATAATCGTGCTCATCACACAAACATTTGTCCTGGGTGGGAATCGAACCCACGACCTCCGGCATAGCAGTCAGGGTCACTAACCACTGGACCAACAGGCCTGTCAAAGACCAAGATGGCAGGATGTGCTGGAAGTCATCAAAACTGGAAGGAGAACGGGCGGGCTCGCAAACGATGAAAGAAGTGGAGTGGGACGGCAGAGGCTAGTACTAAACAAAACTATCTTTTGACAGCGGCTTTGGTTGCGTGGAGGTCGAAAATATGTAGGTTAAAAAAATATCGTATGTGTAAATCTAGGTTATACATTTTCTGTGCGCCAAATATCATAATACATTTAGCCGGTTTAGCTTGACTGAGTAAAAATTATCCAAACATCTAAACATAGAAAAAATCCATTTCTTATATTAGTAGGATAATTATGTAGGATTTTGTTTAAATTGGTTGATGCTTGATAGGTAGGTATGCTTAAAAATGTATCAAGTTTCATGACCGCAATTATTTTGGTTTCGTTACCTGTTATGAGAATTATGATGTGTTCTAATAAACTGTTAGATCGTTGTCTATAAAAATAATTATGTTAATTCAAGACTGAGGATTTTATTGATACCTGTAGTAACAAAGAAAAAGAAATAATAAAATCAATATTAGTTAGTACCATCAATATTAAACAACATATCAAAAATATGTATAGTATAGGAAGGTACAGGTAGATAGGTTTGTATAAAAAAGTGGACCAGGACAGATTACCTCATTGGGCTTCAAAAAGTACACCCGTATCGCTGTCAAAGGTGTAAGTTCCCTAAAAGTTGGCAACATTGTCACATTCATAAGTCACTAAAATAGTCCAGCCTCAGCGTGGAGCTATCATTTGACGATGAAAATAGAAAAAGTTACTGAATAAGAATATTAAAATATTTAACAATTTGATTAAAAAAGTACCAAAAAAAAATAGTCGTACATAATGGAACGTAAAGTTACAAGAGCAGTGGTAACGATCGCGACTTACGGGTACGGGTCGTGGGTTCGAACCCAAGGAGACAGTTTACTTTGTGTAAATTGATTCATCACCACTGCTGTCAAACCGGTGATTAAAAACATCTTGAGGAAACCAACATGTCTTAGAACCAAAAGTTGGAAGAAATGTGTCATCTACCAACCCGCACTGGGCCCGCATGGTGAGTTATGACCACTTCCTCTCACCGAGAAGAGGCCTGTGTCCCAGTTGTGGGAACCTATAGGCTGCTGATGATATAACGTTACATCATCTTTCTATACAACATTATTTTTAGTATATGCGAAACCTGAATATAGTTCGTTCAGAATCAGTAACTGACTCGATTCCAATAATTTTTACACCATGTTATATTTTGTCCCAAAAATATTTAATTACGCTTAAAAGTTAGTATCCGCAATCATATGTTTGCACACGGGTCACGAGTTCACGACAGGTCATAGCGGGCTAGGCGGCGTGGGCGCACTGCGGGACGGCGACGGCGCTCCTCAGTCACCCGAATGCCATCGATCGATGCATACGTATCGCGAGCGCGCGACCGCCTCGAGCCCGCCACGAGCACTGGCTAAAGTGTTTTGTTTAGATTTTAAAATTATCATGTCTCTCTCGTACTCAAACGTCCGTACACTCGCTGTTTATGGTAGTGTGGCAGTGCGTCAGTGCATAAGAGAAAGACGGGCCCTTTTTTAACAGTTGCTTCAGTTTGTTTGAGTGAATAGTGATTACGCCAATTATTGTAGATAGTGATGATTAACATTTTTAAACACGCAAAGATAGTCAAGGGTACAAATTTATTATTTGTTTACAGCCTGCTGTAGATCAGTAATGCGATGTTTAACAATGTTCATCCATTTTGAACTTTAAGTTGTTGACATAAGGTGCAACAAATTGCAGCACTGATTACATTTTACCACTTACTACTGCATTTACGAATAAAGTACATAATAATATCTACCTACACTTGACCATTACGACAGTCCAAAGCCGGCAAGTGTGATGGAAAATGTTCATCACCAACTAATACATAAACAATCACTGTGGCAAATTATTATCAATGAGCGCAAGACGACGCTGACGGCGCGCAAGCGGCCGGGTGTCGCGGCCGGCCGGCCTCCGCTAGGCTGAATATGTTTTTGCGTGGACTATTAGGTAACGTAACCAGCTTATAACTTTGTGATTATTAATGATACAGTTTTGAAATTTTTTTCATAGATTCTTTACATAAAAATACTAGACCCGTGTTTCGGGTTTCGCATAAACAAAAATTAATGTTGTATACGAGTATATTATTACGTGAAGCAAAAATTTTTTACCCCTTTAATGAAAATTACGCGGTCGGAGGAGGTTCAAATGTTACACAGAAAGTTTATTTAGAGCAGGATTGCAGGAAGCTAATTTTTGAGACGAAGTTCCTCATCGCGCGTTGCGAAAGTGGGCTAGATGAATAAAATTAAGACCAAAAGTTGTAACGACATTTTTGCTATAATTGTAGGCCGTGCGGCGTGCGCGTGTTTGTCTGTCTGTCTCAGAATCAGAATCAGAATCAGAATCTTTATTTGTTAAACATAGGTATTTATATAATGGTGTTAGGTTAACAAATTTGAGCGCTATGTTTTGCCGCGAAGGCGTACAAATTTCAATTAAAATGTAATAAAAAATACTTAAAAAATTTAAATAAAACAAATAATACAAACAAAACCAAAAATAAACTAAAACATATTAAAAATTATCCTTTATAAAATCTTGGACAGTGTAATAACATTTTTCTATTAATAGAGAGGTGAGAGCTTTCTTAAATTTTATTAGAGGCATATTTTTTATACTATCGGGTATTTTATTATAAATTATTGAAGCCACTCCAAAAAAAACTCTTTTTCATCAAACTGGTTCTGCATTTTATGTTGCACAATTGATTTTCATATTGAGAACGCATTGGAGTTTTTTTTACATCGGATTTTTTTGTAAAAAGGTGTAAATTCATTTTAACAAACAAAACAGTCTCGTATATGTACATAGCTGGTAGAGTAAGTGATTTTAAGATTAGATTTAAAGATTTAAAATGGGGTGCACAGGATTCGGTAGGTTTTAAGCCACACAAGTATCGAATACATCGCTTTTGCGCTTTAAAGACAGTATCTCTTTCAGTAGATTGCCCCCAAAAAATAACACCATATCTCAGAACTGATGCAACCAATCCGTGATACGCTATTAAAAGTGTTTCTCTATTAACTTTTTTTGACAGCTGAAATATTGCATATGCAGATTTATTTAATTTTAGACAAATTTCTTCTAAATGTGGTTTCCATGTTAGTTTATTATCAATCCTTATACCTAAAAATTTAGCCTCGTTTGTATCTTCTATATTGCACTTATCATATGCAATGTGAACTAGAGGTTTTTCACACCTTTGATGAAAGTGCATTACTTTTGTTTTGTTTAAATTAATGACTAGATTATTGCTAGTAAGCCAGTTAATAATTTTACTTAGACAATCATTAATATGACTCTCGTAACAGGCAGGATTAGTACACTTTACAATAGCTGTACTGTCATCGGCAAACAGTACCATATTTTGAGATATGACTTTTGGCAAATCATTGATATATATTAAAAAAAGGAGCGGCCCTAGCACGCTGCCTTGAGGTACCCCGTATTTTATAACTCTTGGTTCAGATGTGTAAATGGTTAGTAAATTGCTTTTTGGACAGAGTTGTGATATTTCTGTGCACTGGGTTCTGTTATTGAGGTAGGACTCCAAAAGTTTTAAAATATTTCCTCGTATTCCATAGCCATACAGTTTTTTTAGCAAAATTTTGTGACTCACGTAGTCAAACGCTTTCATCATGTCGGTGTATAGAGCACAAACCGGAGTTCTTTCATCGACAGACGTCATAATATGAGAAAGGAGGTCGAACAGTGCCATATTGATATTAATATTTTTGCGAAATCCTTTTTGTTCATTGGAAAATAACTTATATTTTTCAAAATAATTATAAATAGAATTGTAAATAACCTTTTCGAAAATTGTTTGAAAAAATAGGAATTTTTGCTATGGGTCTATAATTTGTAACATTTGATTTATCATCTCTTTTAAATACGGGCTTAATAATTACTTTTTTAAGACTATCAGGAAAAACACCATTTGCTATGCATAAATTAATAATATGCGTTAGTGGTGGTGCTATAACTTCTTTGGTATATTTTACAACTTGGGTGCATATTCCATCATAGCCTACAGTATTTGTGTTTTTAAGATTATTAATTAATTTGATTAAGTCAGTGGGTAAAACTGGTTGCATATAAAGTGATTGAGAAGTTAAGTTATTAAAAATATTTTGACTAGCCGGAGTAGCGTTACTATGTATATTATTTTCAATCACATCTACAAAAAAGTTATTAAACTCATTTGCAATCTCCTTAGGATGTGTGATTGTGAAATTATCTTTCTTTATGGATGGTATTAGTTGTTGTGGTAGGCGATATTTAGACTTGTTAATTACTTGCCATGCAGCTTTTGATTTATTTTGAGAATTGTTTATAAAATGGTTATTTTGAGCTTTCTGTGTCAGTTGTATAATTTTTTTGTAAATCTTAGTATAATTCTTAAAATAAAGTTTATTTTTACAGTCAGGTTTAAATCTATACGACCAAAGTAATTTTCTTTGCTTCCTACTACAGATTTTTATACCACGAGATATCCATTTAGTTCTAGTATTCATTTTTATAGTTACAGTTTTTGTTGGAAAACATAATTTATACAGCATCAAAAAATCTTGTAAAAATAAGTCAAACGACTCATTCACATCATTTGTGTTATAAACTTGGGTGAAAGACAAACTACTCAAATATTTTTTAAACTTCTTTAAATTTTCGGGTGTTATGTCTTGCTTCTGATTTTTCCAATATTTCAGTTTACATGATTTATTAATGGGTACACTTAGTAATTGAGATGTATGATCTGACAGAATTAGGTCTACTATTTGTGCTTTACAGTCTTTTCTGTAGGCGTGTGCAAAGTTATCCAAACAGGAGTTACTGCTTAATCTAGTAGGCTTATTAAGGGCTAAATTAAGGTTAAATTGTGTTAGAAATTGTTCAAATTCTAATGTGATTTTATTTCTTTTTAGGATGTCAATGTTAAAGTCACCAGTTAAGATTATCTTTTTATTCGAAAGTGAATAAAATTTTCTTAATATATTTTCTAATTTTCGTAAAATATATTGTAATTGTGTTTAGGGATGCGATATATACAAATAATAATAATCTTATGATGTATTAGTTCTATGGCACAGGATTCGAAAACACCCAAACCGACTGTTTAGCTACGTCGGGTAATTCTCTAAATTGAAGTCCCGCTCTAACAAGAATGCATGTACCCCCACGCTTGGCCTTTCTAGAGCAGCTGGTACAAAATTAGGTATATGCAACAAATGTTCATAACCTGACTCGATAAAATGTTCTGTTATACAAATTACATCAATAATATTTCCTGTGTTATGAAGCTCTTCTATTTTGACTGTTAGTGTATCTGATTTGTTCATCAGTCCCGCTATATTTTGGTGAAGTATATTTAAGTACTTATAGAAAAAATTGTGAATTATTTTGTGACTCTATGCTTTTTGTTTCTTTATGTATATTTTGGGAACAAACAACTTCTGAGCTATCGGAAGTAGCGACTGTCATAGTGCTACAGTATAAGATCATGTTAATTAAATCTAGTATAATAATTCAAAGGCCTAAATTATTAAGAGTCCCGTAATTTTGGCTGTATGTATCAGAAGTGTATGGTAAATTATGGTTAGAATCTAATACGTAAGCATAATTACATGTTTCTACATCCATATATAGTAGATTATTGAAAGTCTCTACTCTGCTGTTGAACATATTATTAGCATTAATCATATATTTAAAAAGTGGTAGGCATATTATAAAATTAGTGTGATTTAGAGGTAATATTTTTTTACGAATCAGTACAACAAGTTCTATGTAGTTTTGTGTTCTTTTGAAATCTTCTTCACCTATACAGATTATACAGAAATCTGATTGAGTAAAGTTTTGGACTTTTCTATCTATGTTGTCTAGTATTTGTTCTAAATTACAATTCGGCTTACGATAGTGACAGATTTCATGACTATTTGGTAAGTTAGTGCTATCCATTATTTTACATATTCTACTGCTATTTTCACTACTAATGATGCAAATTTTAGGCTTTATAGGTGACTGATGAGGTTTGATCAAATTGCTAGAAATTCTATTAATACGAGGCGAACCACGAGTGACATCTCTGGTTTCAGTTTTATCATCTTGATTTAAAGATTTATTTAGATCTGTTTGTGTTTGTTTATCTTGTCTTGTCTGAATTTTCTTGGGTGTTGTTAACTTGTGTTTCACTGGAGAGCTGGCAATTTGTTTATATAAATTATTTTTCTTGGATAAATCTTCATTGCTTTGTTTCAAACTGCTATTTTTCAAAGATAAAATGTCAATTTCTTTATGCGCGCTGTTTAGTTGAGACGTTAACTCATCAATCTTTTCCTGCAGTCTTTTTATTTGGTTGTTCTCTTCATCTTTCGACATTTCTGGCATACTAGGTGTAGTGCAATTCAAGGTTGTGTTATTGCTGTCGTCATGGTTTGATTCCGATCTTCTGCTGCGGTTGCGACGGAATGTTATATTTTCGAAGAAACTCATATTGGCAGATATCTTTCAAAATAATGTTAGTGAAAGTATTTTATTTTATTTCTTCAATAAAAATAAAAAACTACCAATATTTTTCTATATTTTTTAACTGTCAACACTGGATTGAGACAGGTATCTTAGTAAGACTACTAACGTTGTAATTAATGGATAACAGATGTCGCTATCCGTAATATTTATACTGATAACGTGATATTAATTTCTTGCAACATTAAGATGAGTCTAGTAATACTTGTTTCTAATTCTGCTACTCAATACTAGGTGGTGCTTTTATTAATATATTAAGATATTTTGAATAAAAAACGGAAATTGTAAATGTTTTTTCTTGAATTTTTGCACTCTCACTGTATTTTAAAATGTTTAATGGGAGAAAATGTTCATTTATGGTTTATAAATGATAATGACATCACACAGTTCCTTATTTTTCTTAATTACGCGAATCAAGTCACTGTTAAAAAGTTTTTTAGATCACAGGTAATTTTGTTAATTAGTCAACAAAAATACTGAATAACACTTTCACAGATTGTTTATGAGTTCAGTTTCACTTTTACACACATTTCAATATCCAGATAAACGAAAAACTGATTTATTCGCTAATTTTAAACGAAGCACAATAAATCTAATGTTTACTAGAGGGCGCCATCTGAACATTCTCTCTCTCTCTCTCTCTCTCATAGAAAGCAAGCCAGTTATTTTCGTTTCATCTTCCTATTGCGCATTGAACAGTGTGGTGTCGCGACCATTATTTTTGTTGAGTGTATACTGGTTTTTTGTACATAATAAATAATAATAACAAAATGAATCCTGACAGTGTTTCTGCACAAGTTCCGGATATTGCTTATGGAGTTAGGTAAGTAGAAATTTTATACAGACAATAATAAATGAAATTAATCGAAAAGAACTTCGTTACATCCGGGTGTCCCTTGACACGTCCTCTCAAGATTTTTATGTAGCATTAGAAATACTTTAAATTTTAAATGAATTATGGTCAAATTTCGACCACTGGGTGACCACTATTAAGCTTAAACAAAGAAAGTGAATGCAATCATTCAGTTTTGCCGATCACACTTTCTTTACCAATGTAAATGAATATAAAATACATTTTGACGCTAACTATACAATTGTCTTAGATTCGAATTTCGATAATTTTCTTTTCAAATCAACAATGTAATTGTGTTTATAATCAGACGAAAATTGGTGTATTCTACCCTAATCTTTTATCTCGGAACAATAATTGGTCACGTGATAGGATTGCGCTACGAAGTATGCATACGATATGATCAAGTGGAAAATAGAAGATGGTTTCTTGAAATCTAACGAACATATTTACATTCCAGTAAGAGTAAACTATATAGATACACTAGCTTCTGCCCACGATTTCGTCCGCGTCAAATTTTTGCTCCCCTGACCCTTCCCGTCGCATCGAATTGCTTGCCAGTTTTCGTCCATTTTTCGTTTCTGCTCCGCTCCTTTTGACTGTAGCATGATGTTATATAGCTTATAGCCTTTCTCAATAAATAGACTACCCAACACAAAAAGAATATTTCAATTTGGACCAGTACTTCCTGTGATTAGCGCGTTCAATCAAACAAACAAACAAACTATTTAGCTTTATAATATTATATATAAGGTGTATCTATTCATACACGAAATATTTTAAGAGGTACACCTGTAGGTGGTAAAGAAGCAATACCAACGAAAAAAAAATTTTTGTAAGCGTTTTTTTTTTAATTTTATATTTATAAATTTTTTGACGCACATAAGAAATACTGGCTCCTTCTTATTTTTTACGGCCCGAGACACCGCGGCCATGCTCGTGCCGTCCGGTCGTCACCCTCGTAGCGTCAGGCGGGCCATTCATAGAATTTGGAGTAAAGGTTTTATGCAAAACGTCTCAAGTAGATTTAACATTATAATAATTACGAAAATTCAAAAACGCTTAGATAAAAATTTTCTTTTTGCTTCTATAGCTTCTTTACGACCTACAGGTATACCCCTTAAAATATTTCGTGTATGAATAGATACACCTTATATATAATAATATACAGTATTTTTACATACATAAAATTCCCATGGGGATAGGCACAAACTACAGAATGCCACCTGTTACGATCCTTACATACTATTTTTACCTCGTTTAAGTTCATACATTTAGTCATGCACGCACGCCGGTTACCAATCTACGCACCTGACTCTTCTGAAGAACATCACCAATAAGGTCACTATTTATGTTCTCCTAGGGCGTCCCCTTTCGGCATGTCCAGCCACACTAGCCTTTTTGTCAGAAAAATATTTCGCCGCCTTTCAAAAATTGAAAAGATTATGCTTTGATGGATTAGTCATGTTGAAAGAAACTAATTGTTTATTTTCCATTACAATCACTTATTTTATCGTGCTTTGATTCGCATCCACTTTTTCACTATACTACAAAATATCCAATATTTTTCTTAAATAAAATCATCGAAATTCCAACCTCGTTATTAAATTTTTCCCTCCACGTTGACAAGTGACAGATGACAGCTATCAATCTTTTAACATCATAATAAAAATGATGACTTTTCTGTGTAGCAAATCATGTTAATTTTGCCTAAGCTGAATCGTGCTGATCTATACATCATGTTCTTGAACTGGCGCTGTCAGTAGGGACTGGTCATGACTTAGCTGCTACGGTTTATTTTAATTTCTGAATTGTTATTTATAGTTAGGTACAATTTTGTAATTAATTTGTGGAAGACTGGTGCCTAAACTAGGTTTTTTTCAAAACCTGTAGGTCAGGTCACCAGGCCTCCTTTACATTTATGTATTTCAATTATTTGTACTAAAAAGATAAGTTTTTAGTTTCAACCGTAGTCTGGTAAAAACACGATGCATTTTTAATTAATTCTAGTAACTCACGTCAATACCGGTGCAGAAAAGGTTCCATATAAACTTTAGTTGAATAAAAATAGTGCAAAACTAGTACGACTAACTTCACTTTTAAGAAGACGATAGAGACAGATTGTAAATTATTCAAAGAAATAGTACTCTGCAGTAGAAAAACAAGATAGTACTAGAATATTTAAATTCCTTACTTATACAATAATTTCAGTGAAATATTCATTCACTATAATCATTTCAGCAGAAAGACGTGCACCGCTGGACATAGACCTCCACCTTAAACCGCCGCTTTGGCCAGTTCATTTTGGGATGGTGTTATTCTTTACATCCGGCATCATACGAAACAAAAAAGTAAAACATTACTCAGATGGTAATGGTATTAAAATATTTTTACTCGACGGCGGTGGAGTAAAGTTGAGTACATGCTTGTTAATGAACTTAAAATCTATCTTTGCAGTAATATGTCGCAAAATCACACAGCGATAGGTAAAATATTGAACTCCACAAATATTTACATAAGGTCATCATAATTCGCCTATGATGGTCCCATGCTATAATGGCCACAAGCCTCCTCTCTATAAGAGGAAGTGAGCCGTAATCTACCACGTAGGCCCAGCGTAAGTTGGTAGATATCACATAATGACTTCAAATTTTTGATTCTACAACATGCCGATTGCCTCACGGTGTCTCCCTTCACCGTTTTGAGAGTAGTGGTGATGAAATTATTTACACAAATGTGCCTGTCAGAGTTCGAACTAACGAATTAAAATATTTGTAATTGATTTATTAGGGTTCCGCACCTCAAAATAAAAAAGCGGAATCCTTATAGGATCACTTTGTTGTCCGTCCGTCCGTCTGTCCGTCTGTCAAGACCCTTTTTCTCAGGAACGCGAGGAGGTAGGTATAAAGCTGAAATTTATATCAAATACTCAAGTCTACTGTCCATTGGAGATGTGAAAAAATCAAACTTCTAAGCTAACGCAATCAAAAGATATAGCCGTTTATGCCGCAAAGGAGGATGGGCATTTTAGGCCACGAGTGAACAGAGATGACACCTATAGTGAAGTGTAGGTCTTATCAAGTTATGCATGCCTCTATAAAACATTGTCCTTAAAAACACTCTTTGACTTAGTTATGGTACAATTATATAGTACCATAAAATCTGCTTGAAAATTTGAAGTTTCTTGACGTTTTCTAAATGGATACTAAATGAAATTGATAGATATTGTTTTGAAATACCTTTTTAGTTATCATTTAATCTAATGTTTCATCCTCTAAGCTTGTTTCAAGAACAGGGAATATATTGTCATGCTTAGTGGATGGAGTGCAAATGTTTTGGTGACAATTTACATATCCCAAAAACCAAATGAGGGTCATAATATGGGCACAGCAGCCTACTGTTCGAGACCCATTCTTACACGTGCAATAGTATTTTAGTATTGCTTCAACCCCTTCTACATGTTTTTCAACGAGAATGTACACATTATACTTTACTTGATTTATACGTCGAGATCGTATACGCGCACGGATTAACATGGGGTTATTTGTATCGATTGAGTATATTTCTAGATTGTCAGCAGTGGTTTTAACACGCTTTTATTAGGTCGACCTGTATGTAACTATGTTATGGAATCTAAGGTAACTAATTTAAGCATCTTCCAATGATCGTAGCGTCATGAAAATTGGCAGCTGTATGTAATTTTGGTGACAATACAATAATATGGTACTGCCAAACTGATCTGATGATGGAGCCGGAAGATATGAACTGGAACTTCATGATAGAACATCGTATCATAGCTGTGTTTGGACTTGTTAGAAAAGTCTTGTAATGAACTTTGATCACGATTAGGTTTCGAGGTCTGATGATGATGCCGGAAGATAGGCACTGGCATTCCATGATGGAATATCGTAATGAACTTTGAACACGATTAAGTTTCTGTTTTTTTACGTGCATTTCTAAAAGCGTGTTTTTCTAGTGTTTTAAACTATAAATTTGTTATTGTTACTTACTTCTATCTGATTGAATATGTTCACCATAGTAAAACCTTACTTGCTTCAATTGATAACATCCTTGAGCGAGGATGTAGAGATCTTTTTCACTAAGAATAGGAAACTTTTCAAGTGAATCTGTGCTCATTTTGTCGAACTGACTTATACGATGGTTGAGGTTATAGTCTTCAATAAGGTTTTTGAGTTTGTTAGGTGTGTTCAATCTAAAAACAATTTGTTCAGCTATCTGCTCTTCATAACCAACATCAGAATTTATTTCTGTTGCATAAACGTTTAACAGAACTCCTGCGATACGAAAGTCAGTCATAAAATGTCCCAGGGGTTTATTTTGGAATACATGATCAAAAAGTCGGAAGCGACGTTTAAGCATTCCATTGATGACTTCAACAATGTATCTGCACTTGGTTATGTGACGAGATCTATTAGCTTTTTCTGTATCCAACTGCTTATGCCCTTTTGGAATAGTCTCCAGTATTTTGGTTATAATTCCTCTTTGCTGAAGATAGGGGACAACATCTTTGAATAGGGGTATCGAGTAAAAAGACATGTCCACATTTTATTCGAGCCCAAACCTCTGGTTTACTATTTAATATCTGTTTCATGATACTAGCGTCATTTTGGTTAGCTGGATAGGGACCGAAAATGTCGATAATATAGCCTGATAAAGTAACGCATAGCATTGGTTTTCGCAATGGCCGATGTTTTTGCTGGCTATAAGATACACGCTGAAAAGAATAGTCATTACTTTTTTGTATAAAAATGTATGTTCCGTCCCAGATTACAATTGCAGCGTTTGTAACTTCATCCATCATCATCAAAAAAAGTTTACGGACTGTGACTGGAGATCCTTCTAGAATTCGTTCACGGTCTACATTATCTAAACCTAAGTAAACAGGAACGAAATCTAAACAGAGAGCAGTTCTAGCTTTCAACATGAAGCTTTCAGAAGTGCGACGAGAGCCGATGGCGAAAATATCAGTAAGACGTTCGTCACTTTCGCCCGTTCTCAGTTTTGCTAAGTACAGAGCCAGAGCTGTTTTTGGATGACGTTTTTCCTGCTCTTGCAAAGACTTTAATCGACCTTTAGCAGATCTTGGAATTGTTCTTTTGTCAAGCTTGTGCATTTCTGTATGTGATCATCTATCAAACTATCAATATAATCAAAGTTCACGTCACTATACTGTTGTGAGGAAGAAGACTGTCGTAACAAGTCTGCCATATCTTCAATATGGGCGCTGTCATACAACGTTGAGCTTTCAGGTAGAACTTCAGTCCAATGACATTTATTATGTGAGGCGCATACTCTGGCGCCCTCACCTATATAATATCTAAAGTCTCTGAGAACTTGGGCTCTAACGACATCTGGCACACGGAAATTTCTAAACTCCTTTCCACCCAGAAATACATCTTTGTTCACTATACGTAGCTCTGGGTATACTCAACTGAATTGCTGTGCTGATTGTTCTGATGGCTTAGAAATTGATGTGTTATATTAGAGGAATTTACACCAGCAAGCGTGACAAATAGCATCGGCAGGATTAATTGGACTGTGAGTGAGTACTGGATTGATTCAGGAAAAAATCTAATGCTGCCGTATTTTCGGGGCCTTGAAGAGAATGTCGCCTATCCCCGCGTCTCAATTATTTATTACATAACCTACAGCGATTTGAACTGAAGCCAGTATTTTCCTCGGGGTAATCCCATACCGGTGACTGGCGTTCACCATCCGATACATTCACCGCTTGCATGATTTTTCCTCCAGGGTGAACTCCAGATGGATCGTTGTCAATGTTCTTGAATCTTCTTTCTGTCATGACGGCGTAGAATACACCAGGGACTTAGCCAAGTGATGCTTGTTACCACCGTCCCCTCGAGGAGTTGCCCTGGGTGCAGAAAAGAAGTTTCCCTATGTATAACTGTTTCCTCTCTAACGGACCGATTTTTCTAGTATAGCGCTGGCATATCCTTGTTTGTCACGAAGAATCCTTATCATGTACATAACTTTTATTTGTGTTCGCTCATGGCCCAGATATCCATATAAAATGCACAAGGCCCTTTCCACAAATTTTCGAAATTCGCAAAGGTTTCAAAACCTAAAAGGATCAGTCGATCTAGAATTTTGAAATTTGGTACGAAGCAACGTCTTATAGCACAGATAAACGAAAAATTGCGAAAACCGTAAACTTTAGTTACATCATCAACTCAGCCTATAGCAGTCCACTGCTGGACATAGGCCTCTCCCATGCTGCACCACAACATCCTGTCCTCCGCCTTCCGCATCCAGTCTGTCCCATCATTAGTTACAAATTTAGTTACATCATATAATTAAAAGAAGATATAGTGACAAAAATTGAAAAAAGTATGCTTAGATGGTTTGGTCATGTTGAGAGGATGAATGAAGGACGACTCACAAAAGGTATTTACAAGGCAGATGTGAGTGGAAACACCGGGAGGGGACGCCCTAGGAGGACATATAGTGACCTTATTGGTGATGTTCTTCAGAAAGGTCAGGTGCGTAGTACTCGCAACCGGCGTGTGTGTATGACCAATTTTATGAACCTTAAAGAGGCAAAAGGAGTGTGTAGAGATCGTAGCAGGTGGCGTTCCGTGGTTTCTGCCTACCCCCATGGGAAAAAGGCGTGATTGTATGTATGTATGTATATAATAAAAATATTTTTAGTAATACTTTTATTTATACACCTACAGGTTTTTACGGAACCCTCGGTGCGCGAGTCCGACTCGCACTTGGCCGGTTTTTTTAAATAATAGACCGCTTGCTTAGAA
Organism: Aporophyla lueneburgensis; assembly: GCA_932294355.1. Classification (NCBI taxonomy): domain Eukaryota; kingdom Metazoa; phylum Arthropoda; class Insecta; order Lepidoptera; family Noctuidae; genus Aporophyla; species Aporophyla lueneburgensis. The sequence goes on from OW028755.1 coordinate 11,083,959, forward strand.
AAATACTGTTGTTTTTACATAATTCAAGGTTCATTTATAATGTAATTGCATGATTGTAACCCTTTGTTCAAACATAAGATACCCTTTCATCCTCAAGAAGGGTTTCAAAGTAAGTAAGTACTTACCTCTTCCAAGGACCTCAAGTATCTATCCCAAACAACTATGTATTTTAATTAGAACTAAATACCGGCACTTTTCAGTTAATATTTTCAAGGATCCCATCAATTAACGAGAAAGTTAACGCTTCTTTTATTCCAAAGTGAACATTCATATAGGGAAAAGGAAGAAAAGAAGCAAGGAACTCCATGGTAACTCAAATAAATCAGGTTATTTCAATCATAAAATCACAATAGAATAACGCCTTTTCTCATACTGCAAGCCACTTTACGTCATTTCTTAGTCAATAATCAATTTATTGAATACCCAAAAACATCCTTTCGAAGTTGGATCAAATATTTACAAAATATAGGAAATAAGACGACATATAAATAATATTTCACAATTGCTGGCCTTCAATATTACAACAATACTAAATGCAGCTAAAGCAAGCAATAGTGAACTTTGTTCTGAACAAGTAAGATTGATAGGCAATGTGTGTTTAAGTGTGTGGGCCAAGAAAATAAATATCCATGTCACTCTCAGCCTCTTTGATATTTTATCAATTTTGTTGGGTGCAAATAGTTTAGCGAAGGGTTTTTACAAATCTATCAAAGTGAATAGGAAAAGACTTGTTGATAAACATGTTTTTAGGAAAAAAAATGAAAGGAGTGATAATATTCGTTTTAATAAAATTATAGTAGCATTCATTACGGATTCAAATTATTTAGCAACAAGTATTTATATTAATAAAGTCACCACGCATATAATAACACGATTGAATATATGACAATGATAAAACCACCAATCTCTTTTCAATAGTAAGGCTTCATTTACAAGCTGCAACTTTCTTTCCTATGAATTGTAGCAACAAATATCTTGCCAACTCCAACCACTGTTTATGCCACACAAGCAGCCTATAATTTTTACACTGCTGGAACATGCAGGTTGAGTATGCCAAAGGCACTGAAATCGCACCCTAGAAACGTAGAAGATGACGATAGTGTACCGGAAGAAGACTGGAAAACGGATTTTGATGTGTTTTCACCATAATTTAAAGAACTTATTCCGGACAGCAATACATTAATAAGAAACTCATATTTATTAAGAAAATTTCGAGTTTTAATCAAGTCTTAAAAGCTGGTACGTACTTTAATAAATGCTTGCAAAAAATATTACAACAATCAACACAATTGTACTTTTATTCCAAACAACCAGGAAAAATTTAAATCTGTTACGTGTTGTTCGCAAGCGGCCGTAAAACTAAAGACGCCGCTAGTATTACTGCTATTTCTCTATTTTATGAGTGCCATAAATCTACTTTAAAGATGTTTACTGTTTGCGGTCTGCCATTTTATCTGCGAGTGCTAACAAATGATTGTTGGCACCGTCAGATAATACGAGGTCTCTCACTGAGTGTTAAATTTCACGATTTTAAGTAGTCTAAGGTATATTTTGTTGAGTTGAGATGAATGTGTAAAGAAGTGATAAAGTAATAAGAGTAAAAGTAAAATAAGAGGAGAACTAAGTGGAGAAGACTGAAAATGGCGCAAGTGAGAGTAAAATTACAAGGAAATCGTTTGAGTTGGTGTGAGAATATAATGAAGATGTAAGAAACGCATAATTGACCAATGTAGTGATTTACGAGTATGTATACAAATGTTGATGAATGAACAGGCAGAGGAAAGCCAAAACAAAAGATGGACAGATAATGTGAGAAATGATATTAAAGAAAAGGGAGTATTTGATAGCGTGACGATTGATAGGGAAGAATAGAAGAAGAATACGATTTCCGCCAACCCCAAGTGATATGACAAAAATGCAAGACAACGATGATGATAGAAATATTTGTCTACTGATACTTCATGCGTATTGCATCCATTAAGTGTTGATGTTGAAGATGCAAACAAAATCGTTGGAAAAGTCATCGATGGAACAAGCACTGCAGTAACATAGTGTCGGGGTAACGTGTTTGAGGTTTTAAAATTCGAACAAAGTAGTCGCAACATAATAAGATATTTTTTAGTATTCTGTTAAATGATAAATTATTTTATTTCTGTAAGTAGGTTTGTACAAACACTTTTACAAGTCAATAATATTTTTTTAACTAGATGAGGTCGGCGTTTCCTATCTATTCATTATAATGAAAGCTTTCAATATTGTGTCATGCCAAGGTAAGCTGACTCAAATGGTTACTAAATTCCTCGCACCGAATATTTGACCAGATGTCGTCATGGGGCGGAGGTGGCCGTAATTCACTGGTAATAGGTTTTATTCCAGACAGCCGCTCTACTTTTTAACACGCTTAATTATCTTCACCTGTATGTTTGTATGTAACTATGTTTGTAACTGACTCCTTTGTAGTCGCCCCTTTCAAAAGGTAGTTTTGTATGGATTGTTTTGTGGGCGAAAGCTCCACCGTTACGCTTTTAAAATGTTTTAAAATATTTGCATACATTAATTGTATTGTTATTTTGAAAACGATGCACCTTTTAATAATAAAATGCCATACCACAATAGGTATAAAGAATAGAAATGACAATAAAAGATACATTACATATCTTGTGTGTATATATATAAATATTATGTCACGATGTATGTTGCCAATAAACTCCGAAACTACTGAACCGATTTCAATCAAATGTCACATGTACCCGTATTTTGGTCTAACTTGAAAGATAGGATAGTTTTTATCTCAATTACTGATCTCAATATTTGCAAATTAAATGTTTTTTTATAGAACAATGTGTGTGTTCATTGGTTAGTTCTATGAATTCCTAATAGATGGCGTGGGTTTCAATTTCTAGATGATCTTCTTTACATGCTTAGATCTTTTAAACTACGCAAAGGATTTAACACGGTTTTCACCATAGACAGGGTGAATCAAGAGGGAGGTTTGTAAGTATAATACGCGGGCAAAGCCGCTGGAAAAAGCTAGTATACATATATGGTGTTCACATATTTACAGACATTGTAAAAGTATACGATTTCCCTAAAATCAACGAAGACTGGTCCTGTACTTCTCGCATGCAGCAATTTCATATGGCCTTCGGCAGCCCATTTATTATGTACAATCTTAATTTTCATCACACACACACACAACTCACTCTTCAGTTCAATACAATGTTACCAATTTTCTCTTCCATTCAGGAAAAGAAATTTATTAATCTTATCAGTCAGTGCTTTATTATTGGCCCATGCAATAAATCCTAAGTCAAATAATAAAGCTTTGAAGGAGAAACGTCATTATGTTCCATGTAATACGTATAGTTGACAAAAGAGTGAGATATAATATAGCAAATTCATACCTAGAGTTAGTTTCTTCTAATTACCAACTTGTTCCTACTTTTTGATGATTGTATCCTTTTATTATCTTTTTCCAATACCCATCGGCATACATTGTACTCACGCTGACTCATTTTATACGGATGTCACTGTCTCCAGTTGTACAGTTTTTTTAACTACTACAGGATATGGTGGTGGAGGTGATCTTTTCCAATAAAGTTACTTACTATACTAAAGTTTACTGTATTACAATATATTGCATAGTTTTTGTTTACCATCAGCTGATGAAAATATGATATTTATGTTAAACTTTTTGGAAAAATCAAAATATTATTTTATGATTATCACATGCAAACAAATAAATACATATCACGTCGTTAACATAAACCTAGTTTAGGTTTGTGTATATAATGTCAGGAAAAATAAATATTGAACGAATGGATATCCTACGTTTTTACTGTTTGCCGTGTTATAGCTATTTCAACCAACTGTCAAAGAATGACAGTTCTGATTTGAATAATCAAATATACAATTAAAGTACAGATTCAATTTTTAAACTCAAATTCAAACCATTTGTTTCAAGTAAAGCAATTATAGGCACTTTTAATTATTGTCCAGGTCGGTCAGTCGAAAAGATGGATTGAATAGAATTGTTTCTTAACAATTTTTGTCCCTAACTTTATACAACATATAATTTGCGGTCAAAGTCAAAACTTGACTTTTCTACACATACAAAATTTCATTTCATATGTGGCTAGCAGGAATACATACTTTGTGCCTAGCAGCAATTCGCGGCGTAAACTTAACGTAAATTCAAACGATGTAAAAATCGTCAAGCCAATAATATTAATTTATTTTTAAAACTTTAATCATGTCTCTATTTATGCATACTGCATAAACCTATACGGAATAAGATAATTTAAGAACTTTCGATTCAAAAATCATTGTTTACATTACGTTAACTTCAAGCATTCATGCCTCTTATCTCTTTTGCAAAATATACTACATAGACGTACTATTTGATGCTGACATTTGCAACGTAATTGCCAATAGCTAGTTAACCGCACGTATGCGGGTCTCAAATATGGGGTGCTCACAATCCATCCACAATCCATTCTCTTGTAAGTATGGAGAGTACCATGGGGTGCAGAAGAATGATGTTTTTAAGAATGATGATGATGTTGCGTAAAAAAAAATCGTTTTTGGAGACTCTGTGGTTATAAATCAACCACAAAGTTTGTATGATCAGTGCGCCCGCGCTTCTAGTGTTAAGGCTGTAGTTGCACGTAGTCAATTTTAGAATCATCCGACCGGCCTTTATTTGAATTTCCACATTAGGATTTATATTCTTCCGAAGTCTGTAGGTTATAATATAGTAAGCCAACGTGTTGGTAAATCCTTGTTTCTTCTTTGTATTAAAGCAGGCCTTTGCTGAATACTGCAGTAAAATGCAGCCCCCGTGTCTCGGAAGGCACGTTAAGCCATTGATCCTGGCACCTAATTGCTCTCCGGTCGTGTCGGATTTCCGTCCCTTCGGTTTATAACAGTGAGGGAAGAGCGAATGCCCTTGGGTATTTCTCATTTTCAGTAAAATTATCTGTGACAATGTTTTTTTTATTTAATAACAAAGGGCACGTAGACTTGATATATTTATCAGGGTAGTGCTACCATGTCTGGTGTAGACTACACGAAAATAAAATAAAAAGATTGATCCGTTTTTTTAATATAAAAAAATAATCGTGAAAATGTCTCTTCCGTGGATGTGACTGAAGCAAATTTATAGATATAACATTTTTTTATTAGTCTTTAGCATGATCTTTCTAAAATTTCCTAAAATAATGATTTTTCTAAAATTTTCTAAATTTTCTAAAATATTACGATATTATCTTAACCAGTTAATTACCGTAATTACAGACACAATTAAAAAACCATTGTGTCGATACCAAATGTGGTATTTCAGGGACTTAGAGGTTAAACTCTAATTAATACGGACCCATATCAGCTTATAGCTTAATATCTAATTGATAAAAAAGAGAACAAAAATTCTAATTAAAATATGTGACTCAAATTTTGGTCACTTCCATGGACGAAGGTCACAATAACTTATTACTTAGGAAAAAAACTGCATATATCGGAATTTATATGAGCACTGACAAGCCGTCACTTGTCATAACCATAACCAGATGTCAATTTCTTACTGGCTGCCATATGTTTGTCGTGAAAAAACAATAAGATTACCTAATTAAAACTCGTCAAGCATACGTGGTCACTACTGTGGTTGTTTTGCCAAGTAAGTATATCATGTTAAATTTACATTTGTTTTGCTGTTTTGTAGGTATAATGGTCAAATTACGATTGCCGAAATAGGTTGCATAGACGAAATTTTTTAGGTTAGTTTTCCGTAATTGAACCAAAAAATATCCTTTCCATGGATGTCACTTCCATTGATTCCGTAGATACTTTTTCTCCATGGAAGTGACCACAAGTCCAGGGATATGAACTTTAACTTGGATCATTCCAACTATTTTATTTGTTTAATTACACACAAAACAAAACGCATTTACATACAAAAAAATACATTCTGTTTGTGTTTTTTTAGATGGCGAGAAATAAAAAACCAAAGACAGCGGAAGAAATTTGCAAACAAAAAAGAGAATGCGAACGAAAACGAAGAGCTCGTATTAAGGCTAACCCCGACTTGTATGAAGCCAGTAAGAGAAAAGATAACCTGCGTTATGCAGAAAAACGACCTAAAAAACAGGTAAAACTAGTATCCGAAATGACTCCATGAGAACGACGTGCTAAACAACGTGAATGGCGAGAACGTAAAGCAAGGAGTAGACAGAATAAAAAACGTAATGAGCGGCTACTACAAAGTTTGAGAGAGAATATTCCAGAGTCAATATCTGGTGACCTAAACGTAGCTAGCCCTGATTCTCAACAAAATGTTTCTTGCCTTTCTCCAGCTTCATCAACTGCTTCTACGGTTTCCAGAAGGTTATCGCTTTTTAATCCTGGATCGTCCTTCTCCAGAGAAGAATGTCTCACACCTTCTAGCTCTAGTTCTAATTTGAATAGGCAAAAAGTAGCAGGTATTCGTCTTGCCCGGAAACCACGTGAGGAGTCCAATTTAAAAATAAACACTCAGGCAACTGTAATCCAGACGCTGGAAAAAAAGGTTCATGCATTACAGGTAAAATTGTTAAGGGCCAATCATAAAATTGAGCAACTTTCTAGCCATCCAAAGAAAGTTGCTACTAAACAGATTTTAACAAAAAAACTGAAACCATTAAATTAAAAAAATATTGCCTTCTTAGAGCATGACGACAACAGTAAGCAGTGTCCTAGAAAAAAAGATGTAATCACGAAGAACAAAATTAAAAAACAAAAACATTACTTGTGTGATACACTTACTAATCTCCATAGGAAGTTCCAGATCGAAAACAAGGAAAAACTGAGTCTTATAACGTTTTGCCGGATGCGTCCTTTTTGGATCGTTTCTCGCCAAGTTGCTAAAAGGGATACCTGTTTATGTGTTGCATATGAAAATATGCAGCTTAAGTTCGATAATTTGAAACACTTGGGAATTTTTAACGCTCCAAACTTAACAGAGTTGTGCAAAAGCGTAGTTTGTGATATCAATAAGGAGGCTTGCATGTTGCGCAAATGTCCTGTTTGCTTACATAAATCACATGAAATACAACTTTTTGATGGTTCGGAAACGACTACTGGCAAAGAGCCGATGGATGGAGTGGGCGCAGTAATAAAACGTACTGCTGATCGTATTGTTGCTGAAGGGTCAGATATACCTGATTTTAAAACACTTATGAAGTGTATTAGAGAGAACACTACCAATGTCATCATTTCAACCGTAACTACAAAAGAAATTGAAAAAATTAATAAGCTATTGCACCGAAAAACCAGAAGTGTTCCTGGAATCACAAAAATCCATCAAATGACATGGGATTCGCGCACCTAGCAAAAAATATTTTTAAGAAAGTTAACATGCATCACATGCACCCCTGGAGGACGGTGTCTACACTACTCGTTGCCCAATATTTTTGTGAAAGTTTCAAACCCATTGCTGCAGGGAAATATATGACAGAAAAAGCGAAGAACAGGAGAATAACGAACCGTATAGTAAAACCAAAGAACAGGAGAATGTGGTACTGTATAGTGAGACGAAAGGACAGGAGGACGAGGAACTGGATAGTGAGACTGCAGAACAGGAGGAAGAGGAACAAGACAATGAGATTGAAGAACTGGAGGAAAGAGAACTTTATGATGAAACTGATGAACAAGAAGATAAGGAACTAGATAATGAGATTGAAGAACTGGAGGAGAGAGAACTTTATGATGAGACTGAAGAACAAGAAGATAATGAGCTTGATAGTGAGACTGGAGAATGGGAGGATAAGGAACTAGACAGTGAGAATGAAGAACTGGACGATAGAGAACTTGATGATCAATCTGAAGAACAGGAAGATAAGAAATGCGATAGAAAGCCTGAAAAGAGGAGAATGAGGATCTTTGACAGTGAGAGTGATGGTGACCCCGAAATATTTTAATTAAGAAATGTCTCTAAAGTTATAAAACTTATTAGATAATATTATGATTTTATTAAGACTGAAATTAGAAAGTGCCAGAAGTACAAAGTTTTGGATCTCTTTAGCAGTTACTTTTAAAAATATATATTATGTTTCATATTTTAATACAAAATAGTGTTGAATTCCTAAGATAAAACATGTGATTTAGGATAAAGTAAAAAATTAAAGCAATTAAAGTTGATTTTCCAAACTTTTGTTTTATTGAATAAATCCAGTGTATTTATACACATCCTAATTTTCTTGGATAAAATAAATATTTTGACTTCATTTTTTATATAAAATATACAGAATGTCACGACCATGATTTGAAGTCATTTCCATGATTAAAAAACTGTATGGAAAGTCACTTCCTTGGATTCAGTGTCACTACCATGGACGTTCGAAATTTTATTGTTTACTAGCTTTTGCCAGCGGCTTCGCCCGCGTGAAGGTCGGAAAATATCCCGCGGGAACGTACTACCGGGATAAAAAGTAGCCTATGTCCTTTCTCAGGCTCTAAACTATCTGTGTACCAAATTTCATTTAAATCGGTTCAGTAGTTTTAGCAGGAAAGCGAGACAGACAGACAGACAGACAGACCGACAGACAGACAGAGTTACTTTTGCATTATAAATGCAAAAGTAATTATATTAGTATGGAAGTATGGATTTCTAGCAACTAAAGAGTTGTAACCTCGGTACATATTTTTTTTATAGTAGATTATAACCAAAATTATTAATATTTACAGCTATTTCACGTAAAATTGATCAAAACAGTTTTTTTTTTGTCTTCAGAAGTAAAAAATACCCCCCTGTGTCTGCGCTACACTTGTGCACTATAATATCTTCCGCCTTAATGGCTTGTCTCCGTTGAAATTGGCCACCATGGCCGAAATACGATCTTGAAGACTATATTATTTTACAAAGATGCAATCCATGACCTCAACTAAAGGTTTAGTGCTATGTATCCAAGCATAAGTTGCTACACAAAGCACCATCAACGTCATAGAAACGTCAATTGTACTTCGACGGAATTCGAGAAATTCGTAGGTTGACCGGCTCGAACTCTCAATACCTGCTTCAATTAGACATTACATCAAGCGAACTCCAACTTTGTATCACTAGTACAAGGTTGGTTTTCTTTTACAAGCTCTAGGCTTTTGTCTTACAAACCTTAGGCAGGTGCTCGAATTTGGGCCGAGTCTAACAATGGAATTTTAAGATCACTTATACCCTATTCGTTTTGTATTGCTATTGACGGTATTGCCCGCTTATTGTTCGAAGCAAGTTTTAATAATATTGGTGGAGATTGAATAAGTTCAATGAAATTGGTAAACAGAAAATTAATTGGTTTTATGAAGTAGCTATGAGAGAGACTTTTATAAAAATATAATAATAGGTAGGTATTCCTATAGGATAACATATTAGCCAGTACGTAAGCTGTAACCATGAATTCAGCATTATGAAGACGTAGAAATTGTACAGACGCCACCAGGTCAAGCTACCCGAAACTGTCAATTTTTCCCAATGAACCTTGAACCTAATGCTCTAGAAATAAAGTCGAAAATCTATCAAAGAAATCTGACAGATTGTAGTAGCTTGATGTGTTGGCGTCTGTACGTCAGATATAAAAAAAAAAATGTTGTTCTATACATTTTGACCGCGAAGCTATTACACTTCTCTATGAAACAGCAGATTTTTTTTTAGATAACCGACGAAATAGCATTTAATAATCTTATAACCTTGGCAGCAGAAAGAAAGAAAGAAACAGATTTTTTTTTCAAAGAAATACGTGGACATGGAAGATAACTAAGTTAATTCAAATAAAAACAAAACCAATATATAACCACACACTAGACAAAGACACAGCATGTCTTTGTCTGGTGTGAGGTCATGTCATGACTATGATAAGATGGCTTCCACTAAGCATAATGCTTTGCTGTGGGGGACTCACAGCATAGCGTTGATTTCCGTTGGTCATCCAAAAACAACATACGGACGGTGCTAAAAACCGTTTATACTATAATATACATTTATTTACACTTTAGGCATAGGCCTCAAACATGCAAATAATAATTGTGTCCAAGAAAAATGTTTTATGTATTTTAGAAGATGACATACTAGCTGTGAGTTTGGAGTGATCGTTGTTCTAAATTTGAATTTATGATCATTAAAGTGTTGATCCTTTACAAGAAATATCCAGAATGGCTCGATTTTAAAAGTACGGGAGTAGGTTTATTTTCATTCATCCACTCTTTGTCTGAAACCTCTATGCTGCTTAACGCATACTTAGTTCTAACATCGGGCAGTACATACATAGTTACCGGGAGCTGTAAACCAAATCGACGCCGACGTCCCGAATACGATGACTCTCGAACTTGATTCAATGGAAATCCTCAACGTCTTGGAATTGATATGTCAAGGTGTGTCAAACTCATAGACACAGAATATGAAATTAGTGTAGAAAGGAAACTCTTGTTTAGACGAGGAAATTAATCATTATTTAAACAAATTATCCACCGACCTAAATTGTCCATGTAGTCAATTACACCTGTCATAAGAAAAGAAACTGTGTCAGTCTCTTTGTATGTTACCCTTTCACGCTTTATCGGCTGAGCTACACGATGACTAATTCATGCATATTAGGATATTTCAGGTCAAACGTGCAATGGTTTTCTTCTTCAAAAGGCCTTTCCAGACATGACCCTGCATTGTCAAACTCACATGAAATCCTAATATGTTTGGACTTTCAAAGACACCATGACTTCTGAGTTTCTTTAGGAATTTCTTCTCAGAGTCGTCAGATAGGAATTAAAATATGCTTGGCGTGTAAAAGTGTATATACAAACCTACTTACAGAAATAAAATCATTTATCAGTTACTAGAATCAGATAACCGGCACCAAATCGTTTTAAAATATTGACGCGTAAAAGTGTCTTATAAATCTAGTTACATAAAATAAACATGTTAAATAATTTTATCTAATATTGGGCATATGGTAGACCATGATCTGGGCAAAGGATGCTTTTTATTCCGGTAGGCCGTTTCCTTGCAATAATTTAGAATGGATAAGATCTAGGTAGGATAAATCACGGGCTAAAGGAACTGAGATATTCGGTCAGGAAGTGTCGCTTCTATACATTCTAATTCTATGGTAATACTTGGGTTAAGTATTTTGATTGATTCCGCTACATACTATCTGGTTTCGCTCCATTTGGTAAACCTATTTAAAAGTTTTGTATAATTATTAGAGTACGTGTAATATCGTCAATTGGGATTTCGCAAATCGAAGTTGTGTGAAGCCTTTGGATCAATGTCTTATAAATAGAATTACTTGAGGTATTCAGTGGTACTGAAGGCACGTGTAGGCTTATTTCATTTATAAACGCTTTAGGCTTTTTGTTTTAGCCTTTGCTAGCGGTTTCACCTGCGTATTTCAACCTTCCTCTTGAATTACTCTATCTATTAATGAAAACCGTATTAAAATCCGTTGCGTAATTTAATTAATCTAAGTGTAAAAACGCGGGGAGCGACTTTGTTTTATACTATGTTAAGAAGGATTTCCATTTCAGGCTGCAAAAATCATTATAGCCCTGGCTCTTGTACTAGGAGTTCTTGTATCACAAAATAAATACTTCTCTATTTATAGTGACGAAGATTAGATGATTATTAACTATTTATTTCTACACTACTCAAATAAAGAATAAGCATAGGCATAATTAGTCCAAAATGGCGGGAGATGTCTGACGATTTTATTACATTGACGTTTGTAGGATATAAAAAGGATTGAAATTACTTTATCGGGGCAGTTCCTTGGAAGATGTTTAATTGGTTAGTTCTAGTGCTGTTGTTGTGTGGAAAAGATCGACCAGAGGTCACGTAAGTTAAATAATTTGATATTATGTAACACTTATTGCTTATTATGAAAATATTGTTGTATCGTTTATGTTGTTGCCAATATTGCTAATGTTTTAAATCATATAAAATTGGAATATCCATATTCTTTCTTTGCCTGGCTATTGTTATTATTGTGATTATGTTGCTATTATTCTGAGATCTCTTGGACAATGGTCAAAGAGATAGAATCTATACTAATAATATTATAAAGCTGAAGAGTTTGTTTGTTTGTTTGATTGAACGCGCTGATCTCAGGAACTACTGGTCCAAATTGAAAAATTCTTTTTGTGTTGGGTAGCCTATTTATCGAGGGAGGCTATAGGCTATATAACATTACGCTACAACTAAGAGGAGTGGAGCAGTCATGAAAAATGTTGCAAAAACGGGGAAAATTTATTCCTTTTTAGAGTTTCCGTTGCGTGCGCTGCGTAAACGGTTAAAGTAACGCAAAAATCATGTATGACGGAATTGTTCCTTTGAAAAAGTTCTAAAAAAAAGTCCGCGAGAGCATATGTCTATCTTTTAAGGTTGACTCACTATAACTCAAAAGGAGCGAGCAGCAACACTAGCAGGCAAACGCGGCGACGGGAAGGGTCAGGGGAGCAAAAATTTGACGCGGACGAAGTCGCGGGCAGAAGCTAGTTAAATATATTTAAGATAATAATATTTTATGGCAATGTAAGAGTGTGTTGATATAATACTTTAATACTGTTTCCATGGAGTTTCTTGTCCTTCTTCTCCATGAAGACCTAGTTTTGGAACGGACAACTAGCTTTCTGATTAATTAGTAGTCTTGTCTTTCTGTGCTTTACTTAGTGAAACCCTTTCCCAACAAACCATATCGGTACATACATAAGAACCTTCATACAAAATAAATAACCCGTAACCATTCTGATACACAAAACTTGATATTTGGTATAGTTATATACAGATTTTTCTATTACACGCATAATTTCAGCCCAAAATTCCAGGCTTCTCCACAAAGATTACCTTTATCGATATCATTGACTAGCTTCTGCGCGCGACTTCGTTCGCGTTAAATTTTTGCTCCCCTGACCCTTCTCGTTGCATCGAATTGCCTGCCAGTTTTCGTAAATTTTTCGTTGCTGCTCCGCCCCTTTTAATTATAGCGTGATTTTATATAGCCTATAATCTTTCTCAATAAATGGGCTACCCAACACAAAAATTATTTTTTCAATTCGACGAGTAGTTCTTGACATTACCGCGTTCAACCAAACTAACAAACATACAAACAAACTCTTCAGCTTTATAATATTACTAGCTGACCGTACAGACGTTCTATAGTGTATTTAAACCATCCAATGTTCCACCCGACCACATACAAAAAAAAAAAACATTCAAATCGGTCCAGCCGTTTAGGAGGAGTTCATTGACATACACACGTACAGTAGAATTATATATGTTGCAGTCAAAACTCTTAACCAGTCAAAAGTACTATTGACTAGCAAAATCAGTCAAAAGTAGTTTTGACTGAACAGGTTGGTCAAAAGTGGTTTTGACTGAAAATTATTGGTCAGTAGTACTTTTGACTGCAAATTTGCGGTTAAAAGTACTTTTGACTGACGCTCTTTGTCAAATAAAGTAGTTTTAACTGCAATGAAGCGTCAGTCAAAACTCTTAAAAAGTCGGAACCCCGGTCAACGGAGCCCCGCTTCGCGGAGCTCCTATTTCTGAGTGGTTTAAAAAAAAATAACCACGAAGGGGATGGCGTTGTCTGAACCCCTTCTAACCTAACCTGTCCGAGTCGGGGTGCCCTAAGTCACGAGCTCGCTTAATAGTGCTTTTGACGCGTCAGTCAAAAGTACTTTTAACTGCAATGAAGCGTAAGGCACTATTAAGCGAGCTCGCGACTTAGGGCACCCCGACTCGGACAGGTTAGGTTAGAAGGGGTTCAGACCCTGCCATCCCCTTCGTGAATATATTTTTTTATATCACTCAGAAATAGGAGCCCCGCGGAGCGGGGCTCCGTTGACCGGGGTTCCGACTTTTTAAGAGTTTTGACTGATACAACCAGTCAAAACCACTTTTGAGAGAATCACTTAGTCAAAAGTACTTATAACTACCTTCATTGGGTAAAAGTACTTTTAACTGTTATTTTAGTCAAAAGCATTATTGACTAAAGCATACGGTCGAAAGTACTTTTGACTGGTTAAGAGTTTTGACTAAAACATATATATTATCAAGATTATATGTAGTATAGATATCTAAGAAAAAATCGAGAGTGCAAGAATAATTTTAATAAGTAACTAAACAAATTAACAGGATTTCTAAATGGCAATAGATGCAGACAATTTTGTAGACAGAAAAAAAAACACAAACGACAAACAAACAAGAAATGATAAAAACACCTTCCAGAACTGAGCAGAATGAAACTTTGCCCAACAGTGTACCGTAAGTTTTTGAATGTTTAAATAATATAAAATAAAGAAAAAACTGAAAAACGACTCAATTAGTAGAATATTGCAATTAGTTCACGTTAAACAAAAAGACGAGCGACTCGTCTTCTACGAGGTAAATTGTATTTAATTTATAAAGAGGCAGAATTGAATAGAATAAATTTACAGCGAAAATATTGAAAACATGAAAATGTATCAAAGTGAATATCTCATCACTCTGTGCAATCTCTTCTTAACAAATTTTGAATAGATTGGAATATTGGAGACAAAAGAAGAAAACAAATCATTGCAAGTCGAGCTATTTATTTATTTACAAGAAAATAGAGAACTTTTGAATGATTTAATTTACAAGAAAATAGAGTTGATTCCACTGATCTCGTCCCAAAGTTAGTTTTGTTTGCAGAAGAAAAGGCAAGAAACTCTACCATTACTACATAATGTAATGTACATAATAACAATGCATCTGGAATAAAATTACCAAACCACAATAAGTAAAAATAATTAAAAACCAGTCTCTCTTACTTTGGTGTATCTCAGTAGCAACTGAGAAAAACCAAAGTAAGACAGAATTTTAACATCATGCCCAAAGGAAAAAGATGTCTAATATCTTTGTCTGTATAAATCAGAATAGTATCTACCAGGTAGATAGTCAAAGGCATTAAAAAAACGTAAAACAGAAGTAAATGGCAACATATTATACCCACCTAAAATCGAATCTTCTGAAATCAAATAACCACTTCTAACTGCTCCCAACATCAAGCTTTATTCAATTTAGTTCATGAATGCAATGATTATAAAATCTAGACCGAATAAAATAATTTCATTTACTTGAATTTATCAATCTCTTCAGACGTAGAATACTTACTACACGACTGAACAATAACTGACTGAAGTCGGATAAAGAAAGCATAACGTTTATTTGGACATAGTAAGTAAAACAGAATATACGAAAAACAAAATAAAATAGAACGTTGTATCAACAACCATTTGTTTGGAATAGCAATATTTGACCACAAACTAGCCAAAACACAACCAAATAAGACTTAAGACAAACCAGCCGTGAGATCAATATCGATCATTCATGTATTCTTGGACGCCAAAGGCTAGACTCTTAAACAGCGTCGCTAGCTCTCAAAGGAAGTGACTTTAGTAAATTAGGTGGATGAAACCCTGAAGCGGACTAGAATTTGTAAAGAAAAGGCTAAGACCAACTATACATAGTTTCTGTGCCAAAAGTATACAACCGCATCTTCCTTTCACGTAAGGCCCAAGTTATATTTCGGAATCTAAGGTATTATGATGTAATAGGAATATAATTCATCACGGAGCATAGTTATTGGGAACAAAAAGGACATACTGATACACAAAGACCACACCCACGCCAGACACCACATAAACTTTACACATACCATACCTCGAATCATCTCTCTAGTCTGCTCTCTGGAATTCGTATCCTGAGCCCCAAGATACAGACTAACTGTCTTGTTTGGAGTTCACTGGCAAATAATATAAGTACTGTAACTGTAGGTACCTAATATTGAAGCTACTTATGTCATCACAACTTGATATTAACCTATGTTTGCTTACTGTATTACCAGCAGGCGTAGCATGACCAATTCTATCTCTATTCTAGCAAGAATAGACAAAGTTCTTTCTATTCAATTCGACATCTCTTCGGCCCGAGCACGGGGCGACCCGTATACTCGTGTTTCTATGAAGACAAAGACAGTTATTCTTTCCATAGCAAGAGAGTGGTAACTAATGTAATTAAGGTGGATCCGCTAAGGACTTTTTCATTGAATACTCATACAGTGGGATTAAACGATCTTAGAGTATTGTATTAATGATTATAATTAACCTGTTGAATAATTACAGACACAATTAAAAACCATTGTGTCTATACCAAATGTGGTATCTCAGGGACTTAGAGGTTAATATAATCCTGTAAAAAAATATATACCCCGAACTGAAACTTCAACTTAAAAGTAGAGAAAAATTAGTCGCCATGCTCGACATCGTAGAATTTTGTCGAGTGAAGAATTGAAATATCTCCTCTCTTCAGTTATAACATCGCCGTGCCATTTTGTATATTCATCCGTCGACAAAACTCGTTTCTATGGTGGTCATGCTACGCGTGCTGGACAATAAAATAATTTATATTTCTATCTCTCATATTTTAATCGTTTCATGGCTTGCCGCCGTCGGTCCGGGAAGTTTCGTTGGCATATTGGTCAAGCGCTACTGCTGAGTATGAGAACCTAGGTTAGTTTCTCTGGTCATGCAAAGTATTAGGGTACCTAACAGAATTTTTTTCAGTAACAGCCCGCAGTCTGTAGGTACTTGTGCCCGTTTAATGTCAATAGGCTCGTCCCTTTTTACATGACACTGGAAGATAGCTCGAGAATTACGTATAGTATTCTATTAAGTACACTTCTGTCTGACCCCACATTTTTTCTACTAGTTCCTAAATAATTTTGTACTTTTTCTTATGTTAATGTTTTAATTGTTTGCTTCTAACTCATCCTTAAGGAATGCTTCGTTATATTCAAGATTCGGGGTGGAAAACACAAGTACGTTCCACACATCTTCTATAAACTTAAATGCATACATGTTTCTCTGCGGCATGCGTAATGCATTTCCCGTGTTTCTTTCTAGCACGAGTTCGTTTTACGTCTAATAAAACATTAGCGCTATCTCTTTTACGGATGAGTTCCGCTTATATATTGTTTTGTTTTAGATACTTGTGGAGAAAATATTAGGAGTCAAAGATTATAGGACTTTGTGGGAAATGTTTGATTGGATACGAATGTGAAAATTACGCAGTTTTTATTCATGATTATTCAGCAGTACATTAATATAAGTGGTGTCAACACCACATGTCTTCCTCTTCTATAGAACTCATTTGGTCATCTTGCAATTTGTCACGCGCTTTCTAGCCATATCATGTTTCACACAGTCCACCCAGCCATATATATATTCAAAAATCTTTCCTCATGGCATTTTCTTTTAACAAAGGATGTATAACATCTTGTCTGAAGTGGAAACGCTGCGAAGGGGCGCCCTAGGAGGACAAAATATAGTGACCTTATTAGTGAAGTTCTTCAGTAAGATTAGGTGCGTAGTACTCACAACCGGCGTGCGTGTATGACCAGTGGCCCTAATGTGTTTCTTTGAACCATCTCGACTTTACGCGTTGACAACGTTTGGTGCTCCGATTGGACCTTGATTGATCGGGTCGACACGTAAAGTCGAGATGGTTTATAGAAACTCACACTAAAGCCTCAGATGTATGAACGTAAACGAAGCAAAAGGAGAATGCAAGTATCATAGCAGGTGGCGTTCTTAGTTTCTGCCCACCCCCATTGGAAGAAGCCATATTTTTATGTATGTGTGTATATCTTGTCTGAATTACAATTAAAAGGAAAACACAAACTTTTTGTCAGTAATGTTCAATTCCATACTCTGGGCTACTCGGGAACCCTTAATACGAAAACCCAATACCACTTTGCTTGACGAGTGCCTTTCTGACCTGCCCTATTTGACTTGAGGATAAAACCAAAAATAATAATACTACAGTGGCATTCACTATTATGACACGACATAAGATTCCCTTTAAAAGGAATCGAATTCTTTTGCAAAACACACAAATAGTAAATAAATAACTGGGTTATCTTTCTAAAATTACCAATATTATTCGAATTCTAAGAAAGTCAAACCTGCAAAATTTCTCCAATTATATTTCTAATTTCCCAAACCAACCCGCTCGTTACTTACCGGCGTCGGTCGGGATAAGCGCGACTCGTCACAATTACTGAAGTAATTTCCTTAGGAATTTTTAACGGTCTCCTGATTAATGCGGTTAAACTTTGGCAGTTGACTGGATATCGTTTTGTGAGCTGACTGGATTACGAAGAAAAGGTATTTGGTAGCCCATAGTTTATAATTGTGTAAATTAACTGTAAGCATGTTGATAGAAACACACAAACCTTACGCGAATGATATTATAAACTGGTAATGTACTCGTACATACTGTAAAGGAAAAATATAAAAAGCGATGATTTGATTCGGATGAATGATATTTAAATCCTGTTGTTTTCTATTGCTACAACAATCCTCGAAACAAGCAATAATAACCAAACGTACGGCTCACTACTGTTTGACTATTTCTGATCTATCAAGTGAAGATTTCTTCTTCATATTTTCTATTGACGTAAATTCGTTGTGTATGAAATTTATTTTCACACAAAAATTTCAAATCTTCTCAAGCCCTAAATAAAATCTAAGACCTTGCTTATCAAGCCCAGTTTACGTAAGTATTAAAGCAACAAAAACTAAATATTTTTTTCTAAATTAACGCCTTGAGCAACATTTTTCTCGCGAACCCTTGCCCCATTCCGCTTTAATACTGTCCCTAGATTCTTAACTTTTAACCTCGTTATGTCTTTACTGCCATCTCTTTCTGCGACATCATCTTTTTCTATGCCTGTCTCAGTTACTCTTATACCATCTGCAAAGTTTGGAACTAACAAACTGCTGGTACCCACCGGTGCAGTTTACGCCTGCGATAATGAATTAACTTTTGTTTATTTGTCACTCTGGAACTTCATGACTTTGATGTAAGTACACGTGGTCCCGGGTTTTAGTAAACAGCTTGTTTGCGTTGAATTAGTAATCTTGGGGAAGATGGGATTTTGTTACCGTGTTTATTTGAGTTTATAACTTTATGTAATTAGTTTCTTGTGAGTGGGATTGGATTTTGTATTAAGAGAAAATCTTTGAAGATTATCGTTAATAGAATCTCATGAAGCTTGATGGATAAGTTTTCAATCTGACCTTTTACTCTGTACCTATGGGCCTTTGTAGTTTTCACCAGAAACTGAGTTTTTCTGTACTAAATAAATAATATATACCATTATGTATATATTCTGTACTCAATTATTTATGGATGGTAATGGTTCTTTTACATATATTTTTTAAATCATATTGTTTGTGTGGTTATATTATAAAATTCTAAGTATAATGCGATTCAAATGAGAATAGGATCGACTTTGCGCCATATTGTGACGTCATAGCTGTCAATTCTAACCAGTTACGTAGGGTGACCAAAAAAAGATTTTTTAAAAATAAATTTTATTAACAAAGATTTAGTGAAAAATATTAATATTAATTTATCCCCGTAGCCAAATGACCTCGCTTGGCGACTTTTCTTGCATTTTGCAGTGTTTGCAAAATCGTACCGTACGTTTCACTAGTCAAACTTATATTTCCTCCACTGTTGCATCAGTTCTAATGTTTGCTGTTTCTCGCTCTCCAACTATTTATCTACACAGCGCCTCGTTTACTAATTTTCGAGCAAAATGAGTAAGACAATAACAAAAACAAATAACAACAATCACAAAAAATAACAACATTGTAAGAAACACAATTAAAGAAACATTATCAGTCCACAAGCACATGCACTTTTTGGCGTGGCTACTGGGCCTTTGCGCCAACAATGAAAATAAAAAAGGCTATGGTATGGTTTTAAAAAACGAATTATGACTTTAAATAATTAAATATTATATTAAGACGATTTACTACTATTTAACCCTTTTATCAAAATTTGATGTAATACTACTATTATTGATAAGCAAATACGTTTTTTTGCAAACCGTACTTTTCAAGTGAAATTTGACAGATAGAGGTTATTGACATTCCTATTCTTATTTGAACCGCACTATACTGTTTATTTTATTTTACTTTGTTGTTTAATCTATAAATATTTTGACTGACTTTTCGTGCGTCGTTTTCAGATGACCACTGAAAATCAATCGCGGTGCTGTGGATTTCATAGTGTCATCTTGCAAAGTGGAAGCCTTCTAGTTTATGTTCTTTTTTTTTGTAAGTAGTCTAAATATGTTTAGCTTTCATGTTTTTTTATGTGTTCTTATATTTTCGTGTCCACGTGTTACTGTGTCAAAACAAAACCCTTAATCTTTCCTTCATTTTAATCGAAAGGTTCTGGAACGGCGATTTCGTACTGGTAGACGTAGACTTGGAAGGCGTGCCACAAAGTGGACCGATGACCTTGTGAAAGCCGCAAAAATACGCTGAGTTCGCGAAGCTCAGAACCGGTCGGGGAAGTCTACGTTTAACAGTGGACTTCTTATGGTTTAAGTGATGGTAATGATGAAGAATCGAGAGGTATCGTGTAACCTAGTAACAAGGTTGTGGAGGTCAAATAGGCAACCATCATCGTCATCATCAGCATTTCAGCTGAAATGCGTCCACAGCTGAAAACAAGAATCAGCCAAAAAAATGCAAATTTTCAAATGTGTAAGATTTATTACAATACGAGCTAAATAAGGTGTTTACAAATAACTTTATCCTCTTTCATGCTGAACGTCTTGAATACAGAAAAAATCCTAAGCATAAACTGGCTTATACCAAAGTAGATATAAGTATCGACCGTGTCTGAACTATCTGTCATTCACGAAGAGGAAAACATAATTAAAATCTGTCCATTAAGCTCAGAGCAATTCCTCGGAAAAACAACACCCTTCATTATTTTGGGAGATTATTATTTGGGTTCCATAGAGTTGAGTTTTACACGTCAAAAAAAGAATTTTAATACATTTTTTTTACTACTAATGAACGAAATTTCGCTGAACAAAATATGAGCTGGAAAAAAGGTTCCTGACGCCTCTTTAAAACCGCGATGCGAGGCTCCCAGGCAACGGTCATCAAGACGCAAAGCATGCATACTGAAAAAGCTCATAAATCTAACTAAATTCCTCATGGTATGCCTAATTACCTCCAAGTCATAACTTCAATTCATTCAAACCCTTTAAAAAACCTTTCAAATAAAAAAAAACACATTTGTCTTAAACGAGAGTTTCCCGGGGCGCGAGGCGGTCTGTTGCGCTAACTTTGGCATGAAGTATCCGTCTTGTGACCCATTAAAATTCTTATAGCATTTGGGAGCAACTACTAAACTTTCTTCAAAGAATTTGTGTACCCCTGAATAAATTGAGATAAGAGCAAAAAGATGATAAATTGATGATACTGATACGATGGGTCGGAATGTCTAGATCCGATGTGATAGTTCTTGCGTCCAATGAGGCCTATGTCCAGAAATGGCAGTCTCTCGGCTAAAATGAAGATGATGATAAACATAAGAGAAATTTTAATGTTACATCAAACGGTAAAAACGAAACAAAGCAGAGACGGGTCGCTAGTTACAAAATAAAGTAACTTTTGAATGTTATTATGCAAGACAGAAAAACAGGAAGATAGGTTCTCTTTTCTTAGAAATTCTGTACCTAGTCTTGCGAATTTTCTTTTTAGTACATAAAATTGTTGTAGGTATTATTTTCAGCAGGATGAACTTTATAACTATCTTGGTTATATTATTATTCTGGAGTTTTATGTTTTCATTCCTGCAATTAATATGTCTCTTTATATGAACATTTTCACTGCGACAAATAGAAAGATAATAAAGAAAAAGTATTTATTGTGAATGTGATAAATCCGATGTATTAGTTTAAAAAATGACATAAGAAATTTTTTGTTTCTAAAAATCATCTTTGTTTCTTAAAATTTTTGGTTCAAAGACATTTTCCCGGACAGAATTTTTTCGATTTCTTCGCGATGTTACCTTTCATTGCCTTTGAGTGCAACCTTGATTAAATAAATAGCACAAAGAATAAATTACCTAAAAGTTCTACCAGGCAAATACATTGTTTAGATGCCTTTACTATATGGGCAATCGTACTCACGCTTTTATATAGGTAGTTTGATTGATTTCCAGCATCACACACTTTTTCAATTATTTTGTACTTGTTATTTTCTGGACGGATTTTTAGTTCTGACATATTTTCTTTTTTTTATAGGCTAGCTAAGAAAACGTATTATTTTTTTTTTTTTTTTTTTGTTATCCTTGTGATTGCGGCCAGGAAAATAGCAAACATTTGTGAAATTAATGTATTGTCATCGGTCCTTGATAAATGGACAAAGTATTAAATAAAACCAACGTTTTGAAGGGAAAACGTTGTGAAAATCACGTCCAAAGATTCCGTTACATACATACCAAGGTAATAAAAACGTGTTAAAAAAACATGCTTCCATAGAAAACCAAACTAAAATGTAAAAAATACATTAAAAAAGCGTGAGGTGCTTTTTAAGGTATTTTTATTGATATCAGGCACCCCACGCTTTTTTACATTATTTTCTACTTTTTAGTTTGGTTTTCTATGGAAGCGTGTTTTTTTTTTGTTTTTTAAACTATTATTTATTTTCTATTTTTTTGAGTTTCGAATTTTGAGACGTATGTCAGCGTAGTTTTCAAAGACAGTTTTTTTGCTGTCCTGGTAACCCTGGCAAGGATAATGGCACAAATTTTTGAAATTATAGTATTGTCATCGGTCCTCGATAAGTTTACAGAGTTTAAATGAAATCTGGTCGTTTAAAGTGGGTCCTAATCGCGCTATAAGGAGTCGGTTACAAACAAACATACAAACAAACAAACATACAAGTGAAGCTAATATATAGCGTGTAAAAAAAAAACAGTTTATGCAAAACGTTTCCTATCCCACGGAATCCTAAATAAGAACATCATAATAATATTTAATAACATCGCAAAAGGGATGCCTTTATTAACGTCATGTCTGGTACGGAGCTTATAAGTTGCTTCTAGATGTCACTACATTATTCTGTAAGTCTTCAGATAATTATGTACATGTATATATGTAATATTCTTCGTCATTAGATGTTTTTGTAGGTTTAAATATACTATATTTAGAGAAGCAATACTTTATTTAGAGGAGAGATAGCAAAATAGCAAAGGCCCACTTTGAAGTCGTCGATTTTATCCTAGGTAGATTATTTATTTAAATTATTTCATCATCCTCTTATAGCGGTGAAGGAAAACATCGAAACCAGCTCGTCTTACTTTAAATGTTCTGACTGATTTATTGTTATTTTAAATTTACCACAATATTATTATTATAATTTAATTGCTTCGTTTTTGTTGTTTTAAGAGAATGTTTTAATTAATAATATATCTTCATATTTGCACGTCACATCATGTGGCAAACATGTCAGCACTTCCAAATGTTTTAATCATCTTGCATGCATGTCTTTCTGTATACATACACATGTTTAAGCAAATAAATATTATCTTATCTTATCTTATCTCACAACATGTGACATCCATATGACCTACAACTTGTAAGTCACAGCCGGTTAGTACTAGGTTACCACCGCCCACCCACCTGGTGGCCACCATTGCATTACACCGTGACATTTTAGACGTCTTACAAAGGTTGTCCACTTAATGTATCCGACATAATATACCTCAAGGAGTGATTAAAAAATTGTTACCAAGTAAGAAAATACGTATACTAAGAAAAATAAACAATGCATTAGAATTATGTAACGTCCTGTTTATAATGTTTACGTATCATATGGTAGAGAACATACATACCTACTCAGCGCACGAGTCGACTAGATCATTCCATCTCCATTTTCCATGAGACAAATATCAAACAAACTACGTCATGCGTCATCACAATGAATAATATTTTTATTTTTTAGTTATTCAAATGTTAATTTTTTTCTTATGGATGTGTAGTAGTCATTGGATACATTAAGTGGGCTGCCCTTGTAAGACGATTAAAATGACACGGTGTATAACAGTAATCAAATACTACTAAATCAATACTTGATTAACGCAGAGTAAAAGAGAAACATTTCAAACTTTCAAGATTTAGTTTGAAAGAACGAAAAGAAAAGAAAGAAAAATTGTTTATTTTGCACAAACAAAACGCACATTACAAAATAAAAAGATAAAAAAAGATACATAAAATGCAACGTAGCCAAAAGCTCCGTAGTTAAGTCAATAAAAAAAAAACAGTTTAGCAATATTGACATTTTTTGTGATGTCAGGACTGTGACCAAAGACAAAACAGAATATGTTAGGACATTGGCAATAACATCACACAATCAAAACAAAAACAAAATGCCGGTTGTAGATGAAGACTTTTTACATTTATATCAATACATTAAAAATCAAAACTACAAATCAAAATGTCTGCCTATTATATCCATAATTATTTTTACATGATTTATTAAACTTTCAATGTTCATATGTAAGTTGTCCTATTCAGAATTTACAAGTTTAATTTGACCCACTTTCTGATGTTCAATTGAGTTGAAAGTTGGCACTACATGCTTGTGCATGTGCAAGTCGATGGCAATGCAATATTTAGGTATTATCAAACTGATCTGATGATGGAACTGGAACGCGGTCTTATGAACTCTCTAACGAAACGCCGCAACCCCGCCGAGTTAGATCTCGTTTCATTTGTCTTGAGTAGTACTTTAGTAGATGATGTCTTTAGTATTTTAAGAAATTCGTCCCTGGCCTGGCCTAGCCTGGCCTGGCCTGGCCTGGCTTGCCTTCAGACACAGAATAGTCGACTTATGTACCACGATCCCTGAAATCCAACTACGAGATGCCATACAAAAAAAAGCAAACGCATTTTTGCTTAGTTACAGAAACGGTTTTATTAATTTCGAGAGATCATTCTCTATTACTTACATGAAGGTAACACAAAATTACTCTTCTTGGAAACCCATTAGGATGCTGAAATATTGTTTACATTGTAGACATTTTATTAAAAAATAAACTATGATCGGTTATTGAGAGACGAGAGAAATAAGAAAGTAACTCTAATAGACGAAATAATCAAAATGATTGTAATAAAAGTATATTTGGGTCGTTTTATTTCTTACAAAAGACGTTACAGATACGTTTTAGGTCTTTTAAAATAGATTGAAGTTCAAGGGAAAGTGTATGTGTTTCAAGTAATCAAATCAATAACTCATCATCATCATTATTTTCGGCGTAAGAGTCCACTGCTGGGCATAAGAGCCCTCCAGTTTTGGGAGATTTTTCATAATCGCCACACTTGGTAGGCGAGTTGGCGGTCGCAGTACGGTGGTAAAATACATAGAGAACACTTCTACCCATACTCTAGTAAGTCGCTTTGTGCGACACCTACAGAAAGATATAGGATTGTGCTATTCTTTACGTCCGGCTCCACTCGGAACAAATCCACAATCATTGTAACTTTTAGCAAATAAACAATGTTTTATACATAATACTGAAAATGCAGTGTATGTATTAAAATTATAATTTAACTATTCTTAATGGGATATTTAGTGGTATAGTACGTTAATTCCGTGACATTTTGTGTATATACCTAGGGAAAAATTATTGTGGTCGGAAATTGTCCCACGGAGACGAACTACCTTGATAAAACCGTGAGGACGACTGACCATGGTACTTTACGTATTAATCCAGGTTATAAACTATTCACTTGTCAAATTTCATCCAAATCCGTTCAGTACTTTTTGCGTAAAACAGTAACAAACATCGATATATACATACTTACAAACTTCCACATTTATAGTATTAGTAGGATAGCATGTGTTAATTCGTTCTGTCACTCCCACTGTTAATTATAGATCCTTGCTCGTAATACAAACAAATTTTGACATTTAGAAATAATATAAAAATACTTATATCCCTTATCGGAAGGACAATCCTTTCTCTAAAATGCTGCAAACTAGGAATTTGGATAAAAAAATTCATTGAATCTAAAGGTAATTCATGAATAGCTATTCTTAATCTGTCAATACCACGTGTCGGTTTGAAAAGGGTTGACGTTAATACAAAAGCAGAGAGGATTAATTTACTCTCCTACAAGGTGCTTTTGATAGGAATCGTTACTGATAATGCTTAATTTTGGATGAGAATCCACAATTAACATTTTGATTCTTCAATTTTTGTATGTGTAGTCAGCTGCAGTGAAACTGAATCTTTGTTGAAGGCTATTTCATTGTTTCTATCTTATAATAGGAATAACTGGCTTCCGCCCGGTTTTGCCCGCGTGTCATTCCGTTGAAAAGTAGCGATGTCCTTCCCAAGGTTCAAAGTATCCCTGTATTTTATTTCGTCAAAATAGGTCAAGCCGTTTCGGAGATAAGCCGGATCAAACAGATACTCAGACCGACGAAATTTTGTTTTCGTTATACAAGCCCGCGCCTACGGTGGCCAGACCGATCCACAAAATATGATTTCCGACCGTAACATAAATGGTACAATGGGTAACTCGCCGCCCGGTAAGGACCAGGCCCGGGTCGAAGCATGTTTGTCTTCCCAATGCAACGAACCTCCAAAATCAAGTTACTAAAACATTAATTGCAAACTCAATCCTATTTATCCACTTCGTTAACTAAACTTTCAATGAAAGAGGCAATCAGTGTTTCCTTCAAAAATACTCGAAATCACTTAGAGGTCGTCAGCAAATAAACTCTTGGCTCCATAAAAAGATCTTGACAAAAATTCGTTTCTAACGGTTTACAGAACGTTTCTGTCCAAAAAAGTTGAGCTTTTAAATTCAATTAGGTTTTTAGATTTATTTGAACAGGTTTCCGGTTCTCAGATACAAATCAAATCAAAGGTGATTATGTTGTCAAACTTGGGGATCAACCGCTATTGATTCTGTCTTTGAAGAAAGGTGTCATCTCTTAAAGGATATTTAGAGAGAGTTAGATCATCATTTGAAATTTATTTATGTCGCACGGAAATATTGCATCTTCTTTTTGGCGTGTCGATGACAAAAATAAAACGAAAAAATGTATGTAAGTAAATACTAACATAGTTTTCTAAATTAGTTTGGGCAAATATTCAGCAACGCGAATACCGGTCACTGATGCAGGTCCTCACGTGTGCAGGTGATAGAGCATGTGGTGCAAGATGGGATGTGAGCCATTGTCTGTGAATACGCACAGTAGGTGTGGTCCATCCATGATCCCCCATTTGTGGAGGTTGTCCTTGCTACGAGCTACTAGTATACGAAGTCTGTTTAAATTTAATTGGCTTATTATAGGTACCTACGTAATTATCATGATTAGCATTCTCCTGGCAGTTCTAATTTATTTGGGGTCGGCGCAACATATTGTCTTATTCGACCATACTTCTCTAGAAGACTTTGTACTGTGTTATATACAGGGTTGCAGGGATATTACGGGCAACCTGTTACCATAGATTCCTTAGGTTCATGTTATAAAATTTTTTAACTTCCTTCTTTTATTTTAAAATTTTAAATTTCCTTAAGTATATTTTAACCGCGTAGATATTTGTAGGAAACCGCCGATGGCCGATTACTTTTTTAATAATTTATCGACGAACAATTTCAACGCAAACGGTTACAGTACCATGTGCTGAATCTATTGTAACGAAATGAAATTTTTATATGTATAAGTATGAAGATCTTATAAGACACTTTTACACGTCATTAATGTAATAATATCTTAGGACAACTAAAACAACGTTATCTGATCCCACACTAGGCAGAGCCTGTACTATGGCAACCAGACAACTGATAAACATACTTATATATTTTTAAATACATACACATTATACATAGATAAATTACACCAAGACACAGAACAAATGATTGTGCTCATCACATAAAGATTTGTCCTGGGTGGGAATCGAACCCACGACCTCAGTCTTAGCAGTTAGGGTCACTAACCACTAGACTAACAGGCCAGTATACAGATATACAGTTATCGTCATCATTTTGCTGGTCAGTATTTTAAAAACTAGAAGGCGTTTTCCTAGCTGACTGTTCCTTGACAAGAAATGCCGAAACAAACTCAAAAGGTCTGGTCTCTTTTAAAATTCAACATTTTATTATTAGAATTTCATAAACGTTGACCTCCACCCTGCTTATTACAATTTAGTGCTCCTATTCAATTATTAATCTTGGCTTTTCGTAGTGACTGACTGAAATCCTTTACGCGTGAGCATCGATGTATCACGGTTCATTTTTTTTTTCATGATGGTTATTTTTGTTTTTATATGAGAAGTTTTATAATTAATTCATTATTTTAACGAGTGTCTTGTCCAAATACTCACTTAATCACTAAATGGAGTCGCCGACGGTTAATCTTATAATTCCATTACAAGTTCTCAATTTCGCACTCTTTATTTAATTAACTTGATTGTCCTTCTATTTCATTATCACGTTCCTTTGCCTTGACACTTTACTGAAATACGAAAATATTTCTAATTTAATGTTTATTACTTTTGCTGAGATGCTTCGGGATTCCTAACTAATTATTTTGATGAATCTTTGTAAGTAATAAATTTTATTTATTTAATGGTATTATAACACTTGACTTAACCTATAAAATTATCAATAACCATTATATTTTTCATGGCCAGC
Source organism: Aporophyla lueneburgensis (assembly GCA_932294355.1). Lineage (NCBI taxonomy): Eukaryota > Metazoa > Arthropoda > Insecta > Lepidoptera > Noctuidae > Aporophyla > Aporophyla lueneburgensis. Next base: position 11,112,518 of record OW028755.1, read on the forward strand.
CAATTTAATTAATTTTAGTTTTGATGTAAATCATAACCAAAATTGTCTGTAGTAGAGTCATACAAAAAAAAAAAAATGTTTATTACGGAACAAGAACACAGGACAAATTTGACAAGTAAAACGATGGTAGCTGCAAAAGTATAAACTGTAGCACAGCTAACAACGCCCTTCTCCAGATACAGAATGGAATGATGTTCCAAGCAAAAATGCTTAATAATTTAGATTTATATAATTAATACAGAAACAAGAAAAAAAAGTCCAAAATATACAGTAACAAAAATCAGAACCAATGAATGTTCAGTAAAAGTTCTTTATTTTAAAAACTTCGACTGCATTCGTTTTAAAATAGTTTATAACTTTTAATGGCCCTAAAAGCTTCGATCAGCAGTTTCGTTTGTCCTTAACTAACTTTAATTGATAACGTTAGTTTGCAGTTAAAAAATGAAGTCCAATTTAGTTTATTTATAGACGATTAGGCAAACTATTAATTTGGACCTAAATGTCAATTGTTTCAAAACAAAACACCAAAAATTACTTCATATCAAGTCTCAATAAATCACTCAAGGCTTTAAGTCTTTTACAAAGCAAAATTAATTTACAAATTATTGTAAAAGTCGATCAGAATTCTAAACAACCATCCTACCAAACGTTTGAATTACAAACTTATGATTAAAATCAACATGTTTATTCATCAAGCTGGCTTAAGTTTGTTTGAAGTAACATAATTTATACAAACAAAATAAACAAGACTGATTAATATAAATAGTAGAATCAGTAAGCTTATAAGTAGGGTTAGAACAAGTTCTATTTCTAGATATTCCGCCCGCAACATGTTGGCGGCGGGCGCGCGCAAATGACTCGCGCCGCGCCGCCGCCACCGTGACGCAGCACGTGCTTCGTCCACCACATGGCGCGCTCCAGTGGATGCATTGGCTGGTCATACACGAGAATAAGAAGTATGGCAACGTTTTGACCGAACCTGAAATTGAAGAAGAAATGTGACATTAATTGGTGACAAATGGTAGGTTGGCAAACTGATAATCCACTTGATGGGAAGTTCTTTTGGCATCATCATGAAAACCTACTCGTAAAGATAAATTACAAATTCTACCCGACGGTCATAGCTCTGAAACAGCGATAGGTTTTGATAGCATGGCAATGGATCAATAGGAAAAGTGCGTTTACGTTGATTAATTGCTCTTCAAGAGCCGCTTTATTATTGACTATATTTCATAAACGAAAATCGACAAACGTACAGTACATATTAAAAGCCGGAAAAGAATGTTCAATAGACCAAACCACTAATTTTCTACGGATAACGGCTTACGTAATATTAGTTTTACCTTGACGAAATTATTAAAGAATATCATATCTAGTCGGGGGTTCACGTATTATTTGTATTAAGCGACATTCTGACTGATATTAAATGATATACATATTTGGAATTGCCGGAATGTTCTATGATTCGTCGTAATCTGAGCTTAGGTCTAGTTTGAATTTAATTTGATTGTTGCGATTCAAGTTTTATACAGTTTTAGAAAAGATGCTGTTCTATGATATCTCATTTTGTTGACTAAACATTTCGTGATTTTGACATAGGCTGTTTCCTGCCATCAATTTCGTAACATGAGGGGTTTGAGTCGTTTTGCCTGCATCTGAATTCTTGATTTCATTTAAAGTATTCAGACAAATTTTTATGATTTTGACTTTAGCTGTTTTCCTGCCATTTTCGTAATTTCAAAAATTTCTAAATTTCAGGTGCAGGAAAAATGATTTGCCTGCGCCAGAAATTCATAGCTTAATGTAGATACTAAGCAATTTAATAAAACAACACCTGAGCGCCGCTTAAATCCTTGTTATCCCAATCCTATACTGACACTTTATTGCGCTTCATGCATTTAGCCTGTTGCTAAATAAAACTAATTTGAGGTTTTGTATCAAGCTGTAATTTTATTTCTGGCAATTATGGCTTTAAAAAAAATAAGACTAAATTGTGCGGATTTTGTAAAAGAAAACAACGTAGGTAAAATTACTGGTCCGCTAACATCGGTAGACCAATCAGAGGAACTCCTGTTGTGATAGCCTCGTTTGTGGAATTTAGACCTCATTGTGCTACGCAATTCGTGCGCTGTAGTAAAGTTAGTCGAGATGATTAGTTTATACATTCAAAGATATTTGTTTTGTCATTAATTGTAAGATATACTCGTCACGTCTGTGAAGTTTGACCTTGGACAGTCAATTTCAATGTCAAAATTTACATCTATAGCTGTCTGGATCTTTTGACGCGTGTCAAAGTCGTAACTAATACCGCCATCTTGTTTTTCAATATATTTCACATGGGGTCTGAGTGCTCAGTGCTGGCCTATTTTTTGGCCAAACTGAAGCTGCTCTGCTTTATTGGACTCAAGATTTTTATACAACGTAGCTTTTGCCAGCCTCTTGGGCACTTTTCTGTTGAGAGCGATACGGACGAAGTTTTTGATACTCTGTGATCTTTATTCCCCTTTTTTATATGTTTGTTAGCTTGAATATTATAGTTTATGTATGTACTGACTAAATGTCTCTAACTTTTACAAAACAATTGCTTGCATCCTTAAACAGCGCCCTGGTGTCAACGTCATTTGGGCGTCAAAAATCCTAGAGTACTTTAATGCTGCATTTTTAACAATAAGTTAAGTGTATGGGAACCACAGAGCCACACTGTTCCAAAAATAATTTCACGCGATGTCTATCGGGCAACAGCTGCATATTCCGAATAACTTGCTAAGTATAAGTAATTAAGGCAATCTGGGCCAGTGGTAGGCGCTTGCTCAAACTTGCACAAAACTCGTACATATCTATACGAGGCTGTAGCTGTAAGGAAAACTTTGAACGCTAAGTGGTTGCAAATAGAAATAAGCTTGGTAACTAGGTTGACGGTTTCGACACAAGTTAAGTACCTACGGATGAGTTATTATACGATTTGTGATTCTTCTAGTACTCTAAGCCTCAGTAAGTTTAGTTAGAGTAGTGATAGAAATATTAGCACCATGAAATTTGTCATTTTCCCAAAACATGTTAATGTATTTCAATTACCAATGCCTCAAAAATATAAGGACAGTCTCCTAAGAAAGATCTTCTGCACAACTAATATCCGACGACCCTGGTTACTATCTCGTTTGGTGACATTCGGTCACCAAACGAGTCTACGGACTAGAATGCTCTGTTTTTTATAAACCACTGCAACTTCGGTGTGTTACGTTGCGCGGGTTGACTTCCACCCAGGAACAGAATTGGATAATAACGCCTAAGTCATGTCGGTCGTGTACTAACTGTCGTTGAATTGCTGTAATATTCTGGCTTCTTATTGAGTTTGTAACCCATTACTTTTGAGGATCTTTGTCAACGGAGACTCTTATTAATTAGGCCGAAACTTGAAATCCCGAATCAGTTTATCCCGAATCACTCTATCCTGAATGAACACGAATCGTGAATCCGAATTAACGTTATCTCCAACGAACACTTTCCCTAAAACAATATTTAATCCTGAGCCTTCCACAAGGGCACACATTGCCTTGACTTTTTTTTTTACTTGGAAATCTCTATATAGACAAACTAAAATCGCTTGGAGCAACGGCAATCTGGAACGGCTCAAGTGCGTAGGCAGCGTTTTCTCACAGATAATGACTCAGCTTCCATCTAGCGTCGCATGACCTTTGCTTTGGATTTCCTTAACCTATATTCGGATGACTATCATTATGGTTATATGTCATGTTTCTACAGGTAAGGCTGTAGTAGGTATCACACTAAAAGGCCGAGACGATATTCAGCAGGATCGACATGAGCTGTTCGGTAACTTATATAAGTCATTCCATGCTTTCTCACTGGAAATCGTTATCGCTGATTGAAGTGACATTCGTTACCTGCCAGGGTCGCGAGATTTGTTCGAAAGAGATACCGTGACCCTTGCATATAGGCAACTGACAGGACACGGTGGAGCATACGTTGGAAGTGTGCCCTGCCTGGGCGGAGCACCACCGTGTCCTCGTGGAGGCGATCGGTGGCGGCGACCTCACGCGTCCGGCCCTGGTATGAGCCATGGTACGGAGCGAGAGTGCATGGGAAGCCGTCAATTCCTTCTGCGAAGCAGTAATGCTCGCGAAGAAGGAGGCGGGGCGCGTGAGGGAGTGGCAGTCTCTGCGCCCTCACGTCCGCAAAACTGAAGGGGTCTGCTAGGACCGATGCCTGCCAGAGTCGCGAGATTGTTCGAAAGAGATACCGTGACCCTGTCACATGGGCAACTGAAGGAACATGGGTGGGTTTTAGTCAGTAAAAGTCTGACATGCCCTCCCGCTCTACTCAGAGCGGGAGTAGTCATTTGATGATTTTCCATCCAGAAAAAAAAATATAGACAACTGAAGGAATACGGGTGGGTTTTAGTCAGTAAAAGTCTGAAACGAAGAGCGGGAGATGATTTCGCACCCACAAAAAAAAAAATGCGACTTTAGTTTATCTTATTGTAATTGAATTAGTGCTTAAATCGCATGACAATTGCAGTGGTGTAAGATCAACATAATACTAATCTAAATCTATACTATTATCCTACTGATTTCATAAAAGCGAAAGTTTTTCATGATATGACAGATGGTATGGATGTTTGTTACTCTTTCACGCAAACACTACTGAACGGATTTAGATGAAATTGGCACACAGATAGTTTATAACTGGCATTAACACATAGGGTACTTTAACCCGGTAGTACGTTCTCTAGGGCTGATTTCCGACCTCCACTTGGGTGAACTCGGGCTAGCCACAGCTAGTTGTAAATAAAAAGAGCGAATTTTGTGAGTCTCCACCAGCGTTGAAATTTTACTGTTACCATGAAATTAGTACATTCTAGAGACGAGAATCATGTACTTATTTCTAAAAATAACTGCTTTGAAGTAAAATCACAACATAATTCAAAGACTTTATTGATAAACTTGTAATAGGAGAAGTAATAGCGTAAACATCCATTAAATAAGTATACTTACGTACATGTCTGAATATAGAACTTTATCAATCGAGATTCTGAGCATATTTCTATTTTAGTCGATGTCGAGAGAGTTAGTTGAATGATAAAAGATGCACCGACCGAAGGGTTAAGCTATGCTTGCCATTGTCGGTTAGTGGATGGGTAACCATCTATTACATAGAAAGATCCCTGCGAGCCCCAGAATGCACGCTTAGCCGTTGGTCCCGGTTGTCATTAGTAGACTTTTGACAATCGTTACGGGTGCTGAAGCTCAAAGTCCGGCAACCAGTGTTACTAAGGAGTATCATATTACTCAGCAACTGTGTTGTGGAGGTCAGATAGGCTAGGATATTTCTGTAGCGGTTTAGAACGTTCTAAGTAAAAACATACACAAACAGTACACAGAATAGAATTCTCAGTGTGTTCGCAGATTGGTGCGATTCCCTGATGTTGCGAAGGTAATGCAGCGCCACGCTGAATTTTAATTATATAATGTTTTTTTTGTATCTGTAACCTCACTCATAAACTGAAATTGAAATGGGCGGGGCATGTGGCCATACTATCAGGCGAGAAATGGACCATAAGGTCGACGCAGTGAAGAGGCCCAAGCGGGAAACGTCACCGAAAACCGTTTACAAGATGGGTGGACGACATCAGTAAAACCGCTGCTAGCCCAAACTGGATGCAAATAGCTAAAGATAGTGAGAGATGGAATTCTTTCGAGAAAGCCTTCACCTGCAGAAGGCAAAATTAATAACTTTTATTGTGTAAGATTAAGTTCACTTTGTTACTGAATGACATAAAAGGCTTTTTAATTTATTTATTACTAGCTTTTGGCCGCAGCTTCGCTCGCGTAATAAATAACAATAAATACACAATGTTTTTTTTTTTTATAAAAAGTATCCTATGATACTTCTAATACTTCAAAAATATGCGTACAAAGTTTCATTATGATCGGTTAAGTAGTTTTCGCGTGAAAGCGTAACAAAAAAACTTACTTTCACATTTATAATATTAGGAGAGATATTCTACTAACACAAGAAGAAAACTAAAATTGTTACTTATCCTATGGACTCCTGTCAAATTTAAAGTTTTCTATTCTATCCTCTTAGCCTCTACATCTTGTTTATTTATTAAAGCTCTTTGGATAACTCACAGTTATACAAAACAGAATAATAATAGGTTCCATCTAACAAATACCGGTATAAAATTCAGGTTATATCACAAATCACCACGAATTTAATAAAATATTTTCCATTTCTGGAATCATTTGAAGACGATAGCGACAGAAACATGTTAAACAGAGGTTTAACTCTAAGACTTTTAAACGTGAAAATGTATGGTTAAACAGCAGCTAATCATTACGTAACTTTAAACAACGTTTATAAATAAAGGGGTAAAGGTTTTTAGTTATCCTGTACGCATGACGACAGATCAAGGTATATATTTCCAGTATAGCTTGATATGTCGTTGCTGACTCCTTATTGTACGAAAAGCCTATATAATGCGAGGTCAGGTCAAACTGCAATACAAAGCACTGAATATTCAAGGTCAAAGGTCACAGGTCAATAAGCTGCTTTTTTTTTAAATCATAAATCGTAACGTTTATGTCTAAAATATTAACTTCACGTCCGTGAAGTTTACACAAATAGATAGAAGATAACAGATATGTTTCTAGTAACTACACTACGTGTGGTTATTGACATTTTTAAAATTATAGTTCTAGTAACCACAATCCACTCAGGAATCCTTTAAAATAACATCAAAATGTTTTATTATTAAATCATTCAGAAATCTATATCCATGAGTCTGTGGACATTCACTTGCTAATTTAATTTGATTCTGTTAATGTTTATATACCAACATGGGACTAGAGTGAAATTAACAAGTATCTTACAAACTTCAATTATTATTAAATCTGAGTGATGGTTCCATCCGTCAGTCTCCCAACTCTAATTAAGAAAGTTTAGCGAAATAGAATTATAATTAATAAACATTCCAGAGATATTTATGCGTTGAATAAGACTTGAGAAATGGCGGAAGTTTCACAACTATCCGCCATTTTCAAAATACTTACCGTTTGATAAATTATATTATTTGAATTTAAAATATTTGTCCAAATAGCTCCATCTAGTTTAAAAACATAAAATCGGTTCATCGGTCTTTTAAGATTAGGCATGAATATTGAATAAACAATAGAGGTTGAATTTTATTCACTACTTTAAGTTTTGAATGAGATGCTTTTAATATTTTGAGTGTCCAAGTCGCGATACTTAAGCACCTAATAGTTATTAAATGGTTGACAGTTTCAAGCGAAAACATGACTAAAAATTTTTATTTTTATAAACTAAGTAGGCTTAGAAAAATATTATTTGTAACAGTGAATTGCACTTTAAAAAAAAGCTAAAAGCAAGAAGTAGTGTATTCTTTTGTTTTTGTTCCATGCTAAAGCAGCCCGGAGTCTGAATTTGTGCCAGATTGATGAGAATAGGCTCGCCCCATGTCATTTGGGACTTGAACATAACTGGCGAAATGTGGGTGTTCCACCTCTACCCAAACCTTTGAGGGGAAAACAGGCTAAACACCGTGACATTTTAGTTGTCTTACAAAGGCAGCCCACTTCATGTAACCAAAGATTACTACACATCCATAAGAAAAAAATGAACATTTGAATAAATAAAAAATAAAAATATTATTCATTTTGATTACACAAGACGTGGTTTAAATTTGATATTTTGTCTCATGGAAAATGGAGATAAATAATAAATAAATAAATTCTTTATTGGCATAAAAATATGTACACACAAAGTGAAGCCCTGACCTAGATGGATTGATCTAGCCGACTCGTGCACTGGGTAGGTATGTTCTCTACCGTATGATACGTAAATATTATTAACAGGATGTTTCATAATTCTAAACCATATAGCGGATGGTCGTATAGTCTCTGGTCGCAAAGGCAAAGGTGTTCCACCCCGGCGTTATTCGCCAGGCTAAGTATCGCGTTTCCGAACGCGCCCATAGACACTAGAGTTTGTCTATGGTCGCTCTAACTAATGGTGGCCCCGGTCTCTTCAAGGACAAGGCTTACTGATCAGTGATTGGTCAGTTTGAATCATGTTAGAATATTGTAAGAACCAATGATGTAAAAAAGAGGTGTCTTATAATAGAGTAGTTTAAGAAAGCAAATGGCGCGCTTGTACGATATTTTCAATAAAAGTTTTATCGTGTAACAAAGCTCTTTAACTGAACCTGACCCATCCCGACTACAACCATTATTTATTTCTCTTTGTACCTATTATCTTAATTAATGGTAACAATTTTTAATCACGCCTAGAGGTATATTATGTCGGATACATTGATTGGCCAACCTTTGTAAGACAACTAAAATGTCACGGTGTTATTACTGTCCGCATTATTGAAACCGCTTACCATACCTACTAAAGACCATGACTATAAATGCACCACGTGCCATCAAATCGCTATTGAGACTTCCCAGCTAAAACTACATCTTCCTTTGTGCTCTGTACGGTTCATCCACCCATTATTGCACTTAGTAAACAGCTCCAACAATGCCTTGAAGCCACGTCTTTCATCTATTGAAGGCGATCTATTGAAAAGGTCTGATACCGGTTTAATAGATTCCTGATGATGATAGCATATTGTTCGTAGTTTGAAATTGGAAGTAGGTAATGTGGTCGGTATTTTTTCTGGAAGTAGGTTAACTGCTTTATGTAGTAGTAGTAATTATTCTGAATCAAACAAATACACGCTGTCTCTGCAAGAATGTTATTTTTTAAAAAAAAAACGAAGGAGCAGAGCATACCACAGTTCCCTAAGTTATGTGTACGTTGCATTATGCCAATCTATTTTAAATTACTGTATAGGGATATGGGGACAGCAGCAAAGAGCCACTTGATAAAACTTGAAATAGCTCAAACAGGCATCTTCAAGGTTGCTGATAAAATGCCCTATCGGTATCTCACTGACAGCCTGTACTAAGAATGTAAGGTCCTTAGGGTTATAGAACTCTTCGTGCTGTCTGTAGTACTATGTTTTCATCGACAGGCACTCTTTACCCAAATTAAATCTTCTAGATCATGTTGACAGATTAAATGGGACATACCCACAACCCGTACAAAGTTCGCCCCTCTTGGATATGTCGGTCGAAACATCTATCAAAAACTGAACAAAATTCTGGATCTAGTTGCTTGCTCCAAACACAATTGTTGAACTAAAATTACGAAGTGGATATCAGCTCAGGACTATGCTAAGACTAAAGCTCTCTTGATTCCTTTGAAATAAATCCCCTCCCGGGTAGGCGGATGTTACATGAGTATTTTTAGGTTTTGGGTTATGGCGCTTTCCTCATGAAGTTTTTCAAAACCATCTTAAAGGCAACAATGAGTAAATAACACAAATCTGAAGATGGTAAAAAAAACTCACACTAGGTCTTCTAGTTACAGACCGTTTTGCGAACATTACTGAGTGTGAGAATTTGCGAGCGGCGAAGCGTCCGCATGCAAATCGCGCGCACGCGAAGTACTCGTAATGTCTAGGCCTAGTTCGAACCTTCTAGTTCGAATCGGGACCATTACCAATGGGCCACCACTGCTCATTAGGTCATTTGAAAATAACAATTCCTCTGTATCCAATCAATATCTATTTACGCGACGAATTAAGACATTGTACACTAACAAACATTCGAACAAGTCACGGTGAGTATATAAACGCAAAAGTTTGCGTTAAGTTTAAGTTTTCCCGGCGACGTTCTCCAAACATATGGGTGCTACTGCTACTGTGAGTTCTAAATACGTTTACCTTCGTGTATCAAGATTATAGAGTGCATATGGCAATACAAATTATTTGGCTACGCATTACTTATTTCCCTTGCAGTGGAGATACTTAATCATAATCAGAGATTATGGTTTTCTCACAGAGTATAATTTCAACATTAATAATGTTACCAATATTTTTATTTCAAACAGTGTCTCTGGAGTTTTTTGTCCGTTCTTCTCCATAGGTATCTACCACGCGCTGGAATCGGTAACTAGGTTCATTCATCTTACAGCAGGCGTAGCATGACCAATTTTATATCTATTCTACCAAGAACAGACAAAGTTCTTTCTATTCAATTCGACATCTCTTCGGTCCGAACACGGGGCGACCCGTAGACTCGGGTTTCTATGAAGACAAAGACAGTTATTCTTTCCATAACAAGAGAGCTGTAACTAATGTAATTAAGGTGGATCCGCTAAGGACTTTTTCATTGAATAGTCATACAGTGGGATTAAACGATCTTACAGTAGTGTGTTGATGATTATAATTAATATAATCCCGTAAAAAAAAAATGTACCCTCAACTGAAACTCCAACTCAAAAGTAGAGAAAAACTAGTCGCCATGCTCGATATCGTAGAATTTTGCCGACTGAAGAATAGAAATATTTCCTTTCTTCAGTTTTAACATCGCCGTGCCATTTTGATAAATGATAAATGACTTTATTTTTGCAAGTAGGTTTGTACAAACACTTTTACACCTTTTATTTTTTTTTGCTTTATAATGTATCAAATTAGATGATACTTTATTTTAATTACAATCTAGCCTATTGGCTAATAAGTAATTTAAATATAACTTAAACTGCTAAGTAACTATAAAACTAAGAAATCGTCCAATAACGTCTTTCTTATTCACTGACAGTTAAGGGGAAGACACTTGATTAACGTGTTCTTTACACAGTTTGTGTTCACTTGCACTGCACTAAACTAAATCAAAGGGTTTAACCCTTTTTAGTTTTCGCACTAATTCAGTGGTGTCAAGGAGTTGAATCGCCTCGACATTCACGTGATGATGAAGTCTGTGTTCATGAACTTTTGCATATTTTTGTATAACTTGGCTTAAGACATCCATTTTGAGGTCCCGATGAATGTCGCTGTTTCTTATGTACCAGGGCGCGCTGACTATATCCCTTAGTACTTTGTTTTGAAATCGTTGTATGATTTGACGATTATTTTGACTGGTGCAGCCCCACAGCTGTATACCGTAGGTCCATACAGGCTTTAAAACTTGTTTATATACCAGCAATTTATTATGTATTGACAATGGCGACTGTCTACCAAGTAGCAATACATTTTTTTGTATCGAATATCTAATTCAGCTCTTTTCTTTTTGACATGTTCTTTCCAGCGCAGTTTTGCATCCAGGGTCATGCCAAGATACTTAGCAGTATTCGCGTATGGAATTTGTTGATTTTTCATAAATACCGGGATATATTGTGGCTTTTTATTCGTGAAATCAATGTGGATAGACTTGCTTTTATTAAGTTTGATACGCCATGTTGCAGTCCACTGATAAAGATGATTTACGGACTCTTGAACCTTTTTTACGGCTTCCTCGTGATTATTTCCAACAGCCATGATAGCGGTGTCATCAGCAAAGGTTGCAATTACCCCATTTTCTAGCTTAGGAATATCATAGGTAGATACAGGACCGGGCTTAGTACACTTCCTTGGGGTACGACAGCTTTTATCTGCCTAAGGTTTGAGTAGGCATTTCTTTGTCTTATTCTAAACAATCTGTTTGATATGTAGGACACTATGATATCTGAATACTGTTGAGGCAGCATTGGCCTTAACTTATAAATGAGGCCTTCGTGCGACACTTTATCGAACGCCTGTGCAACATCAAGTAAAACCGTGGAGCATACCTTCTTCTCCTCTAGTGTCCTTTCAATAATATCAGTGATTCTGTGTACTTGGTTGAGCGTAGAGTGTTGTTCTCTAAATCCGAACTGGTAATCGGGGATTAGATTTGCAGCTTCAATAAGAGGCTTCAATCTCTTTAGAAAAAGTTTCTCAAATAGTTTTGACAACACTGGTAACAGTGAGATTGGCCGTGTAAGATGTGGTTTCATAAGGTGGCTTCCCAGGCTTGGCTATCATGATGACCTTAGCTACTTTTCACATATCAGGAACGTGTTTCAACCGAATTACAGCATTTATGAGCGTAGTAAGCTTAACTATAGCTTTACGTGGGAGGTTTTGTAAAACCTCTCCTATAATTAGGTCGTACCTAGGGGATTTTCTTCGATTAAATTTACACTAAATTTCTCTAGATACTTCTTTTGGGGTAACTAACTTAATGTCTGAACTAATTTGTACTCCCTGAATTATCATCTCATCAGTCTGGGCTTCATATGGTTGGAATATTTGCTCTAAATGCTCAGCGAACCTTAAGGGTTTTTGTTCGTCGGTCACTGCCCATTTTCCATTTACTTCCTTGATAGGAGGAATTTGCACGATTGGTCGTTTTATGTGCCTCGTAGCTTTCCAAAGCGAGTAGCCGGTTTTAGTGTCACTCGTAAATTGGCTAAGGTAGCTGTTTGTTAAGGAGTCATTGTAGTGTTGAATTTCATTCGTAAGGCGCTTAGTGAGGTTGTTCAACAGTCTTTTACCTTGTGGACATCTAGTCTGATGCCACCTGTTTCTTTGTTTGCGCTTTTCGGTTATAAGACACCTAATTCTTGCAGGGTAGGTGGTTGCTTTGACCCGGTGTGTTTTTCAGGTGTAGTTTTCTAGATGGCTTTCTGAATACTAGTTGTAAAATTACTCAATTCCAATTCCAGCTGTTCTGGAGTTTTTAATTGAACCCTTAATTCTATTGTATTATCCAAATCTATTCTGAAACTCTCCCAGTCTGTGTTCGTATTTACAAGCGTAGGATTGTTCTCTGTGCGTAGGATCCGATACTATATTGATAAAATTATCGGTGAGTGGTCCGAATTCATGTCAAAACATTCATCGATGCTGAAGTAATTACTAAAAATATTTTTATTTATGAAAAAGTCTATTAGATCTGGGAGTTTGCGTGGATCGCTTGGCCAATAAGTTGGTTTTCCGGTAGAAATAGATTCACACTTTAGCTCTTTCATAGCACTCATTAGTTCCTTTCCTTTAGTCGTGGTTAGTCTTGACCCCCACTGTGTATTTTTAGCGTTGAAGTCACCACCTAAAGTGAATCTTTGTCCGAGTTGCTGTAAGAATCTCACATAATGATCTTTTTTTATATTATATCTCGGAGGCGAGTAGATAGCTGCTACGGTGACTGGATACAGTTTAGATTGAATACAGATCGCCACAGCTTGAATTTCATGACATTCGTACTTAACTTCTACATGATGACGGAAATTCTCTTTGACTATAACCGCGCTACCACCACGGGCAATATTTTCAGGGTGCAGTGCATGGTACACTTTATAACCTTGCAACTTTATGTATGATTGCTTAGTAAAGTGAGTTTCAGCTAAAAGGCATACATCGATATTTTCTGTGATCAGGATTACTTCCAATTCTTGTTGATGTTTAAGTAATCCGTTTGAGTTCCATGCCATTATTTTTAATGTATCCATTTTTTCCGCATCGAAATAGCATTCGTAGCGCTATTTAAGTGTATTCAAACGAGCGTTAAATAAGGACATCAGTTTTATAATTTCGTCTAACTTTCCTTCCATACATTTATCGGAATAAACATTGTCACGAACATTTGCAAGTTCAACAGTTTTGGCTGTAACATGCGCGTATATTTTCTTATGAGTGTTTTGTGTCACGTAATTACTTTGCATTTGTGAGCTACTTTGCACTTTTTCGTTGATTTTACGCTGGCTTTTTGCCGCCGGTTTCTTCAATGTTTTGTTCTTTATTTCTTGCATTTCCCGGGCTACTATAAATCCATACTTCCATACTATCCATACTTCCATACTTCCATCCATACTAATATTGTAAATGCAAAAGTAACTCTGTCTGTCTGTCTGTCTGTCTGTCTGTCTCGCTTTCCTGCTAAAACTACTGAACCGATTTAAATGAAATTTGGTACACAGATAGTTTAGAGCCTGAGAAAGGACATAGGCTACTTTTTATCCCGGTAGTACGTTCCCGCGGGATAATTTCCGACCTACACGCGGGCGAAGCCGCTGGCAAAAGCTAGTCCTCTATAATTAGCAGGATGTGGTTCTCCACAGTGGACGCATTTTGGCTTTTCGTCTGCCGGCTTTTTGCAGTCGCCTTGAGGTACTAGCCTCGATGTATGGAGGGGCTGTACTTCTACTTTACATCCTAATATTGACTTAATGCCATAAATTTTATTGATGTCTTCCTCATTTCTGAAGGTCAGCATAAACATGTTCAGGGGCTCCTTGTCACCTCAATTTGTTGGCTGCATCTTCAATCTGAAAACCTTTATTTTGTAAGTCCTCAATTATTCTCTCAGGCTTGCACGAGAAATGAAGGTTTTTCACCATAACTCTTATAGGCCTTTCTTGCTTATTTTCGTAGGAGTGCCAGCGAAAGTTACTTTCAGTTAATAACTTTGTTATAGACTTATATGTGTCTTCGTTCACGGAATTTATTTTAAGACACTTCCCATTCAACATTTTAGTAGTAAATTTATCAGCAGACTCAGACTTTGACAATAAGTCAAACAGGGCCTGGTAGTTTTCGACGCCATCTACTACTACAGGCGGAGGTCTTTTTATTTTTACTTTCTCAGTTTGAACAGTCTCGAGGTATTCAATGTTAGCAGTTTTAATGGGCGATGTGTTTAATTTCCGTATTTTCCTGCTCTTTTGCCTGATCCACTGAGTTTCCCTGGCTAACTTTTCCTCATCCGTACAGTATTCAGGACACTGTATTTTTACTGGCTCAGCTGGCTTACTGGTGGCAGCTGTAATTTCCTGCGCTTTATGCTGTAAATAGCTCACTTCTTCTTGGAGGCTTTTTATTTGTGTTTCCATATCAGAAATAATATTACGCAGCTGCTCATTTTCTGCTCTGTCTTCGCTGTAGTATTTACACAGCAGTTGTTCATTTTCGGTTTTTATCTAAATTGTGGTGGTCTCAGCCATGTTATTGGGGAGTTAATAAATTACACTTAATAATTATAATTGGAATGTAGGTTAAGTCTTACATGATTGTGTGTCATCGCGGCGAGCGCGGCCGAGCTAGTGCGGTTGGTTTGCTGCGTCTGAACTTTGCACTTAAGTAGAGCACAAGAGCGACGTGACTAATCTTAACGAATATCAAAACACACTGACTTTTTGACATTGACTTTTACACGTCAATCATATTTTTTTTTAAACTAGATGAGGTTGGCATTTCCTATCTGACTACTCTGAGAAGAAACGCCGAAACAAACTCAGAGGTCACAGTCTCTTTTAAAGTCCAGACATAATCTTGATCAGATCATGTCAAGACCATGTGGATTGGTGTCTGAAGTGGTCTTTTAAGGAAAGAACACACAGCTTGAGTGGACCTGTCCGATCAGTGCACGCATTTGTCAGTAATCATGCAGCTCCACTCAGAACTTAAGGAGGTCAATGATTCAACGAACAATACCAAAGAAAGGACATTTGTGTAGGTCGCACAAATTACTCAAACTGCAAAAAATTCAATGAGAAGAAAATGAGACCAAAAAAAAACAACACTCCCTTCATCTTCACATTTACAATAATTAAAACAATATAATACTTTAAAAGCAAATATTCATGTCATTGTATAAATAAAATTCATCAATGTCAATGTGTATATGAAATCAGGAAATAGTCCCGGTCTGATCATTTGAGGACCATGTACATGGGAGTGTCTGAAATGGTCATTTGTCAGTAATCTTGCAGCTTAACTTAGAACATAAGGAGCACAACTAAAGTGTATAAAAGGCTTTCTGGCACAACTTACGCTTAATGAATGATTTGAATTTATTGAGACTTAGATCTCGAACATGGCTTGGAAGTTTATTATAAAAACATAAACATTGACATCTGAATGAGCCACCTATTTTCTTGAGCCTTGTTGAAGGTACAACAAATTTGTGTTTATTCCTAGTATTTATATTATGGATATCACTGAATTTTTTAAACAATTTAATATTCTTATGTGCATATAAAAGATTTTCAAAAATATAGTGTGAAGGCACAGTCATTACATTAATTTCTTTAAATTTCTCTCTGAGTGAGTGTCTCGGGTTTAATTTATAAATTGATCGAACGGCCCTTTTCTGCAAGACAAAGATAGTCTGAATGTCGGCGGCATTTCCCCACACAAGAATACCGTACGACATTACACTATGAAAGTAGGAACGGGCTCTCTCTATGTCAGTTAAATTCCGAATTTTTCTAACAGCGTATGCAGCGGAGCTTAGCTTTTTCGACAATTAAATTTTGTCTATTCTTCCAACGACACAACTCGTTTCTATGGTGGTCATGCTACGCGTGCTGGCTGACCAACAAGAGGACAATCCCATTATGCTTGTAATTAGTTTATTTGAAATAAATGCTCTTAGTTTGAATTTACCGATGAGACTAATTATTATGATGAGTCTGCCAGTATTTTTTTTTTTACTCTGTCTCACTCTGCCTCTGTTTCTATAAAGGAAACTTACTGGCCTGTTTTATTTCCGGACTTACGTTTACACCATTCTATTAACGTTTTTTTATGGTTTAATGTTACGGTTTTCTCTAATATAGTGAGACATTATAATTATTATTGTTTTAAATTACGCCTAGCGAATCTTGCAGTATTTTTTAATATTAAGAAACAAAAAAGACATAGCTTTATTTCGAGCTACTGTATAAGCTTCTTATACTAAATTACTATCATAAACAGCATATAATGTTCCCACTACTAGTAAACCAGCCTCCTCTTGGTGAGACGGAAATTACTATACCAATCACTAACTTCTGCCCGCAACTTCGTCCCCATCAAATTTTTGCTCCCCTGACCCTTCCCGTCGCATCGAATTGCTTGCCAGTTTTTGATGTTGCTCCTTTTGATCGTAGCGTGATATTATATAGCCTTTCTCAATAAATAGGCTACCCAACACAAAAATATTTTTTCAATTCGGACCAATCGTTTCTGAGATTAGCGTGTTCAAACAAACAAACAAACTCTTCAGCTTTATAATATTAGTATAGATTATAAAAATAACTTGATTGGACTTTTGAAGCGCTCTATTTCTGATTCATATTTAAACACATTCCCAAATTCAATGTGTGAACAAAGTTTGTCGCAAGTTCAATTTTAAAGTTTTGTCTAGTTTCGTAATGAATTTCTGTTATTTGTTACTCTGTACTGTATTCAATTGGGGAACTATATCTGAGATAGAGTACATAGTAAACAATTGATAGTTTTCAATTGACAAATTCCTTTGTTATGCGGTATGGGAACAACTCTTATGCTTAAAAAATTGTTTTTAGATTTTTGTCTGTATAACTGAATGTATCATTCCACTTACTAGGAAATGGTCAGCAGCGTTCTCTCTGCATCTTACCACCATACTGCGATCCCCAACCCGCCAGCCAAGCGTGGCGATTATGGTAAACCTCCCCAAATTGGGGCAGGCCTATGTCCAGCAGTGGACGTCTTTCGGCTGAAATGATGATGATGATGAATTTATAAGTAATTCCGAATGCTCAATTCGATCGATTCTATTATTTTCAAATATCTGGACCATAGGAACGTGGCCCTTTGGCAGGCATACGAGGAGCATAAGCCAATTCGCTGATTCTCGATAAACGTTTTTAATGTAATGAGGTACTAATCGACTGTTATCCAGGGAAAATGGTTGGTTGATGCCTCATTTCATTTCATACAGGTATACACTACATATGTAAGTTAACCCAAAGACGGTTGTCTTTAGGTCCACTTGCATAGTGTATTACCCGGTTGGTATAGGTTATGATAAATGCAAAGATATTAGATTGTGGGTTTGGGTGGAAGTCGCTGTCTGACAAATCTATAAACTATATAATGAACCAATAACAAAGCTGGAGAGTTTGTTTGTTTGAACGCGCTATTCTCTGAAACTACCGGCCGGATTGAAAACACCTTTTAGAAGACTAAAGGTTATGCAACGTTGCGCTAGGGCCATTTGGATCCGAGCAACAAAAAATTGGAAAGAACACAGCGAAAATGAAGTAATAGCGCGGGCAGGCGATGCGATGCGACCGGGTGGTTCGGGAGAAACCTGACGCGGACAAAGTTGTGGATAGAAGCTGTGAAGCATCATCATTTCAGCCGGAAGACGTCCCCTACTAGACATAGGCCCCCTCAATTTGGGGGTGTTTGCCATAATCGCCACGCTTGGCAGGCGTCGTTGGCGATCGTATTAAGGTGGTAAAATGCATAGATAACGCTGCTGCCCATTCTCTAGTACCCCCCTTACTTGCCTTGTACGACATCCACGGGAAGAAATGTGATGGTGCTATTATTTACGTCCGGCACCATACGGAACTCATAATATACATTGTCATATTTATCATAATAATAAAAATGATTAAACAAAGAGCAGGGTGACTTGCACATGCTAAAATAATAATCATAATTATTAACATAATCAGTAGATAATAAGCAGACAATAAGTCATACTAATTGGCATAAATAGAGTCTGGGATTTTAATCAAAGCAAAAAAAATCGTCTACTACAACGTTACACAGCGAGTTTTTGTTGCGCTATATTATGCCACAAATGTACTTAACTAAAGATTATCTACTTATGTTTATCTAATTGGTACCATGATTTTACAAATTTTCGTATATCTATATTTATCTTTATTATAAAGATGAAGAGTAGGTATATTTGAATGCGGTAATCTCTAGAAGATTTTACTTTATTTTTAACCGGCTTTTTAAAAAGGAGGAGGTTCGCAATTCGAATGTATTTTTTTTAATGTTTGTTACCTCAGAACTTGTGACTGAGTAAACCGATTTTGATGATTCTTTTTTTATTTGAAAGCAGGTGCTTTTTATGTGGTCTCATTTTAATTTGGTTCCATTCTGACAATGAAATTCATGTGAAAACCATATAAGTCTTAAATTTGCATTAAATATGTGCGCGACAAATGGACTAATAACGCGATTTGATTAGTGCGAGGTATTTACCATAACTAAAAAGTTAAAAATAAAAACTTTAAATACAGTTCCTAAGACACCGACTTCCAAAATTGTGTATTGTTTTTTTTTTAGGAAGTCTGTTGTGTTCTTTTTTTAAGTTTTTGATATATGATAGCTATGTTTTTGAGTGAGGTTAGACGTATTATGTACCTTTAGGAGCCAAGAAAAAAGAAAAAAAAAATCAAGAAGAACGTTAAGCAAAAACGAATTGACAGCACATGCGGGTTACACTATATGACGTGGCAGGTCGAGAAACAAAAAATAATCACTAAATGTATGTGAAAACCGCCTCAAAATCCGTTGCGTAGTTCAAAAGATCAACACGGTCACACACATAGACGTGAAAAATAACTTTAATACATTTAAATAATATGTATATATACGTATATCTATATGACACTCGTACCTACTACTCACACGAGGTAAATGCACAACACACTATCAGAAGCAGTGGCTTTTTTGACAGTTAAACAAAATCCATTACGTTATTAAAGTCGTTGAGATGACAACATTTTCGAAGATATGGAGCAATGAATTAGCAACATCCTTCCAAATAATTCAGATGATTGACAGCATATTGCGCCATTAGAGTGCTAGTCTCTATTAGTGAATGGAGATCATACAATTTTGGGCTAAAGTTAGTTTTCCTTTTAACTATGGTACTAGGGTTTCTCAGCTTAGCTTACAGTTTAGAAAATAAGATTTATTAGCTTTCCCATCATATTCGCCCGCGTGGAGATCGGAAACTTTCCTACAAGATAAAAGTATCCCATTTGTTTAACATAGGTTTATCAGGTGTCCCGAATTTCATGCAAATCCGTTCAGTGGTTCAGCTGTTCAGCGGTGATTGTATAACAAACATCCAAAACTTTACTATCTATGTGCCGATAAGGAGGAGGTTATATGATTGTTCCTGTGTTTTTTTTTTCGAATTTTTAATTGTTCGTTATCTTGAGGCGGTCGCATATAAATTTAGTCAAACTGTGATGAGTGGTTTTGGAGTTAGCTTCAATAGTACATAGCAATTACTGGTATACGAATTTATGTGGCGTAGGAACCACAACAAAATTGTGAAAAATAGAAACTATTTAAAAAAAGAAAATCCTACAAAGTGAAAAATAACTTGAATTTCGTAAGTCGTTAATATTACGTTCTCAACCACCGACTACCGAAATTAAAGTTATTTTAGAAATTTTGTTTTTTAACCCTAGATAACTAAACAATTTTCGTTGTTACGTGGTTACTAAAGATTCGTCGAACCGACTACGTTAAATAAAATGCATGTTTTGGAAAAGTATTTATCAATCACAGGAACTTCTGTCCCAGGTACATTCTTTGGATAATTATTAAACAAAAATAATTAAAACAGTAATTAAGAACTATTCCACACTACCACAGCATGTATCGATTGTCACCTAGAAGTACATGAACACGAAAATCGCTGGTAGGTGGGTCGTCGAACGGACTAATGTTAAGTTATCAAGGGTTAATGCCTCTTTATTAATGAACGGCTTACGAGATTAATTATATCCACTTTTTATTAATTAACAGTGAACTATTTAACTAACTACTAATACCAATGAGTTAGTGGTTTTTGGCTATGATTGTATTCGCGATAAATGTGTAATAATCCATATCCCTTATGTTTGATTGATCCATATCAAATTTCTCACCATTTGTTAGGTATTATACAATATTGTGAAATACATTATAAAATGAAAAAGTATAAAACTACCTTCAATATATTTTAGGTATTCATTGATTCAATACCAGTCAGAGAGTAATAATAAAATATTACAATGAAATTAAACTCATGTCTAGTTTTGTGTTATGCATTTTTTGCAAGTGATGCAGCAAGGATTTTAGCAGTGTTTCCAATACCGTCTATCAGTCATCAAGTAGTGTTTCGGCCGCTAACCCAAGAACTAGCAAGACGAGGACATTATGTCACAGTTATTACACCGGATCCTGCTTTCCCTAAAAGAGGAACACCACCAAACTTGACAGAAATCGATGTCCATGACATATCGTACGATGTGTGGCAAAAAATATTTATGGCATCTACAAAAGGAAATAAAGACGACGTACTCATGGTGATGGACGCGATTGTACGAGCAGAGTATTTGATAGTAGACGCTCTACTTAAAGATGAAAAAGTGAATAATTTGATAAACGATAAAAGCAAACAGTTTGATCTATTGTTCCTAGAAGCTTGTGTACGACCGACTTTAGCATTTTCTCATATCTACAAAGCACCAGTGATTCAAGTGAGTTCTTTTGGAGCTGCAATAGATAACTATGAAAATATTGGAGCTCCAGTACATTCAATTCTGTATCCATCTGTTACTCGTCAAAGACTTCATAATCTCACCATGTGAGAGAAAGTAAAGGAATTGTATTATGACTATATCATAACAAGATTGTACGAAAACAGCCACATAGCAGAAAATGCAATGTTGAAGAAGCATTTTGGAGATGATATTCCACCAGTCGCAGAGTTAAACAACAATGTAGATATGCTGTTCCTCAATATTCATCCAGTGTTTGAAGGCATTCGACCTGTACCCCCAACAGTGGTGTATATGGGTGGTCTGCATCAGAAACCTCCAAAAGAATTACCAGCAGTAAGTACTATTACGACATCTATACTCTCTATACTCACAAATATAATAAAGCTGAAGAGTTTGTTTGTTTGTTTGGTTGAACGCGCTAATCTCAGGAACTGCTGGTTCTAATTAAAAACTCTGTTAGTGTTTGTAGTCCTTTTCATGAGTAAGACTTTTGGCTATATAAAATTACGGTATGGCTAATAGGAACGGAGCAACAATAAAAATGTTACAAAAACGGGAAAAAGTTATTCCTTTTGAGACCTTCCGTTGCGTGCGCTGCATAAACTGTTAAAGTAACGCAACAATCATATGTGAATTGTTCTTCTCAAAAAGTTAAAAAAGTCCCCGGTCGCGTGTCTGTATTTTAAGATGGCTCACTATAATAAATATTTTAAATGTTATCTAATCTAAATATTACAAAGCTGAGCAGTTTGCACGAACTACGTTCTTTGTTGGAAAGCTCATTTATACAGAAAGGCTATAGAGCCTTTATAGCCATAAATGGGCTATCCTATGGGCTATATAACCGCGCAAAAAGAAAAAGTCACGAGCGACGAAGAGGGTCGTGGTAGCTAGCACTATAATGCAGACAAAGTCGCTGGTAGAAACTAGTATACTAATTATATACTATGAAAATTAAAGATGTTACAAATGTTGGGATAAAGTCTCTCCCAAGTCCTTCTGGAACATTTTTCCTGCGACACCCTATTCCAGCCCTAACTGTACTGTGTCCAAGTCGTCTCACCACCTCTTTCCGGGCCGGCCATGTTGGCGGTGTCCGTCTTCAGGCACCCATTGGGTGGAAACTTTTTCACAGCGGTCATCATGCACGTGGCTGGTGTGCGATAACGTAATAAAAAAAAGAAAACAATCCCTTAGAAAAAAACTTTATTTGTTACATACATTTTTTTATAAGGAATTGTTTTGTTTTTTTTTTTTAATATATGTAACAAATGACTAAAACACTAAAATATTTCAAAACTTTTTTGCAGGACCTTAAGTCGTTCCTTGATTCATCAAAACACGGTGTAATATATATAAGCTTTGGCACAAACGTAGATCCAACTCTTCTTCCTGCAGACAGAATTGAAGTTTTAGTTAAAACTTTATCTCAATTGCATTACGATGTTTTATGGAAATAGAACAGTGATGCACTGCCTGGACGCACTGATAATATCAGAATATCAAAGTGGCTGCCGCAATCAGATCTTTTAAGTAAGTCTTTCTTTGTATCCTAGAAACGTCAAGTACCGATAATGTTACTTGCTTTTGCTCCTTGAGGTTTATCTAGAGATACTTCAGTAAAGATGACAGGAAGACGTTTTCGCTAGGCAGTCAACACAAAGAGTAAACCTATGATTTGACTCACATTGAAAGATTTATCTTTGTAGCCGAAAACTTGAATAGCGTTCTCGATGGATTGAAAAACATTAATCCGCAAGTGTGCAAATTATAATACAAATCGGTTTTTTACTTTTGCAGAACATCCTAAAATCAAGCTCTTCATAACACAAGCAGGACTCCAGTCAACAGATGAGGCTATAACTGCAGGAGTACCTCTTATAGCTATCCCAATGTATTCTGATCAGTGGTTTAATTCAGAGAAATATGAATACTTTATGATTGGGAAAAAGCTGATCATGGAAACGCTTACCGTGGAACAGTTTAAGGACGCCATTGAAAACGTTATTGAAGATGAAAGGTCAGCATTCTATGATATTTATCAAATATTTGTTTTTAAGAGTATGCATTCTAGTTTGTTGGTGTTGTTGACAATGCCGTAAAGATAATTTTATTTTTTTATTCCTACTTGAAATGAAATATCGCTATGTAGTGTACTCAAATAGTGATTATGGTTCATTCTATAGCCATTTAAGATGTTGACATCTTTCAAAACGCACTCTCTTATCAAATCTATTTCCCCGTTTACATTTTGGATTGATTCGTTTCTGATTTCATTGAACCACAATGTCCTGCCAGTTTTTCGTTACTGTGTCCTGTCAATATCATCAACAAACGAGGATCGTACAAAATAGTCCTTACAACCAATAACAACCGCATATACGTCATTAGATAGGCATTTTCATACAGAGCAATAACTTATATGGTGAATTGTTTCAAATCGCTATGCGAAAAAAATTATGGCCATATTTTGCAGGACGTACTGGACGCTAGGTAAGGAAAACTTGAATCCAATGGTTAATCACTTCTAGTGGTCTTTGTTTGAATTCTCCAAAATGTAAGTATTCCAATGATAATACAATAATATGGTACCCTCCAGCTGATCTGATGATGGATCTGAATGCTAGATAACGGAACTCTTAAATAGCTACTAGTAAATCCATCGAGTTTGGGCTCATTAGATGTGTCTCAACTAGTCTTGTTCATTGACCTGATGACGATGACCTGAAATCTGACCTGAACGGAATACAACGGAACCCTTGAATAGCTACTAGAAAACATATCGAGTGTGGTCATCCAGCGTCCAGGTCAGTTACCAGGTCATCGTCATCAGGCAAAATAAACAGGGCTCGTTAAGACACATCTAATCTGCCCAGACTCGATGGGTTTACTAAAAGCTACTCAAGAGTTCCGTTATCCAGCGTCCAGGTCAGTCACCAGGTCATCGTCATTAGGTAAAATAAATAGGACTCGTTGAGACAGATCTGATAAGCCCACACTCGATAGGTTTACTAGTAGCTATCCAAGGGTTCCGTTATGTAATGACCATGTCCATAATCAGACCACCTCGATAGTACCTACTATATTATTGTCTTATCATTGTAATTAGTACATTTGCAAATATACAAACCAAGACCACCACGAGTGATTTACTCTTCGACTGCTTCATTTCGTCGCCGTCCAATACCTTCGTTCTACCAAACATATTTTTCCACACAGTGAATTGATATGAGCCGCCATAGTAGTTATTGTTATTCATTAAAATACCTGTCCATTGACATATGTATGGTTGTTATTGGTGCTGGGATCAGTTTCCATAAATCTTTGCCGATTATTAAGTTTGAGATGCATAGCAAACATTGGCCCACTGTTATGTCCTCAAGTGTATGTATACTACACTTTTTAGTAGCTGCTGATCTTCGATTAATGTGGGCACTTTGTGTCGTAGGCACAAATAAATCAGTAGGAATTTCACCAATGAAACTAAATGCGTTCAGTACCCAGCTCGTCCAAGAGCTGCCAAAGTCAATATTCCACGACAGTGATGAAACTGACAGCTGCTATAAAACGTTTTGAAAATGAAATTCGTTACAAAAGTAATACTAAAGGCCCCTCAAAAATGTTTTTTTTTTATTTCTAGTTACCGCAAAAACATGATCCAAATACGCAACGTGATGCGTGATGAGACCGAAAGTCCATTGGAGCGCGCCGTGTGGTGGACGGAGTACGTGCTGCGTCACGGTGGCGCGAAACATCTGCGCGCGCCCGCTGCCAACATGTCGAGAGCAGAGTACCTAGAACTAGAACTAGTGTTCACCTTACTGCTGGGATTTCTAATATTTGTAACAGTACTCATTATGATTCTCCTTTCACTCTATAAGATTACTATCAGTAATGATGTCTCTGTCAAAGTGAAACATAATTGATAGTAAATTGTGGTAAATCAATTGAATGAAGTGGCAGTGGTGGCCTAGTTGTAACACCACGACTTACGAGTTGTTCGTCGAAGTTTCGCCAGACAGGTGCTATAATTTGTGTATTATTTTACATAACCACTATTATCAAAACAGTGAGGCATGTCATAGAACCAAAATTTCGAAGACATGTGATATATAAATTTACCAAACTGCAACTGCCGGTTATATGGCCTACTTCCCCTCACCAAGAGGAGGCCTGTGTCACAACAGTGGTATCATTATAGGCTGATTATGTTTGTATGTTATGTTATTAAGTAAAAGTTGTCAATGAAAAATATTATAAGTAATGTGTTTTTTTTAACCTTTCCCTATGAATTCGTACCGTGATCGGTCCAGCATTAACTCCTACACAAAAATATGATTGAAGTATGACATTAATTTCGAATTATACCTGCATATATTTGGAAAGAGCACTTATACTGACACGTAACTTCCAACAATTATCACTGAAATATATTTTTTAATTTAATGTAAAGGAAGACTATAAAATAATATAAATAAATCTTTTCTATATAATATTGAACTAATTTCTTAATAATATATAGAATTAGGCATAGAACACACATACTATGTCATAGCACAAAAAACATGTGAAGCAGGCGCAGGCGCAGACTGCAGGCGAGCACATTGATATTTAAGAGCCAACGTTTTACTCCGCCCGATTGACTTAATTTCAAGCTTAGAACCCCAAAACAGTAATAATATTTTTAAGCGAAGAACTATGAGGAAAGTCTATCATAGTTTGTACCTGTATTATCGAAATTATAGCACCATACTTACCGTAAACATTACTTATTTACATTGTGTGTGGATTAAAGAATCTTCTCGGAAACAGTGAAATATAGTAAGGGGAGGCTACTTTTCGAAGTCGAGGAAAGTAAAGACGAGAGCAAGATGTTTGAAAATATAATGCTTAACGAAAACCTCGGTCATTTGAACACCAATAAAATCTAACACAATCAAAAGTGTAGTTTCAAGGGACGTTGTACGACTGATCTCGATGACCCCTCCGAAGCATTTGATTGCGTCGAGCATTAAGGCCTTAGAAAACTTGCTAAACTAAAGTAACCAACTGAACTGAGTTTTAGTAAGATCCTGTTTAAATAATAGACAGTGGCAAATTTAAATAAGTGGTGTAAAAAAAATGAGTGTCCCACAAGGCTCGATATCAGGTCTTGTCCTCTTTTTGTTAGGTAAATATTAATGATCCACCTCATTTATTAAAATGGTGTTATTTGCTGAAGATACAATTTTAATTTTTGAGATAAATAGACGAGCTTCAAATCTTGACGACGAAAATAACATCCTACAAGAAGGTCGAGAATTTGTTCACTATCAATAATTGAGTCAAAATACGTCCACTTCTGGACATGTCTATGCCCCAAGTGGCATACTACTATAATCGTGCTCTTAACAGGCGGGTTAGCGATCGCAGTATGGTTGTAAAATGCATAGTAGACGCTGCTGCCCACTCTCTAGCAATTCCCTCAGTCGTCTTTTACGATATCCATCGGTAGAAGTGGATGTTGCTACGTTTATGTTTACGTTCGGCACTACATAGGACAACCTGGTAACACAATAGTTTAATGTTTTAACTGTAATTGATTCAAGGGAGCTCTGAATTTTAAAAATGTGAAATCGGTCATTAGTCATTGTTTTAGATTATGTTATAAACAAATAGCATCATCATCATCATCATTTCAGCTGGAAGACGTCCACTGCAGGACATAGCCCCCCCCCCCAAACTCCGCCACTTCGACCGGTTTTGTGCTTCCCGCGTCCAGCGCATTCCTGCGGCCTTCACAAGTTTATTGGTCCACCTTGGCCTTCCAACTCTTTGTCTTCCGGTACTCGATCGCCACTCCAGAACCTTTCGTGGTTTAATTAAAACTATCAAGTTTTATCAAATATGATTAAAGTTCAACTATGAAAAACTTTCTACATAAAAGCGCTGTTGGACTTTAAATTTACGGCGGTAACCCAAGCGTGGAAAATTTAACAGCACGCTTTTGTTTAATCATTTATTTAAGTGTCACTTAATGACGAAAAAAACGTATATCATGGTCAAGTCGCATTTTTCATTATCATAGATTATAACTATTATAACAATACCAATATTTATCAGTTAATATCATATAAAATTTTGTAAAATCATGAAACAAATTGGATAATAATAGATAATCTCCTTATTTTGAAGTATTTATGGCATATTATTGCGCAATTTAGTACTTAACTGGTTATTTTTTTTAAGATCTCGCTGTGTAACGCTGTTAGATTACAAGATATTGTGCAATGTTGGTAAAGAAATTAGATTATATTTTTGCCATTTAAGATGAGTTAGTGTCTGCTTGATATTATTTTTATTTTTAGTTACCCTTCACTGTCTCACTACTGAGCAAAGGCCTGCCCAAATCCCTCTAGGTATCCTTTTCCATTTTCCAGGTAGACCAAACCCTTGCAATAGTCTAGGTCGTATCGCCACCTCTTCTTGGGCAGGCCTCAGCGGCGCCGTTCGTCCTCAGGCACACACTGTGTGGAAACTATTGCCCAGCGGTCACTGTGCATGGGTCTGGCGTGACCCACCTAGTCCCATTTTAGCCTGGCAGCCTTTTGCTTACGTTTAGGATTCACGTTTTGGAGCATTGCGTGGTGTTTCTTATTCTGACGGTTCATTTACCGCCTAAAATGCTGCGTTTCGATGCTCTTTGGCAAACCTCAAGGCGGAACTTTGTGACTCGGTGAGCGACCAGGTCTGAGCAACATAGGATAGGATGGATAGTTATGATAATTTATGAATTTAATAAAAAGTGAAGAATTAATTATTGTCCGTTTGTCTGTTTTTCTGGGCGTATGTTCCGGATTGGAGCAAAGACGGCTGAATGAACCAAGGAGGAGTGTATTACCCAGTAACTGGGTTGTGGAGGTCAGAAAGGCAGTCGTTTCATGTAATACACTGAGGCTCTGCTGTAACCGGTTAGACTGGAAGCCGACTTCAACATAGTTGTTAAATAGCTAGGCAGATGATTGTGCTTTTGCTGTTTGTCATTATCTTTAATAGATAGTCCTTGCACCTATCTTTAAAACCATTTTTTTTGTTTTGTGTGTTTCATGTCTGCTTAATTATTTAATAAACCTGTTATAATATCTTACTCACCATCAAAATGGCTTTATTGCTAGAATATTCTAGGTATGTATAATTTCAGATTTATGTCCAAACCGTTTTGACTACGCCCGTTCACGAATATCAGGACATAATGCCAGAGGCATATTCAATCAAACCGACACGTGGCAGATGACAGGCGACAATTTGTCAACTTTGTAAGTTTCTGTTATAGTTTGCTGCGTTATTTACGGCACCTGTCGTGAAAATTTTACCATTACGCATTTTCAATTATATTAAATTGGGCCCAGGGCAAATAATAAGTAAGTAATCGTTTGCAGCATTTAGAAAAACAACAATCTTAAGTAGTGGTTCCGGACGTAAAGAATAGCATCACCCCATTTCTTCCCGTGGGTGTCGTAAGAGGCGACTACGGGACTTACTAAGAGAATGGGCAGCAGCGTTCTCTATGCATTTTCCACCATACTGCGATCGCCAATCCGCCTGCCAAGCGTGGCGATTATGGCAAAGCCCCTCAAATTGGGGGAGGTCATGTCCAGCAGTGGACGTATTACGGCTGAAATGATGAAGTAGTGATCATGAAAATCACTTTTTCTGCTAGAATTTCATTATGGTTTTACGTCGAATAAGGTAACTCTCTTATTTTATTTAGTTTAAAATTGTTCGGAACAAAAACTCACATAAAAGTTATATATATTTTTTTAAATTTATATAGATCTAAATAAATAATAATAAAAATGAAATTCTGCTTGTTGATAAGTGCATCACTTGAGAACAACTGTACTGATTTGGTTTTTATTAAAATTAATCGTCCGCATTAGGATTTTAAACGAAGTTATCCGGAAAAGAACTGGAGTTACCGACATAGCTCGCAGAGTAAGCAAGCTGAAGTGGCAGTGGGCTGGCCATATCTGTCGAAGGACCGATGGCCGGTGGAGCAGACGAGTCCTGGAGTGGAGACCGCGTATCGGCAAGCGTAGTGTAGGACGCCCCCCAGCTAGATGGACCGACGACCTTAGGAAAGTGGCTGGGGTAGACTGGATGCGGAAGGCGGAGGACAGGGTGTTGTGGCGCAACATGGGAGAGGCCTATGTCCAGCAGTGGACTGCGATAGGCTGAGTTGATTAGGATTTTATGGGTCGAAAATATCGTAAAAGTTGCACAGAAAATTGTAAAGTTCAGGAAAACCAGAACGTGCTTTTTTTCTATGGGATAATTTTACGAATTAAATATTTACATTTGGACAAGGGAACATCAGTCTTGTCAGTCAGTTTTTAGTACTATGAAATGACCTACTCACTTCGCGAATTGAAAAATTAATCCAAAAACGATAAGATAACTTAAGATACTATTTATATCTTATCTCTTAACAAATCATTACAGCTGAAAAAAATCCTCAATAATAGTTATCAGTCGTTCACAACGCACTGTACCTCAAATATAGTTCCCAATTTGAATACAGTACAGAGTAACAAATGACAATAATAATTATCATTATATTGACCTCGCGACAACTTCACACATTGAATTTGGGAATTTATTAAAATATGAGTAAGAAATTAGCCCATGTTGATAATGGTGAGTCTTAAGGGTTATTTTTAATATTCAGCTATTATTTAAACATAATTTTATCTTTATCCATCCTTTGGTTTTCAGTTATTGCGCAATATTATTCCATAAATGTACTAACAAAAAGATTCTATTTTAATCCATTATGTGTCATGATTTGACTATAATCCTTATGATCTTCTTCTTGAAATTGTTTTTCAGGCCACTTTCTCACATAATCTTTAATGAGATTAGACCGTAAGGCTGTTAATGTTGTTTCGTATCTACAGACCACGGAATCGCCCAGAAATGGCACTAATAATCGTGGCGCCAAAATAGCGTTGAGTGCATTAATTCTGCCTCGGGCGCCCCGCGGGCGCCGTTAAAAGCTGTTTCTGTACGTCATTAATTCATTATTGTCGTAGTGCAACATGCTTGGTTTTCATGAACAGTTTTAACAATGCCGCATCTAGTAGCGGATGCAGGACTGTCTTTTATGCTCTGTAGCTATGTCGATTCATTATCCTCAATATTTTTTGAATTATTTGTTTCATGTCTATTTCGTTCAGATCAATTTTAAACACCATAAAATGTTATAGTAAATGTCATAACTAGTTCACCTAAAATACGTAGTTGGCGAATTATTAGCAGAAAAACAGATTCTCATGACGTAAAATCATTATTTTTATAAATTTTTAATTCATATTAGATACTCAAGTCTACTATCCTTTGGAGCAGTGATAAATCAAACTTTTAAGTTAACGCAATCTAAAGTTAAGGCTTGCAAGGGGATCATATAATCATCATTACATCTTTAAATACACTAATATTATAATTATACGTTTTGGGGCTTATTTTGGCATATAACATGTTTTGGATATTTACATAAATCTTCGAGACTCGATTCGGGCATCAAACTATTTACTGACATATGTAAATTTGTATAGAACGTTCGATACGTGAGTCCGCACTTGACCAGACTTTTTTTTAAAACAATCAATATATACCAGAGGCACACAGACAAGAAGTTTTTAACAACGTGCACAACATCAGTCATCCTGGTACGCGCACGACCCGCAAACTTGCAACACAAAAATACTTCTGGTCATCAATGAACGCAGACATCTGCCGTTGGACTCGAACATGTATACAGTGTCAGAAAAGCAAGATACAACGTCACACATTCTCGAACATCTCATCTTTCCCGCCAAGCGATCGTTTTCAACACGTTCACGTAGACATTGTCGGACCGCTACCTACAACAGCTCAAGGACATCGCTACTTAAGGACCCACCTTCAAAGTGAATGATAGTAGGATGGGCGTGGTTTATGACGGGTCAACCTAAAGTGGCCGGCCGCCACAAGCTTATGTCTGAACCGTTTATAGAGAATAGGAAAACCAGCGGCCAAAAGTTGAACTAATGACAGAAAATGTCTCGAAATAAAAACCGTTACTAATTTAGCATAGCCTTGCTGTAAGCACTATTCCTGTCACTGTTGCACATCTGTCAAACTACAATAGCAAGGTAGAGACGGAAACATCTTAGAAAAAAGTACGTGAAAGTAGCATAAATTCAAATCGGTCTATGAAATTTTTGCACATAGCGTACTATGGAGTAGACAAATAATACAAATATTTAATTATAAGCAATAAAACTATCTTACAGCAATAAATTATCTTCTTTATCTATACGTAATATTATAAATGCGAAACTAACTCTGTCTGTCTATCACGCTTTCACGACTAAACCTTATTCGTTACCCATTAACCCTATTAATTCCGCGACTTCACCTGCGTCCGAGTAACTTAAGATTTACGCAGACAAAGTCGCGGGAAAAAGCTAGCTAATATTTATGTACCGATGTTGGGTAATACGAGATTGTTTAACTCAAAATAATTAAAAATATATAATAAAAAATTTAAGTACTTATATTACTAGTCATCGCCCATTGGTCGAAATTCGACCGTGCTTCATTTGAATAGAAATACATTATTAAGTGAAAAAATATATATAATAATAAATATAAAGGAGGTAATAATAATAAGTATATAAGGTACTAAGGAGCTGCTCCTCATTGATATGACCATAAGCCAACAAGTTCGTCGTTCCCGAAAGGATCTGTCGACATGTTGGATAGACTATAAGAAGGCCTATGACTCGGTGCCACATACATGGCTCATGAGGGTGCTGGAGTTGTATAAAGTCGATGCATCTCTTCGCACCTTCCTGATTTCATGTATGAGGCAGTGGAGGACGGTCCTTCGCTATCCAGGATGTTGAAATATCCAAGGGAACAGCGAACCGATAAGGATCGAGCGAGGCATATTTCAGGGTGATAGTTTGAGTCCGCTTTGGTTCTGCTTAACCCTGAATCCTCTAAGCACACTGCTGGAGGATTCACGCATAGGCTATCGGATGAGGAGAGGTGGTCAGGTTATATCCCTGATGATTTTAAAACTCTTTGCCCCCAACAATTTTCAACTGATGGAGCTACTGAAAGTAGTTGAAACCTTCAGTAGCGCCATCAGAATGGAATTTGGTGTGGGCAAATGTGCGGTCATGCATGTAAAGCGAGGGGAGATTGTGGAATCCGTGGGAACCCAACTCTCGGATTCCATAAGCCTCCGAGCCCTCTCCGCAGCCAAAACCTATAAGTATTTGGGTACGTCGGAAGCGTTGGGCATCAATGTTACTGACATGAAGCAATCGTTGAAGGAGCGCTTCTTTGGCCACCTGAAGAAAGTTTTTAATAGTCTTCTATCAAGTGGAAAAAAGGTGCGCGCCTTCAACGGTTGGGTCATGCCGGTTTTGATGTACTCTGTCGACATACTCAAATGGACTCAAACCGAACTCAACGCCCTGGAAAGGAGGGTCCGTACGCTGTTGACTGCATATCGAATGCATCACCCACGGTCATCGGTAATGAGACTGCATATCCCGCGAAAGTGTGGATGTCGAGGTTTTTTAAACTCTAAGACTCTCCACAATCGTGAGATATGCAGCCGCAGGGAATATTTCCTAGAAACCGACGTGGGGATGCATCGAGATGTGGTCGCGGTTGACAAGGGCCTCACCTCGCTCTCCATGGCTAACGAGAACTGGCGTAAACCTGTAATACTCGACACTAATGACCGCATGGAGGTATGGCAGAGTAAGGAGCTCCACGGACGCTATTTCCGGGCCTTACATGGATCCGATGTAGATCTACTAGCGTCCGTAGCCTGGCTGCGTTTCAGTCACCTCTTTGGGGAAACCGAAGGTTTTGTCTGTGCAATTATGGACGAAGTTATGATGACGAACAACTACCGGAGATTTATTGTGAAAGATGGCACGGTTGACATCTGTCGGGTATGCCACCGTCCAGGAGAATCAATTAGACACATAATTTCTGGGTGTTCTCGACTAGCTAACGAAGAATACTTGCATAGGCACAACCTAGTAGCTAGGATTATCCACCAGCAACTTGCTCTGAAATACAGTCTTCTGGAATCAGAGGTGCCGTACTACAGGTATGTGCCCGACCCAGTTCTCGAAAATGGAAATATCACATTGTACTGGGATCGATCCATCATCACTGACAGGACTATTGTTGCAAATAAGCCTGATATAGTGGTGGTGGATCGAGTAGAGCGGCGCACAATGATTGTTGACATAACGGTCCCACATGACGAGAACCTCGTGAAAGCTGAGAAATATTAACAGATCAAGTATCTTGACTTAGCTCGCGAGGTTGTCGACATGTGGGATGTGGATTCAGCGATCATTGTGCCGATAGTCAACGGCTTGATAGCCAAGAGCCTCGACCAATATCTAAGGAGGCTCTCGTTAGGCAGCTGGATCAAGGGCTTGATTCAGAAAGCGGTACTTCTGGATACGGCTCGTATTGTCAGGAGGTTCCTCTCTCTGGAGCCCTGACCGCCGGTAGCTTGGACCCTGTTCCCGATACCGGTGGGCTACTATTTTTTATATTTTTAAATGTTTTTATAATTTTTGTTATTTTAATATTTAAAAATATAATTTATATGTTTGTACAATGAAATAAAAGAATATAAAAAATAATATGGTATTAATATTGAAAATAATGGAAATAATGTATTTTTACGTATAATTAAAAAAAAAATTAGCATTCGTCACTTCTTCTCTGTATAAATTATATGTGTGCGAAATTTCATACTCCTCCGTCCACCCAATTTTCGTAAAAAGGGTTCCAAAATCTTCGCTTCACGTATTAATATATAGATTTACAACATGAAATTAAAAATAACGAATTAATCTTCTAGAGGTCTATGAATAAAATATATGATGGTGTTTAAGAGATTAATAACAATTTCATTTCAACGATTACTATACATTTATTTGGTAAATGACAATTACAATATTTTACATAGACTTCGTCCATTACGAAATACTAGTTATGAGTATTTTTTCACCTTATTTTACAAGTTATTTATATTTCCTTCAAGGTCAATTTCGTATGGCAATGTGTATGATAAATGTTAAAATTACTTGATTTATAACACTCCGCGACAAAACTTTAGGACACTACAATATTTTTATTACAACTCATAATAAAACCATTTTTGTAGCTTTTCGATTCTATGATTAAAGACGGTTAGTCAAGGCATTCATGTTAATATAAGAAAAAGACAGCTATTGTTTCCTTATAGGTTCCGCGTCAGATCGTGCCGCTCGAACGGTGCGACAAAACTATAGCACAGTTAGAGAAAAAAATAAATAAAAGAATTGATGGAATTTTTTAATTTTTATTTTAGTTATGAGAACATTCTCCTCTATTTTTTACAACTTCAATCAGTCTCTTCGGCAGCATTTCATATAGGTTTTTAATATAATCTTCATCTAACTTTTACCACTCATCATGGATAGCATTTTTTAGTTCTTCAACACTGTTAAATTATTTCCAATTTGAGTACACAGCACGTGTTATCTTGCCCCAACAATTTTCACTAATAATCATATCAGGAGAGCGAGCTGGCCACTTTAAAATTTGAATATTGTGTTCTGAAAAATAGTCTTTAACGAGCTTTGCAGTATGAACAGCAGCGTTATCTTGCTGAAATATATAATTCTGGCCTCCAATTTGGGTTCCATATTTGGTTAACTGTTTGTCGATCAATTTCACATAACTTATACTATTCATTTTTCCAGAGATAAATTTTATTTCGGTCTTTCTTTCAAAACCTATAGCAGCCTAACACATAATACTTCCTCCACCGAACTGTCTGCGACTTAAAATTATCGGATCTTTTCTTAAATCGTGATAGTTAAACTTATATCCATCAGGGCCATCCAAATTAAATTTCTCTTCATCTGAAAATATTACATGACGTCACTTTTTTCCCATGAAATATGTTCTTCGGCAAATTGTAATCGTTCATTTTTATGTTTTTTACTTAAAGGTGGATTCTGTAACACTTCTTTCCTCTTAAATGCCTAACATCATGTAGAAGACGTTGAACATTTCTTACATTTGTTTTTACGTCGGCTGCAGACGCGATTTGATTCGCTGTTAACATAGATTTTGTAGCAACTCGCAGAATTGCTCGTCTATCTCTATCATTTATGACTCTTGGCCGGCCTCCTAGATTTTTTTAATGTAATTTTCCGGATCTTTAAAACAATTCACGATGACTTTTCTACATCTGTCTGTTAAATTTGCTATTTGTGACACATTCATTTTTTGTTTTTTTTTTTTAGAATATTGATTATTTTAATTTCAACTGTACTAAGCTTTTTTCCGCGAGGCATTAAAAAAAATTAAACTGTTATTTTAAAGTTGTAATAATTTGAAATACGAATGGATTTCATAAAACAAAAACAAAACGTATTAATCCTTTGCTGGCCAATCGAACACTGCATGTGTGCTATAGTTTTGTCGCGCCGTTCAAGCGGCACGATCTTACGCGGAACCTATAAGTAAACAATAGTTGTTTCTTTCTAACATTGACATGAATGCCTTGACTAACCGTCTTCAATCGTAGAATCGAAAAGCTAAAATTTTTTTTTTATTAAGAGTTATTATAAAATATGTGTATCGTGCTAAAGTTTTGTCGCGGAGTGTATTTTAGTAATTACGTGTGACTGCGGTTAGAAAATCAAAACCGATATTATTGCCGATATTTTGTAACTATGTCTAGATTATATCTTTTTATTTGGGTGTTTTATCCGACTGCAGAGGGCAATGTGTTTATCAGCCTATTAACTCGTATGTATGTTTGTTCTTTTATTAATTTTATTTTTCATTACAGTTATTTTGGGGTTAGGGGTAATTCAGAGATGAAGTACACAAATATTTTGCTAAACAGTCTTCATAAGGTTATAGAAGTATGTTTAGTGTTATTCAAAACAGAGTAAAACACCATTGTTTTGATCATCCATAAAATCTTGTAGGAATGAAAAATTATAAATAGCCAATATGTTTTCAGAAAGCACTCTTGTCTACGAGAGTGCTTTGATTAGATATCAACTAGATATCGAGAAGCAGTGGTGGCTCAGTGGCAACGGCTACTACTTACGAGTTCGAACCCGAGCAGACGCTTTACTCTGCGTAAATTATTTCAACACCACTGCTCTCAAAACTGTGAAGGAAAACATCGTGAGTAAACATGTCTTAGAACTAAAAAATCGAAGACATGTGACATCTACCAACCTGCACTGGGCCCGCGTGATGGATTATGTCCCACTCTCTCTCACCGAGAGGAGGCCTGTGTCCCAGCAGTGGGAACGTTATAGGCTGCTAATGATTAGGTATCAAACACGGTACATATAGGGTTCGAAACAGCTAGGCTCGGTGTCAGGCCACGTGCCTGACAAGGATGGCTTCGTGAAGGTAGAGAGGAATAAGTTTCGTAGTCGGAACCAGTGTGGGACCGCGCTAGCAGGACTCAGTATGCTGCTGCGTCCAGCTACACTAACGACGCAGCTCTATGCGTCCCGTCAACATTACACCACGAAGGTTGAGGAGATCGTGGAGTTTGTACGTGTTAATTCCAACTGGACCTTGAGGGTCGAGAAGTTGGAACCGTGCCACAACACAAACTTCAAGTCATTCGTGGTCCGAGTTCCAACTCATCAAATCGAGACCTTACTCAAGGAAGAGTTTTGGCCGAAGGGTGTCGTGTATCGGCGATTCCGTGGAAGGCTACGCGATACTACGCAGCGCATCACGTCACCGTCACTTCGTGTACAATAGTTATGTTTACGTGGTTTTTTTGTATGTATGATACTCTGTATGGTATTATGATTTGGGTCTTTGTAGCCCGAAATAAACTGATTTGATTGATTGATTGATACATGAAATTAAAATTTATATTTTCAATAAAACTTCATATCTGCTATAAATGATAAATGATTTTATTTCTGTAAGTAGGTTTGTACAAACACTTTTACATGCCAATGATATTTTTTTAAACTAGTTCGGTGTTTGACACAGCCTGTTTAAATCATTACCCTTCTTTGAGCTGCTGTCAAGTAAAACCTCACCATTTTTACAATTCTAATGCTACTCCATTCATTCGTTGTGCTGTATTTGAAGTGACAGTACTTACTTCACATATAGATATATTGTTGTCATACTTCAAACCTAAAAACAAATTATATATTTTATTTTATTTCTAAATGCATGATTATTATAAGTTTTTGGGATAAAACAGACGTTCTTCTATAGAAAATTAGGTGTTTACTCAATAATACTTTACAAAGTGAGAATAGATTGTTGCTGTAATGCCTTAGTGAAGGTGGTGAATTCGATTTACTGTTATGATAATCTTATTGGTATTTCATTCTTGCAAAATGAATAAATTAATTGCCCTGTGCAGGCACTCCTAACCTTGAAGGTACTGTTCGGTTTTGGTTTATGGTTCTTCCCATTTTCATACATAATTTAGGTCGTCTCTAAATGGTAATAGAAAAAGAATGTTATATTGTTCACAGTCACAAAAATAGACACATATACATTCGAAATACAAAGTTATTTGGAAAGCCAACACTTATTATATTAAATCATTACAGCAAAATGCTTAACTACTACCTTTTTCTGTGAACACAAATATTTAAAAAACGTAATTTTAATCGCACCGATTTTTAAAAAAGTGACATAGGTTCGTCGTCGATGAGCCCTACTGGGCGACTGATTTATGAACGAACGAGAGTGATGACACTACTTATGATAGGCAAAAGAAGAGATGGCGATAATGTGTGTGCGCTTGGAATAAAATAACGTATGTGCCAAAACGAATCGCCGTTTTTTATGAATGAAAAGTATTATTAAAACGAAAACTCTTTTACAAAAACTTAGATACAATTATAATCAATGTTTTAAAGTAAACTATGTTTAATAATACATACACATCGCGCGTTGAGGCTAAAAAAATCACAATCATAGATAGAACTTTGCGATTTTTTTGTATCGAGAAAATTTCATCGTATCGTGTATTCCTTTTACAGGATACTAGATCAAAAGCACGTTTATCTCGCTACGTCACGTTAATCACAATGATCGACCGACTAACGAAGTGGCCTGAAGCAATCCCTACCGATGAAATATCAGCTGTTTGAATAGCCGATATATTCTACCAACATTGGATTTCAAGATTTGGATGCCCGACAACACTAACAACCGACCAAGGTCGCCAGTTCGAGAGTCAGCTATTCCAAAACCTAATGAAACAAATGGGAATCAAGAAAACTCGCACCACTCCGTATCATCCACAGAGCAACGGGATGGTCGAACGGTGGCATCGCTCGCTCAAAACATCATTACGCGCGAAACTATCCGATGCAATTACATGAATCAATGAGCTACCTACAGTGTTACTTGGTCTACGAGCCGCACTGCGCACCGACACCGGCGTAAGCGCAGCGGAACTTACCTACGGGTACAATTTACGACTACCTGGAGATTTTTTTACAAGTACCTACACACCTCCGATGGATTATACTTACGTCGATAAACTCCGTGACATCATTCAAGTAAACAAACCGCAAGCCGTCACCGAGCATCATAGCAACAACAAGCGTGTGTTCGTTCATCAAGATTTACTTCAATGCAGCCACGTGTTTATCAGAACCGATGCAGTCAAGAAACCACTCCAAGCACCGTATGAAGGCCCGTATCGTGTTATAAGCCGAACAGATAAAGTGTTTACTATACAGCTACCGAATCGGCAAGCTAACATTTCGATCGATCGGTTGAAGCCTGCATACGTCATAGCTGAGCATACCAATACCTTACCTCCAAGCAAGATTACCATTACCTATAACGAGGCCAGTACTTCACCAACCAAGCAACAACCACGGGTACCTACGGTCAACGTGACGTCACAGCCCGCTATCATCAAGACAACACGCTCGGGCCGCGTCGTAAAGCTGCCGGTACGCTTCGCTTGAGGGGGAGTACTGTAGCCACAAGTCATCACAGCACAATACCACGTTTTAGACATTCCGTAAAAGAAACAATGAAGCAAACAGCCCTGAGAAGAACTGACACCACGTTTTGACAAGTCTTTAAAGAAACAGGAGTATCAGGACTGCAGATGCCACACGCCGTCATCGTGTTCTCCAGGAACACCAACGTTGTGCAGTGTGCGGTTCACGGAGTCTTCCATCTTCCATCGCCGCGCCCTGCTGGTTCACTGCACGCATCATCACCCGACGGTGGCCGCCTCCAAATGGAAGTGCGGATTACTAGCCACCTA
Organism: Aporophyla lueneburgensis; assembly: GCA_932294355.1. Classification (NCBI taxonomy): domain Eukaryota; kingdom Metazoa; phylum Arthropoda; class Insecta; order Lepidoptera; family Noctuidae; genus Aporophyla; species Aporophyla lueneburgensis. Next base: position 11,152,098 of record OW028755.1, read on the forward strand.
TATTTATGCCTTCGGCGAGCACGCCGCTCGGCGCGCCACGGACCCAAAGGCGAGTGAGGCGCCCCCGTGCGGAATTCTTTAGACAACATTGTGCTGTGATGTGATTGGATGTAATATCGTAGATCTTATTTGTTATATTTTTGAAAATGTTTTACTATTTTTAATGTACGTGTTTTTATTGGTTAGGTCACATATTGTTAAAATGTATATAAAATCAAAAATCAAAATCAAAAGTCATTTATTCAAACTAGGCTGAGAGTCAGCACTTTTTGAACGTCAAAGTTACAAAAGACAGTCCCCCCAAAACGCCCACCCTTCGACACTTCCTAGTGCTGTAGCTGGGAAGAAGAAGTGGCGGAACAAACTCCCCAGCAGCACAGCTGTCTGTTAAGTTAGAAGAACTTGATTCTATACAATATTGTGTAAGAATTAATATTATAAAACAAAACATACATTATTCGCCATATGTCAGCTAGCACACGCCAATATACCAACAAAAAATTGAAAACTAAAGTCAAGCTGAAATATTAAAACAAAAACGTAAACAAAACTTAAAAACTAAATAAAGCCTCCAGGCATAAAGGGCGTGCCCGCTTACATGTTCAACGATGCATAATGATCCATATACATACATCGATGCATATAGCTAAGTTGAAGTTACAATAGTTAAACTAGCACCTCCGGAGTAGAATAAAATAACAGTTAATACAAATAACAATAACAAAAACCATGGTCAGCAAGACGACCAGTCACCACAAGCAGCACCCGTTCACGAGCATAACGCAAAGGTCAGCCATTACCCCCCTCGCCATATTTGAGGGAAGGTGGTAACCCGACCCCCGACGCTACCGCAAGCAGTGACATCTAAGGGAGCATGACGAACTTGCTGCCGGTTGGTCAGGCAAGAATATTATGAACAGCTGACGAGGTCGCTAGCTAACTACATGTTGCAATACAACTCATTTAAAATCATTGTAATGAGTAGATTATGTTCACAATAAATGAAATTAAAAGAAAATAAAAATAAATTAATTAATTAACAAAATCTGTTAATTAAACAAAAAACAATTATATGAACTACCCATATAAACTATCAGTAGGAAAGCTAATTCTGGATTGAAAGAACATAAACATTGTCTTGAGTTTGTCTTGAGTTAATCACAGCGACCAACTCTGTGGTGTTAAGGTAAAAGGGGATAAGTCATAAATATTGAAAAATGAGTTATTTTCATAATTCGATACTAAACATTAATATCTATTAAGGTAAAAAGGAGATAGAGTCGTTATTTGTATTATAATTTTGTAAAACTCAAATTGCAAAACGAGTCTAGTTATAAACAACAAAATACTAAAAAAGTAAAAAGAGTTAAGTTTACTCATCTTAATATTGCATACGTAATATTTTTTATTTTTACATGCAAAATGAGATAAGTCGACTCGTGTCTAAATGCGAATCGTCGTATTCCGTCAGTTGCATTTTCGCGCGAAGTTGACGCATTTTGACCTGCGTAAAAAAATCATAATATTGTGTTTCTAGTGGTTAAGAGTGTTGAAATTCTTAGAAATGAACAGAATTCAAAGTCAAAGCATTTATTTCAATTAGGCCCAAAAAATGCACTTTTTGATTAATTATGGACATTGGGTGATTACATGAAACGTTCGGCATATTTGTCATCGTTGATTTTAGATATACCAAAAAAGACCCAACGCATACGTAATACATCGGGCGAACCTAAAATAAGAAGTACGAATCAAATTTACAACTTAAAAGTAAATGGCACTTTGAAGTTTGTAAGGGCTGTTTTTTGAAAACGTTTGGAGTTTCTAATAAATATGTCGAGGTGGTGATAAAAAATATCTATTAGAGTATCAGGAATTTCAAGCCCTGAAAAACGTGGATCACATATGCCTCCTAATAAAATAGGGGATGAAGCCATGCAGAATATAAAATATCATATAAATTCATATCCGTTAATACGAATCGCATTATGGCTGAAGTTATACTAACAAAAAATATTTATCGACAGGGCTCTCACTGATATTAATTTGTCAAATCTACAAAGAAAAAGTGGCCAATCCCGTATCATACACATATTTTGGAAATGCTTTTCGTACACTGGGTCTGTCGAAACCCTCTTTGGATACCTGCAATACGTGTGACTCAAACAAGATGAAAATTAAACTGGCTTTACCGCCAGATTCTAAAACTTTAAATAGGGACCATGATATCCACCAACTTGAAGCTGACTCAGCTTATTCAATGAAAAAAAAAAGACAAAGAAGAGTCCAGCGACGTTTAAAGAGTTTATTGTTTTGATCTGCAGCAATGCCTCCTTAAACCCCCTTTCTAAAAACTAATACAGTTTTTTACAAACTGCTTTTATGGACGTTCAATTTAACCATTAATGATTATTACAGCAAAACAAGCTTTTGCTACACGTGGAGCGAAGGTGATGGAGGACGTGGAGCTAACCAAATGGCATCTTGCCTGTTTACTTTTTTAATGTCATTGCCACCGCATCTAAAAGCAATAACCTTTATTCCGATACGTGTGGCGGGCAAAATAAAAATAGTCACGTTGCTGCTATGTTTTTATGCACAGGCAAACTGAGACCAGATTTGCTAATAGACCATATGTTTTTAGTACCCGGGCATACGCACATGGAGTGCGATTCTGTTCACGCCCAAATAGAACGTAAGAAAAAAAGAACTGACATGGCTATACATGTACCGAGAGATTGGTATAATCTGGTAAAAATTACGAGTACAAAGATTTCCATCATAATAATGACAAACGATATATTTTTGAACTTCGCAAAATTGTTTAAAGGGCATTGCAGCAACGAAAAGTATATTCATCTGGTGAAACATTAATTTGGCATGATGTGAAATGGTTGAAATGTGATTTAGTGGCGAATACGAACCAGGGGTATTTAAATTTAAAACAAAATTTGACTACTCAACCGAGTTTAAGGACATTTCTTTCTATCGAAAGAGCAAAGCAAATGAATCTTTAAATCCTGAGAAATGCTATGAGTGTAAAGTACGTACCTATAAGTCAGGAAAAAAAGAAAGACCTTTTAAGTATTCTTCACTTAGTTGACAATAGTTGCCATGACTTCTACAATAAATTACAAACTAGTACTATCACAAGTGACATATGTAGATCCCGATATTGAAGAGTTCAACGATGTTTAAGTTCCTAGTTTTTTTTTTGTCAGCATGGCCTATTTAATAAACCGTCCCAATTTACATATTAGTTTATCGTCGTCGTTTCAGCCATAAGACGTCCACTGCTAGACTTAGGCCTCCCCCAATTTGGGGGGCTTTGCCATAATCGCCACGCTTGGCAGGCGGGTTGGCGATCGCAGTATGGTGGTAAAATGCATAGAGAACGCTGCTGCCCATTCTCTAGTAAGTCCCTTAGTCGCCTTTTACGACACCCACGGGAAGAAATGTGGTGGTGTTATTCTTTATATTATTTTAATTGGTGAAGTTATTCTTTATATATTTTAATTTTCTTTTTATTAGTTTATAATAAATAATATTTCCAAATTCTATAAAAAAGAACTATGAATAATAAACAAAAAAAGAATTTTAAATAAATATTGCATAGAAAAGAAAAATAAAAAAGAAAAGAAAGAAAAATTGTTTATTTGCATAGAGATGAGTCAATAATATGAATATAATATTTTTGTTCTTGATAAGGAAAAATGAGACATGTCAATTATTTCAATTAATAACAAATATAATTATGTTTTCAAATTACGATAAACAAGAGGCAATATTGTTAAATGAAAATAGTAACAAATTTGTAGTATATATCTTTTATATTCTTGATTATATATATTTATCTTTTAAAACGAAAGAGCGATTTTTTCTTTTGCCTCTGGTGAAAAGTTGTGTTTCTTGACTTATCCCCTTTTACTTTAACACCACAGAACTATTCTTATCGTTTAAGTAGTCGTTGATAGAATAATATGCCTTTGAACAAAGGTTGGATTTTACTTTAGCTTTAAACTCATTAAACTGCAAATCTAGTAAAGCAGAGGGAAGCGTGTTATAAAAGGTAATACCAAGACCAACAAAAGAATTATGAACCTTATGAAGCCGGTGAAAGGGAGCACGTAGTTTGTCCTTATTTCTAGTATTAATATTATGAATATCACTGTTTTTAGTATACAGGTGTATATTTTGCCTAATATATAAGATGTTGGCGAAGATGAATTGTGATGCCACCGTAAGAATACCAATATCTTTAAACAAATCTCTCAGAAAAACTCTAGCACCTAGTTGGTAAATCGCTCGAACAGCTCGTTTTTGAAGAACAAAAATATTTTGAATGTCCGCGGCTTTGCCCCACAGCAGAATGCCGTAGGACATTATGCTATGAAAATAACTAAAATAGTCTATTCGAGCTGTATCAACGTCCGTAAACTGTCTAACTTTCCTTACTGCGTAGGCGGCCGAACTGAGCCTTCCCGCTAGGCTTGATATATGTGATCCCCACTGAAGTTTGGCGTCTACTGTTATGCCCAGAAAAACCGCCGAGTGTACAGTTTCAAGCACCTCATTATCTAAAACGACATTGGGATCCCAGATTCCTAACATTCGGTAAGGCGAACTTTATACATTTCGTTTTCTTAGCATTGAGAACTAGGTTATTTGTGGTAAACCATTTCGTAGCCATTGAGAGCGCACTATTTACGTCGTCAAAATCTTGTCTATTTCTGTCTACTTTAAAGATAAGTGAGGTATCATCAGCAAATAGTACAATATCACAGATATTCTTTAAATAGATATAAGACGTGTTGTCCTACAAAATATATGATTATTCACATTCATACATCAACGCGTATTTGTTCTACCTTCTGACAACAGTGACAGCCTAAAAGGAACCAATAAAGTACTAAATACGCATTAGAAAAATATTTTGTTTAAAACTCTAAACGAAGGATTTACAGGACGACTGTTATTATGCGGCCGATAAGGTCATCACACACATTACAATCCAACATCAGAACAGCACTGCATCTCCTAATCGACATGTCGTCAACCAGGTTGTATTAGTACGAATCAATTTTCACGGTGATATCGATTCGATGTCAAGCTGATATCCTGCAAGGATTGTTTGACGACTCTTCTCACCGATAGAAACTAAAGATTTACCGATAGAAGAAAAGCAAAGAAGGGCCAATGAACTCAAGACTCTTAGCTGGATAGCGTGTGATATCTACGCATTTGTAATGATGCTCAAAGGACAGTGAGTTATGTAAAATCTAAAATGAAAACTGATTTTCGTATTGCTATCTCTGACATGTTTGGTACGGTATAACTCTGAACGTACAAGGGTTTAGAATTAGGCACATCAGTAACTACTAGTAGTAGTTCAATTTAAAAAGAGCTATCCAACGTTGTATCACACGGTTATTGGAGGAGGTTGCCACAAAAGCATCATCCTTTGTTTTTGCACCAGAACAGAGTAGAATCTAGTTTGGTGCTCAGTTAATGACGATAATTCAGGTAGCAATCTATGCAGAATCTGATTCAAACATAATACAGAAATTCTACTAGGTTTGCTAAAAACGTTAGTCAAAATATAATAAGTGTCATCAGAAATAATTATAACAATGTGAAACCAGCAATCCTCGTAGCAAAATTATCACTACCACTATATTTCACTGTGAAAGGGACCGTTTGGCTTATCGTAAACTGTGACCTTTCATAACTAACAGAATAATTTATATGCTACCTTTTTACAGTTACATAATTCTTACTGATCGTTTCAGAGGTGGATACTCCCTCTAGTGCCAAGTGGAAGCCTTCTTGTCACAGTCACGAGCGACGTGCAAAATTCATTCTGAGAGAAAACCTATACCTTACTTTTGTCTCCCAAATAGATGAATTTAAATCAGTGTACACTAGGCCCAGAAACAAACACGCAGAGAAAACGTAAAGTAAATTCGAACGATTTGAAAAATGGAAACACTCAAGTCTATGTGAGGTGTACTAAGTGTCGAGGCCCAATAATTTTTACAAAATCCTTTTGGATAGTTGTATTTAGGACGCAATAATTGATCGAGTTTTCATAACATTTAAAAGTCAAAGTCAAAGTCAAAGTATTTATTAGTGTGATTTTTGGTGATACAGTAAGTCTTAAGTAACGTATTTGTAGTTGTGCCTCTTCTTTTAAAATAAGTATCGTTGTCAAACTTCAAACTAATATAACAAAAAGAAAAGTTTAATTTGTGTGGTTTTAAGTTTGTTTGTACCTTTTTCACGCTAACGTTGCTAAATCATTATACCTATATGAAATTTAACACATGAGAAGACCATACGCTGTATTATGACATGATGCTTTTAATTACAATATTCTTAGGCGATTGAGACTTGTACGAGTAAAACCACTGGGTGCAGCTGCTAGGCGTCAATAAAAATATGAATCATCGAGCTTTCAGGAACAGATCCTTAACTGCCTGTGGCTAAACTAAGCACGTATATTTAGCTTAGCTTTGTATGAAAATGTAGGCGGGATCATCCGCTGAGACCACCGGCTACGCTACGCATGAATGTGTTGCGAGTAAACATATGAACCGCGCGGCTAACGTGCAACACCTCTATATATTGTGCTATGGAATGTCAGTAGGGAGGTACCCTCGTCTCATTTGAATATAAATATTTTCTAGAGTCCTCATTCGCGTTGAATTCTTATGCATTCAACGCGAATGAGGACGTTTAGATGTTTAGATTTAGAAGGCAAAACATTTCTGCAACAATCATTAGAAAACAATTCAATATTTACACTAATTATTTTAACTTTATGCAACCTATTGCACTGAAGACATCATCAGGCGTTTTTTGCGATGATGAATTTCTAATGAACTAGTGGTCGCCCATTGGTCGACATTCGACCATAATAATAAATCTATATGCATATCCATTAATACTAAATAAAAAAAAATATGGTTATATTTGACATTCAGTAACACTATAGACAAATAATATTAAAGACAAATATTCTCGATTGGACCACAGATTTCAACAATTTTCTTAAAAAAGGGGTGCATAGTTTTTCCCTTCACGTATTAAGATATAGTATATTATTTTAATATATTATGTATTTATACAAACTAGAGATCGCACATTGGTCGAAATTCAACCGTACTTCATTTGAATAGAAATACATTATTAAATGACAAAAAATATGTAATAATAAATATAAAAAAAATAATATAGATATTTGACATTCAGAGTAACACTATAGACAAAATTGTTGACGCTGCACTACTGTGGAGAAAGTTCGCTGGCGGGATGGTGATGGCCAGGACCAGGACGTAGGTGTAATAAGTAAAGAATACTTCTTCAGGACTCTCTTCTTTATTTTTTTAATACTTCTTAACTGCTGAATATGGAATGAATTATCACAGTGCTCTGTTTTTATAAAATTTTCCCTATTATTTTTAATTCATTATGACAGTTCATAATGTCATAATTATAACCAGCCTGTACAATCTATGATCAGCCTGTACAATCGTGAGGCATACAACCTCTACAGTTTGCACACAACACTAAGTTTTGTATGGGAAACTTACTAATGCCATACTTGAGACTCCCCATAAAACCTCAAAAAATATTTCTTATAAATCTAAACTAAATTCCTATCGTCGCTAATACAAATAATATTAAAGACAAATATTCTCGATATAATCATAGATTTTAAAAATTAAATAGGTTATATATCTATAAAATTAATTTATTACCTATGGTTATACTTGACATTCAGTAAGACAGCTATAGACACAAAATATTAAAGGCAGATATTTAAGCATGTGTGTACTGAATACACGGTAATGAATAGTAGTGCGTGTAACGTGTTATTTATTGAAAATAATGTATTTTTACGCATAATTTATAAAAGAATATTAGCATTCATCACTTCTTCTCTGTATAAACTATAAGTGTGCAAAATTTCATACTCCTCCGTCCGCCCAATTTTTGTAAATAGGGATCCAAAGTTGTGCTTCACGTATTAATATATAGATTGTCGTAAATTAATTTATCATCCATAATTATATTTGACATTCAGTAAGGCTATAGACAAGTAATACCAAAAAGAAATACAGACTCGATTTGACCATAGAATTCCAAATAAACAAAAGAATCTATGCATGTGTGTATTAAATACACGGTAGTGAATAGTAGTGTGTGTAACGTGTTATTTAATGAAAATAATATGTTTTTACGCATAATTTTAAAACAATATTACCATGCGTCACTTCTTCTCTGTATAAACTGTGTGCGAAATTTCATACTCCTCCGTCCGCCCAATTTTCGTAAAAAGGGATCCAAAGTTTTCGCTTCACGTATTAATATATAGATAAGAAAGAAAAAAAATTAAGTTAACCTACAAACATTTTTATTACATGTCTATGTTGGTCATTCTTTAATCACACATCTCAGGCAGTTCTGGGCAGAGATAAGTGGTAAGAAAGTAGTGAGGCCTTCACCCAGCACTGGGACATTAATAATGGGGGGGGGGGGGGGGGTATTAGTGATTTCGTTGCTTCACAGAAGAGTCGAAGAAACGTTCGGAGAGGCATTTCATGAATGCTGGATAGTGAGCATTCTGAGATTCAGATGGAGATTCTCGTTTCCGTAGCCTTCTAAGGAAACAATTTTGAAAGGTCTCCATCCGGTGGGACTTAGCGTATCCAAAGACGATGCACGCATAAGCTATGATGGCGCGTAAAATCGCAGTGTAGATACACAATTAGCACCTAAAGGAAAAATTGCTACGGGTGGTCACAATGAAGTGAAACCTACTGAGAGCAAGGCGGCAGAAAATCAGCTTATCATTCATAGTGATTGGACTAGGAAGGTGGGAGGTATGTCGCGCGGTTTCAAGAAGAAAACCGCCTGACTCTTTTCAAAGATGAGGACAGATATCACGGAGCTTTGTGGAACTCCAAGACGATTGGGATGATGGGAGGAGAGAAAACTTTCGACGCGATAGCAGAAGGTTCGGTTCGATAAAAGTTCTCGTAGGATGAGCTCGAGACGGTCATACATACCGAGTTGGTGAAGCTATAATAAGCCATTGTACCAAACTTTGTCGAAAGCCTTCGCTTTGTCGAAAAACATTGCATTACGCTGGAAACTAGCGCTTATGTTCTTTGATGCGGTGGGATAGTTGGGCGCACGAGTGTTGGCTTCGGAAGCCAAACTGATCGTTAGAGATGAGGTTCTTTATATATTAATTAGAGTACTTTAAGTATAATTAATAGCAACGGTCTTGAACCTTCGCTATGATATAATTACATGTTAATTGTAGTTCAATAAGTATGATCAATAATCTATGTACTAATGTGTGAGTAGTAACTTTATATTTACTTTATCTGTTACATAAACATTGAAGATAATTCAGGTTTTGAATAAAACATTTAACAAAAAAAAAAAACATAAATTTATAATTAGGTATACTTATGATACAATATTTCGTTGGTAATCTTATTTTAATTAACTTATCATAATATTGAGTCTCAACTACGTTTTAATTTGATATCTATCACAGTATTTCCTAAAATAATGTTATAAATAGAATGGACAATTAAAGCAAGTAATGTTGTAACTGTCAGAAGTCCAAGCAGTAAGGTAAACACCAGTTCTAGTTCTAGGTACTGCGCCCACGACATGTTGGCAGCGGGCGCACGCAGATGTCTCGCGCCGCCGTGACGTAGCACGTACTCCGTCCACCACACGGCGCGCTCCAGTGGAAGTTGGGGCTGATCACGCATTACACTATGTAGTTTGGCTAAATTCTGGCGATAATACCTAGAAAAAAATTTATAACTTGAATAATCATAAAAGAATAGTCTTAAATGATTTTGCAAATATCATTAATGATACTAGCAGTTGAAATCACAGACGGTTTATTGAACTAGGAAAATAAAAGATAAAATTGTTGATATCAGTTGCTTCACTCAATTGAACGGTTCATTTAAGAGTTCACACGATACCGGAAAAACTACATAACTTTTGAAAAGCGAAAGAAAGATATATTAGGTGCGACAACAGGTAAGCCGCATATGTTGAATGTTGTTCATCAAAATATGCAGGGTTTGTCCGGCAAAGAACTAGAGTTAAGTTTATTTATAGAAAACCATGATGTTCAGGTATTATGTTTGACTGAACACTGGTTGAAAGAACATGAAATAGTGTTTATGAATGATGATTTTTTTACTGTGCAAAGTGCATTTGTGAGAAAAAGTGCTATACGCGGTGGATCATTAGTTCTTGTTTCAAACAAGTTGAAATGTAAACAACGTTTAGATTTAGTTAATCTTTCCATCGAGCGCACTATTGAGTTGTCTTGTGTTGAACTAGAGCGTTACGTCATAATATGCGTTTATCGTCCACCCTCTGGGGATTTTATTCGTTTCGAGTCGGTCATGGAGGACTCACTCAACAAATTAAAATCAATTAATAAATGTATAATTTTATGTGGAGATTTTAATATTAATATTTTAGATGTTACTCCATTAAGTATTAGACTGCTCAATCTGTTTAAGTCATTTAATTTAATAAACTTGTTTTTCGAACCTACTAGGATCACGGCATCGTCTTCGACTTGTCTTGATAATATATTTAGTGATTGTGATGCCAATAATAAGTTGGTGTTAAGTGACTTAACGTCTGACCACTGTGGATTATTAGCCAGCTTCCCTTTGCCATTACTAAAAAAGCCGCATAAAATAGAATGTAGGCCCTATACAGTTAGTCGTTGCAACAAATTTAAAAATAATATTGCTCATAGGATTACTCCATCTATAGTAGAACACGAGACTCCTAATGAAATCTATGGAGCCCTTTTTGATATTGTGCAAAAAGAATACCAATCTACTTTCAAGACCAAAACTATTGACATTAATAGCACCTCTGTTAGCTTCAACCAATGGGCTACTCCAGGTATTTATAAAAGTAGAGCGAGACTATACGAGTTATATGGTTTAAAAAAATATATATTTGATACTCCTTTTCTAGAGTATATCAGAAATTATTCAAAGTTATTTAAAAAAATCTGTGCTTTCGCTAAATCTAAATTTTTAAGCGATCAAATTAAAAATTCAAACAATAAAATAAAAACCACTTGGAAAATCATTAACAATGAAACGGGTAAATCGGTTAAACAGGAAAAACAACTGGAGATTATGATTAACAACAAATTGGTTAATAAAGCTGCCGATGTAGCTGAGGCATTTAATGAGTTTTTTGCCAACATACCTATAACTACGACTTGCTCCTTAAATTCGTCCCCGTCTAAAGCTGAAAACCTTTTGCATAATAGTGTGCCCAGATGTAGTCGCTTATTTAGTTTCGAACATGTAACGCCTCGTGACGTGGTTAATATTTTTAATACACTTAAGTCAAAAAACACTGGAGATTACTGGGGCATCTCCATTAAACTGTTAAGTAATATAATAGACATCGTAGCCCCCTATCTAGCTGTAACTTTTAATAAATGTGTTGATTCGGGATCTTTTCCTGACCTCATGAAGAGTAGTAAAGTCATACCATTATTTAAAACAGGTAATAAAAATAATGTTGGCAATTTTAGGCCCATTTCTATCTTACCTGCATTTAGTAAAATATTTGAAAAGTTAATACTCAAGCAGTTGCTAAGACATTTTAATTTAAATAGCCTCCTTCATAATGAGCAATATGGCTTTACAAAAGGTCGTTCGACAACAGATGCGGGTGTTGCTCTGCTGAAACACATATTCAACGCATGGGAGAACTCGCAAAATGCTATCGGAGTTTTCTGTGATCTCTCCAAAGCTTTTGATTGCGTTCACCATGACACACTTTTGCGTAAACTACGTCATTACGGTGTTCAAAACGAAGCTCTCAATGTCATAAGTTCTTATTTACAAAATAGGCACCAATGTGTAGATGTCAATGGTGTAAAATCTTCCGGGCTACTAGTTCAGTTAGGTGTACCTCAAGGCTCAATACTGGGTCCATTCTTATTCTTAGTGTACATTAATGACTTACCATTCTATTTAAAGAATATCTGTGACATTGTACTATTTGCTGATGACACCTCACTTATCTTTAAAGTAGACAGGAATAGAAAAGATTTTGACGACGTGAACAGTGCGCTCTCAATGGCTACGGATTGGTTTACCACAAATAACCTAGTTCTTAATGCTAAGAAAACGAAATGTATAAAGTTCGCCTTACCGAATGTTAGGAATCTGGGACCCAATGTCGTTTTAAATAATCAGGTGCTTGATACTGTACACTCGGCAGTTTTTCTGGGCATAACAGTAGACGCCAAACTTCAGTGGGGATCACATATATCAAGCCTAGCGGGAAGGCTCAGTTCGGCCGCCTACGCCGTAAGGAAAGTTAGACAGTACACGGACGTTGATACAGCTCGATTAGTCTATTTTAGTTATTTTCATAGCATAATGTCCTACGGCATTCTGCTGTGGGGCAAAGCCGCGGACATTCAAAATATTTTTGTTCTTCAAAAACGAGCTGTTCGAGCGATTTACCAACTAGGTGCTAGAGTTTCTCTGAGAGATTTATTTAAAGATATTGGTATTCTTACGGTGGCATCACAATTCATCTTCGCCAACATCTTATATATTAGGCAAAACATACACTTGTACACTAAAAACAGTGATATTCATAACATTAATACTAGAAATAAGGACAAACTACGTGCTCCTTTTCACCGGCTTCATAAGGTTCATAATTCTTTTGTTGGTCTTGGTATTACCTTTTATAACAAGCTTCCCTCTGCTTTGCTAGATTTGCAGTTTAATGAGTTTAAAGCTAAAGTAAAATCCAACCTTTGTTCAAAGGCATACTATTCTATCAACGACTACTTAAACGATAAGAATAGTTGGTCGCTGTGATTAACTCAAGACAATGTTTATGTTCTTTCAATCCAGAATTAGCTTTCCTACTGACAGTTTATATGGGTAGTTCATATAATTGTTTTTTTTTATTTTATTTTTATTTAACTGATTTTGTTAATTATTTTTTTATTTTCTTTTAATTTCACTTATTGTGGACATAATCTACTCATTACAGTGATTTTAAATGAGTTGTATTGCAACATGTAGTTAGCTAGCGACCTCGTCAGCTGTTCATAATATTCTAGCCTGACCAACCGGCAGCAAGTTCGTCATGCTCCCTTAGATGTCACTGCTTGCGGTAGCGTCGGGGGTCGGGTTACCACCTTCCCTCAAATATGGCGAGGGGGGTAATGGCTGACCTTTGCGTTATGCTCGTGAACGGGTGCTGCTTGTGGTGACTGGTCGACTTGCTGACCATGGTTTTTGTTATTGTTATTTGTATTAACTGTTATTTTATTTTTACTCCGGAGGTCCTAGCTTAACTATTGTAACTTCAACTTAGCAATATGCATCAATGTATGTATATGTATCATTTTGCGTCGTTGAATATGTAAGCGGGCACGCCCTTTATGCCTGGAGGCTTTATTTAAGTTTTACGTTCTGTTTACGATTTTGTTTTATTATTTATTTCAGCTTGAGTTTACTTTTCAATGTTTTGTTCGTATATTGGCGTGTGCTAGCTGACATATGGCGAATAATGTATGTTTTGTTTTGTTTTATAATATTAATTACTTACACGATATTGTATAGAATCAAGTTCTTCTAACTTAACAGACAGCTGTGCTGCTGGGGAGTTTGTTCCGCCACTTCTTCTTCCCAGCTAAAGCACTAGGAAGTGTCGAAGGGCGGGCGTTTTGGGGGGACTGTCTTTTGTAACTTTGACGTTCAAAAAGTGCTGACTCTCAGCCTAGTTTGAATAAATGACATTTGATTTTGATTTTGATTTTGAAATGTCAAAATCCAATGTCATTGAATCGGTACGCAAATAAATTTATTGTTTAGTTTTAAATTCAGAGGTTTCATTCCGAGTGACAGATGCGGAATTGAACCAAAATTAAATAAAATTTGTGGCGTCTGAAATCAGCGTATCAATTAAGAGTGTAGCAAATTATTTTATTTCTTACTTTCTTAATTGATAAGCTGCTTACGTATTTACGTATGTTTTCAGTAAATATGACGAAAAGAAAGAACACAAACACAAAAAATATGACATAATATTAAATCTCTCCAGTTTTCCTAAGCCGTAGCTGTAGTTTATTCATATTTTATTTCGTATAATTATGTAGTGTATTTAATTCGTCCGACTTTTACTTTATCCACATTGTCTTTGTCTTTTTTTTGTATCTGTGAAAAACGTTGTTGTGTTGGTTGCACATTTGTATAACTCTTTGTATTCTATTTATTCGTAAAATATAATGTGTAATTGTTTGTTCTTTCGTATAAATAAAATAAAATAGAGAGTTGGCGGACAATATTTGTCATATCCTCTCAACGTGACTCACATCCACTCAACCAGCGCTCGTTTTCTGCGACAGCCAGCGATTGAAACAAAATATGTTTGATTGGACTTAGAATAACGAAATACTTTTTTTATCATTTGATAAATGAATACATAAAGGAAAATGCTTACGTGTTGTCTTTGATAATTTTGTCAACAGCTACAGTTACGTCTTCCTCGGTCAGTGTTTCCATATCCAGCCCAAGTCCAATTTTGTGGTACTCATATCTCTCCACATTATACCATTGATCGCCCAACATCGGAATCCCAATCAGAGGTACTCCTGCTGAGATAGCCTCGTCCGTCGATTGTAGACCTCCTTGTGTTATGAACAACTTTATGTTTGGATGTTCTGCAAATTGAAACTTAATCATTAGAAATGAGTTGCTGTTGAAAAATAAAATCCGATGCATTGAGATGGAAAGTTTGGATTGGCCCAAACATGATGACGTATAAAGTGTTTGTACAAATCTACTTACTTTCAGAAATAAAATTATTTTATCAAACAAATGTAAAATGGGTGTTTAGTAATGTCAACGTTAGATATAGTGGTAATATGTCGATGTAAGGTGGCTATGACAGACTGAGTAAATCATAAACAGAGAACCCAGTGTCCTTGCGTAATTTAAAAGGAGTGTACATGGAGAAGGGAATAAACAATAATAATATACAATAGTGTTCAAAATACAGACCAATATTAAGAATTCATAAGAAAATAATTAAAGCGCTCTTCCTCTATTCTAATTAGAATTTAAAATGTTGCTGTGCCCTACAGGGTCCATAATTGTTTCTATATATATTAATACCCACCACCTGTATACATTATGGAATGCAATAAAGATTTGAGATTGAGATTGAGATTGAGATTGAATTTAACATAACAACTTTTACATTGATTTCGAGACAGTTAGTTACTACAAAAATAGCTGTTTAGTAGAAAAGTTAACTGCATCAAAATGTATGGAAAAATAGATTTGTATAACAACCGAAGAAAAATTTCAACACTGGTGAGTTACGAATTACCGACGGAATTCATGGTAAAAGGGTATAGCCGGATTAATATAGAAATTTTCCCCCATGGCTTTTTTGACTCATACTTAGGGGGGCGATTTTGTGTCGAATGAAAATAATTCACATCAATTTTTAGCTCTTTAATTTTTTTTTTTGTGTGTGGGAAATCATCAGATGAAGACTAGCTCTTGGGCGGAGTAGCTCTTTAACTCAAACGGTATTCAAGAACTTAACAAAACCCTGTTTTTTTAAAAAATATTTTAATTTTTATTGTTAAATTCGGAATTATTCAATGATGATTTTTTTCCTAATTTTTACGAGTCCAAAACATGAAAATATCACGTGATCATGATTCTCAAACGGAGAGCCGATTTTTAATGGAGAAAAGAAAATTATAATCTTTTTTTTTTAAACCGTTTTGAAATATGTCACTCACCAAAATTCGTCATAAAATGTCTTTTATACTCCTCATACTCAGGATTTTTTTTAGATTTTTTTTGAAGTGGTGGAAAAATAAAAAATGAAACTCATTTTTTTTTCAAAATCTTGTTTAGTACAATTATTGAAAATATTTAATAAGTATTGAGTTCTTTTTAATTGTGAATAAAAAAAAAATCTACGTATTTATTTGTACTAAAGAAATTTCAAAAAGGCAAAATAAATATTATAATTGTCTCTTCTCTGTTAAAAATCAACTTTCCATTTGAAAATCATGATCATATGCAATTTTCATGTTTTGAACTTGTGCCAATTCCTTGTGCCTTCAGCTATTAGAAAAAAAATTTTCATTGAAAAATTCTGAATTTTGCAATTTTGAAAAATAAATATAATTTCTAAAAAACCGGATTTTTTTTGAAATTCTCGAATGCCATAAAAGAGCTAAAAATTGGGGTGAATTATTTTCATTCGACACCAAATCGACCCCCTTAGTATGAGTAAAAAAAACCATAGCGCAGAATTCCCATATTAATCCGGCTATACGCTTTTGTATGTAGATGTCCCTTACACTCTGTATTTAAAGCAGTAGTCTGCAGTAGGCTGATTCAAACAATTTAAGAAAATAACTCACTCAGTAAATCTGCCTGTGGCAGCCACTTGGATATTCTGATGTTGTCAGTTCTTCCGGGCAGTTCATCTTTGTTCCACTTCCACAACACATCGTATGGTACTTTGGACAGCGCGGTCACTAGTGTTTGTATGATTTGTGGAGGTAGTAGAGAGGGATCCACGTTTGTACCGAAGCTTAAGTAAATAACGCCATTTTTAGAATGATTTAGATACGATTTGAGTTCCTGTAGGACAAAAAATATTGTTATTTTGTTACCTTTCATGAATAACAAAGTCAAATGAAACGAAAAACTGTCTATTTTGATTTTCAAAATCAAGTTCAAGAATAAGTGTTATAAATACTCACTTTTGGTAATTCTTGTGCAGGATTCTGGTGGAGACCACCCATGAACAGCACAGTAGGAGGCACAGGTCTAATGCCTTCAAACACTGGATGTATATTTAAGAACATCATGTCCACATTATTGTTCAGTTCTTGAATCGGTGGAACGTCAGATCCAAAATATTTTCTAATCAAAGCATTTTCCAAAGTATAGCTTTGTTGATGCATTATTTCCAAATTGAAGTGCAGATACATTTCATTAATTTTATCCCATAGGGAAAGGTTATTCAGTTTATGACGAACACTTAATGGATAGAGCAGTGGATGGACTGGAGCACCCATTATATCATAGTTATCAAAAGCAGCCCCGTAAGAACTCACCAAGATCACGGGTGCCTTGTAAATATGAGACAAAACCATCCCAGGTCTGGCACCAGCTTCCATAAATATTAAATCAAACTGCTTATTCTTATCATTAAACAGATTTTTAACCGTCTCGTCTTTTATTTGCGCTTCAAACATCAGCCGTATTGTTTCTAGATAGGACTCAAAAAGCCAATAGACATCACGCTTATAACCCTTTGGAAGTATCATAAGTTTTTCTTGCCATACAGCGTATGATACATCGTGGACATCAATTTCCGTCAGATTGGCAGGAGTTCCTCCTTTTGGGAAGGCGGGATCCGGTGTAATAATTGTCACTTGGTGGCCACGTCTCGCTAGTTCATGAATTAAAGGACGAAACACTACTTGATGACTTATAGACGCAACTGGGAACATTGCTAAGATTCTAGCCGCTTCATTTTGATTTAAAACTATAATAAAACTATAAATACTCACTAAATAATGGAATAGAGACATTGCAATACAAGTACTCACTTTGAATTTGATAACAGAAATATTTTTTTATTGAAATGATTCCTATTTAAAGTTTGAGTATACTGAAAATCATTGTGATTTAGCTGACAAAAATGCATATTTGTCATGATTTTCAAAGGAAAGTGCAAATCATATCTTGATGTATCGTAATATCAACATTATCGTACGAGAACATTTAATTACTGATAAAAATTTGTCTATAAATGAAGTAAAAAGTATTATATATCGAGTATTAATATAGTAAATAAAAAATGCGTTCACGAAATGTTTTTTATTATTACACATGAATAGTTTTGAAGCCGCTGAGTTATTTTGCAGCTTTTATGGTGTAGAGGGGGTACAATAACTCTATTTCTTTTGGACTTATACACTAGAGTTTTCGTACCACAACACTATAATTTGTTTTTTTTTTAATTATTTTCCTTAAAAGCTCATTGTTATACGAACTCTTTGAGAAAACGGAGGGCAGATAGATGCTGTAGACTTATTTAAAGGGTTTTATTAGCACCTTGCTTTGATCATACTTGTTTGTAACTGGGTAATTAGGTTATTTACAGTTTTTTTTGTGTAAATATTTTTATCACCACTGCTCTCTAGGAAACCAGCAGGTCTTAGAACCAAAAATTCAAAGAGATGTAACGACTTCCAACCCGTACTGGGCCCATGTGTAGTTCATATCTCACTACCTCTCGAAGAGCGGACGCCTGTATCCCAGTAGCATTAAATACTGATTCTGTAATGCATATTGTAAGTGTAAAATACTTATTACTCTTATTGAAACAAGTTTCAGTTTTATGTTACGGTCGCCGACAACTTAGCCATACATGCGTGCTTCGCTTCGTTATTCCCAAAGTACTCCAAAAAATGTTCCCAAATTACTCCATGAGAAATGTAATATTTTTAATTAGGTTTAATTCTACTCCATGAGAAATATAATATTTTTAATTAGGTTTAATTCTACTCCATGATAATATTAAAATGTTCTCAGAGTACTCCACTCTATTTTATTCAATAAGCTAATTTAAATATGTACCGAATTACGACAAAAGGGTACCTGGTGTACAGTCAAGTTCAAAAGCTTTGCAAATATATTTTTAAATATAAAGAAATGTATAAATAAAAGACTTTATAATATAATTTAACAATCATTATGAATCTTATATTTTTTTCTAATTCAACATTTTAAAATATTCAAAAATCAACAAACAAAATTAAAGAAGAGTCCTACACTCTGGATTCAGAAGTCCAAAAACATGAAAAATTAATAATAAAAAATCTAAAATAAAATCTGGCTATTAAGCCTAACACAAAATATTTAAAAAATCGATCAATTCTCAATTAATCATTTTAAATTTTACAAAATATGGTAAAAAATATGTACTTACAAATCTAAAAGTCACAGTATTTCTTTCATAATCACAAATGTTGAATCCGAAAAAAAGGAATCAAATTAATAAATACATGAGATAAAACTAAGGTAATGGAGCTAAATGAGTATTATTTCAAATGTGTGGAAACAGACCTATAACTATTTTGAGACAAGTCTAATCAAATCTATACTAATATTATAAAGCTGAAAAGTTTGTTTGTTTGGTTGAACGCGCTAATCTCAGGAAAAATATTTTTGTGTTGGGTAGACTATTTATTGAGGAAGGCTAAAGGCTATATAAGGTGTATCTATTCATACACGAAATATTTTAAGAGGTACACCTGTAGGTGGTAAAGCAGCTATAGAAGCAAAAAGAAAATTTTTATCTAAGCAATTTTGAATTTTTGTAATTATTATAATTTTAAAACGGCTTGAGACGTTTTGCATAAAACTTTTACTCCAAATTCTATGAATGGCCTGCCTGACGCTGCGAGGGCGGCGACCAGACGGCACGAGAATGGCCGCGGTGTCTTAGACCGTAAAAAATAAGAAGGAGCCAGTATTTCTTATGTGCGTTAATAATATAAAAATGTTAAATTTTGAAAAAAATATATTTGGTTTTTTTTTTTTTTTTCGTTGCTGTAGCTTCTTTACCACCTACAGTTGTACCTCTTAAAATATTTCGTGTATGAATAGGTACATCTTATATAATATCACGCTACAATCAAAAAGAGCGTAAAAGGAACGAAAAATGGTTGAAAACTGGCAGACAATTCGATGCGACGTGAAGGGTCAGGGGATGCCACCATGGGATCTGGAGGCAAAGGTCCTCGCGCACATGTGGGAGTGGCGCGAAGAGGCGAAACGCCGGGGCGAAACTCCGCTGCCGCAACAAATCGCGGCACGGCGGACAGAGCTCCGGTGTGATCTCATGGCGACATGGCGGGTACGATTGTCACAACCCAGTACTGGGCACGCCACAATTGCGGCGGTAAGTCCCCTCTTTGAGGAGTGGATAGAGAGGCGCCACGGCGTCCTCACCTTCCGCCTGACGCAGGTTCTCACCGGGCATGGGTGCTTCGGTGGGTTCCTGTTCAGGATAAAGCGGGAGGATACGTCCGGGTGTTTCCATTGCGAGGATCATCTGGAGGACACGGTGGAGCATACGGTGGAGGTGTGCCCTGCCGGGGCGGGGCACCGCCGTGTCCTCATGGAGGCGATCAGCGGCGGCGACCTCTCGCGTCCGGCCCTGGTTCGAGCCATGGTACGGAGCGAGAGGGAATGGGAAGCCGTCACCTCCTTCTGCGAAGCAGTAATGCTCGCGAAGGAGGAAGCGGGGCGGGTGAGGGAGTGGCAGTGTCTGCGCCCTCACGTCCCTAGCCACCGCAGGAGGAGACGCCTCGGGCGTTGGGAGTCGATAGTGGACTCCCGGCCACCGTAGGCGCGAGCTTGCGGGTGGCGAGCAATGGGTAGCTCGCCGCCCGGTAACGACCAAGCTCGGGTCGACGGCGCGTAGTGTTCCATGCGTGCCTCAAAGAGATGTCAACAGCGCTGAAGGGATCTTCTAGGACCAATGGCTGCCGGGGTCGCGTGATTGTTCGAAAGAGATACCAAGACCCTGGCACATGGGAAACTGAAGGAACACGGGTGGGTTTTAGTCAGTAAAAATCTGACACGCCCTCCCGCTCCACCCAGAGCGGGAGAAGTCATTTGATGATTTCCCATCCTGAAAAAAAAAATAAAGGGTCAGGGGAGCAAAAATGTGACGAAGAGTTAGTCGCGGGCAGAAGCTAGCTTAAAATAATTTGCTAATTTGTTGTAATCAATGCATCTATGCAAATAAATAAAATTGGAGTGTCCGTTTGTAATATTAAGATAACCACTTTTTACTAAGTGGATATGGATGTATACACGGTACATATACCAAACCAACATTTTTTACAATTTTTGTCTGTCTGTCTGTTTGTTCCAGCTAATCTCTGAAATGGCTGGACCGATTTTGACGGGGCTTTCACTGGCAGATAGCTGATGTAACAAGGAGTAACTTAGGATACTTTTATTTAAGAAAAATCTTTTATTTTAGAAAAATACTTGCGTTAATTTCCGATATCCACGCGGGTGAAGCCGCGGGCAAAAGCTAGCTACAAATAATAACGAAGTTTGATAATAATCATTTCAGTAGTTTTCCCGTAATATACATCCATCATGACACGAGATTTTTATACTATCGGTAATTGTGTCGATGGATCATTTTGAGAATTGATAACGAATAATCGGTGGAGTACTTTTTGTTTTTTTTTTTCAGGATGGGAAATCATCGAATGACTTCTCCCGCTCTGGGTGGAGCGGGAGGGCGTGTCAGACTTTTACTGACGAAAACCCACCCGTGTTCCATCAGTTGCCCATGTGCCAGGGTCACAGAATCTCTTTCGAACAATCACGCGACCCCGGCAGATCGGTGGAGTACTTTGGGAATCGTTTAAGATATCTATGGAGCAGATTGGGAACAAAACAGTTAGTATTTATAAACAATAAAAAAATCCTTGGCGTAACTTAGGATTTAATGTATGAGATTCTTATCTTTTTAGAACAAAATAATGGAGTACTTTGGGAATAACCCGTAGCTTTGCTCTGTATAAAATGTAGGCGAAATCATTCGCGACGTGAAAACAGCGCTACACAGAGCCTTCTGCTACAAATTTTACGTCGGCGTGCAGCGCTTTTTGGTTCAATATATATTTATGTTCAATACAATACAGTATCACAATACAAACATGATGATAGGGATCTTCATCAGACTTTCGGGACTGTCTTGATAGGCGTGAAATATCTCTCCAAACCTCAAGTACCTCAGGATATGTTGCTTCCTTGTCGCTTCGTCACTAAGTGCTTGTGACAGTGTCTGGGAGTCCATCATTGAGTGTGCAAGTAATCCCTTGCCATTCTAACTATGAATTTTATACAAGTCATTGGCTAGACAGGAGTCCCTCCATAATCCTAGATAACCATTGCACTTAAACCTCCCAAGCCTATCCAATATTTTAGTTTTCCATATCCTAAAGAAAAACGGGGTTGTCCTTGGTTGCACTTGCATAGTGTAAACAGCTATAAACATCGGTTGGAGTGTCACTTCATTAAACTGTGTAACGGAGGTCTATGAGTTGACTTTGGCTCCTTGCAAGCTTTTCAAAGATTCGGGACAATGGTCCCGAGGGAATAATAAAGTATCATAAAAATGAAAATTAGAAATATAATAAATACTAGTTGACCGGACAGACGTTGTCCTCTTTCCTAGGACTCGATTACAGCGCCACCTACCGGATGAACTGTAAATCTAAACCATCCAGGGTGCCACACAAACGCATACAAAAAAAATTATTTGAATTGGTCCAGCCGTTTAGGAGTTCAGTGTCATAAACACGTACAGTAGAATTATGTATGATAACGGCCAAACCCGATATCAGGATAAACTAGTTTTGTCTAGGCTAAACTAGTACTTCCTATACGCGATAGGATTACCTAGTATAGCCTAGTCCAAACTAATTTGTCCTAAGCCCGATAGGATAAACTAGTTTAGGCTAGTACAAATTAATTTTTCCTAAACCCGATAGGATAGATCAGTTTAGGATAGGCCAAAATAGTTGATCCTGATATAAATACGCAAACTTTAGGATAAACTGGTATGGCTCAGTCTAAACATTTTAGTAAATCTAGAAAGTCAAAATAAATCGTTGAACTGAATAAAATGCACTTAGAATTGCAGAGTGGCATTGCCTTCTTGCACTGGCATCTGTTTGTGGAACAGTTTTTGTTACAACTGTATCTCACAAAACCTTGGCAAAACAATTTTAATAATTAAGATAATTATTGTTTCTATTTAAAAAAAAACACTTATTATTTGTTGTAGTATGATTATTTGTATTATTTTAATTTTATTTTATTAATTTTAATTAAATTGTATTGATTTTAATTTTATTACTTAATTAATTATTTTTAAATATATTTAATGTAATTAAATTGTAAAAATTATGATTCCCATGCGGGTTGAAATAAATTATATTCATTCATTCATTATTTATTTATTTATTTTATTTTAAAGAAAGCTTACAGACTAATAACAAACATGAATATTTAAATAAGTAATGACAAAATTGCTAATTACAAGCTTCCACATGTATTCAGGCTACTTAGTAACGCGTTATTTGCGTTGACCAGTTACAGCGAATTGAGTAAGTAAACAGATTACAGTGTGAAAAATACTAGGTATGTCGAGACAATATATTAGGTATGTCAAGTCGTGCAATATCAAAATCGGAGGTGAAAGTTATTTGTGTCTGTCACCAAAATAATTGTTGTTTAATTTTTTTCTAATTTTGTGTGCGCTGGTGCAAAACAAATCAATATCCAGGTGTGATGGTAAGCTATTGAAAGCAATTACACTTCGTATACAGAAGGCGTTGCGCCTGTATTTGGTTGATGTGAATGATGCATGGAGTAGCGGCCGTATTCTCAAGTTGTTAACATTAGTGCGAAGAAGTATTTTGCTGAGAATTTCGGAGCAGTCGACGGAGCCGTTTACGGTGTACACTAAAAAACAGATATCATTGATATTGCGTCTCAGTTGCAACGGTAGGAAATGATATCGCTTACAACGGTGGTCATAGTCGACTGATAGTTGCCTAGCCTTGAAATCCAAGTACCGCAAAAATTTCCTTTGAACAGACTCAATATTATATAGATCCCATATTGAGGGTTCCATACTTGAGAGACGTACTCAAGGTGGCTACGCACTAGAGAACAGTAAAGAACTTTTAATGGTTTTAGGGAACGAAAGCTAGAACAAGCTCTAATAATGAAACATAAGGCTTTGAACGGCTTGTTGACAACTGTTTCTACATGATCATCAAAGAGCAGCTTGCTATTGTGTACCACGCCGAGATCCCTGATACTGGTTTCTTTATTTATGTAAATACCATCCAGTGTATACCCTGGGCCAATGATAGATTTCTGGCGAGTAAATATTACGTGAAAACATTTGGATACATTTAGTTACAGTTTGTTGGTTTTGCAATACTGTACAAATCTGTCAAGGTCTGACTGAAGTAGCTCAGTATCAGCTAATGTGCGTATGGACTTTAGGACCTTCATATCATCAGCGTATAATAGGATATGTGAATTTCTAAAGCAGTTTTTTTATGTCCAAAATAAAAATTGTAAACAATAACGGACCCAGGATTGAGCCTTAGGACACTTCTGATGGGACAGATTTCTATCCAGACGTGTATTCATGCAAAATCACAGCCTGCGTTCGATTATCTATACAACATTAGTTTTTGTTTATGCGAAACCCGAAACACGGGTCTAGTATTTTTATGTAAAGAATCTATGAAAAAAATTTCAAAACTGTATCATTAATAATCACAAAGTTATAAGCTTGTTACGGTACCTGATTGTCCTCGCAAAAATATATGCAGCCTACCGGGGTGCACCACGCCAGCCGCGCGCGCGGCTCTCACTCTCACTCATTGATAATAATTTGCCACAGTGATTGTTTATGTATTAGTTGGTGATAAACATTTTCCACCACGCTTGCAGGCTTTGGACTGTTGTAATGGTCAAGTATAGGTAGATATTATTATGTAATTTATTCGTAAATGCAGTAAAATGTAATCAATGCCATCTGTTGCACCTTATGTCAACAACTTAAAGTTCAAAATGGATGAAAATTGTTAAACATCGCATTACTGAACCACAGCAGGCTGTAAACAAATAATAAATTTGTACCCTTGACTATCTTTGCGTGTTTAAAAATGTTAATCATCACTATCTACAATAATTGGCGTAATCACTATTCACTCAAACAAACTGAAGCAACTGTTAAAAAAGGGCCCGTCTTTCTCATAAGCACTGACGCACTGCCACACCACCACAAACAGCGAGTGTACGGACGTTTGAGTACGAGAGAGACATGATAATTTTAAAATCTAAACAAAACACTTTAGCCAGGGCTCACGGCGGTCGCGCGCTCGCGATACGTATGCATCGATCGATGGCATTCGGGCGACTGAGGAGCGCCGTCGCCGCCCCGCAGCAGTGCGTACACACCGCCTAGCCCGCGCTATGACCTGTCGTGAACTCGTGACCCGTGTGCAAACAGATGATTGCGGATACTAACTTTTAAGCGTAATTAAATATTTTTGGGACAAAATATAACATGGTGTAAAAATTATTGGAATCGATTCAGTTACTGATTCTGAACAAACTATATTCAGGTTTCGCATATACTAAAAATAATGTTGTATATGACGAAAACCACCGGAATAGATCACCATGAATTCCTGCGGAAAATAGTTTCTGAAGAAGCACACGATGGTCTATATGGTCAAAACATTTACTGTAATCCGTGAATATCGCGTCGACCTGGCACCGTTCTTCCATCCCAGTGGTTATAATTTATTATTATATATAGTTATTTAAAGACGAATCAGTATGGTTTTAATAAAAATGATTATTTTTCCAATTACGGAGTATTTTATTCAGTTTATCGTTTTATTTTGACTTTCTAGATTTACTATAATGTTTAGACTGAGCCATACCAGTTTATCCCAGAGGGTGCGTATTTATATCAGGATCAACTAGTTTGGCCTAGCCTAAACTGAGGGCCTAAAAAGGCCACATTAAGCAATTCATATTCTGAATTCCCAGCAATTCATTAGTAATTCCTGTAATTTACGTGAAATGATGACACATATTAGCACAATCATACTCAATTCAGTTCAGAATGAACTGTCATTATGGGTTGTCAATTTGTGACCATATGCCATTTTACGATTTATAATATTATTCTTATTATCCTATTATGATTCTGCCAAAGTGGCCTTTTTAGACTCGCTGATCTATCCTATCGGGCTTAGAAAAATTACTTTGGACTAGCCTAAACTAGTTTATCCTATCGGGCTTAGGACAAATTAGTTTGGACTGGGCTATACTAGTTAATCCTATCGCGTATAGGAAGAACTAGTTTAGCCTAGGCAAAACTAGTTTGTCCTGAAATCGGGTTTGGCCGGTAACATATACTAGCTGACCGCAGATGTTGTCCTGTTTCCTAGAACTCGATAGCAGCGCCACCTACCGGGTCCAATAGTAAATCTAAACCATCCAGGGTGCCACACCAAACGCATACAAAAAAATCATTCAAATCAGTCCTGCCGTTTAGGAGGAGTTCAGTGACATACACACGTACAGTAGAATTAAATATAAAAGGATAAAGATAGAAAATGTTTGGACATACACAAACTAAGGATTGCAAAGCACTTGACGAACCTTTAGGTTTAGCTATATGCTTTGATGAAGATTAACTAATATTGCCATTCTTACATCATAATCTTTATATTTACTTAATATAAAACGAAGTCGCATTTCCTGTTTGTACGCTTAGATCTTTTAAACTACGCTATGGATTTTACTGCGTTTTGATCAAAAGACAGAGTCATTCAAGAGGAAGGCTTACATGTATAATATGCGGGAAAAGCCGCTGGCAAAAGGTAGTATGACGTAATCTGTTTTATCTGTTAATTGTAAATATTGAAGATAATTCAGGTTTGGAATAAAACATAAATCTTAAAAAAGTAATAATTAATCTAAAAGTAGTAATAATTACTTTTTATACCAACGAAATATTGTATCATTAGTATAGTTAAATTTTAATTATACTAATGATACAATATTTCGTTGGTAATCTTATGTTAACTGACTTATCACAATATTCTACTCAGCTACGTTTCATTTTGATATCCGTCACCGAATTTCTTAAAGTAATCTTATAAATAAAACGCAGTAATAAAGCAATTACTGTTATAACTATCAAAAGTCCCAGCAATAAGGTAAACACAAGTTCTAGTTCTAGGTACTGCGCCCACGACATGTTGGCGGCGGGCGCGCGCAAATGTCTCGCGCCGCCGTGACGTAGCACGTGCTCCGTCCACCACACGGCGCGCTCCAGTGGAGGCTGGGGCTGGTCACGCATCACACTACGTAGTTTGGCTAAATTCTGGCGATAATATCTAGAAAAAAATGTTAAAACTTGATTAATCATGAGAAATATGTTTTAAATTAACTTGCAAGACTATTTAATGATAGACTAGTACCTAATTGAAACACTAAAAATAAAAATATAGTTTTTTATATCAGTCGCTTCACTCGAATGAATGGTTCATTATAAAGTTCACACGATACCGGAAAAATACGTGACATTTCACAAGCGAATCAAAGATATCAAATGCCGAAAAACCAACGTCATTGAATCGGTTCACTAATGAATTAAGTTTTCAGTTTTCAATTCAGAGGTTTCAATAAGAGTGAAAGATGCGAAATTTAACACAAAAATAAACAAAATTTGTGGCCTCTGAAATCATCTTATAAATTAAGAATGTAAGAAATTATTTTCTTTCTTAATTGATAAGCTGCTTACGTATTTACGTATATTTTCAGTAAACATGACAACAAAAACGAACACAAGAAACGGTTGTGGGAAAATATTTGTCACATCCACTCAACGCGACAGCCGGTGCTTGAAACAAAGTATATTATTTTTTTTTGGACTTAGAACAACAAACGATTTCTTTTTATCATTCGATAAATGAAAATACATAAAGGAAAATGCTTACGTGTTGTCATTAATAATTTTGTCAATAGCATTTGTAACGTCTTGCTCTGTCAGTTTCTCCATATCCAGCCCAAGTCCAATTTTGTGGTACTCATATCTCTCCACATTATACCATTGATCGCCTAACATCGGAATCCCAATCAGTGGTACTCCTGCTGAGATAGCCTCGTCTGTCGATTGTAGACCTCCTTGTGTTATGAACAACTTTATATTTGGATGTTCTGTAAATTGAAATTTACTCAATAGTTATAAATTGGGTGTCAACAAAAAAAGGGTGGGTTTGGTTGGGTTAACCTACTTACTTACGGTAATAAAATCAGTTATCATTCAAATAATGGGTGTTTAGTGATTTCAACGCCATATCATAGATGTCAAACTAAATATGAAATTGATAGATTGTTATCTGTGCTGCTGCTAACTTAACATTAAGAACAGTGTGCACATGTCTCTGTATGTATAAAATAAATAAAATATTTTAAATCTAAATACAACTTTGTGATTGATATTAAACTATGTTCCAACAGAAGTGTAAAACAGTGATCTGATAAATTATTATTATCATTCGTACAGAAGTGGTTTTCATAAAGATCCCAAATATTGAGTACTGTGACTAGTGACTAAAATTGACATTATATGTGTTTTG
Organism: Aporophyla lueneburgensis; assembly: GCA_932294355.1. Lineage (NCBI taxonomy): Eukaryota > Metazoa > Arthropoda > Insecta > Lepidoptera > Noctuidae > Aporophyla > Aporophyla lueneburgensis. Next base: position 11,180,479 of record OW028755.1, read on the forward strand.
TATGTATTGTGTGTGAGGCCTTAAAAAGGTGGCTAAGATTGCGTAATTTAGGAGCAGTGTACAGTCACGAGCAATAATATATATACATTGTCACATTTTCTAAAATATCTTAACTTCTACGATTCAAAAAATATGTGTACGATATTTTTTTCTAAATTACCTAACCATCAAACTGTGACAAAACTGGGTATACATTAGTTTCACAATAATATAAACGAAACAAAATCAGTAAAAAGTTTACACTTCCAATGTAATTTTTAAGTATCCATGACAATTTCTGTAACATATATACAATTGTATACGTGTTATAGGAATTGTTATGGATACATTAAAATGAGATTGAAAGTGTATACCTACTTTTTCCTGTTTTTGTTATGTTTATTACAGTAATAACTAGTTTTATAAATAAATAGGGGTTGGTTACTGCAATAAAAAAAGGACTTACAAAATCAGTGTTTTCATAATTAGAAATACGATATGGCACTTTGTTATTATTGATTTTATATCGATTTCAATAATAATCACAATAACACAGGAAATACATATTTATCCAGCTGTACTGCACAACAACAAAAAACAACCGTAATGCGCGCCTATCCCTTCTGTATGATTTGCAATGTTGCCGTAGGAATCTAATAACCCGCCGGCCTCGTCACCATCGGGGCGGTCCGGCCAATGCTAGACGACTGGCTTCGGAGAAGGCACGGCTCCCTGTCATTTAGGGCGACGCAGGTGCTCTCGGGGCACGGTTGCTTCGGGTAGGCAGGGAGTCAGACGCTCGGTATCATCACTGCGTCCATTGTCGGGAAGACACGGTGTTCATACGCTTGCAGAATGCGCAGCTTGGGAGGAGCCGCGTCGAACCTTTGTTTCGCAAGAAGGAAACGATCTGTCGCTGCCGGCTGTGATCCGTTCTATGGTCGGTGGCGCAGCGTCGTGGGATGCGATGATCTCCTTCAGCGAAAATGTAGGCAGCGGAAAGGGAGAGAGAGATTTCGAGTGCTCTCCCAGCCCACCGCCTGGTGCACCTGCTAAAAATACGTAAAAATACATGTATTTAGGGGGGCCGGTAGAGGACATTATCGGTAGACGTCCTCTAACGGCCCCCCTAAATGGGTCCAGGGACTTATCATATATGACCCGAGGTGGTGGCGCGTAATGTACCTACCACGCGCACAGACGTCGCGGGGGGAGTCAAACACCTCACTCCCCCTGCTTGACCAGATGGGGCCCGCAGTGGCGGGCCGGCACCAGCCGAGGGCTGCGTTGAAGAATGCTTAAGCGTCCCCGTAGCCCCCGGTGCAAGTGTGCGAGGGAACACGGGATGGTTTTAGTCAGTAGAAGTCTGAGAGACCCCTCCGTCCGCCCCAGGGCAGAGGACATCCATGAGGATTTCCACCATGATAGCAAAAAAAAAAGTAAAAAGGAATCTAATAGCACAATAGTTTTAGGACGGTACACGGAAATAAAAACAGTGGACGGGCGAGTCGATACCACTCACTGATGGCTACTTTTACTTTACTATGACACAATATGTAGGTATAACGCAATGATAAAAAATCTAAAAATAAATAATACAATAAGATCCTATAACTATTTATGTACTCTGGTTTTGTCAATTAGATAAAATCACAATTTGGGTTCCTTTTGAACCTGAATTGCGACTTATTTCCTAGCTCAAGGTGCTTGAAACTGCTGCTTTGTAATTGTTTACATAATTTCGAAACTGTACTGTAAACATGTTTTTCAAATTTCCTTGCGTTCATAATTACGTAACTAAAAGTTAATATTATTTTTTGGTAATCTATTGTTGACGAAAATTTGATAAAAATGTGTAGTTAATTTTGACACAATTTAACGTTTACATAATTTTTGGACACAGTTAGCATACTTATTTTTGCGATTTAATGTTGCTACATGACTTTGAATTTTAAGGGCGTTTCTATGTTATTGCTCGTGACTGTACATGAAGTAGGGAAAGCGACACAAACTCTTACATTGAATTCGAAACAGTTGGCAATTAAAAAAAAAACGGCTGTTTTGTAGAAATGTAGACAATTTCTAAAAAACAGCTGTTTTTTTTTCATCAAAATATATGGAATAATAGATATTTACAGTAAAATAAGAAAAGAATTATCACTTGTGGGTTTGGAATCATGGAATGAATTTATAGTAATAGATGCCTGTTGATATTTACGCCCTATAGATTAAAGCAGTGGACAGTAATAGGCTGAGTTTATAGATTGATTCAACCGATATTAGAAAACCACATACTCAGTAAGTCTGCCTGTGGTAGCCACTTGGATATTCTGATGTTGTCAGTTCTTCCGGGCAGTTCATCTTTGTTCCACTTCCACAGAACATCATATGGTACTTTTGACAGTGCGGTCACTAGTGTTTGTATGATTTGTGGAGGAAGTAAAGAGGGATCCACGTTTGTACCGAAGCTTAAGTAAATAATGCCATTTTTAGAATTATCTAAATACGATTTCAGATCCTGTAGGACAAAAAACATTGTTATTTTGTAACATTTTAAGAATTAAAAAGTCAAATGAAAACATTTGATGTTTTTATTTGACTATAATTGTGTCATCAAAATAGATTTGACGATCTATTTTGATGACACAATTATAAGGCATATATGAAAGTAAAAATCAAGTTAAAGAATAAGAGTTATCAATACTTACTTTTGGTAATTCTTTTTCAGGATTCTGGTGGAGACCACCCATGAACAACACAGAAGGAGGTACAGGTCTGATGCCATCAAACACTGGATGTATATTTAAAAACATCATGTCCACATTATTGTTCAGTTCTTGAATCGGCGGAACGTCAGGTCCAAAATGTTTTCTAATCAAAGCATTTTCCAATGTATAGCTACGTTGGTGTATTATTTCCAAATTGAAGTGCAGATACATTTCTTTAATTTTATCCCATAATGAAAGGTTATTCAGTTTTTGACGAACAAATATTGGATAGAGCAGTGGATGGACTGGAACACCAATGACATCGTAATTATCGAAAACAGCTCCGTAGGAACTCACTAAAATCACGGGCGCTTTGTAAATATGAGATAAAACCATCCCAGGTCTGGCACCAGCTTCCATAAATATTAAATCGAACTGTTTATTCTTATCATTAAACAAATTTTTAACCGTCTCATCTTTTATCTGCGCCTCAAACATCAGCCGAATTGATTCTAGATAGGACTCGAATTGTAAATAGAGATCTCGTTTATGTCCTTTTGGAAGTGATATAAATTTTTCTTGCCATACAGCGTATGATACATCGTGGACATCGATTTCCGTTAGATTCGCAGGAGTTCCTCCTTTTGGGAAGGCAGGATCCGGTGTAATAATTGTCACTTGGTGGCCACGTCTCGCTAATTCATAAATTAAAGGACGAAACACTACTTGATGACTTATAGACGCAACTGGGAACATTGCTAAGATTCTAGCCGCTTCATTTTGATTTAAAACTATAATAAAACTATAAATAGCCACTAAATAATGGAACAGAGACATTGCAACCCAAGTACTCACTTTGAATTTGATAACAGAAATGATTTTTTTATTGAAATGATTCCTATTTAAAGATTGAGTATACCGAAAATCATGGTGATGTAGTTGATAAAAATCAATATTTGAAGTACGTAGAACACAGTCATCATTTTCAAAGCAAAGTGCAAATCATTTATCGCGGTGTATCCGTAATATCATCTTTATCATACGAAACTATTTAATAACTGATAAAATTTGTCTATAAATAGAGTAAAAAAAGTAAGTGTCTTAATATAGTATAAAAAATACGTTCACGAAATGTGTTTTATTATTACACATTCATAGTTTGAAGCCGCCGAGTTATTTTACAGCTTTTATGATGGAGCAGTGGTACAATAACTCCATATCTTTTGGACTTGTACATTAGAGTTTTCGTACCTCAACACCATAATTTATAGTTTTTTTTGTAATGATTTGCCATGATACTTCATTTTTATATGAAACATTTTTCAACAAAATTTTTCTTTGATGCTGTAGACGTTTATTAGCACCTTGCATTGGTCATACTTGTTTGTAACTGGGTAGATGGTTATTTAAAGATTTTTGCCGTGTGTGTGTAAGACACTGAGGGCTCCGACTTACGAGTTGTAGATTGTGAGCTCGAACCTAGACAGGCACTTGCCTTTGTGTAAATATTTTCATCACCACTGCTTTCCAGGAAACCAGCAGGTCTTAGAACCAAAAACTCGAAGAGATGTGACGACTTCCAACCCGTACTGGGCCCACGTGTGAAAAAAAAATAAATGAAAAAGTGTTCATTCACAAGGTTGTGGTTATTTTACAAAATATATTACTTCTGCCAAACTGCAAGGCAGTTTGTTGGCAAATGTAGCTCCTTTTTTTAAATTTTTTGTAATAATATTATTATACTGACACCTTTTCCTTTAAACATATAAAACATAAACAACAATAAACAGAGACATAAAATACGCAAGTTTTTCAACTATTATTCACAGTGAGGCTTTGGAAAAACATATCTAAGAGGTACTTACTAATTTTACTTTTAAAAACAGTTTTTGAGATACAGCTGTTAATATCGTCTGGAAGGCTATTAAAAATTGCGGGAACTAGAAATTGTCTACACTTTTGACCATAATACTTATTATACGTGGGCACCACAAATCTTTTTACACTATTGTTTCTTTGGGATCTTGTGCGTATTATGTTGTTTTTAAATGTATCACGACCATGTAGTCCACAGCTAGAGACAACACTACCCTCTCATGAACTGGCAGCATTTTACATTCAAAAAACAAATCTTCATAATCATTAATTTTGCAACGGTTTTTTGTGTTTTTGTCTACTAAAAGTTTCATGAATCTGATCTGAATTTTTTAATTTTATCCAAATATGTTTTAAATGTGTTACCAAAGCATGCCAGCCCATAAGAAAGTAGTGAGTCCACCAGTGCATAGTAGAACATATACAGAGTTGCCCTATCTAACACAAAACTAAGGTGGTGGAATTTTACTAAGACGTACCTCAGTTTACAGCTACTCAAAATCAACGATATTTTACGCCGGGATATCAAGATCAAGAAAATATGGAGACTGAGCCTTTAACATCAAACGACGACGTACTTGGCACGCCTACACCTGAAACGTGGGCTACATTTTTTTAAATTATGATGGTGGGCCTCCAGAACTCTAACCAAAAACCCCCTACGAGCACCATGGAGCCAAGGAAGTTGAAGGCAAGTGAGATCTATCTACCACCATTTGATCCGGACGATTGTCAGTTTACCGCAGCCCAGTGGTGTGAGATTGAACATCATAAGAAAAACAACTCGTGGACGGATTATGAAACTAGGAGCGCTATATTTACTCACTTAAAAGGACGCGCGAAGAAGTGGGCTGCGCGTTTCTATCCTTTGTGTAAGACATGGGAAGACTTAAATGAGCGACTCACTCGACAGATCGTTGCAACGAGGAGATTCTACGACCTATTCCGTGATATGGTGGACTACAAGAGTGATCAGGCAGCTACGTACATCGAGTATTCTATCAACAAGCTGGCGCTGATAGATCGACTGGATATTGGTTGGGGTGAGTCCAACAAAATTGTAGTGGTTATCTCCGGCATCATGGATATTCAGGTACGCACAGACATGCTTAAAAATACTCCAACAAATTTTGTGGCACTTGATAGACATTTGAGCACGTATGCTAGCATTAATAACCTTAAGCGTAATTTTGATAAGTCGCGGAGTGAAAATGAACCTTCTTATTCTAAGCGTCCTAAAATTTGTGAGAAATCTACAGATCGGCGTTGTCATTATTGTAATAAAATAGGTCATCTGTAACGGCACTGCTCACTACTGCGTAATAACAATAAAAGTGAGGGTAGCACTCACCCTCGGGTGTCTCCTGATAAACTTAAAGATAAGCCACCTGCTATGCAATGTTCTTACTGTCTTAAACCTGGGCATCCTGAATCTACTTGTTTCAAAAAACAGCAAGAAGAAAAATTAAAAGATTTTAAAGACCCTAAATTGCTAACAAAATCGGTAAATGTTTGTTCACCCTCTAATGATTCTTTGATTGAAATATGTTAAGGTGGCTATAGTCTACATGCATTGATCGATAGTGGTTCAGAGTGCTCTTTAATTAAAAAAGAAATTGCAGATTGTTTACCTGATAAAAAAGAAACCTCGTTTACCCGCCTCACAGGTATTGGCTCAGTACCATGCTTTTAATTTCGGCAAATAACCACATTTGCTGAATTTGACAGACTCCATACTGAGATAACGTTCGTTATTGTTGATGCACATTTGTTACCGCATGACGTAATCTTAAGTAGGGAGATATTTAAAACTCCTGGTTTAATTTTTATCCTCAATAGTGACGGTGCTAAAATACTACGTGACGTCAATGTCAATACGTGTCTTGTTCAAAACACGAATGTGGAGTTTAATAAAATTAACACAGATTTGACTGAGCAATATGATATCGATAGGTTAAAGTCTATATTAAAACAATACGAAAGTAATTTTGCCAGCGGGAATTCCAAATCAACTGTCAGTACAGGAAAGATGCAAATAAAACTTAAGAATCTCGATAAAATTGTACAACGACATCCGTATCGGTTGGCTCCCTCTGAGCGCGCTATAATGCGTGAGATAATAACAGACTTAGAGAGCAAAGGCATAGTGCGTGAGAGCTCTTCCCCTTTTCTCGAGCCCTGCGCTACTAGTTAAGAAGAAAGACGGGTCCGATAGTCTTTGTGTAGATTATAGGGAGCTTAACTCCAATACCGTGCGTGATAGTTATCCTTTGCCGTTGATATCAGAACAGATTGATGCCCTCGGTCAGGCATCTTGTTTTTCAAGTTTAGACATGACCTCGGGCTTCCACCAAATTTGAATGGCATCTCATGACGACATCGAAAAGACCGCGTTTATTACCCCGGATGGTGTTTGGGAATATTTAAAAATGCCCTTTGGACTCTGTAACGCACCTTCCATTTACCAACGAGCCATCAATAAAGCGCTAAAAAGGGCTAAAAGAACAAATAGCGCTCGTCTATATGGATGATGTCCTTGTATTTTCTAAAACGATGGAAGAAGCGTTCCAGAGTCTAGAGCAGGTATTGTCTGCTTTATTAGAAGCTGGTTTCACTTTTAATTGGAAAAAGAGCACCTTTCTGAAGTCCTCGGTCGAGTACTTGGGTTATGTTGTGAGTGTTAATCGTATCAAACCAAGCACTAAAAAGATAGAAGTTTTAGCCAATGCCCCCTTACCGATTTGTGTAAAGGAACTACGGCAATTAAACGGTCTCGCTGGATACTTTAGAAAGTTTGCCCTTACTAAAAAGGATGCAAAATGGGTTTGGACTGCCGAACATACAAAGGCTCATGAGACTGTAATGGATATCTGACTTCCGCACCCGTATTGACTATATTCGATCCTAGCAAACCAATCCAACTGCACACGGATGCGAGCTTGATTGGATATGGAGTAATTTAATTTCAAAAGGTCGATAATCAGCTAAAAGTCGTCGGTAATTTAGCCAAAGAACAACCGAGGTCGAGAGTAGGTACCAAAGCTATGAGCTGGAAACATTGGCGGTATTTAAAGCGCTAAAACATTTTCGGCACTATCTGCTTGGCAGAGAATTCAAGGTTGTTACAGACTGTAACGCCTTGAAGGCATCACGTCATAAGCGTGAGTTTTTACCTCGCGTTCATAGATGGTGGGCGTTAATGCAAACTTTCAACTTTGAAATAGAATACTGAAAAGGTGACAAAATCCCACACGTAGACTACCTAAGTCGTAACCCCACTAAGTGCAGGGAGGTGAATATTTCACGTGTAAGTGACGAATGGTTACAGGCCGAACAAAAGTTAGACCCTGATATAAAGCGAATTATTGAATCAATCGAAAACGACAGGATTGATGCTAACCTTAGGTCGTCATATACCAACAAAGACAGTCTACTTTATAGGAACTTCCAGGTTGATGGTAAAACATTAAGTCGAATAATAGTCTCCAAAAACTTTCGTTGGCAAATAATTCAGAGGTTTCATGACGAATTAAAACACCTAGGCTGGGATAAAACTTTGTCTAAAATTAGAGAATACTTTTGGTTCCCCAATATGCGTTTGTTATATTAAGAAGTATATAACTATAAGTGTATATATATAAACAAGCTTGAATGTCAGCATGGTAATGGCTTATTTATTGTGTATAGGAAAGGGTTTCAATAAGTAAAGCACATAAAGACAAGACTAGACATTTATTTCAATTAGGCTTGTCAGCAATTAATCAGAAAGCTAGTCGTCCGTTCCAAAACTAGGTCTTCATGGAGAAGAAGGACAAGAAACTCCATGGAAACAGTATTGAAGTATTATATCAATACATTTCTTACTTTGCTATACATTATCATTATCTTAAATACATTAATTCTATGTGTTGGACCATTGTCCAAGAGAACTCAGAATAATATCAATATAATCAAAATATAACAAAAATATCTAGGAAAAGAATATGAATATTCCATTTATATGATTTAAAACATTAGTATTATTGGCAACACTATAAACAGTACAACAACATTGTCATAATAGGCAATAATTAGGATATAATATCAATTACTTAACTTACGTGACCTCTGGTCGATCCTTCCACACAACGACAGCACTAGAACTAGCCAACTGAACATCTATCAAGCAACTGACTGTTTCACTGTGGCTTCGGCCTTTTATACCCGTTAACAAACAAGTATGACTCAAACTGACAGCTGAGTCAAATCAGTGTTTGACAGATAGAAAAATAAGTTTATAATAAAAATCATAATGACTAAATTCAATAATTCAATGATAGACACATAATAATTACATATATCACGGCCATACTGACAAGCACTTTGCTCTCGAAGTACATTAGATACCTTTTTCCTACAATTGTACTTTTTTATCCTTTTGTTTTTTCGTCTTTTGTTTTTTCGCTTTTTGTTTTTTTTCCTTTTGTTTTGCCAAGTGCCTAGACGTGCCAAGTCCCCTCCACCCGCTGCTAGTGGTATAGACTTGCACCAAGCAAATGACCGACCAGCGGAAACAATTTTATCGGTTACTTCGTCATGCAAGTCCCATTCACCCGCTGCTGGTGGGATAGACAAGCACCAAGTAAACGATCGCCTAGCGAATCTTTACTTTTTTTTTTCTTTTCGTTTGATTCTTATTTCAGGTTCTCTAAGCGTAATAAAACTTATCTACCTATGTATCGAAACCATTTGTTTTTTTTTTCTTTACCTCCCTAATGTAATAGAAACAGGTTAAGTACTTTAACAATATTGACGAATAATGAATCGTTTATCGGTATAATTTAGTTTACAAAACAATTGTTGAATAGTTTACAAATGTAAAAATGCAAAAAACAATTAGTCAACATTATGACGTTTTTAGCATCTTATTTTTTCCTAAAAGTAATTTCATATACTAGTGATCGCCCATTGGTCGAAATTCGACCGTACTTCATTTGAATAGAAATACATTATTAAATGAAAAAATATAGATAATAATAAATATAAAAAAATAATATGGTTATATTTGACATTCAGTAACACTATAGACAAATTGTTGACGCTGTACTACTGTGGAGAGGGTTCGCTGGCGGGATGGTGATGGCCAGGACCAGGACGTAGGTGTAATGAGTAAAGAATACGTCTTCAGGACTCTCTTTTTTATTTTCTTAATACTTCTTAACTGCTGGATATGGAATGAATTATCACAGAAGCCCTGTTTTTATAGAATTTTCCCGGGCTATTATTTTTAATTAATTATGACAGTTCAAAATGTCATAATTATAACCAGCCTGTACAATCGTGAGGCATACAACCTCTAAAGTTTGCACACGACACTAAGTTTTGTATGGGAAACTTACTAATGCCATACTTGACACTCCCCATAAAACCACAAAAAATATTTCATAAAAATCTAAACAAAATTCCTATCGTCGCTAATACAAATAATATTAAAGACAAATATTCTCGATATGATCATAGATTTAAAAAATAAAATAGGTTATATATCTATAAAATTAATTTATTACCTATGGTTATACTTGGCATTCAGTTGGTAAGACTATAGACACAAAATCAGGCTTACCAACTTAGGGGTTTTCCCAAATTTAGGGGGTATAAGAGGATTGAGATTTTTTAGGGGCGTTCCATTTTTAGGGGTATTCTTAGGGATTTTTTGCCATCTTACATTTCTCATTGTAAAAGTATTAGCGACTTCTAGTACGGTTCCTTGATACTAAGAATGCAGAGTGAATGATTAACATATGTCGCGTAATAAATATAGACAAATATTACTACTGTGTGCCGGTCTATGATTACTGAACATTCGTTGGTTATTTTCATTCTAATTTTTTTAGCGGATTTTTTAGTAATTGTGGCAATTTTAGGGGTTTTTAAGTTAAGCTTTAGGGGTAAATATTTCTGGGTGTTGGTAACACTGCACAAAATAATAAAGACAGATTTGGACCATAAACAAAAGAATATCTGTGCATGTGTGTATTAGATACACGGTAATGAACAGTAGTGTGTGTAACGTGTTATTTATTGAAAATAATGTATTTTAACGCATAATTAAAAAAAAAAATAGCATTCGTCACTTCTTCTCTGTATAAACTATAAGTGTGCGAAATTTCATACTCCTCCGTCCACCCAATTTTCGTAAAAAGGGATCCAAAGGGGTACGTATTTGAATATCGAAGATTAAAATACCTACGCTTAAAATACCAATGTTCAAAACATCGAAAATTTAAATATCGATTATATCAAAATGTCGAAAATTGTTATACCTAAGCTTAAAACGTCGAAGATTGAAATGCCGAGTGATTAAAATTTCGAATGATTCAAAATATCGAATGACATTATGCCTAAGTTCAAAATATCAACATTTCATACATCTAAATTCATAATATCTACGTTAAAAATACCTACTAGTTGAAATACCGAAAAAAAATTATATAGGCAGTATGAGTGTATTCATAAATGTAGGTAGATGTGAAATTCTCACACCCTGCAAACCCGTTGCTATTAAGAGTCATTAGTCTGTTTACTGCGTAAATGTAACGTACAGTTTATAGAATATTATAGATTTATTATGTCGGAACACGTATTAGAAGTTTTAAAAACTCAAAAAGGTGGATTTAAAGTGCATCTAAATGGTTTTACTTATACGAAAAATCGATGGAGCCAAGATAAAATATATTGGGATTGTGAATATAAAGTAAACCGTTTATTTAAGTGCAAATCACGATTAATAACCAACATTTTTACGGAAGTACATTGTGCAACATTGATATCGTGCAGTGGCGAACATAATCATGAAGGGAACCCTATGAGAGTGAGTGTCGCTGCTAACATTGATAATTTAAAAAGTAAAACGGCAGAACAACCTACCGTTAAAACTTGTCAAATATTACAAAATCATATTGCATCTACCAGTGCCGCTATTGCAACGAAGTTACCAACTAAAGAATCTTTAAGGCAGATGATTATTCGTGAGAAAAAAAAACAACTAAAAATACCTATGGAACCCACAGAGTTCGACTTTGACATAGATTTCGAGTCGACAATGCTCAATAAAGCTAATTTTGTCATTAAACAAAGAATTTTTGCTCAAAATAAAAGGGTTGTACTATTTAGTACAAAGGAGTTAATGAAATATCTGAGTGAAGCAAATTACTGGATAATGGATGGTACTTTTGCAATCGTACCACAGATATTCCAACAATTATATACAATTCATGGTTCGATAAACAATCATGAAAAAACATTTCCTTTACTGTTTGCGCTTTGTACCCACAAAGATAAGCCGTCCTACGACATCATGTTTGATTTAATGATTGAGTACTGTACAGAAAATGAAATTGTATTGAACCCATCACATGTAATCTTGGACTTCGAAAAAGCTCCAGCCTTAAGTTTGCGCCAAAATTTCGAGTCAATTACTTTGAAAGGATGTTTTTTTCATCTGAGACAAATATTGTATCGTAAAATCCAAAAAGATGGATTGGCTTCAAAATACAATACCGACAATAAATTCAACCAGGAAATAAAGTGTCTTTTAGCGTTGAGTTACATTAACCATAATAATGTAGTTATGTATTTTAACGATTTAATAAAAAGTCTTTCAAATGACAGTCTCAGAATTGCACAATGGTTTGGTGAAAACTACGTCATTGGCAAAAATAACCAACAACCAAAGTATAGTCCAAACTTTTGGTGTCAAAATCACCAATCTACGATACCGCGCACTCAAAATAGTGCTGAATCCTTCCATCACCATATTAATGAAATATGTTCTAAAAGACATATTGGTTTTTACCGATTAATATCAGAGTTAATGAAGGAAACAAAAGTAAATTTAATTGAAATTCAAAAAATCCTTAACGGAGAAACAGAGCCTAAAAAAAGGAAGAAGACGAAGTGTGCGAACACGATGAAAAAAATTAGTAACATATTGGAAATTATTACAGAGTACTCTTTTGTGGAATTGTTAATGGCTATAGCTTCAAATCTTTAAAGTATTTAGACCGGTATTTTTATAGTTGATTTTTGACTTATGTTTTCGATTATTATTATTCAATAAAGAGAAGGATTTTTTGTTTAATATTTTGTATTATTGTCACTGATTATATTGTACATTTGCGTACAAATGTGTTTTATTTTGGGTTTTTATTATGTAAAAATAGGAAAGGAGGTTTTCCTTGTTTTTTTTGTAACCCACCTAGTAACTGATTACCATCTAGCAGCAAACAAGCATGCAGCAATCATGCAACATGCAAGCAAGCATGGTTTCTGTCACGGCTCCGGCGCTGCAGGGCTCCGGCAGTCCCACGCGAGCTTAACGTCGCAGATGGTCTAAACGCTCACCACCGCAGCTTCGGCTTGTTGGCCGGCTTTGCCGGCCAACCTCAGCTGCGGCGGCGGGTGTTAAAACCACCTGCTCCTCAGCTCGCGGGCTGCCTCGCCCCTCCGCGCCTACGCGATTCTAAATTACACTCTTGGGGTAGGGCAGACAAGACTACGTGGAGTCGGTTTTGCAGCGATACGTTTCTGTCACTAACTTTAGTAGCACAACATATTGACTTTCAAGAAAATATTTTAATTTAAAGACCTAAATAATACCTTCACGATTGACCTATGCTTGTACACTAGACACTGATTTTCATGGATAAAATAGGTCAAAATTGTTCCAAAACCGAATTGGGGCACCCCGAATTTACGTAGTCTTTTGGCTGTTACCCCTAGAGTGTATATAAAAATCCGGAGGCGCGAAGGGAGGACAACCCCCGCCCGCTGTAACAAAGCATAGGCACCCGTGGGAGCCGTAGCGGCTGAGGCTGACCAGCAAGCCGAAGCTGCGGAGGTGAACATGGGTGCCTATTCTTTGTTACGCAAGGGCGAAGGGGTTGCAATTCCCGTAGCGCCGGAGACGTTGCAGAAGCAACCTTTTTCCACTCATACTACTTACATCAATTTTTTTTCGATATTTTAACTTGTAGGTACGTATTTTTAGGGTGAATTAATGAATGTATTAAATGTTGAAAATTAACCCATTTTTACACGTAGGTATATTCATTTTCGATGTTCTATGTACCCATCGATATTTAGGACGTTCGATAGTTTGTACTTCGATATTTAGGACATTCGATAATCTGTATTTCGATATTTGGATCTTTCGATGTAACTTTTGTAGATATTTAGGTTTTAGATATATTGGACGTAGGATATTTAACCATTCGATACTATAAACTTTCGTTATTTTAATTTTCGGTTTTATGGTCGTTCGATTTTTCCATTTTCGATGTTTTGAACATTGGTATTTTAAGCGTAGGTATTTTAATCTTCGATATTCAAATACGTACCCATCCAAAGTTTTCGCTTCACGTATTAATATATAGATTTGTCGGAGTTTGTTATCAGTTACACATTGTGGGTAGTCCGCATAATTTGTTGTGAATTGTTCTTATTATCATTTATTTGGGTGATGTTTCTATCAGATATTGTCTTATAAATCAGAGCATAATTTATTGAGTACTTGGTGTACGCACTAATTGATTTTTGTCTACTTATTTCGAAAATTGTAATCAAAACTTTTGTTCTAAACAACAAATGACTTGTTACTTTAATTTTAAAATGATTTACGTTGCTGAATTCACCGTTGTTTATTCATGACAATTATTCTTGTAATATTTGATTACGTAATAATGTAAGTCTTATTAGATTAAGCATACTTTAGTGTTTTGTATCAAGTAAACACATGGCGTACTTCCGCGCACCATCGGACAGAGTTGTCATGGATATTAAGGCGAGACATTGTCCTATAAAAGAGCTTACACTCAGTGAGCAAGTCAGTCTATCTTCGCATTAGACTCATTACAGAGCCCCTGCTCCCGACAAAACTGTCGGTTTACCTGGTACAGCGCTGCTGTATATTCACATAGCTGTATTGACTAGCTAAATAGCGAAAGATACACTTTGTATTTGGGTGGCTTAGGCCTCTATACGAACTGTAACCTTTAGGGTTTGTTCGTCGAACTGTATTGTTTTAACCTACTTTATCATCTGTTACCTTTTTATTGTTTGTTTTTATATCGTTTAATTAATATTGAATTAAAACCTTACCCTACCTGTGGTATTTGCCGTGCAAACGGACAAGTGGAACGGATGATGTCCGTACTGACTAATTGTTTCACAGTCGCCGAAAATCACGAAAACAGATCGTGAAAATCTGTTATTGGTGAAGTCCAACTCGTTTTGAATTACACCGTGTCCAAAAGTACGGGCTGAAGTCCATTTCAGTTGTTATTCGGTTGTAACAAAAGTCCACCCAGGTTGAACTGTCTCACAACGGGTCTTAATATTAACGATGAACAAGATTTAATAGAAACAAGGCAAGCGGCTAAGAATAAGATGGACGAGCAGGCAACGAAAGATAAAGTACGCTTTGACGCTAATAAAGCCGCGATTCGGCCATTTGTAGAAGGTGATCTAGTGCTAGGTCAAAAAAATCCCCGCGTCATTTACAAATTGAGCGAAAAGTTTAGTGGTCCTTGCAAAATCACGAAAGTTTGCGCAAACGAGCGGTAAATGGTTGAGCCGTTATCTGGAGGACGGGGCCAATATGTGTGTCATGAACGATTGCGTGAATATCCAGCTAGCCTACAAGAATTGTCCGAATGTCTTGGTCCGGTAGAATCTAAATATGATTAATTTACTTTAATTTGAAAAGTTTCTGGGTATTGTCGCTACAGCCTCTCTTGTTAAATGGTACCGATTATTTAACTGCAAATTATTGTACAATTGTGTTTTAAGTTGTGTTGAAAATGTTGAAATGAAGAACTCTTATGTTTGTTGTTTTGTTGATTAAGAACTTTAATCAATAAACTTAAGACTTGTTGATTTATAAAATGTTTCATTTATATGCTGGAAGCTGTCAGGCTTCGGCAGAGGTATGGATTGAAAGTCTTATCACTTTGTCCTGATGAACTTTTGAAAGTCGCTACGCTTTGCAGTGAGGTTGCGCTGAGTCATGTATTGACCCATGAATATTGCTGGAAGCTTCAACGTTTTACGATTAAATGAAAGTAATTTTTGCTGAAAGATTCAACGCTTTGCGTTCAAATGTGAGTAATGTCTGTTGAAAGCTTCAACGCTTTGCAATTAATGAGAGTAATATCTGCTGAAAGCTTCACGCTTTGCTTCGAGTTTCATTGAGTGATAAGAAGGTTGAAAGTTGTTTGGAACGCTTTACCTGTATCTAATAGAGCCGTTTAGGCTAAACGTGATTCCGGGACGCAACGCGAGAGCGCGTTGATGCGCAAAATGGCCGTGTTATAGATAACTTTACGCATAAGGCATTGCTTCGTCACTTATTTTAATCGTTATTCAAATGGCAACACTGCGCAAACGCCAAAGACGACTGACTGCTTGTCAATGTTGAAACTGTCAGTATCAGTGTTGTGTCTATCAGTAGTGCGTTCATTATTTGAGAGCTCTCTTGCTCCCGAGACAGCGCCTGCGCCGGTCGTGCGCACTGATTTATAAAACCGGACAAGTGCGAGTCGGACTCGCGCACCGAGGGTTCCGTACAAACCTGTAGGTATCCTCGGTTTATGCATAAGGTTTATGTTTATGACATTAAATGTTTTTTTTTTAATTTTTATATTTAAGTTGATTGAATGAAAGGTAAATTGCGGTTTACGATTTATGTAGTATTAAAAAAAAAACTACTTACTGGATCTCGTTCAAACCAATTTTCGGTGGAAGTTTACATGGTTATGTACATCGTATATTTTTTTTAGTTTTATCATTCTCTTATTTTAGAAGTTACGGGGGGGGGGGGGGGGACACACATTTTACCACTTTGGTAGTGTCTCTCACGCAAACTGTTCAGTTTAGAGAAAAATGATATTAGAAACTTCAATACCATTTTTGAAGACCTATTCATAGATACTCCACACGTATGGGTTTGATGAAAAAATGTTTTTTGAGTTTCAGTTCTAAGTATGGGAAACCCCAAAATTTATTGTTTTTTTTTCTATTTTAGTGTGAAAATCTTAATGCGGTTCACACAATACATCTACTTACCAAGTTTCAACAGCATAGCTCTTATAGTTTCGGAGAAAAGTGGCTGTGACATACAGACGGACAGACAGACAGACAGACAGATAGACAGACAGACGGACAGACAGACATGACGAATCTATAAGGGTTCCGTTTTTTGCCATTTGGCAACGGAACCCTAATAAAACAACATGGCGGACATCAATATCGAGCACGCGGACGATAATCCATTTGAATCTGCGACATATAAATAACCGGAATCAGGAAAAAAAAAGCCTACATGCCAATTGTGTCTGTGTGTCTGTCTGTGGCACCATAGCTCCCGAACAGATGAAGCGATTTTAATAAAAAAATACGTATTAAAGGTGACTTATGTGCGAGTGTTCTTAGACATATTTGATGAAAATCGATTGAGCCGTTTAAAAGTTGTGGGGGAGAAAGTGGGGAAGAGTAACTAAATATCAGCAAATATACTCGACTGGGGTCTCAAATGAAAGCGCACTGAAAGAGAATATTGATGAATTAATCGAGTGTTCTTAGCTTCGTTTGATTCTACATTATAATAAGTATTTACCTTATTTTTAATGCATATAATAAATAATCGGCTTATTTTTTTCCAACTTAACATAAAAATTACATAACAGGAGCAATATTACAGTTAAAAGGCATATACAACTAAATGTGCTATTCAATGTAAAATTTTAAAATGTTACTTTCAAAAGGCACTTTTATTCAATAGTGCCTTTTTACTGTATATTATTAAAATAGATACATACAGTAATAATTTAATACTTCTTGATGAATAAAAACAATCTTATTGTGCACTTTTTTGTGTCCCTGCAGTGGGACATGTAATTAACCTTGACCCCTCACTTCATCTCCGTTCACAGATATTTAGTAGTAAAGGCATAACCGCCAGGGTTCCTTTTTTTTAATAAAAAATAAGGCATGGGATAAATAGTAAAGACATAACTGCTAGTTGTGACTTTTCTTCTTCAATAATTGCTAGGGTGTTGGTATAAAATAAAATGAATAAATAAAATGAGCACAATTGCCACATAAGCCTTTTATATTTGAGGTAAGCCAATTACGCCTTTTCAATTAAATATATTAAAAAATTAAATTAAAAATTTAAAAAACCCCCGACACAAAAACCTAATTTCCCCTTTAAAAAGTAAAAAAAAAACTCAATCTTAAAGTATTATACCTAAGTATGCATTAATAATTTTTTTTTAAATACGTCGCTTTGGGGAACCGCTCCGCGAGGGCAGACGTTGACGGTCGTATCCTAAATGCAATATTGTGAAGTAATTTTATAAAAGTTTTCTTTTCTTAATTAGTTAGGTAATAGACTATTTGTAAATAAATTGTTAGGTTTGGAGCGGTCCCCCAACGCGACTTATTTTTTTTTTAAATTATATACCTATACATACTAAGGTACTTTAAGATTGAGTTGTTTTAAATTATTTTTTACTTTTTAAAGGGAAATTAGGTTTTTGTGTCGGGGGTTTTTTAAATTTTAAATTTATTTTTTTAATATATTTAATTGAAAAGGTGTAATTGGCTTATGTCAAATATAAAATGTTTATGTGGAAATTGTGCTCATTTTTTTTATACCAACACCCTAGCAATTATTGAAGAAGAAAAGTCGCAACTAGCAGTTATTTCGTTACTATTTACCCCATGCCTTAATTTTTTATTAGTAAAAGGCACACTGGCGGTTATGCCTTTACTACTAAACATCTGTGAAAGGAGATGAAGTGAGGGGTCAAGGTTAATTACACGTCCCACTGCAGATAAATAAATAAATGATAAATGATAAATGATTTTATTTCTGTAAGTAGGTTTGTACAAACACATGTCAATTATATTTTTTTTAAAGTAAATGAGTTCGGCGATTCCTAACTGACTACTCTGAGAAGAAAGGTCGAAACAAACTCAGAGGTTACAGTCTCTTTTAAAGTCCAGACATAATCTTGTTCACATCATGTGAAGATCATGTAGATTGGTGACTGAAATGGTCTTTTGAAGAAAGAACCACACAGATTGAGTGGAACTGTCCAGTCAGTGCAAGCATTTGTCACTAATCATTTAGCTCAACTCGGAACATAAGGAGCCCAACGCTTTGACGAACAATACCAAAGAAAGGACATTTGGGTACGCCACATAAATTACTCAAACTGCCAGATCATGATTACTGAGAACGAAAGAAAACAAAATTAAAAAAAGACGCACATGGTCTTCACATTCACAATAATTAAAACAATACGATACTTTACAAAGTAAATATTCATGTCATTGTATATATAAAAAATTATCAATTTAAATGTGTATATAAAAAAAAAGAAACGGATATAATTTTGTTGGTCAGATCATTTGATGACCATTTAGATCGGTGTCTAAAATGGTCTTTTGATGAAAGAACCACACAGATATTGCCACTAACTACTCAAACTGCCAGACCATAATCAAAAGAGAAACAATGACCCACATAGTCCTCAAATTCTCAATAATCAAAGTAATATTCATACAATTAATATTCATGTCATGTGAAATAATAAAAAAAAGAGTAAAAATAGCAAAATAATAATAATAAACAACATTCAGTGTAGATTTATTGGAGCAGCTCAATCCCAGGCCGTTTTATCCTCAATATAGTCTTTAACAGTATAATAGGCTTTCTGACATAATTTACGCTTTATAAAAGATTTGAATGTATTTAGGCTTAGTTCTTGAATGAGGCTAGGAAGTTTATTATAAAAACGAATACATTGGCATCTAAACGAGCCACCTATTTTCTTGAGTCTCGTCTTAGGAACAACAAATTTTTGTTTGTTTCTAGTATTGACAATAATGTAATCTAATATAATAATCTCTTTAAAAGATACAGTGATATCCATAAGGATATCACTGTATTTTTTAAAGAGATTAATATTTTTATGTGCATACAGCAGATTTTCATAAATATACTGAGAAGGCACAGTCATTATATTAATCTCTTTATATTTGTCTCTGAGGGAGTATCTGGGACTTAATTTATAAATCGAACGAATTGCCCTTTTTTGTAAAACAAAAATTGTCTGAATATCGGTGGCATTTCCCCACAGCAGAATACCGTACAACATCACGCTATGAAAATAACTAAAGTAAACTAAACGGGCTGTCTCTAAATCAGTTAAATCACGAATTTTTCTAACAGCGCGGCAGCGTAATAAGTAATAAGATTGTTTTTATTCATCAAGAAGTATTAAATTATTACTGTATGTATCTATTTTAATAATATACAGTTAAAAGGCACAATTGAATAAATGTGCCTTTTCAATGTAACATTTTAAAATTTTACATTGAATAGCACATTTGGTTATAAATGCCTTTTAACTGTAATATTGCTCCTATTATGTAATTTTTATGTTAAGTTGAAAAAAAAAATAAGCCGATTATTTATTATATGCATTAAAAATAATAAAAAATATTGCTATAGTCTTATATTTCCTATATATATGCAACTATTTAAATACACACAATTTCGAAAAACATAGTTTAGTCGTATTTTTATTAACATAATTCAAAAAATATTTTAACATCGATTTTCTCAATATTTACAAAATGCTAGTTGTGCCCTTTTTAATAATGACGGCAGAGAGGCCTGTATCCCAGTAGAATTAAATGCTGATTCTCTAATGCATATTGTAAGTGTAAAATACTTAATACTCTAATTGCAACAAGTGTCAATTGTATGTTACGGTCGCCGACAACTTAGCCATGCATGCGTACTTACTCGTAGCTTCGCACTGTATAAATATGTAGGCAGGATCTTTAGCGATGTGAAAGTAGCGCTACACAGAGCCTTCTGCTACAAATTTTACGCCAACGTGCAGCGCTTTTTGGTTCAATATATATATTTATGTTCAATACAATACAAAAATAATGATAGGGATCTTCATCGGACTTTCAGGGCTATCTTGATAGCCGTGAAATATCTCTCCAAATCTCAAGTACCTCAAGATATGTTGCCCCCTTTTCGTTTTGTCACTAAGTGCTTGTAACAGTGTCTAGGAGTCCATCATTGAGTGTGTAAGTTATCCCCTGCCATTCTTACTATGAATTTTAAACAAATCATTGACTAGACAGGGGCCTCTCCATAATCGTGGATAACCATTGCACTTAAACCTCCCAAGCCCATTAAATATTTTAGATTTCCATATCCTACAATAGTCTAACAAAAAAACAGGGTAGTCCTTGAGTGCACTTGCATAGTGCAAACAGGTATAAACATTGGTTGATGTGTCACTTCATTAAACTGTGTAACGGAGGTCTATGAGTTGCCTTTGACTCCTTGCATGCTTTTCAAAGATCCGGGACGATGGTCCCGAGGGAAAAATAATGTATCATAAAATTTAAAAATGAAATATAATAAATATAAACTGTTTGGTCATGAACAGGTTTTTGAAAAGCACTTGTCAAAACTTTAGGCTTAGCTATTTGCTTTGATGAAGGTTAACTAATATTGCCGTTCTTACATCATAATCTTTATTTTTACTTAATATAAAACGAAGTCGCATTTCGTGTTTGTACGCTTAGACCTTTAAACTACGCAACGGATTATAATGCGGTTTTCTTCAATAGACAGAGTCATTCAAGAGGAAGTTTTATATGTATAAAAATACGCAGGCGAAGCCGCTGGCAAAAGGTAGTATGACGTAATCTGTAAATTGTAAGTATTGAAGATAATTCAGGTTTGGAATAAAACATAAGTGTTAAAAAAGTAATAATATTTATATTTAGCTATACTAATGATACAATATTTCGTTGGTAATCTTATGTTAACTGACTTATAACAATATTGAGACTCAGCTACGTTTTATTTTGATATCTATCACAGTGTTTCCTAAAGTAATCTTATAAATAAAACGGATTAATAAAGCAAGTACTGTTGCAACTATCAGAAGTCCCAGCAGTAAGGTAAACACTAGTTCTAGTTCTAGGTACTGCGCCCACGACATGTTGGCGGCGGGTGCACGCAGATGTCTCGCGCCGCCGTGACGCAGCACGTACTCCGTCCACCACACGGCGCGCTCCAGTGGAGGTTGAGGCTGATCACGCATCACACTACGTAGTTTGGCTAAATTCTGGCGATAATACCTAGAAAAAAATGTTAAAACATGATTAATCATGGGAGAATTTTCTTAATTTATTTTGCAAGATTCATTAATGATACTAGCGATCGAAACAATTCTATTGTTTCTATTGCTAGTATTTATTTGTTGCTAGTGATTTTTTTTATAAATATTATCATTGTTGATATCAGTCGCTTGACTTGAATGATTGGTTCACTTGAGAGTTCACACGATACCGGAAAAACTACGTAATATTTGATAAGCGATTGAAAGATAATATCAAGTACCGAAATCCAACGTCGTTGAATCGGTTCACTAATATATTCAAAATATTTTTGTTCTTCAAAAACGAGCTGTTCGAGCGATTTACCAACTAGGTGCTAAAGTTTCTCTGAGAGATTTGTTTAAATATATTGGTATTCTTACGGTGGCATCACAATTCATCTTCGCCAACATCTTATATATTAGGCAAAATATACACTTGTACACTAAAAACAGTGATATTCATAACATTAATACTAGAAATAAGGAGAAACTACGTGCTCCTTTTCACCGGCTTCATAAGTTTCATAATTCTTTTGTTGGTCTTGGTATTACCTTTTATAACAAGCTGCCCTCTGCTTTGCTAGATTTGCTGTTTAATGAGTTTAAAGCTAAAGTAAAATCCAACCTTTGTTCAAAGGCATACTATTCTATCAACGACTACTTAAACGATAAGAATAGTTGGTCGCTGTGATTAACTCAAGACAATGTTTATGTTCTTTCAATCCATAATTAGCTTTCCTACTGACCGTTTATATGGGCAGCTCATATAATTGTTTTTTTTTTTTAATTTTATTTTCATTTAACTGATTTTGTTAATTAATTTTTATTTTCTTTTAATTTCACTTATTGTGGACATAATCTACTCATTACAATGATTTTAAATGAGTTGTATTGCAACATGTAGTTAGCTAGCGACCTCGTCAGCTGTTCATAATATTCTTGCCTGACCAACCGGCAGCAAGTTCGTCATGCTCCCTTAGATGTCACTGCTGCGATAGCGTCGGGGGTCGGGCTACCACCTTCCCTCAAATATGGCGAGGGGGGTAGTGGCTGACCTTTGCGTTATGCTCGTGAACGGGTGCTGCTTGTGGTGACTGGTCGACTTGCTGGCCATGGTTTTTGTTATTGTTATTGGTATTAACTCTTATTTTATTTTTACTCCGGAGGTCCTAGTTTAACTATTGTAACTTCAACTTAGCTATATACATCAATGTATGTATATGTATCATTTTGCATCGTTGAATATGTAAGCGGGCACGCCCCTTATGCCTGGAGGCTTTATTTAAGTTTTACGTTCTGTTTACGATTTTGTTTTATTATTTATTTCAGCTTGAGTTTACTTTTAAATGTTTTTTTCGTATATTGGCGTGTGCTAGCTGACATATGGCGAATAATGTATGTTTTGTTTTGTTTTATAATATTAATTACTTACACGATATTGTATAGAATCAAGTTCTTGTAACTTAACAGACAGCTGTGCTGCTGGGGAGTTTGTTCCGCCACTTCTTCTTCCCAGCTAAAGCACTAGGAAGTGTCGAAGGGCGGGCGTTTTGGGGGGACTGTCTTTTGTAACTTTGACGTTCAAAAAGTGCTGACTCTCAGCCTAGTTTGAATAAATGACTTTTGATTTTGATTTTAATGAATTTGGTTTTTAGTTTTAATTTCAGAAGTTTCATTCCAAGTGAAAGATTTTAAAGAATTAAAGCCAAAACCATAAACAAAATTTCTGGCGTCTCATAGGATCAATTATGAGTGTTAGAAATAATTTTCTTTCTTAATTTCCTACTTGATAATCTGCTTTCGTATTTACGTATATTTTCAGTAAACCTGACGACAAGAAAGAATACAAACACAAAAAATAAAGAGTTGGGGGAAAATATTTGTCACATCCTCTCAACGTGACTCACATCCACTCAACCAGCGCTCGTTTTCTGCGACAGCCGGCGATTGCAACAAAATAAATGTTTTTTTGGACTTCGAACAACGAACATTTCTTTTTACCATTTGATAAATGAAAATACATGAAGGAAAATGCTTACGTGTTGCCTTTGATAATTTTGTCAATAGTGCTAGTTACGTCTTCCTCGGTCAGTGTTTCCATATCCAGTCCAAGTCCAATTTTGTGGTACTCATATCTCTCCACATTATACCATTGATCACCCAACATTGGAATCCCAATCAGAGGTACTCCTGCTGAGATAGCCTCGTCCGTTGATTGTAGGCCTCCTTGTGTTATGAACAACTTTATTTTTGGATGCTCTGCAAATTTAAATTCACTCATTAGAAATGAATTGGTTGTTGGTAAACAAAATCCAATGCATTCCGACGGAAAGTTTGGGTTGGCCCAAAAGTGTTTGTAAAAACGTGCTTGCTTACAGAAATAAAATGATTTATCAATCAAATGTATAATGGGTGATTATTAATTTCACGTCACGTCAGATAACAAACTAAATATGAACTTGACAGATTGATTACTGTGCTGTTGCTAACTTCACCTCAAGAATAGTGTGAACATGTCTCTTACGAACATGACTAAATTAAATATTTTAAATCTAAACACAACCTCGTGACTGATATTAAATTATGTACCTACAGCAGTGTAAAACAATGGTCTGAATAAATTGTTTTCATCCATACAGTAATAGTTTTCATAAAGATTCCAAATAATAGGTACTGTTGCTAATGACTAAAATTGACATATATGTGTTATGTATGTATTATGTGTGAGGCCTAAAAAAGGTGGCTAAGATAGCGTAATTTAAGAGCAGTGTACATGAAGTAGGGAAAGCGACACAAACTCTTACATTGAATTCGAAACAGTTGCCTTTTAAAAAAACAACTGTTTTGTAGAAATGGTGTACATCAAAATTTATGGAATAACAGATTTTTACAGTAAACTAAGAAAAGAATTATCGCATGTGGGTTTGGCTGGAATCTTGGAATGAATTTATAGTAATAGTTTCCTGCCGATATTTACGCCCTATAGATCAAAGCAGTGGACAGCAATAGGCTGAGTTTATGGATTAATTCAACCAATATAAGAAAACTTTTTTACAAAAAAAAAAACCGACTTCCTCGAAAACACTAGAAAGTGAAAAATAACTTTAATTTCGGAAGTCGGTGTCTTAGGATCTGTATTTGAGTTTTTTGCCACCGACTTCCGAAATTAAAGTTATTTTTCACTTCCTAGTGTTTTTGAGGAAGTCGGTTTTTTTTTGTAAAAAAAAAATTATTTTTTACTTTTTAGTTATGGTATCTACCCGCACTAATTCCTATACCACTAATCGCCAAGTGAAATTTAATACTTTACTACTGCTGTAAATCGTTGAGGAATTCCCTTGACTAGTACTTATAAGCCTTCTGGGAGCTTTCTCATCAATAGAAATGAATTAAGTTCAAACACCAGGTAATTGCTGTAAATCGTTGAGGAGTTCCCTCGATTGTCTTTCGGCTCCATCATCAGATCAACTCCGGACCTTAATTATATAATATAGTAGTGATAAAATTGGCACTTTGAACCGTATAAAGTCACCTCAACAATAGGGAACTGCTGTAAATCGTTGAGGAATTCCCTCAACTGTCTATGGTCTCCATCATCAAACCTGTAATGGCACTTATAGCCCATATGGGTGCAAAGATCTCATCAATAGAAATGAATTAAGTCCAAACACCGGGTAATTACTGTAAGTCGTTGAAGAGTTCCCTCGACTGTCTTTCGGCTTCATCATCAGAGCAATTTCAGACCTTCATTAAATAGTAGTGCTTTAAGATAATTAACGAAAGAAATAAAAAACGCACTGGTCGCCACTACGATTTTCGAAGGTTCCCTTCGATTTCTCAGGGATGCCATCATCAGATCCTGGTTTCCTTATCATGGGACCACCCTTGAAATATCTCCTTTCCAACAAAAAAAGAATCATCAAAATCGGTCTATAAACGACGAAGTTATCGGTGAACACACATAAAAAAAAAAAAAAATATACGGTCGAATTGAGAAACCTCGTAATTTTTTTGAAGTCGGTTAATAATTTTTTTGAAGTCGGTTAAAAATCACTTACTTAGTAAGTCTGCCTGTGGCAGCCACTTGGATATTCTGATGTTGTCAGTTCTTCCGGGAAGTTCATCTTTGTTCCACTTCCACAGCACATCGTATGGTACTTTGGATAGCGCGGTCACTAGTGTTTGTATGATTTGCGGAGGAAGTAAAGAAGGATCCACGTTTGTACCGAAGCTTAAGTAAATAACGCCATTTTTAGAATTATCTAAATACGACTTGAGATCCTGTAGGACAAAAAATATTGTTATTTTGTAATCTTTCAAAAATTAAAAAGTACAAACGATCTATTTTGATGACACAATTATTAAGCATATATAAAAGTAAAAATCAAGTCAAACAATAAGAGTTGTCAATACTCACTTTTGGTAATTCTTTTTCAGGATTCTGGTGGAGACCACCCATGAACAACACAGTAGGAGGCACAGGTCTGATGCCGTCAAACACTGGGTGTATATTTAAGAACATCATGTCCACATTATTGTTCAGTTCCTGAATCGGTGGAACGTCAGGTCCAAAATATTTTCTAATCAAAGCATTTTCTAGAGTATAGCTACGTTGGTGTATCATTTCCAAATTGAAGTGCAGATACATTTCTTTAATTTTATCCCATAGGGAAAGGTTATTCAGTTTTTGACGAACACATATTGGATAGAGCATTGGATGAACTGGAACACCAATGACATCGTAATTATCGAAAGTAGCTCCGTAGGAACTCACTAAGATCACGGGCGCTTTGTAAATATGAGATAAAACCATCCCTGGTCTGGCAGCAGCTTCCATAAATATTAAATCAAACTGTTTATTCTTATCATTAAACAGATTTTTAACAGTCTCATCTTTTATCTGCGCTTCAAACATCAGCCGTATTGATTCTAGATAGGACTCAAAATGTAAATAGAGATCTCGCTTATGTCCTTTTGGAAGTGACATAAATTTTTCCTGCCATACAGCGTATGATACATCGTGGACATCGATTTCTGTCAGATTGGCAGGAGTTTCTCCTTTTGGGAAGGCGGGATCAGGTGTAATAATTGTCACTTGGTGGCCACGTCTCGCTAGTTCTTGAATTAAAGGACGAAACACTACTTGATGACTTATAGACGCAACTGGGAACATTGCTAAGATTTTAGCCGCTTCACTTTGATTTAAAACTATAATAAAACTAAAACATACTACTAAATAATGGAACAGAGACATCTTCACACAAGCACTCACTTTGAATTTGATATCATAAATGATCTGTTTTTTGCATTGACTCCTATTTAAATGTTGTAAAATTGAGAATCATGATGATATACTATACGAAAATATATCTTTAAAGTACTGTGAACATCATAATAATTTTCAAAGCAAAGTGCAAATCATTTATCTCGGCATTACGTTATATCAACGCTATCGTACGAGACTTTTTAATAACTAATAATAACATAGGAATTATTTCGTCTGTGTCTGAGTAGACTAAGTAGAGTCTACAAATATAGTATAAAAAACACGTTCACTACACGTGTTTTATTATCATACATTCAAAGTGTTGATAACACCGAGTTATTTTGCAGATTATACTTATAAATATATTAATGAAAAATCCTAAAATGTAGTAAAAGTACAATCTGTAATATGTTTGCTTTCTCCCTGTGGCTCCACCTGCGTGAGTTTTATTTCCCGCGCGTAACGGGAACTGGATACAAAGGACACTACCTGTATGTAGCTTAAGAGTATAAACTGTTCCTCCATAACAAAATTTTGGCGAGAACCGTCCAGCAGATTTTACGTGATTGCGGCACAAACATGTATAATTTTCATTTTTTTTAATATGTAGCTACAATGTATTTGTAAAAAGAAAAAAGTCACGAATACGAAGAACTCACACGGGCAGGCGATTTAACGCGGACGAAGTCGGGGGCAGAAGCTAGTGTACTATGTATGTAACAATTCATACAAATCGCGTTCGCGCTCACAGTATAACGCGTCTATCCGTATGCGTGAGAGGCCCGGAGAGCGCAAGGTACGTACATCGCGTGCGCGTGCACTGCACGTGCCTGGATCCGCCTTTAAATAACTGTACCTGGATGCCCGAGCTTTGCTCTGTAATTTTTTTTTTTGGTAAATTGTGTTTTTTAGAAATTATATTTAAATGCAAATTAAATTTTGTTATTTTTCTTCCAATAAAAAAAAACATAAGTTTATGTTTAAGTTGATTATCGATAAAGTTGATTATTGAAAACACGAATAAAATGACATTTTCTAAAAATTAATCCTAGTTAGATCGATTTATCGCCCCCGAAACCCCCTGTATATTAAATTTCATGAAAATCGTTTGAGCCATTTCCGAGATTCAGATTATATAAATATATATACAAGAATTGTTCGTTTAAAGATATAAGATAAGATTTTACTATTCATTTTAATTTGAAGTAACCGTTACCGTTCGTTCGTCTGACTTACGAATTTGAGGTCATGCATTCGAATCCAAGCAGGCGCTTCAACTTTGTGTAATTAATTTCATTACCACTGCTCTCAAAACGGTGAAGGAAAACATCGTGAGGAAACCGGCATGACGTAGAATAAAAATTCGATGACATTTGAAATATACCAACTCGCACTGGGCCCGCGAGGTGGATTACGACCCACTCCCTTTCACCGAGAGGAGGCCTTGGATGAATCATTTTAATATGACAAAAAATAATATTGCTCTAACAACTAGCTAACAATAAATATTGCCGAAACTCACTAATCCATCATAAATGCTTCTTCCAAATAAATGGTTTCAGGTGTAAGAACAAATTATTGTCATAAAAATAATACCATAAACCTGGGAAGGGCAGCCGAGAAAATTTTAGTATGAAATAATATACTTTCTATTTTTAAATAAGATTATATTTACATCAAAGTATGATCTAACTAAACTAATGACAAAAATATTGACAATATTTACTAAATTAATTTGTCACAATTGAGTGTTAACTATGTTTCACTTTGATAGTCAAATTATTTCCAAAAATAATCTTGTAAAGTGAACGAATGATCATAATCATTACTGTTATTACTATCAGTAGTCCTAGCAGTAAGATGAATACTAGTTCTAGTTCTAGGTACTGCGCCCACGACATGTTGGCGGCGGGCGCGCGCAGATGTCTCGCGCCGCCGTGACGCAGCACGTGCTCCGTCCACCACACGGCGCGCTCCAGTGGTGTTTCGATTTCATCACGCATCACGCTGCGTAACTGAATAATGTTTTGGCGGTAACTAGAATGACAAAAATATGTTTTTCAAATGGCTTTTAGAGTTAGTGTTTTCTGTAAGAGCGAATTTTACCAACGTAATTGAACGTGATCAGCTAATCTAAACTAGTATTCATCATCAGCCTATAATGTTCCCACTGCTGGGACACAGGCCTCCTCTTGGTGAAAAGGAGTGGGCCATAATCCACCACGTGGGCCCAGTGCGGATTGGTAGATGTCACATGTAAATGGATTTGTTTCAAAAGTGCCTTCTAAAAGTTGGCAACATCATAAATAGCTGTCAAATATTTCATTTTTTTATTAATATGTCAACATTAATATATAAAATAATGAAATATAGCTCTTCAGTCCCCTAAAATATTTAATAAGCAATGCAATCAATAATATCATCATAACACCGAATATTCAAGATTAGTATTAGTAAGAAAGCATATCGTAAGTTTTTAAATGCCTTTACATAGTTTAAACTAAAAAATATTTATTTCAGTGTTTACATTGCAAAAATTCATAGTCAATATGCGATTGATACTACAAATTGATATTTCACTGTTTATTAAGTAATATTGACATCAAAACAGCAGACTTTTGAAAACTATTTG
Organism: Aporophyla lueneburgensis; assembly: GCA_932294355.1. NCBI lineage: Eukaryota > Metazoa > Arthropoda > Insecta > Lepidoptera > Noctuidae > Aporophyla > Aporophyla lueneburgensis. The sequence goes on from OW028755.1 coordinate 11,210,179, forward strand.
CGACGTTGTCAAATTCTAGAATACAATCTCTTTATCCAAATTTGATAATAACAATTATAACTGGTTACCTTTCATCCTTAATAACAGTTTCTATGGCATTCTTAAACTGTTCCACGGTAAGAGTTTCCATGATCAACTTTCTTCCAATCTTGAAGTATTCATATTTTTCTGAATTATACCACTGATCACCAAACATTGGGATAGCTATTAAAGGTACCCCTGCAGTTATAGCCTCATCTGTTGACTGGAGTCCAGCTTGTGTAACAAAAAGCTTGACTTTGGGATGTCCTGTGAGAAATAAATCACATGATTGATTACAGTATCTTTATAGTACATAGAAAAGTATGTAAACAGGCAGGAACATTTTCTATTAAATAAATTGAAACCCTACGTCAATTGACCATGTTATAGTAACTAGTGATCGCCCATTGGTCGAACTTCGACCGTACTTCATTTGAATAGAAATACATTATTAAATGAAAAAATATAGATAATAATAAATATAAAAAAAATAAAATGGTTATATTTGACATTCAGTAACACTTTTATAGAGAAATTGTTGACGCTGTACGACTATGGAGAGGGTTCGCTGGCGGGATGGTGATGGCCAGGACCAGGACGTAGGTGTAATGAGTAAAGAATACTTCTTCAGGACTCTCTTTTTTATTTTCTTAATACTTCTTAACTGCTGGATATGGAACAATATGGAATGAATTATCACAGTTTGTTCTGTTTTTATAGAATTTTCCCTATTATTTTTAATTAATTATGACGGTTCCAAATGTCATAATTATAACCAGCCTGTACAATCTATGACCGACCTGTACAATCGTGAGGCATACAACCTCTACAGTTTGCACACGACACTAAGTTTTGTATGGCAAACTTACTAATGCCATACTTGACACTCCCCATAAAACCACAAAAAATATTTCATAAAAATCTAAAGTAAATTCCCATCGTCGCTAATACAAATAATATTAAAAACAAATATTCTCGATATGATCATAGATTTTAAAAATGAAATAGGTTATATGTCTATAAAATTAATTTATTACCTATGGTTATACTTGACATTCAGTAAGACAGACACAAAATCAGGCTTACCAACTTAGGGGTTTTCCCAAATTTAGGGGGTAAATAAGAGGATTGAGATTTTTTTAGGGGCGTTCCATTTTTAGGGGTATTCTTAGGGATTTTTTGCCATCTTACATTTCTCATTGTGTTTTTGATTACAATAAAAGTATTAGCAACTCCTAGTACGGTTCCTCGATACTAAAAATGCAGAGTGAATGATTAACAAATGTCGCGTAATAAATATAGACAAATATTACTACTGTGTGCCGGTCTATGATTACTGAACATTCGTTGGTTATTTTCATTATAATTTTTTAGCGGATTTTTTTAGTAATTGTGGCAATTTTAGGAGTTTTTAACTTAAGCTTTAGGGGTAAATATTTCTGGGTGTTGGTAACACTGCACAAAATAATAAAGACAGATTTGGACCATAAACAAAAGAATATCTATTCATGTGTGTATTAGATACACGGTAATGAACAGTAGTGTGTGTAACGTGTTATTTATTGAAAATAATGTATTTTAACGCATAATTAAAAAAAAAAATATTAGCATTCGTCACTTCTTCTCTGTATAAACTATAAGTGTGCGAAATTTCATACTCCTCCGTCCGCCCAATTTTCGTAAAAAGGGATCCAAAGTTTTCGCTTCACGTATTAATATATAGATTTCATACAATAGTCAAAGATCAAGTCAAGTTGTGATTTATTTAACAAATAATTTCTTCCACTGCTTTTCAACTATGTCCGACTCTCTGTTATAGAAATTTCTTAGTAACAGCCCGAAGTTTGGAAGTTTGCGGTGTGATACCCCGTGCCTCGGAAATCACGTTAAGCCGTTGGTCCTGCGCCTGATCTCTCTCCGGTCGTATCAGATTGCTGTCCCAACGGACTATGAGAGTGAGGGAAGAGCGAGTGCCCCTGTGTCTGTGCACACACTTAGGCACTTTAAGACATACATATGTCCCGCGCCACCATGGCCGAAATACGGTCTGGAGGACTATATACATATTTAACACACAAAAAACATTTAACTCACTTAAAAGATCTTGTTATGGCAGCCATTTTGATATTCTGATATTGTCTGTGCGGCCAGGCAGAACATCATTGTTCCATTTCCACAAAACATCGTAAGGCAATTGAGAGAAAGTTCTCACGAGAACTTCAATTCTGTTTGCAGGAAAAAGAGTTGGATCCAGGTTTGTGCCAAGCTTATGTAAATTACCCCATGTTTAGATGTTTCTAGATAAGATTTCAGATCCTAAAAAAAAATTATATTTAAGAATTTTGTCGGTTTTTTATTTTCACTTCAAAAGTATTTTCAACCGACGAAAAAAAACGGAGGAGGTTATCAATTCGACGCGTATATATATATATATATATATTTTTTTATGTATGACCACGCATAACTTTTTACACAGTGGTCCGATTGTGACAATTCTTCTTCTATTGGAAAGGGTATACTCCCAAGGTGGTCCCATATCAATTTGGAAAACAAAATCGAACCCTAAGGGTCGGAAAACAGGGGATGATTGATTGTTCACTCACTGATTGTAATGTATAAACACGCATAACTTTATACAGAGTAGTCCGATTTTGATAATTCTTTTTGTGTTGGATAGGGTACATCTTGCCAAGTATTATTAGTACATTAAAGCCACAAAAAATATAAAATAAAAACTTTTTAACAAAAAATTAAACCGCCGAAAAACTGAAAAGCATAAAATAATACTTAAACCTTAAAAATTTGAGTCGGCGCTGAAAAATCAATGAACAAGGATCACTCAAAGCGCCGACTCACAATTTCAAGGTTTAAGTATTATTTTATGCTTTTCAGTTTTTCGGCGGTTTAATTTTTTGTTAAAAAGTTTTTTTATCAAAAGTGATAGATATGTAATAGATAAACACCTACTACATTTATCTACACACCTAGATTTGTGTTTTAGTAGGTGCGTTATTAAGTTTCATAGCTTTGTTGACAACATTAACATTTGCAGTATTGCAAATGGTATTACTTGTATTCGACTGGGTTTGGTTAACTGGAACCCAACCCCAGCATAATTGAGAAAAGGCTACGCAGATGATCATTATCACACGCAAAATTAATACGGATGAAATAAAAAAATGACTTTAATTTATGAACTCTACAGTCTTGAAATTACTTACTGTTGGTAACTCTTTTTGTGGTTTCTGGTGCAGACCACCCATATACACCACAGCTGGGGGCACAGGTCGAATGCCTTCAAACACTGGATGAACATTGAGGAACAGCATATCTACGTTATTATTTAACTCTGCTACTGTTGGAATATCATCTCCAAAATGCTTTTTTAACATTATGTTCTCCGCTTTTTGACTATTCTCATACAGTATGTTGGTCATGTAATCGTAATACAATTTTTTTACTTTCTCCCACATGGTGAGATTGTGAAGTCTCTGACGAGTAACAGACGGATAAAGAATCGGATGTACTGGAGCTCCAATATTGACATAATTATCTAGTACAGCTCCTAAAGAGCTCATTTGAATCACAGGTGCCTTATAAATATGAGAATATGCTAGTGCCGGTCGTACACAAACTTCTAAAAATAGTAGATCAAACTGTTTACTTTTATCGTTTATCAGATTTTGCACTTTTTCATCTTTTATTTGCGCATCTACCAGCAAGGTCAATGTTTGTAGAATCACTTCCATCACCATGATTACGTCATCTTTATTGCCTTGTGTAGATGCCATAAATATTTTTTGCCATATATCGTACGATATGTCATGGACATCTATTTCTGTCAAGTTTGGTGGTGTTTCTCCTTTAGGGAAGGCGGGATCTGGCGTAATAACAGTCACATCATGTCCTCGTCTTGCGAGTTCTTGTATTAACGGTCGAAAAACTACTTGATGACTGATAGACGGCATTGGAAACACTGCTAAGATTTTTGCTGCGTCATTATAACTTGCAAAAAATACCGACCATAATAATATGCACGAGTATAGTCTCATTTTAATATATTACTATCACTCGCCGGCTGGCATCAGTGAATGCCTATATTAGACTGAAGTGATGTTTGAGCGTTATGAGGTTCTATAAGTATTTGACAACGTTGTATAATCACTAATAAATGTTACATATACATATCATATATCAACCAAACATAAGTGAATTTAATATATCGTGCTAAGTAATGAAGATGACAGTAAAAAAAAATATATATTAGACAATAATTAGACCAAATAATGTTAGAATAGTGAAACCATTCAATTTACTGAAAACTAGGCAATTTAATCGCAGTTTTCATTGCAATCAACGATTATTAATTAATATATTCTGTTCGTACAAATCGAACTCACTATTCTAACATTATTTGGTCTAATTATTGTCTAATATATATTTTTTTTTACTGTCATCTTCATTACTTAGCACGATATATTAAATTCACTTATGTTTGGTTGATATATGATATGTATATGTAACATTTATTAGTGATTATACAACGTTGTCAAATACTTATAGAACCTCATAACGCTCAAACATCACTTCAGTCTAATATAGGCATTCACTGATAATTAATATATTCTGTTCGATTTGTAGTTCATAGTGATAACAGTGCGTTAAAAAAGTGCGCTAAAAAATCCCGTCACAAAAAAATTACGTCCATACGATTAGATAGAGTTATGAACTTGAGGCAAAGTGTTATGTAAATGAAAACAAATTTCAACATCAAAACTAATTATGATGTTTATAATTAACTAGCTTTTGCCAGCGGCTTCGCCCGCGTGGAGGTCGGAAATTATCCCGCGGGAACATACTACCGGGATAAAAAGTAGCCTATGTCCTTTCTCAGGCTCTAAACTATCTGTGTACCAAATTTCATTTAAATCGGTTCAGTAGTTTTAGCAGGAAATCGAGACAGACAGACAGACAGACAGACAGACAGAGTTACTTTCGCATTTATAATATTAGTTTAGATTAGATTAGATTTTAGGCACATTTTACAACTATGAGTAGACCATAAGGGGGGGGGGGGGTTGATTAGTCCATCAGTACAAACACGTGTAACCATAATTTAGAAGTACCTGCTTGCTGATATACTACCAATATCAATATAATTGTTAGGACGGAATCCTTTAAAATATTTTTGGATTTTTCGAATCAATAATTAGTAACTATGAATAAAGTCCAATAAATAATTCGTGGAATCCCGAGATTTAATAGTCATTATAATTATTTCGGGATTTTATAGAAGGTGTTACTTCCTTTCTCGAAGTTAATGTAAATAAACTCTACCTATTTCGATCTCTGTTCATCACTGACAGGACTATTGTTGCTAATAAACACGATACAGTGGTAGTAGATCGAATAGAGTGGCGTTCATTGTTTGTTGACATAACGATTCCACATAAGGGGATCGACCTTTTGAAAGCTGAGAAAGTAAACTCCGCCGGTAGCTTGGATCATATTCCTAATATCGGTGGGCTACTATTTTTTTTATATTTTTAAATGTGTGTTTTTAAATGTTATATTGACTAAAACTGCAAATCATATTCCACACGATATGTATGTGTTTTCTATCTTATTATCGTATTTTATGTATGTATAAATCGACTTCCTGAAGAAACCAGCTGGTAAGGACAGGTGGCATTAATGCGGAAAGCAAGAATATTTTATCTTTAATGACGCATCGCTAAATATATTTGTTGTCATTGTTGATAATAACAATGATAACAAATATATTTCATAACATATAAATTGCACACGATATCTACACGTGCCTTCTATCATAAATTCATAATACCATATTTATTTTATCTTCTTGTTACTGTAAAAGCTTGAATATTTGTCATTTTTTGTTTTACTAGAAAATGTTAAAATTTACCGCCACGACTTCATAAATTATGTCTGAGCTTTGATCGAATATAAGAATATAAGACGATTTTTCGAGCATTAGAATTTGGAATATTACACATGGCTTTGCTTGTAGTAAGCTTAGTTAAATAGTATAAAGGCAATATTTACTAACTTCGTACACTTACTAAACCCCCGTCTACCTTTACGTCAAAGTGCCCCGATATATGAAGCCCTAGTGAGAGTTTATTTTAACCATCTCAGCTTTACGCATCAAACGCGTTCGGCCCACCGATCGACTTTGGATTAATAAAGGAGTGCCCAACGCTCGATCGATATGGTTGAAAGAAGTTCAAACTAGGGCCACTGAGCCAACTTCTTTCGCTTATGCATTATCTTCTTCTTCGTAACACTCTTGACAGAGTGGTCGTGGTCCTCGTGAAATTTCTTGTCTAGGGGCTGATGTGATTCGCCTCACAATTTCTCACTATTCAGTCCGAGTTTTGTAATCGTAGGTGCACTTTTACAATGGATCGCCCACTGCGGATTTAATTTGGTCAGTCCTTCTCATGGGTGACCGTCCACGTGGTTCAGTGCCCTCCACTCTACCTCGCACGATAAAGCGCTCTTTAGAGTCACCGTCACGCTTCGAGACGTGTCCGAATTATTTAAGTATGCACGTTTGGACCAGATCTATGCATTCGTGATTGGTTTTCTAAAATCGCCTATAAGATAACACCATATATATAATAATAGAATTTTAGATTTGGCAATTGAATACAAGAAGCTCCAAATTAACGATCATTCTCATCAAACAGTTTGGACTTTTACCATCAAGGTTCGGTAAATCTTAGGCCTTATGTTGGAAAGTTTATGGATGTACCGTAGTTCGGAGTTTAACTGTTACATATATACCTACATATTGATTTTTGCCGTATCATGCCCGTCTGTGAGTGGCCATTCGAAAAGAATAATGTTTTGTCTGTTGACTGAGCACACGAAATTATCTTATCACTGTATAAACGATTGTCGGATAATGCTAAGCAAGGTCGCTTATATTATGTAATAGATGGTACATTATTTACCGATTTAAAAAATGAGGAGTTTCTCAATTCGTCTGTATGTTTTTATGTACATTTCGCGATTTCTCAGGCAATTGTGGATGGATATCGAAATTATTTTTTTAGTGACGTAATGGTCCATTTTTTTTAATGTAACCTGCACTGTCGCACTGCTGAGCAAAGGACATTATAAGAGTTAAAAAAAATATGTTATTTTGGAAACCAATTAACATGGTCATAGTTCATAATATAGTTTAGTTATGTGAAATTATAATAGTACCTGTATTCGTCACACTGCTTAATAGATTATTCTTTTATTTTTAATTACAGAAGAAAAAAAACATTTATCAGCTAGGTAGGTCGTTAATACTAAAATTCCGATTTGGTAGCGCACAATAGCCCGCATGCGTGTCACATTTTTTTAACCGACTTTAAAGAGGGAGGAATAACTAATCTATCTATAACTATGAAACTTTTGCACGGCAAACTGGATAAAATGTTCAGAAATCACAGCATTTTTATCACTTTTTTACGTTATCGTTTTATGTATTATGTAATCCTGAGATAAGTGACTTACACGTGGTACCGAAATATACAGGTATTTCACAATAATGTTCAATCCTGTAATTTATATAGAAGACATATAACTAAATCATTTATTTCCAAAGTAATTTCAAAGTGAGTGCTCGTATCAAAATGTCTGTGTTATATTATATAGTTGCTTGTGTTATTATAATTTCGAATCAAAATGAAGCGGCTAGGATCTTAGGAGTATTCCCAGTTGCTTCTATAAGTCACCAAGTAGTGTTCCGACCGATTACTCAAGCTCTAGCAAAACGTGGCCATGAAGTGACAGTCATTACTCCAGATCCTGCCTTCCCAAAAGGAGAAACACCTGCCAATCTGACAGAAATCGATGTCCATGATATTTCATACGCTATATGGAAAGACACATTCATGGGAATTGAGAAAGGCCACAAGAAAGACCTCCTGTTAAATTTTGCAGGATATATAGAATCAATTCTATTGATGTTTGAAGCACAACTAAAAGATAAACAAATTCAAAACCTGATTAATGATAAAACTCAGAAGTTTGATTTGATATTGGTGGAATCTCATATACGACCTGCGCTAATATTTTCTCATATTTATAAGGCGCCAGTGATTTTAATCAGTTCGATGAGTGCATTTTTCGATAACGACGAAGTAATTGGTTCTCCAGTACATCCGTTCCTCTATCCAAATGGTCTTCGTCAAAAACTTAATAATCTTTCTTTATGGGACAAAATGAACGAATTGTATCTTCACTATAGAATTGTGAAAATGGGAGAAGATAGTCGAGTATTAGAAAATAAAATGCTGAAATCAATTTTTGGACCTGGCATCCCGTCGATTGAGGAACTTAGTGAAAATGTTCACATGCTGTTCTTAAATATACATCCAGTGTTTGAAGGCATTAGACCTGTACCTCCGTCCGTATTGTTCATGGGTGGTCTACATCAGAATCCAGTAAAAGAAATACCAAAAGTGAGTATCAATTAGTTTAATAATCAAACAATGAAATGTAAAAAGACGCACATATGAATTACACGCATATATGAATTACATAACTGCGTGAGAAAGTAGGATGATATGTTGTAATAATCGGGAGCAAAAAGAGACAAACTTATTATGATGCTTCCGTTGAAGCTGGCGCGACACTGAGTCTCGGTATAAACATGAACAGTAGCGAAACTACGAAACAACGTCCAAACGGCACATTTACACAGACGGACACATCTGAGAGACTTCTTAGCGAAGGTCACGGTGCTCTCAACTGTAAGTGGCAGTTGCAGACTGCGATATAATGTAGAGTAGTGATGGGTGCCGTGTCGAGACGAGTGTTTGTGTTGTACGTTTATCTCTAGCGCAACGACCCCTGCGTTCTTTAAAAAAAAAACCACGACACGAACTTAAAAATTCTCAAACTAAGCTTGATTTTTATTATTTTTTAATATTGTTGTTTCTTGTGGTGCCAGATATAAGGAATAGCACTATCCCATTTCTTCCCGTGAGCGTCGTAAAATGCGACTAACTTACTAGAGAATAGGCAGTAGCGTTCTCTATGCATTTCACCAACATACTGCGATCACCAACCCGCCTGAAAAGCGTGGCGATTACGGCAAACCCCTCCAACTTTGGGAAGGCCTATTACCAGCAGTGAATTTATTACGTCTGAAATGGTATTAATGTTGCTATTGTAATAATTATTAAGTTACATTAATTTCTGCTTAAAATACGTGAGCGGTCAGTTGAGAGACCCCCATCATGACAAAAGATCCTTAATTCTCACGTATGATTTAAAACAAAAAAGAACGTTTTCGCAATGTCTATCTAGAATTTACATTTGACCTAAAACGAAAGTCGCACGAAAGGGACATAACATGAATGAATGCTTTTTCACGTGACGATTTGTACGAGTCAGGTCATGGCATCAAAGAACTTCGTTCAGGTTCCAATAAAATACTTTTCAATTTTAAAAACATTAATAGTGACAACCCTTTTTTTTGGATGGGAAATCATCAAATGACTTCTCCCGCTCTGGACGGAGCGGGAGGGCGTGCCAGACTTTTACTGACTAAAACCCACCCGTGTTCCTTCAGTTGCCCATATGCCAGGGCCACGGTAACTCTTTCGAACGAATCTTGCAACCCTGGCAGGCATCGGTCCTAGCAGACCACTTCAGTATTGCTGACATCTCTTTGAGGCGCGCGTGGAACACTACGCGCCTTATAGTAACAACCCTACGGCTACTATGAAGCGTAGCTATTTAAATTGATTTATCTAATCTATTTAGTTTCTATACTGTCCATATTTTACCGTGACCCTAATTGTGTAACACACTATTAACAAGAATTTGAACCATTTTGAAGGATATTGCTAATGCATTTAATAATATTTTCGAATAATTTGTCCGTGTAGTAACGTAAATAATGCAATGAATGTTGTTGAACTGTCAAATCGAAATTGATTCCTGTTGTAAGAGTGTAAGGCAATTACCCGCATATAACTACTTTTAACTTCTGACAACCTGAGACTTCTAAGATACGCTAAAAATAACCACATTATTTTTCTATTATAAATGACAGCTTCCAAAATAATCCATACTAAAATGGTATGTTGTTACCGTCACATGGTACTCAAATAACAAATCTATAATTTCTTTTACAGGAACTAAAAACGTATTTAGATTCATCTAAAAACGGCGTTATTTACTTAAGCTTCGGTACAAATGTGGACCCTTCTTTGTTACCTCCACGAACAATACAAACACTGGTGAATGCGCTCTCCAAAGTCCCGTACGATGTACTGTGGAAATGGAATAAAGATGAGCTACCAGGACGAGGTGACAACATCAGGATATCCAAGTGGCTGCCGCAGTCAGATCTGCTTAGTAAGTTATTCTTTTATTTAAACGAAGTGACGAATTGAAGTGAATGTTTATGAATCGAACCCAGTGGAGTAGGTCGACCAGCGCCAGATAAGAACAAGCGTGACGTACGATTCCTGTTGTTACATTGTTGATTTTTAAAACGCTCAATACGAATAAGGAACAAAAGACATTTAGTGCATTCGGTCGGATAGGGAAACAAAGGCAACCGATATAATCCGAAGAATTCTCACGCTTAAATGGCAGTGGGTATAGCACATTTCTTGCAGAACGAAGGGCCGATTAGGGCGAAATGCATTAGAAGACCTCTAAGAAGGCCGATGATCTGTAGAAAGCCGCAGGAATCAGCTGAATGCAAAAAACATAGAACCGGTCGAAATGGCGATGCTTATGTCTAGCAATGGAAGTTTATCGCCTGAAATTATGACTATGATGAGACTTTTAGGTTTCCGTTTCTAGCATCATCTCATAACTACTATACGAATGCATTTAACGAATGGAATTTCAATTTTACAGAGCATCCTAAAGTAAAGCTGTTCATAACACAAGGAGGGCTTCAATCAACAGACGAGGCTATCACAGCAGGAGTACCAGTTATTGGTATCCCTATGTTGGGCGATCAGTGGTATAATGTGGAGAGGTATGAGTACCACAAAATTGGACTTGGGCTGCATATGGAAAAACTAACAGAAGAGGAAATTATTAACACAGTCAATAAAATTATTGGGGACGACAGGTAAGCAATATTTTGTTTGCATTAGTTTTTACTTCAAAGATTTTTTCATCATGCTTAAATCTAGTATAATCTGCACGTAATGCTCCCACCTCTGAGACATGAGCTTGAGGGTGACGAGCAATGGGTAGCTCGCCGCCCGGTAAGGACCAGGCTCGGGTCGACGGCGCGTAGTGTTCTACGCGCGCCTCAAAGAGATGTCAGCAGCAGTGTAGGGGTCTACTAGGACCGATGCCTGCCAGGGTCGCGTGATTGTTCGAAAGAGATACCGTGACCCTGGCACATGGGCAACTGATGAAACACGGGTGGGTTTTAATCAGTAAAAGTCTGACACGCCCTCCCGCTCTGCCCAGAGCGGGAGAAGTCATTTGATGATTTCCCATCCTGAAAAAATAAAAACCCCTGAGACATAGAACTCTTCGCAATGAGAGAAAAGAATTAGCAGGCGCTTAATTGATAACTTATACTGACCTAAGTCAGATAATAGTCTAGTCTTCTTTCATCCTTTAATTATTGAATAAAATCTTGATAATCATATTCAACGGCACCCTATTCAACCCACTGTTGAGTATAAGCCTCCTCTATTTTATGCCATAGCATATAGGCATAATGTCTGATCTGTCTCAACTAGGTAATTACTCATATTAGTAAAGGCAAATTACTCTTGGTCGTCAATTAAAACACTTTTTCTTTGTCTAGTTTTCGCCAGAACATCAACAAACTGCGCAGCGTGATGTACGATCTGCCTATGAAACCACTTGATCGCGCCGTGTGGTGGACGGAGCACGTGCTTCGTCATGGCGGCGCGAGACATCTGCGCGCGCCCGCCGCCAACATGTCGTGGGCAGAGTACCTAGAACTAGAACTAGTATTCACCCTACTGATGGGACTTCTGATACTTGCAACAGTATTCATTTTGATCCTTCGTTCGCTGTTTAAAATTATTTTCGGTACTGATGCCACTGTCAAAGTAAAACAAAATTAATGCTCAATTATAAAAAATTAAATTATAAAAACAAAATTAATGCTCAATTATAATTATATATAATTATATTATATAAGCCTATAGTACAAACCAATTTAATGTAAGTAGCTTAATTACTATGTCATAAGCTCTATTTAAAACATAAATATATAAAACTATAATTTCATTTGCCGTTAATTATTATTTTTATTCCTGACATTAAATGTCACTTCTTCTTGCACATATACATCACAAACTTAATGAAAAATATGAACAGATTATCACTTACTCCAAAATAGGCCTTATAATTTTATCTGCAGAAACGAAACCTGTCGTGAATAGTGGCAAAAATATTAGCGTTCAAGAAGCAGACTGTCCAATGAGTACGACTGATATTAACGAGCACGAAACTAGCCGTAATTTAATGTATAGTCCAAGGTCAATCGGAGCGTCATACAGTATTGTCCCTCACGTAAGTGAATTAGCTTATAATTAGCAGAAAAAAATGAGGGCTAAATACATCACTGTATGGGCTTTCCTCACAGACCTGACATGTGGGTAATAAACTAGCCCCGTATCATTTAATAATGTCAATATTATCATTCACACTTTATAGACAGATGCAAATCATTATCTTGAACTTGACCCATCTATCACCACAATCTAAGAAATTCATTTGTCATCGTACTTATAAAACGTTGTCACTGTGTATTTATTTATTATCACTCCGATCCTACCAGCGATGCCCTGAGCCCAGGTCAGTAATCGACAAGGGGTGCCCAAAGCGAGTAGTTGATCTAGTTTTAAGTTATGCTCATAAATTGACCTGGGAGTTGTCATTCCCAAAAAAAACATAAATATAAGCTGTAAGAATTTTCATCGTCTCATTCCTCTACTTTGGCTTACTAAAATTTAGAAATTAATTAGTAACCACATTTGAACTGAAATATTCCATCAAAGGATAAGTTCAAAATGTTAATAAAATCTAAAAAAAAGTTTATGCTGAACAGACCCAAAGCTGAAATTACACTTAAAGTATGATGAAAAACCGAAAACACTTGAGTAGACATGTTCTTGATCCCTCCCGGTGTGTTTTCGCACCGTCGAGGCTGGAAAGCTCAGTAGCCATGGCTTGAATACCCACGGTGAAGCGAAGAAGAACCTGGGGAGTGGTCATTCGTCAGGGTTTTTACCGAAAGGGCAACGGCGTAGCGGCCAACAAGTAGGTTGCAGTGCCGCTTGGGCGACAGACTCCTAACATTCGATAAGACAAATTTTATACAATTCGTGTTCTTAGCATTAAGAACTAGGTTATTTGTGGTAAACTAATCCGTGGCTATTGAGAGTGCACTATTAAAATCGTCAAAATCTTGTCTATTCCTGTCTAATTTAAAGATAAGTGAGGTTCATTAGCAAACAGTACAGTGTCACAGATACCACTTAAATAGAATGGTAAGTCATTAATATACATAATTATCCTAAGAATAAGAATGGACTCAGTACTAAGCCTTGAGGTACACACTCTTCCTCCCCTGTGGCCCCACCGCGTCCGCCATCGGACTGTGGTGACCCTGTTCAAGCTTCTTCAAGTTTAGCAAGACAGAACATATCTCCGGCAAATATATATTTCACGGACTACCCAAGCGCATTGTTTTTAAAGTGACAAAGATTGTTACTTTGAAAATAAATAGTAATTTGATGAATCTGACTTATTGCCCCTTACGTGGGCTTTAGCAGTGCCATTTTCACCAGTCGATGGCTAAGTCGTGTGACTCCGCATATACGTAAACTAATTGCAATTAATCAATACGAAAAACTATGTACGAGTAGATTCTTTATGATGGAAAGAAACAACCGCGATCATCAATGAATTACTGGGTCAATTAAAATTACACCTGATTCATGAATCAAAAGTTCATAGTCCAAAATACACCGAATTATTTTATTCCGTATTTCGATGTTCCGACATTCAAAAGTCCAAATTTAAGAATACCTAAGAAGTATAGTTTCTTAAAATTACAAAATTTATTTCACCCAAAGTCGTAAATGCGATTTTTTTGTTTTCCGGTTTTCATACGAATCAAACGCTCGTTAGGTTCTTAGTCCGAAAATCGACATTCTGTTGTCAATACTTCGAACAAACTGCTAAAATTAGGATTCTGATTCAGTTAGTATAACATTCACTTACGCAAATAAAATATTCAAAATCTATATGTAACATTTTATAACATTTGAAAACGTCTTCTTAGACGTTTTTAAAATGTTATTAATGTTGGTGAATGAATATTTTTTTTTTGTTTTCTTTTTCTTCGTCTTCTTCATATACACCTGCGTCAGTTACGATTTATTGTTATTGAATCCTTTGGCTTAGGTTAAGTCAGAACAGTGGCCATTACCGCGAGATCCCCTCTATCCCAAATCACTATCACTTGGGTTAAGTTAGGTTAGAACTGTGACCAGCGAAAGAAAATATTTTAATCAGAATAATATTGTACTGCTCTCAGTCGAGCAATTATGTGTCCATTTGTCTTGCTATACAGTTTTATAAGGCGTTTTAATTTCGGAATTCTTAACCCATATAATGTAAAAATACAAATTCGGATTGTTAAGGTACCGATAACTTTAACAATCCGAATTTGTATTTTTGAGGTTTTGAATTATACATTAAGTCGGTCTTTTCATTATTCGATCTACTGAAACTCGGTATTTTGAGAAAATTAATTCAAATAATTGTAATTTGGAATTATAATAAAAGGATGAGTGATAAATCAGACTTGTTATATTAGGAATTTTGTACTATTCGAAACTATGCAAACCGTTGTTTTGAAATACGTATTTGTGATTTACGGGATAAAGTTTTTCGTTTTTGTGTAGTGTACCCATGACTAACAAGTAACCCTACCCAACTGTCACCCACCGATCAGAATGAAACTTTGCACATCGATATAACACTAAAAAATATTGAACTCAGGTTTTTTTTTCCGAAATCCACTTTTTAGGGGTAGAAACCACCCTTAATAACCCCTAAGTAGGCTAACCCACGTAACTCTGGATAGAGTGAGTTTATTCGAATGCTTTCAATCAGAACATTACGATCTTGACCACAGATAGGCTAATCTACCTTAACCATAATATAACTTATCCCCACAAACCGTTACAACCCTTATAAACCTAGGGGGTGGTTTATACCCCTAAAAAGTGGATTCCGGAAAAATAAAAAAACACGGGTTCAATATTTTTTAGTGTTATATCGATGTGCAAACTTTCATTCTGATCGGTGGGTGACAGTTGGGTAGGGTTACGTGTAAGATAAGTAGGTACTTACTGATACAGAGTCATTTATTTTTTCCGGATTATTTATATATTATCGTCGTAGTTTTTCAAGGGACCAAGAAAACCTACGGGTAATAGGTAGTAATTCATATTATTTATGAAAAGGTATAATTATCCTATTATTGTTAAATTATATCGTCTGGCGAAAGATCAATTAAGGTAAGGGACAAAATGCAGTTTTCCAGTAGGAGCCGACAAAGATTTTTTTCTGTGTAATTTATTCTGGCAATGTACTAATAAACTAAATATAAAGCAGAATCGGGCCGAATGCATTAACTCTGAAAGGGATCCTCAAAACATTGCTATATATTTAAATCCAATTTTAAGGTAAGTTCACTTGTGGCTTCAGTAGCAACGTAATGCATTCTCCAGCCAGATACTTCTACCGTTATACAAATAAGACCTAAAGATGTTAAGAGTATTATTGATAGTATGACTCGAGGCAAATCGCCTGGACATGACAGTTTGAGTGTTGAACATTTACGGCATGCGAGCTGTCATTTACCCAGAGTATTGGCCATGCTGTTCTCCCTGTGCATGAGTCATAGGTATCTCCCTCAGGACCTCATGAGGACAATAGTCATACCAATAGTTAAATGTAAAACAGCAGATATTTGTGATAAAAGTAACTATCGCCCCATATCCTTGGCAACAATTCTGGCTAAGGTAATGGATAGTCTACTTAACGGGCATTTAAGAAGGAACCTGAACCTGCATCACGCGCATTTCGGCTTCCAACCTGGTCTCTCGACTGAGAGTTCTCTGTATGAAGCACACGGTTAGGTATTACTTGGATCGTAGGACACCTGTTTATGCTTGTTTTTTAGACTTATCCAAAGCATTTGATCTAGTTTGTTATGAGGTCCTGTGGGATAAACTGCGTAAACAAAATGTATCTACGGAACTAGTGGAAATGCTAAAATTTTGGTATGACAATCAATTAAATGTTGTTAAGTGGGCGAATTGTTTGTCTGACGAATATTAGCTAGAGTGTGGCGTGAGGCAAGGGGGAATTTCCTCGCCCACTCTTTTCAATGTATATATGGATAGCCTGATTGGCAAGCTCAGTAGCAAGGATGTTGGTTGTCATATTGATGGAGTCACTTTCAATAATATAAGTTATGCCGATGACATGGTGCTGCTGGGCCCGTCAATCAGGTCCCTTGGTCAGCTGCTTAGCGTTTGTGAGCGATATGCCGAGAGTCATGGTCTCAAGTATAATGCTGCCAAGAGCGAGTGTATGTTTTTTGGTCTTGGTGATAAAACCCCACATGAACCTCCACCACTTTCTCTGAACGGTTCTCCCCTCAAGAGAGTAAAAAAGTTTAAATATCTAGGGACATTATCACTGATAATCTAAGGGACGATGAAGATATTGAGCGTGAACGCAGAGCGCTGGCGGTGCGGGGTAACATGTTGGCTCGCAGGTTTGCTAGTTGCTCAGCTGAAGTCAAGTTAGCACAATTCAAAGCATATTGCTAATCATTCTACACGAGCAGCCTATGGGCTAGTTATACTAAAAGGGCATACAGCGCTCTGCGGGTACAATACAATAACGTCTTCAGGATGTTGTTGCGATTGCCGAGGTTCTGCAGTGCGTCCGCGATATTTGCCGAAGCGCGTACGGATGACTTTTACGCAATAAGACGCAGCAACGACTTTCTGAGGATAGTTTCGGATAATTTTCAGTGACCAATACACTCCCTTTGGATTGGCATCGTGGTTGGGACGATTAATTAAAATGTTTTAGTTTATTTTATTTTATTGGTTAACTGATTTTATTTAATTATTTGATTTTATTGATTTGATTTGATCATTTGATTTTATTGATTATTTGATTTTATTGATTATTTGATTTTATTCATTAATATTTATTGATTATTTGATTTGATCTATTATTTGATTTTATTGATTTTATTTTATTTATATTAAATTCTATACTTACATAGTTTATAAGCTCCCATGTTACTAACCAAATTTGGATCATGTTATCTGATAAATGAATAAATAATAATAATAATTTAACAACAATATGCTAAAGAATCATGCGAATATTATGACTAGAAACCGACTGAAAGTACGATGCTGACGCGAAGTCGGGCCCGACTTACTAAAACCACACAACCAACATCTTCGGGTTCGTCGCTCAGCTCCGCCTCGCAGTTGCCGGATCCTGCTCCAGACGTGAGTCCAGTGACACCGGCTGCTGCAGTTGCGTCGAGCTCGAGCGACGAATACTTCTCGCCGCCGACGACACCACCACCAGTACGTCGGCGTGGAAGAGGCCGACCACCGGCCAGCTTGGGACTCCGAGGCCCACCGGCCTCTGACAGGGTCCCCGCTCCCGGTGGAAGTGTGCGGCGCATGAAGTGGACACAAGCTGTGAATGAAAATGTCATGCGCGCATACTATAGGGCTACAGAGGGGGGAACTAACTTGACTGCGTACCGTGGTCGGATGCTCTCTCTGTTCCAGGTGCTTGAGCCCGCTGTCAACGTATCATCGCAACGACTGTCGGATCAGGTACGGGTCATCCAGCGTAACCATATGCTGGATGCCACCGTGCTTGATCGACTTTGTCTCGAATCACGGAATAGCCATGTTACGCCTGCTTCGCCACTGGTCGCGGTACAACTGCAAAATTTACCCAGTGTTTCACCGCGACCCAACTGCGCTGGTGAAGAGGATGATGACGGGGCTATATCCGTGAGTACCCAATGCAATGCACGATTGAGGAGCGCTTTGGATGATGCTTTCCGGGAGTATCGCTCTACTCCTCCTGAACTTAGACCACGTTTACCTCGTTTACCCATGCATAAGAAAAACAAGGCGCTGGTGTGTGCTCTAGACTCACAACTGTCAACATATTTTGACGGCAGCAAAGACCTGGCCGATACCCACTCGATCTTGTACTGTGCAGCTGTAGCGGCTTGTCGTGTAGCTCGTGTTAAGTTTCCTAATAGTGACAGAGCTACACGACCAAAACCAGCCGTACCAGCTTGGCAGTGCAGGATTGAGCGTCGTATCGGTGAGGCTAGAGCACTCATCGGTAAGCTAATCTGCTTCAGGGAGGGCAATACTCGCCCTCGAGTGATGCGCTTTGTGAAGCGGGCGTTCTCCGGGACGGATGTTAGTCCTCGAGATTATTTGCCCCGCGTCACAGAGCGCATCGACTTCCTGAAGCAGAAGATCTGTGCATGGGCAAACCGTATTCGTCGGTACCGGCGGAGGGTGGAGCGGTACACCCAGAATCACACATTCCAAAGTGATGAAAGGTGGGTTTACCGAGCTTGGGAGCGACCGGACCAAGGTGTGGCTGACACGCCCCTTCCGGATGATGTCGCCATGTCTTCGTTCTGGCGAAACATCTGGTCGGTGCCTGTCAATCACACCGAAGGTGATTGGACTAGGGAGATCGAGCGAGCGTGCGGTCAAATAACAGAAATGGGGGCAATTACCATCAGCCCCCAAGATGTCGCTTGTGCAGTCCGTCCGTTGCCTAACTGGAAATCTCCAGGGCCGGACGGACTGCACAACTTTTGGATCAAGTGGATCCAAAAGTCGCACGCTCGCTTGGCATCTCAGTTCCAGTCAGCCTTAGAGTCAGGGTCGTTGCCCCAGTTCTTAACAACAGGGATAACCCACCTACTCCATAAATCAGGTAGCACCGCGGAACCCAAAAATTATAGACCTATCACTTGTCTACCGACGGTCTATAAAGTACTTACATCCATTTTGAGAGCTAAAATTTACAATCATATTGACACAAACTCGATCTTGTCTGTCTCTCAAAATGGATGTAGGAACGGGTCCCGCGGTACTAAGGAGCTGCTCCTAATCGATATGACCATTAGCCAACAGGTTCGTCGTTCCCGAAGGGATCTGTCGACATGCTGGATAGACTATAAGAAGGCCTATGACTCGGTGCCACATACCTGGCTCAAGAGGGTGCTGGAATTGTACAAAGTAGATACAACGCTGCGCACCTTCTTGATATCATGTATGGGGCAGTGGAAGACAGTCCTTCGCTATCCAGGATGTCGAAATATCCAGAGGAACAGCGAACCGATAAGGATCGAGCGAGGTATATTCCAGGGCGATAGTTTGAGTCCACTTTGGTTCTGCCTAGCCATGAATTCTCTTAGCACACTGCTGGAGGATTCAGGTATAGGCTATCGATTGAGGAGAGGTGGTCAAGTTATATCTCACCTCCTCTACATGGATGACCTAAAACTCTTTGCCCCCAGCAATTTGCAACTGATGGAGCTACTGAAAGTAACTGAAACCTTCAGTAGCGCCATCAGGATGGAATTTGGTGTCGACAAATGTGCGGTCATGCATGTAAAGCGAGGGGAGATTGTGGAATCCGTGGGAACCCAACTCTCGGATTCCATACATCTAAGATCCCTTTCCTCAATCGAAACATACAAGTATTTGGGTATGTTGGAAGCGTTAGGCATCAACACTGCTGACATGAAACAATCGTTGAGGGAGCGCTTCTTTGGCCGCTTGAATAAAGTATTAAAAAGTCTTTTATCAGGCGCAAACAAGGTGCGCGCCTTCAACGGTTGGATCATGCCGGTTTTGATGTACTCTTTCGGCATACTCAAATGGACTCAAACGGAACTTGACGCCCTGGATAGGAGGGTCCGTACGCTGCTGACTGCATATCGAATGCATCACCCACGGTCATCGGTGATGAGACTGTATATCCCGCGGAAGTGCGGAGGTCGAGGATTTTTAAATGCTAAGACCCTGCACAACCGTGAGGTATGCAGTCTCAGGGAATACTTCCTAGAAGCCGACGTGGGGATGCACCGAGATGTGGTCTCAGTGGACAAGAGCCTCACCCCGCTCTCCTTGGCTACCGAGAACTGGCGCAAACCTAAAGTATTAGATACTAATGACCGCAGGGAGGTATGGCAAAGCAAGGAGCTTCACGGACGATTTTACCGGGTCCTACATGGACCCGATGTAGACTTCTTAGCGTCCGTATCCTGGTTACGATTCGGAAACCTATTTGGAGAAACCGAAGGTTTTGTCTTTGCGATTATGGACGAAGTTATGATGACGAACAACTACCGGAAATATATTGTGAAGGATGGCACGGTTGACATCTGTCGGGCATGCCACCGTCCGGGTGAATCAATCCGACACATTATTTCTGGCTGTTCTCGTCTGGCTAACGGAGACTACTTGCATAGACACAACCTTGTAGCCAGGATTATCCACCAGCAACTTGCTCTGAAATACGGCCTTGTGGAATCAAAAGTACCATACTATAGGTATGTGCCCGACCCAGTTCTCGAATATGGCAATATCACGTTGTATTGGGATCGATCTATCGTCACTGATAGGACTATTGTTGCCAATAAGCCGGATATAGTGGTGATAGATCGATTAGAGCGTCACACAATGATTGTTGATATAGCAGTCCCGCATGACGAGAACCTCGCGAAAGCTGAACAAGATAAGCAGATGAAGTATCTTGACTTGGCTCGCGAGGTTGTCGAGATGTGGGATGTGGATACAGCAGTCATTGTGCCGATAGTCGTTACGGCCAATGGCATAATCGGCAAGAGCCTCAATCAACATCTCAGGAGGCTCTCGTTAGGCAGCTGGATCAAGGGCCTGATCCAGAAAGCAGTCATCCTGGACACGGCGCGTATTGTTAGGAGGTTCCTTTCTCAGCAGCCCTGACCACCGGTAGCTTGGACCCTGTTCCCGATACCGGTGGGCTACTATTTTTTATATTTTTAAATGTTTTCTTATATTTTTTATATATTTTAATATTTAAAAATGTAATTAATATGTATTTAAATATAATAAAGGAAATAATTTATACATATGTAACTTTTTTAATTCTAAGGTTTTTTATGATCGAGTTTTACAGAATTATTTAGTTTAAGATGGCTCATTGTTATAGATGATGACCATTTACCTAAACACGATACTATCAAAGAGAGCTGTCCCTTACTTAGATGTAATTTTGACAAGTGATCCCTTACTTTAAATTGGCCCTGATATGTTTTATTGAGACATTTTAATGTAAGTGCCAAAAGCAAAACCAACGACATTTTTTCTTTTCATGTAAATAGATTGTGTGAAATTAAATTTATTCACATTTAAGTTAAGTATTTAAAAAATATATGGAAATTTTAAAATGTATTTATTGTCACCTTACATTATTTAGATATTCTTTTAGGTATTTAAGTACAATAAAACACGTAAAAACAAAAAAAAATAAACCTTCTTTATATTATTTTAACCAATATCAACCTAACAGAAAATAATAATATTATAGTTACACATCGGTACATGGATATAAATGTATGTATTATGTATGGACCTATCTCATGTGAAAGTTATATGAATTGACATACCTAGCTAATTTTCCTTTCAGTATACGGAATTGATGTTTTCCTTAACTCTAATTTTTACACATCATAAAAAACTGAAAATCACAGAAAACTGTCCTTTAAAACTAAAACCGGCCAAGTGCGAGTCGGACTCGCTCACCGAGGGTTCCGTACAAACCTGTAGGTGTTCTCGGTTTAAAAATAAATGTTTTTTTTTAAATTTTATATTTCAGTTGATAGAATGTAAGGTAAATTGCGTTTTACGATTTATGACGTTTTAAAAAAAAACTACTCGCTCGATCTCGTTCAAACTAATTTTCGGTGGTAGTTTACATGGTAATGTACATCATATATTTTTTTTTAGTTTTATCATTCTCTTATTTTAGAAGTTACGGGGGGTGGGACACACATTTTATCACTTTGGAAGTGTCTCTCGCGCAAACTATTCTGTGTAGAAAAAAATGATATTGTAAACCTCATTACCATTTTTGAAGACCTATTCATAGATACCCCACAAGTATGGGTTTGATGAAAAAAAAATTTTTGAGTTTCAGTTCTATGTATGGGGAACCCCAAAATTTTATTTTTTTATTTTATTCTATTTTAGTGTGAAAATCTTAATGCGGTTCACAGAATACATCTACTTACCAAGTTTCAACAGCATAGCTCTTATAGTTTCGGAAAAAAGTGGCTGTGACATACAGACGGACGGACAGACAGACAGACAGACAGACAGACAGACAGACAGACAGACATGACGAATCTATAAGGGTTCCGTTTTTTGCCATTTGGCAACGGAACCCTAAAAAGGAACTATAAAGTTTACAGTGTACTTAGATATTCTCATAAACGAATAAACTACAGCATTAAAATCAGGATGGAACGTTTGTAATCTATGCTGCTTTACAAAAAACAAACACAATGTTAATACAAATGGTAATACCCATTTTCGTTTTATAACTTAACAAAAAGGAACTTAAATAGTATCTTGGGTACATAAAGAATCTTAAAACATACTAAACTATAGCATCAATTTTAAGGGAACATAACCAAACCCGACTTTTTTTTGTTTTTTAAATCAAAACGAAGTTACTACGTCGCACATCGGCGTCATAGAGATTCTCATAATTTAAACAAGTAAAACTTAACAAAACTTAAATCAAATCAAAACTAAAACAACAAAAGCGACTTTTTGGAACGAATACATTAAACCATTAGACTGATTTAAAAAAAAAAAATTGCTTTGTAGCACTGAATTTTTTTTACTGTATCGGTCATTTTTTTAAAGCTATATTTTTTTTAAATATAGCATTAGAAAGAGCGTAAAAAACGGAATAAAAGTGCATTTATAACTCATTTTCGAATTTTTGTCCCTTACCTTAATTGATCTTTTGCCAGACGATATGCTTAAGATAATAATAATAATAATAAACCCGCAGGGCAGCATGTGGCGAGCTGTTGGGCAGTAGCGACCCCACGGACCCGATCTCCTGGGAGAATTGTTGTTCCTCATCTCTGGCTTGCCTTTATTGGCCGGCTGGAGTGAACACTGACGAGGTTCAGAGCTCCCACCTCATTCTTGCCTTTATTGGCTGGCTTGAGTGGAGATTCGCAAGAGCAAACGTGCTCGGGGAAAGGAAGTATTCCAGTAAGTGCTCGTAGGGACTTGACCATCTTCCGGGCTCTGGGATTGTTCTGAAAGCCGTGGAATACCTCTCCACTTCTCAAGCACCTCAGGAAGTGTTGCCCCCTTGTCGCTGCGTCACTATGTGCCAGCGACGTTTCCCGGGGGCCCATTAGTGAGTGTGCAAGTCACCCCCTGCCATTTTATCCGTGTATACAAAACATTGATTAGGCAGGGGCCATAGTCCTTCCATAGTTGCGGTTACCAGTCCACTATAGCCATCCAAACCCATAGCCTAATTTGCTTTGTTTCCATATTCTGTAATAGTTCTGCTCCAACCGGGGATTGTCCTTGGGTGCACTTGCATAGTGCATACAGAGATAATCGTCGGTTGGTGCCCCCTCATCTTTTAAAATTGTCTAAGGGGCCTCTGCGAGTTGGCTTCGGCCCCTCGTACGCCTTCCAAAGGACCGGGATTCTAGAATCCCGAGATATGTTTAACATGTATAAATATTAATAATAATAATAATAAATAAGCCCCCTAAACAACCACACGTCCTGATTGACCATCTAATCACGTGGGGGGCGGACACACGAATTAGAAATTACTGGCGTGGCTAACGTGGCTCTGGAAACCCATTCAACATGGAGACTAGATCAAAGAAAATACGTATAGGATCGCTACCCGAGGGCAATCGTCGGGGCACACCTGGGGCCGATGCTGGGTGTCTCAGCATGCGACCCATCGGCGGTGGGGGACTGAGCAGGCGGGTTCTCCCCGACAAAAATACTACAGCCGAACCGACAGACAGACTAGACAATAGTGATGACAGTAGAGCAATTATCTCCGCTCTGGATGTTTCGCAGGTGGCATCAGCTACTCAGCCTGCGACCACCAAAGCGGGAAAACCCAGAGTACGCATGAAATGGATTGAAGATATGAACATATTCATCATGCGCACTTACTATCATGTTACGAAACTTGAAGAGGACAGAACAATGTACTGCACACAGTTATTCGAACAATTTAAATTACAATATCCAGACATTAATGTCACAGAACAGAGAATAGCAGACCAAAGACGTGTTATTATAAGAAACAAACTCCTATCAGACGACACTTTAAATAGAATTAAATTTGAAATAGCGGAACAAATTAAAAAAGAAGAAGAAGATAACATTAATGTCACACAACAAATAAACACCTTACAACACGACACGAATCCACTGACTGAATATTTTGATACCGAATTAACCGTAAACACACCACACAGCATTCAGTTTACTACAGATGATTCCGAATTACTACAAACACAAACTGTATTTGACTCTACGTTAGTCGATACATTATCAAACGAATTAGAAACAAATATGTTAAAATACAATGGGATGAATCCTGCATATAGACCATTATTGCCGAAAATGAGATCGACTCGTAAACTATCGGAAATTATTAGCATATTTAACCAAAAAATTATTCCACTTAAAGTTGCAGTCCTAGAAGACTTATCCGACACACATTCATTAATGTATTGCATAGCTCTCACAGTTGCTAAACACTTTAAATTAAAAATAAATATAGATAGATCTAACTATAAAACAAAATTAACAAACGAACCACCATGGCAAAAAAGATTAAAAACGGATATAGACCTTCTACGTAAAGACATAAATAGATTAACACAATATAAAAATGGTAAAAAAAAACAAAAATCTATCCATCTAGAAAACTTGAAAAAAAGGTCAAACACATCATCGAAAAGACCAAACAACACAGTTCACATGAAAATTTTAATAAGAGAATTGAAGATCACTTAGACACATTGAAACAAAAACTTTCAGTTAAGAGTCATAGACTAGCTAGATATAAAAAAACCAAAGAAAGAAAGGATAACAATAGATTATTTACAACAAATGAGAAACAATTTTATAGGAAGCTTAAAAGTAACAATACCACAATTCTAAACCCTCCATCTCAACAGGCCCTTAAAGAATTCTGGCAAGGGATTTGGTCAGATAGCACTGAACATAATAAGGAAGCTAAATGGATACAAGAAGAAATAGTTAGATCAGAAACAATTGAAGAAATGCCATTTGAGGATATAGATTATCATGAAATAAATGCAGTTATAAATAAAACGCACAACTGGAAAGCAGCAGGAATAGACGGTTTACATAATTTTTGGATAAAAAGATTACATTCACTACATATAATATTATCTGAACAAATGAATGATATTTTAAAAGGGAACCAAACTCTTCCAGAATTTTTGACTAAAGGAATCACATACATGATCCCAAAATCGAGTAGAACCCAGGACCCCTCGCAGTATAGACCAATTACTTGCCTCCCAACTTTGTACAAAATTATCACATCATGTATTACTAATAAAATTATTAAACACATCGAACAATTTAACATCTTAACGGAAGAACAGAAAGGCTGCAGACGAGGACATATGGGTTGCAAGGAACAATTAATAATTGACTCCACTCTTTTAAAACACGTTCAGAAATCAAGAAAAAACTTATATATAGCATAAATTGATTACAAAAAAGCATTTGACAGCGTGCCACACTCATGGTTGGTTCAAGTACTCAATATATATAAAATCAATCCATTACTAATACAATTTCTTAAGAATACCATGGAGTCCTGGAGAACTACACTTAAATTACAAACGAAAACCACAAACTTATCCATAGATGAAATAGCTATTAAAAAGGGTATATTTCAAGGGGATTCACTAAGCCCACTTTGGTTCTGCCTGGCCCTAAATCCACTCTCTCGCGCATTAACTGAATCTAGACTAGGCCTTGACATTAAGAACAATAGATCTATATTACACCAAATAACACATTTACTCTATATGGATGATTTAAAATTATATGCCAATAAAAATACAGATTTACATGGTTTATTAGACATTACAACATCATTTTCAAAAGACATTAGAATGGATTTTGGTCTAGATAAATGCCGAAAACTGAATATAGAAAAGGGTAAGATAGTGGAAGGAAATTACTCAACAGACTCGGAAGAAGTAATAGAAGCAATGAAAAATGAGGAACTTTATAAATACTTAGGATACAACCAAGCACGACTTTTAGAACACAAAGCTATTAAAGATACACTCAAACAAGAATATTATAAAAGAATTCATTCACTGTGTAAAATGTATCTAGCCAGTAAAAATTTATTCAAATCCATAAATACTTATGCTATACCTATACTAACTTATTCTTTCGGCGTGATAAAATGGTCCAGCACAGAATTACATGCACTCGAAATTAAAACAAGAACAATCCTTACACAACATAGATATCACCACCCTAAGTCAGCAATAGAAAGGGTAATTATACCCAGAAAAGATGGTGGCAGAGGGCTTATTGAAATATCACACCTACACAAAAGACAAATAATAAACCTTAAACAATTTTTCAATAGGAAAAAGAATACCAGCCAATTGCACAAGACAATAGTAGATATAGATAAAAAATATACACCACTGAACCTTAATGAAGACAATATTGAAACACTAGATAAAGCGAGGCATATAGAGGAGATACATAAAAAATGGAGACAGAAAGAACTACATGGAAGACATCCAAATGATTTATACCAAACACACATTGATAAAGAAGCTTCAAACAAATGGCTGGAATTAAGTGGATTATTTCCAGAAACAGAAGGATTCATGCTGGCCATTCAAGACCAAATTATAAATACCAAAAATTATAGAAAATATATAATTAAAGATACCACAGTAAGAAGCGATTTATGCAGAAAATGCCACAGCAAACCTGAAACTATACAACACATCACAGGAGCTTGTAGCACACTCACTCAAAACGATTACACTCATAGACACAATCAACTAGTTAACATTATACACCAAAAACTAGCAACAAAACACAATCTCACGCAGGACCCATACACACCATACTACAAATACTCACCTAGGGCTGTATTAGAAAACCAATTTTACAAACTGTATTATGACCGTACCATAATTACCGATCATACAATATATAATAACAGGCCCGATATAACACTCGTTGATAAATAAAACAAACACACATATATAATAGATATAGCAGTCCCAAACACCAATAATATGCAGAAAACCATCACCAAAAAAATTAGGAAATATACAGAACTTCAAGAAGAAATTACCAAAGTCTGGAAAATGAACAGAGTTACCATAGTCCCAATAGTGATATCAACGACTGGTATCATCCCAAAACAACTTTTTATCAGTTTAAAAGTAATTAATATCTCCAAATATGTTTATCTTACACTGCAGAAAGCAGCTATATTAAACACATGTCGTATAGTCCGGAAATTCTTACAATTAGATTTAGACAATAACTTCAATGCAGTATAAAACACTTAAACTATTGAAACTTAAATCTCACCTTGGTCTACACCCGTGAGATTTAAAAAGAAAAACCAGGTTCGATGAACCTGAGAAAATAAACTTTGAAAACAAAAATAATAATAATATTCCACAACTGTCACACAACGCCATCTAGTCCCAAGCTAAGCAGAGCTTGTGTTATGGGTACTAGACAACTGATAAACATACTTATATATTTCTAAATACATACATATTATAGATAAATTACACCCAGACACAGAACAAATGATCGTGCTCATCACACAAACATTTGTCCTGGGTGGGAATCGAACCCACGACCTCCGGCATAGCAGTCAGGGTCACTAACTACTAGACCAACAGGCCTGTCAAAGATAAGATTTTAGTTAAAATAAATCATTGTGAAATACTCGTGAAAATTATTTAACAAAACATATTTATTGTATGACAAAAGGAGCTAAGGATGACGATGAAATAAAGTTTGTTGATTGTAATATGATTATAATCGTATAAATCGAGTGTAATTTAAAAAGGCATCGTCATTTTATGCTATCGTTGGGGACTGATAGTAATATTAAAAGTCATGAAAACGACAATCTTATTTCCGTCCAATAAATACCTGGAAACAATATTCCGCAGCATAGTTGATTTGCTTAAGTTTACTGAAGTGGCTGTGCACCATGTCGGTAGTTCGCTATCTAACTTTAATTACGTGTTTAAGTTTGGTAGTTAATCAAAATGAAGCTGCGAAAATATTAGGAGTTTTCCCAGTTCCATCTATCAGTCATCAAGTGGTGTTCCGCCCTATTATGCATGAGCTAGCTAAGAGAGGACATCAGGTCACTGTCATCACAACAGATGCAGCTTTCCCTAAAGGAAAAACACCTGCCAATCTAACAGAGATTGATGTTGGTAAGGTTTCGTATCGAAAATGGAAAGAAGAATATGTGGTTAAACCAAAAGGCAAGAAAGGCAACTTACAAGAAGATTTCAACATAATGTACAAAGTATTAACAAACATATTTGATCTTCAACTAAAGGATGAACAAGTGCAAAAACTTATTCATGATAAAAACCAAACATTTGACTTGGTATTCTCAGAAGCTATGGTGAGACCGGCACTTATATTTTCACATATCTACAAAGCGCCTGCGATTATGATAAGTTCTTTCGGCGTTTTTAGTGACAATTACGAAGTAATGGGAGTCTCTATGCACCCCTTTTTATACCATCGCGGCATAAGTCGAAGGTTGTATAACCTGACATTATGGGAGAAAGTAGTAGAATTATATGATTATTTAAGTATAGAATGGATTCATCGAAACAATTACAACCTAGAAAACAAAATAATAAAGGCACATTTTGGACCTGAAACTCCAACAGTTCAAGAATTGAATAACAACGTTGCCATGTTCTTCTTGGACCTGCATCCAGTGTTTGAAGGGAACACACCAGTTCCTCCATCCGTGATACACATGGGGGGTATACACCAGAAACCTCACAAAGATTTGCCACGAGTAAGTACTTTAAACTCTTTTTAACACTTATAAACAAAGTTTGCTATTTTAAGTTGATATATTATTATGTATTTGTTATATTTATCTTCTTTTTGAAAGAAGGTATGTATGTGAAAATGGTAATTTTTCTATACTAACTGATTAAGATGAAAATTACCATTTGTACAAGGGTAGGATGATGGAGATGACTTATTGATACAATTAAATTTATAACGTTTTCAAAGTTTTATAATAATGTTTTGTTGCAGGATTTACAGTCGTACTTAGATTCATCTAAAAATGGCGTGATTTATATCAGTTTTGGCACAAATGTGGATCCAACATTGTTTCCTCCAGAGAAAATAGCAACTTTTGTGCGAGTGTTCTCTTAATTGCCTTACGACGTGCTGTGGAAGTGGAACAATGATGAACTGCCCGGACGTACTAAAAACATCAAAATATCCAAATGGCTGCCGCAGTCAGACCTACTGAGTAAGTGAATTTATATTCAGATAAGTAAACATTTTTTCATCCATTTCATTAAAACTTACCCATTCCAAGATTTTGATAAAATCCGTTAAAGAATTTCACGAACATCTAAATGAATTATAGTTTTATTACGTGATTTTGTAACCAACTAGAAGTTTTATTGAAATAGGTATTTTAAATGAAAAAGGATTTTATGTCGAATATAAATGAATATTTTGTATCATAATCTTGTTAATTAAACTACAGTATTCAGTATGTATATATAATTAGTATGATTAACTGGGTTTCATTTTAATTGTTTCAGTTAATATCAGTCATTTTTAATGATGATTATAATGTAATATCACATTGACTTCATTTTTATGTTCCTTGTAATAATGTATCGAACATTTTAATTCTTCGCAGTGCATCCAAAAATAAAGCTGTTCATAACACAAGGGGGGCTACAATCAACAGATGAGGCTATCACAGCAGGAGTACCTCTGATTGGTGTACCAATGTTTGGTGATCAATGGTACGATGTGGAGAAATATGAAAAGCATAATATTGGACTTAAACTGGAGCTAGAAACACTTAATGATGATATTTTAGAGAACGCAATTAACAAAGTCATTGGAGACAACAGGTTAGTACTATTTGTAGATAAGGTTTTTTCATAAAGTTAATATCTCTGGTTTGAATTATCTCACTTAAACGCTACGTTAAGACGGATCCGGAGTTTGTAAAACCAGTTATTGTAGCAATGTGGGGTTGGCATATATCCAACAGTACGGTTACTATACCTGAATGATTATGACGACAATGATGATCGCACCCTTTACCTGAATGATTACGATGGCAACGATGAACGAAAATTTGATTTTCAAATGAAAATAATATAACAGGCATTAATTTATTGATGATCATTTGTGTTGGTTAAATAGCCTTAGGTATTTTTTTGTTAAATTAAAGAAGATGCCTCCGACTGCATATTTTCTTTGCACTTAATTACTGAACTTATTAAATGTAAATTTTCTAAGTTCTATCTTTTAACAGTTTATTTTTACTCAGTCGGTTTTTTTATTTATATCTATTTTATTTTACACTTTATAGATAAGCAAAAATTGTAAAAGGTGATTTTAACGTTAAAATCACCTTGTACTCTTTTTTGATTTTAAAATTTATTTGAGAATTGGTGCAAATAAAAAAATTAAATCGTTATAGATCCTAAATGGTCGTTTGAAATGTAAAGTTATTACAAAACGCTACCGAACCAATTTTCAAAAACATATTCAATAACACCGAACTTGACATAGTTCGTCGACTTTTTTTTTTACTTTCACAATATGGTGGAGTGTGGCTGTTGCCATACTGAATTTTTATTACTTTTATATATATAACTTTAATGTCATTCATAAGGTTAAGACGAACCGATTAGCGTAGGAATCCTCAAAATCGGCCGTTGAGTTTGATCTCCAGAGCTACGTTTGTTCTTAACCCGCAAAAATTCGGAGATGTCCATATGTGTCCTATGTTCAGCAGTGGATGTCTTACGGCTGAAATAATGATGATTAATGATGAAGTTTGAGCTTCCTAATGGAATCCCAAATAATGATCTCGTTGATTTTATTTCAAAATTGCATTACCAATAAAACTTGCATGTTGATATCTAAAATTTCAGCAAAATAAAATGGATGTAGATTTTTGACAAGTTTCAGCTGTCGTAGTCTACTATTTCATATTATTAAACTTTGTTTGTTTTTTATTCCAGCTATCGCCAAAATATTGTAAGACTAGGCAAGATCATGCAAGACCAACCAATGACGCCATTGGAACGCGTTGTGTGGTGGACGGAGCACGTGCTGCGTCACGGCGGAGGAAAACATTTGCGAGCGCCCGCCGCGAACATGTCTTGGGCAGAGTACCTAGAACTAGAACTAGTATTCACCCTACTGCTGGGAGTTCTAATAATTATAACAGTATTAATTTTGATCCTCCGTTCACTTTATAGGATTGTTTTCGGTACTGATGTCACTGTCAAAGTTAAACAAAGTTAACAATCAAATTGAGTAGGGTACAAAAAATCGCATGCTTCTATTCTCCATTAGGGCACGCCAATACGTATAGAAGTAAACAATTAGATATAAGTACATAGCTTTAATATTATTTCATAAGATCTATTTAAAAAATAAATATGTAAAACTATAAATTACACCGACGAAAATAAATTATATTTGATAAAATATATTAATTAATATTGTTATTCCTAAAGTTTTCTCACGTTTATTGTGAAGATGGCCGATTAAATGAGAGAGAGATGAGAAACACCATTAGGTTAACTCGCGAAACATAAGAAGTTCAGTTGCAGTGCAGTTGCAGTTAGGTTTTGTTTAAAATCACGCGTCTCGTTTTCCCTACCACAGTCGGATACACTCGCGGCACCTGCAATAAGAATGTATTCTACTGCTAAGAGCAACTGAACATACGTTTAATTACTCAAACTTAAACTGTAACGCATCTTAATCAAACGTCATGAAATTGAACGACGTGAATTAGCCAAGAATTGACAGAAGGAAAAAGAGCCATATGAAAACTAGCCAAGTCAGACCTTAGGCTACGATATATTATCCTAAGTTATAAGAAGAAATTATATTATATGTAGTTATAAATAAATTTCAGGACTGACCATCGAACTTGGCACCCATTTAGATCTCACTTCTTTTATTGTTGAAGTCAACAACCAAAGCATATTGAACTTGGCTCTCATGTCACATTTATTTTTTTGATGGGATATCATTACTTTTTGTACAAAAATTATTAGTAGGTACTTATTTATAACAAAATTAATACCAAATGGTTTTTGTTACAAGTGTTCCTAATACATAGAATCAATTAAGTGAAAAATTATTATATATTAAAACTGATGAAAATTTACCAGTTTCTGATTTATTCCTTTGTATTCACTTATTTACCTATCTGCATGCCAAATTTCAACTTTCTAGGTCACCTGGAACTGGGTTAGAGTTTTGATCTATAGGTCAGTCAGTGATAAAAATGTCGATTTTTGGACGTTTATATCTAAATAACCGTATGAGATGTGTTCATGAAATTTGGAGCACATAATATGTATCATACAAATTTCAATATATGAGCCAAATTTGACACGTTTATGTGAAATAGTTTTTGAGTTATGAGGGGGTCAAAAGTGGCTCCAAATGGTTCGTGTAATATTACACACGGTGCTGCTCGCCAGTTCTATTACTTGAACTTGGCTTGACACGCTACCGCGTGTCTAGATAATATTCAGTTTTATGTTTAAATTTAGCAGTTAAATATTACTGAATAGTTTTAAATTAGTTTGATTTTATTGCTGTTGTCGATTTATATCTTTTCAATGTAAAAAGTCGTGTTATGATTGTCGATTAATATATACTAGTGATCGCCCATTGGTCGAAATTCCACCGTACTTATTTGAACAGAAATATATTATTAAATGAAAAAAAACATATATAATAATAAATATAAAAAAAATATGTTTATATTTGACATTCAATAACACTATACATAAATAATATTAAAAACAAATATTCCCGATATGATCATAGATTTAAAAATGAAATAGGTTATTATATCTATAAAATTAATTTATTACCTATGGTTATACTTGACATTCAGTAATAGTTAGGGAGCTGGCGAGCAAAATTTCGATATGATCAGCACACAAGGCAGACGTTATTAATAGTGATAATTATACTCTAAGAAACATCAAGGACCTCGTCTGCCACCATGGTGGCGCTGCGTTGTAAATTTACAGCGTTTCAACAATGTTTTAAAAAAAAGGTGTGCTATATTATGCGCTCACGTCTGCCTCTGGGGCTGATGATCACAGTCATCCTAGAAACACAAAGAATCGAAAAGGCAGACAACCAGGGCTCTGATTTTTGTAGTATTCATTTTTTACATTTATTTTTATGATTAAAAAAACTGTATATGAAGTGCACACTTGGCAGATTTGAATTGTTCGATTAAAAACAATGAGAAGAACCACGGAAAAATAGTCTGCCAACATGTTATCTCTGCGTTGTCTATTGACAGTGCTCCAAAAATGTAAAAAAAGGTGTGCTATATTATGCGCACACGTCTACCTCTTGGACTGATGTTTGAATTCCTTATGAAAACCAAGAAAATCGATGAGACAGACGTTCAGGCCTCTGATATTCCAAAGGACCATTAGATTTTTTTTTCAACCCGACGGTCGCGCCAAACCAAGCAGGTATAAAATATCCCCATAGTTCCTTTCGTGGTGTCTCTCTTTTATTTGGGAATATGAGTGAGAATGGTATAACTCAGTTCCGACCTTTTCCGTATTGTGAAACTAAATGTATAGAGCGTATATCTATATACAGCCTCCCCTTTTATTTCGCACGCTTTTCCTCTCTCTCGCTTTCAGGCACTTTCACACGTCTTGGTTCAAAATCTACGTATTTTACACAAATGTGATTAAAAAAAAGTTAAAGACTGTTCCTATCCAGATCCTAATCCTATTCAGATTACAATATAGCAAGCAATTTAAAAAAAAAATACTTTCTGTTTAAAGTTCCGAGCGCATTTCGTTTCTGGTTGGCATTGAGAAAAAATATCATTGCATAGATTTCAGCTCCAAAAGTTTAGTCATAACCGTGAGTTTAGAGGATAATATTAAACAAAATTATAAGAATAAATAATAACAATAATCCCATGCAATACCCGCTGTCCCTTGATTCCGAGAATTTCAAAAAGTTATACAGCTGAAAATCAGTGAGCAAAGAGTCTGCCACATGTTTTTTCGAATCTACAGAGTCATAGTGAATCGAATGGGCGCAATGAGAACCGCGTGCAAATGACTTAGTAGAGCTTTTTTTTTTAACATTTTTACAACTCCTCCTTTCTACGCCTCTTCGATTTTCTTCGTTTCCAAGATGATTGTGACCATGAACTCTAGAGGCATACATGCGCAAATGATTTAATATCCCGATTTTTTAAGCAACTTCAATCCGCTGTAACGCGAAAACGCAGCGACATAGGACCTTAATTGATTGGACCAAATCGATTCGTAATGATTTAAACTGCAATCCACCTCGACGTGAAACGTATGCAAATCATATACCGAAATGCTCGCCAGCTCCCTAACTATAAGACTATAGACACAAAATAAAGACAGATATTGTCGATTGGACCATAAACAAAAGAATATCTATGCATGTGTGTATTAAATACACGGTAATGAATAGTAGTGTGTGTAACGTGTTATTTATTGAAAATAATATATTTTTACGCATAATTTAAAAAAAATATTAGCATTCGTCACTTCTTCTCTGTATAAACTATAAGTGTGCGAAATTTCATACTACTCCGTCAGCCCAATTTTCGTAAAAAGGGATCCAAAGTTTTCGCTTCACGTATTAATATATAGATAATTCTGTTATATTTTCGATTACTTATACAGCAAACCATAACTAAAGATTGATTCTAAATTAAGTTTAAAAACAAGTAATGTATTGCAAAATTATTTGTTTATTAATTAGCGATATGCTTGAGTTTAAAATTATTTTTGGTTAATTTTTGTTTAACGGAAACGGTTGTTTCAACTACTGTTGGTCAACCGGAAAACATGGCGTGTTTAAAATGTTTTAAGTAACAGAGAACTAATTAAATGTTAAAATCAATTGCTAAAATAGTAAAATGAATTAAGAAGTCATATTTCGTAAACACAATCAACCTGTTACCTTTAATTTGTTAAAAAATAATTGTAATGACTTCACAACGACGACGCCATTCTTGAAAGGTGTTAAAAAGGGTGGCGCGCCGCTGTGAAGCCACATAGATGTGGAGAATTTTGTGAAGACAACTTGTGAGTACAATTTCAATTACTATTTAAAATTTTAGGGCTGTTTCTAAATATGTTTATTAGTCCTAGAAATAAAACCTGTGTAGATTAATTTTGTGTATTCATTTTTGCAATGAGTGAGCATAGTATTGGAGCTGACGTCACGGTTTTAGAAAATCCGAATGGTCCCCCATCTGTGGATATTTTGTTACGTTGTTATTTTCTCAACCACGTATAATCGTCTTATAAGATTTTAATAACAGGATAAGGTCCAATATGCATGAACCAAGTACCTTATAGTCGATATGAAACACTGTGTGCAAATAGATTCCTCATGATGGAAAGAAACAACCCTCATCATCAATGGATTACTGGGTCAATTAAAATACCACCTGTTTCATCAGTTGTGTAGACTAGTTTTATCTAATATTACTAAGATAAGTATTGTACTATTCCATACGCAGATACATTTAATTGTTTTAATGATTATGATTTGTGGATTATCATGAAAGTTTTCCAAGGATGCAAGAGAAACCAAAGGTAAAAGTTTTTTTATTCATATTCTAAACGAAACGGTAAATTATCCTGTTATTAAAATATTTTATTAATTGCATAGAGTATATACGTAGTTGTGCTGTCGATATGGTTTTACTAAATAAATGAGGTCGGGTAAACCTTATCAAAATTATTTAACACATTATATGATGAAGCGAGATACGAGACGACAGTGAAATAGTTTATTGATGGTTATATGAATTGACTATAATTGGATGAATGAGTGTTATTTAAAACCGCACCGTCATATGTTATCGTCGGGGTCTAATAGTAATATTAAAAGTCATGAGTGTGACACTCTCATCATTCTGATGTCTGACCAATAAATAGACGGAGATTTTGTTCCGCAGAATAGTTTATTTGCTTTAGTTTACTTAAGTGGTTGTGCACCATGTCGGTAATTTTCCATATAACTTTAATAATGTGTTTAATTTTGGTAGTATATCAAAATGAAGCTGCAAAAATATTAGGAGTTTTTCCATTTCCATCTATCAGCCATCAAGTGGTGTTCCGCCCTCTTATGCATGAGCTAGCTAAGAGAGGACATCAGGTCACTGTCATCACAACAGATGCAGCTTTTCCTAAAGGAGAAACACCTGCCAACCTGACAGAGATAGATGTCGGTAAGGTTTCGTATCGAATGTGGAAAGAAGAATTCGTAGTTAAACCCAAGGGCAAGAAAGGCAACTTACAAAAAGATTTCAACATTATCTACAAACTAATAACGAACATATTTGATGTTCAACTAAAGGATGAACAAGTGCAAAAACTGATTCATGATAAAAACCAAGCATTCGACTTGGTAATCTCAGAAGCTATGGTGAGACCGGCACTTGTATTTTCACATATCTACAAAGCGCCTGCGATTATGATCAGTTCTTTCGGCGTTTTTAGTGACAATTACGAAGTAATGGGAGTTTCTATGCATCCTTTTTTGTACCATCGAGGTATTAGTCGAAGGTTGTACAACCTGACATTATGGGAGAAAGTAGTAGAATTATATGATTTTTTGAGTATAGAATGGATTCATCGAAACAATTATAACCTAGAAAATAAAATAATAAAGGCACATTTTGGACCTGAAACTCCCACAGTTCAAGAGTTGAATAACAACGTTGCCATGTTCTTCTTGGACCTGCATCCAGTGTTTGAAGGGAACACACCAGTTCCTCCATCCGTGATACACATGGGGGGTATACACCAAAAACCTCACAAAGATTTGCCACAAGTAAGTACTTTAAACTCTTTTTAGCACTTATAAACAAAGTTTGCTATTTTATGTTGATATATGTATTATTATGTATTTGTTATATTTATCTTCTTTTTGAGAGAAGGTATGTATGTGAAAATGGTAATTTTTCTATACTAACTGATTAAGATAAAAATTACCATTTGTACAAGGGTAGGATGATGGAGATGACTTATTGATACAATTAAACTTATAACGTTTTCAAAGTTTTATAATAATGTTTTGTTGCAGGATTTACAGTCGTACTTAGATTCATCTAAAAATGGCGTGATTTATATCAGTTTTGGCACAAATGTGGATCCAACATTGTTTCCTCCAGAGAAAATAGCAACTTTTGTGCGTGTGTTCTCTAAATTGCCTTACGACGTGCTATGGAAGTGGAACAATGATGAACTGCCCGGACGTACTGAAAACATCAAAATATCCAAATGGCTGCCGCAGTCAGACCTACTGAGTAAGTGAATTTATATTCAGATAAGTAAACATTTTTTCATCCATTTCATTAAAACTTACCCATTCCAAGACTTTGATAAAATCCGTTAAAGAATTTCACGAACATTTAAATTAATTATAGTTTTATTACGTGATTTTGTAACCAACTAGAAGTTTTATTGAAATATTTTAAATGAAAAAGGATTTTATGTCGAATATAAATGAATATTTTGTATCATTATCTTGTTAATTAAACTACAGTATTCAGTATGTATACATAATTAGTATGATTAACTGGGTTTCATTTTAATTGTTTCAGTTAATATCAGTCATTTTTAATGATGATTATAATGTAATATCAATCAAATTGATTTCATTTTCATGTTCCTTGTAATAATGAATCGGACATTTTAATTCTTCGCAGTGCATCCAAAAATAAAGCTGTTCATAACACAAGGAGGGCTACAATCAACAGATGAGGCTATCACAGCAGGAGTACCTCTGATTGGTGTACCAATGTTTGGTGATCAATGGTACGATGTGGAGAAATATGAAAAGCATAATATTGGACTTAAACTGGAGCTAGAAACACTTAATGATGATATTTTAGAGAACGCAATTAACAAAGTCATTGGAGACAACAGGTTAGTACTATTTGTAGATAAGGTTTTTTCATAAAGTTAATATCTCTGGTTTGAATTATCTCACTTAAACGCT
Organism: Aporophyla lueneburgensis; assembly: GCA_932294355.1. Taxonomy (NCBI): domain Eukaryota; kingdom Metazoa; phylum Arthropoda; class Insecta; order Lepidoptera; family Noctuidae; genus Aporophyla; species Aporophyla lueneburgensis. The sequence goes on from OW028755.1 coordinate 11,248,761, forward strand.
ACGTTAAGACGGATCCGGAGTATGTAAAACCAGTTATTGTAGCAATGTGGGGTTGGCATATATCCAACAGTACGGTTACTATACCTGAATGATTATGACGACAATGATGATCGCACCCTTTACCTGAATGATTACGATGGCAACGATGAACGAAAATTTGATTTTCAAATGAAAATAATATAACAGGCATTAATTTATTGATGATCATTTGTGTTGGTTAAATTGCCTTAGGTATTTTTTGTTAAATTAAAGAAGATGCCTCCGACTGCATGTTTTTTTTGCACTTAATTACTGAACTTATTAAATGTAAATTTTCAAGTTCTATCTTTTAACAGTTTATTTTTACTCAGTCGGATTTTTTATTTATATCTATTTTATTTTACACTTTATAGATAAGCAAAAATTGTAAAAGGTGATTTTAACGTTAAAATCACCTTGTACCCTTTTTTGATTTTAAAATTTATTTGAGAATTGGTGCAAATAAAAAAATTAAATCGTTATAGATCCTAAATGGTCGTTCGAAATGTAAAGTTATTACAAAACGCTACCGAACCAATTTTCAAAAACATATTCAATAACACCGAACTTGACATCTGTAGTTGGTCGACTTATTTTTTTATTTTTCACTATATGGTGGAGTGTAGCTGTCGCCATACTGAATTTTTATTACTGTTATAACTTTAATGTCACTGATAAGGTTAAGACGAACCGATTAGCGTAGGAATCCTCAAAATCGGCCGTTGAGTTTTATCTCCAGAGCTACGTTTGTTCTCACCCCTAAAAATTGGGAGATATCCATATGTGTCCTATGTTCAGCAGTGGATGTCTTACGGCTGAAATGATGATGATTAATGATGAAGTTTGAGCTTCCTAATAGAATCCCAAATTCTTCTAATCTCGTTGATTTTATTTCAAAATTGCATTACCAATAAAACTTGCATGTAGGTACTTATCTAAAATTTCAGCAAAATAAAATGGATGTAGATTTTTGACAAGTTTCAGCTGTCGTAGTCTACTATTTCATATTATTAAACTTTGTTTGTTTTTTATTCCAGCTATCGCCAAAATATTGTAAGACTAGGCAAGATCATGCAAGACCAACCAATGACGCCATTGGAACGCGTTGTGTGGTGGACGGAGCACGTGCTGCGTCACGGCGGAGGAAAACATTTGCGAGCGCCCGCCGCGAACATGTCTTGGGCAGAGTACCTAGAACTAGAACTAGTATTCACCCTTCTGCTGGGAGTTCTAATAATTAAAACAGTATTAATTTTGATCCTCCGTTCACTTTATAAGATTGTTTTCGGTACTGATGTCACTGTCAAAGTAAAACAAAGTTAACAAACAAATTGAGTAGGGTACAAAAAATCGCATGCTTCTATTCTCCATTAGGGCACGCCAATACGTATAGAAGTAAACAATTAGATATAAGTACATAGCTTTAATATTATTTCATAAGATCTATTTAAAAAATAAATATGTAAAACTATAAATTACACCGACGAGAATAAATGATATTTGATAAAATATAATAATTAATTATTGTTATTCCTAAAGTTTTCTCACGTTTATTGTGAAGATGGCCGTTGAAATGACAGAGAAATGAGAAACACCATTAGGTTAACTCGCGAAACATAAGAAGTTCAGTTGCAGTTAAGTTTTGTTTAAAATCACGCGTCTCGTTTTCCCGACCACTGTCGGATACACTCGCGGCACCCGCAATAAGAATGTATTCTACTGCTAAGTCAACATACGTTTAATTACTCAAACTTAAACTGTAACGCATCTTAATCGAACGTCATGAAATTGAACGACGTGAATTAGCCAAGAATTGACAGAAGGAAAAAGAGGCCTAAACCAATCAGTGGATGGGCTTACCCCACAAAACTGCCATGAGGGTAAGAAAGTAGCCTAGTCTCATATATTGATGTCAATATTATCATTTACAGTTCATAGACAAATGTATATCATTATCTTGCCGGCGCGCAGCGGTTCGATCTTGAACTTGACCTATCTATCATCACAATTTAAGAAATGCAAGTCATTGTACTAATATAACGTTTTCATTGTGTGTTCATTTGTGAGCAGTAGCTTTCTTATCAATCATACCACTACTGAGGCTTACTGAAATTTATGGTAATAATTCGTACCTATATTTATCGTTAAACATTCCATCAAAAATTAAATTTTATATGTTCACATAAAGCCAAAATTATATATGGTGAACCGAACAAAAATTGAAATTACGAGCAAGATTTTTATATGTATGATGCGTAAAATCGATGAAAGGTGAGGTTTACGTGTTCTTGAAACATCGTCAACATCCTCAGACCAATAAAAAAGTACTTTTTATTGGTCTGAGTCAACATCACTGAGAGCTTTGTCTGAGTTGGCTGAGTAAAGATCAGTTTTGTGCGAATCTTATCCTTGTCTTATTTGTAGGTCATTCTCTCCATTTGGCTGATGGTCTGCCAATACTCTCTCAGCGACAATTCAACTACAACCCTACTCTGCAGTGAAGACCGCAAATTGACACAGGTTCTCCGACTAGGGCAACGATAGCATAGCAACTGGATGAGAGCAGCCAATTATTGAATTACTGGCTTCCGATGAAAAGGCAGAGGACTTCCACAGGTCTATGGAAGTCTTTTTAATTTAAGCCTCTCATTTACATTCAAGGTCAGATTAAAATGATTGAATGCAAGGATTTGCTTTTCTATTCATAATAATTCGGTGTTTGAAATAGTAAACATACTGCACGATACCTCTGGGTATTGCAGACGTTTATAGGCAGCAATTACCATTTTATAGTAGGGCGCTAAAGGCCAGTGAAATACCTAAATACATACCTATATGTCAACGCAAGGCTAACGTAAACTCTAATCCCATCAAAAACATAAATGTGAAATGAGAGCCAAGTTCAATATGCTTTGGTTGTTGACTTCAACGACAAAAGAAGTGAGATCTAAATGGGTGCCAAGTTCGATGGACAGTCCTGAAATTTATTTATAACTACATAAAATATCATTTCTTCTTATAACTTAGGATAAATATCGTAGCCTAAGGTCTGATTTGGCTAGTTCTCATATACAAATTATTATGACACGCGGGGTTGCGACAATCGTCAATAGGATCCGGCAATTGGGACTCGAGGTGGCATTGCACAAGTCCGAGGCCATGGGTTTTCATGGTCCTCGGAACGCGCCACCTGCGGGTTCCCAACTCACGGTAGGAGGGGTTCACATCGGCGTCGAGTCGACAATGAAGTACCTGGGACTTGTCCTCGACAGCCGGTGGAACTTCGTTGAGCATTTCCGACGTTTGGCTCCCAGACTGGAGCGGGCTGGGGCTGCATTAAAGCGGCTCCTGCCCAATCTGGGGGGTCCAAACGCCTCCTGCCGGAGGCTCTACACGGGGATCGTGCGGTCCATGGCCCTCTACGGGGCACCGGTGTGGGCACCCTCATTGAGGCTGCGCCCAGCGCGCCGGTTGTTTGCGGCCCGGAGGGTCATGGCCATCCGGTTAATCCGGGGATACCGCACGGTCTCGTGCGAGGCGGCGAGCCTCCTTGCCGGAGTGCCGCCATGGGATCTGGAGGCAAAGGTCCTCGCGCACATGTGGGAGTGGCGCGAGGAGGCGAAACTCCGCTGCCGCGACAAATCGCAGCACGGCGGACAGAGCTCCGGTGTGATCTCATGGCGACATGGCGGGTACGATTGTCGCAACCCAGTGCTGGGCACGCCACAATTGCGGCGGTAAGTCCCCTCTTTGAGGAGTGGATAGAGAGGCGTCACGGCGTCCTCACCTTCCGCCTGACGCAGGTTCTCACCGGGCATGGGTGCTTCGGTGGGTTCCTGTTCAGGATAAAGCGGGAGGATACGTCCGGGTGTTTCCATTGCGAGGATCGTCTGGAGGACACGGTGGAGCATACGGTGGAGGTGTGCCCTGCCTGGGCGGAGCACCGCCGTGTCCTCGTGGAGGCGATCGGCGGCAGCGACCTCTCGCGTCCGGCCCTGGTGCGAGCCATGGTACGGAGCGAGAGGGAATGGGAAGCCGTCACCTCCTTCTGCGAAGCAGTAATGCTCGCGAAGGAGGAGGCGGGGCGCGTGAGGGAGTGGCAGTCTCTGCACCCTCACGTCCCTAGCCACCGCAGGAGGAGACGCCCCGGGCGTCGGGAGTCAACAGCGGACTCCCGGCCACCGTAGGCGCGAGCTTGCGGGTGGCGAGCAATGGGTAGCTCGCCGCCCGGTAAGGACCAAGCTCGGGTCGACGGCGCGCAGTGTTCAACGCGCGCCTCAAAGAGATGTCAGCAGCAGTGTAGGGGTCTACTAGGACCGATGCCTGCCGGGGTCGCGTGATTGTTCGAAGGAGATACCGTGACCCTGGCACATGGGCAACTGATGGAACACGGGTGGGTTTTAGTCAGTAAAAGTCTGACACGCCCTCCCGCTCCGCCCAGAGCGGGAGAAGTCATTTGATGATTTCCCATCCTGAAAAAAAAAAAAAAAAAAGGTCTGACTTGGCTAGTTCTCATATATAAATTATTATGTTCGATGGCTAGTTTCTACCAGCAAGCCAAATTTTTGGAATAATAAAATAAGAACCGAGAAGTAACAGGTTTAGAACTTGCGAAGGCTATAATATAATTCGTATATGAAAACTAGCCAAGTCAGACCTTAGGCTACGATATATTATCCTAAGTTATAAGAAGAAATTATATTATATGTAGTTATAAATAAATTTCAGGACTGACCATCGAACTTGGCACCCATTTAGATCTCACTTCTTTTATTGTTGAAGTCAACAAACAAAGCATATTGAACTTGGCTCTTATTTCACATTTATGTTTTTGATGGGATATCATTACTTTTTGTACAAAAATTATTAGTAGGTACTTATTTATAACAAAATTAATACCAAATGGTTTTTGTTACAAGTGTTCCTAATACATAGAATCAATTAAGTGAAAAATTATTATATATTAAAACTGACGAAAATTTACCAGTTTCTGATTTATTCCTTTGTATTCACTTATTTACCTATCTGCATGCCAAATTTCAACTTTCTAGGTCACCTGGAACTGGGTTAGAGTTTTGATCTATAGGTCAGTCAGTGATAAAAATGTCGATTATTGGACGTTAATATCTAAATAACCATATGAGATGTGTTCATGAAATTTGGAGCACATATGTATCATGCAAATTTCAATATATGAGCCAAATTTGACACGTTTATGTGTAATAGTTTTGCAGTTATGAGGGAGTCAAAAGTGGCTCTAAATGGTTCGTGTAATATTACACACGGTGCTGCTCGCCAGTTCTATTACTTGAACTTTGCTTGACACGCTACCGCGTGTCTAGAGAGTTTTGATCTATAGGTCAGTCAGTGATAAAAATGTCGATTTTTGGACGTTAATATCTAAATAACCGTATGAGATGTGTTAATGAAATTTGGAGCACATAATATGTATCATACAAATTTCAATATATGAGCCAAATTTGACACGTTTATGTGAAATAGTTTTTGAGTTATGAGGGGGTCAAAAGTGGCTCCAAATGGTTCGTGTAATATTACACACGGTGCTGCTCGCCAGTTCTATTACTTGAACTTGGCTTGACACGCTACCGCGTGTCTAGATAATATTCAGTTTTATGTTTAAATTTAGCAGTTAAATATTCTATAATATAATAATATTCTATTTAGAAGTCTAGGCTCCGTCCAAATATGCTCCAAACTATGCTAGGATCTGAAGCATTCCAGTTAGACCTGGAAAACCGATTTGCTGCCGTGGAAACCACAAATGACGTCGACCAGGCGCTCGACCAAATGGTGGGAATCCTCAGGGAAGAAGGTGCGAGGTTTTGCAAAATGCGGCGTACGGGCAGGAGGTCCAAACTTTCGGAAGAGACTCTGGAGCTTATGACGGAACGACGTGAAAACCCACCTGTCACTTCGTCAGAACATCGGGCACTCAACAATAAGATAAGATCTTTGGTACGACGCGACCTCCGACGCTCTAATACACGCTTCATAGACAAAGCGATTGAGCAAAATCGGGGGTCGAAAGTATTCGTCCAACCACTTGGGAGGAGCCACCTGACGAAGTTGACTACATCTAGTGGGGATATCGTCGTTTCGAAGCCGGAGATCCTTTCGGAAGTCGAAAACTTCTACGGCCATTTGTACGCACCGCATGCATCTCGACCTGATCCCGAAAATGAGGATTCTAGAGCCACTTTAACCCGCCACATCACAGAAGACCTGCCAGAAGTCAGCCAAGACGAAATCGAGGCGGCTCTCAAACAGCTTAAAAATGGAAAAGCCCCTGGTGAGGACGGGATTACGACCGAGCTCCTGAAAGCGGGAGGAAGTCCTGTACTGAAAGAGCTTCGGGAGCTCTTCAACTCTGTCCTGTTCTCTGGGAGAACTCCAGAAGCGTGGCGAAGGAGTGTGGTCGTACTGTTCTTTAAAAAGGGGGATAAAACCCTTTTAAAGAACTACAGACCCATTTCGCTCCTAAGCCACGTATATAAGCTGTTTTCAAGAGTCGTCTCGAATCGTCTAGCGCGGAGACTCGACGAGTTTCAGCCGCCGGAGCAGGCCGGGTTTCGAGGAGGATACAGCACCATAGACCACATCCACACAGTGCGGCAGATTATACAGAAGTCCGAGGAGTATAGTCGGCCGCTGTGTCTTGCGTTTGTGGACTATGAGAAGGCTTTTGATTCTATCGAGACCTGGTCTGTTTTGGAGTCTTTGCAGCGATGCCAAGTCGACTGGCGATACATCCAAGTGCTGAGATGTCTTTATGAAAACGCCTCAATGACCGTCCAAACTCAGGACCGGCAAACTGAACACATCGCCCTGCGTCGAGGAGTGAGACAAGGGGACGTAATCTCCCCAAAATTGTTCGCTAACGCACTGGAGGATGTGTTCAAGACGCTAAACTGGAGTGGACGCGGAATAAACATCAACGGCGAGTACATCTCACACTTGAGATTTGCAGACGACATCGTCATATTGGCGGAATCGCTGCAGGACTTGCAGCAGATGCTGGACGGCCTAGTTGATTCTTCTGTACGCATTGGTCTCCGGATGAACTTGGACAAAACACAGGTTATGTTCAACGATCACACAACTCCGGGACCGATTGCGGTCAATGGCGGTGCCCTTAAGGTTGTTCAAGAATACGTTTACCTCGGGCAAACTCTGCAGTTTGGTAAGAACAACCTTGAGAAGGAGGCTAATAGGAAAATTCAGCTGGGCTGGGCAGCATTTGGGAAGCTTCGTCGAGTCTTCTCGTCGCGTATTCCACAGAGCTTAAAGACGAAAGTCTTCAACCAGTGCGTCCTACCTGTTATGACCTACGGAGCCGAAACGTGGACACTCACGGTACGGCTGGTCCATAAATTTAAAGTCGCTCAGCGAGCTATGGAACGAGCTATGCTTGGAGTATCTCTGAGGGACAGAATCCGGAATGAGGTGATCCGGCAGAGAACCAAAGTTGTCGACATAGCTCATAGGATTAGCAAGCTGAAGTGGCAATGGGCCGGCCATATTAGCCGTCGAACCGATGACCGTTGGGGTAAACGTGTTCTTGAGTGGAGACCGCGAATCGGCAAACGTAAGGTAGGACGCCCTCAGGCTAGGTGGAGCGACGATCTTCGCAGGGTGGCTGGTAGCAGCTGGATGAGAGTTGCCGAAAATCGAGCTGAATGGCGTGCAATTGGGGAGGCCTATGTCCAGCAGTGGACTGCTATAGGCTGATGATGATGATGAGTTAAATATTACTGAATAGGTTTAAATTAGTTTGATTTTATTGCTGTTGTCGATTTATATCTTTTCAATGTAAAAAGTCGTGTTATGATTGTCGATTAATATATATAATTCTGTTATATTTTCGATTACTGATACAAAAAACCATAACTAAAGATTGATTCTAAATTAAGTTTAAAAACAAGTAATGTATTGCAAAATTATTTGTTTATTAATTAGCGATATGCTTGAGTTTAAAATTATTTTTGGTTAATTTTTGTTTAACGGAAACGGTTGTTTCAACTACTGTTGGTCAACCGGAAAACATGGCGTGTTTAAAATGTTTTAGGTAACAGAGAACTAATTAAATGTTAAAATCAATTGCTAAAATAGTAAAATGAATTAAGAAGTCATATTTCGTAAATACAATCAACCTGTTACCTTTAATTTGTTAAAAAATAATTGTAATGACTTCACAACGACGACGCCATTCTTGAAAGGTGTTAAAAAGGGTGGCGCGCCGCTGTGAAGCCTCATAGATGTGGAGAATTTTGTGAAGACAACTTGTGAGTACAATTTCAATTACTATTTAAGATTTTAGGGCTGTTTCTAAATGTGTTTATTAGTCCTAGAAATAAAACCTGTGTAGATTAATTTTGTGTATTCATTTTTGCAATGAGTGAGCATAGTATTGGAGCTGACGTCACGGTTTTAGAAAATCCGAATGGTCCCCCATCTGTGGATATTTTGTTACGTTGTTATTTTTTCAACCACGTATAATCGTCTTATAAGATTTTAATAACAGGATAAGGTCCAATATGCATGAACCAAGTACCTTATAGTCGATATGAAACACTGTGTGCAAATAGATTCCTCATGATGGAAAGAAACAACCCTCATCATCAATGGATTACTGGGTCAATTAAAATACCACCTGTTTCATCAGTTGTGTAGACTAGTTTTATCTAATATTACTAAGATAAGTATTGTACTATTCCATACGCAGATACGTTTAATTGTTTTAATAATTATGATTTGTGGATTATCATGAAAGTTTTCCAAGGATGCAAGAGAAACCAAAGGTAAAAGTTTTTTTATTCATATGCTAAATGAAACGGTAAATTATCCTGTTATTAAAATATTTTATTAACTGCATAGAGTATATACGTAGTTGTGCTGTCGATATGGTTTTACTAAATAAATGAGGTCGGGTAAACCTTATCAAAATTATTTAACACATTATATGATGAAGCGAGATACGAGACGACAGTGAAATAGTTTATTGATGGTTATATGAATTGACTATAATTGGATGAATGAGTGTTATTTAAAACCGCACCGTCATATGTTATCGTCGGGGTCTAATAGTAATATTAAAAGTCATGAGTGTGACACTCTCATCATTCTGATGTCTGACCAATAAATAGACGGAGATTTTGTTCCGCAGAATAGTTTATTTGCTTTAGTTTACTTAAGTGGTTGTGCACCATGTCGGTAATTTTCCATATAACTTTAATAATGTGTTTAATTTTGGTAGTATATCAAAATGAAGCTGCAAAAATATTAGGAGTTTTTCCATTTCCATCTATCAGCCATCAAGTGGTGTTCCGCCCTCTTATGCATGAGCTAGCTAAGAGAGGACATCAGGTCACTGTCATCACAACAGATGCAGCTTTTCCTAAAGGAGAAACACCTGCCAATCTGACAGAGATAGATGTCGGTAAGGTTTCGTATCGAATGTGGAAAGAAGAATTCGTAGTTAAACCCAAGGGCAAGAAAGGCAACTTACAAAAAGATTTCAACATTATCTACAAACTAATAACGAACATATTTGATGTTCAACTAAAGGATGAACAAGTGCAAAAACTGATTCATGATAAAAACCAAACATTCGACTTGGTAATCTCAGAAGCAATGGTGAGACCGGCACTTGTATTTTCACATATCTACAAAGCGCCTGCGATTATGATAAGTTCTTTCGGCGTTTTTAGTGACAATTACGAAGTAATGGGAGTTTCTATGCATCCTTTTTTGTACCATCGAGGTATTAGTCGAAGGTTGTACAACCTGACATTATGGGAGAAATTAGTAGAATTATATGATTTTTTGAGTATAGAATGGATTCATCGAAACAATTATAACCTAGAAAATAAAATAATAAAGGCACATTATGGACCTGAAACTCCCACAGTTCAAGAGTTGAATAACAACGTTGCCATGTTCTTCTTGGATCTGCATCCAGTGTTTGAAGGGAACACACCGGTTCCTCCATCCGTGATACACATGGGGGGTATACACCAGAAACCTCACAAAGATTTGCCACAAGTAAGTACTTTCAAATTCTTTTAAATACTTGGAAATATTGTTTGCTATTTTGTGTTGATATATTCATATATCACAGTTACCTTCTTTTTGAAAGAAGGTACTTGTATATGTTAAAATGGTAATTTAACAAAATAATAAAGTCCTATACTGATGACTGATGAAGATGCATGGAAAATAAATAATTCTGCCTAAAAACAGGTGTACAAGGGTAGGATTATCGTGATGGCTTATTGATACAATTATAATAACATCATAATGTTTTGTTGCAGGATTTACAGTCGTACTTAGATTCATCTAAAAATGGCGTGATTTATATCAGTTTTGGTACAAATGTGGATCCAGCATTGTTTCCTCCAGAGAAAATAGCAACTTTTGTGCGAGTGTTCTCTAAATTACCTTACGACGTGCTATGGAAGTGGAACAACGATGAACTGCCCGGACGTACCGAGAACATCAAAATATCCAAATGGCTGCCGCAGTCGGACCTACTGAGTAAGTGAATACATATTATGATAAAGATTTTGCATCCATTTCATTTAAGCTTACCCATTCCAAGACTTTGATGAAATCCTTTAAAAAATTTAACGAATATCTAAATTAATGATAATTTCATTACGTGATTTCGTTACCAACTAGAAGTTTGATTGAAATATTTTAAATGAAAAAGGATTTTATGTCGAATATAAATGGATATTTTGTACCATAATCTTGTTAATTAAACTACAATATTAAGTGTATATAGTTAATATAATTTACTGGGTTTCTTTTTAACGTACCAGTTAAAAAGAAACCCATCAAAACATTTTTTATGATGATTATAATGAAATAAATCAATCAAATTGACTTTATTTTCATGTTTGTTGCAATAATGTATCTAATGTTTTAATTCTTCGCAGGGCATCCTAAAATAAAGCTGTTCATTCAACAAGGAGGTCTACAATCAACAGACGAGGCTATCACAGCAGGAGTACCTCTGATTGGTGTTCCAATGTTTGGTGATCAATGGTACGATGTGGAGAAATATGAAAAGCATAATATTGGACTTAAACTGGATCTAGAAACACTTAATGATTATATTTTAGAGAACGCAATTAACAAAGTCATTGGAGACGACAGGTTAGTACTGTTTGTAGATAAGGTTTTCCATAAAGATAATATCTACTCTCATTTGAATAATCTCACTGAAAAATTGTTAAAGCTTATGCGAGGAGTGTAGAATCAGATAATGTGGTAATTTTTTTTTTGGATGGCATATATTCAGCAGGAAAGTTCCTTTACCCAAATAATAACGATGAGCAGCCTTTGCTTATCACCATACTGAATTTGGATAACTGTTATATCTTTAATGACGCTCACAAAATTAAAACGAACCGGGGCTTACTCTTCAACCTAATTTTACTTACAATCTAAAGCCAATACGATTCTAATGTTAAATTTGCATACACGTGATTTGGTACTCTTGAAAACTATAGTATCAACATTGGAACAATAACAACGCCCGATCTCGATTCCCTTTAGTTCTTCAAAATTGACACCCAATTTAAACACATTTTGGCGGTAGCGTCGAACTCAAGAATACGAAACGTCAAAATTCCATTCCGTCATAAAATCGCCCCTCGCGTTTGGTTTCCAGAGCGCCACACAGGAACAAACATATGTATGTTCCTTAACGGTGCTCTAGGCTGGCAGCTAGGCTGATAAACATATTATACACTATCCTATCTGGCGTCACGTGCAAAATAAGGCCATTGATTGATTGATGCCTATGTAGTGTTATTTTTTAAATAATAAGGGATTCTATTATGAAGCTTAAGCTTCATAAATAATAGAATCCCAAATCTTAACTCTCGTTGATTTTATTTCGAAAATGCATTTACCAATAAAACTGTCATATAAGCAAAAATAAAATGGATGTAGAATTTTGTCAAGTTTCAACTGTCCTACATTCTTAGTCTACTAATAAAACATTGGTTTTTTTTTCAGCTATCGCCAAAATATTATAAGACTAGGCAAAATCATGCAAGACCAACCGATGACTCCACTGGAACGCGTTGTGTGGTGGACGGAACACGTGCTGCGTCACGGCGGAGGAAAACATTTGCGAGCGCCCGCCGCTAATATGTCTTGGGCAGAGTATCTAGAACTAGAACTTGTATTTACTCTATTATTAGGTTTTATAACAATGCTAGCAATACTAATTTTCTCAGTAAAATACCTGTACAATCAGACTTTAAGAAAATATACCGCTGTAATTAAAATTAAGCGTACATGATGTGATATTGTAAGATAAGTGTAAAGTATTCTCATTTCTTTAGTTTTTGTAGTATGTAGACATAATTATAAAAAGGCTGGTCGACTTTGATTGAATGATCTGCTAGGTATAACAATACCGATAGAATCGAATAGTTATGAGATCGAAAATAGATTGACGTTATTCTATCCCCTGACCTGCTACAACAATCATTTGGCGCTGTGGTTAACATGGAGGCGTAGGCGCTCTGTTGGTAAAATTAATTGAAAAAGGAAGATGGTTGTGATAGTTCCGATTTTGGTCACGATACAAAAGACCCTTTTACAGATTTAGCTACAATCACGTAAGCACACTTCATTCGGAAAAGTTCGATCGCAAATAGCACTTTTTAATAGTCCTTTTTCTATTTTAGGTTGAACACTAAATACAAACTCTAGCGGTTCAAATTTAGAATATTCGCTTTGCATATGGTACTAGAATCTCATTTGGATACGCATTGAAAGCAATGTGCAAATTTGATATGATCTTTGTCCTTAAGCAGTTCCATAGGTGTAATTACGAAAATTAGGTTAACTGTAGCAATGCTTTGTGGGAAATTGTATGCTTTGTTTGTTTTAAGTAAATCGTTTTAGCCAAATCCTACCAAAAAATAAAATTTGTAGGTGCATCTGGTTAGACTGAAAGCCGACCCCAAAAGTAGTTGGAAAGGATCTATACACACGATGTTCATTTTTATATCATGATTTCCGCTTGCCAGTCGCTGACTTACAAGTTACTTACTCCAGTTTTTCCTGTCATCCGAAATTCCTATTGGCGTTCATCTCATTATATTATAATTACTAGAAAAAAAAGGAGCGCATGCCACAAACTGTGCAGATCATAATCTCTACAATATAATGTTTATTTTGATTAAATTATGTTTATCGCCTACAACGCCTGCCACTAAAAACAGAGCAATTATCACTCCCTAAAAAATTTTGACTTTTCATTAAGAACCCATTTTTTTTTTTAACTCGGCAACATGGTCTTGTTTTCAATTCACAAATCTGACAAGCTCCCCAAGAAAAAGATACCTTTGTCTTGGGGAGCCGAGGAGAAACCTAAAATATTCACGTCTCGACTGTTTACTACCTAACTGCGACACAGTTTTTAACTAATGTGGCTATTATCGTACACAATTTAATTGTAAATGTACTGTTTCTGGTTCCAATAAAGATTATTATAATAATTACTTCAGTGAAAGAGTGATTAAAATTGGACCAAAGATGACGAAGTTACAGTGGTTTTAGTTTTGTACTTTCAAAAACGCTCGCCAATATGCACAATTCGTTGATGACGTCATCTGCCACGTTTGCGTCCGCAGCACCACCGCGCGCGTTCTTTCTGCCTCGTAGTTATGTGACTCGCAGTGAACGGATAATGTCGTCTTAACAAATTGTATTGTGCCACGATGCGAAAATACAAGTATTGCTACACCTTCACTAACATACACTTTTCCATGAACAGACGATAACAGAAAAGTTAGTATCATTCGTAAAATAACTTTCGTAAAGCCAAAGCCACAAAAATATTAACTTCGTTTGAAGCCGTACTTGTTGCGTAGAGTAGCTTGAACAAGGGAGAAATTAATTACTGTAGACAAAACAAACGTTTCTATTTGTCTCTTTAATTATATATAATTAAATTATTAATATATTATTATATCTAATAATAATTCCAGCATTTAAGTGTCCCACTGTCAGATAAAAGCCTTTTTTTCATTCTGAGAAGGCCCAAGCATTGACACTTGCTCATAACGGGTGAGTAATTTTGACTTATTGTGACTTATATTCAACGTGTGACATAAAACTGTGTGAAAATTCAATTGTTGGTCTCGCACAATCTTCCAAGATTATCAAGTCGAATTTCTTTACCATTAATCGTATTTTGCACTTATCCATGTTTTAGTTGTACGTTGAATATTTTATTTACTGTTTTTGACTACAGATTATTTTGAAATCTTCCGTAATAAGTTGCTTTTTCCCTTTAGTTTCACCATGAATTCTTCTTTACACATTTAATATGACACCACGACATCAACTGGGGAATCCGTGTTTACACACTAAGACAGTGGTCAGGGGCAGTGCTGTTCTATACCACCCCTACATTAATGTGTATTAAACCTTATGTGTGAACTAGGTTTTATTAAAACTAAAACGATTAGACGCAAAATACCCTACGAGGGTACGATAGATATATCGTGGTATTAAGGGCCCACCTTGAATGTGAATGATAGTAGGATGGGCGTGGTTTATGGCGGGTCAACCTAAAGTGGCCGGCCGCCACAAACTTATATCTGAACCGTTTATAGAGAATAGGAAAACCAGCGGCCAAAAGTTGAACTAATGACAGAAAATTTCTCGATATAAAAAACGTTACTAACTTAGCATAGCCTTGCTGTAAGCACTATTCCTGTCACTGTTGCACATCTGTCAAACTGCAATAGCAAGGTAGAGACGGAAACATCTTAGAAAAAAGTACGTGAAAGTAGCATTAATTTAGTCGGTCTATGAAATTTGCACATAGCGTGCGATGGAGTAGACAAATAATACAAATATTTAATTATAAGCAATAAAACTATCTTACAGCAAGAAATTATCTTCTTTATCTATATGTAATATTATAAATACGAAACTAATTCTGTCTGTCTGTTACTCTTTCACGACTAAACCTTATTCGTTACCCATTAACCCTATTTATTCCGCGACTTCACGTGCGTCCGCGTAACGTAAGATTTACGCAAACGAAGTCGCGGGAAAAAGCTAGCTAATATTTATGTACGGATGTTGGGTTATACGAGATTGATTAACTCAACATAATTAAAAATATATAATAAACAATTTAAGTATTTATTAATTACTAGTGATCGCCCATTGGTCGAAATTCGACCGTCCTTCATTTGAATAGAAATACATTATTTAGTGAAAATATATATATTTGCCACTTTTATCTATTAATGGTGGTCCCAATCATCTATATGATGAGTTTTTTAAGACATATTGTAATGACTTTAATTCGACTTTTATTCCCCGGACTATCTCAGTTAACAGTAACGTATCTTTCAGTGATTGGGTGACCATTGGTATTCATAAAAGTAGAACACGGCTTTATGAGCTGTACAATCAAAGGGCTTTTGTCAACACTGCTGAATTTAATTTGTATGTTAGAAATTATTCGAAATTATTTAAAAAAGTCTGTTGGATGGCCAAGTCGCGTTATTTGAGTTCTAAGATTAAAAATAGTAGTAATGTTATTAAAACGACTTGGAATATTATTAATAGTGAAACGGGAAGGTCTAGTAAACGAAATAATGACTACAGCCTGTCTATCAACGACAACATAATAAAATCAGACTCACAAGTCGCTGCTTTTGAAAATTTCTTTTCAGATATTCCTGTTTCAACTACAAAATCCCTAAACTCATCACCTTCTGTTGCTGAGTCTTTGCTTACTGAAAATGTTAATGTTTGCGATTCGGAATTTCATTTTGAACATATTACTTGTAAAGATATAATTAAAACCTTCCACACTTTAAATGTAAAAAAGACTGCAGATCTGTGGGGTAATTCTGTAGAAGTCGCCAAGTCTATTATTGACATTGTAGCACCTACTTTAGCTCTTATATTTAATAATTGTATTGAGTGTGGGGAGTTTCCTGATCTTATGAAGAATAGTAAAATAATACCTTTATTTAAATCTGGTAGTACATCAGACCCCACTAACTATAGACCTATTTCAGTACTACCTACGTTCAGTAAAATTTTTGAGAAATTAATTTTAGATCAGTTGCAACGATTTTTTAATAAACATAAATTATTACATACCAAACAGTTCGGTTTTACAAGGGGTCGTTCAACTACCGATGCCGGTGTTGAACTCCTAGGACATATTTATAATGCATGGGAAGATAAATGCGATGCTTTGGGCATCTTTTGTGATTTATCTAAAGCATTCGATTGCGTTCTTCATGAAACTTTAATCAGGAAACTCCGCCACTACGGGATCCGGAACAGAGCTCTGGATCTTCTTACTTCATATTTGAGTAATAGGATTCAGAGTGTAGATGTCAATGGAAAAAGGTCTCCCGGATCTATCGTAACAATGGGAGTCCCACAGGGCTCAATTCTTGGTCCTTTTTTGTTTCTTATTTATATTAATGACTTGCCTTACCTTATAAAAGATAATCATAATATAGTTTTGTTTGCGGATGATACTTCACTTTTGTTTAAACTTAAACGTCAGCAAGTGGATACTGACGATGTTTATAGCGCGATCTCAAAAGTAGTTCACTGGTTCAATGTAAATAATTTGCTTCTTAATGAAAAAAAAAACCAAATGCATTAAGTTTACGCTACCTCACGTTTGGCAAGTGAAAACGAATGTGTTGGTGAAGGGCGAAGAATTGAATCCTGAAGATAGCACTGTATTCTTGGGCCTAACTTTAGATACCAAGTTTCAGTGGGGCCCGCATATAGATAAATTGTCGAAAAAGCTAAGCTCCGCTGCATACGCTGTTAGAAAAATTCGGAATTTAACTGACATAGAGACAGCCCGTTTAGTGTATTTTGCCTACTTTCATAGTGTAATGTCGTACGGTATTCTGTTGTGGGGAAATGCCGCCGACATTCAGACTATCTTTGTCTTGCAGAAAAGAGCTGTTCGATCAATTTATAAATTAAGCCCGAGACACTCACTGAGAGAGAAATTTAAAGAAATTAATATAATGACTGTGCCTTCACAGTATATTTTTGAAAATCTTTTATATGCCCATAAGAATATTAAATTGTTTAAAAAATTCAGTGATATCCATAATATAAATACTAGGAATAAACACAAATTTATTGTACTTTCAACAAGGCTCAAGAAAATAGGTGGCTCATTCAGATGTCAATGTATACGCTTTTATAATAAACTTCCAAGCCATGTTCAAGATCTAAGTCTCAATAAATTTAAATCATTCATTAAACGTAAGTTGTGCCAGAAAGCCTTTTACACTGTTAAAGATTATATTGAGGACAAAAAAGTCTTGGGATTAAGCTGCTCCAATTTTTAATTTTTATTTTTAAATTATTATTGTACTGAATGATATTTTTTATTTTTATTATTAATTACTTTCCTTTTTTTTATTAATTTTTTATTGGGAATATACACTTTGACATTTTGATTATTGCTTATACACTTTGACATTTTGATTATTGCTTATACACTTTGACATGCGATTATTGTTTACACTATGACATGAATATATACTTTCAGAAGTATAATATTATTATTATTATTTAAGTGATTTTGAATGTGAGGACTATGTAGGTGATGTTTGTTTTTTTTTTATATCTCTCTTACTCATTCCATTTTAATGATAATCTGGCAGTTTGAGTACTTAATGCGGCCTACCAAAATGTCCATTCTTTGGTATTGTTCGTCGAATCTTTGTGCTCCTTATGTTCTGAGTTGAGCTGCAAGATTACTGACAAATGCGTGCATTGACTGGACAGGTCCACTCAATCTGTATGGTTCTTTCCTCAAAAGACCATTTCAGACACCCCCGTGTACATGGTCCTCAAATGATCAGACCGGGACTATTTCCTGATTTTGTATACACATTGACATTGATGAATTTTACTTATACAATGTTCGGTACCGTTTATTATCTGTGCGCCTAACGGAATGCGCGTGTAACGAAGTGACATCTAACTTGTCAATTTGATTTTGACACTTGACAGGTCTTGCTGGTTAATTGGCCGCTAAAAGAGGTCCGTCGCCTGTTGGAACCCCGCGACGCGTTTGTATTAATCCTTTTAAATCGATCCGTTTGTGACAATTAGTCGTGATCCAATTGTATTAATTGTAATAACCCCTATCTTGACGTAATATTACGGGTTACGTTTGTTAAAACTGAAGTTCTTGTATAGGGATGGCGGTCCGAATTGCGCGTGCGACCCTGTTGTAAAGTAATCCCTTAATCCCTGAGAACCGGTCGTTTTGTGGACAATCTGTCATGACCCGATGGTTAAGTGTTAGTGACGCTGTTGGGAACGAGTGATTTGAAGACAAAAGACAAGCTCAAAGAGATGTCAGCAGCAGTGTAGGGGTCTACTAGGACCGATGCCTGCCGGGGTCGCGTGATTGTTCGAAAGAGATACCGTGACCCTGGCACATGGGCAACTGATGGAACACGGGTGGGTTTTAGTCAGTAAAAGTCTGACATGCCCTCCTGCTCCGCCCAGAGCGGGAGAAGTCATTTGATGATTTCCCATCCTGAAAAAAAAAAAAAAAAAAAAAATGCTGTGATTGCCTTCAAGCCTTGTTGCAGCGGATTCCAACCTGAAGAATACTCGTAACGTCACAACACAATACAGATACACTCACTTACATACATAACTACAGGTTGGCACCAGAGCAGTGTCCTTCAACCAACAGGTAAGTTCTTTTGTTGTATTGTAAGTGTTTGATTTGATTGTCTGCTCCGCGTACGGCGGACTAGTACGCTAGCCACTCTTGTCTCTAGAGCCCCACGGTTAGCACGCTTCCACATAATAATTAAAACCTATTGTAGGGGTCTAGTCTGGCAGCGTACATACAATGACATGAATATTTACTTTTAAGTATTATATTGTTTTAATTACCTATTGTAAATGTGAAGACGAAGTGGGTGTTCTTTTTTTTTTTTGGTTTTCTTTTCTTCTAATTTTATTTTTTACATTGTCTGGCAGTTTGAGTAATTTGTGCGACCTTCACAAATGTCCTTTCTTTGGTATTGTTCGTCGAATCATTGACCTCCTTAAGTTCTGAGTGGGGCTGCATGATTACTGACAAATGCGTGCACTGATTGGACAGGTCCACTCAAGCTGTGTGTTCTTTCCTTAAAAGACCACTTCAGACACCAATCCACATGGTCTTCACATGATCTGATCAAGATTATGTCTGGACTTTAAAAGAGACTGTGACCTCTGAGTTTGTTTCGGCGTTTCTTCTCAGAGTAGTCAGATAGGAAATGCCGAACTCATCTAGTTTAAAAAAAAAAATTGATTGACGTGTAAAAGTGTTTGTACAAACCTACTTGCAAAATAAAGTCATTTATCATTTATCATATATACAAAGTCAAAGTCAAAGTCAAAGTAAATTTATTTGCCCAAACATGTGTACACATACAGAAATTACAACGTGCATGCAGGATAACATAAAAGAAATATAAGTTCAGTCATGTTTGCCACATATTATGGCGTGCAAATATTAATTATAATCAGATTGTTAATCATTTAGGTAGTCCAGTCTATATCATTAATTTACCTTAAATTTAGCAAACTGTAAGAAATTATGAATGTCAACAATAAAAAAAAAAAAAAAAATCTATGTCAAAATACATGGTTCTGTCAGAAATTCATTAATATTATAATACGCTTTCTCGGCTAGAAATGACTTTAGTTGTTTTTTCAATTGTAAATTATTAAGCTCCCTCCAAATCTTCGGTAATTTATTATAAATTTTGGGAGCCATGCAAAAAACACTTTTGCGCATAAGTGCAGTCCTACTACTATGCAGACAGAGCTGACTTTGATCACGCCTGTTTCTGGGAAATTTATCTGCCATTCGCGAAAATAAATGATTATTATTTCTAACAAATATTACTGACTCCAGAATATAAAGACATGCCAATGTCAATATTTTATAGCGTATGAAATATTGTAATTGTCATTTGTACTGTATTGTCCCGTATACAATAATAAATATAAAAAAATAATATGGTTAAATTTGACATTCAGTAACACTATAGACAGATAATATTACAGACAAATATTCTCGATGTGATCATAGATTGAAAAAATGAAATAGGTTATATATCTATAAAATTAATTTATTACCTATATTTATACTTGACAATAATACAAACAAATAAGATCTTTATATTTTACCTATATTAACAAATAAATAAACTGAACTGAACTGACATTCAGTAAAACTATAGACCACAGATTTGGACCATAAACAAAAGAATATCTATGCATGTGTGTATTATTAAATATACGGTAATGAATAGTAGTGTGTGTAACGTGTTTTTATTGAAAATAATGTATTTTTACGCACAATTAAAAAAAAATATTAGCATTCGTCACTTCTTCTCTGTATAAACTATACGTCTGCGAAATTTCATACTCCGCCCGTCCGCCCAATTTTTGTAAAAAGGGATCCAAAGTTTTCGCTTCACGTATTAATATATAGATTTACAACATGAAATTAAAAATAATGAATTAATCTTCTAGAGCTCTATAAATAAAATATGTGATGGTGTTTAAGAGATTAATAAACTTCAATTTCGTTTCACCGATCACTATACATTTATTTGGTAAATGACAATTACAATATTTTACATAGACTTCGTCCATTACGTAATACTAGTTATGATTTTTTTTTTCCACCTTATTTTACAAGCCATTTATATTTCCTTCAAGGTCAATTTCGTATGGCAATGTGTATGATAAATGTCAAAATTACTTGACGTATACATACATATATTTTAGTAATTACGTGTGACTGCGGTTAGAAAACCAAAACCGATATTATTGCCGATATTTTGTAACTATGTCTAGATTATATATTTTTATTTGGGTGTTTTACCCGACTGCTGAGAGCAATGTGTTCATCAGCCTATTAACTCGTATGTATGTTTGTTCTTTTATTAACTTTATTTTTCATTACATTTACTTTGGGGTTAGGGGTAATTCAGAGATGGAGTACACAAATAATTTGCTAAACATTCTTCATAAGATTATAGAAGTATGTTTAGTGTTATTCAAAACAGAGTAAAACACCATTGTTTTGATCATCCAATTATTTGATTTTGATTAAAATCTTGTAGGAATTAAAAAATATAAATAGCCAATATGTTTTCAGAAAGCACTCTTGTAGACCTTTGATTAGATATAAATTAGATATCGAGAAGCAGTAGTGGCTCAGTGGCAACGGCTACTACTTACGAGTTCGAACCCGAGCAGGCGCTTTACTCTGTGTAAATTATTTCAACACCACTGCTCTCAAAACTGTGAAGGAAAACATCGTGAGTAAACTGGCATGTCTTAGAACCAAAAAATTTAAGACATGTGACATCTACCAACCCGCACTGGGCCCTCGTGGTGGATTATGTCCCACTCTCTCTCACCGAGAGGAGGCCTGTGTCCCAGCAGTGGGAACGTTATAGGCTGCTAATGATTAGGTATCAAACACGGTACATATAGGGTTCGAAACACCTAGGCCTGGCGTCAGGCCACGTGCCTGACATGGATGGCTTCGTGAAGGTAGAGAGAAGCTTCGTAGTCGGAACCAGTGTGAGACCGCGCTAGCAGGACTCAATATGCTGCTGCGTCCAGTTACACTAACGACGCAGCTCTATGTGTCCCGTCTACATTACACCACGAAGGTTAAGGAGATCGTGGAGTTTGTACGTGTTAAGTCCAACTGGACCTTAAGCGTCGAGAAGTTGGAACCGTGCCACAACACGAACTTCAAGTCATTCGTGGTGCGAGTTCCAACTCATCAAATCGAGACTTTCCTCAAGGAAGAGTTTTGGCCGAAGGGTGTCGTGTATCGGCGATTCCGCGGATGGCTACGCGATACTACACAGCGCAACACGTCGCCGTCACTTCGTGTACAATAATTATGTTTACGTGGTTTTTATTTGTATGTATGATAGTCTGTATGGTATTATGATTTGGGTCTTTGTAGCCCGAAATAAACTGATTTGATTGATATATGAAATTAAAATTTATATTTTCAATAAAACTTCACATCTGCTATAAATGATAAATGATTTTATTTCTGTAAGTAGGTTTGTACAAACACTTTTACATACCAATGTTATGTTAACAACATACTAGTTCGGCGTTTGACACAGCCTGTTTAAATAATTACCCTTCTTTGGCCTGCTGTCAAGTAAAACCTCACCTTTTTTACAATTCTAATGCTACTCCATTCATTCGTTGTGCTCTTGCATTTGAAGTGACAGTACTTGACATATAGATATATTGTTGACATAATTCAAACCTAAAAACTAATTATATATTTTATTTTATTTCTAAATGAATGATTATTATAAGTTATTGGGATAAAACAGACGTTCTTCTCTAGAAAATAAGGTGTTTACTCAATATTATTTTACAAAGTGAGAATAGATTGTTGCTGTAATGCTATAGTGAAGGTGGTGAATTCGATTTATTGTTATCATCATCTTATTGGTATTTCATTCTTGCAAAATGAATAAATTAATTGCCCTGTGCAGGCACTCCTAACCTTGAAGGTACTGTTCAGTTTTGGTTTATGGTTCTTCCCATTTTCATACATAATTTAGGTCGTCTCTAAATGGTAATAGAGAAAGAATGTTATATTGTTCACAGTTACAAAAATAGACACATATACAGACGAAATACAAAGTTATTTGGAAAGCCAACACTTATTATATTAAATAATTACAGCAAAATGCTTAACTACTACCTTTTTCTGTGAACACAAATATTTAAAAAACGTAATTTTGATCGCACCGATTTGTAAAAAAGTGACATAGGTTCGTCGTCGATGAGCCCTACTGGGCGACTGATTTATGAACGAACGAGAGTGATGACACTATTTATGATAGGCAAAAGAAGAGATGGCGATAATGTGTGTGCGCTTGGAATAAAATAACGTATGTGCCAAACCGAATCGCCGTTTTTTTATGAATGAAAAGTATTATTAAAACGAAAACTGTTTTACAAAAACTTAGATAGAATTATAATCAATGTTTTAAAGTAAACTATGTTTAATAATACATACGCATCGCGCCTTGAGGCTAAAAAAATCATAATCATAGATAGAACTTTGCGATTTTTTAGTATCGAGAAAATTTCATCGTATCGTGTATTCCTTTTACAGGATACTAGATCATATAGTCAAAAACATACACTTAAAGATTAAGTACGGAAGTCGTACGGTAAGAAAGGTACGCTAAAAAGAAAAAGCACGTTTATCTCGCTTCGTCACCTTAAGCCATTATATTGCTGTGTATTTGATGAGATCCTGTTGACCGATATAAACGTATACTATTTACCATTAACCCACGATCAAACTGCCAGTGCTTTTCCATTTAGGAAAAGCTGCACTTGTCGTAATGACTGTGGTCTTGTGTCCTCTTTTAGCTACTACATACATTCTTAACGCAGAACACAAATTGATGACTGATAAATGACTATAGGAATGCTACAAAGATTTTTGCAGCTTCATTTTTTTAACTTTAACACTTATTTAAAGTATTATAGAGAAATACCGACACGTTGCACAACCACTTAAATAAACTTAGGCAAAATCATGCTCGAGGTGTATTCTTGCAACGAGGTGGCCTCGAGCGTTCTGCAGAGCAGGTCTGAGGACCAGAGCGTCCGTGTTTCTGTTCACGATTTACAGGTTATCAAATGTAAACACGAAGACCGGGCAGCCTCACCTCGAGTGAAGAAGTATGGATGTTCAGAGTCCTTAGGTGACTGGTCTGAAGAACAAGAGTTTCTGCTGATAGACGGTTTGATAATTATGTCCATCTGTATAATCGCCGGATATTAAAAATTCATGCTTATGACTGTCAGTTTTACTATCAGTCACATGGAGTCGTGATAAGAAAAGTCAATTCATCAAGAAACTCCATTTCATCGTCATCAGCTATCTTGTCATGTCAAGTGTTTTGACGATTTATTTACAACTAGCTTCTGACCGCGACTTTGTCCGCGTTAAATTTCTTGTACCCCCGACCCTTCCCGTCGCGTCGAATCGCCTACCCGTGTGATTTTCCCCGGTTTCGTAACATTTTTCATTATACTGCTCCACTCCTCTTGGTTGTAGCGTGATGTTATATAGCCTGTAGCCTTTCTCGATAAATGGGCTACCCAAGACAAAAATATTTTTTCAGTTCGGACAAGTAGTTCTTGAGATTAGCGCGTTCAGTCAAACAAACAAACAAACTCTTCAGCTTTATAATATAAAAAGTATAGATAAGGATTCCCCTATGCTTTTTCATTGTTCATTTCTTATCTTTAGAATGCAATACTTTAAATATTGTCTTATCATAACAGATAAACCTTTTCTTTCGATTTATGAATAAACTAACGGTTACCCATGGTTTCTCTCGCATCCAATAAAATCAGCTATGTACACTACTATGCTTACTTACAACGTAACGAATCCGAGAGGTAGACTTGATGGCCGTAAAAGTTTTTTCATGTCAACCATTCTACTATTTGATGCTCTAAAGCTTTGCTAGCTCTAATGCGGCATAAGTGAAAATGTGGCTTTTGAAACATTCCCTCCAGTAGACTATTTCAACCCCGCAGAAATGCTTCTAGCGAGCCACCAACTGCAATAGCACCCATTCAAATCTGTTATTTGACTCTGAACCCAGGTGGGCTATTGCTAGCTTGCTTGGTCAGGTGGGGTTCTCCGATGAGCCGCAGTGCGGCAGTTGAGCCACAGCACACCCACACCTGCACTATGGAAGACCTTTGCGAGGCTAGGAAAGTGTCACTTACAAGTCATTTCGTTTTAGGAAACTATTTTGACTATCGTACAATAATTATAATTTTCTATTTATCTCGTGTCATACGTCCCACATGACAGGTAGCATTCCATTTATAAGTCCGGCAAATAATGATAACACATTATCATGGATTAATGTGATGTCATTATATTATGCCCGACAGCCCGGAAATAAATTAACAGATTTATACTTATTGATAGCTTTGTAATTACTAACGGCTCCTGTAGACTGGCGTGATGCGACTCTAGTAGATCAATTAAATAAAAACCCGGAGTTTGGAAACTTGGCGGTGTGATGATACCCCCGTACTCGATAAGCCGTTGGATTGTCGGATTCGTCCCATTGGACAATAAGAGTGGGGGAAGAGTGAGTAATCCTGTGTCTGCACACACAATTGTGCACTGTAATATCTCCCGCGCTGATGGCTAGTCTCCGTTGAGATTACGTCTGGAGGACTATATAGATTAATTTAAATAAAGTTTTCATAGAGATTGTTATAGTTATCCAATTAAGTTTATGTTAGACCTCGAGACGTGGGATCTTAGAACAAAATTCACAGATCGATTCTTTGAAATCATGTGAGCATTTTTTGAATAGCACGAATGATCATGTTCAAGATAATTGAAACATTACTGTCAACATTCATATAAAATGATTGGTCACTTTCGGGTTTACGAATATGAACAATATTTGCATAAGAAAAGGTTCTTATCCGTATTGAACGTTTACTTTCCTTAGTAAAAAATATATTGTACTTAGAAATTGATAAAGCATACAGCTGAATAATGTAGAACTAGGTACAAGAAGCCCATCACTTAGAAATCTATACTATAATATTATAAAGCTGAAGAGCTTGTTTGTTTGAACGCGGTAATCTCAAGAACTACTGATCCAAATTGAATCATTCTTTTTGGGTTGGGAAGCTTATTTATTTAGAAAGGTTATAAGCTATATAACAGTACGCTATCATCAAATAGAGCGGAGCAGCAAAGAAAAATCGACGAAAACCGGCAGGCAATTCGATGCGACGGGAAGGGTCAGGGGAGCAAAAATTTGACGCGGACGAAGTCGTGGGCAGAAGCTAGTAAGAAATATTTTTAGCGTGTCGAAAGCTATGGAAATGCAGTTAGCCTCGAATACGACAGTATACAAACAAACATAAGCTCAGAGTGTCTCCCCATTTAGGTTATTCTCATACTCCGTTTGCCTTGTTTACGTTTATAGATCGGGTCATATACGCAAGTAGGTTGCAACGGAAAAGAAATAAAACAAAATTTTTAAATTAAATTGTAATTGAACTATTTTCAGTCATAAAAGTCAGCACCATCAAAAAACTCTTTGGTAATCTACCAATTCACCCAATCTTTTTACAATGTATTTTCGTCAATTTATTTTTACTTTCTCAGCAGTTAAAAACTTACCTAAAATATATTTATAAATACAACGGAGAATAACAATACACAATGTCAATACAATTAAAAGTCCTAATAATAAAACTAATACTAGTTCTAATTCTAGGTACTCTGCCCACGACATGTTAGCAGCGGGCGCACGCAGATGTCTCGCGCCGCCGTGACGCAGCACGTGCTCCGTCCACCACACGGCGCGCTCCAGTGGAGGCTGGGGCTGATCACGCATCAGCCTTCCTAGTCTCTCAACATTGCGACGATAGCTGAAAATAATTTGTTTACTTTTTAACCAAGTTGCCAAAGAAGAATGAACTAAATCTAAAAAGAGCAAAGGCATCGAAAATCTATAAAAAGTAGAGTAGAGTAACGAAAGACGTTGCATAAACACTTAGCCTTATGCCTCTGATAGACACAGGTCTCATCCAAGTTGAGCCACAGCAACCACGTTTTCATCCTCGTTTAGATTTTTTGGATCCAATTTGTTGTCGCCTTATTTGTTTACTATCCATTAAATCAGTCTTATAAACTTGTCTCAACATTATCACTATACATTTTCGTCACCTTTATTAGGATCTATCATTTTTTACTTAAATAGTTAATTCCTTGCATTTACGTAAACGAAAAACAAAGGTATTTACCTGTCGTCACCAATAACAGTCTTGATGGCGTTTTCAAATATTTCTTCAGTAAGCGACTCCATATCCAGATTGACTCCAATGTTGTGGCGTTCATATCTTTCTACATTGAACCATTGGTCTCCCCACATCGGTATACCAATCATAGGTACTCCTGCTGTTATAGCCTCGTCTGTTGATTGTAAACCTCCTTGTGTTATGAACAGCTTAACTTTGGGATGTTCTGAAATACATAATATCAATTAATTATTTATTTCAACTACAGACAAAGTTTATCTTACTCGTGCGTTACGCTTGTATTCCATAAATGGTTAGATGGAGATGTTGTGGTATACACCCACATTTTGCTAGTTATAAATCACAAACAATATGGCCTTTTTTTTTCAGGATGGGAAATCATCAAATGACTTCTCCCGCTCTGGGCGGAGCGGGAGGACGTGTCAGACTTTTACTGATTAAAACCCATCCGTGTTCCATCAGTTGCCCATGTGCCAGGGTCACGGTATCTCTTTCGAACAATCACGCGACCCCGGCAGGCATCGGTCCTAGTAGACCCCTTCACTGCTGCTGACATCTCTTTGAAGCGCGCGTGGAACACTACGCGCCGTCGAACCGAGCTTGGTCCTTACCGGGCGGCGATACCCATTGCTCGCCGCCCGCAAGCTCGCGCCTACGGTGGCCGGGAGTCCGCAATCGACTCCCGACGCCCGGGGCGTCTCCTCCTGCGGCGGCTAGGGACGTGAGGGCGCAGAGACTGCCACTCCCTCACACACCCCGCCTCCTCCTTCGCGAGCATTACTGCTTCGCAGTAGGAGGTGACGGCTTCCCATGCCCTCTCGCTCCGTACCATGGCTCGTACCAGGGGCGGACGCGAGAGGTCGTCGCCGCCGATCGCCTCCACGAGGACACGGTGATGCTCCGCCCAGGCAGGGCACACCTCCACCGTATGCTCCACCGTGTCCTCCAGACGATCCTCACAATGAACAATATGGCCTTAGATCATTGCAATAAAATGAGCACTAATATAGACTTTAGGCTGTTATCGAAAATAGTTTATGAAATACACTATTCAAATTTCTTCTAGACTCCGAGATTAAACAAAGAACATACATTCGTTTCCGAACTAGTAGGCAGTTATAATGAGCAAAGAGGTTTCATAGTCGAATGTTTTATCGACAAGAAAGGTATCTCAGCCTTACTTTAGAAGTGTTTACTTACTCAGTAAGTCTGACTGCGGCAGCCACTTGGATATCCTCATGTTCTCAGTACGACCTGGCAGTTCATCCTTGTTCCACTTCCATAGCACATCATAAGGCAATCGAGCTAATACTTGAACTAGAACTTGTATATTCTCTGGAGGCAGTGAAGATGGATCCACATTTGTGCCAAAGCTGACGTATATCACGCCATGTTTGGAAGAGTCTAAGTACGATTTGAGGTCCTACAAATAAAATAGCAATTATCTCTCCTGAAAACTTTATTTAAAAAGTATTCAAGCTCGAT
The DNA here is from genome assembly GCA_932294355.1 of Aporophyla lueneburgensis. Lineage (NCBI taxonomy): Eukaryota > Metazoa > Arthropoda > Insecta > Lepidoptera > Noctuidae > Aporophyla > Aporophyla lueneburgensis. Next base: position 11,277,228 of record OW028755.1, read on the forward strand.
TTACGCTAAGGCCTCCAAGACAAGTATTTGTATGTTCAAAGTTTATAATTTAATTTCAACATAAAACTGGATGAGATCGGAGTTTCCTATCCAGAAAGGAAACGCCGACCTCATATAGTATTAAACATATTATGATTATCATATAAATGTGTTTGTAGAAACCTCCTTACAGAAATAAAATAATTTATTATTTTAAAAGCTACTTAAAGAATTTGAAAACAGTCAGTTTTTTTTTTGCATCATCTGAATTTCATTTATTAATTATATTATATTAAAAATAAAAATAACTTACTTCAGGCAATTCTTTGTTAGATTTTTGCTGGATGCCCCCAATATGGACCACAGAGGGGGGAACAGGTTGACTACCTTCAAATGTTGGATGCAAATTCAAGAAGAACATGGCAACATTATTGTATATCTCTTGTAGCGGTGGAAGATCCTTTCCAAAATGTTTTTGGAGCATTTTATTCTCTTCTTCATAGCTACGTCTTTGCATCATCTCTATATTGAATCGATAGTACAGTTTAACCAATTTCTCCCACATCGTGAGGTTATAAAATCTTCGACTCATGTTATTTGCATAGAGAAGCGCGTGAGTAGGTGCACCCAGTACATCATAATTATCAGCCCAGGGTCCAAAGGAACTAATTAAGATCACAGGTGCCTTAAATATGTGTGAATATACAACAGCTGGTCTTACAACAGCTTCGGCAAATATCAAGTCAAACTTTCTGTATTTATCACGAATTAATCTCTGCACATTTTCATTTTTCAATTGTTCGTCGACAACTTTTGCCATCAATTTGAAAATAACAGCATATTCTATTAGTAAAACGTTTTTCTTACCAAATGGTATAGTCGATACATCTTCCTTCCATACATTGTAAGATATATCATGGACATCAATCTCTGTCAAATTGGGAGGTGTTCCTCCTTTAGGGAATGCTGGGTCTGGTGTGATGATGGTAACCTCATGTCCTCTTTTGGCTAGTTCCTGAGTTAAAGCACGGAACACCACTTGATGACTGATAGATGGGACTGGAAATACAGCCAATATTTTCGCGGCTTCATTTGGACTTATCACTAAACCTAAGCACGAAAATATAAATATAAGAGGTATCATTATTCACTGTGTGGAATAAGAATCTATACTGATTAGTTTATAGATGTGTGGCTCTATTTATAGTTTGGATGTATGGAATTTTACATAATGTTGTGCAATACGAAAAACCGTTTGGCTTTTGAATTTTAGATAATATTTGTTTTAAAATAATAATGGTATTGCTGATATTGTGATAACTTTTGCGGATCGTCATCATTAAATATCGGTTAAGTTTGTTTCCAAACCTAACTATTTAATTTTCGAAAGTAAGGGTTTTTTGCCTGCATATGAATCTTATTTCTTTAATATTATACATATAGCACAAAGTAACCGTTCTTAAAACATGATGTACTGTAGTAGCCAAACATATAAAACCAAATGAGTGAAAGCATACTTTCACAAATAAAAGAGTAAGATATACATTTATTTAACCCCATTCCCTGTCCCATGGACCACATATTATGTTTCAGATGTGTCTACGTTATGAACAGTAAATGTCAGTCCACTACCATCAAATTATTATGAGTCTAATTGGTCGTGTCCAATCCAATAGGATCCATTTTTGTGTGCCTTACACTACCTCTACTGTCCCTTAGGGAAATACCCTAATCATATTATGTTTTGCAAAAACGAAACAACTATGATAAAAATATGCGGTAATGATCCGCATTATTTGTTTTATCACTATTGTATAACTACAATACGATATCACACAGGTTATTACATTTATCGCTAAGACATACGCTCCGTGACTGTCATAAATTAATACTTGATTCTCGTGATCTATATTTAGCTAAAGATTCTGATAGGTTAACAAACTGATTAGAACTCTGTCCACTGTGTTTGTGCGTTTCAAGGCTATTTTAACAATACTAGTTTTTGCCAGCTGTTTCGCCCGCGTGGAGGTCGAAAATTATCCAATGAGAACGGTATCGGTAGTAAACGAGGCAAAAAGTGTTCTGTGTATTAATCCGGGCAATCTACAATTTGTATGCCATTTTTTTTCAAATACGTTTTACCGTATTTGCGTAATCGAGTAACAAACATCCAAACATGAAAACATACAAATATTCATATTTATAATATGAGTAGAATATAATAATAGAGCATAAAAGCATTATATTAGATCTGACAGTCTGTCCTGTCTGTATCTAACGCTCCATAATGACTAAATGGATTTGGATGCACACGGATATACCATTATCTAGGTTAGAACATAGGATATTTTATATCGTTAGCAAATTACCTTTATTCGTACTGTTTTATCTTACTAGATATCTGACTGCATCCCTCCGGTGGTCTTTTATTACAAATTTTGATACCTGCTGTTTTAAACAAATCAAGGAATGCAAGAAATCTCATCTCATCTCATCTCATCTTTTCAGCCGTAAGACATCCACTGCTGGACTTAGGCCTCCCCCAATTTGGGGGGCTTTGCCATAATCGCCACGCTTGGCAGGCGGGTTGGCGATCGCAGTATGGTGGTAAAATGCATAGAGAACGCTGCTGCCCATTCTCTAGTAAGTCCCTTAGTCGCCTTTTACGACACCCACGGAAAGAAATGGGGTGATGTTATTCTTTACGTCCGGCACCACACGGTACGATTCCACATGCAAGAAATAAATCCATTTATTTATTTACTTATACTTCTCGCACACAAAAAGTGTAAGGTGGATTTAATGCCTTAAGCATTCCTAGCAGTGAAACAAAGGTGGTGAAGAAATACCCTTACTTACTTACCAATTCAACACAAATATCAGCATATTAGTTTCGGAAACGAAGTCCAAGTTTACACAAATATTATTACACCATCGCATAATAACTTTTAAATCTATCTGTTCAATTCAGGTAGATGCGTAATACTTGCAAATTGTTTTTTAAATATAAAATGTAAGATAATCGACTTACATTAATTTTACTAATAGAATAACAACTCATAAAAAGAATCGCAACGTTATTTTACAGAAATATTATCTAAAATTCAAAAGTCATAGGGTTTATATTGTATTACAAAACATTGTGTAATAGCTCATACATCCATCATATAAATAGAGCCAAACATCTGGGAACTAATCAGTATAGATTCTTATTCCACCCAGTATATAATGATACCTCTGTTATTTATATTTACGTGCTTAAGTTTAGTGATATGTCCAAATGAAGCCGCGAAAATATTGGCTGTATTTCCAGTTCCGTCTATCAGTCACCAAGTCGTGTTCCGTGCTTTAACTCAGGAACTAGCCAAACGAGGACATGAGGTCACCATCATCACACCAGATCCGGCATTCCCTAAAGGAGGAACACCTCTCAATTTGACAGAGATTGACGTCCATGATATTTCATACAATGTGTGGAAGGAAGATGCAAAGACTATACCGATTGGCAGGAGAGATGTTATACTAATAGACATTGCTACTATTTTAAAATTGATGGCAAAAGTAGTCGACGTCCAGTTGAAGGATAAAAATGTGCAGAAATTGATTGGTGATAAGAACAGAAAATTTGATTTAGTATTTGCCGAAGCTGTTGCAAGACCAACTGTAGTATATTCACACATATTTAAGGCACCAGTGATCTTAATAAGTTCCTTTGGACCATGGGCTGATAATTACGATGTAATGGGCGCTCCCACCCACGCGCTACTCTATTCAAACACTATGAGTCGAAGATTTTATAACCTCACGATGTGGGATAAATTGGTGAAACTTTACTATCAATTCAATTTGGAACTGATGCTAACAAAAAGTTACGAAGATGAGAATAAAATGCTTCAATCACATTTTGGAAAGGATCTTCCACCACTTCAGGAGATATACAATAATGTTGCAATGTTCTTCTTGAATTATCATCCAACATTTGAAGGTAATCAACCTGTTCCTCCATCTGTGGTTCATATTGGTGGAATACAGCAGAAATCTGACAAAAAATTGCCTGATGTAAGTACTTTTTATTTATACTTTATTTAACTTAGTTTTAAAAGTACACTTGCTTGTAAAGTGATTCTTATGGCAACGCATTTATTTTGATAGTGAAAAAATAGAATGGAAATGCATTTTCTTCATTCTTCTGCATCATATGGACATACCATGACAACTGATTTCCGCACAGCGTTTCAGTCATCAATGGGTCATTCGTTAATGCCAAAGTGAATTACATAATAAATTCAAAATTAAATGAAAGTAACTAGTTAGGTTCATTCAATTCCGTCCATTCTTTTTTCAGCTCACTACCTTTTTTGTCAGTTACAATCGTTCATTTTTTAAATCCAGATCAGATAGTAATTTAAAAGGTGTAATGTCTAACTCTTATACCGACTAAAAAGCAAACACACAAAAGCTTGAAATATCAGATTATCAGGGATTAAAAAAACTAACTTATCATTTCAACTGTAAAGTTACTGAATAAAATACAAAATCCAAGTATTTTAGTAGTTTATCACAGTATACAAAGTTATATCAAAGGTACAAGACTCTCAGCCTAGTTTGAATAAATGACTTTTGATTTTGATATTGACAAGACGGTCATTAAGAAAATTTCTTCTTCATTTTCGTGTTTATATATGCCTTTATTATTATAATTGTTATTTTATTTGTAGGACCTCAAATTGTACTTAGACTCTTCCAAACATGGCGTGATATACGTCAGCTTTGGCACAAATGTGGATCCATCTTCACTGCCTCCAGAGAATATACAAGTTCTAGTTCAAGTATTAGCTCGATTGCCTTATGATGTGCTATGGAAGTGGAACAAGGATGAACTGCCAGGTCGTACTGAGAACATAAGGATATCCAAGTGGCTGCCGCAGTCAGACTTACTGAGTAAGTAAAAAAAATTAAATGAAATATATATGGTCTGTTTTGAAATTATGGATGGAAAGGATTAGAAAACATAACTGTGAATGCCAGATGTGTTGTGCCTCTTACAAACTGAGTCCTTTGATTTGATTATTTGGATACTAGCCGAAATTCTAATTTAAAATTACCTTATAAGTTGTATTTAATTTTACCTTCTTCTTCTTCGTAACACTCGTGTCAGAGCGGTCGTGGTCCTCATAAAATTTCTTGATTAGGGGGTGTTGTGATTTAATTTTACAATTGAGGTTAATTTGATACACAATTTTTTCATCGATAATCTTTCAATTACAATTTGAAAGTGTTATTAAAGTAATAATTCTTGGAAAATTGGCGAGATAAAAAATTGAACACTTTTGAATACAAGTATATGTTATGCCTTTTTACTTTAGGGAGTAATTGCTAATGAATTTAACCTGAAAATGCTTTATTTACACTTTCATGAGACAATTATGGAACAGACTATTAAGTAATTATATTTCTTAACAGAATTAAACCTCTTTGCTCATTGTGACTGCCTGGTTGGTCGTTGGCGATGGATGAAGTACCAACCCAAAGGGTTCAGAAGAAAAGTTACTAGGGTTTTTCATAAGTCATTCTCGGTAACAGCCTAGAGTTTGGATTTGTGCCCAAATTGTTACGATACTTTTGGACCATTAACATAAGACGTAGGGGAAGTACGTCCAAAATGACATACGGTTTTGTTTTTTAATCATATATTTTTAATTAACATAGTTACAATCACTGTTTAGATTGCATAATCATCTTTGGTTCATAAGTTTTAACCCAAGTAAACTCATAATTGAATAGGACCCATATAAAAAATATAATTTAAATTAATCGAAGCCTCTAAGAAAATTCATTTTGTCCATATAGTACGGACAAAATGACATACATAATGAATACGAAAATTATGAAGTACATATTTCACAAAATATTAAATATGAGCCCAAAGAGAACATTGTTGCACCGTAGCCAGCACTCGTTGGGCTTGGAACGAGAAAAGAGGTCGTTACAGTAAACGCATGCGCAGTCATCATCATCACCGTTCGAAACAGCTGGAAATCTTCTACATTCGAGTCCTCAGCGTAATGAGTCTTCTGTACTTGGGTTCACCTTTTTTCTGACTGCTTTTAAGGATCATTATCGTATTTCGATTCAACATTGAAAACCTCATAATTGAATAAAGGTATGTCGTTTTGCCCCGAATGTAAGTATGTCGTTTTGCCCCACAGGTTATCTAAACACTAATGAAGTCATAATTACTATAAACACGAGATTTATAAATAAATACTTTTAAGTAATGCAGCATAATGCTACACTTTTTGAATTTACTACAAAAGATGTAATAGAAACCACGAGAAACTGATCAAAAACAGGATGAAATCAATAAAAATAAAAAACTTTTATGCGCACAAAACGCTTTCCTGCAAGTAACTTCGGCGTGACCAAGTCAATGGCGGTATAAACTTAACAGGTATTCCACCATGGCCGGCGTCACATAATGATATGCCAACTGCAGGATTACAGCCCGCCAATTTTGAAAAAAGTCCGGTGTGTCATTTTGTCCGTATATGTCATTTTGGCCGTACTTCCCCTACAACTAGCAAAATATAGAGACATATGATATACTAGCTTTTGCCGGTGGCTTCACCCACGTGGATGACAAAAAATACCTCAACGGGACGTACTACCGGAATAATAAGTATATTAGACTAACAGGTCCCTAACCTGTGTAGCCACCCAGGTTAGGGACCTGTTAGTCTAGTGGTTAGTGACCCTGACTGCTAAGACTGAGGTAGTGGGTTCGATTCCCACCCAGGACAAATCATTGTGTGATGAGCACAATCATTTGTTCTGTGTCTGGGTGTAATTTATCTATACATACATATGTATGTATATAAGTAATTTTATCAGTTGTCTGGTTGCCATAGTACACGCTCTGCCTAGTTTGGGATCAGGTAACGTTGTGTTGGTTGTCCTAAGATATATTATATTATGATAAGACCTTTCGAACAAACTCGTTCTGCAAATAAGTTGTGAAATGTAACAAACAGACTTGATTCCACATTCTTAATAAGGTGTTGCCAGCACATGACCTGCATGGACTGAAAAAAAAATAGAGACGCCATAGCACGATTATTTTTTCCACCAGTAAGTGTTAATATTGGCCATTCGATACTCTCGAGCAACTTAAACCCGGATCCATTCAGTCGTTTTTGCCTGAGTTACAAACATCCAAATATCAAAACATATAACAATACCAACTTTCATTTTATAATATTACAGGACATCCAAATGTAAAGCTGTTCATAACACAAGGAGGTCTACAATCAACAGACGAAGCTATAACAGCAGGAGTGCCTCTGATTGGTATACCGATGTGGGGAGACCAATGGTTCAATGTAGAAAGATATGAACGCCACAACATTGGAGTCAATCTGGATATGGAAACGCTTACTGAAGAAATATTTGAGAACGCTATCAAGACCGTTATTGGTGACGACAGGTAACTTTACCTACTGATTAAAATATTGACATTATCATGTGGTTGGTTCTGGTAGACTAAAAAAGCCATGCAACTACAAAACGAAACCATTATTTTTTTGTGGGTGGGTAGTAGTCATCAAAATAAAAAAAAAACAAAATCAAAAGTCATTTATTCAAACTAGGCTGAGAGTCAGCACTTTTTGAACGTCAAAGTTACAAAAGACAGTCCCCCCAAAACGCCCGCCCTTCGACACTTCCTAGTGCTTTAGCTGGGAGGAAGAAGTGGTGGAACAAACTCCCCAGCAGCACAGCTGTCTGTTAAGTTAGAAAAACTTGATTCTATACAATTGTAAGGAGGTAACATTAAGAGACACAAAACATTAAATTAAATGATTTGTCATGTGTGAGCTAGCCAACCCAATATTCCAAGAAGTAAAATGAAATCTATACTCAAGCAAAAACAAAAAATATTTTTATAATGCAAAACAAATTTTTCATCAAATTACATCTCCCGCTCTGGGTGGAGCGGAAGGGGGTGTCAGACTTTTACTGACTAATACCCATCCGTGTTCCTTCAGTTGCCTTTATGCCAGGGCCTCAAGTCTGCTATTACAATAATGTCAGAATGGTCTATCATTGATTTCATAATTGTTGATTTTGACAAGTTTAGTAATCTACTAATATAATGGCGTCGTTATGACTTTCCAATGGTCAACCACTGACACTCCATTGAAAGAAATGGCAATCTCGTACATAATGACAAATGAATGACTGACTTATGCGGTAATCTGCTCAAATTTTGACAGTTCCTTTGATCAGTGACCTACCATTGGACCGTCATTGTGCAGTCATTGCTTGTATTGTAATAGCTCGGTTGTCAAAAAGTGTTTGCTAGCTATCGTGTTTGTGGAATATTGAACGGAGAAATGTATTCACTACGAGCAAATATTTTCGAGCTAGCCAAACGCCGTGGATGCTAAAGAAAGAAGATGGGCAGAATGCAAAAGACGTCGTCGAGCCCGTCGCTTGACGAGAATGAATACAAACCCCTTTATTGATATTTCCGAAGCGGAATTTATAAAAACGTTTCGCCTTGGAAAGGACTCAGTAAGGGGGTTAATTGAAGAACTCATTCCCCTTATGGCCAGACCGCGTCGAAACGTTAGCGTATCGGCAGAAATTAAGGTGAGAAAACTGAATAAATAATTAACACACAAAACACCGGCCGCTGGAAATAAAAACAGATTAACGTCAGTAGGCAGTAATGCCACATTTGACTTTGACAGCTAAACAGATAAAATATTATTGAGTTGTCTATTTTCACATTTATCCGCGTTACACATGTTAATGCAATGTTTTTGCTATTTACGAACTTCTTACTACTTCAGATTGTTTAAAACACTATTAAATAATATGTAAATATATATATAAATGAAATCTGGCATAATTAAATGTTCAAATTGAGTAGTAGTTTTTAGAAAATCATTTCTACTAACGAGTTTTATAATAATGGCAATACGACAATGTCATTGTACCACGATGCTATTACGAGACCACTGACCGACCAATGATCCACCATTATGATTTAGCAGATTACGAACTTTTAGCAAAATGACAATGGGATTGTGTTGGAATGACGAATTAATAAAAAATAGCAGACTTGAGGCCCAGGGCCACGGTATCTCTTTCGAACAAATCTCGCGACCCTGGCAGGAGTTATCACAGAGCTTTCTCTCTGCGCTCGAGACCCTTAGACTCCTTCCGGATGTTCAGCTTTCGATATAGTTCCCATTCACAAAAAAATGCCTTGTCCCGTTATTGAATTATCTACCTACTATTAGGTATGCAATTATCCTGAAATCATACAAACATTCTTCTTTTTCATCTTGGCCTAAATAAAAACTTTTTTTCCAGCTATCGTCGGAATGTTGAGAGACTAGGAAGGCTGATGCGTGATCAACCCCAGTCCCCACTGGAGCGCGCCGTGTGGTGGACGGAGCACGTGTTGCGTCACGGTGGCGCGAGACATCTGCGCGCGCCCGCCGCCAATATGTCGTGGGCACAGTACCTAGAACTGGAACTCGTACTAGTTTTATTAATAGTATTCTTAATTTTACTGACTCTAATTATTGTAACTCTTTATTGTATTTATAAGTATATTTTAAGAAAATATTTAATTCCTCTCAAGGTAAAAAGAAGTTGACAAACATTACCAAAGAATTTTTGTATAACTACAAACTGACTGAAATTAGTGCAATAAATGATTTTATTTTTTTCTAATTTAATTGTATTTTTATGTTGGAACATTTAACATCACGCTTGATTGCTCCGTAAGGTCCTCCTATAGTAAACACACATTTTGCCAGTAAGATTTAAGTCCCGTATAACAGGAGGCGAGCCTGTTGCCCCAGCCGGGCATAAATCCAGTCTCCGGGCTGCGTCTAATAAATTCCTGACAGAAAAACCCAAAGACACATTGGCCGACCTAGACATTGAACACAACCTCATGATTAACATCAGCTTTTGCAACTACATCAACGAGGCAGTCAGTATTATAGTGTATACATGTGTAGTCTGCCTATAACACTCTCATTGCTGAACACTGGCCACCACTAGGTAAGAGGAAGTTAATCATAACACTGTGTGACAAAAAAACATTTTTTTCAATAACATTGATTTAAATAGCTGATTTCTGTCAATTTGGGCCTGCTGAACACGAATATATGAATGAATTTCTTGTAACACGTACCATTTCAAAGTTATGATAAATTTTACTTCCATAAAAGAAATAAGACAGTGTAAAAGTTTCAAATTAAATATAAACATGTTTAGTCACCTGTATTTTGAATTTAAATACAAAATATAAACATGTTTAGTCACCTGTATTTTGAATTTAAATACAAAATAGTAACTTTGAAATGGTACGTGTTACAAGAAATTCATTCATATATTCGTGTTCAGCAGGCCCAAATTGACAGAAATCAGCTATTTAAATCAATGTTATTGAAAAAAAATTTTTTTTGTCACGCAGTGAATCAACCACGCTGCCCTAGTGTGGGTTGGTAGATGGCATATGTCTTCGATCTAAATGTAAACAGACTATTCAACTTACTGAAGAATGGGCAGTCAGCGTTCTCTATGTACTTTACCACCATACTGCCATCGCCAACCTGCTTACCAAGCGTGATGACGATGGCAAACCTAGTAATGAGAAGAAATAAGAAAAAAAAATACAGACGAATTGATAACCTCCTCCTTTTTTTGAAGTCGGTTAAAAAAACGGTCCTAGTGCCCGGCGTCGAGCGGCGGTGGTCCGCCTACTCTTGGCTGAAGCTGGTAGACGTCACGGCGATGGCTACGGGAATTGTGGAACCTATGACACGCAGGGAAAGCTTTTGACTGTAATTATGGTGGTGATGAAGCAATCTATGTTAGACCAGGCAAAATTAAGGGTTAACGTTTTCTAAAACTGACATAAAACAATATATTATTATTATGAAGCTATGAAGCGGTGTTAATTGGCCTGGCCTCGTTCCCGACTGCCCGGAAATGATAACATTTTAAAAACGATTGTTTGTCTAAATCTTTGTGAATTGAATGTAGTCGATACGATCGCCCCAACAAACAAAAATTGCTCTTGTAGTGGCTTATATTGCCAAAAATATTATTCTTATAGTAGCCGCATTATCGCTAATAAGAGTGCGTTTGGGCACAAATTATAAAGACAATAACCTTATACCTCCCTTTTAGTTGCTTTATTGCCCGCTTTTTTTCCATAGACGTGTTACATTTTGACAAGGAACAAGACTAATTACACTTGGAAGAATCATATAGAAAGCGTTAATACGGGCAATCACTTTTATACGTGTTTTATTATGATCTGATACAAGGGAGTTAAACTCGTTGCGGCAAATCAAAGGCTCTTAGAAAGCCATAGGCCCTAATAGCCGTCTGTTTATGATTCTGCCATAAGTATTTTTCTTAGTGATTTATATTTTCGCAAAAGTTTCGCGAATAAAGAGAAACGTCAACCATTTTACTGAAAAGTGAACGGTAAGTTATTATTTTATGTAGTATATTTACCTGATTTATGTGCTCGTTTATAGTGAAAAGTGTATGGGAATTCAAATGCGTGATAAAATGTGGTACGCTGTGTGTTGTAGTATCAACCCGCCCTTGAATTTCAGCTGTTTTTCTACAAACGTTATCAATTATTTAGTCATGTTATAAACAGTGCTATTATGAGAGCAAAACGATTCGCACATCGTCTACAAGGAGTATATGAGAGTGAAGACTTTATAATGGCATCACTTGCTGCTTATGCTATCGCCATTTTACATATCGTTAGGGTTCCTTTCTCATGAACAAAATCCTGTGCCTAGCTAGTCTTGTTCCCATATGTATAAAATTTATGTTTTAATATGGTTGGGTTGGCTGGAAGACATCTCTTTATAGGGGTAAGCTTGCTTTTGTGCACTAGTTTTAAGTTTGAAATTTAATTATAATTGTAAGTACACAATAAAGAATATAATTATTATAAATATAATATGTTTGTCCGCAGATATTGCAATGCTAGTATACATATTGGCAGATGTTGACAAATTCATACAAAGAAGAGATCTTAATTTACATAATATGCGATGGCCATGGAAGTGGACACAGTTTATTCCAAGAAAATAATGTTTTAATTGTATATATCCGACCCTTTCTAGTTTACCTATATTGTTTGCAATTAAAGTGGTAATTGTGAAACCAGTCTCAATTTGCTTCATTTCATTGACAAAAGGATTTAAATATAAGTTTAAATCGATAGGTTTTGATTTGCCTTCATATATTCCCATCATGATAGGAGATATATTTTTAATTTCAGTAATGTTGCACAGTGGCCAGAGTTGATGATTCCAGCTTTTATGTATCGGTAAACTATCAATATTCAAGGTTATTTTGTTGGGAAACTCATAGTTTTGTAAGGTTTTTTGTAATGTGCAAGTAATCTATTATACCAATAATGTCCAGAGGGGTAATTGCGTAGTACACTATCAGTAGGAATCGGTTTCATCTTGACAGTTCCGCAACATTTTTGGCGTTGTTTACACACAAGTTTTTCAAACATATCAAAGAATGGATGACAAATAAGCTTCAAAATGATTCAAATTCTGATTAATAGTGTGTTACGAAATTAGGGTGCAGTACCGATTTCAGTAATGCATATTTCTACTTTGTTTGTTTTGAGCAATGTACGTGCATCCAATAGCATTTTGTTTGGCATAACATGATGTAATATTTTTAATAAGTCACTCAAAGCGATATGGGAAATGTTGAATTTCACTGCCCATTCTCTGATATTTATATAAAATAATATCAATATTCTTCAACTCTTTATTTATAAATATGTCTATATCACTATCGCTACAATTATATTCTTCGTCAAGGGGTTCCTTTTCATTCTTATTTTCTACTAGCTTCTGCCCGCGACTTTGTCTGCGTTAATGTCGGTTATCGCGGACGCAGACAAAGTCACGAAATAAAAAAGTGGCCTATGTCCTTTCTCAGGCTCTTAACTAGATGTACACAGATGTGTACCAAATTTCATTTAAATCGTTTCAGTAGTTTTAGCAGGAAAGCAAGACAGACAGACGAGTTACTTTTGCATTTATAATATTAGTGTGGATTAAATAATCCGCTGCGGAACAACTGGCTGATTCGTTGGTATCTGCTTGGTCATTTTGTAGCATCATAGGGTAGACGTGGTGGGTGTAATGCTGAAAACCATGTTCTCGTAGACTTTTTTTACTTTTCTGCTGTAACCACCGCTCGTTTTAAACTTCTTCCAATCTTTTGAATCCATTTTTAAATGTAAATTCCGCTCCGTAATAAATTCACACAATCTGCTGTACTTCAAAATGGTGAATCTAGTTATGTAAAACATTTTTATGTAACCATAAGTATAAGAGAATAATATCTTTATAATCACTGTACAAGGGAAATACGGATTGCTTATAAATATCATATAAAATGTTAAAATTTCTTTGTTACATAGATCTCTTATCAAATGCTCCTATAAGTTAAAAGGCATCATACTTACCTTGTGCATTACTTTTCTAAGAATAATTGACCATATTGAAATTATTTATATGACTTTGAATATTATATGGCTAAAAAGCAATGTGACTAGCCTCTATAAAAATAATACATTTCGAACCCTTATTATAGCCATATTAATCTTATATCTTTAAACGAGCAATTCTTGTATATATATATATATCGATACCGGAAATTTCAATTGCCGTACCTTTACGGCAATTGAAATCTACTGAAAACTCGTGTTTTGTCCTTACAAAACACGAGTTTTCAGTAGAGCTAAAAAACAAAAAAATATATAGTTTTTGTCTAATATCTTTTTCAAACAAAGTACTATATTCATGACGTCAAAAAAAACCCTCACTATTTTTTCATGTTCTATCCATAAATATTAACAAAATAAACCAAACTTAATTATCGACGAAAATGAGAGTCCTTTACAGCCCAGAAAAAAATAACTGAAGTACTTTACAACCACGAAAAATTGGTTATGATAAAGTCAGATGTGTCGTAAAGGACTAATCTTGATCATCATTGGATAGTAGAGGTCAATTAAACCAGAGACTAAGGGGGTAAAAGGAACAAAAAACCTAAAAAGTTCTGAATAGAAATACCTGTAATAGGTAGTAAAAACAAGTCGATACCGGAAATTTCAATTGTCGTAAAGGACAAAACACGAGTTTTCAGTAGAGCCAAAAAACAAAAAAAATATTTGTTTTTTTCTAATATCTTTTTCAAATAAAGTACTATATTCATGATGTAAAAAGAAACCCTCACTATTTTTTCGTGTTCTATCCATAAAAATTAACAAAATAAACCAAACATAATTATTGACGAAAATGAGAGTCCTTTACAGCCCAAAAAAATTTAACTGAAGTACTTTACAGCCACGAAAAATTGGTTATGATAAAGTAAGATGTGTCGTAAAGGACTCATCTTGATCATCAAGGGGTAGTACAAGTCATTTAAACCTGAGACTAAGGGGGTAAAAGGAACAAAAATCCTAAAGTTCTAAATAGAAATACCTACAATAGGTAGTAAAACCAAGTGAAATAAAAGTATTTTTATTATTTTTTATTTATTATTCAAATATTTAGTAAAAAAGTAAAAAAATATTATTGTAATAGCCACTCGAAATTAAAAAAAAATGTGCTATTACGTTTTACGTTTTATTTATAAATATCTGGTTGACCGAGCTTTGCTCGGTATTTTTTGGTAAATTGTGTTTAAAATAATAAGTTTATGTTCAAGTTGATTATCGATAAAGTTGGTCATTGAAAACACGAATAAAACGACATTTTATAAAAATGAATCCTAGCTAGATCGATTTATCGCCCCCCAAATCCCCTGTATACTAAATTTCATTAAAATCGTTGGAGCCGTTTCCGAGATTCAGATTATATAAATACATATATATACAAGAATTGCTCATTTAAAGATATAAGATTGTGTTGTGATGGAAGATTTTGTTACCAATTTGGACATTTTCCTGTTTTTGGCAAACACCAGTTGTTTTTAACAACCCCAAATGTTATTTGAAGTTTTTGCGAATATAGTTGATTTGTCAGAAAATGAAAAGAACGAATTGAAACAATCCTGTCAGACTTATATGTGCTTGTTGAGGAACAAATGGATCTCGTGTAATCGCACGAGACGTACATTCATAAAAAAAGTATGGGAAATGGCTGCAAAAGGACATGAAATGGCCTGAGGTCGTGAGGGAAAAGATAACCCCTTCTGTAGTGTTAGTAGAACAGCACCCATGTTCCAGTTCTGACTTTTCTATAAATGAGGGTACATCAACATGACATTGACTGGCCTGTTAGTCTAGTGGTTAGTGACCCTGACTGCTAAGACTGAGGTCGTGGGTGCGATTCCCACCCAGGACAAATGTTTGTGTGATGAGCTCAATCATTTGTTCTGTGCCTGGGTGTAATTTATCTATAATATGTATGTATTTAGAAATATATAAGTATGTTTATCAGTTGTCTGGTTACTATAGTACAGGCTCTGCCTAGTTTGGGATCAGATAACTTGTGTTGATTGTCCTAAGATATTATTATTAACATCCTGTGGACCGGAAACGTGCAGTGTTGGAATATCAACATCAGTTGTGAGTCCCAGAAAACCATTTGTGAAGCTAAGCCCGCTAAAGAAGAGTGGAAGAGCTCCTAACGTACAGCAATGAAAGTCTTGCTCATGCAACTGGTTTAAAAGTACAAATAATAAAGTAGCAGATATCATTAAACTAGTCTCGGAGCATCCCGAAGAAGCTACAAATATGAAGGAATTGTTAAAGGCATAGAAAACTATGCCCATATATTCTGCTGATAAAGCTTTAGGTATTTTGACTTAATTGAAGCTTTCTAAGTGGCAGTATATAACATTAAGATCTTGTGCAAAAGAAGAAGGAATACCATTTTATCCTTCTTACACAGCTATCCTTGAAGCGAAGAAGAACTGCTATCCGCCAAAAGATGCCACAGAAGTCACGGAAGAGGAGTTAAAGTAAAACTCCAAGCTATTTTGAACAAAACTGTGGCTAGACTTGGAAATTTCCTACGTGTAGAATCTGGATGGCAAAGATTTTATACTTATATGCAAGTGGGGTTTTGTTTGTGGCAAAGAAGTGATATGGGAGAATCCAGAACCATCTTCCACAATGTTCTGCAGACCAATATATTTTTAGTTTTCAAACGAAAACAAGTTGAACATAGTTGAAGAACAGGCTACGATTGGAAATGAGATTGAAGACCTGCAGCCTTCTATTATGGGAAGCCATTATGGGAAGAACTCCTGCGGAAATGAATATTTAGAGGTCTTTTTTTGTGTTTGAGAAATCATCAAATGATGTCTCCCGCTCTGGGCGGAGCGGAAGGGCGTGTCATTATAACTCAGCCATAGTCACGGTGATTAACAAATGAGGTACTTAGTAACATCAGTTTTTAGTCACTTATTAATCACCGTGATTATGACTGATTATGAAATTTTGTAAAAAAAAGTATTTGATCAATAACTTATTTAATTATTCTCATCAAAAAAGTCATTAGTTGGCTATTAACAAACAATAGTACAAGTAAATCGATGGTTAACTTCGTTTGACCATGTCAAAGATTTGAAAAATCACCTATCGAAAATTCAAAACTTTGGTACACGCGAAGTGGCACTGAAAGGTACCTATATGAATAATAATTTGATGTCAGCTTGATCGCCGTGTATGGTACAATACCTCGTGTGAGCACCAGCCCTTTTTTTTTTCTGGATGGGAAATCATCAAATGACTTCTCCCGCTGTGGGCGGAGCGGGAGGGCGTGTCAGACTTTTACTGACTAAAACCCACCCGTGTTCCATCAGTTGCCCATATGCCGGGGTCACGGTATCTCGCTTGAACAATCTCGCGACCCCGGCAGGCATCGGTCCTAGTAGACCCCTTCACTGCTGCTGACATCTCTTTGAGGCGCGCGTGGAACACTACGCTCCGTCGACCCGAGCCTGGTCCTTACCGGGCGGCGAGCTAACCATTGCTCGCCACCCGCAAACTCGCGCCTACGGTGGCCGGGAGTCCGCTATCGACTCCCGACATCCGGGGCGTCTCCTCCTGCGGCGGCTAGGGACGTGAGGGCCCAGAGACTGCCACTCCCTCACGCGCCCCGCCTCCTCCTTTGCGAGCATTACTGCTTCGCAGAAGGAGGTGACGGCTTCCCATTCCCTCTCGCTCCTTACCATGGCTCGCACCAGGGCCGGACGCGAGAGGTCGCCGAGCACCAGCCCTTCAGTTCCATTCAGTTTCAAATAAATTAACTTTAAGTGTTTTCTCCCATACAAAAAAAAACTGGAATTACTATTACGTGGAGTAACTAACCTTTTATAAAGGTATGAATACCAGACACATATTTTTTTTTTCTGACTTTGAGTTTCTTTGAGTATGGTGCTCCGTGGGTAATAAGAACGAAACATAAACTTTAATTGTATTTTTGTTAAAATTAAGGTCGTAAAGGGCAATAAATAAAACAAAATTCCTTTACGCCCTAATTACGTAAGTTAAAACAAAGCATCGATTTGGTCGTAAGGGTTTCGATTATCAAATAACGTGTTTATGACCTTTTGATTTGTAATAATAATTATTGTTTATAACGTCGTATAGAAAGTTTAATGCAAAAATGAGGATTACGACCTCTTAAATAATTAACACATGACTTTACGCTCCCCTATTGAAAATTATTTTTGCGATACATCCCAAATAGTAAAAAAAATCGCGCTAGAGCTGTTGGAAAGCCAGGTCGTAAGGGGCTTTTTTTTAAAGATAGATTTTTTTAAAATATACCAATCGATAGAGCTTGCGACGCTGATTCCAAATATATATATAACTCATTTTCGGCAAAATGTCCTTTACGACAATTGAAATTTCCGGTATCGATATATATTCTGAATCTCGGAAACGGCTCCAACGATTTTCATGAAATTTAGTATACAGGGGGTTTCGGGGGCGATAAATCGATCTAGCTATAGGATTCATTTTTATAAAATGTCGTTTTATTCGTGTTTTCTATGACCAACTTTATCGATAATCAACTTGAACATAAACTTATTATTTTAAACACAATTTACCAAAAAATACCGAGCGAAGCTCGGTCATCCAGATATTTGGATTTATTAACGTTTACCCAGCCAAATTATAAGAATACAGGTAATATTAGCCAAATCTTCTAATAATGTGCCACTATAAGGAACACTAATATAATAAATGCTCTTTTATAACAAGTATAAGACTTTAGACCTTATAGACTTAATTTTATAAGCTTAGTTTGTTTGTTGGGTCAAAGCAACGCAGTAGCTATATTATACGAAGCCCTTAATAACTAAAAATCTATTTATCATAATCATCATTGCAGCCGTTATACGTCCATTGCTGGACATAGGCCTCCCCCAATTTGGGGGGTTCGCCATAATCGCCACGCTTGGCAATTAAATGGGTGCTGAATGGGTGCAATCCACTGATACGGTGACGTGTCATAACATCACAACTTCTTAATAAGTGCTCTAAGTAATGTAATATGGATAACAGTAACAACCGCATCAATATTTATGTTTAATTTAGAAGATCTAAGCGTTCAAATAGACACACGAAAAGCGTCATTGTTTTACAATGCCTATGCAGGATGTTTGGCGTATGGACCGCTGCGTACGCAACGGAAACTCTCAAGAGGTAAATTTTTCCCCGTTCTTGCAAAATGTTTCATCGTTGTTTCGCTCGTATTGGTCGTAGCCAAATTAACTATCCGACACTAAAAGATTTTTTGAATTCGAACCAGTTATAATATCAGTTGTTTAAAAGTAGGCCAATGCACTTTTATTGAAAACAAATTGGCACTGACGTCGATCAATTTGTATCAATCAGTGAAAATTATGACGAACTGCGCACGATAAAATTACTGTTGTACAACCGGTATTTTTAACCGACTTCATTTTTTTTTTCATGAGAAAGTAACCAATGTAAGTAGTAAGTTTTCCTAAGATTACAGATATTTTGGTCACGTTGCTTTACAAAAAAAAAAGATAAAGAAATGAACCTAACACAATATGGCTCATTGATTCGATTTCCTTTAATTTTGTTAATGTGCCTTATAAGTTTTCCAGAGCAACTTTTTCACCATTTCAATATTACTGCCGCTCTTTTTTATTATTTAATCAACTCAGACTATTGCAGTCCATTACTAGATATGGTCCGTGTGGTGCCGGACGTAAAGAATAGCACCATCCCAGTTCTTCCCGTGGGTGTCGTACTAAGGGACTTACTAGAGAATGGGCAGCAGCATTCTCTATGCAACTTACCACCATACTGCGATCGCCAACCCGCCTGCCAAGAATGGCGATTATGGCAAACCCTTCTGAAATTGGGGGTGGCTATGTCTAGCAGTGGACGTTTACACTGCCACATACGAACTACGCATCACACTGACGTCACGCAAAATCCTAAATCGCGCAAGCAGAGTTTGCCGCGCAACTAGCATATATACAACGTCCCAACATCATTCATCGGGCAGTTGCCCACCAGATACGACACCCTTCTGGTCGGAGGGTCCTCCCTTTTCTACAGAAGTTGAGTGGTCTTTCCACCTGTTTCAAATACCTTCAAAAGCCTCTCCCAAACTGCTTCATAACATCTTTTTCTCCTCAATCGAGTCTGTCCCAGCTACCTTAAAGATATTCGGTCTATCTAGCTATGGCACGTCCCACGCTACGTTACGCTTCCCTTGACTTTTGTTGAAACTCCAAATTCAAATTCGAAAACCATCTTCACTGACCATGTTTGAATGGTTGATTACAAGATTGCAACTTTTTGCTAATACTAAATATACAGGCGTATTACTGATTCATTGTACACATTCCTTTGAATAACTACTTATATGAAAAATACCTTTAATATTTCGAAATAAAAGCGCTATTATCGGCAAACTGTTATCACAGACATGCAGTTGACTACATGATTGCAATGTTTACTAAACACGAGTCGTCTGTTTTTCTTTCGATAATCGCATTTCAAAGCGAATCCACTCGTAACTTTGGGGTTTGATTTTCATCATTGCTGAGCGAACAAAGTGGCATTTGATGAAAATTAAGAGAGAGTTTTAACATAAACACAACGAGAGCAACAACAAGAACAAAGAAGATCATCAACAACAACATCATCATCATTATAAGAACTTTATATTCTTTTTTTTTTGAGCTACATTTGTAAATCCTCTTTTTTAGGAATGGCATCTTGCAGGTCAACCTAAGAGGTTCTCCGCTGCTTAAACGCCTTGCCTGTGACTGCCTTAATAAATTAGACCTACAGCTAAGGCTCAACAACTAAGCGACTATACGTTAAGGGGGTTCACTTTGGCCGTGGGGATTGGACCTCGTCTTAAGACGTGGCAGCTAGAAATGGAATGGATCGGTTTTATTTAAAAATCGATTTAAAGCTACAGGCGCGGGCTGGATCGAGCATGGGTTGTGGTGGTTGTGAATCCTGCACTTGCTGAAATGCTAAGCCTACTTAAAGCCATTCAGTGTATGAATGTGGGCAGTTGTTGATAGGCATATAGTCCTCCAGACCGTATATTGGCCACGGCGCGCGGCGGCCAATATCAACGGAGACTAGCCATCGGCGCGGGAGATATTATAGTGCTCAAGTGTGTGCGCAGACACAAGAGCACTCACTCCCTCCCTCACTCTCATAGTCCGAT
This sequence comes from Aporophyla lueneburgensis, assembly GCA_932294355.1. NCBI lineage: Eukaryota > Metazoa > Arthropoda > Insecta > Lepidoptera > Noctuidae > Aporophyla > Aporophyla lueneburgensis. The sequence goes on from OW028755.1 coordinate 11,297,981, forward strand.
GGGACGGCAATTCGAATCGATCAGAGAGAAATCAGGCATAGGAACCAATTGCTTAGTGTGCTTTCCGAGGCACGGGGGTATCATACCGCCAACTTCCAAACTCCGGGCTGTTACTAAGAAATTCCTAATGGAAAAATCAAATAACACTTTGCCCGACCTGGGAATCGAACCCAGGACCCCACGCTCAGTAGTCACGCTCGCGACCAAGAGACCAACGAGGCAGTTAAGTCAGTGTTGGTATTCATTTTCGTGTAGTTCATGCCCCTCGTGGGAATTTGAAGATCACAACTAGTTTTCTTCCTAACGCGTTGCTTTGCTAAATTACCCAGTATTGTCTCCAAATATGAATCGTGACTGGTAGCAACGCAGGTGACACAGAATGCCATAATTTCTTTTGATTATCCAATCATATCTATTCTATAACTTATATCTATCTATTCTATAACATATATAACTCACCTACTGACATGTAATAAAAAACAACATTGTTGTATGTGATGTATTTGCAAACGTTCACAGTTTAGGGGTGAAAAGGAGGAAATTTGTTAACCTATAAAAAATCTCATTGGTGTTGAAACTTAAAACTTATATGTAAAAAAAACTTTTTACAAAAAAGAAAACAACCGACTTCCTAAAAAAAACACACTAGAAAGCTTCGATCAAAAATGTACTAGATTCCCAATGAGCGCTTCAAAAACGGCCCGAAAAATAAGAGCACAAATATTTTTGTGCTCTTATTTGAAATTAGTTTGGTCCAATGATAGCCAACGATAAGACGTCCTAAATGCCGCAGCACGCGTTCAAAAATTGTGTAAATAACCAATGTAGCACCAATTTTTTGGAAGGAATATCTTTTTTCCATAAGTTTAAATCTTTAAGTGTTTTTCATAAAATAAAAACAATCAAATAGTAAATATAAATCATTTAGCAAATACATATTATGATTGTTTGACAATGTTTGCGACAACGCACCAACTATTGTAACAAACATTGTCTGTTCTGGAACAGAGAATGGATGCGAGCCATTTCGTTGTGCAGAATGGGTATCTATTGTAGCGAAAGAAATAAAAATTCATATTTGAACTTTAATTTAAATGAAAAAATAATTTGATTTAATACAAATTTAACTTCTAAATACTGGTACATAAAAGTAGACGCACCCATTTTTTATACGGGTGGATCACATTGATTTAACCCGCACTTAATTAAATAAAATAACTATTATACTATTTTAGTCCTACTACTTTTTTAAATCGATTAAAAATGTTTGCCACCATCAAAACGTACCTTTTCACCTAAAAATTATATTCTGCAACTCTACGTCTTTCAAAACGTACTGTGTTCTGAGCATTGAAATGTAATACCATGAACTACGTCTAGTTCCAAAATAGAGTAAGCACGAAATTGTCAACACATTGTTTTTAACCATATTGCTTAGACTTTAAGTTTCAGTTTAGAATAAATAATTTTGTACCTATATCAAAATGACTTTTGATTTTTAAGGGACATTTTAAATTTATTGCTCTTTACCTTTCTCCGATGACAAAAGGACTTAAATATGAATATTTTGCAATCGTAATTATGCTTTATGTTTGAGTGTTAAGGATTATAATAAACTGAACTTGTTATTATTATGAAACGTTTTTCTATATTTCGTAGTAAGAAATATAAATGTGTAAGTGTATGCAAACGTGGCCACTTGAGCGCCTTATTTTTGTTCCTGATCCTTTATCTAGTGCTATTATTGATCGAAGCTAGAAAGTGAAAAATAACTTTAATTTCGGAAGTCGGAGTCTTAGGATCTCTATTTAGGGTTTTTTTTGCCACCGACTTCCGAAATTAAAGTTAATTTTCACTTAGTAGGTAGTGTTTTTTTAGGAAGTCGGTTGTTAACTTTTTTGTAAAAAGTTTTTAATTTTAACATTTTAGTTATGGTAGATACTAATCTAATCGCGTTATTCGTTAATTTGTCGCGCAAATACTTAATACAAATTTAAGACTTGCATGGTTTTTACATGGATCCCATTGTCCGAATGGAACCAATTGGGAGACCACGTGGGAAGCACTAGCTTTCAAATAAAAAAGAATCATCAAAATCGGTTCACCCAGTCAAAATTAAGAAGTGACAAACAAATAAAAAGAAAAAAAATACAATCGAATCGATAACCTCCTCCTTTTTTTGAAGTCGGTTAAAAAGTTTAACTTTCGTTTCTCAAAACTACACTAAAGGACAATGCCAGAAGCTCTATAGAGCTTTGACCCATAAAATAAAAGTTTGTGTACAAGCATGAAAAATGTAGCATTCTATTGCTGCTTTCTTAGAGATATCTAAATGATGTCTAAATGCCTTTAGAACTTGCTGTGTCTGTTTAAATCTACAATGCTTATTATTTAGGATTTTTCACTACGGTAAAATCCGAGCAATAAATACCGTAGTATTTACATACCTGTTACAACAATCTCCATATTGCAACAACATATCTTAGCATCCTGTCAACGCACAAATGACCATTTATGCACCTCGACATCGTTACCCAACTCGAGCATTGTTCAAAATGGACGCAATAATCAGAATCCGTGGCAAATAGTAAAAATTCGGCGAATAGGCGAGATCGAGTCCATGTAAGTACAAGAGCAAAAGTCGTCGGGATAATGTAACAGTAATAATATTGATCACGTTGAGATTAGGGAGCGTAAAATACAAACAGCAATGCAACGGCAGGCAAACAGAACAGAGCTAATGTCAAAAAGTCAAAGAATGACTTTTTGTAGTGGTGGGCGTTACGACAATGAACCGTTTCCGAAGACCGTTTTATGTTTTACAACGATGAAACCGTTTTTAAGTCCTGGGTCCAAACAGTCTTCGTTGCTCAAACCAGTCTTCGAATTACTAGATGCGATTATCTAATTTACAGCTAAGAAAATACGGTCGAGAACCCATTGATTCTACTATCTCACTCGTCGCGTCGTCGTCCTTAATTCGTTCCAAAGACCGTTTTATGTTCTGTGACGGCTACAACGATGAAACTGGTTTTACGTCTTGGATCCAAATAGTTTTCGTTACACAAACCAGTCTTCGAATTACTTGATGCGATTTTTTATTTTACTGCTCAGAAAATACGGTCGAAAACGCATTGATTTTATTGATTGAACGGCTCTTCAAACCAGTTGCGACGACAACCGTTTTCTGCAACCGTTTTCGTCGTCGGAAAAACGGTTGCGTTTTGTCCACCAAAAATTCGACAACGACCCACCACTAACTTTTCAACCGACGAAAAAAAACGGAGGAGGTTATCAATTCGACGCGTATCTTTTTTTTTTTTTTTTTTTTTTTATGTATGACCACGCATAACTTTTTACATAGTGGTCCGATTGCGACAATTCTTCTTCTATTGGAAAGGGTATACTTCCAAGGTGGTCCCATATAAATTTGGAAAACAAAATCGAACCCTAAGGGTCGGGAAACAGGGGATGATTGATTGTTCACTCACTGATTGTAATGTATAAACACGCATAACTTTATACAGAGTAGTCCGATTTTGATAATTCTTTTTGTGTTGGATAGGGTATACTTTGTCAAGTATTATTAGTAAATTAAAGCCACGAAAAAATATAAAATAAAAACTTTTTAACAAAAAATTAAACCGCCGAAAAACAGAAAAGCATAAAATAATAAACCTTAAAAGAACAATGGCGAAATCATAGCTGAAATTTATTGGAGCGTCTAAAAGTGATTAATATACGAAGGCAGTTCTATTATTTTTCTACGTTTTTTCAAAGTATCATATTAACTAGTTAAAGCCGGATAAAAAAGATATTCGAAATAAAAAGTTATTTTTCTGCCAAATGACAGCAAGTACAGCATTATTGTATTCAAATCAATTTTTGTTTGTTATTATAATTAAATGGAGTAAATGAATTAACAATACTGTTTATTTCTAAGTGGAAGTGTTCTTTGCAGGGAAGTTAAAATATTGTAGTGTAAAAATATTTGAATTACTTTCAATTAATGACGGACAAAAAGACTATTATCCCAAAAAAAAACTTGGTTTGACTTTGACAATGGTTTTACTCATGTCACAGAAGCTTGCGCTTGTGCTTCGTGTGTATTTGTTCTCGATTGTTTTCAGTTTTCTTTAATTTTTACTTGACCCGGACTGCTTATGGACTGTGATATTCCCTCTTTGTGACCCTGTGCGTGTTTAAGGACTCCGAGATTTTCCCTGTGTGACATTGTGCTTTTTCTTTACTGGACACCGATCGTCTCTCACGGTTTGGATTAGTTATTAGTGAACTAATTGTTTGCTTAGTACCTACCTCTAAGATGGAAGGTCGTCGTGGCAGACTGACACAAATTCTGTGTATCAACTGCAATATATGCGTCAATACATTGCGCCGATATAATGCCTTGCAACTTGATACTAGAGTGACTACATTACTGTGTAGCTGGATACATCCTTGAATCGTAAGTAGCTATTCCTGATTATGTACCTTACTATTATTAGTTTACTTTTTAGATACCACAACACTTATATTTTGTTCAATTGTAAATGTTGAAATTGACACCAAGAACTCGCCATTTTTATAAATACAAGGCAGTTACAATAATATAGGTTTTGTGTTATTTTACTAGAAGACTCTGATAGGGAACAATTGCAAATAATAATATTTTCAATTGGTTTCAGATTACTGACGATGACTATGTTTGCGAAGCATGCAAATATCTTGCTATGTTTAGTGTAAATCAAGACTTGCAACAAGAAGTTTCGAGCAATGACAACCAACAAACTGAATCAAGTCACCGAGGCCACACTAATGTGTGTCTTTTATGTGAAAAATTAAGTCACGTCACGTATCCAGGAAGCAATATTATGTGTATATTTTAATAGAAAATAATATTCCTGGTAGGACAGGAATCAGCGAGTATTGCTGTAATTGCATAGTTGGTCGGCGCACAGTAGGATGTTGCGCTCCTGTCATGACGCTAGTCTGGTATTTAGGATGGGCCAGACATCAGCAAAATATTTCAGAACCTGCAGAATTTCTGGATGAAATAATTATAAGAGAGGATGACGAAGAATAAAGATTACTTAATATAAAAAAAAACTTGTTTTATTGATTCTTATGAACATATTCAACATATTCCAGACGCATTCTAGGATTTTATAAATTCTTATTTATCTGAATGTTAGCAAGTATTTATAAAATCCCAGAATACTATTATAATCCTATTGCTTCAATACATAAAAAGTGCTGATGGTGACTGGCAGCCTCAGTCCTATAATTGTACAGTCATGTAGTAAGTATACCTAAGGTAAGGCCTACCAAACAGTATTTATACCTTTTACAAGGCATTGCATGCTAAAATAACTGGATAAGGAAAATACTAATGCAGTATTATCCTTTTAACTTCCTCGAATTTAAATTACCATTGACATAACCTACAAAAGTTCACGACTCAATTTCTATTAACCCCGGCTTTCTCGAACAAAAATTCTTGCACCAATTAATTCAGAAGTAGACGCCGAGTTTAACAAGATATTTTTCATTTAAAGACGCAAGAGTTTAATCTCAGCTAAATTAATGTATGGGCGGCTGCCATTGTTCTTTTGAGTCGGCGCTGAAAAATCAATGAACAAGGATCACTCAAAGCGCTGACTCATAATTTTAAGGTTTATTATTTGATGCTTTTCTGTTTTTCGGCGGTTTAATTTTTTTGACATTACCATTAGCTCGTCAATGACGTTTCATTACACCTTAACCTAAGCCTTAACCTACTAGTGCTCAATTGTGAAACATTTATAAGAATATATATTCATAATAATATTATGTAGGTATTCACAAAGATTATTTTCATTAACTGTGTGTAATTTAACCAAATACATATTAAAATCCGTATATAGTAAATTAATAGATATTATTTTTTAAATTAAATAACTGTTTTTGTTCCGCGTGTTTGCGTACCTACTAAGTAACGCAGATGGTCGCGATTAAAACAGGAAATACGTCTTGGGTTTTTAAATTCCTTTTTATCGCTAACTTATTATCCGCAACTGTAACAGAATAATAGTTAAGCAACAAAGGGTCATAATTTCTGGTGATATTTTTGATTAAGTTACATTTCCGGTACGGTGGTGAAAGGTGGGGCAGGATCTGGCATTGTCAAAAAGAATTTCAACGTTCGGTCCGATGAATTGGAAATCCAGCATTAATAATAATTTTAATAAAGTAACGTGTTTTAGAAGTTTTGGAAATGACCCGAAATTTCTAAAATAAACTAAGTCCAAAAGGATAATAAAGTATAAAAAAAGTATTTTACTAATAAAAAGCACAAAACTATTTTCCCAAAATTTTGCCTATCGTGGTGAAAAGATCTCATTCCTTTAGATTAGTTAACTAACCAAAGGAACAAGATCTTTTGTTTCAACTTATTGAAACTTGGTCCGCACGGCTACATATCAAGCTATACCTGTCCAGTATAAACTGATCTCACACTGTATGGGATTTCCGCATAATAAGAGATTAGCTTAAACTGGACAATTATAGCTTGATTTGCAGCTGTGTGTACAAATACTTTCCAGGGTATTTATATGGATATTCTTTAAATGGTAGATAAAGTGCTACACTGACTGTACGGTCGTAGGTACGTACACCAGGCTAGGCACTGCGTACGAGGACCATCGGTAAAGTTGCTGAGGAGAGGGTTGCGTTACTTCTTCTTACCAGATAAAGTTCTAGGAAGTGGTGAAGGGCGTCAGTTTTAGGTTAGTTTACGTTCATAAAGTGCTGATGCTCTGCCTAATTTGAATAATGGACCTTTATTTTGTTTTTGCTGATAAAACGAGTTTGCATGCCTTACGTCGCACGGCAGTCGACCGGTGCAATATATAAACAATGACCGCACTCAGTGTTACACCGACGGGTGAACGGACCGCAGGTATGCGCGTATCTTATTCGGAAGTAGTGGGAACATGAGAATCGACACTGTCAAGAGATCATTAAATGCTACAAACTGACGGTTGGTGAATGCGCGTCATCAGGACCGACGCTACGCTCCGATAGTAGGTGAAGTAATATAATCAACTTTATTTACTCAAAACGTGTACGATAAAGAAGAAATCAGAAACATTGTAGTTTAGTCGTCATCGCCAGCAGACATGTCAGTATTATTTAATCTAGTTGCATTCAGTGGTATATTTCTAAATATCATTCGAGCGGCGAGGATTTTAGCGGTGTTTCCTGTACCATCTATAAGCCACCAAGTGGTATTCAGACCTATCACTCAGGAGCTAGCCAGAAGAGGTCATGACGTCACAGTCATCACACCAGATCCAGCCTTCCCAAAAGGAGAAGCTCCACCTAATTTGAGAGAAATCGATGTTCACGACATATCATACAGAATATGGGCGGAAAAGTTTATATCAATACCGAAGGACAACAAAGGAGGCTTAACGGATCAAGTAAGACTCTTTCTGGGTATAGGTCAATCAGCGGTTAATGCACAATTATCTCACATAGACGTCCAAAACTTGATAAATGATAAGAACGAAAAATTTGATCTGTTGCTATTGGAAGCTTGTCTGAGGTCTATTCTTGGGTTTTCTTTTATTTATAAAGTGCCTGTGATCCAAATAAGTTCGTTTAGTGCTTCTTATGGTAACTATGAAGCGGTTGGTGCTCCTATTCATCCATTCCTCTATCCTTCAATCAATCGTAAGAAGAACTACAATTTGACAATCTGGGAGAAGATGACGGTGATATACAATGAATATCAGATAACAAGAATCAATGATGAGTATGAAAAGCTTGAAGATGTCTATCTTAGAAAATATTTTGGGCCTGAAATTCCATCGGTTGCAGAATTATGGAACAATGTTGATATGTTGTTTCTGAATGTGCATCCAGTGTTTGAAGGTATAAGGCCTGTTCCTCCTTCTGTGGTGTATATAGGTGGTATACATCAGAAACCTGATAAACAATTACCCGCGGTGAGTCTTATTTATAAAAATATACACTTACATAATTATGTAAGTAAAAATTACTCTCACAGAATGTTTTCCTTACTGTTTTATTTGATAGATAAGGCATCAAGAGTTTACTTTAAGTTTGGAATAGGAAAATAAAAGACAAAAGCACCAGTAATAAACAATTATGATAATTAATGTATTTATTGAACGATAATTGCATGTCAATACGCCATTTATTATTTTGATTCTATTCACATTGTCAGTAAATGAGAAAGTTTGTATGCAACGACCAAACGGATTTGATTGAAATTTGACATACATATAGTATATAACTTGGATTAACACAAAAGTTTTACGTTCTCGTGGGATAATTTCTTACAACCACGCCGTCAATACCGTTATTAAACAAGATAAATTCTTGATGTTATTTCGGACACAACGTCCAGTTTATTTTGATTTATATCACCGATGCCACTAAACGATCGTTCTAAGCAACTATACATCCTGTGTGTTGCCGGACGTAAAGAATAGCATCATCCCATTTCTTCCTTCGGGTGTAGTAAGAGGCGATTAAGGGACTTACTAGAGAATGGGCAGCAGCAGCAGCGTTCTCTATGCGTTTGAGCACTATATTGTGATCGCCAACCCGTCTGCCAAGCGTGGCGATTATGGCAAACCCCTCCAAATTGGGGGAGTCCTTTGTCCAGCTGTGGATGGGTTACGGTTGAAATGATGACGATGATGCATAAAATAATGCCAAAATAATATCATAATAATAATTTTTTTTCAGGACGTCAAATCATTATTAGACTCCTCTAATCAAGGCGTGATATACATAAGTTTCGGAACAAATGTGGATACTTCTCTCCTCACTGGCGAAAAAATAAGAATTCTAGTGGAAGTTTTTTCTCAATTGCCGTACGTTGTGCTATGGAAATGGAATGCTAAGGAATTGCCTGGACGTACAGAAAACATCATAATTTCCAAATGGTGGCCGCAGTCAGACCTTTTAAGTAAAGATTATGTTAATATTTATAAGCATCTTCTACATAAATTATCATTACCTTCCTGCCCTTATCCTTTTACATTAATTTGTGCAAGTAATCGTTGACCGTTGTATGTTTTATAGACATGGCAAACTCAAACTATCATCTCATTTCAACTATCTCTCAACGCCTTTCGATGTCCTGAAGTGAAAAACTCCTAATATTAATGAATTGCTTTTCCTTTTGATCATTTGTTTAATTGTTTAATGCATTGGAACAAATGTGTACTAATATGATTTTAATGTATTCTACATTATTCAGACATATTCCTCTGTAAATTAAGAATTATTTATTGCAACGACGAAGTTTTCACGGCACAAAGTATCTCTGATTTTATCATTTCTTTCTTTGTTATTATCAAGAAGTGATAACGATATCAAAGATTGAGACTTAAGTGGTGAATTATTATGATTACATTGCTGTCATTGTCCGATCTCAAACATTTTGTTGTATAGCGAATGTTTTTATCAACTTTGCGTTTAATTTAATTTCATACAAGTTATCGTCTTTTTGAGAGTCGGTATACCAATAATAATCATTGAAAGTTTTTGTGTTTTTTTTTCTCAGTATAAATATTTTATTTTAAGTGATTGTTTAACTTAGGCTAATATTAATAAACTTTACTGATCACGTGCTTTGGCTTAGCATTAGTCTGCTGTCATCGTCATCAAACTACAATACTAAGATGAGAAATGAGAAACGAAGCTATAAATATCTAAGCCCATGGAATTAGTATGTATTACATGTATGTATAACTAAGTCACGTTTATTAATCTCAACGCAAACAAAACACTCTACTGTATAGTTCTTCAAACAGAAAATGAAGTTCCTAACAATGTAACAATAAAATATTCATCTTTTCAGAGCATCCAAACGTTAAGCTGTTCATAACACAAGGAGGTCTACAATCAACAGACGAGGCTATCACAGCAGGAGTACCTCTGATTGGTGTGCCAATGTTTGGTGATCAATGGCTCAATGTCGAAAGATATGTACACCACAAAATTGGAGTCAAACTGGATATGGAAACATGCACTGAAGAAGATTTTAGGAATGCTATAAACACAGTTATTGGTGATGACAGGTCAGAAGTTGATAAATATTTATTTAAATTTTTCATTATCATCATTATCAGCTTACAGCGAACCACTGCTGGACAAAGGCCTCACCTTTTGCTTGTCATTCAACTCGATTTCTGCCAGCTCTCATTCTTTGGGCAACTCTATATCAGCCGCTACCAGCCACCCCGCAAAATCGTCTCTTTGTCAAGTCTGAGGGTGTCCCCCACCTTACGTTTGCCAATTCGCAGCCTCCACTCATAAACACATCTACCCCAATTGCCGTCGGTCAGAACTCTAATATGGCCGGCTAAGTGGCACTTCAGCTTATTCTGTGAGCTATGACGACAACTTTGGTTCTCTGCCTGATCACGTTGTTTCGTATTCCCTCAGAAAAACTCGCAAGCAATAGGAAACCAAGCATTCCTCGCAGATAATAATTTTTGGATCGTGAATTCTTCCGTTTCGTGAATGTCCATTTTTCAACTTCGTAAATCATTACGCGCTCACTGAAGACCAAGACTTTAAGCTTTGTGGAATATAATATGTTGAGTAGACCCAACGAACCTATTTCTGTTCGGGTCTGTTTCGGTTATTATTTTTCGCTATAATTAGAATTCAGTTCCAAGTGTGCAAAATATGGCACACAGTGTGTAAAAAAAAAAACATTTTTATAGAATTTCGTCTCTATTACACATTCCTCTATGACTGTCTCTTTGTAGAATGTCGTCTCTGTCACTCATACCTCTGTGACAGGCACTATGTAGAATTTGGTTTCTGTCACTCATACCTCGATGACAATCTCTTTGTATAATGTTATCTCAGTCGTGCAGAATTCTGTGACAGTCTCTTCATAGACTGTTGCTTTGTAGATTCGATTCCTGTCCGCAGGCAACTACAAGTTAACCACGAAAATTTTAGCCCCTTCTCAGGACTCTGAAGTGCCGTGTTTGACCGATGCCATGGTGGTTTGTCCGAGCACGGTTCAGCCTGAGAACCAATCTTCCCAGAAACAGTGTCATGAGCTGCGCTACAGATTGGTATGGAATAATTTTATAAATATGTCCACCAATACTGCTGAGCGTGCCCACCTGCTAGCTGTAGGAGAGCGAACCTCCTTACTGAGAGCTATATGTTTGAATCATTTCGGGTTGAAACACTAGGGTTGGTGTCCGAGTTCTCGTTGAGTATTTTGGAGCATCACCAAGCAGTTGATCGACTCTTCACGTGACCAGAGGGCTGGCCTATTTTTCGGTAAAAAAATTAAACATTGCCGTACAAAGTGCACAAGCAGCCATCCTTTTGGGCATTTTCCCATTGACAGCGATGCGGACGAATTCTTTGTTATCCAATGAGCTTATCCCTTTTTTCCTTTATGCACTTGTACATAATATATTTATTTAAGTGTTATTTTGTACATTGTAATAAGATTTGTTCTGTTCGTAGTAAAATATTTGGTTAAGGATAAAAAAATAAAATAAATGAAAGCCACCGTAACTGCTAATTTAAACCTCATAGTTTTATCAGATTCGCGCATATCATAAAGATAGTTACAGATATTACAAAGTACTGGCTACACAGTAGTGATGACGTAAGCTTGTGCTACGTCACGTGACCACAGTTTTTAGGAATGCTATACCTACCTGGCGAAGTATATTATGTTCCATGGTCTTCAGAAATCAGGTCCAGGTGAGTTTCAAATATGATTATTTTTTATATACTTTCTTCGATTATTTCAGCTATCGCCGCAACATAGTCAACCTGCGTAGTTGGATACTTGATCAGCCACAAACTCCACTGGAGCGTGCCGTGTGGTGGACGGAGCACGTGCTGCGTCACGGTGGCGCGAGACATCTGCGCGCGCCCGCCGCCAACATGTCGTGGGCAAAGTACCTAGAACTGGAACTAGTACTCACTGTGCTTATAATATTATTGTTTACTTTGTTATTGCTAGGTTTTGGTTTTTATTTAATGTGCAAGGGGCTAAGAAAAGGAGAGATTAAATTTAAAACCACTTGATGTGGAAATCATCACCCATAATTGTATATGACGCAATTTTTTTTTTGTTTTTACTTAAATACAACTAAAAAAATGTTTAAAGTTTTAAGCAATTATTTTTAAGAGCAAATTACCAATTTCCACAACGCGCAGATTTGTAATGTACCTACTTCCTCATAATTAAAAACCGGAACAAACTATTACAATATACGTAAAAAAAATCTTACTTACAATAACACTTTCAGAGAAACGTTTAATTTTCTGATTCGTTTAATATACAGGGTGATTGGAAGATGGGTGCAAAGCTTTAAAGCGAAGATAGTATAGACAATTTAAAACCATTTAAGCCATGGTTGTCTTAGACGAAGTCTTACCAAATATTTTAACCAAATTTTTAAGTTTGTTTTCGGAAATTCTCAAAATTTAATGTAAACTGCATAATTATGGCCAAATTGAATGATAAATGAATTCATTTTTTATTTATTTAATTAAAGTAATGTGTAAGCAATCAAGCAAAATATGTTTTAGGCTTCTGTGTCATTAGACATTTTTTTACAGACATTTAAAGCTCAGAAAAAATAAAAAAATTGTACAATACGTCTTACAAACCTTATTAAAAAAAAAACGGAGGGTGCATTTTTTGTTCAAACCTTTTTGAAGACATGCTTGATAATCGCTCTTTCTTTTGAGGTATCATTTATGCGGATATCTTACAAATTATTGAAATTAGGGCCTACAAACCAATTTGAGGGAGATTTTTTTTATTTTAGGCAGACTAATTAAAACAACATGTGAATTAAAATTATTTATTTTTTATGTTCAAAATGACGGGGGCAAAATGGGGCCGTGCTTGTATTAGGAATCACAGCCGTGATTCCTAATACAAGCACGGCCCCGTCTTCTAACTTCTGTAGTCGTTATTTTCAACATCATCTCCTGCTTCATTGTCTCAAACGCTGAATTTATTCTTTGTATCAATTCTTCTCTAGTGTTTATTTCTATGTTGTTATACACCAGTTCCTTGGCCCGGCCCCACACGAAAAAGTCCAACGGGGTCAGATCTGGGGAGCGAGCGGGCCAAGGGATGGGAACATCCCTGCCGATCCAGCTATCAGCAAAGCAATTGTTGAGGTGTTCCCTTACATTTAAAGTCCAATGCGCTGGACAGCCGTCTTGCTGAAAGATGACTGTTCGGTCTCTTTCGAAGATCGGGACACCTGATTCCTCTACCAGCAGTGGTAAATCAATTTGCAGAAATTGCAAATAATTTTCGCCATTCAATGGATCAGGCAAAAAGTGGGGCCCAATCAATATTCTGCCAATTATTCCAGCCCATACATTCACAGAGAATTTCATCTGAAATGACATCTGCTTCTTAAAATGTGGATTGTTGTCTGCGTCGGCCCATTCATGGATGTTGTGAAAGTTTGTAATACCTCCCCTTGAAAATTTACTTTCATCCGTCCACAAGATTGATTTCAGAAACCACGCATCTTCGATGTCTCTGTTGAGGAGGAAACGGCAGAACTGAATTCTTCTTTGAGGATCTTGCTCTACTAGACCTTGCACACTCCTGCCATGGAACGGATACTTATCATTTTGGTGCATTGTATGCCACACCTTCCATTGAGAAATGTTTAAATTTCGAGCTACTGCTCTAGTACTGGTAGTAGGATCCGCTTGAAATGCTGCTAAAATGTCTTCGTCGACGGCAGTTTCGTGTCTGCCCGGGTTGACTCCAGGTTCCACGCGGTGAAACCCATCTTGGGCAAGACGACGAAACGTGTTGTAAAACACTCGGACATTCGGTATCCTGCGATTTGGATAGCGCTCTTGATACATCCGTCGCGCCAAAGATCCATTGCCGTCTGCTCTACCGTACATAAATACGATATCCGCATATTCTTGATTGGAAAAAGTAGCCATAGTCACTTAACAATTAAGAAAAACGGCGTAGGAGCGCAGCCTAAATGTCAACTCAACACAATTAAGTCAAAAATCAACACGTGCAGGAGCGCGAGGCTACGACTGGACACGGTGCAACAAAAAAGTTCAAAACTAACGCAAACAACACGTGCAACGCAAAGGGCTACAACTGAACACGGTAAATTGTGAATCAACACGACAACGTCCACTCACAAGGGCAGTAGTTTAACTAAGTAAAAGATGTAACGGCTTCATCACAGACCGACTGACCCTAACTAAAGAAAAACGACTTTGTTGCCTCAGTAACTAAGACCATTTTGCTGTAAAAACTAACTCTTATCGCTTTTTGCTATTCATTGGGCGTTCTACCTGGAAATGCCGTCGCACTGCGCTCGGTGGCCATTTTTTAGAGAATCCCCTCAATGAGTTCCCCTCAATTGGTTCCTGCATGTGCCAAAAATTCTTAGAATTGAGCAATGTTTTCATTTCGAGCACATAAAGTATTCTTTTAAGCAAAAATTTTGTGTTTTGTTATACTGCCTAAAATTTAAAATTTCTCCCTCGAATTGGTTTGTAGGTCCTAATTTCAATAATTTGTAAGATATCCGCATAAATGATACTCAAAAGAAAGAGCGATTATCAAGCATGTCTTCAAAAAGGTTTGAACAAAAAAAGCACCCTCCATTTTTTTTAAATAAGTTTTAAAAGACGTATTGTACAGATTTTTTTTTCTGAGCTTTAAATATCTGTAAAAAAAAATCTAATGACACAGAAGCCTAAAACATGTTTTGCTTGGTTGATTACACATTATTTTATTTAAATAAATAAAAAATTAATTCATTTATCATTCAATTTGGCCATAATTATGCAGTTTACATTAAATTTTGAGAATTTCCGAAAAAAAACTTACAAATTTGGTTAAAAAAATTTGGTAAGACTTCGTCTAAGACAACCATGGCTTAAATGGTTCTAAATTGTCTATACTATCTTCACCTTAAAGCTTTGCACCCATCTTCCAATCACCCTGTATATCATTATCAAAATTATGACACGCAATTACAGATTATATTAATCGCAACATTATCCACCATTCATCTCTATAATATTAATACGTGAAGCGAAAACTTTGGAACCCTTTTTACGAAAATTGGGCGGACGGAGGAGTATGAAATTTCGCATATTTATGGTTTATACAGAGAAGAAGTGACGAATGCTAATTTTTTTTTTAAATTATGCCTAAAAATACATTATTATCAATAAATAACACATTACACACACTACTATTCATTACCGTGTATTTTATTCACACATGCATAGATATCCTTTTGTTTATTTGGAATTCTATGGTCAAATCGAGTCTGTATTTGTTTTTGGTAATATTTGTCTATAGTGTTACTGAATGTCAAATAAACCATATTATTAAAATATAACCATATTATTTTTTTATTTAGTTTTAATGGATATGCATATAGATTTATTATTATATTATTATGGTCGAATGTCGACCACTGGGCGACCACTAGTATTAAGTAATAAATGCAATTCTCTAATGCTGATATTTATGTAGACATTATAATACTGAAGTGTCAATAATACTTATGGCAATTACATGGGATGGTTGGCTAAACTACGGAATATCAAGCAAGATTAGCCACAGCCGCCTTTGGAGCGCGCCGTGTGGTGGACGGAGCACGTGCTGCGTCACGGCGCGAGACATCTGCGCACATGTCGTGGACAGAGTACTTAGATGTAGAACTTATATAAACTTTATCAGTAGGATACTATAGTGCTTCTGTTTAGTATTAATTAAGTATTGATAAAAGTTTTTGCAATGCATTTTAGTAGTGCCAAAGTAAAACGTAATTGATTAAATGAATCAAAAATTAACTAGGTCGTTTTATTAAATGCAGATCATGAAATATGATATGGAATTGAGTTTTCGACCCTTCATCAAGATGTGGAGAGACGGAGATGGCTGAATAATCTGTACTTGGTCCTTGGTAGCTCTTGACAGAGATAGGAGGGAAGAGATTAGTGAGGACTAACGAAAAACATGTGGGAGGAAAAATTTGAGAGGTGTCAAGGGACACCCGGATGGAACGAAGTTCCTTTCGATTAATTAGTGAAGGAATTGTAATATTTTATTATTTATTATGTACAAAAAATCTGTATACACTCAACAAAAATAATCGTGGCGAGACCACAATGTTCAATGCAAAATAGAAAGACGAAACGAAAATAACTGGCTTGCTTTCTATGAGAGCAAGAGGCAGACAGAGAAACACGCGCACGTCGCACGGCTTACAACTATAGCAAAAAGTGTCGTTACAACTTTTGGTTTTATTTTTTTCCGTCTAGCCCCCTTTCGCAACGCGCGATATGGAACTTTGTTCCAAAAACCAAGTCATGTACCTACATTCCTACAAAGATCTTCAGCACTTGAAAGACATTAATGGATGGCGCTGTTGGTAAATATTTCTGCAATTTTTTGTGAAATGTATTGAAAATTCAAGACGACCACAACGTTATTTCCGATTTTGACCATGCGATATATTATGATCCTTAAACAGCTACAGGTAAGACGAGGCGTCACAAAACCGGTTCCGCATTATGCAGCCGTGCTATCTGTTCATCCACGTAGCATGAGAACGTAACGTTAGTGCAGTATTTAGGCGTAAATTATATACAGGAATAAATAAATTGTTATTTTTTTTTTTTTGTAAATTGCTTCATAAATAACACTGGCACAAATAAATATCTTATATCTTTAAACGAGCAATTCTTGTATATTTATATATATATTCTGAATCTCGGAAACGGCTCCAACGATTTTCATAAAATTTAGTATACAGGGGGTTTCGGGTGAAATAAATCGATCTAGCTAGGATTCATTTTTAGAAAATGTCGTTTTATTTGTGTTTTCAATAATCAACTTTATCGATAATCAACTTAAACATAAACTTATGATTTTATTTTTTATTGGAAGAAAAATAACAAAATGTAATTTGTATTTAAATCATCATCATCATCATCATTTCAGCCGCAAGACGTCCACTACTGGACTTAGGCCTCCACCAATTTGGGGGGCTTTGCCATAATCGCCACGCTTGGCAGGTGGGTTGGCGATCGCAGCATGGTGGCAAAATGCATAGAGAACGCTGCTGCCCATTCTCTAGTAAGTTTCTCTAGTATTTAAATATAATTATTGAAAACACAATTTACTAAAAAAGAAAAATACCGAGCATAGCTCGGGCATCCAGGGACTATTTATTTAAATTAACACAGATGGGAATCACATTTACACAGTTTGTGCGCCGATGGGATGTGCGTGGTGGATTATGGCCCGCTCCCTCTTATCGAGAGCAGGCCTATGTCCCAACGGTGGGAACGTTGTAAGCTGCTGATGATGATAATGTGAGATGCAATCATGTATTACTCTCTACTAATTACTGCCTACGTCTTTCATTGATTTGAATATACCCTGGCCGCTGGGAGTACGTAATGCTTGCTTTAATATATCGCTAACCTAAACGGAGCTAATCCATAGATACGTCATGTACAGACGCCAACACATCAAGCTACTACAATCTGTCAGATTTATTTGATAGATTTTCGACTTTATTTCTAGAGCATTAGGTTCAAGGTTCATTGGGAAAAATTGACAGTTTCGGGTAGCTTGACCTGGTGGCGTCTGTACGTGTATGGAAGCTGTTCTGGTCATTAGGGTTCCGTACCAAAATGGTAAAAGGAACCCGTATGGTATGACTCAGTCTGTTTAACCGTATTTAGCAAATAAGAAAGTATGTAAAAATACGTAATTTTTGCGACAGAGACTGAACGGGGTTTTAAAAATCAAAGTGGACACTAGACTATGTGGTGTGTCATATGAAAGAACGCGCTCTGCACATACTCGATAATTTTTTTTATATATAGGCCACATATTTCTCGAGGTTTGACGAAAAATGATTTAAAAAAATTACGTTCCCCGTTATCTCTGAAGTTTGCATAGAGAAAAATCTGAAATTATTCTACCTATGTGTTAGAAGTTTATGTAAAGATTACAGGAAAAATAAAATGAGTCTACATTTTTCAGAAAGCATCGACAAAAATTATATTACTTTCACTATCGATCAAGAGATGGCGCTGACCGAAGACTGCAATACCATATGTAATAATATAATACTCCAAAATATTTATTTTGTGCGTGAGTTCGACTCGCTCTGAACCGGTTTTTTTAGGTATTTTTAATATTTTTATTATGAACGCTTTTAACATTCTACGTCGTTTTCATATGCATAAATTCAACATTAATCATATATTCCAATGTTTTGTAACCATATATTGATTTAAAAGTGTGTCCGTGGTGTTTCTTGCCCGTTCTTCTGCATAAGTATCTACTACGTTTTGGAGGAGTGAACAACTATAGTCTGTGCCAGATGTGAAAAAAATAAAAGTCGTTGACACCCGCTTTCCAATTTATTCAAATATTTCAAAACAATACGAAAAAAATGAAAAGAAAGTGTCGCTAACACGGTCTAAAACGGTAATTTAAAAACATTGGTAGGCGCGTGTCAACGACTTTTATTTTTTTCACATTTGGCACAGTCTATAGCTTTATCTTTCTGATTTACAATTCAAAAGTACCTGTAATCGGTTTATTAAAAAAATACATTGAGTTTTAGTTTGATAACGTTGCTCAGGAGTGGGGCAGACCAGGATAAAAATTACGTAAATAATAAAACTTATACCTCACTTATCATTTCTGCGCCTATTCATTAAAGTGGAATCATTTATTAAAACAATGTAACATAGCGTATTAAACAGCCGTTTTAAGCAATCTGTTTCCGGAAAATATTGTAGTAATGGATATAAAAATAATACCAACAGAATAAGATACTATTATTATTATATTACAGTACATTCTTTTTCCATAACTTAATAAATAAAATAAATTATCAGCTTGTATTATTCCACTGCAGATAAAAGTGATTATATATTTTTAATTATTATGTAATACGTGAAGCAAAAACTTTGTATCCCTTTTAACTAAAATTACGCGGTCGGAGTATTATGAAATTTGGCACAGTTAAAGTTTATACGGAGAAGGAGTGCAGAAAGCAAATATTTTTGTATGTATAATAATGATCGAATAATTATTGACGACCACTCAGCAACCACTAGTAAGCACATATAAATAATACTTTCTATAACAGTAACCTACCGATATCGGGACTCCAGAAAAAGGAACCTCCAAACCATGTAAGGCGTCCGTATTTATATTATTCGAATATTATGTTACCGCTTTTATTTAACTATTTTTGTATAGTCCACAGATCAATATTTATTTTTTCTTTAATATTATTAAATAAATTTAATAAAAAATGTATATCATCTAATAATTATATTGCCGTCGGTTAATTAATTCACAGCATCAAATCACCGTGACTTAGCAATTTATGAACATATAAACAATATGAAGCAATGACTTAGCAATAACATGAGGATACTATTATACATAAATGACAAAAAATCTTGTGTCTCATCAATCTAAATAAAATAGGTAAACACGTTATAAAAAAGTTAGTTGAACTTGAATATTGTGATCAGCAAGATGTCAGGATTGTTATATTTTGTTGCGTGCCACAGTATATTCATAACGCCAAACGAAGCGGCAAACATATTAGCAGTGTTCCCAGTTCCTTCCATAAGCCACCAAGTAGTTTTCCGTCCTATAACTCAAGAGCTAGCCAAACGAGGACATGAAGTCACGGTCATTACACCCGATCCAGCTTTCCCGAAAGGAAAAACACCACCTGACTTAATAGAAATCGACGTTCATGACATTTCATACAATAATTGGAAGGAATATTTTCTAAAAGAAGCTGAAAAGGGAAAAATAGATGACATTTCAACACAATTGAATTTGTTTCTCAGAACATTTACTGTGGTGTTGGATGCTCAGCTCAAAACCAATGAAGTGCAAAGATTGATTCACGATAAAACCAAAAAGTACGATTTGATTTTTATTGAGGCTTGTGTACGGCCAGCGCTAATTTTCAGTCATATTTTTAAAAACGTGCCAGTTATACTAGTGAGTTCTTTAGGAGGTGCACCAGGGAATTATGAACTTATTGGAGCTCCTGCACATCTAATGCTCTACCCAAGTTTCATGCGTCAAAAATTGTACAATCTAACACAATGGGAAAAGTTGAAAGAAATGTACACACATTTTAAGAGCGTGAAAGTTGGCAATGATAATGAAGAATTGGAAGATAAAATGCTAAGGAAACATTTTGGACCTGATGTACCGTCTGTCGTTGACTTAGGTACTAATGTTGACATGTTATTCTTGAATATTCATCAAGTTTTTGAAGGAATTCGACCTGTACCTCCAACTGTGATTTATATGGGAGGACTGCATCAGAAACCTAAAAAGGAATTGCCTCAGGTACGTCACAATTATCACTAACTTAATATTATTCGTGGTTGGCCTATGTTCCTTATTCGACCATAATTCATAAAATTAAAAATATTCGCTTTCAATAATTTCCTATATTCCTTAACTGTGACAAACTTCAAACTCTGACATATTATATACGTCATTTTCGAAAAAAGGATTCAAAGTTTTTGCTTCACGAATGATAACTAGCTTCTGCCTGCGACTTCGTCCGCTTAAAAGGATATTCAGGTTTCGAACAAAGGAGACGGATATGCTTCCATACAATTTTGGGCCTGGATGTAAAAAGATCAAAGTGGTGTCAATAGATAGGTACTATATTATAAAACAATCACTAAAAATTTTGTAGATTTTGGCAATCTGAGAGCAGAGTTAAAACAGATTTACGAAAAGTGAGGTTATGCAACAATCTACACTTAACACCTGATTTTTGAAGTGTGATTGGTATCCATACATCCACATCGCAGACAAACAATACGGTGGCCAAGCTGTCTAGGTTCACCAAGAGGTGGTCTTTGAGCCAAGATCCAGCAAGCTTGGCAAACATGGTCACTGGAGTTTACCTGAAAGATGTAAAGTGTTTAGTAACAGATAACATGATCACCTTAAACAATCTCAGTTCAGTAGTAACTTAGTTCAACGTAATGTATCTTCATAGGCCTTTTAAATGTTTACCTATGTTTAGTTTATTATTTTGGTAGTATAATGGTGACAGAAAACGCTGTAAAAACTGCAAGCCAGCGTGGTAGACGTTGGTGAACTAATAAATAGGAAGTGAGTAAGTACTTACAGATTGTGGTGCATGCCATTGACGAATCACTGCTAAAATCATTTCGTCATCTGAAGCTCGACGACCTATTGTATTACAGCGATTAGTCGCTATGCCACAATTTACGCAACGATCCATGGTTTCAATTCTCAATCGGTAGGCCGTTCGTGAAATCCAAAATAACAAGTCCAAGTCAAACGTTTAAGCGGGGTTCTCAGTGTTCGGTATGGTAACAAGGCAAAGGTTGTACAACGAGGTAGATCAGAAGTTCGTAGAATGAAAGCAGGGGTCGAGGAAAATATCAGTAAAACTATGAGAGGAAACACACTCAAAACGTATACGCAACGCAAACGATACAAAACAAGTGAGTTGACCATGCCTACATGACACTGACGTGTTATTTAGGCACAGTCCGATGTATCAAAAACGAATTCAAAATCCGATTTCATACAAAAATCGATTCGTATCGATTTCTCAAACTTGAAGATTGGATTTCAAAAATCTACCTTGCCGAATCAAACGCTAACGATCTACCACCAAACGAATCGACAATAAAATCACTGGATCTCATCACCAAACGAAATCCAAACGCAAACTGGATTTTGTTAGAAATTCGCTTTCTCTCTTTCTAACTAAACGTAACTTAGCGGAGTAAAAAAGATAGCGTGAATTTTGTGATTTAGATTTCGGCTTTCGGAAATCTAACGGATATTATAATGCGATCAATATCATCTTTACTGTATTGCATTTTCGAGATTATATGTTGATGTATTTTGATTTATGGTTCAAGGTTTCTTGGAGCTGTTTGTGGGTTCGGTCGGGATGGCTTGTAGATCAAGGAAACTACGTTAGACTGTTCTATTTTTATTATATAAGTAGCACTGTGCACATACGTGAACCAGGTTGACCATTGAAAGCTCGGGCGTTCGTCATCCCATAGACAATAATTATATTTTATTAAACCATAGACTACAACAGGAGCGAGGCTTGGCGCTATGGAAATCAGATTTCTAAAAACGGATTTTGAAATCGATTTTAAAATCTGAAATCGGGTAAGTACAGTTAGCGCTCAAAACCAAAAACGCCCATGCCTAGTGTCATGTCATGCATATCATGTCAAAGTTAGCACAGATTAAAATACAATAATCACCCTGTCACGTTAATCGATTATAATTTAATCGGTATTCCGTTTACTTCGTAACCTTAACTTAATTTTCTGATTTCTCATTTTCCAGATTGTAAATTGAGTTGATTTTTCAGATTAATCCAATAGAAAAATATAACCTTTTTTTTAAACTATATCTCTACTTATTACAATTTGGCCCAGAAATGCCCGTCTCCTTTGTACCGAAATGAATGATATCACTTTGGACTTTTCTTGTTATAAAATATAACCTACTAGCTTCTGCCCGCGACGTCGTCTGCGTAAATGTCGGTAATCGCGGACGCAGACAAAGTCACGGAATAAAAAGTAGCCTATGTTCTTTCTCAGGCTCTAAACTATCTGTGTAACAAATTTTATTTCAATTGGTTCAGTAATTTTAGCAGGAAAGCAAGACAGACAGACAGACAGAGAGTTACTTGCATTTATAATATTAGTGTGGATATTGTTGTTTTTGATTCATACTTGGTGGTCTAGGCTGCTGAATGAAAACCGTAGGATTCATGTTAAGCACGCGTATTATGACCACGCCTAAATTTATTCGACGAATAAGAGTCATATTTCTTTCTGTACAGTGTTATTTTTTTTTTCTATCGAAATGAAAGGCAAATCTATCATTTTATGTTACGTTTCTGCTGTCTCTACGGTGAATACCGTGCAGCAGTAGCATGAAAATGCTTACTCGCTTTTGTATTAAGTTTTGATTCTAACTTTTGTTACTGAAAGTTCATTTGTTTTCAGGATCTCGAGAAATACTTAGATTCATCCAAAAATGGCGTAATTTACTTCAGTTTAGGGTCGAATGTGGACCCAACTGCTTTACCACCAGAGAGAATACAAATTCTAGTGAAAGTATTTTCGCAACTACCTTATGATGTGTTGATGAAGTGGAACAAAGACGAACTGTCGGGAAAGACTCGACAATATAAGGATATCGAAGTGGTTGCCACAATCAGACCTACTACGTAAGTAATGAAGTAATAGCCTAATTTGCGTACAGTTACTGTTGCGGACCGAACACTTTGTTACTCTATGCGCTTTCGGAACGCGCCGCCCGAACGGAATGACATCTGACTTGTCAAGTTTGATTTTTGACACTTGTCACTTCCTTTTCCCTTTTTAGTTTGGTTTTTAAAAGCGTCGGACAGATTTTTGCTTCCGCCAGTTTTTTGTAAATCAATCCTTGAAAATCGGTCGTTTTTGCGGACAATACGTCATGACCTAATGATTTTGTGTTACAATAACCCCATTTGGTGAAGGAATACGGGTTTAGTTTCTTGACATTAAAGAGCTTTGAAGGTTAAGTGTGGAAGACCGCATGTCTGGACGCCAGACCTCTTGAAGCGGCAAATGGTAACCTGTTCCTGAGAATACTTATTCAGAACCTCACTACACGATACATACACACTCACTTACATACATAGATCCAGGTAATCCCAAGAAGCAGGTGGACGTCGCCCATCAGGTGAGTTCCTTTGTTCGTTTTATTGTAGTTAATTTACTTGCAATTGTTCTCTTATATATTGTCTGCTCCGCGTACGGCGGACTAGTTTCGCTAGCCACTCTTGTCTCCAGAGCCCCACGATTATCACGCTTCCACATAATAATTAAAACCTTATGTGGGCTTGGCCTGGCAGCGAACATTTTTGGTATTCAGAGCGCGGTTATAAGACATAACCACCAAATTGGTAATTTACAGTAGGCTAATTACTTGGCAGTCTCTATAAGGGAAGTAGTAATTCGCTGTAAATGTTTGTTAATGGTAATTAATTGTTATTTGAAATAATTTGTTTAAATTAATTGAGTCGAGTAACTCATGTTGTCGGGTAAACTGAAGTTACCATAGTCAGCCTGGTTATATGCTAACAGTGTTGATTGGCATTATTGAGCATTAACATTGAAAATTGGAATAAAGGTTTATTATTGTTGTACCGTTGACATTGGTTTGAATTAAAACAAAACTTTATTTTGTTCATTAAATTGGAACCAGTATTTTGTTATTTCTTGAGTTGCGGTCTACCAGTTTGGTAGTTTGATTGTTTGCTTGTAGTTATTTTGTAATTGATTGTTTGAACTTGTTACTTAATTACCTTTTGCTTGGTTTATTTTAATTGTATTGTTTGCGCAATGGCACACAAAGCGGTGAGAGAGGCAATCAGTGGATTGACCACACAGCTGCGGTGGTTCACTTCAGCTGCAGCGACTGCTGAGCGCCAGGATCTCGAAGGGATCACTCTTGCTCGGTTCGAGCAGTTGAACATAAGACTCGGCAACGTTGATGCTCTGCTTACCCGCTACAACGAGTACATTTGTGATGTGGCTCTGGAAGTGCTGGACCAGGCAGCACGTGATAAGGTCCTTGCTGACTACGACCAGATCTTGGACCTGGGGGATGTTATTGGTCAACGTGCTCGGGAAATATTGCAGAGCCAGACACCAGTCCAGGTCAAGCCGGAGACCTCGGTTGTTTCAGGTCCCGGACTATTGAGTAGACTGCCTACCTTGGAACTGCCACACTTTAACGGTCGCTTGGACCAGTGGTTAGGTTTCCAAAACCTGTTTGAAAGTTTGGTTGATGCACGCTCGGACCTCAGACCCGCCCAAAAGTTGGCCTATTTGTTGTCTGTCCTGGAAGGTGAGGCCCGAGCCTTGGTACAGCATTTGTCGGTGACTGACTCAGCCTACCCTACCGCTTTAGAACTACTCACCCGGCGGTATCAAAACAAACGTTGTTTGGCTGATGTTCACATCAAACAGATTTTGGGGTTACCGGTCATTACAAGATTATCAGCATTGCGTACTGACCTGTTGAACCCGTTGGTGGCAGCGACCAACGCTTTAAAGCGATTGGAGTTGCCGGTGGACCATTGGTCTTACCTTTTGGTACATGTGGTGCTGCAACGTCTTCCTGCTGATTTGAGGGCTCGTTTCAAGCAGAAGTATGGTGGGGATAGTGTCACACACCTCCCCCCATTTGGTGACCTCGTCAAATTTTTGGAGGATGAGTGTCGGTTTATGGACAACTCTAGCGTTGCCACCGAGTCACGCCAACCGTCTTCCCGGCCACGAGACCAGGGACGGACTAGGGCTCGCGGGCCTGTTGATGGTCGCCCCGCCACTCGTTTTGCTGGCACCCAGAGTCGTCCTGGTTGTGAGTTTTGTAAGGACACGGGGCATGGCATGGCAACTTGCGCGGCCTTTTTGAAATTGCACGTGAGTGCCCGCCGCCGAGTTGCCAGTGCACGCCGTCTGTGCTTCTCATGTTTGGGGGCTCACTTCCATCGGGACTGCCCCAACCCCCGCCCTTGTGGAATTTGTAGGCGGTCCCATTTGGACCTATTGTGCGCTAACGCAAACCACGCTGGCAGACCAGCCTCTGTTGAAGGTTCGCGTACGAGGAGGCACCATGGAGTTGGTCACCGGGCTTCTGCCTCGCCGGTTCAGAACCGGGGAGAGGAGAGGCCCGCAATTTTGAGCGCCGCACTCCACCCCCCGCGCAAGTTGATCGGGAGCCGCGCGATCGCCATTTGGTCTCCCCACGTAAAAGTAATTACGTAGCTGTTGCTAGGCAGCGCTGGCCAGACCAGCACCGCCTTCCCTCCCCTCCTTTCGAACGTCCCTGGTTGGAGTCACGCCCCCCGCCATTCAGGCATCCGGTGGGATATGCCCTTCCAGCGATGGCGCGTGGCTCGGGACACCGCGCGGACGAGGAATTTGACCTTTATCCTCGTCGGGAAAGACTTGAGCCTGGGTGCGGCGATCGGTCGCCGCCCAGGCATTGTTAGGACATTGGCGCCTGCCCCGCTAAGGAACCCCCTCAGATCGAAACGGTTTTGTTGCCAACGGCATCGGTCAGGTTCTGGGGGCCCACGGGGAATTCTGTTGTGGTCCGTGCCATTTTGGACACGGGAGCCCAGGGTTGCCTTTTGTCATCTTCTTCAGCGGGACAGGTGGGCCTTGATGTGCGTGACTTTTCACGCAAAATTAGGGGAGTGGGCGAAACAAAGGTCACATCCAAGGGACTGGCTTAATTTGAGGTCACTCCTCTGAATTGTATGGCACCTAAAATTGTTGCTTCGGCCGTTGTTCTGACGAATATTTTGGGTAGTCATCCACCATGTCAGCTGTCTTCAGAAATCGTCCGATTGACGTCTGGCCTGGAATTGGCTGACCCCCGGTTTGATTCCCCTAGGACAGCGCATTTGTTGTTGGGTTCCGATGTACTAGGGAGAATACTTTTGGGTGATATAAAGGTTCTGCAGCCACGCGGTTTGGTGGCTGTCTCGACCATCTTTGGCTTTGCGTTGATGGGACCAGTGTTGTGGGACCTCCCTACACCTGAACCTGATTTTGTGTTGTCATCCGGCTCCGCCCTCTCTGACGCCGTTCAGAGGTTTTGGGAGGTTGAAGAGGTACTCAGGTAGCCCGTTTGAACCCGGAACACGAGGAGTGCGAGTTGTTCTACCAGAACAACACAGGTCGACTCCATTCCGGCCGGCTTGTGACCAGGTTGCCTTTTGTTGCGGTGCGACCACCTCTCGGCGAATCCAGACCTACGGCCGAGAAGAGATTGTTGGCAATGGAGCGCCGCATGAGCAGGGACCCAGTGCTGCGGCAGAAATATTTGGATTTCATGCGGGAATACGCAGATTTGGGACACATGTCGGTGTCAAATTTGGATTGGCGCTCAAGTGAGCATTATTTCCTGCCGCATCACGCGGTCCTCAAGCCATCCACCGGTAAGCTGCGCACGGTGTTTGATGGGTCTGCGCGGACTTCGTCTGGTGTCTCCTTGAATGATTGCTTGCATCCAGGCCCCAAATTGTTGAGGGATCTTTGTGACGTCATTACGTCTTTCCGTCGTCATCAGGTAGTTTTTGTGGCCGACATCAAAATGATGTTCCGCCAAACGGTTATTCACAAGGATGACCGACGTTATCAGTTGATCCTGTGGCGAGAGAATCCCCAGGATCCCATGATTGTGTATGAGCTCAATACGAATACGTACGGCCTCCGATCGAGCCCTTTTGTTGCTATTTGTTCCCTTTGGGAGCTCGCGGACCGAGAGCGTTTGAAGTTCCCTCGTGCGTCCGCCATCTTGAAAACGGACTTGTATGTTGACGACGTTTGTACTGGAGCTCCCACAGTTTGGGAAGCCGTCCTGTTGCGTGACGAATTGATTGGTATTTTGGCTTCCGCTGGCTATGAGTTGCGTAAATGGGTGTCCAACTCGCCAGCGCTATTGGAAGGTTTGCCGGAGGATCATAGGTAGGACCCGCTATTGTTTTAAAATGTTGACAACCCTGCTATGATACCAGTTCTCGGTGTTCAGTACCGCTAGTCCAAGACATCTTCACATACGATGTCGACTTGGAGTCACCTCACACTTGGACTAAACGACTGGTGTTGTCTACTGTCGCGAGGACCTTTGACCCGAATGGTTGGATATGCCCGGTATTGTTTTGGGCGAAATGTTTTCTTCAGCGCCTTTGGACTGCGGGACTTGGTTGGGACGAGCCACTTCGGGAAACCCTGTTGGAAGATTGGCTCCAATTTGTATCCGCACTCCCTGCAGTCAACGAGGTCGTGTTACCCCGCGCTATCCTCCCCCCTGGGAGCTACACTGCTACCCTTCATGGGTTTTGTGATGCATCTTCGCACGGTTATGCAGCTGTTGTTTATCTGCGCACCGTCAGCGTGACAGGCCAGGTGAAGTTGTCACTGGTCATGGCCAAGAGCAAGGTGGCCCCCCTCCGGACGGCACCATCCCTAAATTAGAATTGTCAGGGGCGGCGCTTCTTGTGCGTCTATTGAACCACGTTGCTCACACTACGGGGGGAACTGTGGACATTCGGGCTTCTTACGCCTGGACGGACAGTCAAATTGTTTTGTGTTGGTTGAAGACGTCCGTCCACTCTTTGGAGGTCTTTGTTGCGAACCGAGTGTCCTAGATTCAAAATTCTTAAACGCTTTGGTTTCTTTGATTTGGAGGCACGTGCCTGGAGATTTGAACCCGGGCGACGTGGCCTCACGTGGGTGCATGGCACCCCGCCTGATTGCTCACCCCCTATGGTGGGGACCAGACTGGCTGACTCACCCCGAGGATGATTGGCCTCGAACGCCAGTCTTGATGTCGGGTCCTTTGCCCGGGCTCAAGGTGCTCGCTGTTGGAACGAAGGACCCTCCGTTTGACCCTGAATTTTTGTTGAATCGATACAGCTCCCTCGACAAATTGTTGAACGTTACCTCGTGGATCAGGCGTTTTGGTCATAATTCTAGGAACTCCGGGAACAAACGCCTGTCTCCGGTTCTCTCTCCTCAGGAGCGACAGGAATCACTCCTCATTTGGGTCCGCTCCGTGCAGGCTGCACACTTTGAGAAGAAGATTGAAACTTTGAAGTCTGGTAAGGCTAAATTGTCGGGAGCCATTAGTAAATTGAACCCCTTTTTGGACGATACGGGTCTCTTGCGTGTTGGGGGACGGTTGAGGCACTCTAGCCTTCCTTATGGGGCCCGTCACCCCCTTTTGTTGCCTAAGGAGGGCCATTTGGTTAAATTGTTGGTGACTGATCGTCACATTAAGAACTCGCATGCCGGTTGCAATGCGCTGTTGGCCATTCTGCAGCGAGAGTTTTGGATATTGTCGGCCCGTCGTACTATTCGTAGCATCGTCTTCCGTTGTTTGCCGTGCTACCGGACTAAGGCCTCTACTATGCAGCCAATGATGGGAGACTTGCCGGCTGATCGTGTCAATGAGGCGAGACCCTTTGCAGGCGTCGGAACGGACTTTGCTGGTCCCTTTTTGGTGAAGACGTCTCCTCTTTGGAATAGCAAAATTGTTAAGGCTTATTTGTGTGTGTTTGTTTGCCTGTCAACTAAGGCAGTGCACTTGGAGTTGGTAACCTCCCTCTCGACGGAGGCCTTTGTGGCGACCTTGGATAGATTTGTGTCTCGTCGTGGGTTACCTACTTTGATCAGGTCTGATTGCGGTACTAACTACAAGGGTACAAGTAACTATTTGAAGGAGGTATACGCCTTCCTTGCTGAGAACCAGGTTGACATTGGTAACAAATTAGCCCGCCGAGGGGTCACTTGGTTGTTTGACCCGCCAGCCTGCCCCCATTGGGGGGGTATTTTTGAAGCCGCGGTGAAAGCAGCAAAGGGACTCTGGCGCAGATCGTTAGGAGACACCGTTCTCACCTTTGAGGAGTTAGCTACGGTATTTTGCCGCATTGAAGCAGCACTGAACTCGCATCCATTGTGCCCGCTGTCTTCGGACCCGAACGACTTGGAGGCCCTGACCCCGGGCCATTTTTTGATTGGACAGCCACTTGTCGCCCTGCTCGAGTACCCTCTTGTCGATGTGAGCCAAAATCGGCTATCGCGGTTTCAGTTGGTGCAGCAGCTCGCTCAGAGTTTTTGGAAGCGTTGGAGCTTGGAGTATTTGCACATCCTCCAGCAGCGCGTCAAGTGGACTGATAAAACGCATCCGCCCAAAATTGGAGACCTCGTCCTGATTAAGGATGCCAAACTTAAGCCGTTGTATTGGCGCCGGGGGTGCATTCTCAATCTGGTGGCTGGCACCGACGGGGTTTCTCGTTTTGCAGAGATTTTGGTGGACGGATCGGTCGTGAAGAGAGCGGTCGCAACCTTGTCAAGATTGCCAATTGATTAGCGGACGGGAAGGCCCGTCCGGGGGGGGTAGATGTTGCGGACCGAACACTTTGTTACTCTATGCGCTTTCGGAACGCGCCGCCCGAACGGAATGACATCTGACTTGTCAAGTTTGATTTTTGACACTTGTCACTTCCTTTTCCCTTTTTAGTTTGGTCTTTAAATGCGTCGGACAGATTTTTGCTTCCGCGAGTTTTTTGTAAATCAATCCTTGAAAATCGGTCGTTTTTGCGGACAATACGTCATGGCCTAATGATTTTGTGTTACAATAACCCCATTTGGTGAAGGAATACGGGTTTAGTTTCTTGACATTAAAGAGCTTTGAAGGTTAAGTGTGGAAGACCGCATGTCTGGACGCCAGACCTCTTGAAGCGGCAAATGGTAACCTGTTCCTGAGAATACTTATTCAGAACCTCACTACACGATACATACACACTCACTTACATACATAGATCCAGGTAATCCCAAGAAGCAGGTGGTCGTCGCCCATCAGGTGAGTTCCTTTGTTCGTTTTATTGTAGTTAATTTACTTGCAATTGTTCTCTTATATATTGTCTGCTCCGCGTACGGCGGACTAGTTTCGCTAGCCACTCTTGTCTCCAGAGCTCCACGATTATCACGCTTCCACATAATAATTAAAACCTTATGTGGGCCTGGCCTGGCAGCGAACAGTTACTTTGTTATTCTAATGGTTGCAAGTACTAATGCTGAAATCACAATCAAAATTTATTTAATCAAACTGGACTCCGAGTTAGCACTTCTTTTTAAATAGCTTTACGTGCGATTAACTCACTCATATAGTATCTAATTAAACAATGATACATTTCGTATCAATTGTTAAATTATGATTGTCAAAATCAGTTATAGCACATAATACTTTTCTTGTCTGATTCACCGTTTACTATAGTATAGTTATTTTGATTTCGAAAGAATTAATAATTTTAAGAATGATGTAAATCATAAGTTAAATAATAGATGATAATAGATTTTAATATACGGCATGGATTAAGTTTTAGTCAAAAAAAAACCGCCAGTTCTTTGCAGCTTTAGATCATTCTTAAGCTCCGAAGAAGAAGTGGCGCAGTAAGTGGCCTTAACTAGAGGCAATGGTAAAGAGCGGGCGCAGGCAACGGTGGCCCATAGATAAAATACACAAAATATTCTTACACAATAATAAACTTATACATAATAAAAAATGTCACATATACAATCATTTGTTTTAGGGTACTGTCTAATGTAACCTACAAATACACACGTTTTTCGTTACTATCTGTTTACAATAAAATTTGTAAGGCAAAGTAGTAGTTAATCTACATACATTAGTAACATCAGCTGAGGTGAGTAAGCAGAACGCGATAATTATGCAAAAAACCGGTTCTATCTATACGGAAGCTGTGTAACCTTGAACTTTTCTATAAATAAATTCTCGCCATAACCAATAGATTAATATGAACGCTTATTGGTATCTATATTACTGTAACTACCCCGTGATCGCAAGCGGGATTGCTTAGCGTGGGCTCCTGGGTTCGAATCCCAGGTCGGACAAAGTTATATTTCAGGTTTTCTATTAGAAATTTCTTAGTAACAGTCCGGAGTTTGGAAGTTGGCGGTCTGTCTCCCCAGTGGTTTGAAAGGAACGTCAAGCCGTTGGTCCTACGCCTGATTTCTGTCCAGTCATGTAGGATTGCCGTCCCATCAGACTATGTGAGAGAGGTAACAGTGAGTGTACTTGTGTCTGCGCATACACCTGTGCAATGTAATACCTCCCGCTCCGATGGCTAGTCTCCATTGAAATTGGCCGTAATAGTCAAAATACGGTTTGGAGGAATATATTTCTGTAAAGGTAGGTTGGCTGTAACGGTGTCTTGTGATACCAAAAGCAACCTTAGGTTGTACCGGCAGGCAACGAAATAGCTCTATCATATTCGAACTGTTGAGGTGATTTAGATTAACCCTTCAAATATTTTAGCGCGGGTAAAAAACGAACACGTCGATATAGTACATAAAAAAATACCCGTACAAGCGTTTTATTAATAAAACCCGGTAGACAGGGACCTCAGGGTTCTTATGGTACCAACTAGCGATAGTAAGTACTCACAAAGTGGGCTCATAAACTTGAATAAACCACAAAATTCGGTCACTAACTTAAGTCATAGCACGGAATACATAAATACTTTTACTGTGTTTTAAAAATTTAACATTAGAATTATCTAAGTTCCATAAAGATAGAAAAACTAAGTAAATATGAACGCTAATTTCCCAAAGCAGGTAGGTGATAAAACTAAAAAGTTAATGTAAAGACATACGAACAGACAATGGAAAACCTTGACACGTTCATTGACTTCAAACTGTTACGCCTGTGTTCCAAAACAATTGAAACCAGACCCTGGTTTGTAGATGTAGATGTAAATGGCATTTCTGCAACACCAATATCAGCAATTATCAGTGGGTATGCATTTAATCGACTCGGGAATGTTTATTTACCAGACAACACACAAGTTTAATCCCTACGTCTAAAAAATTGAAATTTTGCACAAGGAGTAAGCACGAAAATATTTTTGAAAATTAATTTCCTAAAGGGGTTTCATAGGTGCTGAAACTTTGTATGGACCTTCGTTATTTATTTGTTAATTCTATAAATTTGAATAATTGACAGTGATTTGAATTATAGTAGTAAATGTTTGATACCCGCTACCGAATTGCGTAACACACTATGGATCACAATCAGAATAATTGAGAAGAATATTTCTCATCCATTGCTTTACATGTCCGAAACATTTTTCCGCTCAGCAACGTAAACACCGCAATGAATTTTGTTGAACAGTGAAAATGAAAGTCATTTTTACTGTTAGTGTATTACAAAATTCCCCCGCTGTTATTATATTTTTGAGGAGTTTAAAGATGACAATTTGGATTTTACAGAACATCCCAAGATCAAAGTATTCATAACACAAGGAGGTCTACAGTCAACAGATGAAGCTATCACAGCAGGAGTACCTCTGATTGGTATTCCAATATTAGCTGACCAATGGTTCAACGTGGAGAAATATTTGTTTCACAATATTAGATTAGAAGAGTAAGAGTAAGATTAGATTTAGAAGACATAACTGAAGAGAATTTAAGAAATGCGATTGAAACCGTCATTGGAGATGATAGGTATGTTGGAATAAAAAACGTGCATCTATAATTAGATAATGAAATCTTGCCTTCAAATATTTTCTAATCTTCATAATTATCATCGCTGGTAAGACGTCCACTGCTGGATATAGGCCTATACGCTACACTTTTTTTTTTAAACGACTCTCGCAACCCTGGCAGGAAGCATGCTACAATTCACAGACAGTCTCCCTGCCTATATCATAATTTGTTCTGGGATTAATATTTTTCTTCCGCATATCCTTATCAGAAATCATCTCAGTTATAACTTCATTCGTAACCTTTATTATCATTCACACTATCATTCTATGAAATGCTAATTTCAGA
Source organism: Aporophyla lueneburgensis (assembly GCA_932294355.1). Lineage (NCBI taxonomy): Eukaryota > Metazoa > Arthropoda > Insecta > Lepidoptera > Noctuidae > Aporophyla > Aporophyla lueneburgensis. The sequence continues at coordinate 11,331,521 of OW028755.1, forward strand.
TAGTCTCATTTAATTTTGAAACTCTTCCTATCTGATACTAATCAATTTGGTTTTCCATTGTGAAGCAATGCAAAAACCAAATTGTGATGAATTTTTTTGTAAAGTTTTTTTTTGCACTGGTGTAAATTTAAAAAGCCTTTCTTTAATTGCACTATCCTTTGGGGACAACTCGCAAAGTAATGCCGTGTTTTTATTTTCAAAAGGTACTATAACAGATTTCTATTGGATTTTCAGCTACCGTCGTAATGTCATTAAACTACGAAATATCATGCAAGATCAGCCAATGAGTCCACTGGAGCGCGCCGTGTGGTGGACGGAGCACGTGCTGCGTCACGGCGGCGCGAGACATCTGCGTGCGCCGGCCGCCAACATGTCGTGGGCGGAGTACCTAGAACTACAATTTATACTTACAGTATCTCTAGGATTATCTATTATTGCTATAGTGCTTTTGTTAAGTATTTATTTACTATGGAAAAAGGTTTTCGGAAAGTATTTCGGTACTGCCAAAGTAAAACGTCATTGATTAAGTTAAAAAGTAACTTTGTTGTTTTGTTTAAGCAGATCATAAAATATGGAGCTAATGTTTTCGACCCTTTATCAACATGTGATACAGTCATATACACTGCTATAAACTCGAAACTCGTTGGAAAAGAAGTATTTTGTGACAAGTATTGAAAAAAAACGGGCCCAGTGTGTGTCGCAGTGGCGCAGGTAACTAATAAGCTGATTCCTGTCGGCTTCCCTTACGAAATTATGACAGTCAGTAGTTCTCAGCAGTGTTTAAAAATCACACTGAATGTATTTAATCTTACACCATAAAATTAAAGTATTACAAAACCGCAACCTACATAAAACAATATTTGTCTTTATATTCCAACGAAAACAAAACATTTAAAGTGCGCGCGAATGTTTTGCACCAGTATAACTCGGTCTAAACTCCGGGTTATGAACACAAACATTTCTATACAAAATAATCTCGTCATGACGTCACTTCAGGTCATGTGACACGCATTTTTTTTGAGGCCTTGGGAAGCCGAAATACGTCGGTACGAGGTACGTAGTAGCAATATCGGTCCTTTCGTTGAATTTCGTAAGTATTCGGGCCCTTCACCCGCCCCCTTGAGTCCCCGCTCGACGCGACAGTACTTTTGTCATTTTAAATGTTTGTTTGACCATTGACGTAAATAGAATTATAAACTTAAAACCTTTTATTTTGTTGATACTTGTGGTTAATAAGCATTTATTTAGTTGTATTCATATAAGTTACTAGTGTAGTACTAGTATTACATCATCATTCTACGCTCGACGCTCGCCCTGGAATGTCGTTACATTGCTGCTCCGCTGCGCGTATCCCCTCCACCGCCCGCCGCTCGATCGCCCGTCACTTGTGCTCCGTGCGCCACGCTGCGTAGTCGCCCTGACTACTCTCCGCTACTTTGCGATTTAAATTTATTTAAATCGCAAAATTCGGACTTCTTGTTTCTTCGTCAGATTCAGTCTGAAACGTTACTGTCTTGTTCGCAAGACAGTAGTATTTCTGATTCGTCAGAATCGTCAAAAACGTGTGTTGTGTTGTGGCCCCTTCAGGGCAAATCCACAGTTTCGTAGTCACTCGGTGGATACCTTAACGGTGCCAACGAAGCCGAGTGGGTGTAGACCCAACGCACCCGTTTATCCCCTTCAGGGCTAGACGAAAGTTGGACGGGTCCCAGATCGCTGGCCTTGGGGGCTTCCCTCGTCAGCCCTGGTGACAGTCTTCCCTCCACAGCCGCGTACTAGTGCCACGGGTATATCTATACCCCCCGCACTAGACTGGTCGGGTACCTTCAGTACCCATCGCATGACCAGTTAAGAACCCGTTCGCACAATAAGATTGGCGACGGGAGACACTCTTAGGGCTCACCAGGTTCACCTCCCTGTCTATACCCGACAGGGAGTGTAACACTCACCCCCGGCAACCCACCGGGGATTAGGTTGTTAGGAATAGGGCTTTGGCGATAGGATCACTCTCATGAGTGATTAGGTCCGCCCTCCCCTCCGCCATGGAGAAACCCATGGAGAGACTAGCCAAAATCGAGGCGCTCCAGGCTGAACTTGCGAGTCAGCTCAGCATTGAACATTCGGAGGTCGGGGCTGTGATCTCTGTTTTTCTTATTTTAATTAAGAAAAACAAGGACTTCGCAGCCAACTTCTCCGAACTGTACAGGGCTGAGCAACTCACAATTCCAGCCAGCCTGGGCATCGCTGACTTCAGCGATGCCCTCGAGGCCCCGACCGTTACCGAGGAACCACCGTGTCAAATGGACACAGAGGATGTACCCATCCCCACTCCTTCCGATTCTGCCGCGCTCACTCCCCAGACGGACTCGCACTCCTCTTCGCCCTAGGACACAGAGGCGTACGAGCTCGTCTCCCACACAAAGGGCAAAGGGAGCAAGCGCAAGAAGAATAAGGCGAGCAGCTCAGCCCCGGCCGCTAAAATCATAGCGGCTGAAGACTCCGCTCCTCCGTCTCGCGCCCCCACCCCGCAGGCGACCTCCGCCACCGCGAACCCCCCCCACCCCGCTACGCAGGCGACCCCCGCCACCGCGACCGCGTCCATCCCCTCCACGCCACCGGCGACCGCCGCCAACGCGTCCCCCTCCCGTTCTTCGCCTTCAACCTCCGCGAAGGTTGCCGCGCCACACGCTAAAGGTAGCGCCCCGTCCGTACCCTCTGGCTCAACCACCGCCAGGAAACTCCCTCCACCGACCCCTGTATTTATACAGGACAAGGCCAAGTGGACGGAGGTGTCCAAATAGTGTGTTGACCAGAGGGTCAACTATACTAGTGCCCGTGCCACCCAGCACGGCATTAAAGTATCGGTCCCCACGTCCGGTGACTATCGTGATCTGACCAGGCTCCTCTCAGCAAGGAACGTGTCCTTCCACACGTACTCCTTGCCCGAGGAGCGTCTGACCAGGGTGGTCATTCGCAGGATCCACTGCGAAATCGCCACCAGCGATATTAAGGCAGACCTCGAAAGGCAGAACGTGCCTGTCCTAGAGGTCCACAGGATGCACAGATCCAGGCAAGACATTGCCTTTGATATGGTCCTGGTGGTGTGCCCTCCCACGGAGGGTCACCACCCCATTTTCAAGGTCAAGGCATTCTGCAATCTGTCCGGCCTTATCATCGAAAAGCCCCGTAAGTCGGGCATCATTGGCCAGTGCCATAGATGCCAACTGTACGGGCACTCAGCATATAATTGCTTCGCCACTCCCAGGTGCGTCAAGTGCCTGGGAGATCACGGTACAGCCGACTGTACCCGGCCTAAAGACCGCACTCTTTGCACCGAGCCACCCAGTTGTGTGCTCTGCAAAGAGTCCGGTCATCCGGCAAATTACCGGGGCTGCCCGAAAGCCCCCAAGTCATCTTCCCCTAAATTGGCGCAACGTTTCGACGCTCGCCAGACCAGGGAATCCCCCTCGGCCAAACTCCCCGCAAGACTGGCCCCACAGCGTCCCTCCCAATGGCCTCTCTTGAGTTCCCAGAAGGAATTTCCCGCACTGGCCTCCTCCAGGCCTAAGCCTGCTCCCATCCCTCCCTTAATGGACCCGCGTACCCGCGCCCCCGCGCCCCTTACGCCCCCCGGTTTTCCCGCGACCGCACCCCCCGCCCGCGCCGCGGCCCCTCCCACTGCCCCTATGGCAGGACCAGCCCCGGTACAGAGGAAAGGTCAGGCTCCCCTTGATGCGTTTAACGAAATCACCGGTACCTATAACACCTACAGCACGTTCCTCACCCCGCGTGCCCAACAGATGGCCCAGGAACTAGTTGCCGCGCGCGGTAACTTGTTCCGCATTCAATCGATCTATGCTGCGTATCCCGAGATCACGCAAGCAATCCATGTCATGAACTCCCAACGCCCCCATTATGGATAGTCGTGGAATAATATCTAAACTAAAACCCCGTTCCCTAAAGTTAGGCTTCTTCAATGCCAATGGCATTCACGGCCAACGTGATGAGATCGCCACGTTCCTCCGCGACCATCACATAGACATTTTACTCATACAAGAGTCGTTCCTAAAGCCTCACCAACGCGACCCGAAAATTGCAAACTATCGTTTAGTTCGCAACGACAGGTCACTTTGTCACAGAGGTGACACCCTCATATACTATATGAAGTCCCTGTACTGCATACCTATGGATCCCCCCCAACTCTCCCGATTAGAAGTTTCGGCCTGTCGGTTAGCACTGACAGGTCACCAGCCGATCACTATTGTGTCGGTTTGACCTTTCTCTCGCTAATGACCTTTCCCAACTCTTCGGCATGAGTGACTCCGTTATCATAGCGAGCGACCTCAACGCCAAACATCCCGCCTGGAATAGCACCAGGACCTCGACTAGAGGTAGGCAACTTTTCAACCTCTGTTCTACCATGAACTTTGATGTTTTCGCCCCGATGACTCCCACTCACTTCCCCTTCGATACCAATCAGTTACCCGACGTTCTTGATATAGCACTCCTTAAGAATATCAACTTAAGGTTGGATTCTATAGAGGCTATTCACGAACTCAACTCTGATCATCGACCAGTAGTCATGAACCTGGCCCCCCGATTAGGTATTCGCGACCCCTCTCAACCCCCCGCCACTAAAGTGATCACTGACTGGAAGAAAGTAAGCGAATGCTTACAATCTAACACGTCACATCACTTAGACTCTATCCCACATCAGTTTGACTCTGTCGCCGACACAACGGCCGCGATCGACTCTCTCACAGAGCACGTACAATCGATCGTGAACGAAAGTTCACGGGCGGTTCCAGATACGGATGACCGTAAATGGAAACTCCCCGACGATGTACGTGATCTGCTGACAGAGAAGAACGCGGCCGTTCGTGCCTACAGCAACTTTCCCCGTGATGCTAACAAAGCTCACATGCGTTACTTACAGCGTGCTGTAAGGACACGTGTGACTGAGCTGCGTGACGCTAACTGGGACAAGATGGTGAGCGAACTAGAGCCGACTCATCTCGCATTCTGGGAACTTCAGAGGAAACTGAAATCCTCTGAGTTTTCCACTATGCCCCCCCTGGCCCGCCCCGATGCGACCATTGCATTCGAGGATATCGACAGGGCTGAATGCATAGCCGATAGCCTCGAAGCCCAATGCACACCCAGTTCGCAGCCAGTAGACCAAGCGTTTGTCGATAAGGTAAACGCGGAAGTCGAACGCAAAGCCTCACTCCCGCCCGTTGAAGACCCTGATGATCCCCTGCACCCTGTCACACCTGACGAGGTGCACGAGATCATCAAGGGTCTGAAATCTCGTAAAGCCCCCGGATCAGATGGCATTACCAACAGAGTGATCAAGCTGTTCCCCGCTCACCTGATTATGCTCATGTGTACCATCTTCAATGGTGCCTTGAGTAATAATATTTTCCCCCAAGCGTGGAAAGAAGCCACCGTCATTGGCATCCCTAAGCCCGGTAAGCCCAAAACCGAGCCCACGAGCTACCGCCCCATTAGTTTGCCCAAAGTTCTCGGCAAAATCTATGAGAGACTTATTTATAAGCGACTCAGAGATTATGCCGAAACCAAGGGCCTCATCCCCAACGAGCAGTTTGGTTTTCGAACCCAACACTCGTGTGTCCATCAGGTACACCGTATTGTCGAACATATCAATGCTGGTTTTCAGCGTGGTATGTTCACGGGCGCTGTATACTTCGATATAGCGAAAGCGTTTGACAAAGTCTGGCACAACGGCTTATTATATAAGCTATACCAACTCGGAGTGCCAGACCGTCTCGTGCTCATCTTACGAGACTTTCTTGCGAACCGTACCTTTCGCTATCGCATCGAAGGGGCACTTTCCTCCTCTCACCCGATCCGTGCAGGAGTCCCTCAAGGCTCTGTACTAGCCCCGCTCATTTTCACGCTGTTCACTAGCGATATCCCCAGAAGCAAGAAGGCAAGGTTAGCTCTGTTCGCAGACGACACTGCCATCTTCTTCTCGGGATTTCTTCGAGGTCAATCCCGATAAAAGTCAGGCGGTCTTTTACACCCGACCGCGACGTAATCACCCCCCTCCCCGACCCATCTCAATGTTCGGCAAGCAGATCCCTTGGGCGAAGCAAGCCAAATATCTAGGTGTCATCCTTGACGAACACCTCACCTTTTCTGAGCACATAAAACAGGCTCGCTTGCGGGCCGCTTTCACTCTCGGTAGGCTCCATTGCGTCCTGAACAAGCGGAGTAAAATGTCTCTTCTGTGTAAGAAGCGGCTTTACACCGCTTGTATCAGGCCGATTATGACATACGCAAGCCCAGTCTGGGCACATGCTAAACCCCGATTCATCCATAGGATGCAGACTCTCCAGAACCGTTTTCTCCGTCAAGCCACAGGCTTGTTCGGAATATCAATCTTCATTTAGATATGAAACTCCCGACTATCCATCAATTCATGAAACGCGCTTCGAAGCGTTTCTTCGATAGGGCCGTAGCCCACCGCAACCCTCTGGTTGTGGCGGCAGCTACTTACACCCCCTCCCGTATCACGCAAAGTCCGCCGCTCGCGGCACGTTCTTACCGATCCTGATGATCCCACTACTCTCCTCCAGGAGAGTCGAAAAGAGACCAGTACAGCTAGACCAGCACACAAACACAAGCCGTACCGACCTCGCCGCCGAGGTCCGTCGTCGCGACCCTGACTTAACAGCCCTTCCCGACCCTTGCAAGAGCCAGCCCGCGATGCTGCGCCGTTAGCTTTAAATTAGTCCCTAAATAATTTAACCCAGATCCAGCCAGTCCCTTGCTGTCCCCCTACCAGTGATTGCCTAAGCCGAGGTTCGTACCCCCCTCGGGGTAACCCTTAGAGCTTTCGCTTTAGTTTTAAGTATAATAAGCCCCGGCTGGAGGCCTAAAAAGGTAACTTTTTAGAACTCGCCGGGCCACGATCCGTTTAAGTAGTAAGAATCTTTTCAGATTAACTACGAGATGTCCTACTTAAAAAAAAAAAAATAGTGTTACAATTAGAATTTGATAATTGTGAGTTTGTTGTGAAATTGTCCGTTCGCAATTAAGAATTTGTGGTAAGTCGATAGATTAGCAAGTTGAAATTACTTTTTTAGAGTAGATTTGAACAGTTATTAGTAGGATGGTGGTATTAATGGTTTTAGATTGTTGTGTAACAGATTATTTGCTTTGTGAGGAAACATGCTTTTCAAGGTTAAGTTTTGAAAATAAGAAACACGTAATTAGGTTAGGTCATAATTCATTATTTTGTGACACTTTTCCTCAAATTACAACATTATCTATACTAATATTAATTGAAAAAGCTAAACATAACCCTAAAACACTCTGGAACAAAATAAAACAGATAACAAATACGAAAAAAAGATGTGCTCCTCCTCTAGAACTTCTAAAAACACGTACAGACCCGTATACTGCAGCCAATCAAGTCTGTAAGTTCTTTGCAAACATAGGCTCAGATCTAGCCTCTAAAATTCCTGCACCCTCACAGCCATTTTCACCACCAAATACTTCCTCTCCCAGTTCTCTTGTCATTCTTGACGTTGAATATTCTGAAGTTGAATCTACCATCATGAATTTAAGGCATGATAGTGCCACTGGTTGGGACGGAATATCTTCTTCTCTCCTCAAGACATGTCGTAAACCTCTTGTTCCCCTTATAAAACATATAATAAATATATCAATAGCGTCAGGAATTTTTCCGGAACCCTTTAAGAAAGCCTTGGTCCATCCAGTGCATAAGGGCGGGAGCAGAGACTGTGTGAATAATTATAGACCGATCTCGGTTCTTTCGGCAATATCTAAGGTTATGGAAAGACTGATAAATGGTCGTCTACTTAAGTTCCTACACAAACATCAAGTTATAGCATGCAACCAATATGGCTTTAAAAAAGGTGTATCTACGGAAGATGCAATTGCAGACCTATCGGAAACTGTTGCTAAGAATCTAGATGATCATCGTAAATGCCTTTCAATATTTCTGGACCTACAGAAAGCCTTTGACACAGTCTCTGTTCCTACTCTCCTGTCAAAATTGGAAGCTATAGGCATTCGAGGAAAAGCGCATGAGCTTTTCAAGAGCTACCTCCAAAACAGGAAACTCCGTGTCAAGATCGATTCATACACTAGTGATGAAGAAATCATCACATACGGAGTTCCGCAAGGCAGTGTGCTGGGGCCTACACTCTTCCTTATATACATAAATGACCTTTGCACACTAACACTCCCCAACACAAAAATATTCACTTATGCCGACGATACTGCGATCGTGGTATATGGGGATACATGGACTGACGTGAAATATTATGCAGAACAATCGCTACGCACGGTTGTGAAGTGGCTGCAGAAGAACCTTCTGTCACTTAATTTGGCTAAAACCCTTATATTCCTTTTTCCATTAGTCACAGGACCGAAGCCCCAACTGACATGGATATTCTTGTTCATTCCTGTTTGGACTCCTCTTCATGTTCATGTTCATCACTATTTCGTGTTAGTCAAACCAAATACCTGGGTGTAGTAATTGATGACGGACTGAAGTGGTACTCACAAGTTGAAAGTTTAACATCCAAGGTCAGGAAACTTATCTATATCTTTAAGTCTCTAAGGCAATGTGCTGACTCAAATACACTGAAAATGGTGTATCTTGCACTTTGCCAGTCTGTCATCAGTTATTGCATTCCGGTATGGGGTGGCACTGCTAAAACTAAACTGATTGGATCGGAACGGGCCCAGAGGGCTGTGCTCAAGGTGATGCTCTGCAAGCCGTATAGATTTCCCACTAGTGAATTGTACGCGGAATGTAGGGTACTTACTGTGCGGCAGCTCTTTGTGCTCAATGCCACCCTCAGAAAACACAGACAGGTTCCTCCATCAGATCCAACCACTCGTAAAGCCAAACCTGCATGCCCATCTGTTTCTCACAAAACAGCTTTCGCTAGCCGCCAGCTCTATGTGAAAAGCTCACTAATTTACAGAAGGGTCCACAAACACATTCAAATTAATAATTTAAATAAACACAAACTCAAAACCAAATTACAAAACTGGCTGCTTAATCAAGACTATTCCCGTACAGAAGACCTTATTTCAAAATTAATGTAGGCACTATTAATCATTATTTATTCTACAAACACGAATACATAAACACATGCAACATCACATGAATACACCATACACTACACGCATCCCCACAAAACACCTTCTCCCCTCTCATACGCCACACCATACCACACCACACCACACCACACTCCATCCCATCCCCCACACACATACTTACACATTCATATAACATATCAGTTCAGTATGGGTTTATTGTTAGAATCACACACTTTAAAGGTTAAATTTGTATGCTTAGTAACTAGTAGAACACTGACTCCTAGGTCACAGGGTTTCCCTAGTTTAGGAGGCAGGGTTTTCCACTATTTGTGCAGCCTTTTCCTAAAAACCAATTTAACCTACCTATGTGAACGGTTATTGTTATTGTATAAAAAAAGGTTTTTCGTGTCAATAAACTTATTTTTTTTTTTTTTTTTACCCACATTGAAAATTTCTGTAGTTGGGATGGAATTTCCAAACTTGAATACTTGAAAAATATGTTCTCTATTGTCCATACATCAATATACGGCAAATGGAAGTTTGTAATCGCTAAAGGATAGTGATAAAACTACAAATAAACGACTTTTGGACTTTTTTATTACTTTACCTGTGTTGTCGAGACCTTGCTTCTTGCCAAATTTCATAATTCTACAACTAACTGTTATATACAAAAATCCAAAAATATAATGACCCCAGAGCCTTCATGTTATCTATAAATATAAAATTTAAAGTCCTGAGTGACTGACTGACTGACTGATATATCAACGCACAGCCTAAACGGCTGGTCCTAGAGACATGAAATTTGGAGGGTGTGTTCTTTGTGAGGAGTAGTTATCCATTAAGAAAGGGTTTTTTGAAATTCCATTCATAAAAGGGAGAAATGAGGGGTTGAAATGGTGAATTTTTCGACATACACGTGGGCGAAGCCGCGGGCAGAAGCTAGTAATAAATAAAACAACACATTACTTTACAAACCATTTTTTTGAACCATCCAACTCAAATACAGTATATACAAAATTAAAATACTAACTGAATACAAATAAACTCAAAACAAATGGACACTTAGGCGTCAAAGTACATTTTCATGTTATTGTATATATTAAAATATCTATCAATGTCAATGTGAAGGTATATAAAAATCCGGAAATAATCTTGGTGAGGTCTTATGATGTCCATTTAGTTCGGTCTCTGAAATGGTCTTTTGAGGAAAGACTTAGAGGGGCTTAGTTTTATACTATGTAAATTTTTGACAGTATATTATAGGCATAGTTCCGGTTTTAAATATGATTTGAATTTAAGTATTAAAACGTATACATTGGCATCTAAACGAGCCACCTATGTTCTTGAGCCTAGTTATAGGTACAACACATTTGTGTTTATTTCTAGTATTTACGTTATAGATATCACCGTATCTTTTAAAAAGATTAATATTTGTAGAGACATACAAATGTTCATAAATATCCAGAGAAGACACAGTTACTATATTAATCTCTTTAAATTTGTCACTGAGGAAACTAAATAACTAATGTATAAATTGAATGAATTTCACTTTTTTGTAAGACAAAAAAACGCCATTAAAATAACTAAATTAAACTAACCGGGCTGCGATTTTTTCTAACAGCGTATGCTGGAGAGATAAACTGTTTTGACAATTTATCTATATGCGGGCCGCATTGAAGCTTGGCATCGAAAGTTATGCCTAAGAATACAGTGGCATCTTTGGGTGTCAACTCTTCTACATTTATAAAAACACTCATTTCTACTTGTTTAACATGAGGTATCGTAAAGTTAATACATTAAATATTTTCTCGTTGTGTGTTATTAAAAAGGGCGCTACTTACATTGCCAATAATCAGTTGTAGACGTTTATGTTTAAATAAAAGTGAAGTGTCATGTGCAAACAGCGCTATATCATGTTTATGCTTTATGGAGTAAGCCATAGGCATTTATATAAATAAGATATAAAAATAGTTATAAAATTGATCACATCGACCTTTACTCACGCCAACCCGCGCCGCTTAGCCTGTAGCTTGAAATTTGTTCCCAAAATCATAATTATTTCAATCCAGCCCATCCCTTGCTGCTCTTTACCAGCCCGTGATGCCCTAAGCCGAGGTCCGTACCCCACAGGGGTTGCCTTTAGCGAATAGTCGCTCTAGTTTTAAGTTTTTTAAGCAATGGCTAGAGGCCGTATTTATTAAGGTAGCCACAGGCAAGTCCAGTTAAGAAGCCAAAAAAAGGCATGTAATTGGATCCTGGAGGATCCATTTTTACTTCAAATTTGATTGATCTATTTCACTTAACGTCAATTCTCTAAATCATTATCTCATCATCATCATCATCAGATCCAGAAAGATGTTGCGTTAAGGATTCCGCAGCGGGGAAGTTTCCTGGTCAATGTTTCATGAATTCATGAAGAAAACAATCAAATCAACCAAATCAACCAAATCAACCAAATTTGTAGTAAAAATGGGGGCCCCCATTTTTACTACAAATTTGGTTGATCTATTTCACTTAACGTCAATTCTCTAAATCATTATCTCATCATCATCATCATCAGATCCAGAAAGATGCTGCGTTCCGGATTCCGCAGCGGGGAAGTTTCCTGGTCAATGTTTCATGAATTCATGGAGAAAACAATCAAATGCCTTAGACAAAACGCATAAAAAGCCCAAAGCTTATCATTTGACCTTCTATGCATTATAAACAGGTCCTAGTAGTTCAACTCGGATGCTGAGATGAATTTTTAGGACAGTAGTCAAAGAAATCATTTGGAACAAGATTTTCAAAAATATAACTAAAGGAAGATAACACATAAACAGTTCTTTAAGAAGAAATATCTGATATATAATAAAATAAGTAAAATAATATTTAATTCAGATAGGTATACATCCATAAGTTTTAGTAAACAAATAAAAGAAAACTTAAACTTATGTTAGAAAACTTATAATCTATTTAGAGACAAGGTTGTTGTTCTTAACACATCTTCGAACAACATCACCTAATAAAGGAGACTGACACTTCGCCACTATGGTCTTCAGGATGGAGTTGGAGCTTTCCCACTCTCTGCATATTAACGAGACAGATCGTCTGACCATGGCATGGAAGCCATTATTGTTTGCTTGTGCAAACATGTTTGATGCACTGCAGAAACGGGGCAGCTCCACCACAATGGGTGATAACTCGCATTTAAGTTGGAAATGCAAAAACTTGCTCAGAGCTTCAGGCTGGAACTAAAATTAGATCACGTTTAGTAATAAGGCAGTCTTAGATTTATTTCTGGTTCCTTGTGGTGCCGCACGTAAAGAATAGTACCATTTTCTCCCGTGGTTGTCGTAAAAGGTGACTAAAGGACTCACTAGAGAATGGGCAGCAGCGTTCTCTATGCATTTTACCATCATACTGCGATCGCAACCACCTGCCAAGCGTAGCGATTATGATAAAATCCCCGAACATGGGGGAGGCCTATGTCCAATAGTGGACGTCTTCTGGTTGAAATTATGATGAAAAAGGTACTAGTTTTATCTCTGTTCCCAGTCCGATTTTTGCTATGATATTTTGTTTTAAAGTTATTTACACGATGTTGTTTTATGATTAAGATTTTTGTGTGAGTATAGAATGTTGATAAATATTTCATCTTGCAAATAACGCCATCTGATAAAAAATGCAATTACTTTACTTTTTACTTAAACAACTTATCATAGTTTTTATTGGTTTTTGTTAGCCTTGGATAGATTTTTTGGTTGCTAGACAGATACTAAAAAGCTAATTTGCAGGGTATGAAGACGAAAAGTTACCTAAAAATGTTAATAGTTTTTCATACTCGGTATCGTATTTACCAATAAAAAACAGGTTTTTGTGACTTAAAAAAGCTTAAAGTAAGCATACCAAAAAACTTTAATATTTAAAATATGACCTCATCAAATAAGAAAATGCAAAAGCAGTTCCTGTAATTATAATTAGTTAATGTAAAATAAAATGTATTTTTTGAGTTAAGAACTACCTAAGAATTTAACGACTGATCAAAATATAATCGTTTGTCTAGAATGTACTTACTTTATAATTATCAGTCGGACTATTTCCTGAGGTAACTTAAGAGCGCACCGAGAGATTTGCGAAATAGTTGCGTTCGTTTTGATTATGAAATTAATATCTATTCTATCTAATCTAATTAGCCTGTATTCCACTGCAGGGCAAAGGCCTATCTCTCTCTTTTCCACAGAAATATGTCTATTGCTAGTGCTGGCAAGTCGTTTCGGTAGGAGTCAAGCTCGTCCTGCCATCTTTGCCTCGGCCTGCCGCGACGTCGTCCTACGTCTAGTGGGACCCAATTGGTGGTTCTATTAGCCCATTTGTCATCAGACATCTGGCAGACATGTCTGGCTCAGTCCCACTTAAGCTAAGCAGCTTTATGAGTAACGTTTGTGACCTTGGTCTTAGCACGCAGTGTTGTGTTCCTTAGACGGTCTGAAAGTCGAACAACCAGGATTCTGCGCGAAATTAATATTTAAGGTAATATTTAATGATTCAATTCATTTTGTGTAAATTTTGTTTTTTAGAAATCTTATATCTTTTAACGAGTAATTCTTGTATATATATCATCATTTCAGCCAAAACACGTCCACTGCTGGACTTAGGCCTCCCCCAATTTGGGGGCTTTGCCATAATCGCCACGCTTGGCAGACGGGTTGGCGATCGCAGTATGGTGGCAAAATGCATAGAGAACGCTGCTGCCCATTCTCTAGTAAGAGAAATAGATATATCTTATACCTTTAAACGAGCAATTCTTGTATATACAACATTAATTTTTGTTTATGCGAAACCCGAAACACGGGCCTAGTATTTTTATGTAAAGAATCTATGAAAAAATTTTCAAAACTGTATCATTAATAATCACAAAGTTATAAGCTTGATAAGTTACCTGGTTGTCCACGCAAAAACTTATGCAAATCACCACAAACAGCTAGTGTACGTACCATTACCGTGTAATGGACGTTTGAGTACGAGAAAGACATGATAATTTTAAAATATGCGTATTGTCGTTCGGTGTCCTACTTGGAAGCGTAATTAAATATTTTTGGTACAAAATATAACATGGTGTAAAAATTATTGGAATCGATTCAGTTACTGATTCTGAACAAACTATATTCAGGTTTCGCATATACTAAAAATAATCTTGTATAATCTGAATCTCGGAAACGGCTCCAACGATTTTCAAGAAATTAAGTATACAGGGGGTGTTGGGGGCGATAAATCGATCTAGCTAGGATTCATTTTTAGAAAACGTCGTATTATATGTGTTTTCAGTAATCAACTTTATCGATAATCAACTTAAACATAAACTTATGTTTTTTTTTTATTAGAAGTAAAATAACAGAATGTAATTTGTATTTAAATATAATTTCTAAAAAAATCAATTTACCAAAAAAAAACCGAGCAAAGCTCGGGCATCCAGGTACTGATATTTAAATACAAATTATATTTTGTTATGATTCACTATATAAATCGAATCCCTTAGCAAAGTGATTACTTGTATTGTTCATAAGATATAGAAAATCCAAAGTAATATTTAAAAAAAAAATCCGTAGTATGGCGCAAATACTTTACAGAAATGAATCATCATTTATAAAAACAAAAAAAAAACAATTTGAAAATTATAAAATGTATGCATTATAGAACATGCATACATTTTATAATTATCAAATTGTTTTTTTTTTTACCACCAAGGATATACCTAAATTAGAGCGCGAAACGCCAATTCTAGCCAGAGCCACCACGCTTCAAGTAGCGCCCGCTCGGGGTCAATCATAATCAGCCTATATTGTCCCCACTGCTGGGACACAGGCCTCCTTTCGGTGAGAGGAAGTGGGCCATAATCCACCACGCGGGCCCAGTGCGGGTCGGTAGATGTCACAAGTCCTTGAACTTTTGTTTCTAGGACATCCCGGTTTCCTCACCATGATTTCCTTCACCGTTTTGAGAGCAGTGGTACTCGGGGTACTCTTAAATTTTTATCAATACTGATCAAGCGATTAATAAGTTAGCTAGGTCATAATTATTTATATTTAATACGGGTTTATGCAAGGTGAAGAAAAAAACAGTAAAATGAACTTTGTACAAGTTTTTGCGGCATCAAAAGTTGGGACTGGAATTTATAGTGTAACGCCCTTGAATAGTCGGATCAAGTATAAAAACACAACATTCAACCTATTAGGGTTTCCTTATAAGAACTATTTGACGATAAACGAACCGCCCCAGCACAGTAGTGGCAGCACTGGTAGCCCAATGGTAACGGCCGCGAGTTATAGGTCGTTGGTTCGAACCCAGACAGATGATTTCATCATTATCATCATTTCAACCGAAAGACGTCCACTGTTGGACATAGGCCTCCCCAAGGTCCGCCACTTCGCAATCGAAGTGGCGGAGCTTGGGGGCCCATTCCCGCAGCCAGCGGATTCGGTCTTCACAAGGTCATCGGTCCACCTATTCTACCTATGGATACGTTAAATTATTAACCACATTGAACATATTTTTTGAATCAAGCTTTTGCCTATGGCTTCGCCTATGTAGATATTGGAAATTATCCCCCGGGAAAGTACTACATGGATGTCAGGTTATCCACACTAATATATATTATATATATTTATATATAATTTATATATTTTATATATAATATTATAAATATTTAAATATATATATTATATATTTTTATATATATATATATATATATCCATACTTCCATACTAATATTATAAATGTAAAAGTAACTCTGTCTGTCTGGCGGTCTGTCTGTCTGTCTGTCTCGCTTTCCTGCTAAAACTACGGAACCGATATAAATGAAATTTAGTACACAGATAGTTTAGAGCCTGAGAAAGGACATAGGCTACTTTTTATCCTGGTAGTATGTTCGCGCGGGATAATTTCCGACCTCCACGCGGGCGAAGCCGCTGGCAAAAGCTAGTAATCTATATATGTAAAATTTTATGCAAATCCGTTCAGACGTTTTAGAGTGATTAAGTAACAAACATCCAAACATCTAAGCATGCAAGTATTCATATTCATAATATTAAGTAGGATTAATTTAAATACAATTTGACTTCGTAATCTCATTTGTATTATCTCAACACGGTATCTAGTTATGTTTTGTTTCAATTTGAAATTAATATAGATGCGGCTTAATATTATGTGAGAATATTAAGTTGGTTTTTATGCACTAAGAATATACCTAACTTAATTCGAAGTAAGAAGACTGGAAAATTCGGCTTGATTGAATATAAGTCTTTCTGGTCTTGCCCTAAGGCTCTTATTCTACCGTATGATAAATTTGTTTTATAATCTGCACCAACACATTTAACTTAATCCAAACAAATACAGTATTCGCACAATATTGCTCGGTTTTCCTGAGACTCACACGGATCACTAATAAACGTAACATTAAAGTGCATATAAACAGCTTCTGACCCCCATTTACCTTAGTTTGTCGACATCGCTGCTCGACTAATAATGTCAGTATTATATTTAGTCGCGTGTTCTATACTAGTAATAAGTTCAAATGAAGCTGCAAGAATATTAGCAGTGTTCCCAGTTCCATCTATCAGTCATCAAGTGGTCTTCCGTCCTTTAACTCAGGAATTAGCCAAGAGAGGACATGAAATCACCATCATCACACCAGACCCAGTCTTCAAGAATGGAGGAGCACCTCCCAACTTAACAGAAATTGACGTCCATGATATTTCTTACAAAATATGGGAGGAGAATTTCATGAAAGCAGCTTCGAAAGGAAGTACAGATGATCTAGTCTCCCAAATGACGATAATTCTCAGTACATTTGTTGAAGTGTTTGATGCTCAAGTTAAATCTAAGGAAGTGCAAAAAATTATAAATGATAAGAACAAAAAGTTTGATTTGTTACTGCTTGAAGCTTGTGTGCGGCCGGCATTAGCTTTTTCTTATCTTTATAAGAACGTGCCTGTGATACTAGTGAGTTCTTTAGGAGCTGCTCCTGGGAACTACGATTTGATTGGAGCAGCAGATCATCCTATTCTTTATCCATCCATCGTAAGACAGAGGCTGTACAATCTCAGTTTTTGGGAGAAAATTTCGGAATTGTACACTCATTACCGCGTTGTGAAAGTGTATGAAAACAATGAATTGCTTGAGAATAAAGCTCTTAGAAATAATTTTGGTCCTGAGATACCACCTGTTGAGGAATTGGAGAATAATGTGGATATGTTGTTCCTGAATGTGCATCCGGTTTTCGAGGGAATTAGACCTGTTCCTCAGTCTGTAGTTTATATGGGAGGTCTGCATCAGAAACCTCCGAAGGAACTACCAACAGTGAGTAATTCATTCAAAACTTTAATATGTAACTTAAATATTTCAAATAATCATTCCAAATAGGCTATTATTTTTTAAGGTTGCCAAGGATCATAAGTGCAAAAACTGCTTGTAAAAAAAGATAACTACTATACCATAACAAATTCATTGTTATGGTATAGTAGTTTATCTTTTTTTACAAGCAGTTTTTGCACTTATGATTCGATCCACCGTTAAATACTTTGGGAGTACATGTAAACAATCGCTACGCAGTGACTTATAAATCATTTGAAAAAATATCCTTGAATTTTATATATACAAAAAAATAAACGTTACTTACCTACCTTACCTTATCTTTTTAGGGTTCCGTTGCCAAATGGCAAAAAACGGAACCCTTATAGATTCATCATGTCTGTCTGTCTGTCTATACATCCGTATATCACAACCGCTTTTATCCGAAATTAGAAGAGCTACGCTGTTGAAACTTGATAAGTAGATGTATTCTGTGAACCGCATTAAGATTTTTACACTAAAATACAAAAAAAAAAAAAAACAATAAATTTTGGGGTTCCCCATACTTAGAACTGAAACCCAAAAATTTTTTTTCTTCAAACCCATACGTGTGGGGTATCTATTAGTATATTTTTTTTCTAAACTGAATAGTTTGCGCGAGAGACACTTCCAAAGTGGTAAAATTTGTGTCCCTCCGTAATTTCTAAAATAAGAGAATGATAAAACCTAAAAAAAAATATATGATGTACTAACCATATAAACTTCCACGGAAAATTGGTTTGAACGAGATCCAGCAAGTAGTTTTTTTTTAATTCGTCATAAATCGTAAGCCGCAATTTACCTTTCATTCAATCGACTCAAATATAAAAATTAAAAAAAAAACATTCAATTTCATAAAAATAAACCTTATGCATAAAACGAGGATACCTACAGGTTTGTACGGAACCCTCAGTGCGCGAGTCCGACTCGCACTTGGCCGGTTTTTCTTTAGAGGTATTTAATAAAATTCAAGTGCATTGTTTGTCAATCATGGAAATGTTTGATATGTCGTGTAGTTAATGATATAATATTGTTGGTTTTGCAATTATCAGTAGTATACCTTAGCGTGTGCATAATAGCGTAATCTGAAGAAGAAAAAAAAATCTCTAAACTAACCTTGGCTCTAAATCATGTATGTATAGCGTGTTACAAATTTACATTTGATGTTATAAAACTTTTTTTATATTCTTTGTTGCAATGACTTCCCGCTGATGTGTCACTATGTGGTTATCGGCTGCTTAACCGGTTTTGCATGTGGCTACCTTAATAAATTTCGGACTCCAGCCAGGGTTTAAAAACTTAAAACTAGAGCGACTATGAACATCTCCTGTGGGTTACAAATCTCATCTTAGGGCATCGCTGGATCAGAATGATTATTATTTAGGGACGAATTTAATGCTACAGGCTCAGCGACACGTGGTGGCTCGAGCAAAGGTCGGGGTGGCAATGCCCTTCAACTTACTGCTGCTGGCATTTTTCTCGCGTCTCTTGGCGAAAGATTGCTTCTAGTGCAAGTTGGAAGACGTCACATACTTGTTTGATTTGTTGGTTTTAGACTTTAGACAGCTTTCTCAAGATTTTTTGCTAACAGTGTTGAAAACAATAAGGAAAGATATAAAGGAAAAACCGGCCAAGTGCGAGTCGGACTCGCGCACCGAGGGTTCCGTACAAACCTGTAGGTATTTTCTGTTTAAAAATATATATATTTTTTAATTTTTATATTTCAGTTGATTGAATGTAAAGTAAATTGCGGTTTACGATTTATGACGTTTTAAAAAAAAACTACTGACTCGATCTCGTTCAAACCAATTTTCGTTGGTAGTTTACATGGTAATGTACATCATATATTTTTTTTAGTTTTGTCATTCTCTTAGTTTAGAAGTTACGGGGGGGGGACACACATTTTACCACTTTGGAAGTGTCTCTCGCGCAAACTATTCAGTTTAGAAAAAAAATGATAATAGAAACCTCATTACCATTTTTGAAGACCTATTCATAGATACCCCACACGTATGGGTTTGATGAAAAAAAACATTTTTGAGTTTCAGTTCTATGTATGGGGAACCCCAAAATTTATTGTTTTTTTTCTATTTTAGTGTGAAAATCTTAATGCGGTTCACAGAATACACCTACTTACCAAGTTTCAACAGCATAGCTCTTATAGTTTCGGAATAAAATGGCTGTGACATACGGACGGACAGACAGACAGACAGACAGACAGACAGACAGACAGACAGACAGATAGACAGACAGACATGACGAATCTATAAGGGTTCCGTTTTTTGCCATTTGGCAACGGAACCCTAAAAAGTGGATATTATGATTGTAAGAGTAGAGGAAGACCAAAGAAATTATGAACGGACTGTGTGAAAGATGATATTGATAGAAAGGGGATGGCTACTGAATTGACGATGACAACTAATCTATACATATGCATAGTCGTCATTATGTCACTTTGCATACATATACAAATGATTATTATTTTAAATGGTCTGTTTGTTATGTCAAATTAACCGCTTTTAACTATATGCATATGAATACATATACGGTACAGTCACGAGCACGAATATGTATACACTTACCAACTTATAAAAGGGATTTTCTCCTATTGTACTGATTGTAATTTTATTTTACGAACATAGTATTTTGGGACCCACACTATTACGAAATTTGCCTTATTTCAAAGTTGCAATCGTTATTTAAAGAGAAAATCGCTTTTGAATTTGGCTATGTGTATACATATTATTATTCGTGACTGTACATATAGCAATAAAAAAAACAAATTTTCATTCTATTTATTTGTCAGTCAGTTTGTGCCGGCTCATCTCTGAAACGACTGGACAGATTTCGACGGGCCAGCTGATTATATAAGGAGTATCTTAAGCTTCTTTTTTAAAAGAATTAGGTTTCCGTGCAAATAAAAAAAAACCCGTGAAATCCAATTTATCTCCCGAACGGTAACGAAGTCGGGAGCATAGCTAGTAGAGAAGTAAGAAAGGAACAAAAATGCTCCGGCGACTCTTAATAAAATAGAGTGCAAGAGAATGCAGAATGTTTTACTAGTAATGTGGAACAACGGAAATAGCGTTAGATTAACACAATTAATTAATATCCTTTGAACTCATCGACATGATAAGGCGATGATTTAATTATGTCATTTGGGTGACATAACTGATATCTTTTAACTCTGTTGTTATTTTTTTTTTGTATGTTAGTTCCTATGACAAAATTAACTAATAATAAATTAATGACTTGTTATATATAATTAAAAATGATATAATGGAATTATTAAAATTAGCAGAAAGTGAACCGTATCTTATTGTGTATCAATAGTACTATACAAGTGTAACATAATTAACGTATGACCTCCTACTCCAAGTAGAGTATTGATTTAAAAGCATAATACAGTACCCACAATTTTTTTTAAAGCTATCTGTTATTACTAGCTTCTGCCCGCGGCTTCGTCCGCGTCAAATTTTTGCCCTCCTGACCCTTCCCGTCGCATCGAATTGCCTGCCAGTTTTTACAATTTTTCGTTGCTACTCCGCTCCTTTTGATTTTAGCGTGATGTTATATAGCCTATAGCCTTTCTCAATAAATAGGCCACCCAACACAAATTTAATTTTTTCAATTCGGATCAGTAGGTACCTGAGATTAGCGCGTTCAATCAAACAAACAATCTCTTCCGCTTCATAATATTATTATTATTAGTATAGAAAGAAATCGTGCTGACCTTATAGTTACTTTATGCGTTTAAATAAGAGTCTTATAGCCTTGAGATGAGATTTATCTTTCTTTGGCTCAATCAGCAGTGGTATGGGAAAATGTATAATTAAAGAAACAATACCAATATTAAAACCTACTGAAAACGATTTAATAGCCAATTAGGAACAAACTACTTTCAAGTTTTGCATTTATACTGTAACACCTTTAATAAAATTTCCGGATAACAAGCGGACGAGTACTTCGACATCCAATTGTCCTTTTGTTCATATTTTTTTTAAATAAAATCTATACTTATATTATTATAAAGCTGAAGAGTTTGTTTGTATATATTAAACATATGAGGCGTTTCACGTCAACTCTCCTAGCTCGGCGCGCGAGCGCCAAGACATCTTATTTTCAGCTCACGATTACAACAGTGAAATGAACTCATATTTTTTTTTTTTAATTCTTTTCCGCTGTATTTTATCCTCAGCTTTCCAATTCAACCATCCATTTTTTTTTAAATGAGTTCCTAACCTCATACAAAACATGTTATATCTCAAAAACGGCGCGGTACCTACTGTTCGTCACCGTATTAATGTCAAAAAAAAAAAAAATCCTCTCTGGAAAATAGCTATTTGGATGTAAAAAAGCTGCTCTTTCGATCAAGACTATCAAAAAAAAATATTAAAAATTCCGTTTTTGAGATATAACATATATAACATGTTTTGTATTTTTTTGAGGTTAGGAACTCATTTTTTTTAAAACGGATTTTTAAAACGGTTGAATCGGAAAGCTGAGGAAAAAATACAGTGGAAACGTATTTTTAAAATGTTCTATGAGTTCATTTTACTGTTGTAATCGTGAGTTGAAAAGTAGATGTTTTGGCGCTCGCGCGCCGAGCTAGGACAGTTGACGTGAAACGCCCCATATATATATTTGTATGTTTGTTTGGTTGAACGTGCTAACCTCAGGAACTACTAGTCCGAATTGAAAAATTATTTTTGTGTTAGGTAGCCTATTTATTGAGAAAGGCTATAGGCTATATAACATTACGCCACAATTAATAGGAGCGGAGAAGCAACGAAAAATGGTCAAAAACTGGCAGGCAATTCGATGCAACTGGAAGGGTCAGGGGAGCAAAAATTTGACGCGGACAAAGTCGCGGGCAGAAGCTAGTCATAAACATATGTATTGCCTCTTTTGAATCCATTTAATTTAAAATAGGCACACAGATGTCCATGTTTTGAATACACAAGGATAATTCTTGATCTATCTTTACCAATGATGCAAGTGAAGCTGTCGGTAACATCTATTAGAAGTCCAAAGCATACAGATAAGACATTTTCCCTTACATTGACTTTCTGACTTAATCCTTGGACTTGGCATACGCTGCCAAGAAGAGATAAGACTACTTAAGTTATACAATAAGTACTAAGGCAAAATATCAGGTGACTAAGAGGAAAACTGGTTGTTGATACTGGTACCTTTAAAAAAGAGAAATACAACATACTTCGGTACCTATACATAGTAATTCAATTCAAATCCGGATATTTTTTGTACAATTAGATGATTGGGCAAAATTATAATTGGCCCAGTACACGAACTAGGACCTGAACATGTAGTTGCGTAGATATAGTTTATGTATTACTAGCTTCTGCCCGCGACTTCGTCCGCGTTAAATTTCTTGTTCCCCCGACCCTTCCCGCGTCGCGTCGAATCGCCTACCCGTGCGATATTCCCCGTTTTGCAACATTTTTCATTACTGCTCCGCTTCTCTTGATTGTAGCGTAATGTTATATAGCCTATAGCCTTTCTCGATAAATAGGCTACCCAACACAAAAAGAATATTTCAATTCAGACCAGTAGTTCTTGAGATTAGCGCGTTCAATCAAACAAAGATACAAACAAACAAACAAACTCTTCAGCTTTATAATATTATAGTATAGATATATATAGTATAGATTTTTACTGTAGAGCAGTGGTGGCCCATTGGTAACGGCCGCGACTTACGAGTTCAAACCCAAGCAGGCGCATAACTTTCTGTAAATTATTTCATCGCTACTGCTCTCAAAACGGTGAAGGAAAACATCGTGAGGAAACCGGCATGTCTTAGAAAAAAATTGGAAGACATGTGACATCTACTGACCCGCACTGGCCCCGCGTGGTGGATTATGGCCCACTCCCTCTCCCCAAGAGGAGGCCTGTGTCCTAGCAGTGGGAACATCATAGGCTGATGATGATGTATTTTCTACTTAATAAGGACTTAAATATACGTCCAGTTGAATTGAGGTTGTCCTTGGTACAGTAAACTGTGTTGGTTTTTATCCGACGGAAAACCGGAGGAGGTTCTGAAGTCGACACGTATTTTTTTATATATGGCCACACATATCTTTTTACAGTGTAGTCCAGTTTGATAATTCATTCTTTATTGGAAAGCCCCGAAGTTTGTCCCACATAAATTTGGATAAAAAATTTAACCCTATGGGTTGGTGACAGCTGATTGAGATGTAAGGAAGAAGACATTATGATGATAAGGCGACTGCAAATAAATTGAGCAGAGGGCAGGAGGGTGGTGGAGAAAGAAAGAAAAATATTTTGTTTGGGACACCCACAGGATAGAAACAGTAAAAAAGAAAACTAAAAAAATGTACATATGTAAAACAACTGAAAAATAATCAATTCAGAGATAAATACCTTTTCCTGTTTACTGCAGCTATTGGAGCAAATTATAACGAATGATTTAATCAAATTGAAAAAAAAAATATCATTGCCGTGTAAAAGTGTTTGTACAAAACTAATTACACAAATAAAGTCATTCATCATTTATCATATAACAGTTTGTTGTTTTGCTTGTTCAAGGACCTGAAATCGTACTTAGATTCATCTAAAAAGGGCGTAATCTACATCAGCTTTGGAACAAACGTAGATCCTACAACGTTACCAGCAGAAAGGATTCAAATTCTCGTGAAAGCCTTCTCTCAATTGCCTTACAATGTGCTATGGAAGTGGAACAATGAAGAGCTGCCTGGACGAAGTGAGAACATTAGAATATCCAAGTGGCTGCCACAGTCTGATCTGCTTAGTAAGTTGAAATTATTTTCTTGAATTAAAATTAAGTGACAGTCGTGTATATCATATCCATAAATATTATTAGTCTTATTTATAAACGTTTTTTAACTTTAATCAATTGCTAAACTACTAATTAGCGAAATTCTTATTTATAAACGCTATTTAGCGCTACGAGGTCGCTAACCAATTGATAAGTAGCTGTCAAATTAAACAGTATCGATGCGCTGATAAGAAGACGCTAAGAGGCAAGATGGCGGATTTTATTTGAATCAGCTGATCGGTTCAATAGCTTTGTTGTGTGTTTCAAGGTTATTTTGTTTCTAATGTCTTGTGCCTTAGTAAATGTGGATTTCAACAATCTTTATGGGATTTCGGATCCATGCAGGAGAATTAAATAAATTTGAAACGCTACGCGCCCGGCGAGAAAAAGACGGAGGATAGAACTGACACAAGTACCTAAATGTTTCTAAAAGCGTAGAGTATTCATAAAAACAATCATAATATGGGACATACAAATACATATTTAGTTATTATCGGCTACTGCTTTAACATTAATTCGGTCAGTTTACGGTTAAGGTAAATGATATCAATTCAGAGAAAATAGCTATTTCCTGTTTATTCTAAAAGAGTAGAATATTATTGAAAACAAGGACATGCATACACATAGCTATTATCGGCAACTGCTTTAACAATAATTCGGTCAGTTTACGGTTAAGGTAAATGTGTAACAATTCAGAGGCCTTTTCCTGTCTAATACAGCTATTGGAGCTAATTATAATTATGTTTTACTACTGTCACACAACACAAACAATGAAATAAAAGCAATAAATTATTTGATCAAATTTAAATTATCCGATGAAATTTTCGACTATAGTCTGTCAAAGACACGACGGATACAAAACTTGTAGAATGACAACTTTATTCTTTTAATTCTGTTTTTCACAGATTGATGATTATATCTTTACAGCAGATTAAACTAACTCATTCTCAGTTATAAGCGGTTACTGACCTCTTTTTTGGTCCGTGATGACATCAGTCGTTGCCTAAATCAATGCAAAAATTTGATATGGTTCGAAATCATAGTACCTACCTGGAATTATTTTTATAATAAAGGGAACTTGTGGGCCCGAAGTCGCTTAAGTTAGCCCGCTTTAAAATTTAATTCTGCAATGAAAAAGCAATTGTGCTCTGTCTCCGACGGACGTGAGCTATGACATTTTCCTTTTTAGTAATAAACTTCAAAATGTAAAGAATTCCTTACTTAGATTCTTAGATTCATTTATTTTGGCGGACAGAAAAACAGTTGAAAAATGGCGGGACATCGTTTTTACTTTCTATTTTTATTTTTTTAAATAATGTGATCTATATAATGGTATCAAAACCAGCCAGATATATATAATTTCTATTAAACGAATGTTACAATAATGACCTTAAAATTTACTTTATCTCGGTTTGTAACTGATAGCAATATCTATTTTGATCTTTACGGCGAACCTCAAACTACGCGATGCCTGTATCTTTGGGAAATTGTTACTTGTGTAGGCATTACCAAGCAAAACCTATCAAAGTATCGATGGGTTCATTCACTTGAATATTATCGCAGTACAGTCAGTACCCTGCATTACCTGACCCCTTCTGCACAGAAGAAATGAGGTTTGTTACATAGGAGGATTGTTACATTTTCACAAAATTTCTACCTTTTATTACTATTATACATAGGTACTATAGAGATAAGAGGAATAGGATGTATAGTTCAATCAACTGCTATAGAAAAGAGAGGATCCTTAGACCAGATGGTTGACGAGTCTGGAGAGCAACTACACGACGATTGATGTGCGGACGTTGTATATATGCTAGTTGCGTGGTAAACTTTGCTTGCGCGATGCAGAATTTTGCGTGACGTCAGTGTGATGCGTAGTTCGTACGTATTGTTATAGATGGTGTTATAATTACTTTATTATTTCATTAAAACATAAATTTACTCAATGATTTCAGGACATCCCAATGTAAAGCTGTTCATAACACAAGGAGGTCTACAATCAACAGACGAGGCTATCACCGCAGGAGTACCTCTGATTGGTGTACCAATGTTAGCAGACCAATGGTTCAACGTGGAAAAATATATTTACCTGAAGATTGGACTTCGACTCGACCTGGGTACTATTACTGAGGAACAGTTTAAGAACGCTATTACTACTGTTATTGAAGATGGCAGGTTTGTAAAGTTTAAAATTATTAAAATAGCTCATTGTAAATATAAGTCAAGGGATCTCATGATCCTGCCAGGGTTGCGTTTATTCGAAAGAGTTACCGTGGCCCTAGCATATAGGCAACTGAAGGAACACTTTGACTGACTTTGTCTGACTTTGCCGTCGACTTCCGAAATTAAAGTTATTTTTCACTTTGTAGTGTTTTTAAGGAAGTCGGTTGTTTTTTTTTTTTGTAAAAAAGTTTTAATTTTTACATTTTTGTTATGGTACCTATCTACCCCGCACTAATTCCAAACAAACAATGCATATATAAGGTGTATCTATTCATACACGAAATATTTTAAGGGGTACCCCTGTAGGTGGTAAAGAAGCTATAGAAGCAAAAATATTTTTTTTTTATCTAAGCGTTTTTGAATTTTCGTAATTATTATAATTTTAAAACTGCTTGAGACGTTTTGCATAAAACCTTTACTCCAAATTCTATGAATAGCCCGCCTGACGCTGGCGAGGGCGGCGACCGGACGGCACGAGCATAGTCGCAGTGTCTCGGGCCGTGAAAAATAAGAAGGAAACAGTGTTTCTTATGTGCGTCAAATAATTTATAAATACTAGTGATCGCCCATTGGTCGAAATTCGACCGTACTTCATTCGAATAGAAATACATTATTAAGTAAATGAAAAAATATAGATAATAATAAATATAAAAAAATAACATGGTTAAATTTGACATTCAGTAACACTATAGACAAATTGTTGACGCTGTACTACTGTGGAGAGGGTTCGCTGGCGGGATGGTGATGGCCAGGACCAGGACGTAGGTGTAATGAGTAAAGAATACTTCTTCAGGACTCTCTTTTTTATTTTCTTAATGCTTCTTAACTGCTGGATATGGAACAATAATCACAGAAATTTGTTTTGTTTTTATAGAATTTTCCCTATTATTTTTAATTAATTATGACGGTTCCAAATGTCATAATTATAACCAGCCTGTACAATCGTGAGGCATACAACCTCTACAGTTTGCACACGACACTAAGTTTTGTATGGGAAACTTACTAATGCCATACTTGACACTCCACATAAAACCACAAAATATATTTCTTTTAAATCTAAACTAAATACCTATCGTCGCTAATACAAATAATATTAAAGACATATTCTCGATATGATCATAGATTTTAAAAATGAAATAGGTTTTATATCTATAAAATTAATTTATTACCTATGGTTATACTTGACATTCAGTAAGACTACAAAATCAGGCTTACCAACTTAGGGGTTTTCCCAAATTTAGGGGGTAAATAAGAGGATTGAGATTTTTTAGGGGCGTTCCATTTTTAGGGTTATTCTTAGGGATTTTTTGCCATCTTTCATTTCTCATTGTGTTTATGATTACAACAAAAGTATTAGCGACTTCTAGTATGGTTCCTCGATACTAAGAATGCAGAGTGAATGATTAACAAATGTCGTGTAATAAATATAGACAAATATTATTACTATGATTACTGAACATTCGTTGGTTATTTTCATTATATTTTTTTTGCGGATTTTTTTTAGTAATTGTGGCAATTTTAGGGGTTTTTAACTTAAGCTATAGGGTAAATATTTCTGGGTGTTGGTAACACTGCACAAAATAATAAAGACAGATTTGGACCATAAACAAAAGAACATTTATGCATGTGTGTATTAGATACACGGTAATGAACAGTAGTGTGTGTAACGTTTTATTTATTGAAAATAATGTATTTTAACGCATAATTTAAAAAAAATATTAGCATTCGTCACTTCTTCTCTGTATAAACTATAAGTGTGCGAAATTTCATACTCCTCCGTCCGCCCAATTTTCGTAAAAAGGGATCCAAAGTTTTCGCTTCACGTATTAATATATAGATATGAAAAAAATTAATTTAGAAAAAAATTTTTTTTCGTTGCTATAGCTTCTTTACCACCTACAGGTGTACCTCTTAAAATATTTCGTGTATGAATAGATACACTTTATATAAGCGATAGCAGAAATCGCGATTGATTTGCTGTCATTTTTAAAAGAGTTCCGGTGTCTGTTTCTGGAACTCATCATCAGATCAACATGAAATTTATATGGGACCATTTTGGAATGAAAAATTCTTTTTTTGTTCGAAATGGGTTTACCCATTTCGAACAAAAAAAGAATTTTGCAAATCCGTTTATACATGACGGAGTTATGGCCGAACATACATAAAAAAAAAACATCCGAATTGAGAACCTCCTTTTTGAAGTCGCCCTCCCGCTCCACTCAAGAGCAGGAGACTTCATTAGATGATTTCCCACCCAAAAAAAAGGCTCTTGGTTTGTTAAGTTGATAACCCATCTAGGGACCAACCTCGGCAAGCTTAGCTTAGCTTATCGATCCACTCGTGCGCCAAGATATGTAACTAAGTTCAGATGTATCTAAATTTATCAAGGGCAGGTTATCTCTGTCAGCCATCTAGGGACCAACCTCGGCAAGCTTAGCTTAGCTTATCGATCCACTCGTGCGCCAAGATATGTAACTAAGTTCAGATGTATCTAAATTTATCAAGGGCAGGTTATCTCTGTCAGCCATCTAGGGACCAACCTCGGCAAGCTTAGCTTAGCTTATCGATCCACTCGTACGCCAAGATATGTAACTAAGTTCAGATGTATCTAAATTTATCAAGGGCAGGTTATCTCTGTCAGCCATCATCACATTGTCTCTTAATTGATATCTTTTACAAATCCATCTAGTTTTTTATTTGGTCTATCTCATTTTGGAGAGCCATAAAAATTCATAGGTATTAATTTCTATAATCTGGTAGTTGGATTCGAAAGGACCAATATTATCTATTTCGTAAACGCTTCTGAAAGCGGAGGCTTAAGCTAGGTTTTAATGACTTAGCTTTGATAAAACTAGAAACGAGATTATAAGGGGTACAACACACATGTTCGGGTCGGCACATTCGGCCGTATTTGGCGAATAACAAAGCCGACCCGAAGCAATTACTACACGTACTCGACTTTCATTCGGTGCCGAGTGACAAACCGTTTGTATCTACCACCGCAGAATCATGTTCAGGTTGTCTCTGAACAATTCGAGCAAAACCGAGTGGTTTCTCCCAAACATATATATATACGTCCCGTGTGGTGCCGGATGTAAAGAATAGCACCAACCCATTTCTTCCCATGGCGTGGGTGTCGTATGAGGCGCCTAAGGGACTTACTAGAGAATAGGCAGCAGCGTTCTCTATGCATTTAACCACCATACTGCAATCACCAACCCGCCAGCCAAGCGTGGCGATTATGGCAAATCCCTCAAATTGGGGGAGGCTTATGTCCAGCAGTGGACATCTTTCGGCTGAAATGATGATATATAACATACATATTTAGCCAAGGGGCCTTTGGCTAGGGAGGGATCTGTGGCTAAGTAACAACCCAGGGCACGGGTCGATCGATCAGATTAAGTGACGCTTGCCGCAGGCCCTTGGTCCCAGGTGTCATTTGTAGATCTTTGAGAGTCATTACGGGTCGTCAGAAAATCTTACAACCAGTTTTACCTAGGGGTATTGAGATACCTAGTAACGGAGTTGTAAAGTTCAGATAGGAAGTCGGTCCGTTTAAAATACTGATATTCAGCAGCATTCTATTAGGCTAGAAGTTGACCCCACGATAGTTGGGAAAAGTTAAATAGATATTATTTACGATTTAGCTGCCCGCCCGGCCGCCGCGCGCCGTGCCGTATCATGCCGAGCCGAACAAGTATGCAAGGTCTATTATTATTCAAATGATAACGATCAATAACATATAGAAATTGAGGTTAGGCTGAATCTGGCCTTTAAAGGTAAAAGCTTTCCCTGTATGTAGGTTTAAAAGATAAAGTAGGTATAAGTTATACATATAATTTTACTCCCTCTACCTATTATTTCCTATTCTATTCCTTATTTTTGCGTTGTTGGAGCAACATCCTCCTCATTATTAAATTACATCAAATCAAAGATTGTTTTCACAATTTTCCTCATACTGAATAAAAGAAAAAAGGGAAACCTATTAGGAAATTAAAAGGAGTTCGATCTTTATTATTTTTAATGTTATTAGACATCATCGATAAGAAAATATTATATTTTCTTCGCCACTCAGTAAAGAAAATATTATTTTTTGTTAATACAGGGTGTAAGGATCCATCCTAGTACTTACATGAGTAACTTTTCACGTTTAAACTCACACTTTTCGAATGTCAAAATAACATGAGTTAGTCCCCAAAACGCATGGTTTTCACAATGAATATTCACACGTTAAGTGCCATGTTGGACTATGTGTCAGATACTTTAAGACTGGCCTGTTAATCTAGCGGTTAGTGACCCTGACTCCTAAGACTGAGGTTGTGGGTTCGATTCCCACCCAGGAAAAATCTTTGTGTTATGAGCACGATCATTTTTACTGTGTCTAGGTGTTATTTATCTATAATATGTATGTATTTAGAAATACATAAGTAAGTTTATCAGTTGTCTGATTGCCATAGTACAGGCTCTGCCTAGTTTGGGATCAGATAACGTTGAGTTAGTTGTCCTAAAATATTTATTTATTTTACTTACTTTTCGTTCCATTCAGGCCTTGTCGGACTATATGACCGACAACACATACAAAATCTGAACATGTCGTTGCTGCCTGGCGGCCAGATTTTTGGAATAAATAATGTTTTTATGGAATAAATAATATATTTAAAGTGAAATAACACTAAATATTATTTTTGACTTTTTCTGATTTTAGCCATGGCATAACGTGTTAACCGGTCAAGTACCGTAATTACAGACACAATTAAAAAACGATTGTTTGCATACCAAATGTGGTTTCTCAGGGACTTAGTGGTTAAAGATGATAAGCATTGTCAAGTGGGGTATCATTTAATAGATTCTTGAAAATCATCTTAGGCTGCATGAGATTGTTTACAGTATTAACCTCTAAGTCCTTGAGATACCACATTTGGTATCAGACACAATGGTTTTTAATTGTGTCTGTAATTACGGTAATTGACTGGTTAAGTTTAATGTGATCCTTTGAGTTTTTTTTTATTTGCGTCTTTCCTAAAGTTCCCTTTTAAAGCGGGGGTTTTTGTTTTTTTTTTAATTATTTAACCGGTCAGTTACCGTAATTACAGACACAATTAAAAAACGATTGTTTGCATACCAAATGTGGTTTCTCAGGGACTTAGAGGTTAAGGCGGTTTATTTTACAACTGATCTTTTTAATTTTAGCTATCGTCGCAATATACTAAAATTGCGAAGTGTGATGAAGGATGAACCCATGCCTCCACTGGAGCGCGCCGTGTGGTGGACGGAGCACGTGCTGCGTCACGGTGGCGCGAGACATCTACGTGCGCCCGCCGCCAACATGTCGTGGGCAGAGTACCTAGAACTGGAACTAGTACTCACTGTGCTAATAGTACTAATATCTATACTTGCACTATTCTTCACTGCATTGTATGTTTTATATAAATATTTCACCAGCGGTGTCAGTGTTAAGCTTAAAAGTAACTAAGAAAAGGGGGATATAGATTTGGTTAGTTAATAAAATATTTTCAGTAATATTTCGTTTTTTTGATTTTTAGTTACGGTTTATTAGAAAATTATAGTGATTTTTAACTCTGGTTCTTAGGTATAATAAAAAAATAGTCAGCAATGCATAATCTTTACAAAGAAATATCCATGTTAAAATAAATTTAACGAAAGTGAATTATTATTAAAATAGACGACATTTACATCTACGTGACTATGTAGTATAATCCCCACTGCTTATAATATTCACACAGGTTTCCCTTCTTTGGGAAAGAGAGCTGGAATCTACCACGCAGATTGGTACATTTACCAACCTGTCTGTTTTTTTTTTCTTCTTTCTTTGTGACATTTCACATGTCTTCTAATTTTTGGTTGAGAGCTGTGGTAATAAAATTATTAAGACTAAGTTAAGCGTCTCTTTAGGTTTGAACCTCTGTGACTATGTGATTTCTAAGAACTTGGCCTTGTCATAATGTCCATGGATTTTTAAGTACGTAATAGTAACGTACAAGCAATAACTAGTTTAGAAAACGTCACACGCAATACTCAAGTAATAGTAATCAGTACATAGACCTTTTCTGTATGAGAGCACATTAATAGGCTCATAACTTCTTTTTATTTTATTGAAGTGAATACTTCTTTAATTGTGCACTTTTTTTATAATGGGTAAAAAATGTTAAACTCGCGTCAGGACACGTGACCTGATCGACAATTCGTAAGACTGCCGGAGAGTGATTTTTCTGAGAGATAATCTTTTTAATGTAATATAAATTGTCATGTTAGTGTACGATAGCGCAATAAATAAATCTTATACCTTTAAACGAGCAATTCTTGTATATATATATATAATCTGAATCTCGGAAAGGGCTCCAACGATTTTCATAAAATTTAGTATACAGGGGGTTTCGGGGACGATAAATCGATCTAGCTAGGATTCATTTTTATAAAATGTCGTTTTATTCGTCTTTTCAATTACCAACTTTATCGATAATCAACTTGAACATAAACTTATTATTTTAAACACAATTTACCAAAACATACCGAGTAAAGCTCGGTCATCCAGATATTATTGTATTCTACCACATAAATGATAGTACTTTTATACTGATAATTAAAGCAATTCGTGCAAAATTATTCCCTAACCATTCCAAAATATCAAAAATGCACAACGTTAATATTCAAGTTTTCACTTCTGCCTGCACTCCCGGAGTGCAACCCGTCGTTTTTTTTTTCCATCTTATGGCCGAATAGCCCAGGCCCTTTAGACTATTAGTCATCATAATATTATTTATTGAACTGTGTGGTCACACAATTAGGTCTAAAATCACCTTAAGTCACGCTTTTCTGTGACTTCTGCGGTACGAGCACTACTTAGTGTGATAGTCTTGAATCATACATTTTTGTCACAGTTTGGGAGCAAAAACTGTGATAAATTACGTGACTTAAGCCTATCACAGAGACCGTGTTCACCCCGCAGTAGTCCATTTTTACGCAGAAAAGCATGACAGAAGTGTGTCCGTGGCATCTCAGCGGGCCCTATCAGAATACCAGCGCTGCGGTAGTTGTTTTTTTTACAAATATCGCAGCATTATGAGATAGGAGCCTTTTTGGCCTCGCACAGGTCTTACTTTTTATATTTTATATCTTTTAGAAATATTTTGTTATCTGTATGTTAAATGTAAAAATGTTCCTATGTTCTTTTTTATTGTTTTATGTCCTGTGCGTGTCCCAAATAAAATATTTTTCTTTCTTTCTTTCAATAAAATAGAATACGATACAAGTGACTTAAGTAGTCCATTTATTTTAATACTAGCTAACTGTTGACAATCTTTAATGGGATGAAAGAACTCTTGAACGAGAACAACATTTACCGCGGGACCAACTCAAAAATCCCAAACAAAAAATTCGTTTTTCATAGTTTTTCAACCCTTAGAAATTGCTAATGACTTAAAACTCATTCTGTATGTTCAGCAACCACAGTGCCAAAACACCGCGTGTCAACTCGAAATTCACAGTCAAGTAACAACGATAAGAAGTTGCCCTTACATCACCATCAGCACAATACCTAGCCATCTGAAGGTTCGTTTAATTCCAAGATATCACCTAAATGTGTTCCATTCTCACCCTTATCTCTATAATGGTGGAGGAAACTTTACTCATGAGCGGAACCGGCGTGGCCTTAATGCAAGCGTGGAAATGATTGTGATTATTTTTGATAAATGGTAATGAGCGTTTTTGTGGAGTGAAAGTTAAAATACTTACTAAGGTCTTGTTTCTCATTATTCTATGGCTTTTGAGGTATCAGAGTAAGTGGTTAAGCGGGGTTTTGTTTCTAACCTGTAGAGCGCCAAGGGGTACTGTAGTACCCAGAACGAACATAACTAACATCTACCCTCAAAATTAATTAAAAAAAAAATCTCATTTATTTCAGCTTTTTAACTGTATATTTTATTTTGGTATACAATTGTGATTTTAATTTACGAACTACGGATGTGTATGTGATTGGATTCTGATGTGATCGAATAATATTTCCGGTCGGCCGGAAAATTGCGGAAAATGAGGCTATCAAGTCGCTAAGTGAATCGTACATTATCAATCTGTATAGCCATTTTTCCAAAAATGTTAGGTTCGGTTTCCATTGTTACTGGATGCAGCTGAATACCAGAGGAGTAATTGCGGAACTTTTTATCAGTAGGAATTGGTTTAATATTCATAGTTAAACAACATTCATTGCGTTATTTACGTTGCTGAGCCACAATTTATTCGAACAAATGACGCAATGGTTTAGAAATAATCTTCAATCCCATTCAGATTCTGATAAATTGTGTGTTTCGCAATTAGGGTGCAGTATTATACATGGAGTGACTGCTGCTGGGTAACACCGTACTCTGTGATAAGACTGGTTGTGAGACTTTCGGGCTTCTGGCTACACGTAACGACTGTTAAAGATCTACGAATGACAATGTGCTTCCTGAGGCACAAAGGGGTGTCGATATTCAATGGATGGTCATAAAGGCACAAAACGACCATGTTAAGCTTAGTTAACCTTTGTTCGACCAGTGGGGCTGTATTATTTAGTACCGAGCCCCTAATCGTGAATTATAATAATCAAAAATGGAGCCATTGGTGTTGTTATTGCAGCTTTATTTCTGTCTTGAACGACCTATTTAGGTATAATCCCGGTTGGAGCAGTGATCCCAGAGAAAGTTAGGGGTGGGGGGGGGGGGGTCCTCTTCTCTTTATTATATTAGTGTAGATAAAATAATTGTTATAAAAATGACCATACTAATAAATATACCAGCAAACTCAAAATATATTTCAACTGAAAACTGTATTTGGATATCGGTGGTATATTTAGCATAGTTGCAATATGCCGAGTTAAAATATTGTGTTCTAAAATGCATTCCACTGATGAACATTAATTCAGAAATATCATAACATTTTGCCTGAAACGGTTAAGGTACCTAAAATAAACCCACATCTCGGCAGCAAGAATTATAATAATATTAAAAAAAAAACATCATATTAATTTATTGAATTCGTTTTTTGTGTCGATTTACGAATCCGTAAATAGTTCTTGGACATAAAATGCGTATTTATGCTAATTTGAGCAGCCCTTGATCTGAGTTGTTCGACACACGTTGCGTAGTTCGATAATTTCATCATGGTTGATTTAGGCAATTTAACCAATGTAACATGGTCATAACAATCGCAATTCATTATAAGGAACGACTAAATGTATGTCTTTGTACATAATCCGTATGGTGCCGGACGTAAAGAATAGAACCACCACATTGCTTCTCGTGGGTATCGTGAAAGGCGACTAAAGGACTTACCAAAGAATGGGCTGCAGCCTTCTCTATGCATTTTACCACCAAACTGCAATCGCGATTTAGCATCTAAACATGTAAACAATAATGTGTATTTGAAAAAAAATCTTTAAAACCTAGTTCATTTGCACACAATTTCTAACATTTGAATATAATATTTTCAGATAGTACTAATATTTCTGAAATCAATGTACTCAGGCATAAAATTAATATACGTTTAAGTGTTGTCAAATGGAAACAAGGATTGGAATAGATTGATTGAAAACGGTGAAGGAAAACATCATGAGGATATCGGCATGTCTTACAACCAAAAATTCGAAGATATGTGACATGTAGCAACGCGCACTAGGCCCGCGTGGTGGATTACAGTCCATTCTCTCTTGTAGAGAGAATGAGAGTGCAGGCATGTGTTCCAGCAGTGGGAACATAATAGGTATACTACGCTGGTTGGCGCAAGGCTGATAATTGACTGGGCCGAGTTGTGTACCCATATCCAGTCTGGTAACAATATTTGTATCAATACAGTCATAAGTCTACTAATATTTCCTGCCAGAGTCGCGGATTTTTCCAAAGGTACCGTGGCCCTGGTAAAGGCAACTGTAGGAACACGGGTGGGTTTTAGCTAGTAAAATTCTGACACGACCTCCTGGTGCGCCCGGAGCGAGAGAAGTCATTTGATGATATCCTACCCGGAAAAAAAAAGAATTACTAATTTGGATCCCCAATACAAGTTCGCTCACGTCAAAGCTGGAGCAAGGTTACTTTCTTATAAATATACCAGTTGTTTTAATTTTACTGTAGTGAAATGCTCCATTTATTTTTATTGATTGATAAAAAGCCAATGACGTTTGCGCCAACTTGTTTGTGCAATTGAAAGTGCATCGACCAATCAAAACCAGTTATTTATCCGAAGTTTAAAAGTATATACGACTGATAAATAACTGGTTTAATTCCATAATTAGATTATTTTTATCTTTATAAACAGTTTAAAATAAAGACGTTTTTCGTGTGTAATTTTCTTAATTACGTAATAGACGGTGGAAACAGTATCATAATCCATTTATTGAAAGAGGCATTAGTATATTTATTCTGAAAGGTCAACACACAAACTGATATCATGAATTCCCCACAAATGATTCCATAGAAAAGAAAGCGTAGAAATGTAAAATTCAAACCTATGCGGTAAACATGTATTAATGCAAGATCAATTTTAATTTTAACTAGCTTCTGCCCGCAACTGCGTCCGCGTTAAATTTCTTGTCCCTTCCCGTGGCCGTCGCCGTCGAATCGCCTACCCGTGCGATTTTACCGGTTTTTGCAAAAAAAAATATTACTGCTCCGCTCTTCTTGGTTGTAGCGTAATGTTTTATAATCTATAGCTTTTCTCGATAAATAGGCCACCCAACACAAAAATAATTTTTCAATTCGGACCGTTCCCGAGATTAGCGCGTTCAAACAAACAAACTCTTCAGCTTTATAATATTACTAGCTGACCCAGCGAATTTCTTACCGCCTCAGAATCAATAAATGTTGTGTTAACTTATCAGATCCCACCAACACAAAGTAAAGAGCACCAAGTACCATATACCCATGTTAGACCAAGTTATGACAAACTGATACTTTGAAGGCATAAAGCGTTTTCTAGCTATCACACACCCATTATAGGTGAGCTCCTACCAAATTATGCCAGCCTAATACTTCCAAGACATAAAGCGTTTTCTAGCTACCACACACCCATGTTAGGTGAGCTCCTACCAAGTTATGTCAACCTGGTACTTCGAAGACATAAAGCGTTATCTAGCTATCACACACCCATGTTAGGTGAGCTCCTACCAAGTTATGACAACCTGGTACTTCGAAGACATATTAATAAGGAACTTTTTTGGATGATTTTTTACACCTTGGGTCTGAAAAACCCAAATATCTTACGGACCCCTATTTTTTTTTTTAATAAAATATAGCTTATATTACTTGCAGATAATGTAACTTTTTAATGGTGAAAGGATTTTTCAAATTTGTCCGGTAGTTTTTGAGTTTATCCAGTACAAACAAACAAAAATACAAATTTTTCCTCTTTATAATATTAGTGTAGATTAGTTTAGATAAGTAATAAGTATAGATTAAGTATAGATAACTGACGATATTTTTTTGCAATAGTATCTGGTCGATTTCTTGCCACCCTGCATGTATAATGTAGTAATATTTAAACTATGCCATAACTTTCCGGTATCAAAACCCAATACACGGTTAAAGGATTGCCAGCTCATTTCATTCGGCTCTGTATATAGCATTAAAACGTCAATATTTTGAATAATCACTATTATTACCGTGCGAAACAGGCAGCTCACTATTATCAATAAATAGAAGTCAAATATAAACATGACCCATAAATAAACATGATTGCTTGAGTTAATAATTAAGTCAGTTAAGATAAAATTTAATCAGTAATGGGTAATTTGCCTTAATTAAACTAAACACAGTAATAAAATGTCATGAACTCTTTTATGACAGGTTTAGGATAACCTCTGTACTTGGTGTTCCCTTTTGGTTGGGTCAGACTACCTAGTGTATCTATACTAATATTATAAAGCTGAAAAGTTTGTTTCTTTCTTTGATTGAACGCCGTAATCACAAGAACTACTAGTCCGAATTGAAAAAATATTTTTGTGTTGGGTAGCCTATTTATTAAAAAAGGCTATATGCTATATAACATCATGCTATGATTAAAAGGAGCGGAGCTGCAACGAAAAATGGACGAAAACTGGCAGGCAATTCGATGCGACGGGAAGGGTCAGGAGAGCAAAAAATTTGACGCGGACGATGTTGCAGGCAGAAGCTAGTTTTATATATTTTTTACCCGCCAAACCCGATTTTAGGATGAACTAGTTTCGCCTAGGCCAAACCAGTTTACATGCTTATTGTAACAGTTTACAACGGTTGAAATTTCACATTCTGATATTACCGTGATACCACAACGCCACTTTTTTACGTTAGTGGGCTGTAGGTGCTGTTTCTTTTGTCTTTTCTGCATAGGTCTATATTTGTTTTTTCTATCGCGCGTAGGGAGAACTGGTTTGGCCTAGACAAAACTAGTTCATCCTAAAATCGAGTTTGGCCGTAACATATATGTCATTAGTTTTAAAATTGCTTAGTACCTATCAAAGATAATGTTCAAATATTAGTATAGTTGAATAAAGAATAGAACTCAGATCCCTTACTCAGCACATCAATGTTTTTACAAAAAAAAACTAAAATTTTGGAAGTCGATGTCTTTGGATGTGTATTTAAATTTTCCGCCGACATCCGAGATTATAGTTAATTTTCAAATTTCTAGTGATTTCTGGAAGTAAGTTGTTTTTTTTTTTACTCAAACGTTTTTCTATTTTTACTTATTTTATAACTTTCAATATTATGGACCACCGATAAGGCATACCCTATTCATTTAAAAAGAAAATTTTGAAGCTATCCACATTTTTCGGAGATATTGTAAAACCACACACAAAAAACAGACGAATTGAGAACCACCTTTTGTTTTTTGCCATAAAAACAATGGTACTTATTGGTGCCCGCTCCTACTGCGACCACATTCTTAGTACGAAACAAGCGTCTTTTATACTAAGTGCGATGCTAAAAGCATGGCGCCTATATAATATTATTGGTTTTGTTTTACTTACTTTGTAACTGTGTCTTGCTTATCTTTTCTGAAGTGATTTTAGACAATAATTTCATATTAACTGGTCGCAGAAAGACACTTAGGTGCGAAAGGTTGCTATGTAATTTTTGACAGGCGTTAATAAAATAATAATCATGATCGTGTTCCACTTCAAATTTAATATTAGACTGGGAAAATAGTCGTATTTTGGCTCGTTATTAAAATCTGTATCCCGGTTAATACATTTTCTTAAAAACAAGGTAAGCTTTGTTATTATACGTTATTATTTGCTTGTCCTGTTTTTTGCCAAATTACGACCAGAAACGTATTTAACGCAGAAACATCC
Organism: Aporophyla lueneburgensis; assembly: GCA_932294355.1. Taxonomy (NCBI): domain Eukaryota; kingdom Metazoa; phylum Arthropoda; class Insecta; order Lepidoptera; family Noctuidae; genus Aporophyla; species Aporophyla lueneburgensis. Next base: position 11,371,351 of record OW028755.1, read on the forward strand.
TCATTTATTAAGATTCAACTTTATTCTTAACGGTGAAAGAACTTCTTTAAGTGGAAACTCTAACCAAGCGATACCCGAAGGATGTTACGGAAAAAACTTGGAACCGTTCCTTGTTAAAGATACCTTAACTTATAGATAGGTAGAATTTAAAGTTTAACTGATAGTTTAATGTACCTGGTTGGATGTAAAGGAGCTGATGCCACAGAGCCACAGAGATCCAACAACACCCAATTTTAAATACTCTGTTGACTTATTACTCATGGTCTGTAAACATTCCATACAGATATGGATATAAGTAAAAACGTATACTTTAGTAAATAGTGAGTTCTTTTCCGTTTTCTTATTTTGAGATTTCTTCAAGTTTTTGGCAAAGGAAGTAGAAATCCAACTTCCATACAACATAATTTGTTAGTAAATGAAATGGGGATTTAGAAAATCATGATGGCTAAAAGACAAATGCTGTTACTGGGTACGTTTTCTCTGTATTTTTTTTTAAATCCTCATCTATACTATATAATATTATAAAGCTGAAGAGTTTGTTTTGTTTGTTGGTTTGTATATTTGTTTGTTTGGTTGGACGCGCTAATCTCAGGAACGACTGGTCCGAATTGAAAAATTCTTTTTGTGTTGAGTAGCGCATTTATTGAGGAATGCTATGAGCTATATAATATCACTCTATAATCAAAAAGAGCGGAGCAGCGATGAAAAATTGTCGAAAACTGGCAGGTAATTTGATGCGACGGGAAGGTCAGGGGAGTAAAAATTTGACGCGAATGAAGTCGCAGGCAGAAGCTAGTAAAGAATATAATTCCTAGAAATTCGCATACACCGTAGTTGTACAAAACAAAACTTGTGGGCGTTAAAAGAAATCGTACAATTTTTTATCGTCCAATTATTCAAAGTCCAAAACGAAGTTCGCGAGGTAATTTCCCTGAACTTTTATACGAAATAAATTGGATTCTTTTGTCCCCAGAAATTTTATATTCTAGGACCTACTTACATAATCTTAGTTCTGATATTAAAGTATTATAATTTAATTTCTTATCCTGTGTACGATTTTGACTAAGATGATTGGTCCAGTTTTTCATCTTGATAACATTTAAAAAGGTATGACTATGTCCGAATACACAGACGGGTAATTTTTCCGTCACGCGAATCTGGGCCCGCGCCCTTGTCTGTCTATATACGTCGCCCGCATCCTATAGTTTCGAACATATTTTTCGGGTCATGCATGTGGCATGCTCGTGGGATGCACAGAGCTTGCGAGTGCATCAAACGCGTTATGCTCACACATGCGGGTGAGGCACTCACACGGGCGCGGACCCACGTGCCAGACAAAAGTCCCATACATATTCGGACATAGTTCAACCACTTCTATTATTTTCGAGAGGAAGGGCTGATCCAAGTAACATAGTCATAAACTTTTAAACTTATAAAGACATAAGGAACAGGGTCTGAAGTTCACTCATTACTTCATCCTCCAAAAGAGATGATCCTCTGACCAAGGTATTGTGTCTGGAGAGCAACTGCCTGACGATTGTTTTTTTTTTAATGATATCTCACAGGTCAACCTATGAGGTAGTCGGCTGCTTAATCGGACTTGCTTGTAGCTACCTTAATAAACAAGGCCTCCAGCCAAGGTTTAAAAAAAAACTTAAAACTAGGGCGAATACTTTCCAAGGGCACCACGTGTTGAGGCGGGGCGCATGAGGGAGTGGCAGTCTCTGCGCCCTCACGTCCCTAGCCGCCGCAGGAGGAGACGCCCCGGGCGTCGGGAGTCGATTGCGGACTCCCGGCCACCGTAGGCGCGAGCTTGCGGGTGGCGAGCAATGGGTAGCTCGCCGCCCGGTAAGGACCAAGCTCGGGTCGACGGCGCGCAGTGTTCCACGCGCGCCTCAATGAGATGTCAGCAGCAGTGTAGGGGTCTAGTAGGACCGATGCCTGCCGGGGTCGTGTGATTGTTCGAAAGAGATACCGTGACCCTGGCACATGGGCAACTGATGGAACACGGGTGGGTTTTAGTCAGTAAAAGTCTGACACGCCCTCCCGCTCCGCCCAGAGCGGGAGAAGTCATTTGATGATTTCCCATCCTGAAAAAAAAAAAAAAAAAGGGCACCACGTGTGAGGTACGGACCTCGGCTTAGGGCATCGCTGGTAGAGCAGCAGCAAGGGACGGACTGGATCGGAACAAGCCTGACGATTGATGTCGGGACGTTGTATATCAGCTAGTTTCTGATTACGCGATGCACGATTTTGCGTGGCATCATTGTGTTGCGAAGTTCGTATGTTGGGAGTGGAGAAGCCGCTACATACTGACTTTTAAACCAACTACATAGATCTTGCCCAGTAATTGGGAGGTTAAATAGCAGTTGGTCAGTGTCATATTTTGATTTTCAACTTCTGTTGCGGGTGTGAGTGAGATGAGATTACCTAGAGTTTCTTTCAGACACGTAACAACCAATTTATTGATACACTAGCTTCTGCCCGCGACTTCGTCCACTTCAAATTTTTTCGCACCGGTAGTTCCTGAGATTACCGCGTTCAACCAAACAAACAAACTGTTCAGCTTTATATTATTGTATTATAAAGTATAGATAACTTAGAGCAACATCACGCCTTATTTCCCCGAAGGGTTTGAGAGAGGTGCGAGCTTGCGGGTGGCGAGCAATGGGTAGCTCGCCGCCCGGTAAGGACCAGGCTCGGGTCGACGGCGCGTAGTGTTCCACGCGCGCCTCAAAGAGATGTCAGCAGCAGTGTAGGGGTCTACTAGGACCGATGCCTGCCGGGGTCGCGTGATTGTTCTGATGGAACACGGGTGGGTTTTAGTCAGTAAAAGTCTGACACGCCCTCCTGCTCCGCCCAGAGCGGGAGAAGTCATTTGATGATTTCCCATCCAAAAAAAAAAAAAGGGTTTGAGAGAGGTGCACCTATAGTACATCCACATGCTGATGAATGCTGCTTTTTTGCTGGACTGGCCCTTTTTGTCGCAGCCGTGAGATACAATGCTAGTTTCTGACATCACACTTTACACTTTTTATTTCATTTTTATTTTACTTTTGCTGTGTACCTATTTTGTGCCTTTTAAACTGTGCTAAATAAATGTACAATATTTTCTTTCTTTCACATTTCGCCAGTTATGTTTGTAGTCCCATGAAATAGGGGGCAACCGTATAGCCATCAAACGGCCACAAAACTAGAGTCCAACTCAAAGCAAGTAACAGTTTGCCGAGCCTAGGAATTGAAATTTAATTTTCATGATATAATTAATTTTGGAATCCACACAGTACAAATACTTAGTTATTTGGGAAATGCATGACTGCCACAATAATGTCTCTCAGAAAATTACTTTGTCATTAGTGTCTATAGGGATGACTGGGTTAATCAGACTGACTACAGACAGTAACTATTCAATGAGCAGATTTTTGGTTCATTTAGAACATTATTTCAATTTTATTGCGCTGTTATGTATCTTGTGTTATCTCGTACAATGTTAAGTAACAGATTTTGTTTTCAGTTACAGAAAACAATGGATACAGCTCTCTCATTTAAGAGCTAAAACAAGAGCTTTAGATTTTAACTTAATGAATTTCTAGCCATTCTGTGAGCGAGTAGCTTTGTCGAATTAGGGTCAGGGGTGGCAAATTTTTTAGTCACAAACTAAACCCCAAGATTGCGCGGGCGGTTTTTCCCCGCGGTTGCCAATGTATTAGCAATATGCTTCAAATTAATTCAGATTGTTATAAGCGATGATGCGGTTAACGATGATGATCTACTCCATGTTTTCACGTACTTACATACAAAAATTGTGGCGGTATTTCATAACATTTTTATTTCGGAACGAACGCAATTTCAAAGTGATGCATAATACATGAATACTAGAACCTTAAGCAAAGTGCACATAGCCGTAACGGGCCGCAGCGCAACGTGGTTTCATACAAAAGAGTGCGATGCGGTTTGCCTGTTTAGTGTGTAGTGTGCGTTGGTTCACAGAAAATGAATGATAAAGGAAGTTTTTAACAATGCGTTCTGTCCGGACCGACAAAAGTTGGAATTTAGTGGTTGCAAAACATGAAGTTGGATCTGTAAGCACACTAAATTACAGGTTATGCTCTTTTTTACTAATTTAGCCTCGGAAAACAGACCTGTCTTCACACTTTGCGAGTGAGCAGTTTTAGTGGATGGATCAAATTTGTACATCCGATATGATTAACATATAGACTATGAGAGGGATGTATTGTTTTGCAATCGGTCATCTTTTCTGTAAAATTTAGTAGTAGGGCTCGATTTGATCTTTTAAATACATAGAACACGAGATCTGGCTGCCTTGTTGGTCTAGTTAATGGTAGAGCTATGTTTTTTTTTTTTTTCAATAACTGACATAAATTTTCGCTCAAATATTTTGAATTTTCACAGCGGTGTTCAGAATTATGTGTTATGGAGTTCATAGTTTCTGTTTACCCGTCGATGTCCCTTGCCAGCCTGTATATTATGGTAAACGATAGACGATATAATGTGCTTGGTGTAAAGTCAGTGAAATTAATTGTGTATGTTATCGAATAATTATTAACTCAAATTAACCACATATTCGAATCACAACTGCCATTCTTTGAAAGTAGTATGCGTAGTGTGTCAATTTAGACACACACAAACACACATGTTGAGATGACATGACATGTCTGTTTTTAAAGTTAGTAGGTATAGTAGATATTATGTTTTTTTTTTTATTTTTCGTTGTAAGGGAGTTTTTCATAAATAAATAATAATAAAAATACATTTGAAAGGGCCTCACCGGGTTTCCATATGAAATCTGCACAGGCGTCTTTTTTGACATTGGTGCTATAATAATGCTGCTAGTTGTTGAAAAAAATTTTGGGCCAATTATCAAACCCCTAGCTCCTTTAGTTTTTGAAAAATAAGGGTTGCAACCTAATACTTGAATGTTTTTTTTCTACGAAACTACAATAGATTTTAAAATGAAACCAACACGACATGATAGGTACTTAATAGATTTATATTCCACATTTTTCTCATAATTTTTCAACCACCTATAGGGCAGAAACAATTGTGTTTTAAAAATTAAGGGTGGTTTTTCGTGGCCATTTTTCGAGGTACACCGACCAAATAAATTACATAAATTACGTATGTATCCAACTATAATACATAACAATTACATAGATGTGTCATGGGTGGAACATATTCAAAACAATAAAAGTTTTCAATAAGGTACACACGGCTACTGGTCAAGCTGTAAATTTCCAGTTTTAGCTGACCTCGCATTGCATAGGGGTTTAGTACAATGAGATGTCAGCTTATACTGGAAATATGTGGCCGTGCGTACTGTAATCATAGGAATTATAATCATGTACTAGATTCATAATATACTGCGCTATCGAGCAAAAATAGTTTTCATTTGTTTGTGTATAATTCAAACATTTTTATATGGTTGAAACCTTCACAATGGCAGACAACACTACAAACTTAGAAGATGCAAAACTGTAATCGAAGGAGAAAAAATATCTGTGGAAAATATAAACGAATTCGAACAGACGAAGAAGTTCTCTCACATATCAAGCTGTTGGCGAAATTCTGTGAATTTTAAAAGTTTTTCTTCACATAAAGAATATTAATTATAATTATATACATAATATATATTATATTCCATAGAATTTTTTTTTTCACTTCCATTACAGTTAATGCATCTTCTAAGTTTGTCAGTGTTGTCTGCCATTCTGAAGATTCCAACCGTATAAAAATGTTTGAATCATACGCAAACAAATAAAAACTATTTTCTGCTAGATACAACACGATATTCGAAAGTTAATTAACGCACAATACCATTTTTTTTTTTCAAAGAATACTAGATGATTGCGACGTGACATAATAACGTTAGGAAGAAGTGTAGCACGGTACTTCAACTGATACAAATAACGCAATTGTGTAAACTTGTCGATAGCGCAGTATATTATGAGTCTATATGATTATAATTCCTATGATTCCAGTACGCACGGCCACATATTTCCAGTATAAGCTGACATCTCTTTGTACTAAACCCCTATCCAATGCGAGGTCAGCTAAAACTGGAAATTTACAGCTTGACCAGTAGCCGTGTGTACCTTATTGAAAACTTTTATTGTTTTGAATATGTTCCACCCATGACACATCTATGTAATTGTTATGTATTATAGTTGGATACATACGTAATTTATGTAATTTATTTGGTCGGTGTACCTCGAAAAATGGCCACGAAAAACCAACCTTAATTTTTAAAACACAATTGTTTCTGCCCTATAGGTGGTTGAAAAATTATGAGAAAAATGTGGAATATAAATCTATTAAGTAGCTATCATGTCGTGTTGGTTTTATTTTAAAATCTATTGTAGTTTCGTAGAAAAAAAACATTCAAGTTTTAGGTTGCAACCCTTATTTTTCAAAAACTTAAGGAGCTAGGGGTTTGATAATAGGCCCAAAATTTTTTTCAACAACTAGCAGCATTATTATAGCACCAATGTCAAAAAAGACGCCAGTGCAGATTTCATATGGAAACCCGGTGAGGCCCTTTTTGCAACGTATTTTTCGTCAGCATTCAGCAAACATCATTTTCTTTTTTAACAAATCGTACCACTGATCTCCGAAGGTAGGACAGCCCTATGCGAAGCCATTATTTGTGGCATTTCCTCCCATACAAAGGGCGCTGTCGCGGCTTACACATTGTTGTGGTCAGCTTCCGAAACGTAATTCTTTCTGCTGTCTGTTCTAAGTTATGGGGGCCGAATCTCTTTTGATTTTATTCCGTCCGCGAGGATTTTGTTTTGATACCTTCCTACTGAAAAATACATTGAATCTGTCTTCAGAGTATAGGAAACAAAGCTATCAAAAGGCTCAAAATAATAATTACCGGTTTCCTCACGATGTTTTCTGTCACCGTTTTGAGAGCAGCAAAATACCAAAAGGGTTCGAACCCACGACATAAGACATTTAAGATGGAGCTGTTACCACTTTGGCTACTGTTGCTCGCACATAGTGGTCGAAATCGGCAATCCTTGCCGATAAAAAATTAAACAAGTAGTACGTCGATTCATCATTATTTTGTTTGTTGATCTAGTAGTCACAAGCGATACTGCTGAGCACGAGGGTGTACTTTTTTTTGGGTGCGAAATCATCAAACGATTTCGCCCACTCTGAGTGGAGTGGCAGGGTATCAGAATTTTACTAACTAAAACCCACCCGTGTTCTTTCATTTGCATGAGCCAGGACCACGGTAACTCTTTCGAACAAATCCGAGACTCTGGCAGGCAGCAGCCCTAGTGGACCCTTTCAATTTGATAAGTGAATTTGGATGAGTGTCCGATTTATGGCTTACCCCTAACATAACTGACTCAATGTGAGTTTATTACCGGTTCTGCTCTGCCTAAATCTTGGTTACTAACACCAAAGGGCCACCCACGCTTTCCAAACTAAACTTAACATGATAAATTTTTAATCCCATCTCTAACTACAATATCGTTACGCCGCAACTAACCTACATAATATTTAATTACTCTAAAATCCTCCACAAAGTTGCGCTAGTCAGATAACTATGTTGGCCACATGTTCCGAACTACAAAGTTTGTAACACATCATTTATTAGGCAGTCCCTTGTGGAACGCATCTGGTTTGGGTTGGACCCTCAGGCTGGTAAGTATAGTGTAGATATTATCACTACATAATATCAGAAAGGGAAGAAAGTTTCCGTGTTTTTAAGAATGTTCAGGATTCTAACCTCACTCTCAATCCGTATTCCTCTAATCTCCCTATATTTTTTACCAATTTGTGGAATTATTATGACATAGAGTTTAAAGGAGACTGACCCCTTCTGTCGTCTTTTCTACTCAGAGTAGTCAGATTGAAAACGCCAACCTCATCTAGTTTTAACATATGATTGACGTGTTACAGAAATAAATCATCGCTAAGGTGACGACTCGAGTCGTCATTTTACCCTCTTTTAACAACCAAAGTTTTCACATATCTAAAGTATTTTTAGGACACCAAAATGGTAATTATTTGAGGTAACTCCATGCATTTGTGCTAGGTCCACAGGTGAATTTTTTACAGAATACAACAGTATATGCAATCATTGATTGCATTTTTTTAAGGGCATCTCGTAGTTAGCCTATTAAGGCTGTTACTAGACTCTTTGATGGCAATAAAAAAGGCAAACTAAATAGTTCTGTTGGTATGGGAACTTTAGCACACTTGGCCGATTTTTCCCATTTTTATTTCACACACTGACAACTATAAAGTTAAAAATCTATAAAACTTTGTGCACACCGATATTGAATAAATTGAAAAAATACTGGAGTTCAATTTCACGAATAAAAAGTGTTAACAGTCAACGTAGTGGTTCCAAATTGAATTATCTTGACCACCAATGGCTGTTAGTTCAGTTTCATTGATATTAAATTGATGCTTTATTTACAAGTTAAAATGTTTCCGATAGGCGAATGCTTTTCATATTAAAACAAATATTATACATGCGTTCTCTGTGTTTCTCTGTTACCTATTCTCACCAAAACGGCTCAATGGATTTCGGTGAACAAACAGGTATTATATGACCGACCGATCTATTCTGTCTATTCACAGTTATTTTACCTCAGATATCAGCAACCCAATGCCCAACAACCTGTTGTAATGAGAAGTCAGATAAAGATAATTGTATTTTCAGTTTTTTTTTTTTTTTGTGGTAGCAATTCAAAAGCAACGTTATTGTAAGCAGAACATAGATCACTGTGATATTGACAATAAAGTGATGTGATCGGACCGAAGCAATCTCGAGAAAAAAATATGTGTTACGATAGCAAGATATACAAGGGGAGTTAAAATTCTCGTGTCGCAGTGTTTGTTACCAAACTCCTCCGAAACGGCTGGATCGATTTTTATGAAATTTTGTGTGCATATCGGGTAGATCTGAGGATCAGCCAACATCTATTTTTCATGCCCCTAAATGATAACGGTGACCCACCCCTAAATACTTTTTTTTTAAGTTTTTGTCAATATTTTTATTATTATAATATGATTTGGCATTAAAAATACATACAACTCTAAATTTTCATTCTACTACCACCAACCCCTATTTTTTAATAGCACTTATAACTCGAAAACGGATGGATCGATTTTCATAGTTTTTGGTTTCTTGGATTCATAGCAGAATAAATATTAAAACAAAGGAATATTTCACGAGAAAAAAAATATATATATTTCATTTTCTCAAACATGTACTTCAGCTAGAAATCGCTCTATGGGGGGAAACCAGTTTAGACCAATCAAAAATCGACTTTTTTTATTGCATAAATTGTTAGTATAACTACTCAAGAATATGAAATATGATATAACTACTCAAAATTTGTGCTATATGTCTTCGAACTATCAGGTGGTCATAACTCGTTAGGTGCTCAGCTAACCTGATGTATCAGCTAGAAATCGCTTTATGCCTAAGGAGTACTACTCAAAATTTGTGCTATATGTCTTCGAACTATCAGGTGGTCATAACTCGGTAGGAGCTCAGCTAACCTGATATGTCAGTTAGAAAACACTTTATGTCTTCGAACTTACAGGTGGTCATAACTCGTTAGGTGCTCAGCTAACCTGATGTATCAGCTAGAAATCGCTTTATGCCTAAGAAGTACCAGATTGTCAAACTTGACAGGTTTATTACAACAATTATTGATTCTGAGGTGGTACAAAGTTCGCTGGGTCAGCTAGTATATACTATATAATTTAAGCTCATTATACTATGTCTCAAATCAATCTGTCTAACCTTCCCCCGACTATGTTAGGGTTGGCTTTCAGTCTATCCGGATGCAGTAAATATCAGTGACCTTCAAAATCCAGTTACTGGGTAATATGAAACTTGGGTAAGACAGGTTGTCAGACTAACGTGCTTCTGCCTACCCATAACGACTGTCTTGGGGAGTAACGATGGTCACCCATCCACGGACCAAGTAGCTTAGCCTATTGACTCGAGTAGCTCCTGTTATTTAACCACAGCTCTTCATTAATTAATCTATGCCCTAAATTATTTCGATAAACTAAAAAAATAACTTCAACACGTGAAAATAAAGCAGATATTCCATAGGACATTTTATCTTTACTAGTGGTCGCCTAGTGGTCGACATTCGACCATAATAATAAATCTATATGCATATCCATTAAAACTAAATAAAAAAATAATATGGTTATATTTGACATTCAGTAACACTATATACAAATAATATTACAGACAAATATTCTCGATATGACCATAGATTTTAAAAATGAAAATTTATTCATGACCTATGGTTATACTTGACATTCAGTAAGACTATAGACACAAAATATTAAAGACAGAAATTCTCGATTGAACCACAGATTTCAACAATAAACTTTCGTAACCCATAATTATATTTGACATTCACTAAGGCTATAGACAAATAATACCAAAAACATATACGGACTCGATTTATGCATGTGTGTATTAAATACACGGTAGTGAATAGTAGTGTGTGTAACGTGTTATTTATTGAAAACAATGTATTTTTACGCATAATTAAAAAAAATATTAGCATTCGTCACTTCTTCTCTGTATAAACTATAAGTATGCGAAATTTCATATTCCTCCGTTTGCCCAATTTTCGTAAAAAGGGATCCAAAGTTTTCGCTTCACGTATTAATATATAGATTAAAACGCAAATTTGATACAGCACCATCAAAAACTATATCCAACGAAATATAACGTACTTTTCTTCCTTAAAAGCTAACTTTTCCTGTCCCAAGAACCCAAAACAGCCTATTATTGTCCCTCTATTTCAACATCAACATGGATATCTAAAGCTCTAAAATAAGAAAAGATTAAGAGATAAGATCCCATAGCCCGAGGCAATTTTGTGCCGCGCTAGTCGCTACAACGATGCGTCCAAGTGTCCATTTTGCTGCGAAACATAAATTTTTATGCTTCTCATAGTTATAAAAATATATTCCGGGCTCTTGCCGTTTTATAAGTGAAAAAGAAACTGTGCGGACATGAAATTTGTTTAGATTTTAGTTTTGCTGTGTTTTGTTTCGATTTAAGTATTCACAAAATGTTCAAAAGAAAACTCCCTTACAACAAATAGCAATCGCTCTCAAAGTACTTGTATTTCTACTACCCTTTCCCTTTTATTTACATAAAATTGAATTTAATAGGCAAAAAAAATGGACTTGTTAAGGCTTACGTTATCCAATATTTATTTGACTTTTTATCATCTCTATTACTTTTCCTAGCTAATCAATAATTGCGATTTTTGTATAAACCCAAAACATGTTGGACAGAACGTTTGTTGGGTTAGCTTGTAAATTAAAAAAAATAATAATTACTTTGTGTATATTATTATATTGGACTTAAAGCTAAGTAATAACAGCCGCGCAGGTCGATCGATTAGTTCAAGCTATGCTTCCCGCGGTTGTTACGTGAATAGGTGACTATCTTTACATACTAAGATCCCTCCGTACCTCGGAAAGCACGTTAAACCGTTGGTCCTAGTTGTCATACGTGGAACTTTAACAGTCGTTACGGGTCGTCAGAAGCCCGAATGTTTGACAAACAGTCTTACCATGGAGTATCGTCTTACCCAGTAACTGGGTTTTGGAGGTCAGATAGATAGTCACTCCATGTAAAATACAGGTATTCAGCTGGATCCAGAAAGACTGGATGCCGACCCCAATATGCTTAGGAAAAGGCCAGGCAAATGATGAAGATATTTATTATTTTACCAACATATACACTAACTAGCTTCTGCCCGCGACTTCGTCCGTGTTAAATTTCTTGTTCCCCCGCCCCTTCCAGTAGCGTCAAATCGCCTACCCACGCGATTTTCCCCGTTTTTGCAACATTTTTCATTACTACGCCGCTCTCCTTGGTTGTAGCGTGGTGTTATATAGCTTTTAGCCTTTCTTGATAAATAGACTACCTAACACAAAAATAATTTTTCAATTCGGACCAGTAGTTCCTGAGATTACCGCGTTCAATCAAACAAACACATTCTTCAGCTTTATAATATTAGTATAGATTACTGTCCCACCGGGGCGCAAAAGCCTCTTCTCAAACAAAAAAAGCACGAGCACTTACCACCATACCTGCTTGAGATTGATTGGTGATTCCACAATTTATATATTTTTTAATAACTACTCTTTATTTATAGAACAACCACTGTGTTTTAAAACGCAATTTTCCTCAAAGATTTCTTGCGAGAGTCGACGAGATAACACAGCTTTCATTATGCTGAACAAACTGAAACTTAATTTAGATTAGAATTATGATTGTAATCTTGGATTTAACGTTAAAATAGTTTCTGAGAAGATTCACATAAAATTTTAAGTAACATTGGTTCGCTGATTCCGAGCTAAAGCGAGTTAATACATACTACCTACTTGTTTCATGGATATTTCCTTGTTCAACAAAATCTAATTGGTAAATTCTATTAATTACTGAGCTCATTATAGAAACGATGGATTGACTGTGTGAATATCGATATGGATAACTAGATGACTTATACAGAAGTGTGGAAGAAAAAGGCATGTTGCGTTGACCCCAAATAAAGTGAAATAAGGGCAGGAGAATTATGATTGAGCTCATTATAAATACTAGTGATCGCCCTTTGGTCGAAATTCGACGGTACTTCATTTGAATAGAAATACATTATTAAATGAAAAAATATATAATAATAAATATAAAAAATAATATGGTTATATTTGACATTCAGTAACACTATAGACAAATAATATTAAAGACAAATATTCTCGATATGATCATTGATTTTAAAAGTGAAATAGGTTATATACCTATAAAATTAATTTATTACCTATGGTTATACTTGACATTCGGTAAGACTATAGACTCAAAATATTAAAGACAGATGTTCTCGATTGGACCACAGATTTTTTTTTTCTTTTTTTTTTTTTCCTCAGGATGGGAAATCATCAAATGACTTCTCCCGCTCTGGGCGGAGCGGGAGGGCGTGTCAGACTTTTACTGACTAAAACCCACCCGTGTTCCATCAGTTGCCCATGTGCCAGGGTCACGGTATCTCCTTCGAACAATCACGAGACCCCGGCAGGCATCGGTCCTAGTAGACCCCTACACTGCTGCTGACATCTCTTTGAGGCGCGCGTGGAACACTGCGCGCCGCCGACCCGAGCTTGGTCCTTACCGGGCGGCGAGCTACCCATTGCTCGCCACCCGCAAGCTCGCGCCTACGGTGGCCGGGAGTCCGCTATTGACTCCCGACGCCTGGGGCGTCTCCTCCTGCGGCGGCTAGGGACGTGAGGGCGCTGAGACTACCACTCCCTCACCCGCCCCGCCTCCTCCTTCGCGAGCATTACTGCTTCGCAGAAGGAGGTGACGGCTTCCCATTCCCGCTCGCTCCGTACCATGGCTCGCACCAGGGCCGGACGCGAGAGGTCGCCGTCGCCGATTGCCTCCACGAGGACACGGCGGTGCCCCGCCCAGGCAGGGCACACCTCCACCGTATGCTCCACCGTGTCCTCCAGACGATCCTCGCAATGGAAACACCCGGACGTATCCTCCCGCTTTATCCTGAACAGGAACCCACCGAAGCACCCATGCCCGGTGAGAACCTGCGTCAGGCGGAAGGTGAGGACGCCGTGACGCCTCTCTATCCACTCCTCAAAGAGGGGACTTACCGCCGCAATCGTGGCGTGCCCAGCACTGGGTTGCGACAATCGTACCCGTCATGTCGCCATGAGATCACACCGGAGCTCTGTCCGCCGTGCCGCGATTTGTCGCGAAAGCGGAGTTTCGCCCCGGTGTTTCGCCTCCTCGCGCCACTCCCACACGTGGGCGAGGACCTTTGCCTCCAGATCCCATGGCGGCACTCCGGCAAGAAGGCTCGCTGCCTCGCAGGAGACCGTGCGGTATCCCCGGATTAACCGGATGGCCATGACCCTCTGGGCCGCACTCAACCGGCGCGCTGGGCGCAGCCTCAATGAGGGCGCCCACACCGGTGCCCCGTAGAGGGCCATGGACCGCACGACCCCCGTGTAGAGCCTCCGGCAGGAGGCGTTTGGACCCCCCAGATTGGGCAGGAGCCGCTTTAAGGCAGCTCCAGCCCGCTCCAGTCTGGGAGCCAAACGTCGGAAGTGCTCGACGAAGTTCCACCGGCTGTCGAGGACAAGTCCCAGGTACTTCATCGTCGACTCGACGCCGATGTGAACCCCTCCCACCGTGAGTTGGGAACCCGCAGGTGGCGCGTTCCGAGGACCATGAAAACCCATGGCCTCGGACTTGTGCAATACCACCTCGAGTCCCAGTTGCCGGATCCTATCGACGATTGTCGCAACCCCGCGTGTCATCAGTTCGGCCGCCGCCTCGTGCGACCTCCCCTGCGCCAGGACCAGCGTGTCGTCAGCGTAGCAAACTACGCTGACGCCGCTAGGGAGGTCGGCGCGCAGCACCCAGTCGTAACCGATGTCCCACAGATGCGGCCCCAAGACCGATCCCTGTGGGACACCGCACGACATCTCTTGCCGGTTCCAGTCTCCCTGGTAACCGGGGTAGATGACGGCTCTATCCGTCAAGTAAGCCTCGACCACGCGACAGAGGTAGGTCGGCATCCGGTGATACCGGAGTGCCTCCCTAATGCAACTCCAGGGCAGGGTATTAAAGGCGTTGGCGATGTCTAGAGACACCGCCAATTGGACCACAGATTTGGACCATAAACAAAAGAATATCTATGCATGTGTGTATCAAATACACGGTAATGAATAGTAGTGTGTATAACATGTTCTTTATTGAAAATAATGTATTTTTACGCATAATTAAACAAAAATATTAGCATTCGTCACTTCTTCTCTGTATAAACCATAAGTGTGCGAAATTTCATACTCCTCTGTCCGCCCAATTTCCGTAAAAAGGGATCCAAAGTTTTCGCTTCACGTATTAATATATAGATATAAAAAGACTAGCTGACCTTACAGACGTAGTCCTCTTTCCTAGAACTCTATAGCAGTGCCACCTACCGGGTTCAATAGTAAATCTATACAAACCATCCAAACGCATACAAAAAAAAAAAATCATTCAAATGAGTCCAGCCGTTTAGGAGGAGGTCAGTGACTTACACACGTATAGTAGAATTATATATATAAAGATATACATACTACCTACTTTTTTTCTGGCTGATTCCTTATAAAAAAAAAAATCTAATTTGTTAATTATATTCAATATTGAGCTCATTCATTATATGACCAAAAAAACAATAGATGGACTGTGTGAATGAAGATATGTATAGAACGGTGGTGACTACTGAGATGACGACTAATAGAGAAGTGCGGAAGAAAAAGACATGTTGCGCCGACCCCAAATAAACTGGGATAAAGGCAGAAGAATGATGAATGAGCTCATTAAATATATCATAGTTTAAATCATTTCCCTCAATATACAACCCACTGGGTCAAAAAAAAAAAACAATCTGTATTTTGCGATGAAGCGAATTGAACATAAATGCAATCGAATATTCATCATTTAAATAGTTACTGATTGAATTTTTTTTTACGGAAAACGCAGTAACGATAAAACACATACTAGTTCCCAGTTTTTTTCTTCTATCAACATCATAACTTACAACAAATACTCCTTCTACTTCAAAAGATATAGATCATGACAGCACCCAAGCTCAAACTAATAAAAGTTTAAATTCTCAATGCACCTGCAATATTCGAGTTATAATAATCTTGCTATCCCTTTCTTGGACAATGTTAATCTGTACGAGGAAGAGAGATAGATATAGGAATATAACTCTCGATAAATCCTGCTCAAGTGAGAGACCACTGGAAAATAACGAGCCTCTAAATTCTCTGTGAGATGGGTTAAGCTTGATAACATACGGACAAATGTTTTGGCGTTCCTGACTGGCAAACCGGGATCTGATGGTTTCAGTACTCCTTTTTGTCAAAAAGTTACGAACTCTACTAATTATACATCAAAGAAGAAAAGCCACAATTTCGATTTTATAGAAACAGAACCTAACAAGTCATTGTTCGATCTAGACGAGTCGATGGTCACCGAACGTATGTACATATTTGAAGCTATCCAACCTTCATCCTAATTGTGCACCACATTATCAATTAGAGTTTGAATTTTGTAGAAAGATATTGCTTATCCATTGCTTGTTGGATTTGAAAAACTTGTATGCTCAGACACGTAAATAATGCAACTAATGATATTGAATTTACTAGAGAATGGGCAGCAGCGTTCTCTATGCATTTTACAACCATACTGCGATCGACAACCAAGGCAGCCAAGCGTGGCGATTATGACAAACCACCCCAAATTAAGGAAGGCCTATGTCCAGCAGTGGGTGTCTTTCAGCTGAAATGATGATGATGATGTTGCACTGTCATAATGATAACCATGTGTACTGTTTGTTTCTTACGCAATTACCCCGCCGCCGGCGGCGGCGGCGGCGCCGCCGCTATATGCGTCTAATGCATAAAGAATCCCACAAGGAAACAACAAGTCTTTGGTGCCGTGCAGTCAGGCAAAGGGGCATTTATATTGGATTATTAATAATGCCCTATGAAAAAAATTACTATATCTGCTAAACTATTTAAGAGGAGCTTGTTGTGTTAACTAGCTTATAAAATTAATTTCATGTTTAGTTCGCTACGCATCGTGATCTCAGTTACGTATGCTGTACTGCTTGCGCCACTTGCTCTGACACCTGTGCATTTGATGATCTTTTGACTGCGTCAGTCAGCAGAGATAGATAGATAGATAGATATAGATATCTTCTTCGATTTTATCAGAACCACTTTAAAATAACGGTTATTTCACGCTGTTTATGCACAGGTCATAATATAAACAAATGTATATTAATTGTATACCAAGATAACATCTACAATTTTAGAAAAGTACTTACTGATTTTTAGTAACATGTAAATGTTTTATCGGAATGTGCTTGCCATGGATTTCTTAGCAAATAACAAGATTATTAGATACATACTATATAAATTATTATATAATTTACCACTGGATATTGTTACATTAGCAGATGAGGGTATAGCGACTGGCTTAGAAAAATCGGCAAACTCAATGTTATCTAGTAAGACTCGATTATGCCGTCAGTGTAACACAGAAAATGGCACGATTACAGACTCTTACGAATTATCTGATATTATAATTTTTGAATATGATGATTATTTAAATATAACCGATGTACCAGAAACAATAGTTTTGAAACAAAGAACGTACTCTATCGTTTCTGTCGTGGAGTATATTTCAAGCTTACCTAGTTATGTAGTACATTATAAATCACACTGCAAAAGTGGTTCAGACTGGTACTGTTATGATGACAATATAAGCAACGTAACCAAATCTAAATTAAAAATTAATATAAAATCATATATACGCTAAAAAATGAGTAAATGTATTATTTTTTATGTACATAAAAATAAAACAAATTTATTTACATTTTTGTCTATTTTTGCTAATTGCTAATCTTTATAGCTTATGCATCCATTTTCTTGATATACAATTTATTAATTCATTTATCGTAAAGAAATATACATGTATGTATCTAATAATCTTGTTATTTGCTAAGAAATCCATGGCAGGCGCATTCCGATAAAACATTTACATGTTACTAAAAATCAATAAGTACTTTTCTAAAATTTTAGATGTTATCTTGGTATACAATTAATATACATTTGTTTATATTATGACCTGTGCATAAACAGCGTGAAATAACCGTTATTTTAAAGTGGTTCTGCTGGAGAGTATGGTCTGTAGCATGACCACTTTGAATTGATATTTTCCAAGAAACTAACAATATACAATTTTTGATATTAAGTTACAAAAATATAGACATTATCTACATTTTATCCTGTAATTTTTACATAATATGGTCAAAGTGGTTCTGCTACGGAGCATGACACAAAAATTCAGCTTCGCGAAAGCTGAATTTTTGGCCAAAGATATTTGAACTTTTTAAAATCGATACGCTAAAAAGAAGAATACATTGTGAATCTATTTAAATGGCGCAATAATTCCCTAACCAATGATATGATGATATCCCTAAAATGAAAATGAGCCATTATCAACCTATAATAATAGACAAAACAAAAGAATACTAATTGCCCCGACCTGACTTCTACTCTTGAGACAAATAAACAGTTGTTACATCGAGATATTTTTCGCTTTCAACTAAGTTCATGCCAAACTAATGTTTTACTTTCCTCTTCACAGAAAATATGGAACGTTTATCCTTCAAACTACACTCCCGTATTTCACGTCTGTAACTCATTCAAGTTCTGGCACACACCTGTTACCAAATTCCGGCGATGTGGATTTTTCCATGAGAATGGATTTCGGGAATAACCGACCTTATTTGAAAATATACCACCCATATAGTAAATGTTTTTGTTCTATATTAGACCGCGAGAACGTAATAAGAAATTATGTTATGTTATTAAAAATCTGTTATGTTGTTGTACAACCATACCTATTTAGAAAAATGTGGAGTTAAGTTTGGCTTGGCATTAAGTAAACCCAGAAATACATTTCATGCAATTACATTATTGTTTTTACGTTGTGACTCTTTAAATAAAAGGGTTCACACTAAACAAACCAAAATATAATGTACACAATTTCACATACATAACGCGTTGTTATTCACGCTTTCTTGCACCAAGGTCAGGGCTTCTTGGGGCAGGTATAAAATACAAAATCTTACTTGCCACGATTAGTGATGGGCAGGGGATAAATACTCAGAGGATAAATACTCGAGTTTTTATCCGAAACGGATAAATACTCGTTTTTACTCATTTTTATCGCATAAATACTCAAAATGATGGATAAATATCTTTTTTGCGCGTCGGGTGATTATTTTATAATGTAAATTGGTTTTATTGTTATTAAGGCTTTTCAAAATACTCGATATTATATTATTTAGTTGTAATGTTAATTGTCAGGGCTGTAATTGTGTCAGGAGGCCAAATGTCTCTAATAAAGCATGCTCTTTAGACACAATTTTAGAATCTTTCTTTGTTGAGAGTGTAGAGAATTGCTACATAATTGAACATCTCTGTGAAGAGCCTCTAAAAGTTATGAAAAATGCGGCGAAGACAAGTTTATTGTCGTTGTTTGCCAACGCTATAAACATGCAAAGGACTTTTTAATTAGTTAAAAGGTGTTGAGCCTTTAAACTGCGCAGCACACACTATTAATTTGCTGGCTCATGGCGTCCTGAAATGCGGTAGTTTCAATAATTTATAAACTATGCAGATATGATAAAATATATAAAAAACAATTGGTTGTCTGTAAAGTCGGTTTACGCACGATAATTTTGCGTGATAGCATCTAAGTCTCTTTTACTCCGACGCATCGGTAGATGGAGTGGAAGAGAGATAGATGCGTCACAAGTCGAACACTTAGGCTGATCGTGCCTCTCTATTGCTTGTTTCACGCTCTCGCTTGCACTCTCGGTGCAGGTGGAACGTGACAATGAGTCATGTTTTTTCGTGCGTGCTGCCAGCGTTCATCGATTCCACGCGTGCCTCAAAGAGATGTCAGCATATATATGCTCCGGGCTCCGGCTCAAGGGGTCCGCGAGCACCTATGCCTGTCAGGGTTGCGGATCTGTTTGAAAGAGGTATTGTGGCCCTGGCATAGGCAACTGAAGGAATACGGGTGGGTTTTAGTCAGTAAAAGTCTGACACGCTTTCATATTGGCGATAGCAATGGTGGCCCGGTGGTATCAGCCCCGACTTACGACTTGTAGGTCGTGAGTACGCACTGCTCTCAAAACTTTACATTGATCACTGAATCCACATCCCACATTGTCGACAACCTCGTAAGCCAAGTCAGTATACTCGATTTCTTTATCTTTCACGAGGTAGTTTTTTTGGAACGAAGTTCCTTATAGCGCGTTGCGAAAGGGGGCTAGACGGAATTAAGAGAAAAAGTTGTAACGACACTTTTTAACCGACTTAAAAAAAAGAGGAAGTTTCTCAATTTGACTGTATATATTTTGTTTTGGAACGAAGTTTTTGGAACGGAGAGGGAGAGAGAGAGAGAGAGAGAGAGAGGGAGGGAGAGAGAGAGAGGGAGAGGGAGAGAGAAGGAGAGAGAGGGAGATGGAGAGAGATAGAGAGAGGGAGAGGGAGGGAGAGAGAGAGGGAGATAGAGGAAGAGACGGAGAGAGATCTCTCTCTCTCCATCTCTTCCTCCCTCTCGGGAGAATATTTTTGTTGAGTGTATACAGGTTTTTTGTACATAATAAATAATAAAAACAATAATGAATCCTGGAAAGGAACTTCGTTCCATCCGGGTGTCCCTTGACACCTCTCAAGTTTTTTATTATTACAATGATTTAAGCGTTACTTAACCCTTAAATGCATGATTTTTACCTTTTTTGTAATGTTTTGGTGGAAATTTACATCTTTATGCAATCAGAACAAACCTACTGAGAACAAAATGTATAGTGAGATAATAAACCACTTTTTTCCAATTACAAAAACAAAAAATGACTGGAATGATAACGAAAAAATTACATTGAATTGGTTGATGGAAATTTCCATCACAATGCATTTGAGGGTTAAATAGTTTCTGCCCACCCCCATGGGAGAAAGGCACGAGTTCATGTATGCATGTGAAAGAAAAAAAATGTACAAAATTAAATGTATAATTTTATCTAACTTTGACAGTTATTGACGAATTGTATTCATGATTGAGTGAAATTATTGTCAATATCAGCATTTTGTAATTGTTAAAATGATTAATAAGGTACGATACCAATCTGCATTGTCTGTTTTTCGTTAATTTTAATCCTTTTGTTAGTAAAATGACAAAATTTACGTTACGAAAACTTAAATAGTATTTATCCGCTGTTTTGGATAAATACTCAGTAAAAACGGATATTTATCGAGTATTTATCCATTTTGAGTATTTATCCGGATAAAATCCCAACACTAGCCACGATCCTTACGGACTACTTTTACCTCGATAACGTTCATACAACTGGGCATGCACACACGCTAGTTGTGAGTACTATAATCCAACAAGATAAAGAACTCTGTTAATCTGCATAATTAATATTAATAATTCATCCTTGCACGCTCATAAACGCATAAAGACAAATGTATGTTCTACTCAACTATGTAAAAGTAGTTTTTCGCACCGCAACTTTTGTTTTCTTGGCAGTTATTTATACAATAAATTAAACGCCATTTTAAAACTATACGCTCTCAATAAATCAAACTGCAAGCGTGTCCTCACTGCTTATTTACTGAACCTTGACTACGATACCACTGAAAACTTACTAGCTGTTATAAAATAAATGTGTTTAAAGCCTACCAACCACTCCACACTACATAACACCATATTACAGTAAACTACAGCTCACCACACCTCACTATGCCACACTACAACATACCACATCACACCACGCAACACATCACCACACCGCACCGCATCACACCTCTCAACACATCGCCACACTACATCACATCACACCACGAAACACTTCACCACACTACACTACTAAATACTATACCACACCACACTTCAGTACACCGTGTTGTACTGAAGTGTGACACCACACTACACTTTTACTCACAATATTAAAAACATTTATCTATTTTAAAATTTTGTATTCAAACACTCTTTATTTTTGTTGTATTGTGTTCTCCTGCCAAAGGTTAAAATCATTATGTTTCATATATTATCGTTAAGATTAAAACCTCAAACACTGTTTTGGGGGGGGGGGGGGGGGAGCCTGGTAATCTGTGTGACCGGTTTTTCCTAGTGCAGATACCAGTCTCCCACAAAGGATTTATACTGATTATTTCTTCGTAATTTTAAGGAGCCTCTGTGGAAGAGAAATAAATGTTTTATTTATTTATTTATTTACTAGCTTCTGCCCGCGGCTTCGCCCGCGTGGATGTCGAAAAATATCCCACAGGAAGGAACGTATTACCGGGATTAAAAGTACCCTTTGTGTTTATCCAGGTAAACAATGGGTTATTGCACTGCTTGCTTTGTGTTATCCAAGGAGCAGCGTTCGGATTGATAAATGATTGTTGTAGGATAAATATTGCTAAAACATAACAATATTAACGGAATATGTAACGGAACAGCAAATTACCTACTTGCATGCCAAAATTGAAGACTACTTTAAAGCGAAAATATAACTTCTCTTTATTCCCTGGGAAATTCGACAAAAAAATTGTTACCTAAATTATTCAAATGACGATTTTACTTACATTGCTGTTCAGAGGGGTTAAAGACTATTTATTTTTTAGTTTATGCTTAAAGTTTTTCTTTACATACTACTTTAGAGGTTCTGCCTTCAGGTGCTGCTACAACCAGGCTGCTAGATGAGCTCACTCTCGAGCAGGCAACGTAAACCTGGTCGTCGAGAAGCAGTCCCCTCTAAGATGATATCCCGCTGTTTACAGTGACTGTCCCCGAGACTTATTAATCGTCATTGCGAAACATGCCATTAGGGGACTGCAGCCTTTTAAACTCGAATGGGTACTCCGACGGTATTAGTGGTATCTGCGGTATATCGTACACCGATTCACCTTGAGCACAGCCAGTAAATACAATGGCGGAGCCTCTACCACGTTTTGATGTGAGGTTTTCACACGTGACCTGGTCCCATTGCACAACTTGGCCGGAATGAGATTTCGTGGTAGCATTGCTGGAGCACCCACTTTGAGGATAAGTGTATGAGACGGGGACCAGATGGGTTGAATAAATTTGAGAGCTCCATAGGATAGTGTATAGCATCATCTTTATGAATTCAACACGTATGCATGTAATATAATTACAACAGATTTTTGTTGCCTGTGTTTATATCATTGGTTTATTTTGTTTAGCTTCTATCCGCG
The DNA here is from genome assembly GCA_932294355.1 of Aporophyla lueneburgensis. Taxonomy (NCBI): domain Eukaryota; kingdom Metazoa; phylum Arthropoda; class Insecta; order Lepidoptera; family Noctuidae; genus Aporophyla; species Aporophyla lueneburgensis. Next base: position 11,394,247 of record OW028755.1, read on the forward strand.
GCATTTTTTTTTTTCAGAAACAAACATTCTGCGCTCTCTCTACCTCTCAATTTAATATACAAACTGACAATATCCCAAACAAATAGGACGAAGTTCTTCGTAAAACTTAACTTATCTCTGGGATGTGAGTAGTATAGTTTTAATAGAACTCAAAGATTTATTTAGGAGACAACCAGAAGTGGATAATAAACAATTAATATTGTTTACAATGAAATACTATGCCTACTGCAGTATTTCTTTGTAAACAATATTTTTTGTTTTTACTTCAGGTGCTAGAATCACCAAGCTGCTTGTCTGCACCAGACCGTGTGAGAAGCAGTTCTCCCTTAAGTCTACCCTTGTTAAATTAAGTGTTTGGCCTTGAGATTTATTTATGGTAATGTCAAAGCAGACTTTGAGGGGAAACTGCACTCTTTTGAACTCGAAGGGGTAGTTCGACCGTGGAGGCGATCGGCGGCGGCGACCTCTCGCGTCCGGCCCTGGTGCGAGCCATGGTACGGAGCGAGAGGGAATGGGAAACCGTCACCTCCTTCTGCGAAGCAGTAATGCTCGCGAAGGAGGAGGCGGGGCGCGTGAGGGAGTGGCAGTCTCTGCGCCCTCACGTACCTAGCCGCCGCAGGAGGAGACGCCCCGGGCGTCGGGAGTCCATAGCGGACTCCCGGCCGCCGTAGGCGCGAGCTTGTGGGTGGCGAGCAATGGGTAGCTCGCCGCCCGGTAAGGACCAAGCTCGGGTCGACGGCGCGTAGTGTTCCACGCGCGCCACAAAGAGATGTCAGTAAAACTGAAGGGGTCTGCTAGGACCGATGCCTGCCGGGGACGCGTGATTGTTCGAAAGAGATACCGTGACCCTGGCACATGGGCAACTGAAGGAACACGGGTGGGTTTTAGTCAGTAAAAGTCTGACATGCCCTCCCACTCCGCTCAGAGCGGGAGAAGTCATTTGATGATATCCCATCCAAAAAAAAAAAAGAAATAAAAAGGGTAGTTCGACGGCGTTAGAGGAATCCTCGGAATAAACACAGACTCCTCTCTGGAACAACCTGTTAGTTGGGAGACCGGGAGGCTTCAATGTGTTAAGAAACTCAACCGGGTAATGTGTGGCGCCATCGTGGTTTATCACTCGAATCCACTGATTTATAATGATTTTCAACTCCTTCGAACGATCTCAAGAGAATTTCATTGATGATTGTAGCTTGGTCGTTATGTTTTACTTGAATGTATAAACTATAATCGCATTATTACTCACTGAACGTATAGATTTATGTGCCCAATTAGGTTTTACTTATAAAGTTGTATGGGTATCTATTTAACAATAGTCACTGTAGTTATTTAATTTTATTTAATACAGAAACAAACGCTTTTTATGTATATGTAACTTATTACTTGCAAATATTAGTTCATATTAATATCAGTTACATATTTGATACAACCCCGTTACCTTGGTTGAGATTGGACACCGGTGACGACAATGTGCTCCCCGGGCTGTCCCGCACGCCATGCGCCCGTCTACCAGGCCACATAGGATATTCGAAACCCTATTTGACTCAGTAAAGGGATGATTTTGGAAAAACTGTGATACACGTATCTCATAATTATACTTGAAGAGTATGTGTACCAATTTTTGTGTCAATCGACCCAGAGAATAAAAAGTTTCATAGAAACTTCAACCCCCCATTTAACCCTCTTAGGGGTGGTATTTCTAAAAATTCTTTCTTAGTGGATACTTACTCTTCACAAAGAACACACCTTCCAAATTTCATGTCTCTACGACCAGCGGTTTAGGCTGTGCGTTGATATATCAGTCAGTCAGTCAGTCAGTCAGTCACTCAGGACTTTGAATTTTATATATATAGATTACCTTCCATACTCATTTGCAAAGCAGTTTAGGCGGTTCACCCACTGGAGATGCGTCCCGCCGCGGTGCGCGGAGCGACGTGCTCTAAAACATACATTCATACATAAACTCACGCTTTTATCCCATGGGGAGACAGAAACTACAGAACGCCACCTGCTTCGATCCTTACATACGCTTTGTGCTCTAAATTGGTGCAATATCTACATTTAACAGTGTAAGGAAACTTCCAGCATTTATCTGTCATCGGTTCGTCAGCAAACACAAGTGTAACATTACACAAAAATACATAAACAACAACCAATATTTCTAAGTTAATCAAATGCCAAAAAGAGGACGATTGCCTCATCAATAATTCTACTTCCCAAAATCAAAATACTTCAATGATCGAAGATCACAAGGCAAATTATTACGAACCAACACGAATCTCGTTCCAAACACGATTGGAATCAAAGTAATTCGCTTCTACAGAGGAGTAATTTTTAGATGACAGAAATGAGGGTTCCTCTGAAAATTGGGTCTTTACTTTTGACACAAGGAAAAGAAACACTTTTGTGGAGACAGCGAAACAATACGACTCATGTTAAAAATTAAGGAAAAATGCGACAGTGTTTTGTAAAGGGACAAGAGGAAAAAATATGGATGTATTTGAGTATCTTGCTTCCTCAATAATGTTTCCAATTTTTTTGTTATAATGCTCTTTCCTCTCAAGATGCTTTGGAGTTTTGGGACTGCTCATTCTTTGTCCTCAATCTGTTGTCGTATAGATAGCAAATAAACGTAATTTTAAATCAGTTACATCTTGATGTTGTCCGAGGCTATTATTAGGTTTCCCTTTAGCTGTAAACAATTATACGAATTCTTGCCAAAACAAAAACACAAATCTATTCAAATGAATTCCTAAACTATTTCATTTTCCCTAGAAAAGTATAGGTACCTACTTAGTCCAAAACTGATCTGAGGGCAGTGTAAGTGGCTCTTAAGAGCTCTCAAGATCAACTTTATCCTAGAACGGGATGCGCTCTTGAGTATTATATCAAGTCGTTCTATTCTGAGGCTCGAATTTATAACGATAAGTAAAATATTAAATACTAGCTTTTGCCAGTGGCTTCGCCCGCGTGGAGGTCGGAAATTATCCCACGGGAACATACTACCGGGATAAAAAGTAGCGTATGTCCTTTCTCAGGCTCTAAACTATCTGTGTACCAAATTTCATTTAAATCGGTTCAGTAGTTTTAGCAGGAAAGCGAGACAGATAGACAGACAGACAGAGTTACTTTTACATTTATAATATTAGTATGGAAGTATGGATAGTGTGGATTAAGTATTTATAAATCGGAATACTCAGTAAAAGTTCAAGCATGGCTAACTCGTATTTTTTTTTTCATGTATTAACATGAAAAAAAAAACGAGCCGAATGGAGAATCTCCTCCTTTTCTTTCGTCGGTTAAGAAACAAAATCAAAATTCCTTAATTGAAATTACGCTGAGAATGAGCACTTTTTTAACTTCAAAATTACATAAGACAGTCCCACTTTAAAGACGGCCTTCGTAGTATTTAAAAGCCAATAGATAAGGTGAAACAAACTCCTGAGCTGAGCATTCACAGATGGTAAATTAAAGGACTTTTTAGAACCATCCAATTATATGTAAATATAAAGAGTTTTATATTTAAAAAAAAACGGATTTATTAAAAATAAGTTTTCCTCAAAATACTTATAATACGTGTAGAAAGAGAAAGGAACTGATCCTATATTTTGTTTTTGCTCAAGTTGTTGATTGGTGAAAATTGTACCTACTATAATCATAAAGTCAAATCTGTAGTACGATCCTGGAGGGCGGGAGGTTAAGGATCCAATTTTATTGAGCACTAGGAGCGCTATAGTGGATTTCTCCACCAATCAGCTATTTGAGAAGACTTCAAGATTTAAATCAAAGCTCAGCTATACCTAATCCGATAAACCGAAAAGCAAAAAACTAATACAAACTTTTGCAGAAACCACCGCAAAGAAAGACTTCCACCAACTTTTACAAAATCACATAGCAAAGCTACCCCATTTACATGACTTAATATCCAACCCCAAACGTGTCACCCAGTTACCCCGAGGGTAAGAAGATAACAGTCACGTTACGTATAGCAAAGATACATCAAAAAGGCAGCAAGCACTACTTTTACCATTATTTTACGAGCCTCAGTCAGCGTGTAACATAAAACCGTACGTGGGCTATAGAGATACAAATAGCAAGAAAAACATTAGGGTTTACGATAATAGTGTACCTACAAGCTATAGTCGTCAGCCAGAGCCACGTCGGAAAGGGAAAATCGCACTGTTTTAAGTCTGTGAAAAAGTAAGACACTTTTTTCGCATTATTTCTGCTGCCTACTACAATTTTAATACCTCTCTAGTCTCTTCTTGACTCGTTATTGTTATTTATCTCACGATAAAAGTACAATAACCACTAGCCGTGCCCTCGGCTAAGCCCGCGTGGAAGTCGGAAATTATCCTACGGGAACGTGCTACCAGGCTAGCCTATCAACATCAGCCTATAGCAGTCCACTGCTGGACATAGGCCTCTCCAAGTGCATACCATTCAGCTCAATCCTCGGCTACTCTCACTCCGCTGCTACCAGCCACCCTGCGAAGATAGTCACTTTCATCTAGCCTAACCACCTACCTTACGTTTACCAATTCGCGGTCTCCACTCAAGAACATGTTGTAGACGTTGACATGTTCTTCATGGGCAGACCTGTGTTACACCTTAAAACTTTAGCTGTGTGCCAGTGTAAGTCCTGTCAAAATCAGTCCAGCCGTTTCGAAATAAGCCGGAACATGCGTGATTGTTCGAAAGAGATACCGTGACCCTGGCACATGGGCAACTGATGGAACACGGGTGGGTTTTAGTCATTAAAAGTCTGATTCGCCCTCCCGCTCCGCCCAGAGCGGGAGAAGTCATTTGATGATTTCCCATCCTGAAAAAAAAAAAAAGCCGGAACAAACTGAGAGAATCATAACTTTTTTCGTTTCGAATGCTGTAGTAAAAAACTGTTAATTTGGAATTGCAAACACACACTACAACTTTTTAACATGTAAATAGATTATAAGTAAATAGATTTTTACAAAATAGATGACAGATTTAAATAACGCATGGAACACTTTTCACAGCGAAATTATAAAATGAATGCTACGTACTCGTACTAGCGAATATGATTTGTAGGATGCTTACCAGATGGAACAATCTGCAGTCAAGTCAATCACTTTGTTTGCTTCACTGACCGTTGACTTGTGTCATCTAAAATTAAACGGCCTAGACTTTTCCCTACTGTTGGGGTCAACTTCCAGTCTGACCGGATACAGCTGAATACCAGTATTTTACATGGTGCGGCTGCATATCTGACCTCCCCAACCCAGTTACACGGCAATATGATACCCCGTGGTAAGACTGATTGTCAGAATTTCAGGCTTCTGACTCCTCGTAACGTCTTATGTCATCTAAAATATCGTAAAAATATCGTCCTTCAAGATCACAACATCCCAAGTAGAAAATTATGTAGATATTTTAAAGCAAAAAGCTGAAGGATGACCGCAGAGGCGGGATAGTCACACTTGTTTACTTTTTTATTTTATCTTTACCTTTATTTCAAGTAAAATTCTGAAGATCTGACCGGACATACGAAAAGAAATGTAGGCGAGGGGATGATAGTACTGGACGATATTAAGGACGCCTTGAGTGCAGCACATAGAGGTCAAGAGGGGCTTACACTCCGGAGAATGTGGACTTTTACTGTAAAAGATTCTTAGTAGATACTTGGTGTAGACTTAAATATTGTGTTTAAGATTGTCTTTTTATCTCTAGTTTTAGTACGAGCTGCATTAAAATAACTCTTACTATGTGGAAAAATATAGTGGGATTTTCCGACTAGTTTTTCCGAAGAGTATCTCTAGTATCACCTAGAAATTGGGTCTGAGTCAAATTGATGCCTTTGCTCTTTGTAATTCAGGAGTACTCAATAAGACTTGAAGCTGACTTCAACAAGGAAAAGGCTAGACCAATCCTGATGTAGAGTACATCATGCTATATTTTTCGTCAATTATCTTTATTATCGAGGCTCTATTAAAGAGCAATGTAAAACAGCGGATCCGATGGAACCGCAGAATAGTCGAAGACATTTTTCATTTAATGTTTGGACCGGATTCCGAAAGTTGATTGAAAAACAAAAAACGGCATAGCAATCTCAAGTAATCGAAGATGCTGTTCAAATTGAAGAAGGCAATACATCTGTCTGAAAGAATCAATAAATTCCTTTACAAGACTCTTCAAGGTTCTTTTATAGCCCACACATTTCTGTCTAACTCCCGCCCAAAACCAACATATTGGCGGTACATAACGGTTATAAAAATCCACTTATTCAACATTACAGTCACGTAACAGAATGAAAAACAAGATCTACCCACCGATAGGAACGACTCAACGTTTTCTTAAAAGGAAGCAGTAAAAGAAATGTTAATGCCGTACTCAGATGTTTAAAAAAAAATCAATCGCTATTGGTAATATAATTAACACTAGCTTCTGCCCGCGGCTTTGCCTGCGTTGAAATTAAATAGAAGAGATACAAAAATGGTACCATGGCAAAAATTGTTTCACGTGATGAGCATTTTCTGCTAAGAGTAATACATTTGAAGATCTGGAACACCTGATGTGGAACTCCAACAGCCCAGCTACACTATAACATATATAGGAATGACGTCTTAGCAAGAGTTGTTCAGCCTGATGAGCACTCTCTGTTGTTGTATAAAATTTGAAGATCTGAAACAGCTGATGTGGAACTCTAAGAGCCCAGCTACACTATAACATATATAGGAATGACGTCTTAGCAAGAGTTGTTCAACCTGATGAGCACTCTCTGTTGTTGTATAAAATTTGAAGATCTGAAACAGCTGATGTGGAACTCTAAGAGCCCAGCTACACTATAACATATATAGGAATGACGTCTTAGCAAGAGTTGTTCAGCCTGATGAGCACTCTCTGTTGACGTATAAAGATTGTAGATCTGGAACACCTGATGTGGAAATCAAAGCTATCACTAATTTCACTGTATAATTATAAAATAACATAAGCTGGGAGTACCTCCACGTGGTGAAGGCGGTAACAGTTTAGGACTGATTTTCGATGAAAATTCTATGAATCATTGAAAATTTGACTCTACTGGCTAAAACTCCCATTTATTATTTTATTTTATTGAAGAAATATACCTTTGGGCTTATGTTATTTGAGTGTTTAATTTCCTTTTCCATTCATCTTCGTGACACGGTAGCCTACCCGGTAACGCAGAGGAGCAGTCACTTAGATTTTAATTGATCAGGTATATTCAGAATAAAACTATAACCATGCCTAGAAAGAGGTCAAATCTTTCCCAACGTTCCAAAGGAGCTAAAAGATTGAGGATCATAAGATCCCAAGAATCTACCGAAGAGCGTCAGGATACACTTGATGCTGTTCGAGAACATCAGGCTGCAACTCGCTCTGTAGAAACATCTTCGGATCGCGAAGCTTGCTTGCGTTCTCAGCGTATTTATGCATCTACATCCAGGTCTTTAGAGACTAGTGAAGAATATGATGCGCGACTGTCCGCTGATCGTGAACGTCATGCATTGTCTCGCGAGTCGGAGACGTTTACGGATAAATAATTGCGCTTGAGTTCTCAGCGTATCTACGCATCTGCTGCTAGGTCTCTAGAGACAAGTGCGGAACATGATGCACGACTGTCCGCTGATCGTGAACGTCACGCATTGTCTTTCGAGTCGGAGACGTTCACTGATAGAGAATTGCGCTTGAGTTCTCAGCGTATCTACGCATCTGCTGCTAAGTCTCTAGAGACAAGTGCGGAACATGATGCGCGACTGTCCGCTGATCGTGAACGTTACGCATTGTCTCGCGAGTTGGAAACGTTCACTGATAGAGAATTGCGCTTGAGTTCTCAGCGTATCTACGCATCTGCTGCTAGGTCTCTAGAGACAAGTGCAGAACATGATGCGCGACTGTCCGCTGATCGTGAACGTCACGGATTGTCTCGCGAGTCGGAGACGTTCACTGATAGAGAATTGCGCTTGAGTTTTCAGCGTATCTACGCTTCTGCTGCTAGGTCTCTAGAGACAAGTGCGGAACATGATGCGCGACTGTCCGCTGATCGTGAACGTTACGCATTGTCTCGCGAGTCGGAAACGTTCACTGATAGAGAATTGCGCTTGAGTTCTCAGCGTATCTACGCATCTGCTGCTAGGTCTCTAGAGACAAGTGCGGAACATGATGCGCGACTGTCCGCTGATCGTGAACGTCACGCATTGTCTCGCGAGTCGGAGACGTTTACGGATAAAGAATTGCGCTTGAGTTCTCAGCGTATCTACGCATCTGCTGCTAGGTCTCTAGAGACAAGTGCGGAACATGATGCACGACTGTCCGCTGATCGTGAACGTCACGCATTGTCTCTCGAGTCGGAGACGTTCACTGATAGAGAATTGCGCTTGAGTTCTCAGCGTATCTACGCATCTGCTGCTAGGTCTCTAGAGACAAGTGCGGAACATGATGCGCGACTGTCCGCTGATCGTGAACGTTACGCATTGTCTCGCGAGTCGGAAACGTTCAGTGATAGAGAATTGCGCTTGAGTTCTCAGCGTATCTACGCATCTGCTGCTAGGTCTCTAGAGACAAGTGCGGAACATGATGCGCGACTGTTCGCTGATCGTGAACGTCACGCATTGTCTCGCGAGTCGGAGACGTTCACTGATAGAGAATTGCGCTTGAGTTCTCAGCGTATCTACGCTTCTGCTGCTAGGTCTCTAGAGACAAGTGCGGAACATGATGCGCGACTGTCCGCTGATCGTGAACGTTACGCATTGTCTCGCGAGTCAGAAACGTTCACTGATAGAGAATTGCGCTTGAGTTCTCAGCGTATCTACGCATCTGCTGCTAGGTCTCTAGAGACAAGTGCGGAACATGATGCGCGACTGTCCACTGATCGTGAACGTGGCAACATATAGGCTATACATAATTTATTTTGGAAAATGAACACCTGATGCAGACCGCAACAGACCAGCTAAAGTAAGTATAAGAGATATAAAAAAACCGGCCAAGTGCGAGTCGGACTCGCGCACCGAGGGTTCCGTACAAACCTGTAGGTATCCTCGGTTTATGCATAAGGTTTATGTTTATGACATTTTCTTTTTTTTTAATTTTTATATTTGAGTAGACTGAATTAAAGGTAAATTGCGGCTTACGATTTATGACGTATTAAAAAAAACTACTTACTGGATTTCGTTCAAACTAATTTTTGGTGGAAGTTTATATGGTTATGTACATCACATTTTTTTTTTTAGTTTTATCATTCTCATATTTTAGAAGTTACGGGGGGGGGACACACATTTTACCACTTTGGAACTGTCTCTCGCGCAAACTATTCAGTTTAGAAAAAAATGATATTAGAAACCTCAATACCATTTTTGAAGACCTATTCATAGATAACCCACACGTATGGGTTTGATGAAAAAAAAATTTTTTTGAGTTTCAGTTCTTAGTATGGGGAACCCCAAAATGTATTGTATTTCTTCTATTTTAGTGTAAAAATCTTAATGCGGTTTACAGAATACATCTACTTACCAAGTTTCAACAACATAGCTCTTATAGTAAAGTGGCTGTGACCTACACGGACAGACAGACAGACAGACATGACGTATCTATAAGGTTTCCGTTTTTGCCGTTTGGCAACGGAACCCTAAAAATGGTGCCATAGCAAAAAATATTCCACGTGAAGAGCATTTTCTGCTGTGAGAATAAATTTGAAGATCTGGAACACCTGTTGTGGAACTCTTAAGTAAAACTCTTAATAACATATTAAGGAATGACGTCTTAGCAAAAGTTGTTTAGTCTGATGGGCATTTCCTATTGACATACAAAAATGAAAGATCTGAAACGAGTCCAATCGTCTCGCTCATCCCTTTGTTTTCACGTCCTCGGGCCTTAGAATTCTACATCAGACGTTTCAGATCCTCGATTTTGACGACCCCGTTGTCGCTGGCATAAGCAACAGGATCCGCGTACGAAGTCGCGGGCAGAAGCTAGTACAGTCACGAGCAATAATATATATACATTGTCACATTTTCTAAAATATCTGAACTTCTACCATTCAAAAAATATGTGTACGATATATTTTTCTAAATTACCTAACCCTCAAACTGTGTCAAAACTGGGTATACATTAGTTTCACAATAATATAAACGAAACAAAATCAGTAAAAAATTTACACTTCCAATGTAATTTTTAAGTATCCATGACAATTTCTATAACATATATACAATTGTATACGTGTTATAGAAATTCTCATGGATACATTAAAATGAAATTGAAAGTGTATACCTACTTTTTCCTGTTTTTGTTATGTTTATTACAGTAAAAACTACAGTTTTATAAATAAATAGGGGTTGGTTACTGCAATAAAACAAGGACTTACAAAATCAGTGTTTTCATATGTAGTAATACGATATGGCACGTTGTTATTATTGATTTTATATCGATTTCAATAATAATCACAATAATCACAATAACACAGCAAATACATATTTATCCAGCTGTACTGCACGACAACAAAAAACAACCGTAATGCGCGCCTACCCCTTCTGTATGATTTGCAATGTTGCCGTAGGAATCTAATAGCTCGCCGGCCTCGTCACCATCGGGGCGCACAGTGGAACGAATGTATGGGAGCGGTTGGACGTAGACATGTCCGAAAAATAAGAGTAAAATTATGACAAACTAATGATGCCATCTTATTCGATTACTTAATGCCTTCATAAATTGTGGTGATGAATTTCTTCATAACTCCCATATTTCGGGAGTAATTTGAGAAAATGTGAAATTTTACTATGAAAATGAGTGTATCGAGCTCTCTCCCTCCTGATTCCGGGCTTGTTTCAAGTAGCGGTCTCTAATATCGTAATGCTATTACTAAGAGCTATATTTAATACTAAGACACATAGTGCGCCAAATGTGCACTTTCTGGGATAAAAGGAAATGAAAATTTAAAAAAAAAAACGTTTTTTCCCCATTTGTATTTACTTTAAACCGCAGACAGACTTATTAAGAGGTCTATAAATATATTATATATATACAGAAATATATATTAACAAAAATATTCACAAGAACTGATGAGAGTATGACTTTTAAGTAAGTTGATAATAAATTACCTAGTTTCATTAAAAGTACAATAAATAATTAAGATGTAAGCTCTAATTTACTAAGTTACACATTTTAAAACAATAACATCATTTAATTATCTTCGTCATCATCATCATCATCAATTAATTCAAATTCAGAATCGATGTCCGCTAAATCATTTATGTTAACAAATTCGATATCACTTTTCTCAGAATCCGTAAGCTCATAAAATTCCTTAAAAGAAGATTTTTTTACAAACTTATTTCCTTTTGGACGGATACTTGTAACAAGTGGATCAGAAGACAGTAAAAGATTGTGCATAATATCTTCATTGCATGAGATACTGCTATGCTTTCGAGAATGCCCCTCTCTATATTTTCTAAAATCTTTATTTCTAGCCTCAGATGCCTCTTTGGATAGAAAACCAATGGGCACAATTGACATGTTCTGAACTATGTCTGGCCCATGCATTAAAATTTTATGAAGTGAAGAAGGCATATAATACCATGGGTATAACTCCACGTAAAGCTTAGCAGTATCAAAGCAGAACTCTCGGAATTTAGTTACGTTGATCTTCTCTCCTGATGAAATACACTGCAAGATCACACAGATTTTTCTTAAAAGCATAGCATCTATTCCGGTCAGTTCAGCAGATTTAGTGTAGTTTTCAAAAAATCTCCTTGCCGAGTTGCCATTGTTGGTGGATCCACTGCCTTGTTTCACAACATCGAGAAGTAAGCCCGTTTCTCTTCTTACAGCCTCTTGAACTCTTTTCTTCCTGTCATCAACTTGCCTTTTTGCTATATCACCCCTTACTTGCCATGATTTTATGTCTAATTTGTAGGAAATGTGTAATAAGCATTCCATTGAGCGAATCCAAGCGTGAAGGGTGCTTAAGCTATATTTATACATGTCCTCGTTTGCGTGTTTATCTTTGATTAACTCTAAATTATTCATTTCTTTAGGACAAGCCTTGCATATGTCACACACTGAAGCTGCTGTATTGGATATAATGGAATGAATTTTACCATCAATCATTGTCAACAGCAGTTGGTGTTTGACACTAATTCCATCAGTGATGGTGGATGGAGTTAAGGCTTCAATCTCTGCTTCGATTTCAGCCATCTCTCTCTGCACATTTTCTTTGGTTTCCTTTATAAACTTAAACAATATTGGCCGGCAAAATGAAGTGGAAGATGGTCGCTCATTTTCCCAAATTGTTACACCTTTTGAGACGAGCCGCAGTGGTACAAGACTAATCATAAAATTACTAGCAAGATCGATTTGCTCATCTTCACTCGTCCTTTGATGATAAATGCTTTGGCTAGATGATCCGTCAAAACCCCATTTGCTGGTCAATACGAGCTGTTGATTGGGATCAACAGGGGTTTCTAACGACCTAATAAGTCTTCTTGAGGTTAAATCCATCAAGGCTTGTAATTTGATTTTTGCAGAGCTCTCTGTAACTGTGAGATCTTCTTTGGCCGGATAGCACTTAATTTTTTCTTTAACCAACATGTAATAACTCGGGTATTGAAGAGCTCCTTCTTGAGTGTTGAAATCCCGAAGAGTGTTATAGCGCCATTTCGATAAGTTCATCGATACATAAAGAGCCAATGCCTTCAAAGGGGATATTTCCCGTACCTGAATTGATTTACCTTCAATGAAGGCTTTGATTTTTGAGGCCTCTTCTGGATTCTCCGTCAAGTATTTCATAACATAAGCTGTATCGCTTTGTCCTGCCTTTTGAAGCACCCTTTCGGCCGAAAACATAATTTCAGCGCTGCTACTGCTGCATGAAAGACTATCTTCAGTGCGTCTTCTTTTTTGCCGGTTACTAAGGTCCTCAAAAGATTTACGAGGACTAGGATGTGTACAAGTTGAAGCATCAGATTTAGCAGGAGAAATTATGGGCTCGATGACGTCACTTATATTTTCTGTAGAAGGTTCCATATTTTCATTCTGTAATTCCGGCCATTGAATTGCAGCCTGTAGCCAAATCTCATGTTTTTTCCGAAACTTATCTGTGCTTCTTCCAGACTGTGTCCATTTTGCATAAATGCGGTAGCAAAATCGACGACACCAGTCTTTTAAACTTGTTTCAGCACTTTCACATAACTGAACACAACTGTTATCTTTTAAAACACTGAACAAATAGTTAAAGTCGCGTAAATCTTTATGTGCGCGTGCGCATAAAGCAACGTGAATATCAAGATTTGTATTAAAATTTGGAAAATACATTGCGAGATTAGCTTGGATACAACGAGGTGTAAATCAACACTGATTTTAAAGTTACTAATAGTGACCTATTTATATAAAATCCAGGTATCCCAGGTATCCTTTGTTAAATATTGCAAGGTAATTAGTTATTGTGATAATTAGTAAATGATGCATGCTAAATTAGTGTATTAAGAGCCATTTAGTAATTAAATAATAGCAATGTTCTTATCAGTAATCATTAGTGCATCAGTTTTATATGTAAACCTTAAGTCCCTAATTATATATCCTAATTAGCTTATATCTTCTCTAATTGGCTGCTCAGAAATGTTATTGTAATAAGGTAAACCTTTAGAAAAACGGTTTTAATCAACAAAATAAACAAAAAATAAAAAAATTGTGTTATAAAATAAACATCACTCTTTATCCCAGAAAGTGCACATTTGGCGCACTATGTGTCTTAGTATTAAATATAGCTCTTAGTATTAGCATTATGATATTAGAGACCGCTACTTGAAACAAGCCCGGAATCAGGAGGGAGAGAGCTCGATACACTCATTTTCATAGTAAAATTTCACATTTTCTCAAATTCATCACCACAAGTTATGAAGGCATTAAGTAATCAAATAAGATGGCATCATTAGTTTGGCATAATTTTACTCTTTTTTTTCGGACATGTCTACGTCCAACCGCTCCCATACATTCGTTCCACTGTGGGGCGGTCCGACCGATGCTAGACGACTGGCTTCGGAGAAGGCACGGCTCCCTGTCATTTAGGGCGACGCAGGTGCTCTCGGGGCACGGTTGCTTCGGGTAGGCAGGGAGTCAGACGCTCGGTGTCATCACTGCGTCCATTGTCGGGAAGACACGGTGTTCATACGCTTGCAGAATGCGCAGCTTGGGAGGAGCCGCGTCAAGCCCTTGTTTCGTAAGAAGGAAACGATATGTCGCTGCTGACTGTGATCCGTTCTATGGTCGGTGGCGCAGCGTCGTGGGATGCGATGATCTCCTTCAGCGAAAATGTCATGTCGCAGAAAGAGGCAGCGGAAAGGGAGAGGGAGATTTCGAGTGCTCTCCCAGCCCACAGCAGGCGCACCGGGCGTCGGCAGAGTACCCTCTGCCGACGCCTGGTGCACCTGCTAAAAATACAAAAAATACATGTATTTAGGGGGGCCGGTAGAGGACATTATCGGCAGACGTCCTCTACCGGCCCCCCTAAATGGGTCCAGGGACGGCGGACTCGGGGACGTCCGCCGCCCCCTATCATATATGACCCGAGGTGATGGCGCGTAATGTACCACGCGCGCTCCTCTTAGACGTCGTGGGGGGAGTTAAACACCTCACTCCCCCTGCTTGACCAGACGGGGCCCGCACTGGCGGCACCAGCCGAGGGCTGCGTTGAAGAATGCTTAAGCGTCCCCGTAGCCCCCGGTGCAAGTGTGCGAGGGAACACGGGGTGGTTTTAGTCAGTAGAAGTCTGAGAGACCCCTCCGTCCGCCCCAGGGCAGAGGACATCCATGAGGATTTCCAATCACGATATCAAAAACAAAAAGTGAAAACAAACCTAATAGCATAATAGTTTTAGGACAGTACACGGAAATAAAAACAGTGGACGGGAGAGTCGATACCACTCACTGATGGCTACTTTTACCTTACTATGACACAATATGTATAACGCAATGATAAAAAATTTAAAAATAAATAATACAATAAGATCCTATAACTATTTATGTACTCTGGTTTTGTCAATTAGGTAAAATCACAATTTGGGTTCCTTTTGAACCCGAATTGCGACTTATTTCCGAGCTCAAGGTGCTTGAAACTGCTGCTTTGTAATTGTTTACATAATTTCGAAACTGTACTGTAAACATGTTTTTGAAATTTCCTTGCGTTCATAATTACGTAACTAAAAGTTAATATTATTTTTTGGTTATCTATTCTTGACGAAAATTTGATAAAAATGTGTAGTTAATTTTGACACAATTTATCGTTTACATAATTTTTGGTCACACTTAGCATACTTATTTTTGCGATTTAATGTTGCTACATGAATTTGAATTTTAAGGGCGTTTCTATGTTATTGCTCGTGACTGTACATACATAAGATCACGCCTTTTTCCCCATGGGGAAACAGAAACTACAGAATGCCACCTGCTTCGATCTTTACATATGCTTTTTGCTCTAATAATTGCTGTAATATCTACATTTAACAGTGTAAGGAAACTTCCAGCATTTATCTGTCATCGGTTCGTCAGCAAACACAAGTGTAACATTACACAAAAATACATAAATTACAACTAATATTTCTAAGTTAATCAAATGCCAAAAAGAGGACGATTGCCTCATCAATAATTCTACTTCCCAAAATCAAAATACTTCAATGATCAAAGATCACAAGGCAAATGATTACGAACCAACACGAATCTCGTTCCAAACACGATTGGAATCAAAGTAATTCGCCTCTACAGAGGAGTAATTTTTAGATGACAGAAATGAGGGTTCCTCTGAAAATTGCGTCTTTACTTTTGACACAAGGAAAAGAAACACTTTTGTGGAGACAGCGAAACAATACGACTCATGTTAAAAATTAAGGAAAAATGCGACAGTGTCTTGTAAAGGGACAAGAGGAAAAAATATGGATGTATTTGAGTATCTTGCTTCCTCAATAATGTTTCCCATTTTTTTGTTATAATGCTCTTTCCTATCTAGATGCTTTGGAGTTTGGGACTGCTCATTCTTTGTACTCAATCTGTTGTCGTATAGATAGCAAATAAACGTAATTTTAAATCAGTAACATCTTGATGTTGTCCGAGGCTATTATTAGGTTTCCCTTTAGCTGTAAACAATTATACGAATTCTTGCCAAAACAAAAACACAAATCTATTCAAATGAATTCCTAAACTATTTCATTTTCCCTAGAAAAGTATAGGTACCTTCTTAGTCCAAAACTGATCTGAGGGCAGTGTAAGTGGCTCTTAAGAGCTCTCAAGATCAACTTTATCCTAGAACAGGACCCTAATGCGCTCTTGAGTATTATATCAAGTCGTTCTATTCTGAGGCTCGAATTTATAACGATAAGTAAAATATTAAATACTAGCTTTTGCCAGTGGCTTCGCCCGCGTGGAGGTCGTAAATTATCCCACGGGAACATACTACCGGGATAAAAAGTAGCCTATGTCCTTTCTCAGGCTCTAAACTATCTGTGTACTAAATTTCATTTAAATCGGTTCAGTAGTTTTAGCAGGAAAGCGAGACAGATAGACAGACAGACAGAGTTACTTTTACATTTATAATATTAGTATGGAAGTATGGATAGTGTGGATTAAGTATTTATAAATTGGAATACTCAGTAAAAGTTCAAGCATGGCTAACTCGTATTTTTTTTTTTTCATGTATTAACATGAAAAAAAAACGAGCCGAATGGAGAATCTCCTCCTTTTCTTTCGTCGGTTAACAAACAAAATCAAAATTCCTTAAATTGAAATTACGCTGAGAATGAGCACTTTTTTAACTTCAAAATTACATAAGACAGTCCCACTCAAAAGACGGCCTTCGTAGTGTTTAAAAGCTAATAGATAAGGTGAAACAAACTCCTGAGCTGAGCATTCACAGATGGTAAATTAAAGGACTTTTTAGAACCATCCAATTATATGTAAATATAAAGAGTTTTATATTTAAAAAAAATCGGATTTATTAAAAATAAGTTTTCCTCAAAATACTTATAATACGTGTAGAAAGAGAAAGGAACTGATCCTATATTTTGTTTTTGCTCAAGTTGTTGATTGGTGAAAATTGTACCTACTATAATCATAAAGTCAAATCTGTAGTACGATCCTGGAGGGCGGGAGGTTAAGGATCCAATTTTATTGAGCACTAGGAGCGCTATAGTGGATTTCTCCACCAATCAGCTATTTGAGAAGACTTCAAGATTTAAATCAAAGCTCAGCTATATTCCGATAAACCGAAAAGCAAAGAACTAATACAAACTTTTGCAAAAACCACCGCAAAGAAAGACTTCCACCAACTTTTACAAAATCACATAGCAAAGCTACCCCATTTACATGACTTAATATCCAACCCCAAACGTGTCACCCAGTTACCCCGAGGGTAAGAAGATAACAGTCACGTTACGTATAGCAAAGATACATCAAAAAGGCAGCAAGCGCTACTTTTACCATTATTTTACGAGCCTCAGTCAGCGTGTAACATAAAACCGTACGTGGGCTATAGAGATACAAATAGCAAGAAAAACATTAGGGTTTACGATAATAGTGTACCTACAAGCTATAGTCCTCAGCCAGAGCCACGTATTAAGTCCGTGAAAAAGTAAGACACTTTTTTCGCATTATTTCTGCTGCCTACTACAATTTTAATACCTCTCTAGTCTCTTCTTGACTCGTTATTGTTATTTATCTCATAGTTAAAGTGTAATAACCACTAGCCATGCCCTCGGCTAAGCCCGCGTGGAAGTCGGAAATTATCCTACGGGAACGTGCTACCAAGCTAGCCTATCAACATCAGCCTATAGCAGTCCACTGCTGGACATAGGCCTCTCCAAGTGCATACCATTCAGCTCGATTCTCGGCTACGCTCACCCCGCTGCTACCAGCCACCCTGCGAAGATAGTCACTTTCATCTAGCCTAACCACCTACCTTACGTTTGCCAATTCGCGGTCTCCACTCAAGAACATGTTGTAGACGTTGACATGTTCTTCATGGGTAGGCCTGTGTTACACCTTAAAACTTTAGCTGTGTGCCAGTGTAAGTCCTGTCAAAATCAGTCCAGCCGTTTCGAAATAAGCCGGAACACGCGTGATTGTTCGAAAGAGATACCGTGACCCTGGCACATGGGCAACTGATGGAACACGGGTGGGTTTTAGTCAGTAAAAGTCTGACACGCCCTCCCGCTCCGCCCAGAGCGGGAGAAGTCATTTGATGATTTCCCATCCTGAAAAAAAAAAAAAAAGCCGGAACAAACTGACAGAATCATAACTTTTTTCGTTTCGAATGCTGTAGTAAAAAACTGTTAATTTGTAATTGCAAAGACACACTACAACTTTTTAATATGTAAATAGATTATAAGTAAATAGATTTTTACAAAATAGATGACAGATTTAAATAACGCATGGAACACTTTTCACAGCGAAATTATAAAATGAATGCTACGTACTCGTACTAGCGAATATGGTTTGTAGGATGCTTGCCAGATGGAACAATCTGCAGTCAAGTCAATCACTTTGTTTGCTTCACTGACCGTTAACTTGTGTCATCTAAAATTAAACGACCTAGACTTTTCCCTACTGTTGGAGTCAACTTCCAGTCTGACCGGATACAGCTGAATACCAGTATTTTATATGGTGCGGCTGCATATCTGACCTCCCCAACCCAGTTACACGCCAATATGGTACCCCGTGGTAAGACTGATTGTCAGACTTTCAGGCTTCTGACTCCTCGTAACGTCTTATGTCATCTAAAATATCGTAAAAATATCGTCCTTCAAGATCACAACATCCCAAGTAGAAAATTATGTAGATATTTTAAAGCAAAAAGCTGAAGGATGACCGCAGAAGCGGGATAGTCACACTTGTTAACTTTTTCATTTTATCTTTACCTTTATTTCAAGTAAAATTCTGAAGATCTGACCGGACATACGAAAAGAAATGTAGGCGAGGGGATGATAGTACTGGACGATATTAAGGACGCCTTGAGTGCAGCACATAGAGGTCAAGAGGGGCTTACACTCCGGAGAATGTGGACTTTTACTGTAAAAGATTCTTAGTAGATACTTGGTGTAGACTTAAATATTATGTTTAAGATTGTCTTTTTATCTCTAGTTTTAGTACGAGCTGCATTAAAATAACTCTTACTATGTGGAAAAATATAGTGGGATTTTCCGACTAGTTTTTCCGAAGAGTATCTCTAGTATTACCTAGAAATTGGGTCTGAGTCAAATTGATGCCTTTGCTCTTTGTAATTCAGGAGTACTCAATCCCATCAAAAACATAAATGTGAAATGAGAGCGTATTTATTGGTTATAAATTTATAACAAAATGAATACCAAATGGTTTTTGTTATAAGTGTTCCTAATAGAATCAGTTAAGTCAAAAATTATAATAAAATGATAAAAAATTACCAGTTTCTGATTTATTCCTTTGTATTCACCTAATTACCTACCTGCATGCCAAATTTGAACTTTCTAGGTCATCTGGAACTGGGTTAGAGTTTTGATCTATAGGTCAGTCAGTGATAAAAATTACGATTTTTAGACGTTAATATATAATAACCGTTTGAGATATGTATATGAAATTTGAAGCACATATGTACCTTGCAAGTTTCACTATATAAGCCAAATTTGACACGTTTATGTGAAATAGTTTTTGAGTTATGAGGGGGTCAAAAGTGGCTCCAAATGGTTCGTGTAATATTACACATGGTGCTGCTCGCCAGTTCTGTTACTTGAACTTGGCTTGACACGCTGCCGCGTGTCTAGATAAGACTTGAAGCTGACTTCAACAAGGAAAAAGCTAGACCAATCCTGATGTAGAGTACACCATGCTCAATTTTACGTCAATTATCTTTATTATCGAGGCTCTATTAAAGAGCAATGTAAAACAGCGGATCCGATGGAACCGCAGAATAGTCGAAGACATTTTTCATTTAATGTTTGGACCGGATTCCGAAAGTTGATTGAAAAACAAAAAACGGCATAGCAATCTCAAGTAATCGAAGATGCTGTTCAAATTGAAGAAGGCAATACATCTGTCTGAAAGAATCAATAAATTCCTTTACAAGACTCTTCAAGGTTCTTTTATAGCTCACACATTTCTGTCTAACTCGCGCCCAAAACCAACATATTGGCGGTACATAACGGTTATAAAAATCCACTTATTCAACATTACAGTCACGTAACAGAATGAAAAACAAGATCTACCCACCGATAGGAACGACTCAACGTTTTCTTAAAAGGAAGCAGTAAAAGAAATGTTAATGCCGTACTCAGATGTTTAAAAAAAATCAATCGCAATTGGTAATATAATTAACACTAGCTTCTGCCCGCGGCTTTGCCTGCGTTGAAATTTAATATTCAAATTCAATTAATTTATTGCAGAACATAGAAATAAATACATTTTGGGATGTTGAGTAAATGCGCAGTTAATTATGTCCTACCAATTAAGGCATGCAAAATATTATTTGTAGACACAAGACAATTTAATACATTTAAAATCAATTTAAAAGACTGGTTACTTATGTCAAAGAAAAATCTAAATTATACAATTCAATTCATGGAAATTGACAAAAAAAATATATAGCATCATCTATATATATATATAATAAAACAGTAAAAAAACTGTGTCTGTACATTGAATATATTAAAAAAATCATAATTGATGGGGGTTTAGAAACAGTAATAGAGCACGAAACCAAAAAAAATCATCTGTCTGTTTGTCTGTTTGTTTGTACACGCTAATCTTCGGAACTACTAGACGGATTTGAATGTTTTCTTTTTTTGTTGTATAGGTATTAAATCTGGGCAAGATATAGGCTATAATTTATCTTGGAAACTTGAACACCTGATGCAGAACCGCAACAGACCATCTAAACTATAAGATATACAAAAATGGTACCATGGCAAAAATTGTTTCACGTGATGAGCATTTTCTGCTAAGAGTAATACATTTAAGATCTGGAACACCTGATGTGGAACTCCAACAGCCCAGCTACACTATAACATATATAGGAATGACGTCTTAGCAAGAGTTGTTCAACCTGATGAGCACTCTCTGTTGTTGTATAAAATTTGAAGATCTGAAACAGCTGATGTGGAACTCTAAGAGCCCAGCTACACTATAACATATATAGGAATGACGTCTTAGCAAGAGTTGTTCAGCCTGATGAGCACTCTCTGTTGACGTATAAAGATTGTAGATCTGGAACACCTGATGTGGAAATCAAAGCTATCACTAATTTCACTGTATAATTATAAAATAACATAAGCTGCGAGTACCTCCACGCGGTGAAGGCGGTAACAGTTTAGGACTGATTTTCGATGAAAATTCTATGAATCATTGAAAATTTGACTCTACTGGCTTAAACTCCCATTTATTATTTTATTTTATCGAAGAAATATACCTTTGGGCTTATGTTATTTGAGTGTTTAATTTCCTTTTCCATTTATCTTCGTGACACGGTAGCCTACCCGGTAACGCAGAGGAGCAGTCACTTAGATTTTAATTGATCAGGTATATTCAGAATAAAACTATAACCATGCCTAGAAAGAGGTCAAATCTTTCCCAACGTTCCAAAGGAGCTAAAAGATTGAGGATCATAAGATCCCAAGAATCTACCGAAGAGCGTCAGGATAGACTTGATGCTGTTCGAGAACATCAGGCTGCAACTCGCTCTGTAGAAACATCTTCGGATCGCGAAGCTTGCTTGCGTTCTCAGCGTATTTATGCATCTACATCCAGGTCTCTAGAGACCAGTGAAGAATATGATGCGCGACTGTCCGCTGATCGTGAACGTCATGCATTGTCTCGCGAGTCGGAGACGTTCACTGATAGAGAATTGCGCTTGAGTTCTCAGCGTATCTACGCATCTGCTGCTAGGTCTCTAGAGACAAGTGCGGAACATGATGCGCGACTGTCCGCTGATCGTGAACGTTACGCATTGTCTCGCGAGTCGGAGACGTTTACGGATAAAGAATTGCGCTTGAGTTCTCAGCGTATCTACGCATCTGCTGCTAGGTCTCTAGAGACAAGTGCGGAACATGATGCACGACTGTCTGCTGATTGGTAACGTCACGCATTGTCTTTCGAGTCGGAGACGTTCACTGATAGAGAATTGCGCTTGAGTTCTCAGCGTATCTACGCATCTGCTGCTAAGTCTCTAGAGACAAGTGCGGAACATGATGCGCGACTGTCCGCTGATCGTGAACGTTACGCATTGTCTCGCGAGTTGGAAACGTTCACTGATAGAGAATTGCGCTTGAGTTCTCAGCGTATCTACGCATCTGCTGCTAGGTCTCTAGAGACAAGTGCAGAACATGATGCGCGACTGTCCGCTGATCGTGAACGTCACGGATTGTCTCGCGAGTCGGAGACGTTCACTGATAGAGAATTGCGCTTGAGTTTTCAGCGTATCTACGCTTCTGCTGCTAGGTCTCTAGAGACAAGTGCGGAACATGATGCGCGACTGTCCGCTGATCGTGAACGTTACGCATTGTCTCGCGAGTTGGAAACGTTCACTGATAGAGAATTGCGCTTGAGTTCTCAGCGTACCTACGCATCTGCTGCTAGGTCTCTAGAGACAAGTGCAGAACATGATGCGCGACTGTCCGCTGATCGTGAACGTCACGGATTGTCTCGCGAGTCGGAGACGTTCACTGATAGAGAATTGCGCTTGAGTTTTCAGCGTATCTATGCTTCTGCTGCTAAGTCTCTAGAGACAAGTGCGGAACATGATGCGCGACTGTCCGCTGATCGTGAACATTACGCATTGTCTCGCGAGTCGGAAACGTTCACTGATAGAGAATTGCGCTTGAGTTCTCAGCGTATCTACGCATCTGCTGCTAGGTCTCTAGAGACAAGTGCGGAACATGATGCGCGACTGTCCGCTGATCGTGAACGTCACGCATTGTGTCTCGAGTCGGAGACGTTTACGGATAAAGAATTGCGCTTGAGTTCTCAGCGTATCTACGCATCTGCTGCTAGGTCTCTAGAGACAAGTGCGGAACATGATGCACGACTGTCCGCTGATCGTGAACGTCACGCATTGTCTCTCGAGTCGGAGACGTTCACTGATAGAGAATTGCGCTTGAGTTCTCAGCGTATCTACGCATCTGCTGCTAGGTCTCTAGAGACAAGTGCGGAACATGATGCACGAATGTCCGCTGATCGGTAACGTCACGCATTGTCTTTCGAGTCGGAGACGTTCACTGATAGAGAATTGCGCTTGAGTTCTCACCGTATCTACGCATCTGCTGCTAAGTCTCTAGAGACAAGTGCGGAACATGATGCGCGACTGTCCGCTGATCGTGAACGTTACGCATTGTCTCGCGAGTTGGAAACGTTCACTGATAGAGAATTGCGCTTGAGTTCTCAGCGTATCTACGCATCTGCTGCTAGGTCTCTAGAGACAAGTGCAGAACATGATGCGCGACTGTCCGCTGATCGTGAACGTCACGGATTGTCTCGCGAGTCGGAGACATTCACTGATAGAGAATTGCGCTTGAGTTTTCAGCGTATCTACGCTTCTGCTGCTAGGTCTTTAGAGACAAGTGCGGAACATGATGCGCGACTGTCCGCTGATCGTGAACGTTACGCATTGTCTCGCGAGTTGGAAACGTTCACTGATAGAGAATTGCGCTTGAGTTCTCAGCGTATCTACGCATCTGCTGCTAGGTCTCTAGAGACAAGTGCAGAACCTGATGCGCGACTGTCCGCTGATCGTGAACGTCACGGATTGTCTCGCGAGTCGGAGACGTTCACTGATAGAGAATTGCGCTTGAGTTTTCAGCGTATCTATGCTTCTGCTGCTAGGTCTCTAGAGACAAGTGCGGAACATGATGCGCGACTGTCCGCTGATCGTGAACGTTACGCATTGTCTCGCGAGTCGGAGACGTTCACTGATAGAGAATTGCGCTTGAGTTCTCAGCGTATCTACGCATCTGCTGCTAGGTCTCTAGAGACAAGTGCGGAACATGATGCGCGACTGTCCGCTGATCGTGAACGTCACGCATTGTCTCGCGAGTCGGAGACGTTTACGGATAAAGAATTGCGCTTGAGTTCTCAGCGTATCTACGCATCTGCTGCTAGGTCTCTAGAGACAAATGCGGAACATGATGCACGACTGTCCGCTGATCGTGAACGTCACGCATTGTCTCTCGAGTCGGAGACGTTCACTGATAGAGAATTGCGCTTGAGTTCTCAGCGTATCTACGCATCTGCTGCTAGGTCTCTAGAGACAAGTGCGGAACATGATGCGCGACTGTCCGCTGATCGTGAACGTTACGCGTTGTCTCGCGAGTCGGAAACGTTCACTGATAGAGAATTGCGCTTGAGTTCTCAGCGTATCTACGCATCTGCTGCTAGGTCTCTAGAGACAAGTGCGGAATATGATGCGCGACTGTCCGCTGATCGTGAACGTCACGCATTGTCTCGCGAGTCGGAGACGTTCACTGATAGAGAATTGCGCTTGAGTTCTCAGCGTATCTACGCTTCTGCTGCTAGGTCTCTAGAGACAAGTGCGGAACATGATGCGCGACTGTCCGCTGATCGTGAACGTTACGCATTGTCTCGCGAGTCGGAGACGTTTACGGATAAAGAATTGCGCTTGAGTTCTCAGCGTATCTACGCATCTGCTGCTAGGTCTCTAGAGACAAGTGCGGAACATGATGCGCGACTGTCCGCTGATCGTGAACGTTACGCATTGTCTCGCGAGTCGGAGACGTTTACGGATAAAGAATTGCGCTTGAGTTCTCAGCGTATCTACGCATCTGCTGCTAGGTCTCTAGAGACAAGTGCGGAACATGATGCACGACTGTCCGCTGATCGTGAACGTCACGCATTGTCTCTCGAGTCGGAGACGTTCACTGATAGAGAATTGCGCTTGAGTTCTCAGCGTATCTACGCATCTGCTGCTAGGTCTCTAGAGACAAGTGCGGAACATGATGCACGAATGTCCGCTGATCGGTAACGTCACGCATTGTCTTTCGAGTCGAAGACGTTCACTGATAGAGAATTGCGCTTGAGTTCTCACCGTACCTACGCATCTGCTGCTAAGTCTCTAGAGACAAGTGCGGAACATGATGCGCGACTGTCCGCTGATCGTGAACGTCACGGATTGTCTCGCGAGTCGGAGACATTCACTGATAGAGAATTGCGCTTGAGTTTTCAGCGTATCTACGCTTCTGCTGCTAGGTCTCTAGAGACAAGTGCGGAACATGATGCGCGACTGTCCGCTGATCGTGAACGTTACGCATTGTCTCGCGAGTTGGAAACGTTCACTGATAGAGAATTGCGCTTGAGTTCTCAGCGTATCTACGCATCTGCTGCTAGGTCTCTAGAGACAAGTGCAGAACATGATGCGCGACTGTCCGCTGATCGTGAACGTCACGGATTGTCTCGCGAGTCGGAGACATTCACTGATAGAGAATTGCGCTTGAGTTTTCAGCGTATCTACGCTTCTGCTGCTAGGTCTCTAGAGACAAGTGCGGAACATGATGCGCGACTGTCCGCTGATCGTGAACGTTACGCATTGTCTCGCGAGTTGGAAACGTTCACTGATAGAGAATTGCGCTTGAGTTCTCAGCGTATCTACGCATCTGCTGCTAGGTCTCTAGAGACAAGTGCAGAACATGATGCGCGACTGTCCGCTGATCGTGAACGTCACGGATTGTCTCGCGAGTCGGAGACGTTCACTGATAGAGAATTGCGCTTGAGTTTTCAGCGTATCTATGCTTCTGCTGCTAGGTCTCTAGAGACAAGTGCGGAACATGATGCGCGACTGTCCGCTGATCGTGAACGTTACGCATTGTCTCGCGAGTCGGAGACGTTCACTGATAGAGAATTGCGCTTGAGTTCTCAGCGTATCTACGCATCTACTGCTAGGTCTCTAGAGACAAGTGCGGAACATGATGCGCGACTGTCCGCTGATCGTGAACGTCACGCATTGTCTCGCGAATCGGAGACGTTTACGGATAAAGAATTGCGCTTGAGTTCTCAGCGTATCTACGCATCTGCTGCTAGGTCTCTAGAGACAAGTGCGGAACATGATGCACGACTGTCCGCTGATCGTGAACGTCACGCATTGTGTCTCGAGTCGGAGACGTTCACTGATAGAGAATTGCGCTTGAGTTCTCAGCGTATCTACGCATCTGCTGCTAGGTCTCTAGAGACAAGTGCGGAACATGATGCGCGACTGTCCGCTGATCGTGAACGTTACGCGTTGTCTCGCGAGTCGGAAACGTTCACTGATAGAGAATTGCGCTTGAGTTCTCAGCGTATCTACGCATCTGCTGCTAGGTCTCTAGAGACAAGTGCGGAATATGATGCGCGACTGTCCGCTGATCGTGAACGTCACGCATTGTCTTGCGAGTCGGAGACGTTCACTGATAGAGAATTGCGCTTGAGTTCTCAGCGTATCTACGCTTCTGCTGCTAGGTCTCTAGAGACAAGTGCGGAACATGATGCGCGACTGTCCGCTGATCGTGAACGTTACGCATTGTCTCGCGAGTCGGAGACGTTTACGGATAAAGAATTGCGCTTGAGTTCTCAGCGTATCTACGCATCTGCTGCTAGGTCTCTAGAGACAAGTGCGGAACATGATGCACGACTGTCCGCTGATCGTGAACGTCACGCATTGTCTCTCGACTCATTCTCATATTTTAGAAGTTACGGGGGGGGAACACACATTTTACCACTTTGGAAGTGTCTCTCGCGCAAACTATTCAGTTTAGAAAAAAATGATATTAGAAACCTCAATACCATTTTTGAAGACCTATTCATAGATAACCCACACGTATGGGTTTGATGAAAAAAAAAAATTTTTTTGAGTTTCAGTTCTTAGTATGGGGAACCCCAAAATGTATTGTATTTTTTCTATTTTAGTGTAAAAATCTTAATGCGGTTTACAGAATACATCTACTTACCAAGTCTCAACAACATAGCTCTTATAGTTTCGGAGAAAAGTTGCTGTGACATACACGGACAGACAGACAGACATGACGTATCTATAAGGGTTCCGTTTTTGCCATTTGGCAACGGAACCCTAAAAATGGTGCCATAGCAAAAAATATTCCACGTGAAGAGCATTTTCTGCTATGAGAATAACTTTGAAGATCTGGAACACCTGTTGTGGAACTCTTAAGTAAAACTCTTAATAACATATTAAGGAATGACGTCTTAGCAAAAGTTGTTTAGTCTGATGGGCATTTCCTATTGACATACAAAAATGAAAGATCTGGAACGAGTCCAATCGTCTCGCTCATCCCTTTGTTTTCACGTCCTCGGGCCTTAGAATTCTACAACAGACGTTTCAGATCCTCGATTTTGACGACCCCGTTGTCGCTGGCATAAGCAACAGGATCCGCGTACGAAGTCGCGGGCAGAAGCTAGTACATACATAAGATCACGCCTTTTCCCCATGGGGAAACAGAAACTACAGAATGCCACCTGCTTCGATCTTTACATATGCTTTTTGCTCTAATAATTGCTGTAATATCTACATTTAACAGTGTAAGGAAACTTCCAGCATTTATCTGTCATCGGTTCGTCAGCAAACACAAGTGTAACATTACACAAAAATACATAAATAACAACCAATATTTCTAAGTTAATCAAATGCCAAAAAGAGGACGATTGCCTCATCAATAATTCTACTTCCCAAAATCAAAATACTTCAATGATCAAAGATCACAAGGCAAATGATTACGAACCAACACGAATCTCGTTCCAAACACGATTGGAATCAAAGTAATTCGCCTCTACAGAGGAGTAATTTTTAGATGACAGAAATGAGGGTTCCTCTGAAAATTGCGTCTTTACTTTTGACACAAGGAAAAGAAACACTTTTGTGGAGACAGCGAAACAATACGACTCATGTTAAAAATTAAGGAAAAATGCGACAGTGTCTTGTAAAGGGACAAGAGGAAAAAATATGGATGTATTTGAGTATCTTGCTTCCTCAATAATGTTTCCCATTTTTTTGTTATAATGCTCTTTCCTCTCTAGATGCTTTGGAGTTTGGGACTGCTCATTCTTTGTACTCAATCTGTTGTCGTATAGATAGCAAATAAACGTAATTTTAAATCAGTTACATCTTGATGTTGTCCGAGGCTATTATTAGGTTTCCCTTTAGCTGTAAACAATTATACGAATTCTTGCCAAAACAAAAACACAAATCTATTCAAATGAATTCCTAAACTATTTCATTTTCCCTAGAAAAGTATAGGTACCTTCTTAGTCCAAAACTGATCTGAGGGCAGTGTAAGTGGCTCTTAAGAGCTCTCAAGATCAACTTTATCCTAGAACAGGACCCTAATGCGCTCTTGAGTATTATATCAAGTCGTTCTATTCTGAGGCTCGAATTTATAACGATAAGTAAAATATTAAATACTAGCTTTTGCCAGTGGCTTCGCCCGCGTGGAGGTCGTAAATTATCCCACGGGAACATACTACCGGGATAAAAAGTAGCCTATGTCCTTTCTCAGGCTCTAAACTATCTGTGTACTAAATTTCATTTAAATCGGTTCAGTAGTTTTAGCAGGAAAGCGAGACAGATAGACAGACAGACAGAGTTACTTTTACATTTATAATATTAGTATGGAAGTATGGATAGTGTGGATTAAGTATTTATAAATTGGAATACTCAGTAAAAGTTCAAGCATGGCTAACTCGTATTTTTTTTTTTCATGTATTAACATGAAAAAAAAACGAGCCGAATGGAGAATCTCCTCCTTTTCTTTCGTCGGTTAACAAACAAAATCAAAATTCCTTAAATTGAAATTACGCTGAGAATGAGCACTTTTTTAACTTCAAAATTACATAAGACAGTCCCACTCAAAAGACGGCCTTCGTAGTGTTTAAAAGCTAATAGATAAGGTGAAACAAACTCCTGAGCTGAGCATTCACAGATGGTAAATTAAAGGACTTTTTAGAACCATCCAATTATATGTAAATATAAAGAGTTTTATATTTAAAAAAAATCGGATTTATTAAAAATAAGTTTTCCTCAAAATACTTATAATACGTGTAGAAAGAGAAAGGAACTGATCCTATATTTTGTTTTTGCTCAAGTTGTTGATTGGTGAAAATTGTACCTACTATAATCATAAAGTCAAATCTGTAGTACGATCCTGGAGGGCGGGAGGTTAAGGATCCAATTTTATTGAGCACTAGGAGCGCTATAGTGGATTTCTCCACCAATCAGCTATTTGAGAAGACTTCAAGATTTAAATCAAAGCTCAGCTATATTCCGATAAACCGAAAAGCAAAGAACTAATACAAACTTTTGCAAAAACCACCGCAAAGAAAGACTTCCACCAACTTTTACAAAATCACATAGCAAAGCTACCCCATTTACATGACTTAATATCCAACCCCAAACGTGTCACCCAGTTACCCCGAGGGTAAGAAGATAACAGTCACGTTACGTATAGCAAAGATACATCAAAAAGGCAGCAAGCGCTACTTTTACCATTATTTTACGAGCCTCAGTCAGCGTGTAACATAAAACCGTACGTGGGCTATAGAGATACAAATAGCAAGAAAAACATTAGGGTTTACGATAATAGTGTACCTACAAGCTATAGTCCTCAGCCAGAGCCACGTATTAAGTCCGTGAAAAAGTAAGACACTTTTTTCGCATTATTTCTGCTGCCTACTACAATTTTAATACCTCTCTAGTCTCTTCTTGACTCGTTATTGTTATTTATCTCATAGTTAAAGTGTAATAACCACTAGCCATGCCCTCGGCTAAGCCCGCGTGGAAGTCGGAAATTATCCTACGGGAACGTGCTACCAAGCCAGCCTATCAACATCAGCCTATAGCAGTCCACTGCTGGACATAGGCCTCTCCAAGTGCATACCATTCAGCTCGATTCTCGGCTACGCTCACCCCGCTGCTACCAGCCACCCTGCGAAGATAGTCACTTTCATCTAGCCTAACCACCTACCTTACGTTTGCCAATTCGCGGTCTCCACTCAAGAACATGTTGTAGACGTTGACATGTTCTTCATGGGTAGGCCTGTGTTACACCTTAAAACTTTAGCTGTGTGCCAGTGTAAGTCCTGTCAAAATCAGTCCAGCCGTTTCGAAATAAGCCGGAACACGCGTGATTGTTCGAAAGAGATACCGTGACCCTGGCACATGGGCAACTGATGGAACACGGGTGGGTTTTAGTCAGTAAAAGTCTGACACGCCCTCCCGCTCCGCCCAGAGCGGGAGAAGTCATTTGATGATTTCCCATCCTGAAAAAAAAAAAAAAAAGCCGGAACAAACTGACAGAATCATAACTTTTTTCGTTTCGAATGCTGTAGTAAAAAACTGTTAATTTGTAATTGCAAAGACACACTACAACTTTTTAATATGTAAATAGATTATAAGTAAATAGATTTTTACAAAATAGATGACAGATTTAAATAACGCATGGAACACTTTTCACAGTGAAATTATAAAATGAATGCTACGTACTCGTACTAGCGAATATGGTTTGTAGGATGCTTACCAGATGGAACAATCTGCAGTCAAGTCAATCACTTTGTTTGCTTCACTGACCGTTGACTTGTGTCATCTAAAATTAAACGACCTAGACTTTTCCCTACTGTTGGGGTCAACTTCCAGTCTGACCGGATACAGCTGAATACCAGTATTTTACATGGTGCGGCTGCATATCTGACCTCTCCAACCCAGTTACACGCCAATATGGTACCCCGTGGTAAGACTGATTGTCAGACTTTCAGGCTTCTGACTCCTCGTAACGTCTTATGTCATCTAAAATATCGTAAAAATATCGTCCTTCAAGATCACAACATCCCAAGTAGAAAATTATGTAGATATTTTAAAGCAAAAAGCTGAAGGATGACCGCAGAGGCGGGATAGTCACACTTGTTTACTTTTTCATTTTATCTTTACCTTTAATTCAAGTAAAATTCTGAAGATCTGACCGGACATACGAAAAGAAATGTAGGCGAGGGGATGATAGTACTGGACGATATTAAGGACGCCTTGAGTGCAGCACATAGAGGTCAAGAGGGGCTTACACTCCGGAGAATGTAGACTTTTACTGTAAAAGATTCTTAGTAGATACTTGGTGTAGACTTAAATATTGTGTTTAAGATTGTCTTTTTATCTCTAGTTTTAGTACGAGCTGCATTAAAATAACTCTTACTATGTGGAAAAATATAGTGGGATTTTCCGACTAGTTTTTCCGAAGAGTATCTCTAGTATTACCTAGAAATTGGGTCTGAGTCAAATTGAAGCCTTTGCTCTTTGTAATTCAGGAGTACTCAATAAGACTTGAAGCTGACTTCAACAAGGAAAAGGCTAGACCAATCCTGATGTAGAGTACACCATGCTCAATTTTTCGTCAATTATCTTTATTATCGAGGCTCTATTAAAGAGCAATGTAAAACAGCGGATCCGATGGAACCGCAGAATAGTCGAAGACATTTTTCATTTAATGTTTGGACCGGATTCCGAAAGTTGATTGAAAAACAAAAAACGGCATAGCAATCTCAAGTAATCGAAGATGCTGTTCAAATTGAAGAAGGCAATACATCTGTCTGAAAGAATCAATAAATTCCTTTACAAGACTCTTCAAGGTTCTTTTATAGCCCACGCATTTCTGTCTAACTCCCGCCCAAAACCAACAAATCGGCGGTACATAACGGTTACAAAAATCCACTTATTCAACATTACAGTCACGTAACAGAATGAAAAACAAGATCTACCCACCGATAGGAACGACTCAACGTTTTCTTAAAAGGAAGCAGTAAAAGAAATGTTAATGCCGCATTTAGATGTTTAAAAAAAATCAATCGCAATTGGTAATATAATTAACACTAGCTTCTGCCCGCGGCTTTGCCTGCGTTGAAATTAAATATTCAAATTCAATTAATTTATTGCAGAACATAGAAATAAATACATTTTGAGATGTTGAGTAAATGCGCAGTTAATTATGTCCTACCAATTAAGGCATGCAAAATATTATTTGTAGACACAAGACAATTTAATACATTTAAAATCAATTTAAAAGACTGGTTACTTATGTCAAAGAAAAATCTAAATTATACAATTCAATTCATGGAAATTGACAAAAAAAAATATAGCATCATAAAAAATAAAATTTTTGAGGTCTAAATTATTGATAAAATGTCAAATGTCAAATAAATTTACGGTTGTCATATAATTTCGTCAAACATAATATGTATAACATGTTATGTTTGATGTCGAAAAATTCACTATTTCAACACCCTATTTCTCCCTCTTAGGAATGGAATTTTTCAAAACCCTTTCTTAGTGGATACCTACTCCTCAAAATGAAAACACCCTCCAAATCTCTCTCTCTCTACGACCAGCGGTTTAGGCTGTGCGTTGATATAGGTATCAGTCAGTCAGTCAGTCACTCAGGACTTTGAATTTTATATATATAGATAGATACTGTAACAGACACATCCAAAGTATTCTTTTAAATTAATCTTGCATTTCAATTTAATTGACCAGCCAGTACTTAAACTGCGTAACACACTATCAGTCAAATTCTGAATTGAACCATTTTGAAGTATTATAATTAATCCATTGCTTAAATTAATTTGTGTAATCTCAGAAACGTAAATAACGCAATGAATGTGTTTTAACTGACAAATTGCTCCATTTCTAGTGGTAGCTAGTTGGTTATGCAATCACCCCTTTTCTTGAAGATAAAAATAATTGAAATATTTTCAATCTACCATTTGAATGACACCGTTCTAATGAATACTTGTCAATGAAAGTTATTTATTGATTGATTTTAAGTAACAACTTTTGAGTATATGTATAACATACCGCCTGTATTTCTCAAAGGACAGGGCTCAGATGTATCCAATACACAGCCTGAGAGATACACCCATATTTCACCAGTTATGTTTTAGTCCGATTAAGTGGACACAAATTCAGGTTGCTAGTAAGAAATTCCTAGTGGAAAATCCCTATAACACTTTGCCTTATCTTAGCAGTTGCGCTTGTGACTACTAGACCAATGAAGCAGTCCGTTCCAATGTATAAAAATCAATTAATAAGTACCGACTCTGAGTAGAGAGGATAATAAAATTTATTTTTAATGAATGTAGCGATGTCTTTTTATGAATTACGCGACCAATGTCTTCTTTGTGGTCAGTTTGATTTCCCGAGGGAGCTTGTTCTTGTTGTTGATTTATTTTTTCCTGTTTCTGTGAAGACAGGAAGTTTTAACAGATTTCGGCTTTTGGGCAATTCTTTGAAGTATGGGAATTATGTAATGGTCATTGTGAAAGGCAAACCAAAAAATATATGTTCCGTGGTCTCTTGACCAAATAAGTCAATTAATTTCTTATTGCAGATTTAATTTACGATTGCTAAATACGATTAAAAATTCAGCTGCAAGGATTGGTATTTACAAAAATGCTGAATTTCTATTTTACACCATCTTAACTTAATTTAGGCTTAATTTGTAATGAAACAAGAAAAAGACGAAAATGAATTAGAACTGCCAAATTTATTTGTATGTAGTGCCGAACTAAATTCATGATGCTTAAAATCACGACAATTTCAATGCATTCGAGGCACAATTTGGTTTAGTAGTTCTAATAGTAGTAAAGTAGGAATAAATACTTACAAAAAACGTTAAAAATGTTAAACAACAATTCTTAAGTTTTTTTGTAATTTACAGGTCAATATTAGGTTGCAGGTTGATTAAATTATGACCTGCAAAAGTAACAAATATGGCTTTACTGAATTATAATAATTAAAATTACCAACACTACCTTATACATTCATTTAAATCTTTTGAATCACTTTTTCAAGACATAGACACGCCTTATGTCTTTCCATGCTGCGATTGCCTATCCATCAAATCAAATCAAATTAAAATATTTTTATTTCAAATAAACCTACATGGGCACTTATTAAACGTGTCACAAAGACCCGTGTTCTTCAAGAACTATCATCGGTCAATCGACAGATCTGGTGATCCTGGAATTTAAGCTTGCTTACTCTTTTTGGTAAATTCAGGGACATTAATTGTTAATCAAATTGATAACAAACTTGGTTTTTTATTTTTTTTTATTAGCCTACGCTGTCCCACTGCTGAGCAAACGCCTCCTCCAAATCCCTCCAGGTATCCTTTTCATGGGACCACCTCAACACAACCCTTGGAGTATGCGTCTTGGTAAAATATATTAAAAAAACCCTATAATGTTTCTACTAAGTCCGTCTAGAATAACAATTTGTAGTCAACATCATATGAATACTTACAAGTCAGTTGTCAACTATTCTGTATTAAATGTCAGTCTTGTCCTTATAAATTCAGATCACAACTCTGCCGTCCACTAACTAAAAGGCAGCTAAGTGCAAAAAGTAGTTTTCGAGAAAACGCAAAAATAAGTGGGAATTGATGTTTCTTGAAAAGTATGCTACCTAGGAACAAGGTTGCAAGTTATATACGTAGGCACAGTCTTTTTGCACAATATGTGATTTAGTTCATTCATTTATATTAATCACATTTTATTTAAATTCATTTTCTAACTTTTAGCTAAGCAATTTTTTTCATTTTTACATAATATACTGCACTATAAGGCCGCTAACCAAACCTTAACTGCTTTATAGTATAGCAATTTCTTGTAGCCGCCACGCCTTGTACTTATAGTAAAAGTTATCAAAATATACTTAGTTATAAAGCAGTTAAAGGATTTTAACAGACTTATAGCCTAGTAACTAACACTTGGAAGACTAACTTCGCTTACTTAGAAAGCAGTTATGGGATTTTAAACGCTTTTAAGCTCGGTATTGTAAAACATATTTTTATACTGGTTCTCCTATTGTTCAACTAGAAGGCAGTTAAACACATCTCGCTCGCAATTAACTGCCTTTTAAATAAGCACTTGCGGGTAAAAAGTTGAATAGTTAAAAACTATTTTATGAAAATCAGAACTTTACTTATGAATAAAAAATAAATAGATAATCAGTACGCCTAATTAAATTGTGTAAGAACTTAACAAATAGCTTATTATTTAATTAAACAATATAAAATAAAAAAAACAAGTTTAATCAAACTTTTACAAATCTTATTCAGTAATGAGATCACAATTACATCTTTAATAATAAACAGTATTCGCGAAACCATAGGAAAAATTATATTATAATTATTTTATAAAAATACCCAAAACATGTAAGTATCGTTTTTGAAAGCTTTATGGCACATGACACTTGGTTTAAAATTTTTATGCACTTATGAAATAAACATATCACAATCAGAGATCAATAATTGCAAAGTTGAAATAATATAATTGTGCGTAACACATAACGTCATAATCAATTAAATATTAGACCCTATATACAAAAATAAAAATTCGGCCATTTTTTATGCTTAAATATTAATTAAAAACTTTAACAAAATGAGTAAATCAGATTAGGTACATAAGCAATTATACCTAGTAACACTCGTGTAGTATTATCAAAATTAAGTAATAAAGTAAACAAAAATATTTAATAAAATATAAAAAACAACATTATTCTAAAGGCACTTTTTTAGTCTTTATGTCTACTACATATCCTAGTTTATAAAGTTACGTTCCTTTTGTTTTTCTTCTGGTTCAATTCAGATATATTATTTCCTTCAATGATCGGTAAATTTTGTCAAAATAACATCTTATGTTTAGGTATAATTGGCGATAACTTTGTTAAAAGATTAAACTTTCTCTCGTCATCTATTCTTTTCGGTTGCGTACGAAATATTAAAACAAAATGCTGGTTCTTCAAGTATTTATCTTTTAAAATTTAAGAGACACATATTCCTCATCAAAAGCTTCCTTATAATGGAGATCAAAACTTCCTCGTTTAAAACACACTTGAGTAATATTTTTAGATACGCTCTGGGACTTGAATTATGTATGCGTCGATCTGATACGTTACCTACGTAGTTTACAAAATCTTGAGGCTGCATGGATTTAACCAGAACTATACCATTATTTGCTGAGGCCACTGCACTTTCAAAGTCTAGAATATATGGTCTTTTTCCGCTTCATCGATAATTCGACTTGATGGTGAAATTGATCACAGCTCATAAATGTGTGACCCGGTTCGAAATAAAATAGAGTGATAGTTTTTGTGGCTATTAAGTCACTATTGATGAGGTCGATTAGCATAGAAAACAATAACCAGTTTTTATTTTGAGATGTACAATTATCAAGCCACAAATTGATTGATTGGATATCTCGAAATTTAAGTAAAAAGCTGTAATAAGCACTCATGATAATCATCCTGTTTACGGCCAGCTATACCATCATGCCATATGGGAAAAAAAAGGTAAAGGTAAGGTAAAGGTTTCACATCCCTTGTGATTTTTCCTACTGGTGTGAATGTCTGGTTATATAACTGTAAGTCTAGGACAAAAAAATACGAATTTAAACGTATCTAGTCGTGGTAACATAATTACTTTTTCTAAGTCGCTACTAAAATATCTCTGTTGAGTATTCTGTTCCAAAGTTTTGTGTAAATCATATAACTCTCTTGTCTTTTTATACTTGTCATGGTGTTTTGCCCATGTCGAACATGCATTACAATCAGCCTGAGCTGGTCAAACGCAAACGCAAATCACGAGCATTTAACTGCTTTTTAGTCCAGTATTGTCGTTTAGCTGCTCTCTAGCGATTGATATTTAGCTAATACTAATTTCAATACATAACTTAAAAGCCGCTATTGGCGTATAACTGCTTTCTAGTGTAGTTTTTCTTGATAACTGCTTTATAGTTAAGGCATGATGTTCAGATGGTTATTTGTGACACAATACATAAAAAGGTAGTTAAAGATGCTTAGCTGCTATTTAGTCAAGCATGACTAGATAACGTACTTTTAGTTAAGTAAATTTAGAAAAAAATGGTACATCAATTTGCCGCTAAAGTATGTTAACGTCTTTCTAGAGAAGTGTTGTGGCTTAGCCGCTTTTTAATTAAGGGAGTAACGAAATTTTATGTGGTTTAACTGCTCAGCAATGTTCTGTATCTCTAAAACTATAAATCATAGAAAAATGATTCTTACACCAAAAGATAGAGCATCGAAAGTTGTATAAGACTACATTACAAAGTGAAAAACGACCAACTGTGGCTTAGCGGCCTTTTAGTTAGTGGACGGCAGAACTATAAATCCCGCTCTACACTCGCGAGCAAATCTTGCTGTGAATTCACGCCGTGGTTCACGCCACAATTTTCGCGTGAAAATGTTTGGCCCTCCACAATCGTCAAAAGTTTCGTAGTTTCCTTCGCGATCTTCGTGGAATGGAATGGGATTGGACAACGATGTGGCTGTAGCTGGTGTTGTGACGTTTTGTGTTGTTATCATCAGCATCATAATTTCAACCGAAGGACGTCCATTACTGGACATATACCTGCCATTATTTTGAGAATTAAAATTGCGATGGAGAAAAATAGTGTTCAATGAGGGCCAGCACAAATTCATTACTCCATGACCTCGTGCCTATTTTTATAAGTGTATAATTTTAAAAAAAAATACGTAAAAGACTACGTTTCGTGCACTACTGCGAAAAGCTGTGAATACAGATGCGCTGGCGTTCGCGCCGTGAACCAAACGCAAATTCTTGGTCACGGAATGAAAAACCAACACCGGTTAGAGAGCGGCGCTAAGCAGGAACGCGAAAGCGTGAACCATCTAGACTCGTGTTTCGTACCGCAAGGGTAGAGCGGGCTTTAACAGCTGTATAAATTAGCAATAAATTTGCAAACTGACGTAGAGCATCAATTTGCTTTTAATTTTCCCCGAATGTACATTCGTGTTCAAAACAATGAAAGCACTCTCATAATATATAGTGTGCTGAAATATATATTAATGTTAGGCCACAAACAAATGCATAACAGGCCCACAAAATGGTATTTGATTTACGAGTTTTATGCATGACCACGTACGTTATGATTTATACGTAATTAAACGTACTAGGGTCGGTTTAATAGCTTTCTAGTTCAGTGAACTGGCTAAACTATACTCTGAGTGATAGTGCAGTTATGAATTATGACAAACAGTGGGAGATACTGAAGTTGAGTAGAGCTTGTGGCTAAGCAATAACAGCTTAAGCTATTCCTACCGCAGTTGACCCGTCAATGGGTGATTATCTTTGCATATACCTCTATGTCTCCAAAAGCATTTAATCTGATGGTCCCGGCTGTATCAAGGATATTTGACAGTCGTTAAAGGTCGTCAGAAGCCCAAAAATCTGACAACTAGTCATAACAAGGGTATCGTATTACCCAGTTACTGAATTGTGGAGGTCAGATGCCTATCTCAATTTTCTAAGTTGAAATTTCAGTGCTCCATAAAACCTCGTCGCGAAATTTTACGAATGTACACTTATTCAACCTAAGTTACTTAAAACTTCCTTAAACATAAATGCGGTATTTAATTATTATTATATATTATATATAGTATTAAATTATTATACCACACTATACTCCTTGTATTATCCTCAAAAACTTCTTAAACCTTAAAAGCATTTAAAATTACGACCATACAAAAACAGCTGTTTTCGCCTACGCCAATAGTGTCACTTATTTGTACCAAATTTGTCCCTTGCCTATCGTTAGGACAATTCTCACGTACCTTTTTACTTATTAAGGGCTCTTAGGGAAGGCCAATGTGGAAAAAATCTTTTGAATTCCATTCTCTCGGGGACAAAACTTTGGTTAGGTGCGGTTAGGGTTACCATTTCGAAGTTTGAAAAGTCCTGGCAAAAAGCCTTACTAAAAATATATTATCTTATTTTTTTAATCTTTCCCTCTGCAGTAGTTTTTTTTTTATTAGCCTACACTGTCCCAGTGCTGAGCAAAAGCCTCCCCCAAATACCTCTAGGCATCCTTTTCCCGGGCCAACTCGATACAACCCATTCAGTAGTTACAATTTTGGTTTTTGAACGGTTTGTACTAATGACAAGGCTGGATAAAATGCGAATAGGGCTCCAAAAAGCAGGACAAAATCCGTACAGGAATCCAAATTACCCGATATGTCCGGCCCAATCCGGACGGATGGTAACTCTAGGTGCGGTCGAATTGATACACCCGAATTTCTTCGTGGCCGTCCCACTTTCTTAAAAAGGGTACAGAATTACATTTTGATGGGTAGCTTGTTTTCATAGGGAAAGGTTGGTTAGTTGTTATGTGGAAGTGGGTACGCCAGATGTTTACTTTAGAAGTAATAGGGCTAAGCTTAAATGAATGCGGGAAGTAGTGCTTAGAAGTTTTCATGATTATAGTTAGATGTGAGAAAGTGAAGCAAAAATACTTAAATTTTTCGATTAGTGTGTAGTAGTATCTATTCCGCCTCCATATCACACTGACGTCACGCAAAAACTTGCATCGGGCAAACAGAGTTTACCGTGCAACTAGAATATATACAACATCCCGACATCAATCGTCGGGCTGTTGCCCACCAGATAGGACATCCATCTGGTTGAAGGATCCTCCCTTTTCTAAGAAAGCGTTGAACCTTTGCAAGACTTACGAGGAGACGAAGCCAACTCGCAGAGGCCCGTTAGACCCTTTCAATAACATGAGCCACCAACTGACGATTATAGCTGTACATACTATTAAAAGGCACTCAATTATTTTTTTGTTCCGGGGAAATCCTCATGTATCCCCCTAGAGCTGATGGACGGGCCTGTCAGACGCTTACTGACTTAAGACGACCCCGGTGATCCCATCCCATACTTGAACCGGGAACCAAGGAAACTTGCGCCTTCCACGACCCCTGGCCGGTAGACGTTTTCAGTGGCATCAAGCGACGATTATCCCTGTACATTCCATGCAAGTGCGTCCAAGAACAACCCTTAGTTGGTGTAGGAGTATTGCATAAAATAGAAAAAAAAATATGGAATTGTGTTGTGTGGCCTGGTTTCCTAAAACTATTAAAGTACTAAGGCCTGAACAATGACAAACAAACACGGATAAAATGTGACTCGTGACTTACACTAATTACTATTTGGCCCGTGGAAACACAAAAACGACTGTCCAATACCTACTTTATTGGCAAAATAATGCCAAATACTGGTGGAAATGACAGATTTCATGATATATCGGAACCGCTATCCTAGGAAACCAAAGAATAACGTGAAACAAAATTAATAACGTAATGGAAAACGTGTCTAATTGTGATTTGTAATTTATAATTACCTAGAAGAGCTTGTGTCTAAGTAATAACATTCCCACAGGTCGATCAGTCAGGTCAAGTTACGCCTGACACGGTTGGAGCGTGGATCGAAGACCACCTTTACATACCAAAACCCCTCCGGGCCTCGGAAAGTACGTTAAACTGTTGTCACGGCTATCCTGCGTTGAACTTTGGTACTCTTTACGGGTCATTGGAAGCCAGCCGAAAGTCTGACAAACCAGTCTTACTCAAAGGGTCTTACTCAGTATTACCCAGTAACTGAGTTGTTGTGCTCAGATAAGCAGTCGCTCCATATCATCACCATCATCATTTCAGCCGAAACACGTCTACCAGCTGAACATAGGCCTCCCCCAAGCACCGCCACTTCGACCGGTTCTGTGCTTCTCGCATCCAACGGATTCTTGTGGCCTTCACCAGGTCATTGGTCCATCTTGTTGGAGGCCTTTCAACGCTACTTTTTCCAGTATGCTCCATATAAGATACTGGTATTCAGCAGCATCCGGTTAGACTGGAAGCCGACTACAACATGATTGAGAAAAGACAGGTAGATGTTGATGATTCAGTAGGAAATGTGGCCATATACGCGGGAGCCCTGTGGTTCAGATATACTCAAAGGGCTGGCAATGCTCTGCGTATCCAGTATAACAATGCGTTCAGGGTGCTGTTGCGACTGCCACGCTACTGCAGTGCGTCGGCGATGTTTGCCGCCGCGCGCACTGACAGCTTTGACGCAGTATGGCGGAAGATATCTGCCTCGCTACTTCGCAGGTTGCGTGACAGTCCCAACATCATTCTGCACTCGATAGCCGCCCGGGCAGATAGTCCGCTTGTGTGGGCGTTAGCCAATCGGACGAGATCTGTTTTAGTTATTAAGTACTAACATAGGCTAAGTAAGATTGTTACTAACACAATGGACCTCATTTATAGTCTGAAATAAATAAATAATAATAATAATATATCTACTTAATTAACAAAGTACCTAAAAATTGACTGCAATTAAGAGAAAGAGAAAAACTGGCAACCAGAAAGCCCCAATAATTTCAACACGACAATAAAAATGAGAAAATTATCCGGTACTTGTTAAGGTAGTAAACGAGACTTATTGGAGAATACCAGCAAAAAAGACAACGCTAAAACATTTTACAAAGGAAACAGTGAGCAATCAAATGAAAATAATTTAAAGCTAATTCAACGGAGCCTTATAATAACTGAGAGAAAGGAAATTGAACAACTTTTACAAAGTATTCCCAGTTCCCAGTTACCCCACCCTAATTTCTTTATGGGGCCCACGGTTGCTCCGAAACATCTTGGCATTCAAAGAAATGTTACAGATGCCATTAAAGTAATTGCTTTGGGTGCTTTTTTCTATTGAATTTTTGACCGCTGTGGTTTGGATTGAGTGAAAATTTGATATATGTAGGTACGAAGGATGTAATTTTAGATCGGGAATGGTAACCTCCAGTAAGACTACCAGAATTTGCGTAATCTTGTTTCTCTCATGTTGGTATTGGCAGGTTGTTGTTTTACCTATTGTGGTTCAATACTTTTAGGTGAATAGTTTTCACATCTAATGATATATTTAATGTGTACACAATATTATAAAAAAATGATGGTGAAGATCCTTGTCCATTTTTCTCCATACGAAAGTACCTTTTGATAGAGACCACTAGAATAAATTCTATTTGTTTTGTAAATGTTGACTTTTGCAAACGCCTTTTATGTGTATAAATGATTTTCTTTTGCTTGATAAAATCCATACGAGAACATTATTTTGAAGAACTAGAAACATTCTGAAGGGTAATCCATGGCTTCATTTATGTTTGTATTTGTCTGCTGAACAACGTAAATAACACAGTGAATGCTGTTGAAATTAAAGCCATTCCTACCTTCACGCAATTAGGTACATCTCTGCTCATAATTACTTTGCTGATTAGTCAATGTTCCGTGTGTTGTCGGACTTAAAGAAAAGTACCATCCCATTTCTTCCCGTGGGTGTCGTATAATAGAAGACAACTAAGGAACTTATTAGAGAATGGGCAGCAGCGATCTCTACGCATTTTACCACCATACTGTGATCGCCAACCCACCTGCCAAAAGTGGCGATTATGGCATAGCCTCCCTCAAAGTGGCTTATGTCCAGTATTGGACGTCTTTCGCCTGAAATGACAAAGGGTAATGACAGCAAGAGGATAATTAGGCAACAGTGTCGTTGTAGTCGTAGCAGCTATCTAAAGGTGTCTTCACACAGCGGGCGGGGCGCGGCGTGACGTGACGGCGATGCGAAGCTGAGTAGTTGTAATGTACTAGATATTACGGACGCCTTCACACAGAGCGCTCGGCCCGACGCGGCATGGCGCGACAGTTTTGTATGAAGGCGGCGCGTCACCGTCACGTCCCGCCGCGCCCCGCCCGCTGTGTGAAGACATCTTACCACAAGTATAATTTACAAACCTATTTCATCAACCTATATCATCATGGCAATTCTTAAAAAAATATCTTTAGATATCTATCTCCAGGACCATATGGCATATTTCTTGAAGCCACAGCCTCAAGGATCGATCGGAAGTTAAGTTACGCCTGTCGCGGTTGGTTTTTCGATGGATACCTCTGCGTGCCTCGGAAAGCACGTCGAACCGTTGGTCCCAGCTGTCATTCGAAGATCTATGTCAGTCGCTACGGGTAGTCAGAAGCGGAAAATTATGACAACCAGTCTTACCAAGGGGTATCATGTTACCCAGTTTTTTGTTGAGGTCAGATCGCTCAATGTAAAATATTGGTATTTAGCTTCATCCTGATAGACTGGAAGCCGAAAACAACGTAGTTGAGAATAGGATATGCAGATTAATTGACGCATTCTAAGAAAAGCTCATGAGCTTTTATACAGTTTTATTTGGTTCACAATAAATCGTACGATTTATAAAAGCATCTCAAAAAATAAAAATAAAATAGTTGAAAAACTAAAAAACACGCTCCTATAGAAAACGTAGTGTCTATTTTTTTAAGGTGTTTAGAATTTTGTGACGTACGTCAGTGTAGTTTTTCAAGACAGTTTTTTGCTATGCTGATAACCCCAGCAAGCATAATGGTACAAATTCATGAAAATATTGTAATGTCAGGTCTTCAATAAGTTTACAAAGTGTAAATGAAATTTGACCGTTTGAAGTGGGTCAAAATTAAGTCTAAAGGATTAGGTTACAAACATAGTTATATATTTAACTTACAAACAAATAAAACAACAAAACAACAGGACATTCAACACCTTTACTTTAGCAATCCACAGAGGAGGAGAAGCAATACTGCACAAGAAAAGGACTGCCGGCTGTCTGAGGTATTTGTGATACTGTTGTAGGTATCCATGTTCATCAGCTTGGACAAAGACTTGCCTGAGGGTCTAGGGTCGCCGCCTGGGCAGTTGCTGTACATCATGTTTGCGTCGCAGTCCTGAGGAAGAAAATGGACGTGTCATCATCATCATAATCGTCATCGTAATCAGCCTATAATGTTCCCACTGCTGGGAAACAAGGCTCCTCTTTAATTCGCCATAATCCACCACGCGGGCTCAATACGGGTTGGTAGATGTCACCAGCATGTTCTAGTACTTGCCGGTTTCACTACTATGTTTTACTTCACTGTCTTGAGAGCAGTAATGATGACATTCATACATTCGTAAGTCGCGGTCGTTACCACTGGGCCACCACTGCTCTCAATGGACGTATGTAAAGGTGCGCCACTCGCGAGCTGCTTACGAATTGCGCGCGTGTTGCTCGCGTGCGGTTTCAGCGTACGTTTCGTGCGCCGCTCTAGTTCAACTCCGGCAAGGCTCGAGTGGGGCGCGCGTGTAACACGTGCGCAGCTCGTGCGCACATAGCTTCTTTCGCGTTTGAACTATGAACTATGAACCTCAGTTGTGAATTTTCTTCCGAAAATGTCGGACCTTAAAATGTGTCTAGACTTGGCGGATGCGCCGCTCGCGAGCCGCTTGCAAACTGCGCGTAGCTTAGACTCGAGCGGTGCGCGGCGAGCGACGCAGGGACAGCGTACGAACATGATATGCACGTGCGCAGTTCGCAAGCGGCTCGCTAGCGGCGCATTTGTTGCGCATTCGCCAGGTCTGGACGCACCTTTACATGTATTATATATTTTTTTGTTATTGGATGGCAATCAAGCTCAAGAAACCGCCGCCTGTGGACTTCTGCAATACAAGTCGCATGGCTGATGCGTTGCCCTCCCAGAGACAGAGCTGCAACGTCTCAAGAGCTTGCAAGCACTCCAGTAATCAACCCCTTCTAATTGGAACACAGAATCGCTGCGTGGCGGTAGAAATATGGTTTTCAGTAGTTTCCATTTACAGGGTCAAATGTGTTGGGTATCAATATTCAAAACCAATGGAATAAGAAAAAATTAAAATCATTATTCGGAGAGCGAGTCAATGACAGTCATTGATCATCTGGTTTTGTAATTTTACGCGGAACTTAGATGTTGTTCATTTCCGAAAATATACAGCAGCTTTTCAGTAGTTTAGTTGATTTTATGTACTTGTCATAGTGTCATTAAAAGTTTTGAATACAGTTTTTATTTTTTTGTGGCATCCGTTTTTGATGTCGATGCCCAAAACGTGGGTAAAGTAATGCCAGCTAA
Source organism: Aporophyla lueneburgensis (assembly GCA_932294355.1). NCBI lineage: Eukaryota > Metazoa > Arthropoda > Insecta > Lepidoptera > Noctuidae > Aporophyla > Aporophyla lueneburgensis. Next base: position 11,439,061 of record OW028755.1, read on the forward strand.
TATAATGTAAATTCCATATGAATGGCTATTCTTTTTACTTAGGTACTATAAATTGTATCAAGCCGTAGTGAACTCAATAAAACATACAAAAATATAATATGCCGCAAGGTTTGGTAGATCTACGAATAACTGTGTGAATATTAGAATATATTTTGGATTTCCTGAAGAAGTATTAGATAAAGTCAGCGTCAAAAACATCAGGACGAACAGATTGTTCGAAATGATCTCAACAACTAAGAAAATTAAACCCTATCTCAATTGGATAAAGTTCTTGTCAGAATGACATTTGTCGTGGCTTGTCTTCATTCTGAAATATTCCTTGTGTCATTGAGTTAATATTTATAGTTTTTTAAATCATTTAGTGGTCTGTTACTCCCGATATTATTACCGCTGACGGTGCAAACATTCCCTAAAAGAGTTATTAGAATTCTATCTTAATTCTGTAAACTTTACAGTATAATTTCCATGAAAATAACAAACGAAAATATGAAATAAAAACGTCGTATATACACGCCACATAGCAACAAACTTTTATTTTAATGTTTCAAAATTCAATCCAAACATGAAGTACGCAAAGCAGAACTGCCCGGAATTGTTCGAATTGTAGTCTCTTTTGTAACAAAATTGTAGGGTATTCAAAATTTGCCAGGAATTACGAAGGAATGCTGACGAGCATCGAGGATGGACGGCGACGGAACGAATGGGATTGTGTGTGAGGGTGACGTAACCACAGCGTTTATTTTTTAAATGTAGGTAGATATTTAAATGTTCAAGGACAAGGGTAAATTCATAATTTGGAACCTAATCGGTAGTTTATTAGCTTTCTCATGTTATTATTTATTTTAGTACGCATTCGAAGCTTGTTTCAAGTTCACGTAATCAAGAAATAATATTTTCCCCCTCTCATTACATTCATCATCGTCGGCTTCCTAGTGTTTTATTTAATAGGTTTAATCTTAAACGTAGTTTAAAAGTAGATAGTCGCGCTCAATTTCATGGGTGAAATTGGATCTAGGTCGTTGAAGTTCAATATTTCAACAAATAAATAGTAGTTACGCCATCTCAATGCACCCCGCAATGTATAAAACAAACGTAGAACAAGGTAAACTTTGTTTCTAACTTCATTTCCCAGTCAAACAAGATTGTAATGCATAGGAAAGGTAGTTTTTGTCAAACTAAAACGTGAAACATTGTAATATTAAATGCAAATGAGTTTGAATTGTTAAATACAACGCTGGGAACGGCGAATGATATTTTGGGGATTAAATTATTAAATTCTGTGTGTGTTTGCTTTTGTACGCTATGGAATTTTATGACAGAATTAATGAAGCAAAAAAAATACTACTAACATAACTGCTACTCTGTAGGTCAATTATTCCGGTAAGTTACCTACAACGGTCAAAATTTTGTCGCAATTGCATTTCAGCGACATTTAATATTGGAAACTTGTCTTGAATGCATAAAAGGAGGTATTTTTGGGACATTAAGATTAAGATTGGGAAGCAAATGTACTTAAAATATGGGTAGTGCTCCTCCGAAATGTTAAAAATGGGCGCCAAACTACAGATTAGCAAAATCATCAGCATGCAGCATCAACCTATAACGTTTCCACTGTTAAAACAGGCCTGGTCTCTTAGAGCGGGAATCCAGTACACGGGCCCCGTGCGGGTTGATAGGTGTCGCATATCTTTGAATCTTTGTGTTCTCACCATGGTTTCTTTCACCCTTCCTACGGATTACTCGCAGAGAATGTAGTTAAACCTTTTAGATTGATTTTTATGCGCAAAATATTGCCCCATCCAGAAGTTAATGTTGCAAAGTTAGTGCTTATACTGAAAACATCATTGGAAATCGTTTTTTCTAGCGATGACATATTTATCAATGAACATTGTTTACGACAACAAAATAGGCAATAACGATATGAAACTACTGATCCGTTCATAAAGCTAGAATAAAATATTAAAATTAAAATCCGGATAGTGCCAGTGAGTAACTAAAAATTGGCGAATAAAAATAATAGAAGATTAATAAACAATCACGCTTCCATAGGCTTTTGTTCGAATGGCAGAACACGTTGGAATCAAAAACATTTTTCACAAACAGAATAGAACATTTTATAGAAACGATGCGCTTTTGATACGCTTTGACTGAGCAATAACCGTTGCTAAGCCTGTACGTATATATTACACATGGATAAGTAAATGAAATATAACATATATCAAAGGAATGATTTCGCCCAGTTCAGAGCAGTTGCACAACTTAACAACTCGACGCAAGTTATTTATTTACTATTTTAATATCAGGTTTAAATCCACACGATATCCTACTAAAGCTAATTTCGAATGCGTTGTCGATATATACCCTGAAACACTTCATTTACAAACATAAAACCATGGCCGCCAATCGTTGTTCTTCCCGTGGGTGTCGTAAAAGGCCACTAAGGGACTTACTAGAGAATGACAGCAGCGTTCTCTATGCATTTCCACAACATACTGCGATCGCCGAACCGCTTGCCAAGCGAGGCGATTATGGCAAATCACCCAAAAATGACTAGCATGAAGAAAAAACTGTCTCTAGTGCCCTGCGGCCCGCCTACTCTTGGCTACGGTGATAGTCAAGACAACGGCGATGAGGGCTGGATGGGCTGCAGTGGATGGTTTTCAGCAGCTGCGGTAATAGGGTGTCGAGTTTTTATATAATGCGAAAGCTTACTCAAAATATTTTTCCAGTTAGCCGGCAGTCTAAATATATCAGTAGATCTTTAACGACACAAAGCAAGCTTAAAAATATCACCAAAAAGCACCCATACCTGATACACATCTCCTTCGGAGACAATTACTGAAAATTTTTGCAACGTAACAGCCTGGTCATATGGGCAGACTGCGGGCATGTCAAAAATTGAATCCAACGTGCATCGCCTGAATTGAGCTCGGGCACTGTGAACAATAAAAAGAAAGAAAAAATTTACATTTGTCACACGGTTTAAGGATTTTTTGTTGAAATATCGTTGTAGCGCTGTAGCGCTGTCGATTTAAATTCGTGCTTCATTGGTACAGCGGTTAGAGTGAACGGTGGATGGCTTTTGTTCAAAGAATTAGATAGATAAATGGTGCTATCTTTTTTAGTTGCATTGGAGTTTATGAGGACTTTGAGCTAGTGCGGTTTGAGCTAAAAATGTTTGATCATGATTTGCGAACCGCTGCCTAGGTGTCACTTTTTAGCGACTGCATAGCAAAATTCATCGTATGCAAAATACAAATTCGCATACTCGGCTAATGAAGTACTAAAAGCTTGTATTTTTTCTTTTTAACACCGCTGCGTGTCATCTTGTGAGCTATTTCGGATTTTTATAATAAGAAGACAAGAAGGAAGTCCTCACGTTTAATTGCATATATTTTCAAATTTTACGGGTAATATTTTACCTTTTTCTGCGGATTAGGTAGTGTGTAATATAGTATATTGTACCTATTTAAATCGACATTTACTTATGTTAAGCTCCATTTAATAAGGGCAACCCTATTGGCTGGGCACAAACTTATTTCCTTAAAGAACACAATAGTATAAATATTGGGTTCGAGATTGTATCCACAGAACGATGTGTTTGATTAAACAAACTGGAATCTAACTTCGTTTGTTTAAAATACACTCGCAATAGCCCTGTTAAACAAAAACACACAGGCACTAGGCGGGACGTAGTGTTCCTTTGATCAATATTCTGTTTGACTAGTTGTAGGACACTGCTCATTGCTCGCAGAACAATTGACTGATGGGGCCGAAAGGTTCTGGAGTAATGACCACGTATTGGAAGTTGTAGAGTTGGATGGCTTCCCACAAGGTCGACCAATGACTTTGTGAGGGACGCAATAATCCGCTAGATGCGGAAAGCGCAGAACTGGTCGAGGTGGCGGGACCTGGGAGGGATATATCCATGTGAATGATGATGAGTTATCGGCAATGTGATACCACAAAAGAGTTAGTTGTCCTATTTTATTATCTATCGAAAAATCAATTCGATATAAATCACCGATTCAGATAATTTGGGTATAAAAGCTGGCAAGTATTTTCATTTGACACCGAGCTAACATTTCAATCAAAGCAGAGTATACAGAACAGTGTGGTGTGATTCTGGCTTACTCGGCGTATTCTAAATAACATAATGTATTTAGTAGTTTAATTTATCATTTACAAAAAAAACATGTAAAGAGTAGTTCTGTTGTAAAAGTATCAAAACGTTGAACATACTGTTAACTTTTATATAAAAATTCAGTGCTGTTCGTTAGACCCGCAAAAACTCTCAAATAGCTCGAACAATTCTAATAAGTTTGGTAAATTATTGTGTGCATGCTGAAGAAAATTCCTACCAAAAGAAAACAAGGCTCTCACTAAATTCAATATTAGCCACATTCCAATACAAGAAGTGAGAAATATCCAACATTTGCAACTGCAATGGTCTGACCATTGAATACGTTCTAGCCGGAATAAACAAAAGTACACAGCAAATCCTTGCACTCGAATGCTATTCACCTGACTATGCTTAATAAATAACTGGAAGCCATACCATTCAGTTCCAAAATCGTCCAGAAACGTGATTGAGGTAAATATTGTGAATACATGCACGAAATTGAATATTGAGGCTTTGAATGGTATTTGTATGCAGGCATACTGTAAAATAGAGCATATGTATATATGCAATAAGCGCATGGAACGAGCATTAATAACTACAAGCCTTTTATGACTTTGTGTGCTTGTCCGATATACTGACAACTGACTGATTCCAGATATTTGTAGATATTGAAAAGTATTGCGTATATCACAATGTATGCAATACTGTGCAATGTACCAGTATTTGATGCTGTGATTAAGCAAAAAAGCATGGTATACACTTTGCCCTAAAGCTTAAAATCGCTTACTACTGATATAATGTGTTGTTTTGTTTGGGTAGGTAGTATACGAGCACAGCTTTCAGATGACGATATTTTCTAGTTTCATACTCTTTAGAGCGAGATTTTTCAGTAGTTGAGTTTTAGTTGTGAACTTACTTTTTATTTAAATTGTTTTGTGGTTACTAAACAATGTAATACATATTTTTGAAATATACAAATTATGGCCAAACGGTATAATTAATTAAATGTATTCATGACTTTAATATTCAAATCACCGTGACGTTACATAACCTACAATCAGCGGAAAATCAAGACACATCTAAAGATACATCATCTGTAAAATTATTATAAGTAGTTTAAAGTAATGAGGGAACAGATGCAGACTTATAGACTCACATACTGAGCAAAATCATAACTCTCCTCTTTGCTTCGTCGTTGTCGGGTAAAAATAAAGTCGGTGCTCGTTCCTAACTACTTGGATAGAGAAGGTAAAACACAAAATAAAAATGTGAAAATAGGGACGAGTCTTTTGCTCAGCTGTGAGACAATATAGGTTAACTGAAAACAAAAATATACCAATAAGCAAAAAAACTACAAACCAGCACATATGAAAATGCGTATCGAAATGAGTCCATTCGTGTGTGGTATTCTTTTGTTCGTCTATCAACGCCTTGAAGATTGTGTAGCAGTTTTCCCAAGTGTCGGAGGCACCCTCAATACATGTTGGTAGTATATCGTATCCTGAAACCAAGTTTCTATTAGTTCACTGCTTCTTTAGTCTAGGTGGAGTTTGTGACTAAATAATAACAGGATAGGTTCCATCTATAGCATTTCTTCCCGTGGGTGTCGTAAAAGGCGATTGAGGTACTTACTAGAGAATGGGCAGCAGCGTTTTCTATGCATGTTACCACCATACTGCGATCGTCACCCCGCATGCCAAGCGTGGTGATTATGTCAAACCCCTCAAAATTTTGGGAGGCATATGTCCAGCAGTGGACGTCTTAGCATTTCGAAACTTCTCGTACTTCGTAAAATACGTTAGGCTGTTGGTCCTGCTGTTATTTGTAAATCTTTGATAGTCGTTACGAGTAGTTAGAAACCCGAAGATCTGATAACCAGTCCTACCAAGGGGCATCGTATTACTCAGTAATTGGGATGTGGACGTCACGGCAAGCTCAATTTGATCGATCAACCCGTACATAATCTGCCTATATCTTTCTCACTGCTGGGACACAGACACACCTGGTGAGAGGGAATGGACCAAAATACCACGCGGGCCCAGTGCGGGTTGGTAGATATCACAAATCTTCGTTTTTTTTTTAACTTTTAGGTCAATGCCAGTTTCCATACGATGTTTTCCTTCACCGTTTTGAGAGCAGTGGTGATGCAATTAATTACACAAAGTAAAGTGCCTGCCTGGGTTCGAACAACGCTAAGTCGGGGCAGACCCAGTGAGGTCACTACTAGAGTTGCAAAAGACTCGAGTCTTCGAGTCCTAACTTTAAAGACTCGACTCAATTATGTAAGTTTCAGTGTGATCAAAAGGCTCGGAGTCTACAGATAAGCACCCAAGTCTTAAAAAGGACTCAAGTCTTAAAAAGGACTTGAGTCTTAAAAAGGGCTCGAGTCTAAAAAAGGACTTGAGTCTTAAAATGAACCCGAGTCTTAAAGAAAAACTCGGAGCATGAAGATGAAACTTGTACCTCATCATTCGAAAAGACTCGAAAGAAGGCAATAAATTCAAATTACTGGTTATGATGTAACTTTGCGTACAAAAAAATCTGACGAGTTATTCTAGTTTTTTCGAATGATGAGCTACTAGACTCGAGTTCATTTTAAGACTCGAGTCGTTTTTAAGAGTCGAGTCCTTTTTATTAAAACTCGAGTCTCTTTTTTTAGACTCGAGAATGACTCGGGCTCGGCTTGACTCCAGATTCCGAGCCTTTTGAGCGCACTGAGTCTTGCATAATTGAGTCGAGTCTTTGTAATTACGACTCGAGGACTCGAGTTCTTTGCAACACTAGTCACTACTACCCTCAGTCGAGGCCGATCGACCTGTACAGCAGCTATAACTGGGCAATAAAATACTAACTAGACAAGAACCATTCGTCATCACAGATATTGTTAACCACATGCATGTGTCCGCGGATACTTTCTTCGTTGAAGTGGCTTTCAGTGACATCTTTACAATCCGAATTCCAGTCTATAGCACAATTTGTGAGGTGGCGTATTGCTCTGGAAGAAAAAATAGTTGAGTGTAAACTATCGTCGTGTTATTAGATAGAATTCTCACTTTACCATGAAATAGGTGCAGAGGCATCATTTAATAAGCAAAAATATACGCGCACATAGACACGCCAGGCCACACTGCAATAACAGGCCAATCAATTTGGGAATACCTTTACGAAGCACTTGAACCCAAACAGGCCTTATAACATTATAATCTTTTTAAACCCGAGTCTGAATTTTAAATGTTGTATAAATACCTTTTGTACCGTGTGGTGCCGGACGTAAAGAATAACACCACCCCATTTCTTCCCGTGGGTGTCGTAAGAGGCGACTACGGGACTTACTAGAGAATGGGCAGCAGCGTTCTCCATGCATTTTACCACCATACTGCGATCGCCAAGCCGCCTGCCAAGCGTGGCTATTATGGCAAAGCCCCCCAAATTGAGGGAGGCCTAAGTCCAGCAGTGGACGTCTTACGGCTGAAATGATGATGATGATGAAATACCTTTTGCCCAGTCGATTCATGACCACGAAACGAGACAAAACAAAAAAAAAACTTGGTTAATGGTCTGACCTTGGGCCAAAGTTAGAAGAACCCGTTTTGTAATGCGACATTATGGATTTGAGAAAACTTACTTGCACCAATCACTGACTTTAGCCGGCATCGGTGGCGACTTCCTACTAGAATTATACATCAATGCAGCTTCAAAGGTACAGTTCATTGCATACTTCGCGAAGTCATCACAATTTATATTCTTCACTATAATCATTTTTTCTTTGTCTTTTGTTAGTGTCATTACTGGTTCAAATTCTAAGTCATCGGACGATGGCATGCGAGGCTTGAATATTGGGTCATCTTCGTCGTATAAATCTGTAAACGGATTGAGAGAACATAATTGAGAGAAGACAAATTATCTGTATTTCATGGAGAGGTAACTTACCAAACAATAGCGGAAAATAAGGGTAACGATTTACAAGACGTAACATAACAATACGGTCGCCCATTGTATGTTTTTTGTTGAAATGTATTTTCTCGTGTACAATAAAGCTTAAATAAATAAATAAATACGGCCAATAACCGTGTGGAGAGGAGTACCTCTGGTATACCCACATTTCACCAGTTATAATATTATAGTCCAATGTGAAAAGAGGTGAGACTAATACTCCGATTTAATACTGAGAAATTCCAGATACCCAATTTTTTTAACTTTAGCAGTCGTGCTAGGTACCAAAGGGAGAAAGGTCTACCTCAGCCGTGGTTACAACAAACTGCAAAAGATGATGGTTAATTTTGAGCTGCGTTTGCGGCGCCTAGTCAAGGCAGTCTCCTACGAAATGCTTCGCTTTCAATGAAGCATTTTCCTAGACTTTGGGTGAGCAAGCCTTTACATCAGGCTCTTACACTGATATTTTGCAAGACATTATCATCTATACTTATAATAAAACTGTAGAGAGATCAATTCTGTACATTGAATATACATTCAAAATTAATATTGGAGGATGAATAGTGATCGATACTGATGCCAAAAATGCAATCAGTAAATTTTTTGTCTGTCTGTCTGTACGTGCACGCATGGGTCAAAAACTGCTGGCATTTTTACCAAACTTGGTACGATTGTAGTCCATACTCCTGGGCAGGTTATAGGCTATATAACATAACGCTAAAATATATAGGAGTTGAGCAGTGACGATAAATTTGAAGCAAGTCGGATGAAAATGCGCTTTCGAGCTCTTATCCTCGCATACGTTGATCATACACCAAAAGTATGTATTACAAAAATGATGGTCTTCAAAAGATCTACAAAAAAGTCCTCAAAAGTATATATATATCCTTCTATATTCGGAACACAGTTAGTTTATAACCTGGATTAACACATAGGGTACTTTTTATCCCGGTAGTATGTTCCCGCGGGATATTTTCCGACCTCCACGCGGGCGAAGCCGCTGGCAAAAGTTAATAATATATATAACTCTATGTAGCTAAACACTTCAAGCAATCAGTTTATAATATTCCCATCGACAAGGCACAGGCCTCCTTTCAATGAGAGTGAGCGAGCCATAATTCATCACGCGTGTTTATTGCGGTTTGGTAGATGTAACATGTCTTCGAGTTTTTGGTTCTAGGACATGCCAGTTTCCTCCCGATGTTTTCCTTCGCCGTTTTGAGAGCATTGGTGTGGTTTACGCAAAGTAAAGTGCCTGTCTGAGTTCGAACCTATCAATTCATAAGTCACGGTCGTTAGTGATAAAATAGAACGTATGATAGTATCATTACGTCTTATTTTGCCAGCAAGAACCGGTGCTAAACACTTCGTATTTTGGGCATTCGTGTACAGATTACAAGCAAATTGTACTCACAGCCGGCGTGCAAACATTCCAAAAAGATGGTTAGGACGTAAAGAATTAGCATTTCTCATTTAAAACACAGTTTTTCTATCATCTCTTTGAATTTTACATAACTTAGTCTAATAAAGTTAGCACTCACAAGTCAAGACCAACATGACAGACATCAAGGAGAATTATCTTCTGCTTTATGGTTTTTGACAATACTCATAGATACTTACCTGTTTGAGTAGTGTAGTTTTCAAAAAAGTCTGGTATTCTTGAGGTTGAATGAGTAGGGAGAAACGTAATGAGAGTTAAATGGTGATAAAAGTAGTTAGGTAAAGCCCTCGTTAGGGTTCTAAGAAATCTATACAAATATGTAGTGGTAAATAAAACTGAAGTTCCTGTTTATAATTTCAAATGAAGAGCTTTTTACTAAATTCATATGAAAGTATATACGGTACGGACATTTAAAAATCTTTTTTTTTTTGTCTGTCTGTCTGTCTGTTCGTTCCAGCTAATCTCTGAAAGGGCTGGACCAACTTTGACGAGACTTTCACTCGCAGATAAATAATGTTATATGGAGTAACATAGGCTACTTTTGTCCCGGTACCATGTCCAATTTTACGTTCATGTGGGCGAAACCGCGGGCACAGCTAGTTTTTTAATAAAAATTGAGATATCAATTGTATACTTTGATGATAAATAGTGGAGCTCGATCAATGTAAAAGTAAATAAACATTTTTATTGGAGACGACATAAAAGGCGACTAAGGGACTTACTAGAGAATGGACAGAGCAGCGTTCTCTATGCATTTTACCACCATACTGCGATCGGCAACAAATAGTGATTACGACGGATGCTCCAAATAAGAGGGGGCTATATTCAGCAGTGGACATCTGTCGACTGATGATTTTTCCAGGAGATTCCATCCAAAGCAGGCCTCAAGTTCCAAGACTGTCACTCGTTGCTGAGGTGTGTCACCTAAAGCACGAATGTAGCTAAATACCGGTATTTTACATGGGGTGACTGCCTATTAGACCTCCACAACCCAGTCACTGAGTTATATACCCTTGGGAAGACTGGTTTAACAGACTTTCGGACTTCTGATGAACCGTAAGGACTGTCAAAGATCCACAAATGAATGCCGGGACCAACGGCTTTACGTGCTTTCCGAGGCACGGAGGAGTCTTGGTATGTAAAGATTGTCACGTATCCGTGAACCAACCCTGGCAAGCACAGCTAAACGTGATCGATCAATACGTGTTATTTACTTAGTCACAAGCGGAGGGGCTTCCGGCGAAGGTATTCTCTCTACAAAATACTTTAGTGAATACAGTGAGAATAACTCAAGTTGTAGTAATTGTGTTTCGCCACTCAGGACCGGTACCCTTTTCATATTAAAACAAACATTTTGAATGGCTTCTCTACACCACTATCAGTTTGCTGATTCGCGAATATTTTTACATCGGCTTGAGCTATTATTAATAGTAAATAAATGGGCCCGCCGCTTTACCTACGTGTATGTCAAAAAATATCCCACAGGATCGTGTTACCGAAACAAAGAGCCTAAGTCACTCCTTGGAATATCAGCTATCTTTTTCTTTTTTTGGATGGGAAATCATTAAATAAAGTCTCCTGCTCTGTGTGGAACGGGAGGGTGTGTCAAACTTTTACTGACTAATACACACACGGGTTCCTTTAGTTGCCTGTGCCAGGACCACGGTAACTCTTTCGAACAAATTCGTTACCCTGACAGGCATGTGCCTAGTGGACCCCTACCGGCATCCTTTTGAAAGACTAAGTCGTCTCGCTACCTCTTCTTGGGCCGGCCTCGGCGGCGCCATCCATCCTCAAGCACCCACTGTAGTCTCCCTATTGCCAAGCAGTCGCTGTGCATGCATGACCCCCTCAGTTCCATTTTAGCCTTTCGTGACAACACAAAACGAGTAGGAATTGCATTTGTCTCTAGAAACCTTTACATCTTAGGACAAATTGTTAATTTTAACCCCACCTGCCAGACATAATATCACTAAAGCAATCACAAACGATGATCCCTTACCTAATCCCTTAATCCCCCATAGACTTAGACACCAATATAGAGTATTAACCGTAATGTTGAAGCCAGAGCTTCCCAATTGATGCTAATTGATTATTATAGAACCCATGTATCAAAGGATAGATTAGATGACGATATTCTGATATCGTGAATCTTTAGGCAATTAAGTTTAATCTGTGATTTTGATGTATTAAGACTGATAGATCTAAATATAGATTAAATGAAAATACTTATAACAATACATTTGTAAGTTGGCAGAAAAATCTCAGTGTTGATTTGCATGATTAGTTTTCCAGCGACCATTTGTTTGCATGAATTTTTTGCCCCCGACCCGTCGCGTCGTATCTCATCGCTCACCTGCGTACTTCGTTTACATTTAGCGTTCCTTTAGATTTTTTGTTTTCATTATACTCAGCTCCTAAGACTCGTAGCGTGAAGACTCGTTCCTCAAGAATTGGGCTACCAAATTCAACAAGAATTTATAACTACAACTGATTCCAGAGAGCAATCTTACAAAAAAAAAAAAAAACACAAACTTAAAAACTGTACATCTTTATTATATTTGTTTAAATATTTATGACTTATAAAATATACGCACAGGTTTATCAATCAGGGTAAGCTACGTTTTCCGCGGTTGGTCCGTGAATGGGGTCACGATCTTTACATAATAAAACCCCTCGGTGCATCTGAAAGCACGTTGAATCATGGGTTCCGGCATTAATTCGTGGTTCTTTGACAGTCGTTACGGGTAGTTCAAAGCCCGAAAGTCTGATAACCAGTCTCACAAATCAAAAAGAACTGAGGTCCTGCGTAAAAAGCTTTTACGCAGGTCTTCAGTTCAGTATTTAGGGTTCCGTTGCCAAATGGCAAAAAACGGAACCCTTATAGATTCGTCATGTCTGTCTGTCTGTCTGTCTGTCTGTCTGTCTGTCCGTCCGTATGTCACAGCCACTTTTTTCCGAAACTATAAGAGCTATGCTGTTGAAACTTGGTAAGTAGATGTATTCTGTGAACCGCATTAAGATTTTCACACTAAAATAGAAAAAAACAATAAATTTTAGGGTTCCGCATACATAAAACTGAAACTCAAAAATGTTTTTTTTCATCAAACCCATACGTGTGGGGTATCTATGAATAGGTCTTCAAAAATGGTAATGAGGTTTCTACTATCATTTTTTTCTAAACTGAATAGTTTGCGCGAGAGACACTTCCAAAGTGGTAAAATGTGTGTCCCCCCCCCCGTAACTTCTAAAATAAGAGAATGATAAAACTAAAAAAAATATATGATGTACATTACCATATAAACTACCAACGAAAATTGGTTTGAACGAGATCGAGTGAGTAGTTTTTTTTTTAAAACGTCATAAATCTTAAACCGCAATTTACCTTACATTCAATCAACTGAAATATAGAAATTTAAAAAAATATATATTTTTAAACCGAGAATACCTACAGATTTGTACGGAACCCTCGGTGCGCGAGTCCGACTCGCACTTGGCCGGTTTTTTGAATGTAGGAGCTCACAAGCAAACATATTACTCAAAGTAATTTTAACCTTACTTTACTATTTATTGTATACTAGCTGACCCAGCGGACTTCGTATCGCCTCAGATTCAATAAATGTTGTAATAAACCTACCAAGTTTGACAACCTGGTACGCGGTGGCTATCTGTTAAGCGTTTTCTAGCTGACACTCATATGTTTGGTTAGCTCCTACCCAGTTATGATAACCTGGTATTTCGAGGGCATACCTAAAGCGTTTTCTAGCTGACACTCCTTTGTTTGGTAAGCTCCTGCCAAGTTATGATAACCTGCTACTTCGAAGGCATAAAACATTTTCTCAGCACTGCTGTTTGATAAGCTCATAACACACATGCAATCGGTCAGGTGCGTAGCGTTTATGATGATCAGATGTATGAACGTAAACGGGGCAATAGGAGTATGTATGGATCGTAGCAGGTCGCTGTCTGTAGTTTTTGCGCACCCCCATTAGAAGAAGACGTAAGTTTATGTAAGTAAACAAAAAACTGATCCATACAAGTCTTTAACTTTGCTAGATTCACCTCTAAAATTAACCAAAATACAGAGTAACATTATACTCCTGAAACCATTTACATAATTATCACATTACTGTAGCTGCAAATCACATATCACACACATATAAGCTTATACGCTTCTCGTTACCGCGAAATTGTCACGCCTCTGTCAGTTAGACGGTTCATTAATATTTCATTAGCTGTAAACTTATCGTGTATTATAATAGAGTTATAGTAGAGAACGTGGGGTAAATGGCTCACTACTATTATTTTGTATCTGTTTCTTGAAACCATTTTCTATATCTTCTTTGTAAAGCCGCTTCCCGTTCTGTAAGATAACATCTTTTAAATTATGCAACGGATTTTAATGCGGTTTTCATCAATCTATTGAATGATTCACGAGGAAGGTTTATTTGTATAATACACGGGTGAAACCGCTGCCATAAACTAGTATATTCTAATTAAACGTCGCCTTTTGTCTGCCTGTTCGAAGCTTTCCAAAAAATGTATGTTTCATTTTTGTCTTGCTGTTTGCACGCGACAGGAGTTGACGGGTGCTAATGAAAGTAGTAAGCTCGTACCCAAATTCTGGACTTTGAATTGAACACAGGGAATCCAAGCTTCCAAAAACGTTTTTAAATAACATGCATGAAGTGTGCACAGTGCAAAATATCCGTAAACAGATTTGACATGTTTTGAAGAGAGTTATAACCGAATGAAAAATCTATCGTTCCTATACTTACGTTTTTAACGTTTACATAACACTGTATAGGTTCCGGCAAACATCTTGAACACTGTCTGATATACTCTTCTCGCTCTTGTGTGTTCTCCCGCCAATGCGGAAGAGCGAGAAGGGTATATCAATCGGTGTTCAAAAAGGGTGCCGCGAGGTATACATGATAAAGGGTATTGAATAAAAATACACTTGGATCTGCATACTTTGAATTGGATTTGCGTACGTAACTGTACGCCAAACTCTTACGAGGTTAGCAGAGTGGATGGAGAATAACTTTTTCTTATTATGTATTATTATTAAACATGTCATTTAAAAATTGTATATGTAGTGTCACAAATAGGGACCAGAGCAACATTTTCTTTTTTTTTTAATATGTTGCAGGTGGAGGATTTCAATGAAACTTGTAACAGTAAAATCAACATACTAAGTACTATTTCTGAGATTTTTTTTAGTGTGGTCACTCTGTTAGAACTTACTAATAATAGCCAAAGAAAAATTATTTCATTAAAAAAAATTATTTATTTTTAGCAAACTAAGTAAGATCGATATACATAATATTTGTCATAATGTTGTCTACAGTTTGGCTTTGGAATCACATTCCTAGCTCTATTAGTTTTAGAGAACGAAAAGTTTAAAAATTAACTGTTTTTAGGACATTTTCCAAGGTTACTCAATGACAGTTAGAGCTAGGCAGTCAAAAACTACATAAATAGTAATGCAAATGAGCAGCGTACTTAACAATATCATATTCATTACATTTGGCTCTGGGGGCACATTTTCAATACTTAACCTGCTATACCCTTTGTCTGAGTAACATATATTTTATACTAGCTTCTGGCCGCGACTTCGTCCGCGTCAAATTTTTGTTCCCCTGACTCTTCCCGTCGCATAGAATTGCCTGCCAGTTTTCTTCCATTTTTCGTTGCTGCTCCGCTCCTCTTAATCTTAGCGTGATGTTATACAAGATTATTTTTAGTATATGCGAAACCTGAATATAGTTTGTTCATAATCAGTGACTGAATCGATTCCAATAATTTTTACACCATGTTATATTTTGTACCAAAAATATTTAATTACGCTTCCATGTCGCGGGCCTTAGTGTTTTGGTTCGATTTTAAAATTATCATGTCTTTCTCGTATTCAAACGTCCATTACACGGAGATGGTACGTACACTAGCTGTTTGTGGTGATCTGCATATGTTTTTGCGTGGACAACCAGGTAACTTATCAAGCTTATAACTTTGTGATTATTAATGATACAGTTTTGAAATTTTTTTCATAGATTCTTTATATAAAAATACTAGACCCGTGTTTCGGGTTTCGCATAAACAAAAAATAATGTTGTATAGTCTGTAGCCTTTCTCAATAAATAGACTACCCAACACAAAAAGATTTCTTCAATTCGGACCAGTAGTTCTTGAGATTAGCGCGTTCAAACAAACAAACTCTTCAGCTTTATAATATTAACTAGCTTCTGCCCGCGACTTCGTCCGCGTCAAATATTTTGCTCCCCTGACCCTTTTTTTTTTTCAGGATGGGTAATCATCAAATGACTTCTCCCGATCTGGGCGGAGCGGGAGGGCGTGTCAGACTTTTACTGACTAAAACCCACCCGTGTTCCATCAGTTGCCCATGTGCCAGGGTCACGGTATCTCTTTCGAACAATCACGCGACCCCGGCAGGCATCGGTCTTAGTAGACCCCTACACTGCTGCTGACATCTCTTTGAGGCGCGCGTGGAACACTACGCGCCGTCGACCCGAGCCTGGTCCTTACCGGGTGGCGAGCTACCCATTGCTCGCCACCCGCAAGCTCGCGCCTACGGTGGCCGGGAGTCCGCTATGGACTCCCGACGCCCGGGGCGTCTCCTCCTGCGGCGGCTAGGGGCGTGAGGGCGCAGAGGCTGCCACTCCCTCACGCGCCCCGCCTCCTCCTTCGCGAGCATTACTGCTTCGCAGAAGGAGGTGACGGCTTCCCATTCCCTCTCGCTTCGTACCATGGCTCGCACCAGGGCCGGACGCGAGAGGTCGCCGCCGCCGATTGCCTCCACGAGGACACGGCGGTGCTCCGCCCAGGCAGGGCACACCTCCACCGTATGCTCCACCGTGTCCTCCAGACGGTCCTTGCAATGGAAACACCCGGACGTATCCTCCCGCTTTATCCTGAACAGGAACCCACCGAAGCACCCATGCCCGGTGAGAACCTGCGTCAGGTGGAATGTGAGGACGCCGTGACGCCTCTCTATCCACTCCTCAAAGAGGGGACTTACCGCCGCAATTGTGGCATTCCCGTCGCATCGATTTGCCTGCTAGTTTTCGTCCATTTTTCGTTGCTGCTCGCTCCTTTTGAGTTATAGGGAGTCAACCTTAAAAGATAGACATATGCTATTGCGGATTTTTTTTAGAACTTTTTAAAAGGAACAATTTTGTTATACATGATTTTTGCGTTACTTTAACCGTTTACGCAGCGCACGCAACGGAAACTCTCAAAAGGAATAAATTTTCCCCGTTTTTGCAACATTTTTCATTACTGCTCCGCTCCTCTTAGTTGTAGCGTAATGTTATATAGCCTATAGCCTCTCTCGATAAATAGGCTACCTAACACAAAAAAAAAATCGATTCGGATCAGTAGTTCCTGAGATTAGCGCGTTCAATCAAACAAACAAACAAACTCTTCAACTTTATAATATTAGTATAGATATAAGTATATAAGTATAGATATTGCTTTTGCCAGCGGTTTCGCCCAGGTGGAGGTCGGAAATTATCCCGCGGAAACTTACTACTGGGATAAAAAGTAGCCTATGTCCTTTCTCAGGCTTTAAACTATCTGTGTACCAAATTTCATTTAAATCGGTTCAGTAGTTTTAGCAGGAAAGCGAGACAGACAGACAGACCGACAGACAGACAGACAGACAGAGTTACTTTTGCATTTATAATATTATATACTAGCTTTTGCCAGCGGCTTCGCCCGCGTGGAGGTCGGAAATTATCCCGCGGGAACATACTACCGGGATAAAAAATAGCCTATGTCCTTTCTCAGGCTCTAAAGTATCTGTGTACCAAATTTCATTAAAATCGGTTCAGTAGTTTTAGCAGGAAAGCGAGACAGACAGACAGACAGACAGAGTTACTTTTGCATTTATAATATTATTAAGTTTAGAAGTTTAGATTATATATTATATAATTATATATATTATATATATATTAGTATGGAAGTATGGATTAGTATGGAAGTATGGATTAGTATGGAAGTATGGATTAGTATGGAAGTATGGATATAGTGTGGATAGTGTGGATTTATGCATTTGTTTTACCTTGTCAATAAATGAAACGACATAAATTTAAGTAATTACTTCAGTATAATTTAATTAATAGTTTATAACACAGTCTATTCTTTAAATAAATCCACGTGAAAACTTACTGTCAATTTTTACACCACTCAACACTAAACTTCTATACTCCAGGCCTATAATTTGAAGATCGATGCTGGAGACGATATAGGACCTTGCTAAATGCTTAATGAAATACACCCTCGCCAAAGGCAAGATTGGTCTTTTGGCATTATAATCATTGTTTTCTGCTTTATTTTTATTAGTTTTAAGGTTTTATTTGAAAATGATATGATAACAATAAACACATTTTTCTTTCCATATTTCTTTCTTTATTTTTGGGTTTGGTGTACTCTTTAGTGTACCAAGTCCCATCTTGTTCTTTCAACATAATTTTGTCCATAGAAGCGGGAATCGGCGTTGCAAGAATCCCTCTCTCGGTAAGTTTTTACAGCCATGTTAGTCTTTAAAACTCATCACACCGTCCTCCACAGCAACGCTTGTGACAGCGAGACTACTATCAAATCTTGCATGTTTCTTCAGACTGCTCGTCATGGTCTGTCTCTCCATTACCTGATACTTCTTGTTCTTCAAAAGTCTTCAGAGCCCTTTTCACATACATCTAAGGGTTATTATGAGCTGTTGTATCATGAACTCTTCGCAAACAATTCTTTATACTCTTATACGTTTTGTATATCGCATATGAAATGCAGATAAACACTTTTATGGCGATGAATATACTTAATACTGCTAGCATAATAGGGAATCTATCATTTATCTCATATTCAGCTGAGATGTCTTCTTCCTCACCAGGTATCTCTAGTATATCCTGAGGAGTTGTGGGTCTCATTTTAATTTCTTTTTATTATTATTTCCTTGTGTTTTTTTTATTATGTTAGATTGATTTTTAGTAAGGATACGCGACGATTGGCTAGATGTTACTTAAACAATCGTATCTTGAAAATTTCTGGTGGTTTATCGATTGATATCACAAACTGACAAATTTTTGCTGCACCGTTTCTTGTCGTCGTTTCAAAATCAACTTGATTTTTGGTGTTTGTATGTGAAGGTGACTTTTTTTTAATCAAACTCCGTAGTTTGTCTTTTCTGTTATACAAATTCTGTTATACGCTATACCACTATTTGAGATTCATATAATATATTATCACGATATTATGAAACAAAAAATCACAATTACACGATAGTAATTTTGAAACACAACTAAGCTTTATTTTTTAAAAGCTTTGATTTATATAATGTTCAAATATTAGCGATGACGACACAACATTACAGAATAGGCCGCGTACATTCTGAGATAAGATAATAACTATAATATCGGCATGTTATTTTACTAAAGGGAAAAAGGCCCATAGAGAAGATACAAGCACTGATTATTACGCCATATGCACATATTTGAATATGCGTTCATTTTTTCCAGAGAAAAATGGATATGGCTAAATATAAAAAGATATAGATGGATATGTTTCCTACAATTAAAGAGAACGGAGTATTATGTTGATATCCTATTGACTACAACCTTCACTTCCATGAGCTGGGAGCTCGTATGATACTCATACATTCGCCGCAACATCTATATATTAATACGTGAAGCGAAAACTTTGGATCCCTTTGTAGGGCGGACGGAGAAGTATGAAATTTCGCACATTTGTAGTTTATACAAAGAAGAAGTGACGAATGCTAATATTTTTTTTTAATTATGCGTAAAAATACATTATTTTCAATAAATAACACGTTACACACACTACTATTCATTACCGTGTATTTAATACACACATGCATAGATATTATTTTGTTTATGGTCCAAATATGTGGTCCAATCGAGAACATCTGTCATTATTATTTTGTGTCTATAGTCTTAGGGGGCGTCCATTAATTACGTGAGGCATTTTTGAGAATTTTTCGACCCCCCTCCACCCTTGGTGAGATATCGTAAGATTTTCCTCAACTCCCTCCCCCCTCCCCTAATCTCACGCGAGATTCTTCAAAACTTCTATTTTGGCTGTAAACGTGTGGGATTATTGAGAATTTTCTTAGACCAAGAATAATTTCTTAACTCAAAAATTTATTCTCTTCACTCAAGAAAATAATTTTCTTCAAAATGTATTCTTGGTTCAAGATTTTGGCTCTTGAGTCAAGTAATTTTTTTTATCAGTGTACTATTGTTTCAGATTTGGCCATATTTTATTGTGGAAATAATTTTTCACGCAATTTTACACCGTTTTCTGCGAGAAAAATAATTACGTGATATTTGCCAAGACCTCCCCCTCCGCCCTAAGTGAGATTTGGAAAGATTTAGCTTGATCCCCTCCCCCCCTTGAACACCTCACGTAATTAATGGACGCCCCCATACTGAATGTCAAGTATAACCATAGGTAATAAATTAATTTTATAGGTATATAACCTATTTCATTTTTAAAATCTATGATCATATCGAGAATATTTGTCTTTAATATTATTTGTATTAGCGACGACAGGAATTTAGTTTAGATTTTTATGAAATATTTTTTGTGGTTTTATGGAAAGTGTCAAGTATGGCTTTAGTAAGTTCCCATACAAAACTTATTGTCGTGTACAAACTGTAGAGGTTGTATGCCTCACGACTGTACAGGCTGGTTATAATTATGACATTTTGAACTGTCATAATTAATTAAAAATAATAGGGAAAATTCTATAAAAACAGAGCAAATTTCTGTGATAATTCATTTCATATATTAAGAAAATAAAGAAGAGAGTCCTGAAGAAGTATTTTACTCATTACACCTACGTCCTGGTCCTGGCCATCACCATCCCGCCAGCGAACCCTCTCCACAGTAGTACAGCGTCAACAATTTGTCTATAGTGTTACTGAATCTCAAATATAATGTACCATTGTAACCATTGATATATATGTTACACTAGATTAGCAATTACCGCGTCAAAGCGTTGCCACTGGACATAAGGCCACAGCCTTATGCGTAGCTAACGTCAGTTCAGTGCTCTATGTGACGCCAACCGAGTGACGCGTGACAGAAAATATCCCCAAAATGGGTAAATGCGTTGTGAAAGAGTGTGATTCAAGATCTCAAAAACATAATAAATTAACCGGTATTACTTTCCACACGTAAGTTTATTGTTTCAGTGTTTATATCAAAGTAAAAACGCAATAAAATATAAAATGTTGTAAATTATGTTCAGTGTTACCACTAAAAACTTAGTTTTAGTTTCCCACATTTATGGGAGTTTTTAATTTATGGAATAAAGGATTTTAAATATATTTTTTAAATAATAAAATTTTTGCAGGGTGCCTAAAGATGCAGTACGCCGTGACAAATGGGTGGAAATAATCCGACTGCTGAGACGAGAACCTGGCTACCAACTAAAAAAAAAAATACATATACATATATACATATCCAAAAATAAATGTCTTAATTATTTTCATTAGAGATAAACTACTGACGCACATTCAATAAGAAATACATAATTCGAATATTTTAAAAATAATTTTACGAATAACGTTTCATTAAACGTTTTTATGGCTTAAAAGTTGGGTAAAATTTCGCATGGGTAGGCAACCCCATCCCGCCATTGCATGTTTATATTGCGATCTTTTTCTAATCTAAGCGCCAGTATTATTCTTGCGACTTGTGTGAGTGAGACAGATATATGTTTACTTTGAAATGTTTAGTGGTGTCAAAGCTACGTCGTTGCGTTTAAATAGTGGTAACAGTTTTTTGACACATTTTATTGAGGTTTTCATCTCTAGTTATTTAACTCAATGATTGTAACATTTAATAATGTATTTCTATTCAATTGAAGTACGGTCGAATTTACTAGAGAAACTACTAGAGAATGAACAGCAGCGTTCTCTATGCATTTTACCACCATACTGCGATCGCCAATCCGCCTGCCAAGCGTGGCGATTATGGCAAAGCCCCCCAAATTGGGGGAGGCCTATGTCCAGCAGTGGACGTATTACGGCTGAAATGATGATGATGACGGTCGAATTCCGACCAATGGGCGATCACTAGTAGACTATTATTATCAGATCGCCATGCCTAGCGGGCCCCATCACCAACTACCTCCAATCCCATAACGATGTACATGGAACAATGCACACCGCCTCTTCATACATAGATCATCAAACAAACTTCTGTTTAATTGTGACCTGACTTACAAGCAAGCGAAAGGACTTGCAGGAACATCTACACCTAGGAAATCCATCAATCGACTAAGCCTATCGCAGTCCACTGGACATAGGCGTCTCTTAGGCTGCGCTACTACACCCATTATTATCTGTCCGAGCTACGGTCCTCGGTTCGTCTAGCAGAGGCCGCAGAGGTTCCTAAACTTTTTGTCTCGTAGACCACTTACAAAATTTATCTAGTTTCGGGGGACCCCGATTGCTTGCAAAATTTAGAATGTTCTTTTGCTCTCTTTGGTATTTTTTTCTCTGGGACATGCTGGTTTCCTCACGATATTTTCATTCACTGTTTTGAGAGCAGTGGTTGAAAAAATATTTACACGTAGTAAAGTGCCTGCCTAAGGTGACGTATCTAGAAAAACGTACTTTTTCTTTTTAGCGTACCTTTCTTACCGTATGACACCCGTACTTAACCTTTTAGTGTATGTTTTTTGACTATATGATCTTGTATCCTGTAAAAGGAATACACGATACGATGAAATTTTCTCGATACAAAAAAATCGCAAAGTTTTATCTAAGATTATGATTTTTTTAGCCTCAATGCGCGATGCGTATTAAAAGAAAAAATTTTTGCTTGTCAACTGGCAGACTGCAGATGGGAGCTGAGCGTTTCACATCAATATTCTTATTTTCGGAACTCCTAAGTTTAAATTATCAATTTTAGCCCTATAATTTTATTACTAAACCTACGTGTCCTATCTGGTGCTACTTTTAAAATTGCTCATATTGATAAAGTTCTGTGTGCAACTCTTCCATTTAACTGACGACGACCATACAAGCCGAATTTCGGCTTTTCCCCCCGACGGGCTATCAGCCGTCGGATTAAATTGAGGTCAGCGGCGTGTTGCGGACGTTTGCCACCGACGCAGAGCCTGACGCCCTCATAGACGGTTGCTTGCTGCCGTCGCTGCACGCAGCACTGACAGTGTCCTTCTCGATAGTTTCGCCCGGCTGGTTATAAGGAACCTTTTAACTTACCTATTTTTTCTATTTTTCTGTAATAGATTATCTAGATAATTTTCTATTTTACGCATCCTGATGTAACGTGTATTTCACGATTCAACTAGGTGTTCGTTATAAAAAAGGAACCTATAAGGCTGACCCCACATTAGGCGTGCGCGATCCTCGGGCGTGTGAGTAGCGCGAGCGCCGCGCGCTACAGAAGAAGTGAGATCTAAATGGGTGCCAAGTTCAATGGTCAGTCCTGAAATTTATTTATAACTACATAAAATATCATTTCTTCTTATAACTTAGGATAATATATTGTAGCCTAAGGTCTGACTTGGCTAGTTTTCATATACGAATTATATTAAAGCCTTCGCAAGTTCTAAACCTGTTACTTGTCGGTTCTTATTTTATTATTCCGAAAATGTGGCTTGCTGGTAGAAACTAGCCATCGAACATAATAATTCGTATATGAGAACTAGCCAAGTCAGACCTTAGGCTACAATAAATTATCCTAAGTTATAAGAAGAAATGATATTTTATGTAGTTATAAATAAATTTCAGGACTGACCATTGAACTTGGCACCCATTTAGATCTCACTTCTTTTGTCGTTGAAGTCATCAACAAAGGCACATATCATAATATTGAACTTGGCTCTCATTTCACATTTATGTTTTTGATGGGATTTGCTTAACAGCAGCTTTTTTAATTTATTAGTAAATAGATAGCTTTTTTCTCTGTGCTTATGGATTCTGGTAACTTGTTGTATATTGCTACTGTTTCGGTCAGTCACATGGTGGGCAGTGTTGTGTTGGCACACGTTAATAATAGAGTCACCGAGTGAAATTAATATCGAAAGCTTTATACTAGAAATACAGAATCGTCCTGCGATATGGGACATGACTACAAAGGAGTATAGTGATCGTATTGCAAAAAAAAAGGTGTGGGAAGAAATCAGCACTTTATTTATAATAGACTAGCTTCTGCCCGCGACTTCTTCTGCGTAAATGTCGTTTATCGCGGACGCAGACAAAGTCACGGAATAAAAAGTAGCCTATGTACTTTCTCAGGCTCTAAACTATCTGAGTACCAAATTTCATTTAAATCGGTTCAGTAGTTTTAGCAGGAAAGCGAGACAGGCAGACAGACAGACAGAGTTACTTTGCATTTATAATATTAGTGTGGATAGTGTGGATTTTGAAACGAAAATTGTCCAAATTGTGACTGACTTGGCTGAAGGGGGTTAAACGCCAAGGCGAGCGCCGCGTGCGCGCCGCGAGCGCGCCGCAGGGCAGCTAAACGCGACGCTCACGCGGCGAGCGCGCCGCGTGAGCGTCGCGACGCGCGCGCGGCGCTCGCGCTACTCACACGCCCGAGGATCGCGCACGCCTAATGTGGGGGAGGCCTAAATCGACGTGCATAGGCCTATTTTTTAATCGATTGCAATCGTATTGGGGATAGGTCGTGCGCGAAGATAATTTCCGTTATATCTGATTAACCACTAAGTTTGATTCGTCCCTCTTTTTAAACAAAACCAAATATTTGATATCCTCATCTGCAGTTAACCATATACTTGTTTTTTATATTTTTTTATATTACTGCTGTATTTTTATAACTTCTTGTTTTGTCGAGATTATAAAAGTGGTGTGAATATGGTGTTTTTCTTTAACCGTCTCGCTACAGTATGTATTATTAAACATAGTTTACTTTAAAACGTTGATTATAATTGTATCTAAGTTTTTGTAAAACAGTTTTCGTTTTAATAATACTTTTCATTAATAAAAAACGGCGATTCGTTTTGGCACATACGTTATTTTATTCCAAGCACACACACATTATCGCCATCTCTTCTTTTGCCTATCATACGTAGTGTTATCACTCTCGTTCGTACATAAATCAGTCGCCCAGTAGGGCTCATCGATGACGAACCTAAGTCACTTTTTTACAAATCGGTGCGATCAAAATTACGTTTTTTAAATATTTGTGTTCACAGAAAAAGTTAGTAGTTAAGCATTTTGCTGTAATTATTTAATATAATAAGTGTTGGCTTTCCAAATAACTTTATATTTCGACTGTTTATGTGTCTATTTTTATGTCTGTGAACAATATAACATTCTTTTTCTATTACCATTTAGAGACGACCTAAATTATGTCTGGAAATGGAAAGAACCATAAACCAAAACTGAACAGTACCTTCAAGGTACTGCACAGGTACCTGCACAGGGCAATTAATTTATTCATTTTGCAAGAATGAAATACCAATAAGATGATGATAACAGTAAATCGAATTCACCACCTTCACTAAAGCATTACAGCAACAATCTATTCTCACTTTGTATAATAATATTGAGTAAACACCTTATTTTCTAGAGGAGAACGTCTGTTTTATCCCAAAAACTTATAATAATCATTCATTTAGAAATAAAATAAAATATATAATTTGTTTTTAGGTTTGAAGTTTGTCAACAATATATCTATATGTCAAGTACTGTCACTTCAAATGCAAGAGCACAGCAAATGAATGGAGTAGCATTAGAATTGTAAAAAAGGTGAGGTTTTACATTGTCCTTGAACGGTTGATTCAGAATCAAATTAGCACTTTCCTCACTAAAGCGGTAATCTTACAGTTTTAGCTTTATTAGATTTCAGTAATGCTTTCAATACTGTTGATTTTGATGTGCTGCTTGGGATTCTATGCTCTCTTAATATATCTCCATCGGTAATTGATTGGTTTCGCAGTTACCTGTTCGGTCGTCGGCAACGTATTTGCCTTGGAGAGACTTTGTCTTCCTGGAGTAATACTTCTGCCGGTGTACCTCAGGGTGGTGTTTTATCCCCTTTACTTTTCGCAGTTTTTATAAACTCCATCTCCGATGAACTTATTTCTTCCTACCATCTTTATGCAGATTGGGAATCTGTCCGAGGCTATTTTAAAAATAAATCGTGATCTGGCCCGTATATGCGATTGGAGCAAGAGATATGGACTTATGGTTAACCCTATAAAGACGCAAGTTGTGGTGGTAGGCAGTTCAAGAATGGTCTCAAGGATTGACTGGAGTACTCTTCCCCAAGTTTCTTTTGACAATACAGTTGTTCCTTTCAGCCATACAGTCAAAAACTTGGGAATATTTATTGATAAGAACTTTTCATGGTCTGCCCAGCTACAAGTAGTTAGCCGTAAGCTATTTGCATCCGCTGCGTCTTTGAAGAGATTGCGTAACTTTCTCCCGACTGCCACCAAGATTGCGCTTGCACAATCACTTCTTCTACCCATCCTTGACTATGCCGATGCCAGCTATCTTGACCTTACCCAAGACCAACTGGACAAACTTGAGCGCCTTCAAAACTTTTGTATAAGGTTCATATTTGGTTTACGCAAATATGACCATGTTTCCGAATTTCGAGTGAAGCTCAAGTGGTTACCAATTCGCCTTCGCCGGAATGCTCATATTCTTTCTCTTTTGTATAATGTGCTATTTTCTCCCTCCACTCCTCTCTATCTCAAGAAGCGTTTTCAGTTTCTTTGTGACTCCCACACGAAATTCTTAAGGTCATCAGATAACTTGAAGCTTAAAATGCCTATGCATTCCACAACTTTCCGCGACTATTCCTTTACTGTCCAAGCCGCTCGATTGTGGAATGCATTGCCTGTTGAAATAAAACGCGCGCAGACGTTACATGTTTTTAAAAGACTCGTGAGGGAGCACTACTTGTCGTTGTGATCTTGTTCTCCTAACCGAACTGTAATTTTCTATGTACTGTCGTCATTAATTTTTGTGTCTTATATGGATATTTAGTATGTATGTATTTATGTATATATTATTTAGAATATAAATAACTGCTTAGTTATTTTAGTTTTCTGTTTAGTTGTGTTTACACCATTGACATACCCATTTTATGTCCACGATTTTCACTGTCCATTCCATGGTTGCCTGGAAGAGATCGCATAAAGCGATAAGGCCGCCCATTGTATATTTTGTTATCTTTGTAATGTTTTTTGTAATGTATTTTTTATGGTGTACAATAAAGTATATATAAATAAATCAGTTTATTTCGGGCTACAAAGACCCAAATCATAATACCATACAGACTATCATACATACAAATAAAAACCACGTAAACATAACTATTGTACACGAAATGACGGCGACGTGTTGCGCTGCGTAGTATCGCGTAGCCTTCCGCGGAATCGCCGATACACGACACCCTTCGGCCAAAACTCTTCCTTGAGGAAGATCTCGATTTGATGAGTTGGAACTCGTACCACGAATGACTTGAAGTTCGTGTTGGGGCACGGTTCCAACTTCTCAACCCTCAAGGTCCAGTTAGACTTAACGCGTACAAACTCCACGATCTCCTCAACCTTCGTGGTGTAATGTAGACGGGACACATAGAGCTGCGTCATTGGTGTAGCTGGACGCAGCAGCATATTGGGTCCTGCTAGCGCGGTCCCACACTGGTTCCGACTACGAAGCTTTTTCCTCTTCTTCCTCTCTACCTTCACGAAGCCATCCTTGTCAGGCACGTGGCCTGAAGCCGGGCCTAGCTGTTTCGAACCCTATATGTACCGTGTTTGACACCTAATCATTAGCAGCCTATAACGTTCCCACTGCTGGGATACAGGCCTCCTCTCGGTGAGAGACAGTGGGACATAATCCACCGAGAGGGCCCAGTCCGGGTTGGTAGATGTCACAACTGTCTTCGATTTTTTGGTTCTTAGACATGCCGGTTTACTCACGATGTTTTTCTTCACAGTTTTGAGAGTATTGGTGTTGAAATAATTTACACAGAGTAAAGCGCCTGCTCGGGTTCGAACTCGTAAGTAGTAGCCGTTGCCACTGAGCCACCACTGTTTCTCGATATCTAATTGATATCTAATCAAAGGTCTACAAGAATGCTTTCTGAAAACATATTGGCTGTTTATAATTTTTCATTCCTACAAGATTTTATGGATGATCAAAACAATGGTGTTTTATACTGTTTTGAATAACACTAAACATACTTCTATAATCTTATGAAGACTGTTTAGCAAATTATTTGTGTACTCCATCTCTGAATTACCCCTAACCCCAAAATAACTGTAATGAAAATTAAGTTAATAAAAGAACAAACATACATACGAGTTAATAGGCTGATAAACACATTGCCCTCTGCAGTCGGGTAAAACACCCAAATAAAAAGGTATAATAATCTAGACATAGTTACAAAATATCGGCAATAATATCGGTTTTGGTTTTCTAACCGCAGTCACACGTAATTACTAAAATATGTATGTATAAGTCAAGTAATTTTGACATTTATCATACACATTGCCATACGAAATTGACCTTGAAGGAAATTTAAATGACTTGTAAAATAAGGTGAAAAAGATACTCAGAACTAGTATTAAGTAATGGACGAAGTCTATGTAAAATTTTGTAATTGTCATTTACCAAATAAATGTATAGTAATCGCTGAAACGAAATTGAAGTTTATTAATCTCTTACAGACCATCATATATTTATTTATAGACCTCTAGCCACTCAACTGTCCATGGTTACAAAAGTAACCAAATAAAATCTTGTCGAAACGTCCATGGTTACTTTTGTAACCATGTACGTTTTATGCGTCATTCGTCACTTGAAACGTGTTTATCGCTACAGTCCTTTGATAGTCGTACATTAGAGAAATACTAGATGTCGCTATATGAGATTTGTCATCCAGGAGAGTGAATTTCGTCTGTGGACCGGCAACATAAAATTTAGAAAAAAAAAAAGAAAATGACAGTTCATCCTTGTTGTCTAGCGAACTATGTTTGTGTGTGGATCTCCAACTAAAATGTGGTAAGTTTTCTGTTTTTATACCATATTTATATTGTTATTGTACATCAAATTAAACGTGAAGATATTTCCTTTGCGAAATATGCATTACTACGCCAATTTCGAAACGTTTACATGGAATAATATAGCTCGAAAAGTTTTATGATGACTGCGCGGACATTGTTCGTTGGTTGTAGTTGATCGAGTTTTCGAATTGGTTGTTTTTGTTAAATAAATGCTTAAATATAACATAATACTTTACTATTAGCACTATAACAGCTATTTACAAACAAAATATATTGAGATGGGGTCTACAAATTATTCAAACGCAACTCGTAATTCATGATTTTAGTGATGGCTCGGGGACCTATTGAGAAGTACTTGTTTTTTCTTGATAGAAAACTAAATACTTATATTTAGATATTGGTGTCATTTTGAAGGGTATATTATGTACTATTATAATAAATATAATTTTGCCTAGTAACTATTATACTTTTCTTGTAAAACACGAAATAAAAAATAAATACGATATTTTTTTGAAATCCCCGACTTTATTTTCTAATTAGAATTCAATATCTTATTAGCTTTTTGTTTGATTAATTTAGTTTTTTTCCAATTAGAATTCAATATCTTACTAGCTTTCCGTGAGTATTTCTTATTAGAATATAGCTATAGTAGTTTTTCAGTCGTAATCGTTTTTGTGCAAAAAATTTCGCAATGTCGTAAAAAAGAAAGTGAAATTTGATGCCCGCACAGTTGGGGAGATAATCGCCGCGCGGGTTGGACAGTTGAATGGCTAGAAGATTAATTCGTTATTTTTAATTTCATATTGTAAATCTATATATTAATACGTGAAGCGAAAACTTTGGATCCCTTTTTACGAAAATTGGGCGGACGGAGGAGTATGAAATTTCGCACACGTATAGTTCATTCAGAGAAAAAGTGACGAATGCTAATATTTTTTTTTTTTTTATTATGTGTAAAAATACATTATTTTCAATAAATAACACGTTACACACACTACTATTCATTACCATGTATTTAATAATACACCTATGCATAGATATTCTTTCATTTATGGTCCAAATCTGTAGTCTTACTAAATGTCAAGTATAACCATAGGTAATAAATTAATTTTATAGATATACAGGATGTAAGGGTAAACACCGTTGTCACTTAACCCATGGGTAATTTGACTTAAACATAAAATAACAGAGCGAGTTAAAAAAATAATAAAAAATATTTTCCTAAAAAGGTTTAGAACTGATTTTATCCCACACCGCCAGCAAATTCATGGATAATATATGCGCATGAGTGACGTAATCACCACAACGATCGCCGGCTGTCCTGCCACCCAAACAACACATAAATACACATTACCTGTGATGTAACTTTCCCGTTCTACTTTTCATGGCTTAGGACAAATATTAGGTATTTACCTATGAAATTGCCGCTCTGCATTATTGCCATTTCAAATCAAAATAATTTTTGTTTGTCTAAGAATTCTAATTTCAAATTAATTTTATTTTAAAAACATGGAATTCTTTTTCCAAAAGTATTCTTTTGTTTATTGATTAGTGTTACATTTTCATCGCATTTCAATCTTTTTCGTCATCATGGATACGTTAAAAATTCGAGTAATTATGGAATATGAGTACCGTCGTGGCAGCAACGCGGCACAAGCGGCACGCAACATCAACGACGTTTACGGAGCTAACTCTACAAACCAACGCACCACCTGTTATCGGTTTGCTCGCTTCCGTTCTGGAAATTACGACCTGAAAAATGAACCTTGCGGTCGTCCGAAGACTTTGGTCGACAGTGACGAATTAAAGGCGATTGTGGAAGCTGGTGATACACAATCTACGGCTGAATTAGCAGCAGCTTTTGATGTTAGCGTCAAAACAATATTGGTCCATTTGCGTCAAATTGGCAATGTAAAAAAGCTTGACAAATGGGTGCCCCACGAATTCAATGATCGCCAGCGCAAAGTACGCGTCGAGACGTGCCTTGCACTGCTCAACAGACACACAAATGAAGGAATTTTGAACCGCATTGTTACCTGCGATGAAAAATGGATTTTGTTTGATAACCGAAGCGCTCAGCAAGTTGGTTGAATCCTGGTTCAGCACCTAAACAATGCCCTAAACGAAAACTTACCCCTAGAAAAGTGACGGTCACTGTTTGGTGGTCTAGCGCCGGTGTAATTCTTCACAGCTTCTTACCAAACGGGGTGAACATTACTGCAGATGTGTACTGTGAAGAACTGAACTCAATGATGGAGAAGCTGGCACATCTCCAACCAGCATTGGTCAATCGCTCGTCTCCGCTGCTCCTGCACGACAACGCGCGACCTCATACTGCACAGCAGACGGTCTCCAAGTTGCAAGAACTGGGGTTGGAAGCTCTCCGTCATCCACCCTACTCACCAGACCTTGCGCCTACAGACTACTACTTTTTCCAGAATTTGGATAACTTCTTGGCGGGAAAAAAATTCAATACCCGAGAGGCAGTACAAAATGCCTTTGAAGAATTTGTTGCCTCCCGTCCAGCTGTTTTTTTTAAGAAGCGCATCAATAAACTGCCACTGCGTTGGCAAAGATGCATTGATTGCATGGGTGATTATTTCGATTAATACAAATAAAAAATACATGAAAAAAAATCGTTTAATTTTTTTCATACAAAACGGTATTTTCATAGGTAAAGACCTTACCTTATACCTTATTACCTTAGGTTTTGCGTGACGAGTCTAAATGTTTCGAAATGGCTTTGGATTCTAAATGATTTGAAAACATATTTTTTTTTTAATAAACCAAACCTTTGGGTAGGTACTTTTGGCGTATTTAAAAGTTAATCACAATTTTATGTACAGTTCAATTAAAAATTAAATTAAATTTACACTGATTGAATAAAATATCAACACTTACCGACGTACATTAACCTCAACAAATATTCAAAATGGGTTCCGTCCAACATCGGGAATATTTTTAGGGAAAAACGATGTTGAATATTATTTTCCTGTATTCGGTGTTCATTTACCTGGCTAGTAATGTTCATTACGAACATTGTAAATCCCCGCCCTCGGAAACATTGCTTCGTCCGTAAACAAAATGGAAACGTTATCGAGGATATTGTTATGCCACTGCGAAAATACCATCCGTGGTATGCGATCTTTATCATTTAATTCTTGGACCGGCTGAAATGATATGGATGTTGACGATCGATGAGGAGAGTATTGTCCATAGTGTCCAGTGGGAAACATTGAAAATGGAACCGCCGGCACAGTGAACTAGCCGTAGGTATGTTGCCTTTGTGTCGCCGCCAACATCGTTTCACGGTTTGGCACAGGTTGTCCAGGGAACAATTCTGCGTACATCCTAAAAATGGCGAAAATGGCCAATGGCGTAAAGCCGAACCATTTCGGTTCACTGTTCATTTGTGTAAGACATTGTAACACACTCAATTCACGCGCGAGAAATGACCGACGCTACGACGCGGCATTACGTGCGGTCGCTAGCGAGACTGACAGCTGACTGACTGGGGTCATGACCCGTGCGTCGGCGTCGTGCAACGCCGCGTAGTTCCCGAAGTTTATTGCCCTCGCGCATAGGGTGAAATGTTCTTGTGGAAAAAGCTGATTTTCTTTAAAAAAAAAAAGTTGTTCTTTTTTCATTGATTTTACGTTCTATTAACGAAACCAAATCACTGGTTTCAAGGATAACGGTGTTTACACTAACATCCTGTATAACCTATTTCATTTTTAAAATGTATGATCATATCGAGAATATTTGTCTTTAATATTATCTGTCTATAGTGTTACTGAATGTCAAATTTAACCATATTTTTTATGTTCGCTGCCAGGCCAGACCCCTACCATAGGATTTCAATAGCGCAGTGGAAGTTATGATGGTGGGGCTCTGGAGACAAGAGTGGCGAGCGAAACTGTCCGCCGTTCGCGGAGCCGAACAATGATATAAGTACAATTACAATACAACAAACAAAATAACTCACCTGGTGGTAGACGAACACTGCTTCTGGGGCCTACCTGGATTTATGTATGTAAGTGAGTGTGTATTGTATTGTGTTGTGACGTTATGAGTATCTCCAGGTTACAACGAGGCCGCTCCAAGAGGTCTGCCATCCAGACATGCGGTCTCCAACACGTTCTCCAATAGCGTCACTTAACCTCAAAGTTCCAACAAAGATATATCCAAACTCAACCCGTGTTATTTCACAAATGGGGTTGATTATACACAAAACA
This sequence comes from Aporophyla lueneburgensis, assembly GCA_932294355.1. Classification (NCBI taxonomy): domain Eukaryota; kingdom Metazoa; phylum Arthropoda; class Insecta; order Lepidoptera; family Noctuidae; genus Aporophyla; species Aporophyla lueneburgensis. The sequence goes on from OW028755.1 coordinate 11,471,862, forward strand.
ATACGATCACGACTAGTTATCCAACAAAACGATCGGTTTAAAGGGATTAATTTACAAAAGGTCGCGAAAATCAACACGGCGACGATTCACCCTTGTTCAAGCCAAAAATCAAAGAGAAGTGACAAGTGTCAAAAGTCAAACTTGACAAGTCAGATGTCACTCCGTTCGGGCGCGTTCCGAAGGCGCATAGAGTAACCAATTTAAACGGGCCGGAACATTTTATATATATTTTTTCACTTAATAATGTATTTCTATTCAAATGAAGCACGGTCGAATTTCGACCAATGGGCGATCACTAGTAATTAATAAATACTTAAATTGTTTATTATATATTTTTAATTATTTTGAGTTAATCAATCTCGTATAACCCAACATCCGTACATAAATATTAGCTAGCTTTTTCCCGCTACTTCTTCTGCGTAAATCTTACGTTACGCGGACGCAGGTGAAGTCGCGGAATAAATAGGGTTAATGGGTAACGAATAAGGTTTAGTCGTGAAAGCGTAACAGATAGACAGAGTTACTTTCGCATTTATAATATAAAGTATAGATAAAGAAGATAATTTCTAGCTGTACGATAGTTTTATTGCTTATAATTAAATATTTGTGTGTCTACTCCATCGCACGCTATGTGCAAAAATTTCATAGACCGACTAAATTAATGCTACTTTCACGTAATTTTTTCTAAGATGTTTCCGTCTCTACCTTGCTATTGTAATTTGACAGATGTGCAACAGTGACAGGAATAGTGCTTACAGCAAGGCTATGCTAAGTTAGTAACATTTTTTTTATTTCGAGACATTTTCTGTCATTAGTTCAACTTTTAGCCGCTGGTTTTCCTATTCTCTATAAACGGTTCAGATATAAGTTTGTGGCGGCAGGCCACTTAAGGTTGACCCGCCATAAACCACGCCCATCCTACTATCATTCACTTTCAAGGTGGGACCTTAAGTCGGAGCAGATACGACGTGACCTCCACTGTTCTGGGCACGCCACAATTGCGGCGGTAAGTCCCCTCTTTGAGGAGTGGATAGACAGGCGTCACGGCGTCCTTACCTTCCGCCTGACGCAGGTTCTCATCGGGCATGGGTGCTTCGGTGGGTTCCTGTTCAGGATAAAGCGGGAGGATACGTCCGGGTGTTTCCATTGCGAGGATCGTCTGGAGGACACGGTGGCGCATACGGTGGAGGTGTGCCCTGCCTGGGCGGAGCACCACCGTGTCCTCGTGGAGGCGATCGGCGGCGGCGACCTCTCGCGTCCGGCCCTGGTGCGAGCCATGGTACGGAGCAAGAGGGAATGGGAAGCCGTCACCTCCTTCTACGAAGCAGTAATGCTCGCGAAGGAGGAGGCGGGGCGCGTGAGGGAGTGGCAGTCTCTGCGCGCTCACGTCCCTAGCCGCCGCAGGAGGAGACGCCCCGGACGTCGGGAGTCCATAGCGGACTCCCGGCCACCGTAGGCGCGAGCTTGCGGGTGGCGAGCAGTGGGTAGCTCGCCGCCCGGTAAAGGCCAAGCTCGGGTCGACGGCGCGTAGTGTTCCACGCGCGCCTCAAAGAGATGTCAGCAGCGCTGAAGGGGTCTGCTAGGACCGATGCCTACCGGGGTCGCGTGATTGTTCGAAAGAGATACCGTGACCCTGGCACATGGGCAACTGAAGGAACACGGGTGGGTTTTAGTCAGTAAAAGTCTGACATGCCCTCCCGCTCCGCCCAGAGCGGGAGAAGTCATTAATTTGATGATTTCCCATCCATATAAAAAAAACCACCACTGCTCTACCACACTATTGACTAAATAGCTACTTATGGTAGAATGATTATATGACCGATTGATTTATTGCGATATAATTTCCGAATCGTTTTGTTAATAAAACAATGGCAATCTTTAAACTGATCGCGACGACCATATTCAATCCAAACCGTGTTGTTTTAGCAATATCTATGTCCCTCGGTTCGTGACGTATTTATATATGTATGATACATATATAAATACAACAGAAGTCAGTAAATCATTATGATAATTGCGTAACAACAGTAGGAATGGATTTCATTTCGAGAGTTCACGCATATTAATTAGGTTATTTACGTTTCTGAGCAGAGAAATTAATAGAACATTGAACCAATAGATTAGCAATAACCTTTATTAGCAATTTTTCAGATTCTGATTGATCGTGTGTATGAGTTACGCAATTAGGATTGCTGCCAATTAAATACATAAAAATCGGTTTCCAGTGATGAAGCAACTGTCTCTGAGGTTTCCATAGCTCAGAACCGAGTAACACGGTCCTCTTACAAAGAATGGTGGTAAGATTTTTACTACCCGTAACGATGGACAAAGATCAACAAATTACAACCCTCCGATTTTCGTGCCTGCGTGCGTGCGTTTCAAGTCACAGAGGGGTTGCAGTAGGTAATGTATGGTCACCAATACCACCAATCCACATGACAACTGTTGTAAGTGTTCTCTGAGCTTCGGCCCAAGCAAGTCTTATTACTTAGATACGAGCTCCTTATATGTTTCATAATACAAGGTATTAGTATTGTAATTTGTTCCAAAAATGTCTTAACGAAACTGAAAACAAACCTTGTTTAGGTTAACTTCTTACGCAAGCAGTCACTAAAGAAAATTAGTAACACATTGATCTGTATTTAGAAGGCTTCTACTGTATATCTCACATTTTTTTACAACAATCACATTTTTAGTAACAATAAGAGAAGCATCGACAAAACGGCTTATAACGATTCACACGAAACAAGTGAATCAACACTTTCAAATAATGTGTGTTTTCTGTAAATGATTCGCACGAGGAAATATTTATCTAGGTGGGCGAATCATCAATTCCAGAAATAAGTAGTAGGCAAAGGGTACATTTTGAATTTTGAGTGCTAAAGTTACATTAATTAATGTTCTAAAGTTATATATATTAATTGGTTTATTTTTCTTTTATTATCTAGTACAAAAATAAAAAATCTTAACTAAATTGCATAAATTCAAAACGTGCCAAATATCTTATAAGAATTTCTGAAATTAGAGATTCGCCCTGAAATAAAGTCGTGCGTATCAGTTAATAAGCTGACAAAACTTATAAAATTAAGTTACAAAATTATCAAACGACAAACATCGACAAAAAACTTTCCTTTTCCAAAATTAGAATTTCGATTTTTTAAGCATTCAAACCATAATCAAATCAAAGCTCACAATGTTTTTTAATGGCACTACAAATTGGCATTTACATTACACATTACATTTTCAAGTCCTTTGTTTACATTTTAATCAAATACTTTTGAAACATACTCTTATAGAACACTTATAGTATCACAACAAATGTGAATTGTGGTATCATCACTTATAATAAACATGAGAAACCCATTAACGGAAACAGAAAATCCTCTTTCACGACAAATAGTTCGTGCAGTGCTCGAAGAAATATCAGGTACTATTTATTTATATAAAGTGGTGTAGTGGTTTTATAAGCTCTTATTAAACTTCACATGTTTAGATAAAGTGAGTCTGGCTGTATCTAAACTACTTTCTAAACTATTTAGTTTACCATCATTGAGAGAATTTGTTCCGAAAAATTATAGGTTCCCGTAGACAGGCATCTACGGCTGTCTACGGGAACCTTGTGGAACAATTTCTATGACAACTTCATGAAAATTGTTCTTCCTTAATTTCTGATTTGAGATACACGATAACTGACAAATGCACACAGTGACTGGACAACTCCCTCAATCTGTTCGGTGTTATTCTCAAAAGTCCATTTCAAACACCATTCTACAAGTTTTTCACATGATCTAACCAAGATTATGACTGAACTTTAAAAGAGATTGTGACCTCTAAGTTTGTATCGGTCTTTTTTTTTCAGAATAGTCAGATTGGAACGGAAATCCTCATCGTGTACAGTACTTTTACAAATCTAATAACAGTAATAAAGTAATTTATCAGATTCGCAGTGCACCGTATGTAATACATTGGTATTAAAAGTAAATAGTAATAATAAGAATATATCTTAGGACAACCAACACACCGTTATCTAATCCCAAACTAGGCAGAGCCTCTACTGTGGCAACCAGGCAAGTGATAAATATACTTATATTGCTAAATACACGTATTATACGTATTACATTATAGACTAGCTTCTGCCCGCGACTTCGTCCGCGTTAATTTTTTTATTTCCCCGACCCTTCACGTCGTGTCGAATCGCCTACACGTGCGATTTTCCCCGTTTTTGCAACATTTTTCATTACTGCCCCGCTGTTCTTAGTTGTAGCGTAATGTTATATAGCTTATAACCTTTCTCGATAATTAGGCTACTCAATACAAAAAGATTGTTCAATTCGAACCAGTAGTTCCTGAGATTAGCGCGTTCAATCAAACAAACTCTTCAGCTTTATAATATTAGTATAGATTAGTAGGTATATATTAGAATATTTGTATAGATTTATATTATGGATTATGGATAAAAGATAAATTACTCAGACATAGAACAAATGACTGTGCTGATCAAACAAAGATTTCTCCTGGGTGGGAATCGAACCTTACTTACTTACTTAATACTTATGGAAGTGTATTTCCGTAATAATTCATTAAGAAAGTCAAAACTAAATATGTGTAGTGCAAATGTGTGTTGTTCTGTGATTAATAAAAAATGAAATAAGTACAAATATCTCTGCCAGGGTCGCGAGATTCGTTCGAAAGAGTAACCATGGCCCTAGCATATAGGCAACTGAAGGAACACGGGTGGGTTTTAATCCGTAAAGGTCTGACACGCCCTTCCGCTCCATCCTAGAGCGAGAGACGTCATTTGATGATTTCCCACCTAAAAACTAAAATAAAAAAGTAGGTACAAATATCACATAATTATGTAAGAATTCTTGTTGAGATTTTGTAGCAAAACTCTAGTAATAAGGTAAATACTTGTTTGACAAGTTTCATTCCGGCTATTTAAAACTTCTCAGCTAAAAATCAGTCTTTGACCATCACATATTATTTAGAGATCGACTCATGATAATATTATATCAGGACAGATGAGACGGTAAGCATTGTAACTCTAGACATTTACAAAAAAAATCTGCGACTGTCTTGAGTCCCAACAACAAACATAAAATGAAAACATGAAAACAATATGTTTTCACAACGACAGTAAACAATAATAATATTATGTTCTATTTACACGAAATGCCTTTGTTCCTCTGCCGGGGTCGCGAGATTTGTTCGAAAGAGATAACGTGGCCCCATGTGCCAGCCCATGGGCATCTGAAGGAACACGGGTGGGTTTTAGTCAGTAAAAGTCTGACACGCCCTCCCGCTCCGCCCAGAGCGGGAGACGTCACAAAAAAAGCCCTTTCTTCCTACTGTCATTTGTGGATCTTCGACAGTCGTTACAGGTCATCAGAACCCCGAAAGTCTGACAACCAGTCTTAAAAAAAGAGAACCATAATACCCAGTAACTGGTTTGTGGAGGTCAGACAGCCAGTCACTCCATGTAAAATACTGGTATTCAACTGCATTCGGTAAGACTGGAATCCAACATAAATATAGTTGGGTAAAGGCTAGGCAGATGATGAATACTTAATTAACTATTGGTATTTATTTACATAAGGCTTAATCCACAGTGTCCAAAAGAAGCTATCCACCTGATGAACTCAACCTCGGATAATTTTAGAAGAACAAAGTGAGAAGTCATGACAGAGACCATTAATGTATGTAATGTTCAAAACAACCCATTGAGTCAGCTCAAAATCGAAAAAATATAAAACCAAGGGTTGCAAATGGGAAATTACTTTAATTTGATTTCTAAAGGTCATCACAGTTCCTGCCAGGGTCGCAAGATCAGTTCGAAAGATGTACCGTGGCCCTGGCATATGGGCAACTGAAAGATCACGGGTGGGTTTTAGTCACTAAAAGTCTGACACGTCCTTCCGCTCCACCCAGAGCGGGAGACGTCATTTGGTGATTATCAACCTACAAGAAAAAAAAGTTCATCATGGTTTCGAATAACCGGGTCAAAGTCAAAGTAATAAGCCAACAAAAAAGTTCAAATTTGCCTTCGACCAAAGTGTATAAAAAATCATTACAATGTGAAAATCTCCTTATACAAAATACTTACCGCAAAATAAATTTTCATTTACATTTTGCTGTAACTTTATTTACATAAACACAAATGAACTTAATATAAGCAAATTAATGTCATTTTTACTTCGTTTGTGTCATTGTAATGTGTTTGTTTTTACAATGTTATACTTATTTTATTTTAGTACCTGCTAATGGTCCAGTGCGCAAGCTGAATAATATTTTTAAAGGACATAACACACGAGTAAATTTACAAAGGTGTTTTCCCTTTTCCGGCCCGCAAATCATTGGATTATTGACATGGACTCCATTAAAAATGTATAGTAAGCTTTATTTTTCACGAGAACTGGATAAACCACAGTCTACATCAATGTTTGTCGCAGTTAGTCAACTCAACCGTTTTACGAATCGTGTTCGACTTTTGATTTGTGGAATTTATGCAGCAACATCTCGGAACGTGACATTCACACATTCTGAATTTGAATGCTGTTGGCTGATGACGTTTAACGTTTCTATGTTATAAATGGAATATCGAAGTGATTTTTTGAAGTAGATACCGAGTTGCAATAGTCTTGTGGGAGGCAAAAACATAGGACTGCTGTCGCTATCAATGCGTATTGTCTAACAATGGTTTTAATTTGAAGCCTGCACAAGCTAAGAGAAAATAACTAGAATACTATAGTCTGAAATGTACACCAAATAAATATCTTATACCGTAATTAATCTGTCAGGCAACAAATTTGGTTAAAGTAGCGAATCTGACTGCCCAGAGAGTTTGGAATTCTTGGATAACTGTTTCAATAGAATTTATTGACACAGTAACAATTTTTTTTTTTCATCAATCGTGGTCTGGTGCAAGACGAATTAAATAGGCAAATCCTTCGAAGGCATTGTTTGCTTTTACAAACTATCACGACTTTTAAGTGTTTTAATTGGGCGCTTTCCATAAAATATTCGACACAAACAAAACTTATTCTCTTAGATAGAATAAAACATTACATTAAATACAATTAGAAAACAACATACCTCCTCAACCCTTCGGAGAAGTAAGCCGTGCCGTTATAAACGTGTATAATATTTATCCTAACTTCCTTTCTATCCACAATTTATAATTTATAATTTTATCTAATATATAAAATTCTCGTGTCACAGTTTTCGTTGCCATACTCCTCCGAAACGGCTTGACCGATTTTGATGAAATTTTTTGTGCTTATCCGGTATCTATGAGAATCGGCCAACATCTACTTTTCATCCCCCTAAATGTTAGGAGTAGTCCACTCCTAATTTTTATTTTTTATTTTTTAGACAAAATTTTTAATTTCTATTTTTTTATGATACAACATACAAAAATACATACAATCCTCAATTTTCACCCTTCTACGATCAACTCTTATTTTTTAATAGCCATTTTAGTAATTTAATCATTTTTCCTCTCCGGTCGAAAACTGATCAATCGTCATTTAATTAGTTATCCCCGCCTAGGAAATTATTTATATGGCAAACCAACGTTTGCCGGGTCAGCTAGTAATATAATCCATACTAATATTATAAATGTAAAAGTAACTCTGTCTGTCTGTCGGTCTGTCTGTCTGTCTGTCTGTCTGTCTGTCTGTCTGTCTCGCTTTCCTGCTAAAACTACTGTACCGATTTAAATGAAATTTGATACACAGATAGTTTAGAGCCTGAGAAAGGACATAGGCTACTTTTATCCCGGTAGTATGTTCCCGCGGGATTATTTCCGACGTCCACGCAGGCGAAGCCGCTGGCAAAGCTAGTAATTTATCAATGCGAAAGTTTTGTTTGATTGATTGTTACGCTTTCAGGCAAAAACAGTTATGTGGATTTGGATGTAATTTAGCACACGGATAAACTATAACCTAGTTAAAGACACAGGCTACTTTTCGTCCTGGATCGCAAACGAAGTTGCGAATAACAGCTAGTAATATTATAATGAGAAAGTGAGATTGTTTGTTATCTAACAACGCGAAAACGGTTGGATGGATTTAAATGAAAGTTGGCTTGTAGATAGACCATAACCTGAGTTTTTATTTTCATCCTGGATTGAGGATGAGGTTGTAGGTCACAGCTAGTTAATTATATTTGTCTTGCCTTGCATGTTTGTCTATAACAATACTCATTTAGTTACTCTGTGGCAACAATGGCATATCTTTTGTTTCGACGAGTCACAGATGTTCGATAGCGGGTAGAAATGAAATTCCTCCGTCACCCACTTCAGTTGGCATTCTCAAACGACGTGGCCAGAATTCTGATTGGCGAAAATATATTTTTCCCGCCGACATTTTCTAGTACTGCGTAGCTTTCATTTGTCAAATCTTTGCAGAGTTCAAAACTAGATGGAATCAGAATTGTGGGTACGCTGAATTGACTGTGATCGAGTTTCAAGGCTGTATGTGTTTGGGTGAATAAAGTGGTGTTTGAATTCAGTTGATCTGAATATTACGTGGAGCCTAGTTTTGTGGGTTATGTCGACTGACGTTTGCAACTTATGAGCTCTTTTTTCGAGCGTATTTATAAACAGAAATGTACACTCTCTGAAATACTTGGCTAAAGTATACTATTTGTTACTGAATTAATGCACATTATAACAGTATCGTTCACTAAAACGATTTCTGTAATTTTTAATATCAGCAAAATTTTATCTAAAAATAACTATAACTAGAAAGAAAACTAAAGAAATGTATTTCTCACAGAAACACGTGCACACAAATATAAGATATAATCACACAAAAAATAAACATAGCAATAAAACAGATTTAAACTTACGAACACAGACCGTAATTAGTCTGCAGGTGCACAGCGTGACTATGAAAACGAGTATTCCACTCAACACTGCGCTAATTTTCAGTAGTCAACCATACGAAAAACGTGTATTAAAAAACCGGCCAAGTGCGAGTCGGACTCGCGCACCGAGGGTTCCGTACAAACCTGTAGGTATCCACGGTTTATGTATAAGGTTTACGCTTATGAAATTAAATCTTTTTTTTTAAATTTTTATATTTGAGTTGATTAAATGAAAGGTAAATTGCGGTTTACGATTTATGACGTATTAAAAAAAAACTACTTACTGGATCTCGTTCAAACCAATTTTCGGTGGAAGTTTACATGGTTATGTACATCATATATTTTTTTGAGTTTTATCATTCTCTTATTTTAGAAGTTACGGGGGGGGGGACACACATGTTACCACTTTGGAAGCGTCTCTCGCGCAAACTATTGAGTTTAGAAAAAAATTATATTAGAAACCTCAATACCATTTTTGAAGACCTATTCATAGATACCCCACACGTATGGGTTTGATGAAAAAAAAAATTTTGAGTATCAGTTCTAAGTATGGGAAACCCCAAAATTTACTATTTTTTTTTCCATTTAAGTGTAAAAATCTTGATGTGGTTCACAGAATACATCTACTTACCAAGTTTCAACAGCGTAGCTCTTATAGTTTCGGAGAAAAGTGGCTGTGACATACGGACGGACGGACAGACAAACAGACAGACAAACAGACAGACATGACGAATCTATAAGGGTTCCGTTTTTTGCCATTTGGCAACGGAACCCTAAAAATGGACAAAGTACGCTATGCTAGACCTTTAAACATTTGCGACTGTGTGTGTGCATAGATTTTTAATGGAACCACAAATTTTCCCCACTATCAGTATAACTAATTTAATAAATAAATAATATTTTAGACATAATAGTAAAAAAACAGTGCACATTATCTTGATTGTATCATAGTATTCTCATTGGGGTGTTTGTTGGTGTGCGTCAATTCCGGGTCATGTTGTATAATGGTTCGCAAAACTGAGGGTCTATTTGATGAAAAATGATCAGTGCTTGCTTCATTACGCTAAAACGGAACTAAAACACACAGGGTCAAAATGCTGAAAAAAAAAGTAAAGAAAAAATATTTTGTTTAGACACATCTAAAACACATCATCATTCATTCATTACCAGCCTATAAATGTTCCCACTGCTGGGACACAGGTCTCCTCTCGGTGAGAGGGAGTGGGCCATAATCCACCACGCGGGCCCAGTGCGGGTTGGTAGATGTCACATATCTTCGAATTTTTGGTTCTAAGACATTGTTCATCTAAAACACATCCTAAATAATTAATTTACGATATATTTTTAATGATTTAGCATGTAAAGCCACTCTATTGCATTGGATCGCAAATCTGTAATGGTGGTTGTAGGTAAGAATTGCGGAAATAAATAAATTAAATAAACAGGCAGCCCACGTATATCGATATCGAAAACAAACGAAATAAAAACGAAAAATAGGGTCATATTATAAAAATAGTCCTGACATATCTTACAAAGTAAAGCTAGACCCGTCTTCAAATATTAACTGGGTATCACAATCTGACCATACCATTAAATCCGATACCGACTTTTAAAACTTCTTCCTTCCTCAGGATCATAAGTAGTTTGGTCACGTACTGCCGACTGCACAAATGTTCTTGTTACGTATGCAACCAAGCTTCAAACTTGGTACTATCTACTGCACAAAAGGAATATCTTGGTGAATCCTTTGTACTAGTTTTATATGGGAGGATCTTGATAGGAGAGCTTGTCGGTCTGTCGGTTATGAAACTTTTTTATTGCTGAAAGTTTTAGGCTTATCTTTGAGGTCAAAGAAAAAAATGACGCCGTTGTCTTCTCGGACTTCAAGTTAATTTTTTTATATTATTGTGTTTCTCATGATCAGCCTATATTGTTCCCACTGCTGGGACACAGGCCTCTTCTCTGTGATTGTGTTTGGAAGTAATCACTTACGCAAACGTTTATTATCTATTCTATTATTATAAATCTGAAGAGTTTGTTTGTTTGGCCGGGGTCGCGTGATTGTTCGAAAGAGATACCGTGACCCTGGCACATGGGCAACTGATGGAACACGGGTGGGTTTTAGTCAGTAAAAGTCTGACCCCGCTCTGGGCGGAGCGGGAGAAGTCATTTGATGATTTCCCATCCTGAAAAAAAAAAAAACCCTAAGGGTTGGAAAACAGGGGATGATTGATTGTTCACTCACTGATTGTAACATATAAACAGGCATAACTTTGTACAGAGTAGTCCGATTTTGATAATTCTTTTATTGTTGGATAGGGTATACCTTGCCAAGTATTATTAGTATTAAAGCCACAAAAAATCATAAAACGAAAACTTTTTAACAAAAAATTAAACCGCCGAAAAACTGAAAAGCATAAAATAATAAACCTTAAAATTATGAGTCGGCGCTGAAAAATCAATGAACAAGGAACACTCAAAGCGCCGACTCATAATTTTAAGGTTTATTATTTTATGCTTTTCAGTTTTTCGGCGGTTTAATTTTTTGTTAAAAAGTTTTTCGTAGATTTTAATTCAATGGACCGGATGGTTTAAACGAGGCAAAGCAACAATATTTGCGACTAAGCGCTAAACAAGCAAGCGTAAACACAAGACATTCAGTTAATTAAACATGGGCCTTATAGACCGGAACTTAGAAATCAAGTGAAACGATCTTAGTGGAATAATTCTGTAATCTTTACACTCGAATAAATATCGCTGCCCGTCCGTTTGATAAAACTCTTGTAATACCCTCCAGCGATGAACTCAAAGAGTATCTTTAGTGGTCTGTGTTGAACGGAAAGTTACAAGAAAAAGTTGTATAGAATTACTTATAATTGAGCACACATTTGGTATTATCGTGAAGGCGATGACATGGTAATTATAATCATGCTTTTATGCTTAAATAAAATTAATAGCAAAAAATGAAAGAACATTTTTGCAGTCACAGAAAAACATTCGTATAAAAAAACAACCAACTTTTTTTGCAAAATGTTTTTATTTTTCACTTTTTAGCTATGGTATCTGCCACGCACTAATGCGTATACCACTACTGGCCAGGTCAATAGCAGTAACAGGAAGTATTAAAAAATCATCACGAGAAACGAACTGGATTAAATACGTATTATTGAAGCTAACGCAAAAACGACAAAAGCAAGTTCATATGGGACCACCCCTGAAGCATAATCTATCCATTCAAAGAAGATTTTTGTAATCGGTCTCCGGCTGGCAGAGAAACCGGTGCACATAGAACCTCCTCCTTTTCTGAAGTCGGTTAATAAGCTTACTCAAATAACGATGCTTAGTAAAACAAAACACAATGAGTCTATAATGTTCCCACTGCTGGGACAAAGTGCGGTCTCATTGCGGGTTGGTAGATGTCACGTCATGTCATCGAATTTTTTCATTATTGGAAATATCGGTTTCGTCGCGATGTTTACCTTCGTCGTTTTGAGAGCAGTGATAATGAAATTAAATACACAATGTGCGTGCCTGGATTCCAGCTAGTAAGGTGTGCACACAACTCTAGACGAGGGGCTAATGCCACTGGGCCACCACGGCTCAAGTACGGAAACCAAGATAGTGTGGACATACTCGAAATTAACAACTATATTACTAGCAAAACTTTGACACCACTGTTATTTTTATTGACCAGGAAAACAAAAATACATTAAGAATTCTACAATCACCGACTACTATTTCTATCCTTAATTTTCAAAACATTTTAAAACATAAACTAAAAATGCCAGGGTAGTAGGTATAAGATTTCCCTTAATTATCATTTTACCGCTGACTGTATTTATCTTCTGACCCAAATCAGGTTGGTCCCTATTCAAGATAATTTTCTCTCCATAAAACCATGGCTTTTCAAACGGACATTGTTCGCAATTCGGAACCGAACGCAAATCCCACTGAATTTATTTGTTTTCGTTATGGTGACGCTTTTTGGCGATGCTCCATACAAAATAATTAAATGAATTAAGATTTAATTTTTAGTGTTGGTATCACTATCGCTATCACTATCACTATATAGTATAAAACAAAGTCGCTTCCCTTTGTCTGTCCCTATGTATGCTTAGATCATTAAAACTATGCAACGGATTTTGATGCGGATTTTTTTAATAGATAGAGATTCAAGAGGATGGTTTATATGTATAATACGCGGGCGAAGCCGCTGGCAAAAGCTAATTATCTATAAACTACTTCTCCCTTAACCCATAAATGCATTGTGATGGAAATTTCCATCAACCAATGTAAGTTTTTCGTAACCGTTTGTCCTTTTTTGTTTTTGTAATTGGCAAAAAGTGGTTTATTATCTCAATACACATTTTGTTCTCAGAAGGTTAGTTCTGATTACATAAAGATGTAAATTTCCACCAAACTATTTAAAAAAAAGTATTTTTATGAATATATTTTTTAATTTTTTTTTTCCTTACGATATAGCTAATCTTACATCCAAATAAATTTAATTTCGTTAAAAAGTAAAAATCATGCATTTAAGGGTTAATTATTAAAATGAGTGTTGATTTTACTTATACATTAAGCAGCCTTCCACTGTTGGGATACAGAGCTCCTCTCTGTGGGAGGGAGTAGGCCATAATCCACAATTCAGGCCCAGTGCGGGTTGGTAAATGTCACATTTCTTCATATTTATTGGTTCTAGCACATGCTGGTTTCCTCCCGCTGTTTTCCTTTACAGCTTTAAGAGCAGTGGTGATGAAATAATTTACACAAAGTAATGCACCTGTCAGGGTTTTTTTTTTGGATGGGAAATCATCAAATGATTTCACCCGCTCTGGGCGGAGCGGGAGGGCGTGTTAGACTTTTACTGACTAAAAACCATCCGTGTTCCTTCAGTTGCCCATATGCCAGGGCCACGGTAACTCTTTCGAACGAATCTCGTGACTCTGGCAGGCATCGGTCCTAGCAGACCCCTTCACCCTGTCAGGGTTCGAACTAACCTACAACTAGTATGTCGCAATCGCAACCGATTCCACCAGGCCACTACTGCTCAGATTAGTACGAGTATGTAGTTTTGCTATTTGGGATAAAATACAGCCACATGGCACTTGGTCATATTTTCAATAAAAAAATCATTTAATGTGATTGTAAGACTTACTTATTTTCTTGATGACGACTCCAAATTCCAATAAAAGATGTCAATTTCATAAAAGTCTAATAAACAATGTTGCCATTTAAGAAAATCTGTTTAATCTCTTATATAAACCCCCCCCCCCTCGCCCCCTATTACATGGGACTTAAACATAACAGGCGTAATGTGGGTATACTATAGGTACACCTCTGCCCAACCCATCGGGGAAACAAGGCGTGATGTTATGTGTGTTATAAACAATAAAATATTAAAAAAAAAACAAAACATAACAGTCGTTTGGTTGCCTTAATAGTACATGTCAGAGTCATTTAAAGATTTGAACAAAGTTGGAATCATGAAATTTTTTATTTATTAAATTTAGTGACATACCCTTCTTTCTCTACTTCGTGGATTTACCCATCATGAAAGTAAAGTACTGCCAGCTTATTAAATTTCTGCCAGGGTCGAGAGTTTTGTTTGAAAGAGTTACCGTGGCCACAGCATAGGCAACTGAAGGATCACGGGTGGGTTTTAGTCATTAAAAGTCTGACACGCCCTCCCGCTCCACCCAAAACGGGAGACGTCATTAGATGATTTTCCCACCCACAAAAAAAAAACCTTAAATAATCGGACCCCATATAAATATATTTTTCTTTGTATGGACCAGCAACAAAACGCATCTACCCCAATGCAGGTACGTACCCAACACATTACTCCACATCTTTACTTAAGCTCGTGCCATTTAGCTACTTTCAGTTGTTACAAGATTAACCTTCGCACCTAGACTACTGAAAACAAAAGATTTTCAAAGCTTTTACTTGTACTCCAGAATGTTGGTTAAGCTCTCAAATGTAGCACTCTTTTGTCTTCTTTAATACCTTGAGGTATTATGGTTAACTTTATTCAAATATTGTGCAAGAATTTTGCTATGGCGGTAATGTTCTAGCAGTAGTCAAAGTTAAATAATGTAATTCAAATTGGCACATAAAAGGCACTGTTGAACGACAAAATTTACAAAAAATAGGATTGATTTTAGATACCCCTTCCAAACGGTAGATATACCTACATAAAGATTATGCAATATGATTTTGAGTTACCAGCAGTGATGCCAATTTCATCACTACTGCTTACATATTTGCCTAAAATTAGTCATCATTTCAGCCGAAAGACGTCCACTGCTGGACATAGGCCTCCCCCAAGCACTACCACTTCGACCTGTTCTGTGCCTTCCGCATCCAACGCATTCCTGCGGCCTTCACCAGGTCATCGGTCCATCTTGTGGGAGGCTTTCCAACGCTCCGTCTTCCAGTACGCGGTCGCCACTCAAGAACCTTCCGGCCCCATCGGCCATCCCTTCTGCAAGCAATGTGCCCTGCCACTGCCACTTAAGTTTGACAATTCTTCGGGCTATGTCAGTAACCTTGGTTCTCCTACAGATTTCTTCATTTCTGATTCGATCGCGTAGGAAAACTCCAAGCATATCCCTCTCCATTGCTCTTTGGGTGACTTTGAGCCTTCTTATTAGGCCCATTGTGAGCGACCACGTCTCAGTGCCATATGTCATCACTGGCAACACACACTGGTTAAAGACTCGGATTCGACGATTGACCTCTTTCTCGGAATTGGATCTACCTAACTGGACAGTCTGTCCTAGGTACACATATTTGTCCACAACTTTGAGTGTAGTGCCTCCGATCTTCATTGGAGTGGGTATCACACGAGCTTTGGACATGACCTTTGTCTTGTCCATGTTCATTCTAAGACCCACTCTTTCGGAAGCTCTACTGAGGTCATCGAGCATTGTACTCAGGTCCTCCATAGTCTCAGCCATGACTACTATATCGTCGGCAAATCGAAGGTGAGTGATGTACTCGCCATTGATGTTGATGCCAACCCCTTTCCAGTCCAAAACCTTGAAGACATCCTCCAGTGCAGCGGTGAACAGTTTCGGAGAGATTACGTCTCCCTGTCTCACCCCTCGCTGCAAAAGGATAGGTTTCGAGGCTTTGTCCTGGAGCCGGACTGACATAGTGGCGTTTTCATATAAACACTTCAGCACCTCAATGTACCGATAGTCAATCTGGCACCGTTGAAGAGACTGCAGCCCAGTTCTCGATCGAATCGAAGGCATTTTCGTAATCCACAAACGCTAAGCAGAGAGGCAGGTTATACTCTACGGTCTTCTGTATAACCTGCCGCAGCGTATGTATGTGGTCTACGGTGCTAAAGCCTTTACGAAATCTGGCTTGTTCGGGAGGCTGGAAGTCGTCAAACCTGCGTGCGAGACGATTCGTGATGACTCTTGAAAAGAGCTTGTAGACATGGCTCAGAAGTGAGATGGGCCTATAATTCTTAAGTAGGGTATTGTCACCCTTCTTAAAGAAAAGTATCACCTCACCTCTGTTCCATACCTGTGGCGTTTAGTCCTCGAGTATGACGGAATCAAACAGCTTCTGAAGGGCTTTTAGAACGGGTTTTCCGCTGGCCTTCAGGAGCTCAGCCGTAATTCAGTCATCACCCGGCGGTTGTTTTTAAGCTGCTTCAGACCCATCCTAATCTCATACAAGCTGACGTCCGGGATATCTTCAGTGTAAACTGACTAACTGACAACTAAAATTAGTATGTACTTAATTTTGTGCAATTTATTTAAATAGCACAAAATTAGGCACATGATCTACCATGATCAGCATTCAGCACTCTCGACGCTGGGACCTCTGTGAGAGGGGTTGGGCCATAATCTACCTCACAGGACCGGTGCGTGTTGGTGGATGACAAATGTCGTCGAATTTTTTTGATTCTGCAATATCGCTAACAGAGGTTATTGACACCAAAAATAAACAAAAATCATTGTCTATTTTATAATGTTAAAGTATCGCTATTCACCACCTCGTTTGAGTTTTGCCCGCTTATTTTTTTTTACTCTATTATTATTATTTATTTATTGATCGGATAACAAAAATCCATTGGGTTAGTAACAATATTTTAACCTATGTTAGTACTTAACTAATAACAGAGACAGTGTACAGGTGACGAGCGACGTCACCAACGGACTGTCTTGTCTCCCGGCTATAGCACGTAGAATGCTGTTGGGGCTGCCACGGAGTGTTTAGCAGCGACGCCGCCTTCTTACGACGTACAGCATTGAAGCAGTCGGTACGTGCCTCAGCGAACATAGAAGATGCGCTACAGAACCGAGGCAGCCGCAACAGCACTCTAAATGCGTTGTTGTATTGGATCCGCAGAGCATTGTAGGCCTTCGGAGTGTAACTGAACCACAAGCTCCCCGAGTACAGCGACGTGCAATATACTTTTCACAATGTTATTTTGACCGCAGCCGTACATCGGAAGAACCGGCGGGCCAGCATATTAGCTCGAACCGACAATGCTCTGCGCTCCCTCTCCATATCTGCGTCGTCCTTCAAATCATCCGTGACCAAGTGACCCAGGTATTTAAAAGAGTACACTCTGTGAAACTCCAAACCGTTTAGTAACAAAGGCGGGACGGAAGAGGGACCCTTGGTATCGGACTTGAAGACCATGTATTTTGACTTGCCTTCGTTGTATACAAGGCCATGAGAAGCAGCATACGACTCGCAGATATCGAGAAGCTTACGGAGCGCACCGACCGTGGGAGCCAGCAGCACCATGTCGTCTGCATAGCTTAAATTATTGAAACATACTCCATCAATAAAGCAACCGACTCGTGTGCTGCTGAGCTGCTCGATCAGTGCATTCACGTACAAACTAAATAACAAAGGTGATGTCAGGCCACCCTGCCTCACGCCACAATCTGGCCTACTTGGCTCTGAGAGCTCTCCTGCCCAGCGAACCCGACTCTCCTGATTCATGTACCAGTATCGCAGAACTGAGACGAGGTCCGGCGGCACCATGGTATCAGACAACTTCTGCCAGAGAACGTCAAAGGAAACAAGATCAAAAGCCCTGGACAAAAAAGAAAAATAGATTTAAAAAAATTGATATCAATTTTTATTCGTATTCAGTGACATCAGAATTAATTTTAAAATTATGCGACGAACTCTACACCTATGTATTTGTAGACGATAAATTAAATGATACGTCATAGAAAATTTAACAATAATAAAGATGATTTCCAATACCAAAATGTGACATCCATGTTATGAATTTAACGTTGAATGAAACAAGTGGTGACAGCTGAGGTTCTGACATCACTTCAATTTCCCGCTTATTTTTCTCGAAGTTAACTGATTCCCTGTGGAATACAATGTGTTCTTGTTCTATTTCTCCTATTACACCGCACTATTCCTATCACGGCAGTAACGGAGAATCCGCACGGTTATAATATTATGATAGTAAAACTTCTTAGGAGGCGATTGGATTATATTAGGTCTTTACCTATGAAACTGCCGTTCTGCAGTACTGGCCATTTCAAATCAAAATAATTTTTGTTTGTCTAAGAATTCTAATTTCAAATTAATTTTATTTTAAAAACATGGAATTCTTTTTCCAAAAGTAGTCATTTGTTTATTGATTAGTGTTACATTTTCATCGCATTTCAATCTTTTTCGTCATCATGGATACGTTAAAAATTCGAGTAATTATGGAATATGAGTACTTTCGTGGCAGCAACGCAGCACAAGCGGCACGCAACATCAACGACGTTTACGGAGCTAACACTACAAACCAACGCACCACCTGTTATTGGTTTGCTCGCTTCCGTTCTGGAAATTTCAACCTGAAAAATGAACCTCGCGGTCGTTCGAAGACTTTGGTCAACAATGACGAATTAAAGTCAATTGTGGAAGCTGATGATACACAATCTACGGCTGAATTAGCAGCAGCTTTCGACGTTAGCGTCAAAACAATATTGGTCAATTTGCGTCAAATTGGCAAGGTGAAAAAGCTTGACAAATGGGTACCCCTCGAACTCAATGATCGCCAGCGCGAAGTACGCGTCGAGACGTGCCTTGCACTGCTCAACAGACACACAAATGAAGGAATTTTGAACCGCATTGTTACCTGCAATGAAAAATGGATTCTGTTTGATAACCGCAAGTGCTCAGCAAGTTGGTTGGATCCTGGTTCAGCATCTAAACAATGCCCTAAACGAAAACTTACCCCTAGAAAAGTGATGGTCACTGTTTGGTGGTCTAGCGCCGGTGTGATTCATCACAGCTTCTTACCAAACGGGGTGAGCATTACTGCAGATGTGTACTGTGAAGAACTGAACTCAATGATGGAGAAGCTGGCACATCTCCAACCAGCATTGGTCAATCGCTCGTCTCCGCTGCTCCTGCACGACAACGCGCGACCTCATACTGCACAGCAGACGGTCTCCAAGTTGCAAGAACTGGGGTTGGAAGCTCTCCGTCATCCGCCCTACTCACTAGACCTACAGACTACTACTTTTTCCAGAATTTGGATAACTTTGTGACGGGAAAAAAATTCAATACCCGAGAGGCAGTACAAAATGCCTTTGAAGAATTTGTTGCCTCCCGTCCAGCTGATTTTTTTAAGAAGGGCTGAATAAACTGCCACTGCGTTGGCAAAGATGCATTGATTGAATGGGTGATTATTTCGATTAAAACAAATAAAAAAAAAAACATGAAAAAAATTCGTTTAATTTTTTTCATACAAAACGGCATTTTCATAGGTAAACTTATTATTAGGGCACATCACGATTAGTCATATTTCGTTACTTGAGGCAGAAGAAAAATATAATTATCTCTGTATCTCACACCTCTTCTATCACGTGTAGGTACGGTGATGCATGCGCAATGCTTTATTTTATGAATAATCTCTATATATAAATCTATATCTTTTTATATATATAACCATTATAAATTAAGAGGTGGGTTACTATTAAGTAATACTGAACAACGCTTAGTACTGCCCTAAATATGGAAATGAATAAAATCAAGTAAAAACAAAAATTTGTATTTTCAAATTCAAAGTATTTTTATTGTGATCTTTGGTGATACAGTAGGAGTTACTTTTAGGTTAGGTTACTCAAAAACTCGAATTTAAAATAAATATTACAAATAAATTAAGAAAAATGACAAAATTTAGATTTCAACCAATTTTTAGTTTTTTTTTAATTATTCGTCCTTGTCGTCGTTTCATTCGAAAAACGTCCACTGCTGGACATAGGACATAGGTCTGCTCCAATTTGGAGGGTGTTTGCCATAATCACCACGCTTAGGTTGGCGGGTTTTGTTAATTCATTATCACAATTAATATTCAAAACACAATTATGATGTCAAGTTTTCAATTTTCGAACATACATAAGTACAGACCAGAAGGCTGGGTCATTCTTTGGCCAAAGAATTAGCATTGCCATTCAACGTGGCAATGCTGCCATTCTTCTGGGCACGTTTCCAGATGACAGTGATGCGGACGAGTACTTCGACGCCTAAATGTCCTTTGTTTTTGTATTTATTTGTATAGTTAGTTATTTATTTTATTTTTAATGTTATTTAATATTGTACCTGAGCCATTGAAAATAACATAAGTACATAATTATCATTTAGTTTATTATGTTTTGTCAAGACGGCTTGTGACTTCGGGGCTACGGTGTAAAAGGTGCCTTAATAAATCTCCTACTATGTCAGATGTCGAACAAGACTGACAGAGGATACAGGAAAAATAATAATGGAATTATTGTTTGGTTTAGTTTATTTGGATTAAAAATATTACGATATGTGTTTTTTCTTGTAAAAGCCGGGTGTTTCATGTGTTTGTTTTTTGTCGCCACGGAAATAGTAGATTATCTTAACTTACTGAACAATTTTGATGTTTGTTTGTAAGGGATAAACTCAAAAAATATTAAACTGAATAAAACATATGTTTCATCTATCGAAAGCTAGTAACATGGGCTGTATTTCTTATATGTTCGGCGTAACGTGCTTTCCGTGGCACACCTCCAATTTCCAAACTCTGGGCTGTCAATAAGAAATTCCCACTGAAAAAATCCAATAACACTTTCCCCGACATGGGAATCGAACCCAGGACTCCACAGGCACGCTTGAGACCACAAAACTAACGAGGCAGTTATAGCCAACAAGAGTTGTGTCGTCGTACTTTTTTCTCTTACCAAACCATATTTGTTATATCATACATATTTATTTCTGTCAATGATAATCATTAACAGCCTTGTTTTCACTACTGAATATACACTGAGAAAACTGACAATCATAAAAGAGGTGAATTCAGCTTAAAGTATGATGAATTCACTCAAAGGACGGAGCATAGTGATTCACCAAAAAGAACGATGATAATACTGATGTTGATGATAACAGTATTTAAGATGTTGTGTCACCATGGATTTAGTTTTAGTTACCTACTATTTTTCGATGCCTTCCTCATATATCCAGTTATATCCTATTAGTTTTCCTACAATTTTTCGGTGACTTCCTCACATATTCAGTTATGTCATACAATTTTTCCAACTATTTTTCGGTGCCTTCCTTATATATCCAGTTATATCCTATTATTTTTCCTACTATTTTTCGGTGACTTCCTCACATATTCAGTTATATCATACAATTTTTCCTACTATTTTTCGGTGCCTTCCTCATATATCCAGTTATATCCTATTATTTTTCCTACTATTTTTCGGTGACTTCCTCACATATTCAGTTATGTCATACAATTTTTCCTACTATTTTTCGGTGCCTTCCTCATATATCCAGTTATATCCTATTATTTTTCCTACTATTTTTCGGTAACCTCCTCGTATTTTAGGTTAGGTCCTCTTACTTTTCCTACTATTTCCTCATATCTCTGGTTATAGCCTATTATCTTACGGAGGTCGCCCTCAATAGGAGGATTGTGTTTTTTAATAAACCAATTAATATCTCTATAATACACCAGTGATTAGTTGTAGTTCTACTCATTCTCCATCAGTAGGACTACAACTAAATACTGGTGGATTACACAGAAATTGTTTGGATTATTAGAAATCACAATCCTCCTATAATTGAGGGCGCCACTGGACTTACATGATCCCCTTATTTTTAAGTATCCAATATTGGTTCTTTCCTTTTAAATATTATTAGGTGTGAGCTCAACATTAAAAAAAACTGAAGAACCCTAAACTTGAACCTTAAAAAAATGGAGAGTAAGTAAAAAAAATAGAAAAAAGTACCTTGGCAAGAATGGTAAGAAGGTGAAAAGGGATGTATGTATAAATTAAACAGAAAATTGAATGGTATTTTTATTTCCATAGTATGAATGAATAATTATTATATACTCTAAACATTTATATTCAGTATAAAAGAAGACTGTTTTGTTTAGAAACATCCTCGCCTTAATGATTACAGTATCTATTTGTCGGTCATTATAAAGAATCATTATATACATTATGTTCAATAATTCTAGTTTTTACAAATTAAAATAAAGGTTGAGACGAGTAGAAATTTAATTTACAAAAAATAACAAACTTTACATTAATGTACCTATAACTAAAACATTTTTGCCCTTAAGGTGATTGCTTCAGGGTAGCCGTTTTTTGCAATTTGCAGGCCAGTGCTAGGTTGTATGTTAATTAAATGTTGCACGCGGGTGTAAGTACATAAGTTGTACTACATACGTCTTACACCCGCGTCTAACATTTCAATCAAAACCTAGCACTGGCCTGCAAATTGCAAAAAACGTAAGAAAATTTGAATTTCGCGGGCTACCCTGACGCTTTCACCTTAAAGCTGCATACAATAAATTGGTTATATTATTATAGTAAATATCTATTTTCAAGTAAAGTGCTACTATAAACACTCCGATGAGACTAATCTATCCCTCATACAAATACTTTACTTTAAAATCTATTACTAAAGGTGAACGCACACTTTTCAGAGCCGAAGGACGCGAAAGAATCGAATTTTAGAATTACTTGTATGAAATCCTATGGAACCTCGCACACTTACCGAATCGGACGAATAAGGTCGTACGATTCGGTGCGGATAAGTGTGCGAAGTTACATTGGACTTCATTTAAGTAATTCTAAAATTTGATTCCTTCGCCTCCTTCGGCTCTGATAAGTGTGCGTTCACCTTAAACCAGCTATTGGTGCTGGCTCATACCATTACTTTATGCGGACACCGTTATCGGGCCGTCTTTATAGGATATCCTAAAGGGATATCCGATAAATACCGTAACTAAGGGTAGATTACTAGTTGAGCGCACTCTGCTATAAAAAAATAACTGCCCTTGGACTCTGCAGTGCCTCAAACTAGCAACGCCGCGTACGGTATAAGTACATAATTAATAATTATGTAAACGTTTCCAAAAAAAATTGATATTACTGGATTCAAAATAAAAACACCTTAAAAATGAGCAAACGAGTTAACTCGTTTGCGCATTTTCAAGGTATTATAGCAGCGACCGTAAGCCATTAGAATACCTACAGAATTTTGAAATTTTTACTCTAGGTACCATCTACTTGTAATATATGACGTGTTACCTCGCATTAGAGTGAGCGTGTTAGGACACGGAGAAACGGCATTTTGGCAAGGAAAGCACAGATAATCATTACCACGTTTAACTTCATAAGAATTGTAATGAGAATTAAATTCAATAGTTTCAAACATACAGCAACGGAAAAAAACCTCTTCAGTATCTGTCACCAAAATTGCATCAATTTGGCCAAAAGTGGGTAAGAATTGATCATCATCTATATCTACAGTAACAATAGAGTTCCGCTGCCATATAACACCAGCTATTGTAGCGGAAGTAACCGAATATTTGAGGACAACGCCAGTGCCGAGAGAAAACTTGACAGTGTCTCCTGAATTTAATGCAGATTTTTTTCCTAGTATTTTTGTTGTAGGTATTGTATTTTTCACAAACAAGTCATTGAGCATAAGTTGACATTTTATTGCTAGAGTCTTGCAAACATTGACTCGATTAAAAGATGATCTAGCCACTAACTTAGATACCCTGTGCTTGGCTTCAAAACGCATAGCCCACATGTTACGTACGGGGCCGAACTTCATTAGCATGGTAGGATAATGAGTCAGAAAATGAAACTTTGGCTGCAGGGGTGATTTTGTTAGCTCCGTGTACAATTGATTAAATTCTGCTATTATAACCCGGAGTTGAATATTGGTGTCACTGAAGACCCTATGACTTAATAACCTGTCGGTGATTTGCCGCAACATAATGTATAATTTCCATACTTTATTTTCTAAAGGAATGTAAAACCCGGCTATTAGGCTGAAGTATCTAATAAGGGTAAGCATTTCTGATGCTGAAGTTTTCAATTTTACTTTCGAACCTTGGACAACTAAGCAATTACTTGGTTTTGAATTCCTATCTGGTCCATAATCAAATGCAATTATTCTTTGTTGCAATACTGAGATCTTTAAAAGACCTTCGGCAAGGAAGTGGTTTATGACAAAGGTCATTACATAACGAGCTACACCTTCTAATATATCATGCATTGGGTCTACTGCTACATTTTGAAATAAATCAAATCCTGTCACCTTAAGCCAACAGCATGATTCTTTAATGTCCGTGTTAGGTGTATCGTTTTCTTGCAATTGAGCGTGGTATGAAGTCATATTTCTAAGCAAGTTACTGTTTTCATATAGAGCAGTTTGCAAACCTTTCTTGTCAATGTTACAGATTCTGCAACACTTGTTAGCTGAAAAACTTTCAGTAAACCCGAGAATTGAATTCAGGCCTAAATTATCGCCAGTTATAGCAACAACCTTCAATTTTACGGTTCCTTTAAAAAACTTATTTTCTATAAAAATTCCTTTGTTTTGCAAGTAATTCAATTCCTCAATAACAGGGTCAAAAATAGCTTTGTTTCCATATTTAGTTTTGTCAGCAGAATGGCAAATAGCTAACAGCAAAATGTTATTCAACAATGAAAATAAATGTGGTGGGAGTGCTGGCAAGGAAACGTATACACCACCAAGCTTATGCACCCCAGCGTGGCTCCCCAAAGGATTTCCAATTTCAAAATCATCATAGTATACTACTAAAGGAAGAATAATGTCCGACGCCTGCGGTGTACACATTGCCAGCCATACAGATCCCTGCATTACATTTTCTAGACACATTGGCCTCATCGGATTTTCTTCACGGATTATTAAATTACCCCTTAGGTGGTTCAAATAATCCGTTACATCTTTCCAAATAGTGTCAATGGAAAAAAAATTCTTCAAAACCTGGCGAAGTTGAATTACTTGCATTGTACGTGGCTTGGTGTGTAATGTTAAAGTGTTACTCCTTTGTGAAATGTCAGGACAATAACCAACGATTACTTCATGTGGTGGTATAAAAGAACCTAATAAATTCAATTCTCGGAATCTCAAATATTCTGAACGAAACGGAAAAAAGATGCCCTTCAAAGCTGTGTTGAACTTATGAAGTCGTTTATTAATTTCGCTTCCAGACATGCTTTCCTCATCAGCTAGCACAGGGCCGAATACGGACATTAAAGACGGTGCGATATTGTCAAGAAGGGTTTGCAAATGACTAACCATAGCTTGTACAGACGATCGAGATACAGAGGGATTTACATAGAGCGTTGAAATAAATTTCAAAACTTCTTTATGAATAATACTATCAGCATTATCAAGGACTTCCGGTTCACTATCAGCTTCAATGTATATGTGCTCAGTTGCTACTTTGGTAGTCTCTGTTTCACACATAGGAACTACGCAAGCCTCGTTTGAGGTGGATGGCAAATAACGAGTGTTTACTTTATTCAAATGTTTTAAGTTAACATGTTTTCTAAATTGTCTAACGTCCGTGAAATACCGGTAGCATGCGTCTTCACCACATTTATAAACTCCAGTAATATCAATTTTTTCACATTCTTTCCTTATGTGGGTAATAAGTGAAGAAAACGTGGGAAAAGTCCTTTTACAACTGTGACACTTCATCTTAATTTAAATTGTGACTCCGAGAGTAACTAATATCTCCTTCACAGATTGTGACATACGATCGTACGATGTTATGACTTTGTAAAAACCAATTTGGATAATAAGCCAAATGTTATAGCTTTCAGTAGGATATTTAGCCGCAGTAGCATGAAATATTTTAAAAGTCACATCAACAGCCTCAGTTAGTGTTGTGAACTTGTAAAACGTATTGTCACATACTGTGAAGGAGACACCTGACTGGCGGCACCAAATTATAAATGGTTGGAGGCTAATACCTAGGTTTTGAAGCTTTTGGCGACGCTCCTCAATTACCACTTGCACGTCTGCGTCATCATCCACGATGGTCACAAATCCATCCAATATCTCCGCTCGTGAAGCTTGCCAGTCTTTTCTAGATCGACGGGCAGGAGGAATATTAAAGAGACAGCCGAGTAGCAATATCGCTGCTATTAATTTTGTCTCCGGTTGTTCATCTGAAAAGAAAATAATAATAGTATATTTGACACAACACATCATCATTAACTGAGCAAATAGGGAAAAGTATCAGAACAAAATAAAATCTATCTATATAAGTAAAAATGAATTGCCGAAATGTGTGTCCGCCCGCCCGTTACTTCTGAACGACTGCACCATGTTAGATAATTTTTAAATTCTTTTTTGTCTATATATTTTATAACGGGTTCACCGACCCAGGGAGGTCGAGCACCTAGAACTATATAACAGAATCATTTCCTTACCGTCACAAATTGCCAATGTATCAGCTATTTTTCGACGAAGAAACGAGTCCTTTGTGGTGTTAAGCTTCTGCTGAGCAACTTTTAGTATGTTTTCCGATGAAGCATCCAAGGCGTCGAGGCCCCCGGATTTATCAGGGAACAGTGCTTCGTAGTCATGAGTCAGGAGTCGCCATCCATCACTTGACTTCAGGATAGGATACTTATTGAAGTACTCCTGTAATGTCCCTTCCTCGTAGTACAAGTACCGGAGGCGAGCTCGCACCGTCTCCCGCCACAGGGCACTGACCTCCTGCCACGGACCAGCTGAAGGACTTGACAGCTGCTCTAATGCTGACGCTACGTCCTCCACTTCACCTGCACACAAAAATTAAAACGATTAATAATTAGTACAATGACAATAACGGTTCTTAGATTCAGATATTTTGTAATTTGTAACGAAAATTTATACTAATTCAGATATTTTTCTCAATAATTTTGTTCTTGATAATTTAATTCAATCTGAAAACATAAAATTTCTTGAAAAGGAGTTACCTTCTTTAAGTCCGGTCAGGTCGATTCCAGCGAGTGGAGGGGTGTCTAGCCTAGGACTGGACTTGGAGCGAGAACGTGACTTGGGCTTTTCAATAAGGCCCAACGAAACTAAATGCTGCCGTCGAGCCCTTCTGGCGGTGACTAACCAGCCAGAGATATTGCGCTTAGCCTGGTAAGCATCAGCCGGCAGGTACGGCGCGTAGTATAGGGGTGGTGACTCCTCTTTAAATAATCTGCCAATGTCGTAGGATAGAGCAAGCAGCTGCGAATCTGTCAGAAGTACCGGGTTTTCGGCCGTAATGAGCTTCTCCATAAGCAGCTTGCATAAACGCCCACGCACGTTTGAGGGTAAGGTGCCCGTTTTCTGCCCAATTGCTATTATTTGTTTTCCCTCGACTGATGAATTCAGTATGGTATTCACCTGAAACACAAATAGTATAAGTATGGCATTACAAACTAAATATGCAAGGTAAAAGTTAAAAAAAAATGTCACTAAAATGTTGAAAATACAGGTTCAATACCTACCTTCCATTCAGTATAATGATCAGTTGGAGTCGGTGCCAGTCTAGGCATCATGCATTTAGTTGTTAGTTATAGCTGTCACCAACTCCAAATATATTACTGATCTTTGTGACATATAGTATAGCTCCTAAACGGCCGTCCGTACACACATACAGGACAGGACAGGTACAGACGTTAAACTTATCTGTTTACGCCGGGGGTTAACAATATTGAATGTCAATTTAAATTCCTTATCAAAAGTACAGGATAATAGGCAATAACTTACTAAATTGCTCCCGGTGGACTCTTGTCTAACTGCTTCACCCACTGACGACGACGAGTCCAGTGGTATCACCAGTATGTCACCATCCTAAAATAATATTTACTTTGAGACAATGTTATAATAGTACATGTAACAAAAAGGTGTGATAATATGAGTATGTACGGTCAATTAACCTCAATAATCGTTGAAATAATCACTAAATGTGTCCGAGTGCGACCGTTAACTAACAGGCTATAGCTAGCCCTAGCCGGAGATAACTCAAGGGAAGTGTTATATTTTTTTACTAGTAATCGGTTCAGCATTGCAGGTGTGAACGGTCCTGCCCTCGTCCCTTGATCCGGCCCTGATAAAAACTAATCGATCAAGATCAGGACTGATCCTGGTCTCAAAGAATGTCTATACCAAATTTTGCATCGGTTCAGTGTCTTAGGTATGAAAATGTGAAAAGGTCCTGCCCCAGCCGACAGATAGACAGACAAACTTACTTTCGCATTTATAATATTAGTATGGATGTAATTACAAATTAATACATATTGCTCTTGAACCAAAAAACAGTAAGTACGAGTACTTTTCTACAATTTTGCAGAACTTACCAAATTTTCCTGGTTAAGTCCTGCTTCGCAGTCTTGGTTGAGGATTGAGCTTTGCAGTCCTTCACACGGTGGCAGAGGCTCTAAGTTACAAGGTAGACTAGTTAACAAGTCATTCCTCAGGACCTCTTCAAAGAGTGATGAATTGTAGGAGTTATCCTGAAATTTAACAAGAAATTTAAAAAGGTAATAATAATGTACTTAGTTGGTAAACTAACAAGACTGATGAAAAGTTATGATTTTATTCCACTTTTTAAATAAATACTGCACCGGTTAAATTGTTAGGTATCTTAAGAAGACTTTAAAATAATAAAAGTTAATAAGTAGGTACCTACCTACCTACATGCAAGTAGGAGAATGTGCATTTAAGCGACGCAGGGCATGTGTAAGCAAAAAGTTTAAAACAAAATTTACTTTTTTGAAATACAATTTAACATGAAAACAAACCATATCTTTTGGTTGGTCGCTTTTTAACATGGCCAGAGCTGCTTCAAACCGGAGTCTGTCCCCTATTTGAGGGAACATACTATGTATGTCTTGTTTACTAAGCATCTGCATTGTTGCGATATCAATTCTTTCAGCTGAAAAAAAAGGTAAATTTACTAGCGCCCTGATTGCAGCTGTGAAATGCACTACGTCGCATCGACTTTATAAAATGTAGGTTGGTAGAGATCGTCTAAGCTGAAATGACGCGCCCCACTACTTAAATTTGTATACGTACACTACGGTAAATGCGGTAGTGGGGCGCGTCATTTTAGTTTAGACGCACTCTACCTATTTGTTTTTTTTTTGGGTTGCAGTTGCACATCGAATCTAGTGTATAATATAAATATGAACGTATATCTAGGTAGGTGGGTAGGTACCATACGACAAGACTATTCTTGGTTGGAGTGTACAGCGGCCAAAAAAGTGTTATTTTCGCAAATCGTTTATTTTCTCGATTCTATAGTATGTAACACCTAGAAAGGCTAAAAGTGTCTGGGTGTTTTTTGTCTCCGACCAACCGTTTGTCGTAAAAACGATGTCGAAGGGATCCATAGGTAAGGTTATGTTAGAACTGTGACCTTGAAATTGGTCGCGAAATTTTTTTAAGTATATTTTCATAGTGCCTCTAAGACGACACTCTGACCCTATTCTTGCTAGAAATTAGAATGTGTGAATGTAATGTGTGAGCTCATGCTAGCAACTTACTAGGTAGGTTTGTCAACTTACTTTCAAAACGATCGATGTAGCGTTCCAAATTCCACTTCTTCAAAAGATCACGCGTAGCCATATCCATTTTTGCACTGATCAAACACGTTCACTGGCACTAATGGAATTGTTATTGCTATTAATTAAACGAGTCGTGAGTCGTGACTTGCCGGCTGTAGCGGTGAAATACAAATGGCCGACCGAAATGGCGCGGCGGCGGAATGAAGTGAGAGAGGGAGACCTCATTATATAATGCCGTCACCTTAAATTTGTAGGACATCATTCAAATGCTACTCATAAATGGGTCTCTGTAATAATAATTTAGTAGGATACACATAAAATAATATGACTATATTATTGAACTTTGATGCTTACTCTAAAAATATGAGATTATTTAATCGTATTATCATAGGATTCACATAAAATAATATGACTGTAATATTAAAAAATGATGCTTACTTTAAAAATATAAGTTTAAAGCATTATAATTTAATATAGTACATTAGGGGGAGGTCATCGTATTTTTAGAGATACTTCTTCATATTAAACTATGAAATCTATTTATATTACGGTGACTGTCATTGTGTTTTTTAATTAGAATCTTATTTATAATTATCATACTAATTTATGGGACAGTGGACCATTTTCTATTACATTGTGTTATTATTTGAAGAAGACAATGTTATTTCATAATTACAAATTTTTACGATGACAAGTATCATAATATTGCATTATTTACCCAAAAAATTCGATTCCATCTTAACACATTTCAGTTCTAGCGTAATATTTACTTATTATCAACATATTATAAGACAACGCATCTATTTTAAACCAACGTCACGATATTTTAAGATTATGCCAAAATGACATTTTTCTCAGTGTAAGCTTCCTCCTGTTTGTTCATGCTTTCCTGGTTCCTGGTACTCTTCGAATATCATCCAGATCTTAGAGCAGTCCTTTATAGCAAGCAGGGTTGATATTACTTGCTATGTTACAATTAGATGCCTTTGAAATTTCAAGAACGAGAGATTTTAATTAAATTTAATCTTTAACCACTTTTCATCAAGTAGACCACTGAAGGGTAGCCAACGTTGCCAACCAATAATATAAAATAAACGCGATGCCGTTCAATGTCTTAATTGAAATTAAGCTTTCTTAGAATATCGTTTATGAATATTCATCTACAATAATATTTTATAATGAATACGAAACATTAAGCAAGTAACGCCCGCTTTGGTGTATAACCCCATTTTGCCCTTTATGTTTAGACGTAACATGGAGCATGCCTGGTGGTCAATATCCATAATTTGTAAGGTACAAACCCAACAACATTTTGCTTGACCTGGGGATCGGAGGACCAGTTGAGCTATTCCGTAAAAATCTAAGCGTGAAAACTTAGGTGAAGTAGGCTCACTTCACCTAAGTTTTCACTGGTACACACAGTAGTCAACTATCATTCCAATTGATGAACGGTATTGACACTAATTACAATTCATTTCATCTAAGTTGCCACGGTGATATTTTTACAGAAAAAATCGACTGAGGCTACGATCAGACAGTATTCTCAGCGAGGGCTCACTTCAAACAAGTTTAATCAGTGAGGGTTTAATAGAATAGAAAAATAATACTGTTGACTGTCCATTTCTTCCAAGTTTTTTCGGTGAGTTTTTTTAGAATAGATCGACAGATTGACACTACTGACAGCTCACTTCACCCAAGTTTTCTCGGTGAGTGTTTTACAGAACAGATCGACTACTACTAGGGTTTTACACTATTAACAGCTGACTTTACCTACTATCTCCATAGTGAGATTTCTACAGAAAAGATCGATTGATGCTAGAATTTGACATTAATGACAGCTCACTTCCGGAATTTGACATTAATGACAGCTCACTTGTCCCTGAGTTTGTTTACAGAATAGATCGACTGTCGATGAAGTGAGCTGTCAATAGTGTCAAACCCTAAGTTTGACACTATTGACAGTTCACTTCATCTAAATTTCTCACTGAGTTTTTTTTACAGAATAGATCGACTGACGCTAGGGTTACCCTAACATCAGTCGTGACGTTAGGGTTTAACGCTATTGACAGTTCACTCCACCAAATTGTGTCGGTGAGTGTTTTACAGAATAGATCGTCTAGGGTTTGACACCTTTGCCAGCTCACTTCACCAAAGTTTTCTCGGTGAGAATGTTATAGAAAATATCGACTGATGCCAGATTCAAAGATCACTTCACCTTAGTTTTGACGTTAATATTTTTACAAAAATGGATCGACTGATGTTACGGTTTGACACTATTGAGAGCTCACTATCCATAAGTTTTCTAGTTAAGATTTTTACGGAATCCCTTGCTTAGCAGTATACCCTGCACTATACTAACGACACTCTCAAGGTTTTTGTCTGTTCTATTTATAACTACACAGACTGGAATTATCCAATATAAATTGTGGAATCTATCCTTATACCCAAACTAGAACAGGGCACTAAGAAAAAAGGTCAAATCGAATTGCGTATGAACGTATACGTATATTAGATATAATGCCAAAATGCCATCAGACAATACACCCACGATCTTCGGAGATATTACAGTGATTGGGAATTAATCCCAAATAGTTATAAATAGAGTGAGTGAGTTTAGTTTAACAGTTATTTCGTTTGGATTTATTTACGTGTTGTTCTTTTGTCAAGTTTGAACTGTTTTATATCCCAGTGATTCTCGTCTAATATTATAATAAATTTTACATACATATTTAGGACTCCCTCGTTGGTCTAGTGATAGCAAGCGCTACTGCTAAGCAAGAGGTCCTCGGTTTGATTCCCAGGTCGGGCAAAGTGTTATTGGGTTTTTCCATCTGGAATTTCTTACTAGCAGCCCGGAGTCTGGATTTGTGCCCGGTTGATGGCAATAATAGGCTCGCCCCCTATTATATGGGATTTAAATGGTTATTCCATAAATTATGACGCAGGTATGCGTCGTAGGTATTGCAATTTTCTATGAATGAGTTTTATTTAAATAGGCCAATTAAATTCTACCCGGGGGCTCTTGATTCATGGTTTCTGTTTGCGCGTCAATAAGATTGCCACTCTGTATAGAACGCAACGTGCTATCTTCTATCTATACTTACTAGTGATCGCCCATTGGTCGAAATTCGACCGTACTTCATTTGAATAGAAATACATTATTAAATGAAAAAAACTTATATATTAGTAAATATTTAAAAAAATATGGTTATATCTGACATTCAGTAACACTATGGACAAAAAACAAATATTCTCGATATAATCATAGATTTAAAAAAAGAAATAGGTTATATAATCTACCTATAAAATTAATTTATTACCTATGGTTATACTTGACATTCAGTAATAGTTAGGGAGCTGGCGAGCAAAATTTCGATATGATCAGCACACAAGGCAGACGTTATTAAGAGTGATAATTTATTATACCCTAAGAAACATCAAGGACCTCGTCTGCCACCATGGTGGCGCTGCGTTGTAAATTTACAGCGTTTCAAAAATGTTTAAAAAAAAGGTGTACTATATTATGAGCACACGTCTACCTCTGGGGCTGATGACCACAGTCATCCTGGAAACAGAAAGAATCGAAAAGGCAGACATCCAGGGCTCTGACTTTTGTAGTATTCATTTTTTACATTTATTTTTATGATTAAAAAAGCTCTATATGAAGTGCACACTTGGCAGATTTGAATTGTTCGATTAAAAACAATGAGAAGAACCATGGAAAAATAGTCTACCAACATGTTGCCTCTGCGTTGTCTATTGACAGTGCTCCAAAAATGTAAAAAAAAAGGTGTGCTATATTATGCGCACACGTCTACTTCGTGGACTGATGTTTGAATTCCTTATGAAAACCAAGAAAATCGATGAGGCAGACGTTCAGGCCTCTGATATTCCAAAGGCAGATCATTTGATTTTTTTTTGCAACCCGACGCTCGCGGCAAACCAAGCAGGTATAAAATATCCTCATAGTTCCTTTCGTGGTGTCTCTCTTTTATTTGGGAATATGAGTCAGAACGGTATAACTCAGTTTCGACCTTTTCCGTATTGTGAAACTAAATGTAAAGAGCGTATATCTATATACAGCCTCCCTTTTTATTTTACACGCTTTTCCTCTCTCTCGCTCTCAGGCACTTTCACACATCTTGGTTCAAAATCTACGTATTTTACACAAATAAAACGTGATTAAAAAAAGTTAAAGACTATTCCTATCCAGATCCTAATCCTATTCAGATTACAATCGAGCATGCAATTTAAAAAAATACTTTCTAATTGAAGTTCCATGCGCATTTCGTTTCTGGTTGGCATTGAGAAAAAAGTTGATTGCATAGATTTCAGCTCCAGAAGTTTAATCGTGAGTTTCGAGGATAATATTAAACAAAATTATAAGAATAAAACTATAAATAATAACAATAATCCCATAATACCCGCTGTCCCTTGATTCCGTGAATTTCAAAAAGTAATACAGCTGAAAATCAGTGAGCAAAGAGTCTGCCACATGGTTTTTCGAATCCACAGAGTCATAGTGAATCGAATGGGCGCAATAAGAACCGCGTGCAAATGACTTAATACAGCTTTTTTTTTTTAATTTTTACAACTCCGTCCCATGATAATGCAGAATCCTGAATGTCTGCCTCTTCGATTTTCTTCGTTTCCAAGATGATTGTGACCATGAACTCTAGAGGCATACATGTGCAAATGACTGGCCTGTTAGTCTAGTTGTTAGTGACCCTGACTGCTAAGACTGAGGTCGTGGGTTCGATTACCACCCAGGACAAATCTTTGTGTGATGAGCACGATCATTTGTTCTGTGTCTGGGTGTAATTTATCTATAATATGTATGTATTTATAAATATATAAGTATGTTTTTCAGTTGTCTGGTTGCCATAGTACAGGCTCTGCCTAGTTTGGGATCAGATAACGGTGTGTTGGTTGTCCTAAGATATTTATTTATATTTATTTAATACCCCGATTGTTTTAAGCAACTTCAATCCGCTGTAACGCGAAAACGCAGTGACATAGGAGCTTAATTGATTGGACCAAATCGATTCGTAATGATTTAAACTGCAATCCACCTCGACGTGAAACGTGTGCAAATTATATACCGTATTGCTCGCCAGCTCCCTAACTATAAGACTATAGACACAAAATAAAGACAGATATTGTCGATTGGACCATAAACAAAAGAATATCTATGCATGTGTGTATTAAATACACGGAAATGAATAATAGTGTGTGTAACGTGTTATTTATTGAAAATAATATATTTTTACGCATAATTTAAAAAAAATATTAACATTCGTCACTTTTTCTCTGTATAAACTATAAGTGTGCGAAATTTCATACTCCTCCGTCCGCCCAATTTTCGTAAAAAGGGATCCAAAGTTTTCACTTTACGTATTAATATATACTAGTGGTCGCCCAGAGGTCGAAACTCGACCATTATTCGTTAATATATACAAATATTAGTTTTCAGCACTATTTCTCCAAATAAACTTTAAATGTGCCAAATTTCATACACCGCCGTTCGCACAATGTTCGTACAACGATGTGCAAAGTTTTTGCTTCACGTATTAATACATTATATAGATTATTTCAAAGTATTACATAAGATTACAGTTTTGATAGGTGACAGAACAGCATTTACTTCATGTTGTCATATTTGTTACTTATGGTCATACTTGACATATTCAGCTAGACTTTGGACACAAAATATTAAAGACGGATATTCTCGATTGGACCACAGATTTCGACAATAAACTTTCGTAATTTCGTAATCCATAATTATATTTGACATTCAGTAAGGCTATAGACAAACAATACCAAAAACAAATATATAGGTACTCAATTTGTGCATGTGTGTATTAAATACACGGTAACGAATAGTAGTGTGTGTAACGTGTTATTTATTGAAAATAATGTATTTTTACGCATAATTTAAAGAAAATATTAGCATTCGTCACTTCTTCTCTGTATAAACTATAAGTGTGCGAAATTTCATACTCCTCCGTCCGCCCAATTTTCGTAAAAAGGGATCCAAAGTTTTCGCTTCACGTATTAATATATAGATATATATAGATAAAAAAATTGTAGAGAAGTCAATTCTGTACATTGAAAATATATTCAAAATTAATATTGGAGGATGAATGGTGATCGATACTGATGCCAAAAATGCAATCAGTAAATTTTTTGTCTGTCTGTCTGTCTGTCTGTATGTGCACGCATGGGTCAAAAACTACTGAAGGGATTTTAACCAAACTTGGTACGATTGTAGTCCATACTCCTGGGCAGGTTATAGGCTATGTAACATAGCGCTGAGATACATAAGAGCCGAGCAGTGACGATAAATTTGAAGCAAGTCGGATGAAAATGCGCTTTCGAGCTAAAAAGAATTAACCTGGATTAACACATAGGCTACTTTTTATCCCGGTAGTACGTTCACGCTGGATATTTTCCGACCTCCACGCGGGCGAAGCCGCTGGCAAAAGCTAGTAATAAATAAATTAAATCTTATTTCCTGGTTTGCTTTACCTAAGGCTTTTTTTTGCTGTATTCTGCCGGTGCCTTCCAATTCCTATATAGCCCATTTGTATCAAGGAAGTATAGGTTTACATGACGCTACATGAGATTATCATTGCTGAACCATAATGTGTACCTTCCTGAGTATCTGTACTCAAGGGATAATCTAGAGGATACGGTGGAGCATACGGTGGAAGTGTGCCCTGCCTGGGCGGAGCACCGCCGTGTCCTCGTGGAGGCGATCGGCGGCGGCGACCTCTCGCGTCCGGCCCTGGGGCGAGCCATGGTACGGAGCGAGAGGGCATGGGAAGCCGTCATCTCCTTCTGCTAAGCAGTAATGCTTGCGAAGGAGGAGGCGGGGCGCCTGAGGGAGTGGCAGTCACTGCGCCCTCACGTCCCTAGCCGCCGCAGGAAGAGACGCCCCGGGCGTCAGGAGTCGATAGCGGACTCCTGGCCACCGTAGGCGCGAGCATGCGGCCGCCGCGCTCGCCGCCCGGTAAGGACCAAGCTCGGGTTGACGGCGCGTAGTGTTCCACAAGCGCCTCAAAGAAATGTCAGCAGCAGTGAAGGGGTCTACTAGGACCGATGCCTGCCGGGGTCGCGAGATTGTTCAAGCGAGATACCGTGACCCCGGCACACGGGCAACTGATGGAACACGGGTGGGTTTTAGTCAGTAAAAGTCTGACACGCCCTCCCACTCCACCCAGAGCGGGAGAAGTCATTTGATGATTTCCCATCCTGAACAAAAAAAAGGGATAAAAACTTTGCGAAGCCCCGTGTCTGTCCCAGTCCCATAAAGAACTTTATCTTGTAAGTAAGTAGCACCCTATTGATAAAGGAGCTTGCGGCTAAGTAATAACAGCCACACAGGTCGATCGATCAGGGTAAGCTACGCTAACGACGGTTGTTTCATGGATGGGTGACCATGTTTACATACCAAGACCCCTTTGTGTCACAAAAAACAAGGCCCGGCTGTCGTTTATTAACTTTTAACATTCGTTACGAGTCGTCAGAAGCCCGAAACTCTGACAACCAGTCTTACCAAGTGGGAACGTAAAACCTGGCCATTGGGTTGTAAAGGTCAGAAAGATAGTCGCTCCAAGTAAAATACTGGTACCTATTCAGCTGCATCTGCACCCCTAGCCAAGTTGATAATCTGCTATCGTTAACGCTAGTCGATCAACGATAAGTCACGTGGTTAGAACAAACGAATAGAAAATTCGTAGCCAAGCTCACATCGTTCAAAATGATAGAATGATTTTTTATCGTTTCTACAATGTTCAACGCTAAATCCTTTGTTACATGTATCGTTTTTCTAAAGACATTGTAGAACGAGCGGCCGACTCAGGCGCGTCAACATGGCTACCAACTTATCGTTTTCTACAATTGCTGACACCGAGGCGTTACCGATTGGAGAACGGAATTCGACACGAAGCGGTTGTTACTTGGCTAGGGAGGCTGATTAGGCTGAAAGCTGACCCCAACACAGTTGGTAAATGGCTACACAAATGATGAGGAGGCCAATTGAATTAATTTACAGAATACAATATGTTGCTATGGCCTTTATCATGGCATATAATTTAAGGAATATAAAATATAATACTTTGGTGCCTACGGAATCTTATGTTCACAAGTCCAACTTACACTATGCCTGCTATTACGCCAGGATTTTCCATTCGGAACAAACTTTTCATGAACTATTAAAAAATATAGAATAATTGAAAAGATTGAGAAACTCTACATTCTACTCTTTGTCGTATCTCATCATCATCACCATCATTTCAGCCTAAAAACGTCCACTGCTAGATATAGGCCTCCGCTAATTTGGAGAGGGTTGCCGTAATCGCCACGGTTGGCAGACGGGTTGGCGATTGCAGTATGGTGGTAAAATGCATAAAGAACGCTGCTGCCCATTCGCTAGTAAGTCCTTTAGTCGCCTCTTACGACACCCACGGCAAGAGATGAGAGTATCTGATCACAACAAAAACAAACGGTTATTTTATATCCCTTACATCCTTCATTTACACCAAAGCTAATTTAGTAAATGTGGGAGCGAGCTTCCGCGATATTAAATCTGCTGCGTTGTCACTCAGGTCACGGCTTGCTGAAATTATCACTCTCATTTTGTAGGGGCCAATTTCTGTCAACGCTAGCCGGGAATGTTAAACATTGGTTGGGGGCAGTGAGACCGCGATTGTTAAAATAAAAGGTTAAAATAATTTGTGAAATTATCCTACCTAATAACATACATGGTCTAATAAAATTGGCACTTCTTTACCAACGTGTTGAGTAGCGATATCAAAAACTATTGCACTAAAAATAAACATAATTTTATCGAAGGTCACCGTCATTGCTCACCTGGTTTTGTATTTTTTCATTGAACTTTGACATTTTTACGAATTTCTAAAACTATGGCATAACAGTAATTTGGAAAGCTTTGATCAAAACTTTATGGTGAAAAAAAATGTTTTTTTTTTTTTTTTGTTTAGTTTGTTTGTTACGCTTTCACCACCAAACGACTGATCGGAATTGAAAATAACTCACAGATAGACTATGACCTGGGTAAGGACATAGGCTACTTTTACTTCTGGATCGCAGACGAAATCGGAGGCAAAGCTAGGTTTTTATTAACAAGAGTTTGCTATTATTTGTGTATCTAAGTGACAGTGGGACTGAAACAGGAAAAAATTCAAGCCTACATACCATAGACAAAATCTTTTTTCCCCTATTTAAAATAATAATCAATCTGAGTTGTAATGCAATAGAAATGAAAACAACTTGTGGTTTATCTTGACTGAAGTATTTTATACTAGCTTTTGCCAGCGGCTTCACCCGCGTGGAGGTCGGAAATTATCCCGCGGGAACATACTACCGGGATAAAATGTAGCCTATGTCCTTTCTCAGACTCTATAGTTTAGAGTGTGTACCGAATTTCATTTAAATCGGTTCAGTAATTTTAGAAGGAAAGCGAGACAGACGGACAGACAGAGTTACTTTTTCATTTATAATATTAATATATAGCTTTT
Source organism: Aporophyla lueneburgensis (assembly GCA_932294355.1). Classification (NCBI taxonomy): domain Eukaryota; kingdom Metazoa; phylum Arthropoda; class Insecta; order Lepidoptera; family Noctuidae; genus Aporophyla; species Aporophyla lueneburgensis. The sequence goes on from OW028755.1 coordinate 11,511,127, forward strand.
GCCAGCGGTTTCGCCCGCGTGGAGGTCGGAAAATGTCCCGCGGGAACGTACTACCGGGATAAAAATATGCCTATGCCCTTTCTCATGCTCTAAACTATCTGTGTACCAAATTTCATTTAAACCGGTTCAGTAGTTTTAGCAGGAAAGCGAGACAGACAGACAGACAGAGTGACTTTTGCATTTATAATATTATAGTATGGATAGTATGGAAGTATGGATATGGATTAGTGCGGATATATTATATATATTATAGTGTGGATGATTTAAAAATATCTGCTATGAAATAACTTATGTATTGTTACATAGGTGGAAGTAAAGTTCCGCTTGCTGTGGTCGGTTCGTAAATGGAAGATCAGTAAATGTGCCAAGTGCTTCGGAGAGCACGTTGGACCATTGGTGCCAGTTGTCACTAATAGATTTTTGACAGTCATTACGCGTAGTCAGAAGTCCGATAGTCTTACCAAATCGCATTACCCAGTAAAAGGGTTGTGAGACGTTCGCTCCATGTAAATCACTGATATGCCAAAATAGTGAGGAAAAGGCTGGGAGATTAAGTTTTTACTTAAGTAATCATCTATAGGTACTATATAATATTATAAAGCTGAAGAGTTTGTTTGTTTGTTCGCTCCATGTAAATCACCGATATGCCAAAATAGTGAGGAAAAGGCCGGGAGATTAAGTTTTTACTTAAGTAATCATCTATACTATATAATACTATACATATATTAATATTATAAAGCTGAAGAGTTTGTTTGTTTGTTTGTTTGATTGATTAAACGCGCTAATCTCAGGAACTACTGGTCCGAATGGAATAATTCTTTCTGTGTTGGGTAGCCTATTTATCGAGAAAGGCTATATAACATCACGCTACAACTAAGAGGAGCGGAGCAGTAATGAAAAATGTTTCAAAAACGGGGAAAATCGCACGGTAGGCGATTCGAAGCGACGGGAAGGGTCGGGGGAACAAGAAATTTAACGCGGACGAAGTCGCGGCCAGAAGCTTTATTAAAAAATGGCTTAGTTAGTTAAAAATAGTTTAAATATAAATCGTCTATTAAAAGTACAATTATATACTTTTGTAAGGAAACTTTAACAATCTTCGAGAAAATCGAAAATCGCGCATTTCGAAGCTCCATCTCAAACGTAAATTGTAAATCTTCCTCATTTTACTTAGCAGCGGGCACAAGGTGGGCTCCGAATTGTTTTACAAATTGTTTACACTGTGAGCGGTACTGATAGGACCCTGGCCGGATCGTTACTTTTCTTGGAATGCCATTAACTAGAATTGTATGAATTTCTTATACACTGATCAAAAGGTGCTATAAATACGCTTACAAAAACAGTGCAGTCATTCTTTGCTCTAAGATGTTTTTGTTTGTAGCTCTGTGTTGGTTTTTTGTTGCCAAGACGGATTTTTGTTCTAATTGGAACGTTCCGTGTGACGCCAGATGTAAAGAATAGCACCATCCTATTTCTTCCCGCGGGTATCGTAAGAGGCGACTAAGAAACTTACTAGAGAATGGGCTGAAGCGTTGTCTACGCATTTTACCACCATACTTATTTATTTATTTATTAAGCAAGGCACACCAACGACATATTTACAAAGATATTAACATAATGTGATGACGGATTATAGTTCTGTGTAAACACATCACTTATAGGCATGCACAACATTCATATTGAAGGTGATTAAATTGTTCGATTACATTATTAAATTACCAAAGTATTACAAATGAGATTAAATTATAAAATAAAATAATAGATTTCGTCACATTACATTAAAACAGTACAACTATAAAGTTAAATTAACTATACACACATAGATAACAAAAACGGAATATTGAATAAAATAACAAAGACAAATCGGTATATAAATGATATGGATAAAATACAAATATCGGTTCTGACTCTAATTAAACTAAAAGAAATTGAAATAATATTATGATTTAAAATTGAACACATTATTAAATTAAATTAAATACCAAAACGATTAAATTAAAAAATCAAAATCAAAAGTCATTTATTCAAACTAGGCTGAGAGTCAGCACTTTTTGAACGTCAAAGTTACATAAGACAGTCCCCCCAAAACGCCCGCCTTTCGACACTTCCTAGTGCTTTAGCTGGGAAGAAGAAGTGGCGGAACGAACTCCCCAGCAGCACAGCTGTCTGTTAAGTTAGAAGAACTTTATTCTATACAATACTGTGTAAGTAATTAATATTATAAAACAAAACATACATTATTCACATATGTCAGCTAGCACACGCCAATATACCACCAACAAAACACATTATAATAAACACATTAAAATTACATTATTGAATTTAAATAAGTATTAATGACTTATGGTAGGCACCTGATTACAGACAATAATAATACTGCGGTCGCCAACCCGCTTGCCAAGCATGGCGATTATGGCAAACCCCCACTTTTTTATGCAGGATTAAGTCCAGCAGTGGACGTCTTTCGGCTGAAATGATGATGATGATGATGATGGAACGGTGAGGATATCAGTGTAATTCTATTCTTAGCGTATAATGGTAAAAAGTTCAAACTTCTTTGACCCACAGTTCAGCTGCGAAAACTCCGCTCACTGATGCAGTTATAAGATCATCAAATGCGCAGTGATAGGGCATGTGTCGCAGGATGAAAGGTGGGCAATTGTATGCGGGGAGGTACCACATAAGCACTTGAAATCTGAGCCATCCGTGAACCTCCATCTGTGTGAGATTGTCTGTATCAGTGTTTTGAAGGTATTAGCAATAGGGTGTAAAGTTCACTCAACTTCCATAGAAAAGTGAGTCTCCTCCGACTAGACGGATGTCGTGTATGTAAACTCTGCTTGCGCGATGCAGGATTTTGCGAGACATCGTGTGAAACGTAGTTTGCACGTGGCATTATAGATGACGCCACAGTGTAATTCCCAGCCACATTAACTAGGAGCGGGAGGCCGTGCCAGACTTTTACTGACTAAAACCCACCCGTGTTCCTTTAGTTGCCTATATGCCAGGGTCACGGTAACTCTTTCGAACAGATCTCGTGACCCTGGCAGGCATCGGTTCTAGCAGACCCCTTCAGTACTGCTGACACTTACACTACATAACACTTTCATCTCTGCGATGCTTCTATATTGCAAAAGTCCGTTGGTGGCGGTGACGACCTAACAATAGATTGGCTGACTCCTTGTTTGTCACACAATAAGCGTTCCTATTATTTCCTCGTACACCAACTGTTTGAAAATTAATATTTTGATATGCCAACGTACTCGTATAAAGATATTAACCATCCAGCAGTATAAGTACCCACATGACCATGCCATTCTTTTTGACAGTGCAGCAACATACATTGTGTTATTAACGTATTTTGCAGACAAATGAAGTAATGGATTTATGATAATTTCTTTCAAAATCCTTCGGATTGTGATTAAAACCGTTACGCAATTGGGATGCTTAACAGTATCCACCGCAGTAACTTACACTGAAGTGAAAATATAAGGGTAAATCATCACATTGACTTAGTAACCAGAAAGTGGGGTTTACTCAAGGCTTAAGATCCCAAACAGTACTTAATACTTGACGGATTGTTTGGGTCGACTTCCAAATTCGAAGAAGGATCTCTGAAGTTTTGGGTCTTATCCCGCGACTTAGGAAAAATATAAGTAATCAGTTTTTTTATCTAGACCACAGAAAACTTTTAATTGATTTGGGGGTGATGTTGGTTTACTACTAGTTTTATGTAGGGATCAAGAAGGCTCTAGGAGTGACGAAACTTAAATCATTCTCAGATGATGACGGTTCTTTGAAATTCACTGAAGGCCATTCCCCTGCCCTTGTCCCAATTTATTTGTGGATGGCGCAACATGTCTTTTTCTTCCACACTTCTCTATTAGCCGCCATATCGGTTGTCACCCCCTTTCTATCCATATCACCATTAACACAGTCCATCCATCGTTTCTTTGGTCTTCCTCTACTCTTATAGTCATTGACATTCATACTCAAATCTTTCCTCATGACATTTTCCTCAATCCTCCGTATCACGTGCCCATACCATGACAACCGATTTCTACACAACTGTTCAGCTATCAGTGCCACTTTCAGACCCTCTCTTATGTACTCATTTCTTATTCTATCCATTCGTGTCACACATCCCTCTTAACATTCTCATGTCAGTTACAATACTTAAGGTATAAAACAAGGCAAAAAAAATATGCATTCCAAAAATCCTTCTTATTGTGCTGAGGTTGATGGGTAGCAGCAAAACTAAATCAGAGTTTAAGCGCAGGTAAAATAAATATAAGTACTGCATGGGCTCTTCTGACTTATACGAATAACTTGCAAAATGAAATCGTAGTTGATAAATTTTCAGATCATTAGGCCATTTAGGGAATTCCTGTGTCATCAACATCTGCCTTGAGTTTTTCCCAGCTATGTTGGATCAGCTTCTTGTCTAACCGGATACAGCTAAGTATCAGTATTTTACATGGAGTGACTGCCTATCTAATCTCCACAACAACCCATTTACTGAATAATACAATTAGAAAGTTCCTGTGTTATTTTATTTTATGTTAAGTCCCAACTACAACATAACCACAAAGGCCTCAGGAAATTTTACTAGGTGTTACAAGAATTTTCTCACACTAAACAGGCGTATATTAAATAATTACAGGAAAAAGAAAACCGCTCGCCCTTTCCCACACCCTCATCCAAAACAAATTAAGGGCGAGATAGTGTAAAAAAACAACAACCACCAACGATCTAACGTAAATACGAATTTTATTACCAGCTTTACTGAGTGGCTAGGAAAACAAGGGACTTGCGTCAAATTGGTCATAGCATCGATTTTCAACCTAAAATACGTTTATATTACATAAACTCATGCTTTCTTCCTAGAAGGAGGTAGAAACTAGAACTAGAATGGTTTTTTGGATCGTGGATGTCTTGCATTGTTTAAAGCAGTTTTGCGTTCTGACATCTAACTCTTTTCGAAAAATAAATTTTAAATTTTACACGTTGAGGCCTATCATGCACTGGCTTCGCTTATTTATTTATTGATATATACTTTATTGTACACCATAAAAATACATCACAAAAACATTACAATGATTACAAAATATACAATGGGCGGCCTTATCGCTTAATTTACTAGATATTTACCAGCCGATTAGATTTAATATTATTCAATGTCACACTGAGCATTCAAAGGATTATTTGTCTTCTTACATAACTTTTTACAATACTTTATACAACTATAATTTACACTAGATACTAAATTGATTGAGTAACTAACTAACAATATGTACATATCGTATCGTTACTATATATTTTTTGTCTGATTCAAATTTATTTAATTTATAAATGCATACACATATGACGTTGCAGCATTGGTATAAAACTGATTTACATCCGTCTTCACACTTAGTTGAAAATCGTCAGGCACTAGTATTCTGGCAGTTTTGCTGAACTGGGCCTTTTTGGCGCATCCGTGAGGCACACTATAATGCTAGTTTCTGACATCTCACCTTACACTTTTTTATTTTATTTTTTACTCTTTCCTACAGTATAACTAACTGTTATTTATTTATTTATTTAACCATTTATGCACACATAAAAATAGACAAAAAGAAAGGAACAGAAAAATATGTACAAAGGTAATGCTTATTTCTATTGAAATCTCTTTCAGCATACCTGCAATAGGAGAGAATATACAAAGAGATGTAGACAACATGTGTAATAGTATAAGAAAAATAATTCTATAATTTAAATATAAACATACAAAATAAAAACAAACATTTAAATATAAACATACATGTGCCTTTCAACTGTGCTAAATAAATGTATTTTATTTCTTTCTTAGAACGCTGTGGCATACTAGAACCGAGGCAAAAGGAATATGTAAGGATCTTAGCTGGTGAGCTACAAATGCTACAATCCTTTCATCCTATTTTTGCCTCAGTTACAATCTTCTGTTCAAACATGTATGCCAGTAGCGAGTACTGCGCACCTGACCATTATGAAGAACATCACCAAGAATGTCACTAAATGTCCTCCTAGCGCGTCTTCTCCTGGCGTTTCCACTCACATCTGCCATGTAAAATATCTTTGAATACTGGGTGTAATTAATCTATAATATGTATGTATTTAAAAATATATAAGTATGTTTATCAGTTGTCTGATTACCATAGTACGGGCTCTGCCTAGTTTAATAATAATAATAATAATAATAATATAATATATATGTTATTATTTATTTAATACGATTGTGTAAAATACCTAATAGGTTTATATTTATACTGTCAGCTAGAAAATACCAGCGCCAACTAGTAGATGTTCCGTCCCGTTTGACTTGTTTAATCTGTGCACCTAATGGAGCGTACCGAACGGAGTGACATCTGTCACTCGTCAGTTTGATTTTTCACTTTGGTTTGGTCTTTGGAAAAATTTCCGTCGCCGTTTGGACCATACACGACCTTTTGAAAGTAATCCTTTGGAATCGATCCGTTTGTGGACAATTTGTCGTGATCCAATTGTTTGATTGTAAATAACCCCTTTTGACGAAATAGAACGGGTTTTAGTTTGTACTTTGATTGAAATAGTTTGAGGTTAAGTGACAGTGATTGAACTGCGTGTTGGAGAAAATCTCTGGCGTATTGCAGCGGCCTGGTGTCCTGAATACCACTTACAGCGTCACTACACAATACAATATACACTCATTTATATACATAAATCCAGGTAGGCTCCAGAGCAGGTGTTCTTCAACCAGGTGAGTCTTTTGAATATTGTATTGATCAGCTCCGCGCACGGCGGAAAGTTCGCTCGCCACTCTTGTCCCAAGGCCCACGATTATGTTTCCACTGCGGTTATTAAAATCCTATGGCCAGGGCCTTGGCTTGGCGTCGAACAAATGTACATAAGTATATAAACTGCCACCTAAAATTGGTTTGAACGAGATCCAGTCAGTATTTTTTTTTATACGTCATAAATCGTAAACCGCAATTTACCTTTTATTCAATCAACTCAAACATAAAAATAAAAAAAAACATTTAATTTCATAAACATAAACCTTATGCATAAACCGAGGATACCTACAGGTTTGTACGGAACCCTCGGTGCGCGAGTCCGACTCGCACTTGGCCGGTTTTTTGAATACCTTATTGAAGATCTTAGTAAATAATTTAGTTTACATAAATGTTGTTTTCTGTTAAGACGCTAATAAATGAAAAACATACTTGAAAAACTTATCACGTGCTCACATATTACGAATGGAAATAATGTGCGAATCATAAGGAAACCATAATGAAATAATTATGATAAGCTTTGGCAATTGTGCTCATTTGCACGCCTGACTGCACCGGGCTAATGTTCTTTGATAAGGCAGGGAAGTAAGATTCGATTTCCCTTCATACATCATACTGGGCTTCTACTTCCTTATATACTTGCTAGTGTAAATCCCCACACTACTGTGCTAACCGCGTCCTGTTTAATTAAGTACAATACCGTTATAAAATAAGCCTTACGTCCGATTGTTACCCATCTTTCCTTATATCATCCCTATAAAAGACGAATTATCAAAAAAAAAAAGTATCCATAGCTTCCATGGTCTCTTTTTTTTACATATGTATAAAAAAAACTCTAGTGCAAATTTTATACTTCTAGACCCAGCGGCTTAGGCTCTATTTGTCTGTTAGTGAAATGAAATGTTATGTAAGTAGATCTTATATGACACTTTACACGTCAATATGTTTTGGTCAGTAATTTAAAAACTAGTTGGCAGATTAAACAAGTCAAACGGGACGGCACATCTATCCCCCCCCCCCCCCGACGGGCCTTCCCGTCCGCTAATCAATTGGCAATCTTGACAAGGTTGCGACCGATCCGTCCACCAAAACCTCTGCAAAACGAGGAACCCCGTCAGTGCCAGCCACCAAATCGAGAATGCGCCCCCGGCGCCAATACAAAGGCCCAAGGCTGGCATCCGTAATCAGGACGAGGTCTCCAATTTTGGGCGGATGCGTTCTATCAGTCCAACTGACGCGCTGCTGGAGGATGTGCAAATACTCCAAGCTCCAACGCTTCCAAAACCCTGAGCGAGCTGCAGCACCAACTGAAACCGCGATAGCCGATTTTGGCTCACATCGACAAAAGGGTGCTCCGGCAGGGCGACAAGTGGCTGTCCAATCAAAAAATGGCCCGGGGTTAGGGCCTCCAAGTCGTTCGGGTCCGAAGACAGTGGGCACAATGGACGCGAGTTCAATACAGCTTCAATGCGGCAAAATACCGTAGCTAACTCCTCAAAGGTGAGAACGGTGTCTCCCAACAATTTGCGCCAAAGTCCCTTTGCCGCTTTCACCGCGGCCCCCCCCCAATGGGGGCAGGCTGGCGGGTCAAAACAATAACAAACAACAACAACAACAACCAAACATCAACAACAACACTTAACCAAATGGCCCTCCTTAGGCAACAAAAGGGGGTGACGGGCCCCATAAAGAAGGCTAGAGTGCCTCAACCGTCCCTCAACCATCCCTCAACACGCAAAAGACCCGTATCGTCCAAAAAGGGGTTCAACTTACTAACGGCTCCCGACAATATCCAAAACTCTCGCTGCAGAATGGCCCACAGCGCATTGCAACCGGCATGCGAGTTCTTACTCTGACGATCAGTCACCAACAATTCAACAACAACAAACAACAATTCAACAATTTGTCGAGGGAGCCGTATTGACTCAACAAAAAATCAGGGTCAAACGGAGAGTCCTTCGTTCCAACAGCGAGCACCTTGAGCCCGGGCAAAGGACCTGACATCAAGACTGGCGTTCGAGGCCAATCATCCTCGGGGTGAGTCAGCCAGTCTGGTCCCCACCATAGGGGGTGAACAATCAGGCAGGGTGCCATGCACCCACGTGAGGCCACGTCACCTGGGTTCAGATCTCCAGGCACGTGCCTCCAAATCAAAGCGTTTCAGAATTTTGAATCTGGGACACTCGGTTCGCAACAAAGACCTCCAAAGAGTCTTCAACCAACACAAAACAATTTGACTGTCCGTCCAGGCGTAAGAAGCCCGAATGTCCACAGTTCCACCCAAAGTGTGAGCAACGTGGTTCAATAGACGCACAAGAAGCGAATGCTGACAAACTAGTAATGACCGGTAACCCCAAAATCAATTCAATATGAACGTCAGCCAAACAACGTTTATTTTGGTACCGCCGGGTGAGTAGTTCCAAAGCGGTAGGGTAGGCTGAGTCAGTCACCGACAAATGCTGTACCAAGGCTCGGGCCTCACCTTCCAGGACAGACAACAAATAGGCCAACTTTTGGGTGGGTTTGAGGTCCGAGCGTGCATCAACCAAACTTTCAAAAAGGTTTTGGAAACCCAACCAATGGTCCAAGCGACCGTCAAAGTGTGGCAGTTCCAAAGCAGGTAGTCTACTCAACAGTCCGGGACCCGAAACAACCGAGGTCTCCGGCTTGACCTGGACTGGCGTCCGGCTCCCCAACATTTCCACCTGTATGTCATTGCACAAACAAAACAATTTGTTAAACCAAACAAAAAAATTGTCAAATATCAAGGTTCAACAATAAACAACAAAGGAAATCCAAGCAAAAAATCAAACTACCAAACTGTTAGTCAACAACTCAAGAAATAAGAAAATATTGGTTTCAATTCAATAGACAACAACAAACTTTCATTTCAATTTAAAACCAATGTCAACGTTCAAAAATTCAATTTCAAATTCAATTAAAAAAATGCCAATTTCAAATGTTAAATTCACAAACCACTATGTCAATGGTACAACAATAATAAACCTTTATTCCAATTTAAAACAATGTTAATGTTCAAAATGTCAGTTTCAAATGTCAATTTTCACAAACAACCATGTCAATGGTACAAAACTCATACTTTTTAATGTCTTCCAGACATCCAATAAACAACATAGGTCAGATACAAAAACAAGGGGTTGTAACATAGCCCAATCCAACCAACTCCATTAGCATATGCAACCCGGCCGACCCCGGCAACATCAGTTACTCGTCTCAACAAATTTAAACAAATTATTTCAAATAAACAAACAATCATAGTTAACAAATATTTACAGCGAATTACTACTTCCCTTTAGAGACCGCCAAGCAATTAGCCCACTGTAAATTACCAATTTTGTGGTTGTATATCTTACAACCACGCTCTGCTACCAAGGCGCGCGGTCCCAATGGTCACTTAACCTCGAACTATTTCAACCAAAGTTCAAACTAAAACCCGTTCTATTTCGTCAAAAGGGGTTATTTACAATCAAACAATTGGATCACGACAAATTGTCCACAAACGGATCGATTCCAAAGGATTACTTTCAAAAGGTCGCGTAAGGTCCAAACGGCGACGGACATTTTTCCAAAGACCAAACCAAAGTGAAAAATCAAACTAACAAGTGACAGATGTCACTCCGTTCGGTACGCTCCGTTAGGCGCACAGATTAAACAAGTCAAACGGGACGGAACAACATCATATATTTTTTTAGATTTATCATTCTCTTATTTTAGAAGTTACGGGGGGGACACACACATTTTACCACTTTGGAAGTGTCTCTCGCGCAAACTATTCAGTTTAGAAAAAAATGATATTAGAAACCTCAATACCATTTTTAAAGACCTATTCATAAATACCCCACACGTATGGGTTTGATGAACAAAATTTTTTTGAGTTTCAGTTCTAAGTATGGGGAACCCTAAAATTTATTGTTTTTTTTTTCTATTTTAGTGTAAAAATCTTAATGCGGTTCACAGAATACATCTACTTACCAAGTTTCAACAGCATAGCTCTTATAGTTTCGGAGAAAAGTAGCTGTGACATACGGACGGACAGACAGACAGACAGACAGACATGACGAATCTATAAGGGTTCCGTTTTTTGTCATTTGGCAACGGAACCCTAAAAATACAACACGTGCCGCAGGCGCAACAGCTTAACATGCTTTCCGAAGCTCGTGGATATCACACCGCCAACTTCCAAACTCCAGGCCGTTACTAAGAAATTCCTATTGGAAAAACAAATCAAATGTCATTTATTCAAACTAGGCTGAGAGTCAGCACTTTTTGAACGTCAAAGTTACATAAAACAGTCCCCCCAAAACGCCCGCCCTTCGACACTTCCTAGTGCTTCAGTTGGGAAAAAGAAGTGGCGCAACAAACTCCCCAGCAGCACAGCTGTCTGTTAGTTAGAAGAACTTGATTCTATACAGTATTATGTAAGTAATTAATATTATAATACAAAACATACATCAAATTATTCGCCATATGTCAGCTAGCACACGCCAATATACCAACAAAACATTGAAAACTCAACTCAAGCTGAAATAATAAAATCGTAAATAGAACTTAAAACCTAAATAAGAGCCTCCAGGCATAAAGGACGGGCCCACTTACATACACAATGATGCAAAATGTTACATATACATATATATTGATGCATATGGCTAAGTTGAAGGAACAATTGTTCAACTAGGACCTCAGGAGTAACATAAAATAACAGTTAATACAAATAACAATAACAAAACCATGGTCAGCAAGACGACCAGTCACCACAAGCAGCACCCGTTCACGAGCATAACGCAAAGGTCAGCCATTACCTCCCTCGCCATATTTGAGGGAAGGTGGTAACCCGACCCTCGAAAAAACATTAAACACTTTGTTACACCTGGGAAATGACCCTAAACAGTCGCGTTTGCAAGCACAAGACTAACGGGTCAGTATAGATAGTTCAATCCATGAAGACGGGCCCCACACTTTGACAATTGTACTGAGAGCAGTTAAAAACAAAATAAAGGGGCGCAGAGGGGCGCGTTATTGTTGTTTCAACTATCTATAAAGAAGGTTAAAAGACTTTCTAACTACCGAAGTCCCTCGTTTATCCAGTCACACTTATACGAACTTCTGTAACTCCAAACCGAGCGTGGAAGCATCCAGAAAAATCCAGGAAATTATTATCGAGTTCGCAACTAGCCAGCAAAGTTTTTACGGGAGTTGTTTATAGTACCAAACTACCAATGGATACTACAAAATTGTCTGAAAAATATTAAACTGTTTTTGAAAGTTGAAGTAGAAAGTTTGTCTAGTATTTTCGAGTTGGTTCCTGTTTGAAAGTTTTCGTGGGAAGTAATGGTTTATTATAGTTTGTTCTAAATGGTCGATTTTTGTTTCGTAAATAATTGGGCGTTAAGGAATACTTTACAATATCCTTTAGGTCTTCTTGAACTGGCGGCAACGACCTTGTACCACGTCTACGCTCTATTACTAAACGTACACCCAAATTTTTATTTTACATTATCTCTGGCTTGGCCAGTTTTTTTTATTAGATAAAAGTAACGCTCAGGTTTTGTCGCACAGTTGGGCGTAATGGTACACATAGGTAACATAATTATTTCCACTGCTGGACATAGGTATCCCCCATATTATAAGCCAAACAAAATTGGAGTATATTGTTAAGTGATCAAAGAAAACACTTATACAAAAATATTTATTTAAAATGAAATACATATAATAAAGATTAAACTATTGTGTAACAAGCCTGCGCTTAAACAATTATTATTTGTGACATATTTCTCGATATTGTCAGCGTAAACTATGTATTATATTTTATGTAATGAACGGCAAAATTCTTCGTGTTTTTGGTCAGTTCAACTAATACCAAATGCATCGCTATTTTGAACCTTATTTGTTGCCTCGATGCGCTATAGCCAAATACGTAGTGCAGTCCAAGAGTTCTTAGCCTAACATAGAAGGACAGATGGAAATTAAACAAAACTAATATTATTTTTCAATAATTATACTCTCCCTTTATTGCAACACATTTTTCAGAACATCTGATTAGTGCTTCTATTCCACTATAAAAATATGCTGAATCTTTACTATCAAAGTGATCGTAAACAGCCTGTTTAATTTCTTCATCGTTGTTAAATTGTTTCCCTCTCAAATCTGATTTTAATTTTGAAAACAAAAAATAGTCTGAGAGAGCCAAGTTAGGGCTATAAGGGAGATGATTTATCTCTATGAAGCCGCATTCCGTAACTGTAGACTTCGAAATCGCAGCAGTGTGGACTGGAGAATTGTCGTGAAGCAATCGGACACCTCGAGTTATTTTCTATAATTTTTTGGCGTAACTGTCATAGTAAGTCACTATAATAAGCTGCGTTTACAACCGTGTTACTTTCCTTGAAATCGATGAGAAGGATTCCCTCGCAGTCCCAAAAAATTGTAGCCATGAGCTTCTTAACGCTCCGGGTGACCTTAGCTTTTTTGGTGCCGGTTCTCCCTTTCTGCGCCATTCCATCTAGTCCCTTTTAGAGGTTTATAGAATTATAGTTTCATCGCCCGTCACAATCGATTGAATAACTGCTTCCTGGTCATCGCGGCAAAGCTCTAAAAATTCTTCACAACATTCAACACGTCGCTGCTTTTGGACTGCACTAAGAATCCGTGGCACACACCTTGCCCTAATTTTTGTCATGTGTAAATGCTTGTGAAGAATTCTAAGAACACTTGTTTTTGAAAGTCTAGACTGTGCAGCATTTTTTTTTTGTTTTTAATATGGTCACTCAAAACAATATCTTCCACAAATTGAATATTTTCTGGGGTCGTCGCTGTGACAGGGCCTCCTTCACGTGGATCATATTCCAATGATTCTCTACCTCAACGAAACAGCTTAGACCAGTTTTTACACGCTTTATATTAGCTTTGCTTGGCTTAACTACCCCTTCTCACCGAGAGGAGGCCTGTGTCCCAGCAGTGGGAACATACAGGCTGATGATGATATTAACTTCACTTGTATGCTTGCATGTTTGTAACCGACCCCTTATAGCGCGATTTTGACCCACTTTAAACGATCAGATTTCATTCAAACTTTGCACACCTGTCAAAGACCGATGACAATGCAATAGTTTCATAAATTTGTGCCATTATCCTTGCCAGGGTTACCAGGACAGCAAAACAACTGTCTTCGAAAACTACGCTGACATACTTCTCAAAATTCGAAACACTCTAAAAAATAGAAAATAAATAATAGTTAAAAAAAACTAAAAAACACGCTTGTTGCATACAAAGGGCAAGAGTCACCGTAAACGACAGTCAGTCTTTCTTTTATTTGCGTTGGCGTTAGACCTTCTTTAGTTAAAAACTTTATAACAGCGCGATATTCAATTTTATACATTTTATGAAAATCAATCGACTGCATGTATGTAAATCGCTCTCAAACTAAAGTACCAAATGGAACAAGTTGAAACTCAACACAGTGCATGTTGAGACTTGTACCTACTTTATGAAGGAAAAACCAAATTACGTTCTGTTTATTTTCTATGTGAGGCTAACAACTCATGGACCGCACTACGTACCATTTGTTTATTATTACAGCGCCTTAATAAATACACTACTCTATACACACTACACACTAATAACAATACCTGCATGTACCTATACATTCAGTTAATATAAGTGTAGTGTCTTTATGGCTGAAGGTCTTGATTTACCTAATACAAATCAAAACGGCGTACCTATTACGCTCCGTAGTCAAAAGAATCTTATATTAGGGGTAGATGATAAGGAAAAATCTGAAAAAAATGCGCCAACGACGCATTTCCTCTGTTTCCGTACAATCACGATATTGGAGCGAGGTTTAAATAATACATCGCGTTGCTTATAAATAAGAAACAAAGAAACATGTTATGCAATAAAACACTCTTGAGCAGAATTGCTTTGCGAAAATCAGTAGGCGCTTTTTGTACAAACGTAATAACGTAAGTATAAATTGTAAAAATGCAAATATATACCTACTCATCATAAAGTTCAAATCATGTTAATTCAAAATAATTATAACGCACACCTCTTTCCCATGGGGGTAGGCAGAAACTACAGAACCTGCTACGATCCTTACATAATCCTTTTGCTTAGTTTATGTTCATACATGTGGTCATACACGAACCCCGGTTACCAGTACCACGCACCTGGCTTTTCTGAAGAACATCACCAATGAGGTCACTATAATATTATGTTCTTCTAGGTCATCCCCTTCCGGCGTTTCCAGACACATCTGCCTTGTAAATACCTTTTGTTCTCCGCCCTTCATTTATCCTCTCAACATTCCCTACCATCTAAGCATAATCTTTAAAAATTTTGTCACTACATCTTCTTTTAAACCGTATCGTTGTCTTATCACATCATTCCCTAGCCTATCATTTTCAGTCACACCGGGAAAAAGGCATCAGCGAGTCTAAAAAGGCCACTTTGGCAGAATCATAATAGGATAATAAGAATCGTATTATAAATCGTAAAATGGCATATGGTCACAAATTGACAACCCATAATGAGAGTTCATTCTGAACTGAATTGAGTATGATTGTGCTAATATGTGTCATCATTTCACGTAAATTACAGGAATTGCTAATGAATTGCTGGGAATTCAGAATATGAATTGCTTAATGTGGTCTTTTTAGGCCCTCAGTATGTATGTCAAAAAGGTTTGAATGTCAATAATACTTTTTGTCGGACGGACGGAAATACGTACCTATACCTCGGAAAAAAGAGGTATATTGACTGGCCTGTTGGTGCAGTGGTTAGTAACCCTGACTGCTAAAACTGAGGTCGTAGGTTCGATTCCCACCAAGGACAAATCTTAGAGCGATGAGCACGATTAGTTATTCTGTGTCTGGGTGTAATTTATCTATAATATATTACATGTATTTAGAAATATATAAGTATATTTATTAGTTGTCTGGTTGCCATTGTACAGGCTCTGCCTAGTTTAGGATCAGATAACGGTGCGTTGGTTGTCCTAAGATATAATTATTTTTAAAAAGCTGACTGACAAAAAGCTTTTTAAAACGAAATATCCATAGGATACTTATCATTAGAAACGACAACGAAAAAAGGAAATTTTCAGGAAACGTCAAACGTAAAGCTTACCAGGACCCCAAAATACAAACAAGGAAGGAAATAAGTGACACCATAAACTGAGGGTAAAAAAAACAAAAGGAATTACTTCACACCCCTATTTAATGTAACATTTTTCATTGCCACGTTTACCCTTTGACAAATGAACGAAATATGCTAATGCGGACGAAACAAAGGGTTTGCGAGAACATTTTTTTCATCGCAGGCTTCTGAACTAATTTGTTCCTTTTCGCTGTACGCATATTTTTGGTTGATAACTGCGTCGTTACATTGTTCTTACTGAGGAAATATTTAATACAACACAATACAAATACATAAATAATATAAAAAATAACTATAAACTAATAAAATATTCTGTAAACAAAACTAAACACACACAATAAACACACACACACACACACACTTAATAAAGGACACAACTTTTTTGGGTATGTCATTATAGTAGAATGTATGGCACCGCCATTACATAGGCATAAACTATCGGTCTTTAAAATTAACCTGATAGACTTTCATCATAATCAGTCTATATTCGTAGCCTTCGAATTTTTGGTTCTTAGAATATAGACTAACCGGCATGGGTTTCCTCACGATGTTTTCTTTCACCATTTTGAGAGCAGTGGTGATGAAATTATTCACACAAAGAAAAGTGCCTACCTGGGTTCGAAGTCACGACCTACAACTCGTAAGTCGTAGCCGATGCCACTCTCCACTCTGCCACCTGTGATCTCTGACTTTACAAGTCCGAATAAAAAATTTAAATAAAAAAATTCACGAAGAATCCTTGATTACTCAATAATTTATTGATTTATGAGAATGTATGATGATTTTAAAGACGGTTTTTCACACATGTCATCACACAGGCCATAAACATAACCACTGAACTGTTTCCACAGTTAAAACCTTACGCCAATGTACTATGTATCAAAAATATACTGACATATGAACATACAGACAGTTTAAGCACCTACAGAGTCAACTTGCTTTAAAATTAATTTCCCTGACTTTATTAAACACGTCTGCCTTATCCTTCAGAAAAAAAGCGTGTTAAAAAGCAGAGGCACTTGTTGGTATCGAAAGAAACAGTCACTATAAAAAATTCTGTAAAAGGAGGCCTGGAATAAAGTTAATTCAAACACCACAATTCGAACAACCAAACTGAAAAAGAAATCTATTAGCACAAACGATTAGCGGTCCAATAAAATCGAACCCCAAACGCGTTCAGAGAATTTGTTCACAAAATGTTGGAAAAGGATTTTTTTCGATTTGTCCGATAAATAGACCGAAAGCTACGTCAGATGAAAAAAATAGATAGGTACAGAAGGTTGTCATCGTACAATGATAAACCAACATCCTTGATTTAGGTTCAGTGAGAAGCTTACACCGTCATAATTTCCAATTTTTACCGTTGAAGAGATGAAGTTTGCTGCAAACAATATACTCTATTAATGTTTACATGCCTAATTTAAGATTGTTAAGGAATAGCCCATCATCTGCCTAGCCTTTTCCAACTGTGTTGGAGTCGGCTTCCAGTCTACCTAGATGCAGCTGAATACCATTATTTTACATGGTGCGACTGCCTATCTGACTTTTACCTAGTTACTGGGTGAGACTGGTTGTAAGACTTTCGGGCTACTGACGACGGTTACCTATCATAAGTTCGAAAAATATTTGACCGAGTTTCATTTCACCTACAACTTTTCAACTATTATCGCTTCGTATTTTTTTAGTTCATTGAAGTCACGTCTGCCACTGTATCCGTTGACCTATTATCAATTCGTCTTTTTTCGTTACTCCGACGTTACACTTAGCCGAAATAATATTTGTTCGAAGTATTATGTTTCCGAACATTCATTATACCACTGTTCAAATTAACCTACTCTTTTGTTTAATTAATTATTTAAATGTAATGGCACTAAATAAAACAATTGATTACACAGCCACACAAAAAAAAATCTGACCTGGAGGTCGCACTATGTGTACTACATGTTTTTGGGGTCGCTGAATCCGAATCT